>OY365797.1:16519817-17810532 GCA_959347355.1 Napeogenes inachia
GTGTGCCTGATTGTTGGTTCGCCAAAAAACAGACGGACATGCGATATTTTGAACAGTATGGTTTTGAATTCTCTGGCATGTTACCAAAATTACAATATTTAATTTTTAAGTTTTGTTCGTTACTGTAGTATTACACGTATTAATAGATAGAAACACTTTATTGAAAGAATCGCCACAAAGAAATGTAATATCCATCGAGACGACGAGACGTCGCTATTGGATTTTTCCTTTATTCTTTTGCAAGTTTGCTTTCTTTGACTAGACATCATCAGTTCCAATATTTCTACTTTTTGCAATCGAAACATAGTAGTTTCATTTGCAATTGTAAAATATTAACAATGAGAATAAAAAAATAATATATATATATATATATATATATATATATATATATATATATATATATATATATATATATATATATATATATATATATATATATATATATATATATATATATATATATATAGAGCTGCGTACGACGCTGGGCGTCTGTTGGGTTTCCGATACGTTTGGAAGTGGTCAGATATTGACGAAGTGGTTGATTGAACAATACTATTTGTAAAATAAACGTCTAACATTGTGATCTTGTCTTTTGTGCTTACACTTTATCCCAATGACGCCCACAAATACTGCTACAAATGATGCTTCTCCGACATATATATAAATTTGTAAAGACAGTAAAATTTACGAAACAACTTTCCGTAAGTTGTGACTAATATCTTCGTGTTATTATTAACGAAAATAAATAAATGTAGAGTATAGTAGTTATAAGAAGAAACGGTTAATTAGATAACCTTTTTTATAGATATATTCAAAATAAAATTTCAACAGTATTTATAACAAAGAAACAACTCTTCTATTAAAATTATAAGAAACTTTTTTTGTGGAAGCATTTAATTTTAAGATATTTTTACGTATCTTTAAATGAAACAAGTCCAAAAATAATATACAAAGGCAATAGGTACGTCCAATAAATCAAAGAACGCGTCAATTGCGTCGTACAATAGTTCACCAATTTGTCCAATTTGTCTCAGCCGCGACTTAATATCGGTCTTCGTGAAACAATGTCTGTCCGAAAAAAGACAGTAATGAGACAGTGAACGTTACGATCTGAGAAAGATGCTGAATTTTATGTCACATAAAAATATACATGGGTTATTAAAGTAACAATAGTTAGTGTTAAGTGCTTAATCGAAAGGGAAGCAAGTTGTCGGACTTTTTCGCCTCATAATACTTTTTGTTATTAATTAAAACATAAATGAGTTGTAGTTACGGTTTTATTTTAATTTAGTAATATTTTAGTAATGCTGACAAAATTTTAATTCGGACATGTATCTAATGTTATAATAATAATAATATTTTCTAAATATTAATAATTTTCATGAAATGCAGTTATATTTAGCATTTTCGTTCTTTTAGCATTTTATGTAGATTATTTTATAGTGTCAGCTACTGAGAGGTTAAATATTTATTTAGTTTTTTTCATAATTGGATAATATTTATTGACATTTTTATTTTATATGTTACAGGAAATCTGTTTGTTTTTCATATAAATGATAATGGCTGACCTCAAAATTTCAAAATTGGATTTTATAAAATGAAAACCAAAAGGTAAATAACGAAAAGGATAACTTAACACTTTTTTTAGAATATAAAGTCTGTATTTCTATAAACAAATAAAAACACTTTTTCTTGTTTTGAAAATACCTATAAACATGTATAGCCATGTTAAGCATATTTAAATTTATACAAATATAGAATAAAAAATTAACCAAAACGGGCACTGATTCGAACTCGCAGCTACAGGAAAACCGTCCCGTCACTCTACCAATTGAGCTACCGTATCGCTGTCCGCTTTGGTGAATTAAGCTACAAAATATTTGACTTACAAAAGCATTCTAAGTGTATCTACAGGGCGACGTACTACCAACTGCTATCGTATATTATGACAGTTTTGTATTTGAGCGCCGGGTTACGCCCTCTCTTAAAAATATCAAAAGGAATGATGCTGATCCTTGCGTTTTGCTCGTAAGCGACTGATTGGACGATTTGCTGATTACGGTTTTTGCTAATTTAATTAACTAAAATCATATGGCCATCCTTTTTTTGGGATGGTTTTAATCACAATAAAGACAAGTGATTATTGTTTTTGATTTTAAATAAAAAAAATATGAAGTCTATTATAATGTCTTGATATAGTTTAGGCTTTAAGCATGGTTTTATAAAATCTATACATGACAAGCCTGCTGAGTTTCCGTCCTCAGCTCTTCAAATAATTTTCCGTCCTCTGACTAGAGAGCTTCTACGGAAATTAAGTTCCTTCACTTGAATATTAGAATTAATCCGCAGTTACAGAATGTATTAAATCGAAAAGCTCTTCGAGAAGCTTCTGTTATTTCGTTGTGACATGTTTTTAGATTACTCTATTATCATAAATAATTATCATATCAATAATTATAGTATATCACAAGTAAGTAATATTACTATATAATATTAGAACTGTCATACATAATTAAACAAAAAGTAAAAAGCTTACATTGTTAGAAGAGATAATTTGCATAGTCAATGTAGATTCGTCTCCACCCAGCTGTGAGACAGTTAGGAGTTATTACTAAGTTCAAGATCAACATCCTTCCGTATATTCGTTTGCTCTCACAACATCACCCCCAAGACATGTAACTTGAAGCTTCCAAATATAATTTCATATATGAATTGCGGATATTAAAATATGTCGAAAGTCGCTTCTTTTTTAATTTCCTGTCCCCATGATCTAATACCCTAATTTATTTTATTCTTAACCGAATTGAATTTTTATTTATGTTTTGTTTATTAATTTCTCATTTTTTTTATTTTTATATATGACTACTATTTAATTTTGGGTTTGTTATAAACCTTAATATATTTAATGTTCATTTGAGGGCTTGCTGGAAGAGAATGCTTGTGGCATTATCCTTGCTTTTGCAGGATATGTGCAAAAAAAAATTAATAAATAAATAAATAATATCTTTTGTAGGTTTTTATTATGTTCATGTACCGAGAGTCATTTTGTAATATTAAATAATATATTTCTTAAGTTCTTTCTTTTCTTTAAACTTATCCAGATAATGCATTGATATATATTATCATTTTATAGTGCGAGATATCTTGATCGTACCTTATACTATACTATTTTAGTGCTTGCATCTCATGCATCTAAAACAAACGTAAATATTACTTTCTTTATTCTATAATATTTAAACTCGTATAGTACTTAAAAGTTTATATATTACTAAAACATTTAAGTGGTTTAGTAATTACTCTCCTTTAACTTGGTACTAACGAGCTTTTTGTCAATAATGTTAATAGAATACTTAAATAATAATGAACTATTTTCATTGTTCACTGGTTAAAGCCAAAATATATATTGCTTCGCAACCAATACATAATTGCAAAAGATTAAATGATATTCCTACACGTATTGAATATTAAAAGGACGGTGTTTTAAAATCTTTGTAACTTAAACTCACTAGCTAGCTCGTATGTAACTAACTAACCACAGTAACTAGAATTCTTTCTTTAGATATTGAAAAATATTATAATGACATGTTTCAAGCTTACATTGACTGTTATTATAATAAAAAGTAATACATGACTGTGACATTATACATTAACCAATTCATTTACAAAACACAAATACCCACAAATCATAATAACTTAAACCAAACAAATGGGTGTCATTATGTGAATTTCGTAATTTATGATCCGATCTGACATCTACAGTCGCCTCGGGTCCTCTGCTACACCCTCATGACAAAACCACAATATGTCAAGGGATATTAATGTATTTTTTTCCATCCATATGGTGTATTACAACATTTAGTGTATCCAGTGATTGAGGACTCACAACTTTTATTACTATTCTTATTGTAATTGGAAACAATGGGTTAAAATGTACTTACGACCTTAAAGCTTATTTTAAATAATAATCTGCGCCTCCATACGTTTATTAATATGAGTTTTTCTATGCTTTTTAAGTCGGTTCATGTAAAAATTAAAATTAAAATAGGAATTTAGCAATCATGTAAAAATTAAAATAGGAAAAACGGAAGCCGATTATTGCGTGCAATCGAATATCTCTCTCCCAGGAGAACGGGAGAAGGGGAGGGGGTCAAAGAGGCTAGAGTCGAGAAGGGGGAATTGCGAAAAAAATTAATACATTTCAGGAATATTGCGGTGGCTAGCCAACAATTAGTGACGTAGCTTAAATAAAACATTAAAGCTTTTAAGTGGTTTTTGAGCGACATGACAGTTTGTGAGATTTATTATAGTCGTATTTTTAACATTGTCTATGTTTAATTACCATTTATTGTTGGGCGCCTGTTTTTAATCAGAAATACATTATTTTAATAATAAAATATAAAAGTAAAAAAGGACTTACATCATCTGAATATTAATTATATATGTACTAAAATAATTTATTTTGAAATAGTTTAAGGTTGAATAAATAAAATGATAAGTTTGTTATAATTATTTTTTAGGAAATTTCTTTAATGCATTAATAAAGTCATACATATAATACAAAAATAGCCAAGCAAAGTCTGAACCCTAAATATTTTTTCTTAGGTTCTACGCGTCTCAGTGATATAAAGGTATTTTCTATTGCTGAAAATACTTCCATTGTTACGAGGAAAAGAAGATTTTAGATTTAAGCTATAATTTTGATGAACCAAGCTGCTGAGCGTATTTATATTGTTTTTGTTGTCTTATTGTTCGTTAGCTTTATTTCTTTTGTCAACATATAGACACTTTTTTTCTTATTAAAAATAAACTTGTATTTACTTGAATACTTTTAATATACCTTAAAATTGTTCTATGTATCATCGGAGAACAAGAAATAAAGAATAAAAATATGTTTTGGGCTTTAATTAAGGAATGTAGATTTTTGTTGTACAATTCATATTATTATATTTTACTTATAGAGAAAACAGATAAAGCTACAGAAATATTTTCGAAGGTGTTAATAATATTATTAATCCTTATCCAAAAAAATATCACAGGCACTTAATTGTGAATAAAATTGCCCTTGACAGCATTTGGTTTCAACCAATATGTAAGGAGTTATTATAGTTGTAAAATAATACACATACACGCGCATTGACGTGTGGGTGTGTGGCCCGGTGATAGAGAAGTGCGAGGTAGCATTAGCATCCTGACGGAACGGTTGTGGCTGGCAAACTAATTTTTGAATGCGTTTTTCTCGATATTTATTGTAAATAATATTTATTGTAAATATATTATGTATTAAATAAAAAAAAAGTCAATTTCTATGAAAAAACCGTGCACTTAACATTTTTTATTATTCGAAGAAATATATATAATATTACACTTCTTTTAAGATGTTTTTGCTTAAATGGTGCTTTTCATTTAAAACGTACTAGTAGGAACGGTGATTAGAAATAACATTAACCATTTTATCAGGAAAAAACCTTAAAAACAAATCTTTGTAGGTATCTGCTTAAATATATAATTAGTTAAAAACTCACAAAACCAAAAACGGAGGTAATACTTTGTTCAATTAAAATATAAAATGATTCCTATCTTTAAACTGATGTCACCTCGGAAACTTCTTGTTAATTGAAAATGTTATTCTAATTAACCGGAATCCTCAACCTTTATTAACCGAAATAACTTTCCAGTCCGCTACCTCTGTAAAATTTTGAAGGTTTCTGTCTGTCTTATCAAAACTAAGTGGAAATTATATATCTTCTTACTTTCAGACGAACAACATTATAAAATCTCCAAGCTTAAAACAAGGTATTAGATAAAGCGTTAATTGAAATATTAAAAGTAAAATGGAAAAAAGAAGACTTTTAAATTATTTTTCGAGAGTAACTAGATAACGCTCGCTGCATATTTCATCGAATTAAACTGTCACGAACGTATGCTACCATAAATCTGTTCGAAGTCCTTTAAAAAGCAAACAAACTAACTATAGCTAGTTTTTTACCTTCAAGCCTTTCTGGTTCTTAATACACCAACAACCGTTTAAGTTAGAATTAGTAGACCTGTTTAAAGAGAAAACTTTCTTAAACAATGAGATATCACTATTATAAAACACTTGAGGCTATATTTATACTGATTATCAAATTTACTGGCTAAGCAATTATAAATGACTTTGTAAAATGATCATATAATATACTAAGATCCATGTCAACGGAAACAACTTAACAATAGATTTTATAAAATAATATACTAACACACACGCACATATACACAAATATCCATACATATATCCGTATCCATATATAATATGTATTTAAATGTCTCAAGTGATGTTTAAGGTAAACTTCAAAAGCTTATTACATATACCCTTCTTTATTTCTTTACATTTATCTTCGAGTTTCAGTGCTTCCGGACCAAATAAAATGGATTGAAAACATCGCAAACATGTTTAGATAATTCCAATATCGCATTTTAACTTTTTTTTGCTTATGCGAATATTTACCTAATATTTTGATTTAACTTTATGGAACCGTAAAATGTTTTAAAAGAAGAATCAGTCGGTTACAATTGTCGTAGTCGAATTTTGTTTTTTTTCAAGTATCTTGACAAGTTATTTTTATTCTTGATTAGTCTTGAGGTATAAAATCAAAGACATATCAAAAATGAATACCACGAAATACTTTTTGAGTCCAAATTCAATTTACCTGGGTGTCCTCAATTATTGTTTCCTAAGAATACTTTTTATATTTTGGTGTTTAGTAATTTTAGCAATAAGCATTTTTATTATTTTACTTTTTTGCCACCTTTAACCCTAGAGTACTAATATTTTTTTTCGAACGGTAATACTAATCATTAGACGTTATGACTACCTCTTCATTAATCGCTCCTAAAATAATTTAAAGGCCATAAACATATGAATATATTTGTTTATTTTAAGAAATAGTTTATTAAAAAATTGTAGAAATAAAAGTCAGAGTAATTTTATAGAATTCAATAATGAAAAACAATGTTAAAGTCGTAGTAACTTATTTTAGTGAGATCTAAGACATCATCATCTAATAAAGTATAAAAAAATTAAATAAAATAATTAAAATCTTCTCTTTTCTATCTTAATAATAACGAAATACTACTCTCGGAGGTTAAAACAAAAAAATAAATTTGGCACGATTAACACATATTTCAACTTTATGCTCTTCACACCTATTTTTGTGGTTCTTGGAGTTCTTGACTCTAGTCTTAAGGGGTTTTGATAACAACATTAGCTGCACATCTTTCTTTTTTTTGGTCATGTGTATCATTCGATTGATCAGAACTTTGTTTTGGAACTTCCAGGTCTTGAATATTGGGCCTCAATATTTTTTCCAACTTGGTTACAGTAAGACGTTTATGAAATTCCTTCATGAACGTTTATCGTTCTTTGTTTTTCTTTAGATTAAAATCTGTTTTTACAATGAATGACATAGCTGTTTGAAAAATTAAAATTTAACATACCTATTATAAGAGAAACACATAAGTCATCGATTCGTCTTACGACTACAAGAAATGTTAGCATACAGCAACATATGATAGATCGTATCGACTCCTTAGATGTTATAGGTGAATCAGTGGTAAACAAATTGGCTGATATGACGTTGGTCTGTCTTGTTATTTTCATTTCTATTTTTATTCATTCGTTTGTTCAAGTTCTTTAGTCTCTAAATCATCCTTGATTTCGCTGCCAGCAGATTCATTATCGGTTTCACTGACCATATTTTCTTCATGTAAATATTTAACCAAGTCTTCGTTATTTAAATTACGACTTTCTCTTTAAAATAGGATAAAATAAACAAATAACGGAAATTAGCCACTCACAAATATTATTGAAAAAGTTACACAAATACTAATTAGTGAAATTGACTAACAAGTAGCTGATATTTAAAAAATGGCGGCAGTTACTGACTTGACGCTATTGCTACTATAATCGTCAGGTCAGTGAAGAAGTTGACAAGAAGAATCAAGACATTCGGCACACGAATGAGAAAGATAGAGCAATACATGAAGACGCTGTTACTCAAAATTACTAATATTAGCACTCTACGGTTAAACAATGTTTAAGATTTTGGCATAGCTATGGTAATTATTTTATAAAATCCTTGGAGATTTGCAAAAAAAGTTCGTGTTTTACCCTTATGATTTCAAATATATCTAACTTTAAATATTTTTTCCTGTTCTAGTTATGATATTCCTAATTCCCCGAAGGTACAAAAGTTACCTACTTTACGATTCATAGAATAAAGTATGTTTCGAACTAAGTTACCTAGCAGTAAAGGGGCTTTTATACAGAGAGGCCTAGTTATAATAAGAAAATTAATTAATTAACCGTCAAAAGATTAACATCTTTACTAGATTAAAGTAAATATTCAATATTATAAGGTAACAAAAAACAGACGGACATCAAAAATCAAAATAATATTTTGAATGGAATTTAACCTAGACAGGCTGAAATTGATTGGATTTTTATTTTATCAATTCAATTGCTGTCCGTCAATCAATAGAATCAATAGTTAAACCAAAATGGGTTTATACGGATATATGAAGTTATTGATAAATAAATATAATTTTGTTACGCCTCTTAATTATTTTACCTTATCTTATTTATTTGCAATACATTAGGCCCCGACATGCATATTTTTAAATATGCAAAGACATCGTCTTACAAAAGAAAATTGCAAGTTGTGCAGATATGTATAAGGAATATGAAATATTATAACAATGATAAATAGTAATATTAATATTATAATAATCTAATCAGTTTTTAAAACTTTGAAGCTCATTGAAATTTATTTGTTAAAAATACATAAACAAATAACAATAAATTAAAAATACAATATTAAAGGAATAAAAGTAAATTATTATTTTTTTTATATTTATTATTTTTAAGGACTTTGTCGCTAGGCGACCACATCGTCCCGTTAAGGCTGCAAATACAACTTATATACATATATATTAGCGTAGATATCACTCACTACATTTAAAACGTGTGTCGGCCAGTTTTGTCAGTTTATAAGCCTCTGTATGTATGGGGTAGGATAATATGCTATTCACTGTTCCAATATGTGTACATTTATTAGGGAAACATTATCCTCCGGTAAGATTCATTCCGTTCGGATTCCATCAAAACATGTTGTACATCATCCAATACACCGTAGTTATAACAATTACGAGTAGGTGATGGTACTTTTTTCATTAAGTATGCGAACTTGTTTGATGGGATGTGTCCGGAACGCAATCTGAGCATAAAAACTAAAAAGTGTCATAAAGTTCTGTTTGATTTATGAACCTAGCTGTCACTCTCGGTCCACTCTTGCATCCTCATTTTAATGGATATTTATACTCCTATATATTTTTTGCGAGAGATACGATGTATATTTATAAAAAATATGTATTAATTAATAATAATTAGTATTAATTAATATTGTTACATTTTGTGCGAGTAAAGTACTATTTAAAATATATTATGATTAGTTTTTAGTAAAAAAAAATATTTTAATTTCATACTTTCTTTCCAGTCGCTTTGAGTAAAATTAAAAAGTAATTTCGAGAAACCTGAGAAGCAAGGGAGGCCGATAATTGCCTGCAATAGAATATTTCTCAGCGGGGGGCTGTTGCCGAGAAATAAGGGGTAAAGAGGGTGGAAGTATTTGAATATTGAAAAGGGTTTAGCCGCAATTAGTAACATAGCACTTAAGTACATAGAAAACCTTTACCACCAGTTTTTTTATGCTTAAACGATTGTCTCGTTTAATCTAAACCTACCGAAGTTTTGTAAAATGAAACCGATGTCAAGTAAAAGTATATTATGTTATAGTCATATTTTTTGAGAGTTTAAGTTATATGAGTCTAAATGACTGTCTGAATGGTTTTCATTTATAATTTGATCCGACTAAGGACGCTTTCATAGGGTTCTAAGTGACCTTTTGTTGTTTTAGGGTTTTTCATGCATAACTAACATCGTTTTAAATCTTCTCATATTCCCACCTCCCCAGCTTCCTCCTACCCTGTGAGCCGTCACCAGATGGCCTTGTATTTCAACTTCTAAATCGTTAAACATATTCCCTTTTGTTATAAATAATTAAATATAATTGATAATATAATATATCTTTGGTTATATACTTAAAATTTGTTCGTCCAAAATTGACCATACCTTCATACAAATATAATTGGCTGTTTATATCTTATTTTAATTTATTTTATCTTTAAATATCATAATTTTCCTTTAAAGTAACTTCATTTATATTTTCAGCTTTTTTATTCAAATATCTGACAACCTGAATAATAAAAACGTTAATTACTTTGGCAAAAAAATATTTTATATCGAATATGGATCCAAATATAATGAAATTTAAAAATATATTTCATACGCAAAATTTATTAATTAATTAATTATTTAAGCTGCACAAATTTTTGTTATAATTTTTTTTTATCATCAGCCTAGAACCAATGTGGAGAAGTTTAGAAAGCTAATACATTAAATTATTATACTTAATAAACATGTCCATGTGGTATCACCATTTCTTTTCTTCACTACACTCTGTCAATGTATAATAAATATCCCTTGATAATCGTTGGCCACATCTTTAATCACTTATTAAACTCACTTTCATTTACACCCCTTACAAATTCGTGAGGATAAGCATACACCTTTCAACTAAATTAACTAAAAAAACAAAATGTTTGTTCATAAAGTCACAAATTTTAGTAGAGAACAAGAGGGAAAGCCAAAAGTAGACATTTTTTATTCACATGAGCGATGTTAACATAATGTGTTCACGCATTTTCTGAATGCCAAACGTCTGATATGACAGTAACAATGCTTAATTTTAAAACAAGAGCCTTTGATATCTGGTAGTTGAAATCGGTAAGCAAAATATGGCGGAAACCTGCACATCTTAAAAGCAATACCAATATGTTACCAGCCACCCCTTAATGGGAGAGGCGGGGATTTTGTAATAGGAAAAGAGCTGTTGGGTCAGCTGTGAGGTTTTTGTAAGCTGATACTTTTCTAAAGAGTGAAATAGTATTGTTACAAAAAGTAATGCAAATAATTAACAAAGAAAAATTCTTTTATATTCTCTATAAAGCTAATGTTTAATTCAATAGCATTAATTTACCATTAAATTTCTTTTCTTCTCTAATAACGTCAATAATCTACCATCAAACGTTTAAAAAAAAACATTGTGTTTTTTTTAATCAGAATTTACTGTGTTCGTTATTTAAAATAACTTTTATTATTTTTTGACTAAATATATAAAATAATCAACTATTTAAAAAGTCATTAAATAAACATCTTTTGTGAAATAGGGTCGTTGACTTATCATGCTCTCGTGTGATAAACAAGAAACGATAAACGAAGCTTTAATAAATTTGAATACAATATTATGGCCAATATACTAGGAACATTAGTTCTAAACTATTTTTTAAACCAGGGATAGAAAAAGTATTTACCACTATTACTATTGTTAAAATCAATTTTAACTTTGCCATGTTATTATAAAATGCTAAATAGATCTAATTAAAGAACAAGAAATAAAAAAGAAGACCGAGAAATAAAGAATAATCAATACTAAATGAAAAAATAAATTTATTTTTTTATGCTAAATTTAATCAATATTAAAGTATTTTCAACATTGATAAATGTTGTTTACAGCTTGAAGATATTTAAAAACAATCCAAAAACTTCGACAATAAACATGAGTCTGAAGTAAACGTAAACAAACTCCTTATATTAATGCGGTGTTCAGTGACCTTTTTAATTAAAAGAAAATTCAATAATCTGTTCTGTTTTCAACTCAACAGGCCCGTTGATTTATTTAAATGCGGTACCCCTGCTGCTGCTGCAACTAATAATGTTAGAGCGATGTGACGCATGTGTTGCAGTGTGCCCAATATGGAGGGTGCGCTGATGCAATCGGTGTTCGTGATTTATTTATACTAATAATATAAAGCTGCAGAGTTTGTTTGTTTGAACGCGCTAATCTCAGGAACTACTGGCCTTAATTGAAAAAATATTTTTTAGTTGAATAGTCAATTTATTGAGGAAGGCTTATAACATATCATATCGCTGAGACTAATGGGAATCAAACACCATTGAAAAGTGCTGTAAAAATGGATAAATATTTATTTTTCGAGAGCTTTTCTCGCGTGTGCTGAATAAACGGTAAAAGTTACGCAAAAATAATAGCTTTTAAGGTTGACTCACTATAACCTTTTTTATGGTAATCAAATTAGTTCTAAAATAATATAATATTTTTTGAGGTGTTTTAATTACTATAATATCAATCCTTATCGAAATAAATAAGTTCAATATCACAGGCACTTAATTGTGAATAAAATTGCCCTTGACAGCATTTGATTTCAACCAATATGTAAGGAGTTATTATAGTTTTAAAATAATACACACACACACGCGCTTTGACGTGTGGGTGTGTGGCTCGGTGACAGAGAAGTGCGAGGTAGCATCAAGCAAGCATCCTTACGGAATCCTCCTGTGGCTGGCGAACTAATTTTTGAATGCGTTTTTTTCGATATTTATTGTAAATTATTCACTATTACGTATCAAATAAAACATTTTATTTTCGTATATTTCTATGTTTTATGGTATTTTTCTGTTGAATATTATTTTGCTTATCATTTTACAGTTTGTCTATTCTTATTTCTTATTTACGTATTAGTACATAAGTTGATTTTGTAGGATTTTTATATAAGATTTTGTTTTTATTGATTTCTTCAACGTTTGTTTTTAAAGTTGAACATAGGTATTTAACTAAGCAAAAGCTAAAGTTGAACATAGTTACTTATCTATCTAGTTTTACTAGATAGATAAGTTTTACTCTTTCTAGTCTTACTTTTCAATTGTGATTGTTCTTTATAACGTTTTTAAGTATATCCCAAGTAGGTTCTAATCAAAACACATAATTCAATTGTATAATATTTTTATGGGGTATTGCATTATTATTATTTAATTTGTTGTTTGTTTGGTTTTTTTACGTAGTAGGTAGGTACGTATGAATTAAGGTCTCAAATTAGTTCAACGTTTGTTTTTTTATAGTTTAGGAAAGTTAGTAATCTTAGTAAATAATTTAATTTGTCGTGTTTTTCCATTGGTTTTTTTTAAAAAACATTTCTTGTTATTATAATTGATTTGGCTATTGTCTTATTATTCCTTTAACGTTTGTTTTTTTTCTCATGTAATAGGTAGATACGTTATCTAAAATCTCTCTATCTCTTAATAATATTAGAAGCTTTAATAAAATTATGGTTGGAATCACTGAAATTTTTGCTTTAATAAGAAACGGCAAAGTCCCTCATTGTGGAACCAAAATTTATATTGATCATGATTTAGGTAAAAAACTTACAAAGTAGTGCAAAAAGAACAAAAAGATCATCAATGGATGTGTCAAAGAGCAATATTAGCAGCAAGAAATGGAAGTATTCACCAAATTAATAACATAATTCTAAGAAAGCTTCCAGGATAATGTAATCAAGAAGATGCGGTACATAGATTTACGTCAAGATTGTTTCAAACACGGAAAACTATATGTTGTGTTATTAAGATCTCGACAACCTGTTGTCTTGTGTTTGTTGTGTTGACAAGATCTTAAAACCAGTACCTACGTTCTCCTACCACCAAACGAAAATACAACAAAAAATATCTTGTATATAGAAGTACTTTAAAATACGTTGTTTATATTAAAGACACTGTATAATCTAATACTCTTTGTTCTAACTGACTTAGTTATAGCACACAGCCTAAACCGCAGATCGTAGAAACAGTAATACTGGAGAGTACATTTGTATTTGTACGTAATGGTGTACTAAGAAAGTATTTTCAAATTCCACCTTTAAGACTTTAAAATAAAGATTGCAATTTTGTTTGAAACTCGGCGGCAAAAATTAAAATCCACGCGGACGAAGTCGCGGGCGACCGCTAGTAAACCAAAAGGCACGTAAGGGCGCTCAGATATTATCACGTACACAACTTGAAGGAAATGGCGCCATAAAACAGTAGGCATATAATCTTTACAAGTTGATACTGTATAACTTATGGATACATATAAACATAAACATATCATTTTTTCGTAAACATGGTAGTTGTCAAACTTCTTGTTTATTATCATTGTGATGTAGATTATGGTAGCAATCTGTCTCAAAGAATTAATTTATGAGGGCTATTATAAATTATGAGAAATGTTTTTGTGTCGGAAAACAAAATTGTTCTAATAAAATTACTATAAAATAACACTCGTCTCAATAATAACAATTTGACTCACCTTATAAGTAAAATAAATAAATTAAAACTGAAATAAAGGTTCGTATCTCATATTCATAACGTGTTAAGTATATATTTTATCAAGTGAATTTAACGAAAGTAGTACGAGTATATACATTTTTTTTAAGTATCCAAGTGTACGACTTACTTGCTGTACATTAAAATGAAACGATATTTATATAGTATAGTATACGACGATTATGTATATACTATATATATATATATATATATATAGATATATATATATATATAACAAAAAAACAGTTAGTTGTTTTTTTACAAAACATGCAATGTTTTCCAAACATTAAATCTTGCTTGCTCAAAGATGTTCTGTAGATTAAGCCAACAACTCGTTTTGCAAATTTAACTTAATTTGTGCGGTACGGAGCAGATAGTATATTATGTAAATGTAAGTCTTGAACGTTTCACGTAAACGTCTCATCATAATATTCATGGGTGATAAAATATTTCAAGCTTTAGTTTCTTATAAAGGACTTTTAAGTAAGTTATTCCAATACAAAACGCATCAATATTATATGATGCATTTCTTGGAACATGTTTTTGAAAGTGTTCCATATATTTCAATTTCTAGTAACTTTCATAAGACTCCTTAGCAAAGTATTTTTAATTCATCCATAAAAGTTTTTCCTTATTGATTTATGTACTGTTAGTCATATTTATTTATAATAATTTAAATGGTAAATACATTGGAATTTACATGTTTTAGTTCATAAGTTTCAACAGTAGCGCCACCTACATAATTAATTATGGAATATTATTTAGTATTTACTGTTAAATGTTTTAAGAATTAGAAGCATAGAATATTTTAACATAATGTTTAATCTTTTATTAATTATTAGAACTTATTATAAGGTATAAATAATATCATCTGTAAGTTGGTTATGAAATTGTAAATTACCCTCACCTAAATATTATTGTGTCAAAATATTATAAAACGAGTTGTAAGGGCTGCTCTCGCCCATTCTATTACAAATGGTTGGATATTAAACATTGAAGTGCAAGTACTGTGTATTACTGAAACAAGTCTTAACAGTACTCATTAAATTTTACAAACGTTGGTTAAGATAAGTCGTATTTGGTTTAACCGAATATGTATAAAACTTTTAAGTTTTACTTAATTTGACGATTTCCGCAAATGTCAAACAATACTTTCGATATAGTGTCTTGTAAAAAGTGGTCTTCTGTAATTCAATTAATCAATCACTAATGTGCAATTATCTTTTACTCTTAATGTACGATGCTTACGATCGTAAGAGAGATATTTCTTAGCTTAAACTATGTATTTCTTAGAGAGAAGGTATACAATCGTTTATACATATGTGTATATGTTTATTTATGAAACTGACCAGTTCAATAAAATTAACTAAATTTTAATCTGAACATAAACATGTCGGAGATAGATGCATATTAGTGACTTGCTCGTTCTTGATGGAATATTCTGGTACAGGATCCGAGGCGTAGGTCTCAGGCAATTAAACCACACACACAATATGACAATTCTTGTATTAAATGTAGGTAATCAATTCTCACAAATTACTTAGTAGGTATACAATTATCAGAGTTGCGTGAACTACCGATCCCGCCTGGGGGTCCGAACTGTAAGGCTCTCACTAATCAATTCCTCCTCGACTCAATGCTCTCCAATATTTAAAATGTCTCCGGTGCCCCTCCAAACGATTCCGGTTACGTGACTCGTTACG
Organism: Napeogenes inachia; assembly: GCA_959347355.1. Classification (NCBI taxonomy): domain Eukaryota; kingdom Metazoa; phylum Arthropoda; class Insecta; order Lepidoptera; family Nymphalidae; genus Napeogenes; species Napeogenes inachia. The sequence continues at coordinate 16,535,829 of OY365797.1, forward strand.
TCACGATGTTCACACCCCACTGTTACAATGATATCAATTTAGTTACTAATTATCGTTAAATTATCGTGATCTACGACACGGCCATTCTGACAAGTCACACGTCACATATACAAACAACTACCATGAACCAGTCCTTCGGTCATGTAAAACACACATCAGACCCATCGCCTACACGTGTTACACCACACGTGAGGTGCGGTCAACAAGTATGAGTAGGCAAGCTGTTATCTGTAGTGAATTCAATATCACTTTGTTTAACTAAAACATTTAGTTCCTGAGGGACCTTGTGATCGGAATCATTTGAAATAGACTTTCTAATAGAAAATTATTAATCATAACCTCTGATAAGATCTGTAACGTACTCTGGACACTATGATCGTTGTCAGTTAGAATTACTGAGTTATTTAAACGTTAGCCACAAAAATTGTTTGCTACACATTCTGTGATCAGAAAACTCTCAGCACAGGAATCAAAACAATATGAAAATGACTCACCAAAGTCCTATAGTACCGTTAAGGTAGCTTACGTAACCATTTCAACCCTTCTTTCTCTGTGGCTGCCTGCCCAGCGGCAGTACTGTATCGAAGCTACCGGAACCCCTGTTGCACCTGTGCCTTTACAACTTATTGAAAAACAAAAAAAGCCGTTATCATAAAGTTTAACATCATAATTGAAAATAAATGACTACTCAACTAAAGCCTAAAGCAACCAAGCACCACTTTTCATTACATTTTAAACCAAATATGTATTCTAAAAACATCATAAAATACAAAGCATGAATCTTATTCGTCACATATGGCTTTTCACTAAGCCCTACCAACAAACCTCTTGTTTGATTCATTACTTTCAATTCTGAGTCCCACGGACTCCCAATTGAACTAAGATTCACTACTATCACTTTTACTCAATCGCTTTTACTACAAGCTTTACTTCAAGTGGTACCTAGCTCTATGGCATCGCTATTTATCAAAAACAAAGGTTTTTTAACTTTCTCTATCATGCTCAGATCAGCCCAGAGAAGTACCCATTATGATCCAATAAATCTCAAATCAAACAAAATTCAAGTGAGTAGTGTGTCTCTTTTGTCCGGCTATCCCAGTAGCCCTAAAATCAAGTCATCCCTGTGACTATCTGTGATCATCCCAGTGATCAAATTACCCATGGTCGTCCCAGTGACCAACCGTGATCATCCCTGTGAACACTCGTGATCATCCCTGTGACCAACCGAATTTATAACTCAAGAGGACACTACTCACAACTCACACACAACTTGATTGTCATAAAGCAACTAAATATCACCCTCACAAGGTTCAGAATCACTAACATCAATGGGTACTTGTCCATCGGGCATTCTTCTTAGCCTATCGTGAAGGTTGATTGCTAATCTCAATACCAGTCATTGCAATAACAATAATAAAGTGCTTACCACTATATTTTATAGCTTAATTTTCTTTAACTAGCGAGTATTTAACGCAAAAATTGGAAGTAAATTGTAACGAATTCACCTTTATGCTGTGACGTGTCCGATGGTGGACAAATCGCGCAGACCTCAACGCGTTGCTCGCACCGCACTTTACCAGTACCGCTGCCATAGCTGCCATCGCCACGACCGCCATTACCACCATCAGCAACATCAGCGCCATCAGCGCCATCCACATCGCGCCATAACCGCCAACAGCGCAGTGTCGTCACCGCCAGCCGCGCCACGCCGTCACCGCCAGCGCCGTGCTGTCACCGCCAGCCGCGCAGTGCCGTCACCGCCAGCCGCGCCGCGCCGACACCGCCAGCCGCGCCGCGCCGCCACCGCCAGCCGCGCCGCACCATTACCGCCATCCGCGCCGCGCCATTACCGCCATCCGCGCCGCGCCATTACCGCCATTCGCACCGCGTAGTCACCGCCATAATTTCTCACTTCTTTTCTTTGTTCATCAGCATCGATTTCTTCTTTCATAAAAACTTCACTAGATTTTTTTGATATGTGGGTAGATCTCAATTTTGAAGTTTCGAGATAACATAAATTTATTTTGATTGATTGATTGATTTACCATCATTGATTATCAACTATTGATTGATTGTATTGATTCTGGAACTTCCTTGTTATTATCTTGTAGTGTGCGTTTCAAATAATAAAATCACTTCATTTCTTGCTTGACGTGATTTGTAGCTTCAATAAACTTATCTTGCGGGTAGTTGGTGGTTTTGATGCCCGAGTGAATCCCACTTCTGATGTCGGAGATAGATGCATATTAGTGACTTGCTCGTTCTTGATGGAATATTCTGGTACAGGATCCGAGGCGTAGGTCTCAGGCAATTAAACCACACACACAATATGACAATTCTTGTATTAAATGTAGGTAATCAATTCTCACAAATTACTTAGTAGGTATACAATTATCAGAGTTGCGTGAACTACCGATCCCGCCTGGGGGTCCGAACTGTAAGGCTCTCACTAATCAATTCCTCCTCGACTCAATGCTCTCCAATATTTAAAATGTCTCCGGTGCCTCTCCAAACGATTCCGGTTACGTGACTCGTTACGTCACGATGTTCACACCCCACTGTTACAATGATATCAATTGAGTTACTAATTATCGTTAAATTATCGTGATCTACGACAAACATATAAAAATATTACTAATAAAAAACTGATAGAAATATCAATCTACTAAAGTTTTGCATTAATATATGAAATTGTTTATAATACTTACTAAATGATAATATACATAGAACTTATCGTTTATTGAATCAAAACCAAATTTTTATTCAAATCTTTCTTTAATTAAATCGTGAATTGAAAGCAATAAGAGTATGCGATTAAATATATTACAGATAGTAAGCCTGATCTCGTTGAAAGCAGTTGCCCATGCAACAAGATTTTTGATTAATATATCTCTTGCCCATGAAAGATATATTAATCAAAAATCTTACATTAAAAAAATCCTTCAGCTCTTTTGTTATTTACATTCATGCATCAAATGTTACTGTTGCAAAGCTGTAAGCTGTTATATAATTGCTTTCACCTTAAAGTGCAAGGAAACCTTAAACTATACTCGCTTGTATATATTATTTTATAGAGAGAAGCTTATAGCGTTATTATTTATAATAAAATCTGAAGTAGGGTTGTAAAATATTCATAGATGATGATACAGAAGGCAGTTGGAGTCAAACTTATGATAATTAAAATAAACCTTATAATTTTTCTTTTTCGATGAATTATTTTGTAGTGAAAAGTCATGGGAAAACCAATCGAACAATTAATAATTACATATAAATTATAACGAAGAAATATCTTAAATACTTCGTGATATATTTTGTCGTTAATATTGCTAATCAAATATCGAATAATTAAATATCGTCGTCAAGTTCTTTTTTTATATTAAGTTATAGAAACTGATATAACTAGTATAATAACTAGTAAAATAGGGATAAAAAAAAAGATAATATTTTTTTCACTTGAGGATATGGAGTAGTTAATTTTTTTAATGAGTTAGAAATTTTGCATTACGTATTGAAAATATTTATTGGAAAACAGGACGAGACATGCTTAGTAGTAAGTATTTGGTAACGTCGAATGCATTCTTAATGCAACCAGGACGCATATAGAGTAGACTAGATGAGATTGCAGATTGTTCTTACTCCCTGAAGAGTTAAATCAAATTACAAAATAGATCTCGATGAATATTTATAATTAACTTGTAGAACGATTTAATGAAATAATACTAACTTATGTAACACCTCATTTTATTATTCAAATGTTTAAGAAGACAGTACAGGTATTTAACTTTATTAAAAAAATAAACGACCATATCTTGACACATGAATCTTTCACACACAATGATTCAGTTAATTTTCGTGTGCACTTGATTCAATTTATTTAATCTGTCAATTTAAATCAGACAATATTGTTTGATGTTAAGTAATAGCAAAATTTGTTGTTGTTAAACTCTTTGCTGTACAAAATAGCACAATGTAAATTACAATATTTATATATAAAAACAAAAAGAAACAGTTGCTTTAATTTAGTTCAAATCTTGATATCATTTATAAAAACGGATCAGTCAATTAATCAGATTAAGATATAATATTATAATTCTTTTTTTGTTAATTACATAATTTATTTCGAATGAATGAATTATTCCAGTATTGGTCGGTAGTATGATTGAGCGAGATGAAGGTCCTGATAATCAGGAAAAGTTGTTACTAATTGACTTTGGGATCTCCAGCTCTAAAATAGTTGCTAAAGACCTGCTTTTTCTTGTGGTGTTCTTTGTTGCAGTCTAAAATGTAATGAACTGCAGCACTGCATGTGTTATATTATTGTAGTATTGCTACATAACCAAATTACTATATAATAACAATCTTATTATTATATAGTAATTTGGTTTGTAGGTAATATAAATATGTAATTATTTATTTAACTACATAATAACGTTGACAATAAATATTGTTGTTAAAACTAGATTTACGAAATTAGAATCATTTAGAACTATATATCATTGTTATTACTGCTATGTTATAAAAGTAGTAAAAGATATTGATTTGACGAACTATCGGAAGTAGCCTTAAGATATTAAATATATTGTATTTACATATCTTATTAGTTAAGCCATGTGTGTGAAAGATATAAGATTGTTATAAATATGCCTAGGCATTTAAAATGGTTATTTACTATTATATTGTTATTATGATATGATATTTAATGATGTTTAAAGTTGTGAATATGACTTATCTCCAGAAGCTGCCGTTGGCGCTTCTGTCGATGTTGTTATGGTATAAATATGGCTGTAAGCCTCTATTAAAGGTAATCTGTATTGGAGAACGGGCCAGATAAGTGATTCTTATACTTACATTATTTATAATATTTTAATAACTATTATGGGTATATCATCGTATTGAGTTATTGGTAATTGGGTCTAAATAATTACACAGTAATGACTATATTACTGTATTTATTATATTCATGTACCGAGAGTCATTTGGTTATATTAAATGATATATTTGTTGAGATCTTTCTTTTCTTTAAACTTATCCAAATAATGCATTGAAATATATTATCATGTTAATAGTATGAAGTAGCTCGATTAAATAATTTATACTATATTAATTCAGTGGTTTTTAATTATAGAATCTTATAATATCTAACATAATCCCGGTCCACGATATCGACAGTTTGACTGCCGAAACTATATTTTATCGATAAAATCAAAATACCCACATTGTTATTTTATTTGTTATTTTGTTGTTTTCCATTTTGTGTGATTTAAACTTTACTAATATGTTGAAAAACTAATTCACAGGGAAAATCGCGCTGCCATCGCTATATACGTCGAAGTACCATCACCTCTACGATGTCCAGGCGTAGTTTGGGAAACGGCGGAGTGATTTCTAATTACGAAGTGGTTTACGAATTAAATTTAATTCACGGTTTGTATTCTACGTACGAACTACACCATTCGGCGTCGTCATGGCGATGGGGACCGAGCGGTTGCATTACCACAGTCATGCCAGCTGTGTCTGCGGACCCAGTATAGCTCTCGCCGGTGCAGTGTCGAGCCTGTGATGCACCGGAAGGAAAATCGATAAGAAAGGTCAAGTTAAGCTGAACCACCATAACTATTGACCAATTCAACGTTTTTATTTATCTTGTGTTTGTTATTAAAAGTTAATTCAACAGGTCAACTAGAACTACTATAAGACGAACGAGACTCTTATCGGATTATACGTGAGAGTTATATCTTACTCAGTGGAATTTACTAACTTTTGTTTCAGCTGAAGCTGATTGAACTGGAGTACAAGAAAGCGGGTGAAGCTTCCAGTGCGTCTCTTCCACCTTCTACGCCAGAAGGGAATTCCATGGTCATCAATAAGGCCATAAGGATTCTTGGATGACGAGGGGCTAAGGATCAGCACAAATGGGAGATCTTATTTCGATGCCGTAGTGGGGATCACAAAGGCGAAACGCCTAGTTGATATGGCGTTGATCGAGTCTCTCAAAAAGGATTCGGCAAAGGGAAGGTCGTGACAAAACTTATGAAACAAAAAAAAAAAAAAAAAAAAAGCCGTTTTACATACCTTCGAATCGGTGGACTCTTATTGTGAGTGTGCTTGAAAACAAATTGATTGTGTTGTACAAAATTAAGTTTTAGTGAATACTAATTCTTTGAATTAGTTTGTGGTAGTATATCGGATAGTAATACCAAAATTTCATCTTTAGTAGTTTAAATATTTGGATATATGTAAAAGTAATTTGCAAAAGTAATGATACGTTTTCTAGGTAAATTAATGTCAAATAATGAAATATTGTGTCAGGTAGGCCGAACAGGTTTTACAAGGTTTGTGCAATCTATCAATCAATATAAAACCATTAAAAAAATCTTGTGCTAGGCTACAAAAGGTTTGGGAAATTTAAGGAATCTTGTTATCGAAAAGGAAAAAATCGTTTCTGGCCTGGAGTAGGTGAATAAAAAAATGTTATTGTGGAAAATTAAAGTTGAGAAAAAAAGTTGAGAAAAAAAAACCTAATAATAATAAGACAAATATTTATTTATTATCATTATTATATTTATTTTTTTAAATTGTTATATATTTATATATACTATAGTACATATTGTATTATATGTATTGTTTACTACTATATTGTATATATGTACTACATATTATATATTTTTTTATTTAATGGGATAAAGTTGGTTGATTTGAAACTCTGCGCTGAAGCAGGTCTAAGTTACAAGATCAATTAGTAAGTTTCTGCTGGTCGGTCTTTTGCTTGGTGCAAATCTAGCTCACTAGCAGCAGGTGAAGGGATTTGACATGTCTAGGCAACTGACAAAACATTAAAAAAAAAAAAGAGGTAATGTTTCCGCTGGTCGGTCTTTTGCTTGGTGCAAATCTAGCTCACTAGCAGCGGGTGAAGGGGATTTGACATGTCTAGGCAACTGACAAAACATTAAAAAAAAAAAAGAGGTAATGTTTCCGCTGGTCGGTCTTTTGCTTGGTGCAAATCTAGCTCACTAGCAGCGGGTGAAGGGATTTGACACGTCTAGGCAACTGACAAAACATTAAAAAAAAAAGAGGTAATGTTTCCGCTGGTCGGTCTTTTGCTTGGTGCAAATCTAGCTCACTAGCAGCGGGTGAAGGGATTTGACACGTCTAGGCAACTGACAAAACATTAAAAAAAAAAAGAGGTAATGTTTCCGCTGGTCGGTCTTTTGCTTGGTGCAAATCTAGCTCACTAGCAGCGGGTGAAGGGGATTTGACATGTCTAGGCAACTGACAAAACATTAAAAAAAAATGTATGTGACGAGTGACAAAACATAAAAAAATACGTTTATGTAAAGGGGTTTGACGAGTCAAGGAAAATGACAAAATATAAGAAAAAAAAGGAATGTATATAATGTATATTATATATATAAAAATATATGTATATAAGTAGGTGTGTATACTTCGAGAGCGAAGTATATGTCAGGCTGGCCGTGTTATATTATTGTAGTATTGCTACATAACCAAATTACTATATAATAACAATCTTATTATTATATAGTAATTTGGTTTGTAGGTAATATAAATATGTAATTATTTATTTAACTACATAATAACGTTGACAATAAATATTGTTGTTAAAACTAGATTTACGAAATTAGAATCATTTAGAACTATATATCATTGTTATTACTGCTATGTTATAAAAGTAGTAAAAGATATTGATTTGACGAACTATCGGAAGTAGCCTTAAGATATTAAATATATTGTATTTACATATCTTATTAGTTAAGCCATGTGTGTGAAAGATATAAGATTGTTATAAATATGCCTAGGCATTTAAAATGGTTATTTACTATTATATTGTTATTATGATATGATATTTAATGATGTTTAAAGTTGTGAATATGACTTATCTCCAGAAGCTGCCGTTGGCGCTTCTGTCGATGTTGTTATGGTATAAATATGGCTGTAAGCCTCTATTAAAGGTAATCTGTATTGGAGAACGGGCCAGATAAGTGATTCTTATACTTACATTATTTATAATATTTTAATAACTATTATGGGTATATCATCGTATTGAGTTATTGGTAATTGGGTCTAAATAATTACACAGTAATGACTATATTACTGTATTTATTATATTCATGTACCGAGAGTCATTTGGTTATATTAAATGATATATTTGTTGAGATCTTTCTTTTCTTTAAACTTATCCAAATAATGCATTGAAATATATTATCATGTTAATAGTATGAAGTAGCTCGATTAAATAATTTATACTATATTAATTCAGTGGTTTTTAATTATAGAATCTTATAATATCTAACACATGCACTGAAGCGACTATTGCAAGCCTATTTACCATCACTTATGCCTTACTGATCATCTATACTTCGAGATAATAGTAATGGTGAGAGGTAGGACGGATGTAACGATAGTTCTCGTATATAACACTATATTTTTTATTTTGTTATATTGTACAACTGAACGATTTAATATAAAATTATTTTAAAGAACCCATTTTCGATTTGATTCCTTTCAAATAAACCATTTTAGACCGAAGCTTTGGAATATGAGTTAATCTCAGTAAACGCTCCGTTTATTTTCAAAAGAATGAAATCAGAACATGAGAGATCTTAATATAACCGTCTGAATAAAACAATTACAATGTATAATTTCTTTGGTGCGTGTAAATTAATTTATCTTGAATAAATGTTTGTTCCTAAATCCCTAAACAACTAAAGTTCCAAAACGGATAAACAAGCAGTTGCCGAAATATTACAATTTAATAATAATTTCTCGGCAATAGGTTCTTCATTTATTATAATAAAGGTAGACATTACTTCCTTAACGCAGCAGCAGAACGCAATTAAAATACAGCAGACGCCAAGACTCATTAAATTTTATTCGACGTAGCAAAGAATTGTTATTTGATTCGTTGCACGTCGCACAGCATTGATTAGATGTTCCCAGCGGCTTTTCCCGCCTTGTATTGGTTAAAACACAGCCTTATTATGTAGAAACGGCAGGTTTCTACACTTCCTTACTGGGGAGGAGTACTTTTAGGAATTATTATACTTATATTCTTTTCTGTACACCTGGCAACCTGTTTTGCGAAGTTTTACATTGATCGGTTGAGTTGTTAATATGTAAAATCTTGTCAAACAAATAAACTCGCATTCTCCTCTATAATTTTAGTTAGGATTACTCAAAAGTAGTTAAGCATTAGAAAATAATAGAAAATTATTAAACATGCATTTTGGTATTTTTAAAAATGATTCTATTTAGTTTATATGTATCATATAAGAGAGTACCTTAACCTGTAATCCTGGGTAATCAACTATTTACATTAATATTTAACATATAACAAATTTAATTACAATCAATAAAGTTGTTTAGATTTTTCGTAAATGTGTCGTCTCTCTTTAGGAATTTACCGACCCTCAGGTTTTAGACAAATATGTAGCCTACGTTGGCCTACGTAGCCTATGTTACGGAAACTGAATATTATTTTCTGAATAATATTATTTGAAATGACAATACTTTACCGGTATTTAAATATTGTTATAAAAAAACATAGGTCTCTTTAGGTTAAGAGTGATCTTGTATTTATTGTGTACCGTAGGCTGAGCGCGAAACGTGAAGCAGTCTTAACATTATTTATTATATCTAATCTCCAGAGATTATTTGTGAAACAAAATGTTTTTGTACATAACGATAACGTCCTAGCTTGACAGTCCTATATTTTTTTAAACGCCACTGGAATTACTTTACGAGGGATACATTTGAATTGTTATTACCGTTTAAAAAAAATATACACATGGATAATTCTGCTATAATTTGACAATAACTTAAGTTGGTATTGATATCCATAGAAGATAAAATATATTAGTAACGTTTATTTTGATGTCTCTTAAATTAACGACTTATTTTGTAATATCTTTAGTAAACAAATGTAACCATAGCAATGCTCTCTGTATTAACACGAAACCATTATACTACACCTGTGGCATTCCCCATTATCCCTCCCAGGCCCCAGGGGAGACCCCCTAACAACACTCCCGCCCACCCGCCATTTGTCGAAAATAGCTGAGGTCGGGATTTAATCGCCTCCAAATAAAAAAAGTGTGTTCATTATTCTACCTTCACCTTAACTCGAATAAATTCATGTTTTCGATTTTCTTTGATAGGATCACGACTAGATCAATTTCATATGAAGCTAATTAATACACTTAGAGGTAGAATTTTATTTTAATGAAGAAAGTCTAATTAACCAAAGTTTCATTTTTTCAAAGTATTACGGTGGTGATTCCACAAGTAATGAAAGATTTGAAAGAAGAATACTTTTATACTTAATAATAATTTACCAACCCAATTTCATTAAGAAATATTTTTAAATAATAATGTAACGAACCTACATTGGAAACCTTGATCACAAGTAAAATATATATAGGTACTGTTTGTACATATTTTTCAAAAGAAATGCTGCTAATAATGCTGGTAAAAATATAAGAGTATTGGCGATAAAATTAAAAAATATATTAATATAAAATATTAAAAAAATATATATATTATTCACTTGTTTTTTTTTATTAATACTATGCCAATTCACAGTAAATTATTGCCTGATACAAACTTCACAGCTGGGAAAACTTACGGCGCTAAACACACGGGGTGGCAAGTCACACATCAATGCGCAATACTATCCAAGATGCTCAAGTTTCCTCACATTGTTTTCTTTCACTGACCACTCCGGGACTTCAAACCGGGGAACTTTTGGTTTAGGGTAAATCATTGATATTGGCACTCCGGACTACTGTGATATTTAAGATAATATTTAAAACACAGATTTCGAAACTTGTTATCACAATCATCTCTTGAATTTGTTGCACCATGATAAGTTTTACTGTAATTGTCTTATCATTACAAAAGGTTTTTTTCTAGGAATCCAATTTAAGAATAGCAGAACTATATTTTTTCTTTAAATATACATGTAGAACCTTTATATCTATATCATTCACACACATATCCTCTAACATAAGGTTTCTTATCAGTTTATTATAACCACAATTACATATTTTGGAAAACATAAGTGCGCGTTTGTTTCATAATTAAATTACTTTCCCTAACAATAACACAGTATAAGCATTGTCATAAAATTACAAAGATAACCACGGCTTTTGTAGCAATTCTTGAAAATGTTGCTTGAATTTTCTCTTACAATACCTTTTATATTTTTTATTTTCAAAGTACGTCTCAGTACATATTCTCTAATTTGGTTTTGTAATGGGTAATGGATCAAGTGTATTTGCAATTTTTAAGGCTATATATCTGGACTTATATTTTTAATCAAAGAAAGCATAATTATAAAAGGATGAAAGGGAAACTCCGTGGATTCGTCTCGTTGTCTTGATGGATATTACATTTTTTTTGGCGCCATTTTGTCTCTTTCGAGTTCTTTTTCAAAGTAACAAAAAGCTTAATTTTAAAAAGAATGGCAAATTGTTACCAACGATGTCGTTTAAAGATGTGAATCTATAAACATATGAATCTTTATTTCATTTTCAACCCTTAAACAATGACAGTCAAACAATTCTGCAAGGTGTGTATATTTATTGTTATAAAATCAGTGGCGTAGCGTGCATTGGCGGGGCCCCGTATAAAAAATTGTTTGGGGGTAAAGATTTTTCACAAAAGAAAAAAAATATTGTGAAAAGAAATATTTATTTATCATAACATAATTTAACCATTTTACAAATAAAAATCAAATTAAATAAATAAAACATAAAACGCGTAAATAAACACTACACTGCACTCCGTGGTTTAACATCCAATGTAGAGTATGTACGTACACGTACATCGCGATATCGATTTTATTATTGAGGGATTCCCCGCTGAGTTGCAGATGAAGTAAGTAAAACGGGGAAGTCCCGCAGCCCGCCATAACGATATAGAGTGTTGCCAACTTTTGAACGCACGCTTAAGGCGGGATAAAAAGTAATTGCTTTATAGAATTTTGTCATTTGTAAAATAAAATAAATTAGGAAGTTTTTATTTATTTTTCCTTACACACTTTGGGGGCCCCCGTGGCCCGGGGGCCCCGTATAATTGATACGGCAGATACGGCGGTAGCTACGCCCCTGTATAAAATGCTCATGTAATGTAAATAAAACTAAAACGCTTTCATGCTTTTTTTTCATCTTCGCTAACAGGGCCGTATTACAAATCTGATATTAATTAATAAAATATCTGGTTGAAACTTCTCTAATACAAGTAAACAAAGTTCGGTTTACCTCATTCATCAGACCATCAGACTTCACATAACTATTTTGTTTGTGGGATTATTTCAAAACATATTATATACACAAGATTTATAAATAAGATACACATATTCGATGACCTAAATAATATTCTGATTAATAATGAAAAAAAAAATACTTAGAAATGGAATATAGGATGTAATATCTCTACATCATTATACAATCTATAATTCAGTAAAGAAAATCAGTTCTATGGTTAGTTAATAAATTTTATTAACCCATTTTTTTAGAACCTTATGCATAAAACATATATTTAAAAAAGCAGAGATGTATATGTTTAAAAAGTCATGAATATTTAACTTTCTCGGTCTAACACTCTACATTAATTACTCCAATGCCTTTTGGGGTTTTTGCGAATTACTTGGTTAAAAAATATATGTATGTTACAGCTATATAGTTAATTAACACCTAAATGTCTTACAGCTGGATGGGATATCATATTGACTTTGCAAGTTATCTTTTCATGCATTGTAAACTTTTCACCTACTTACGTTATTCTATATTCATATATGATTGATGGTCTAATTAAAAATTATATTTGTATCATTAAAAATCAGCACACAACGTTCTGCATAATAAAGTCTCTTAGTTACTCGATAAAGATAAATTCTGAAACCGCTGGATACTTTTTATATTAAAAACAAGTCAAGTCAATGTATAATTTATTGTATCATTGGATAGAACATAGCCCATAGATAACCCGCAAATAAAAAAATATTATAATATAATGAAAAAATATAATAAAATCGCTGAAAATCAGACACTTCTAATGGACATGCAATTTTCATAGAACGTTTTACTTTTACTTTCTTTTCAATTCACTGTCAAGTGATTTGTAACGGGCGCAGATTATCAAAATATTGTTGCACTTTTTTTTCAAAAAGATATTTAAATCCTTTATCACAGTTTAGTTTATATACAAGAATTAGCTTACTTCAAATAATGTGAGCAAATAGTTCAAACCTTTTCAAGGTTGATTCATTCAGTTACATTATTCACGGTAGTAGGTCCGGTTGTTGCTCAACGTCGCGTCGGTTTGATGCGGGTAGTTATTATTCAGCACGGTAGTGATTCATTAAGAATGCAGATTACGTTTTCAAACATTAACACTAATCTAATTAGGTACATTTCATCGCGCGTCTCAGACTGACAGACTTTTTAAAACTGGTCATTGCAATTTTGTTTACTTTTTACTTAAAGTTCTCAAATAAAAAACACTTCTTTTAATAAAATTATCCGTTTTGTTCTTGTTTATGATGAAATTCTGAAATAATACATCAAAGACCGTCATCAATAATGTATGTTTGCGATACGAGGAAGAATTACATTTAAATTTTTATTATTACATACCTATCAAAGGGTAATAAAAACTGTGCATGTATGTAGTAGTATTTAGTATATTAATAAACATAATTATAGCATAAACACAAACTATTTCCTGGTGTCATATTAGATCTTACTTTACTTAATGGGTCGTACTTTTTGTATTTATTTATATATAAAAAATGTAATCAGCAGCTTTGACTACACATTTAGTTAAAAATGTTTTTAAATATTCTTGTATGTTCTGCATGGTCGCAAGAATTCACTGCTCGATTTCACATACTATCTGTCAATATACGAAACACAATAATTGTCTAACAGGTACGAAGCACACAACATAGTTATTGTGATGTTAAACTCTGTAATTTGTTTTATTTTAATAATTTTACTTTAAAAGGTGTCGATCTAAATCGAGTTAAAGAAATTGATTATTAAATTATATTTTATTTTTATATAATGTCATCAACCATCCGAACTACTATCAACGTTGCTATCAAGTATTACACGTGACTCGAAGCATTTCGTTCGGTGCAACGAACTTCGTCCGCGAAAATGACATGCTAACATATAGAGTCCCAGGGCAAATATATTGCTGTCCCCGACCGCTTCTATCATAGCTGGATGCAGATGACAAGTTTCTTCAAATTTATTTCATGGAAAATAGTTATGAACGAACGTCAATTAGCAGTTGAATCCTTTACAAAACGTTCCATTATCTTCGTGAATTCACTTTAGAGAATAAAATCAGCTTACAGTAACTACGAAAATTTAATTTAATCGAATTATTTTTTTATTTATCTATATTAATTTAACTCACAATGAAATGCACAAAACTATTCGAAAAACAGTCATTTATGTCACCCTCAACTCGAAACGTCATCGTTCTCTGTTTTTTTTCAATTATAATCAGCATGAACTGTCACGGAAATATATGAAATTCATTAAAATGACAGTGGCGCCATCTGTAAAAAAAATTTCGTACCCACTTAGTATGTGGTCTTATGCACAACTACCCTGCTAAAGTTCATCACATGATCGAATGCTTAGTTTGCCATTCTATGCAGGATATACAAACATCTATTTATATATACATATATTAATGTTATAACAAAATAATTAATTAACGATACATTCACTTTATAAATGACAAGACAACGGGTATAACAAAAATGTTATACTAATAAAAACAATAAAAACTACTTGAGTTTTGTCTTACACATTCCACACTTTATTTGTTACGTTGGATAAAAACCACAATACCACGGAAGAAACTGTTTCTTAATTAAAGTGCGAATCGTAATCAATAAGAGATCCCATTAATTCTAAGAGCAAAGCTTTTAAGATATCTACTGGTGATCTCATTGGGAACAGATGAGTAAGCAACAATTGTACTACTTACTTTGTTTTTCTGTTATTTACATAAATACATCAAATACTTCTATTACAAAACATATTTCAATAAAATCTTATTGTATGTTGTTATATATACATAAATAAATAATTAGACGTAAAAGCATTAATTACATAGAGAAGATTTAAACATTATACATGACTACAAAACTTCTGTAGCATGATTGTAAAACATTCCAAGTTTATGATACAGATGATATAACAAACAAACGAGTGGGCAAAAGTTACTTTCCTTTTATTACCAGCTTCTTGGTAGCTTGGGATTTTTTTTAAATATTATTCTCTTAAATTAAATGATTTTGTACTCAATGGTACAAAACATTACCAAAATATTGATATAAAAGGGGCATATAAAAATAACTTCGCAACATATAAACTTTTACGCACTTTATTAATAACGTTAGAGTTATATTTAGTAATCATTAAGGATTTTTTTTTATAATTACCCGACTTAAACAACTTCCTAACAATTAATCTATATGTGTTCCAAAATCATTGATATGTTCAGTTGTTCTGCATAACGTAATCATAATGCTTACTAATTGATTATATTTACTTATTTTGCTTATTTTAATTACGATTTTTTACTGTTGCCAAATAATTCTATTGTTACTGGAGATACGAAATAATACGTTATAGTTTATTTTAAAAGTACTAAAATTACATTTACTCATTGCCAATTTTTCTAAGACGACATATATAACCCATGTCCCGTCCGTGGATAAATAGTATAAGCTATTTCTCCCTTAAGAATTACGAACTTCCGTATAAACTTACAAAAGAGTTGTCTGGAAATCTATTATTATGCAAAGTTATACAGAAATAAATATTAAACGAAGCAATTTAAGAAGCAATCGTAATAGAAATGAAGATTTCATCTACTGAGCTGGAGGAGATGAATAATTTAGATTGGATAATAACTGGAACAGAGTATTAATTGGTATTTGTTTGCGGTAGGTAGGTAACCCTTTAAACTTCGCGATATTGAAAAATGTGCGAACATAATTTTGTTACGAAGTATAAATATAAATCGAATACAAATGTTCCAAAAACAAACCAATTTGCCGAAATTGGCTTCGTATTCTTTAAAATCACATACTCGTACATAAGAGTAGTCATTAAATCATAAGATATATTTGTACGAACATTAGGTTATTTTTCTGATCAAGTGCACATTATATACTTTTCATTATTAAATAAATATTTTCACCTCTATATCCTGAGGAAAATTTCCAGTAAATTCAGGCAACAAACGACAGAATGATTTTTCATGTATCATTTTCCAACCGAAAATCGGCTTTGCATAAAAGCGATTTTTTTGCACATACTTTGACACTTTAAGTTTTACTGCATTGGAATGTCTTACAGAAAAGCATTTAATGTTTGTAACAGTACTTAATGACATCCTGGTAAACATTTTAATTGGGTTTCGTGGTATCTATAACAAATTAAAACTATATAATTATGTAGAATATATACATACGGGTAATTGATGCCAACGGGCATTCGCCATTTGTAATATGAGGAGTAAATAAACAAATATATAACTAAATATCAGGACAAATTACACACATTGATCTAACCCCTAAGTAAGCAATTTATTTGCTTGTGTTAAGAGTGTTAGACAACGATACAAATACATAGAAATACAAATATAAATACTGAGAATATATTTAATAAACGACCAAACCCAGAAACACAGACATCTATGCTCATCACATAAATGCCTGTCTCCGCCGGGAATCGAACCCGAGCGCCATTGCACCGTGACACGTTAGGCGTCTGCGCTAACCACTCGACCAACGGGGCGGTTTAACAAAAAAATAAAGAAATTTAACAAAGAGCAAGTATCAAGAACCGGCTACTTTCATAAATTAAAGCAAACATAATTATAGTCCTCGTATATTAAGAATAATTATAAAAGTCAAATATAACTTTGTATTTCAATATGCACCTCATCTTGTTATGAAATACAATACAAGCTGTAAGCGCCCGTAGACTTAATTAAAAATCCTGTATATTAATATAGTCTCACGAGCAAAATATTCTTCTTACACATACCAAGAGGTAAAATTAAAACCTTATAACGAGAAATGAACTTCTTTGAACGAAAGTATAATGGTACCTAAACATGTTTGATGTTTCGGTCTTCTTTACTGTTGATTGTATGTTTACATTTTAAGTCTATGTTAGCGTAGACGTCAACACTAATAATAATATTTTTTAAATAGGTAAAAGAGTTAGCTTATTATTTAAACATTGGAAGATAATTTCCAATATAGTGATTAGGACTTTTCAATGAAGAAAAAAATAAATGAAAAATTAGCCAATTGACACAGAAGAAACTTAACGTTAAATTGTAAGGAAGTGTTATTCCCAATATGAACTTACTTGAATTCTAATAACATAGTATCAAGGTCGCTCCGTATTACTCCTAATCTGATTGTGCTCGCTGTCTGGAAACTAATCGAATCCAAAAACAACTTTATCGAATAAAAGTAATAGAGTTCAGAAAACAAATTCACCCTGTTCTTTGTACTCCAACGAAGTTTATAGATCACATTTACATGCGATTCTCTCCCATACCACATTACGGTGTTATGATCTATGTCCTATGACATCAGATTATTTTTTTATATGTCTTGAATACTATTAGATAAAAGAAAATGTGTCTTTTATTATGATAGCTTCGCAAAGTTGACTTTTTGTGTATGATTTATTTTCTAGGTTTTGCAAAGATTAATTTGGAAATGTAGTATCTTATCATAATAAATAATATGGTAATCTAAGAATGAAAGAAAGCAACTTTGATATAGTTATTCTATAGATTTAGAAAGTTTCTGTGTTTTAATCTCTTATTATTAAGATAAATTAAACTCATTTTATTTATTTATTTAATTCTTTATTGCACAATATACAATATAAAGCACAAAAGGCGGGCTTAATGCCACGAAAACATTCTCTACCAGCCAACCTTAGGATGTACAGGAGAGAATGTTGGTAGGCGTGCAAAACATAAAAGGTAAAAGAAAAAAATAGTATTATAAGACTATCTATATATCTACATCTACATATAATAATGCATAACAATAATAAGATAATAATATATAAGACATATAATACATACCATATATACGACATTATATTTAATACATATGAGATATATAACAAATAATGTAGTCTACAGATAAATACTTTATTATTTGAGATACAGTTCCATTACTTTATTTAGGTATTCAACTACAATTTTATTATTATAATTTTATAATTATAGATTCATGAAACCACCGTAGTTAAGTGTGGTCAATTATCATCAAAGTTCTGCGTTTGGTGTTTCAGAAAATGGTTTCCATGAATTTATTTAAAATTTACGTTCATAACCCTGAAGAATTATTATTTAAAACAAAATCATACCTGTCACAAAAATCCAAGAGTAAACTGAGCCTTATCACACAAGGTTTATCACACAACTAATTGCTATTTTCTGAGAATTTAATATCATTTTCCAGCGGGAGTTATGTAAATGTTCTTTTATCGTACTATCCTATAAAAAATATATATGAAGTCTGGTAGGAATCACTTAATGCAGTATTCTGTAATCAATTTAAGGCATTCAATTATTTTCAGCATGAAATATTGTCATTGTATCATTGTGTCATTAACAACAAAGAACTCAAAGTCTTCATTTCGTACTTGTCTAATAATATTCAGAGGTTGACGAAAATGGAAAGAGATCGAGTGGAACTCTGATTGATATGGAGGTCCCTTAAGGTGCAAACTAAAACCCATTTTTCTTCCTTGATTTATATAAAAGATCTGCCTGCCTTTGTAAAGAGCTATAAAGAGATCTGGTGATACTTCAATTGATATTTAAAGTAAAAAACTACAGAATTGGTGGAACCCGCAGTATTTAGGGATCACTGCTGGATCTCTAAATACTGGTTGGATTGGTTTTTCAATTAGTTCTGCCACATATGTAATATTAGTTTTTATAGTTATATTCATAGTTTCACATGATACTATTTTAAATGTAAAGAAAATACAAAATACGCAAACTAACAAATATTGCGGTCAACTATTATTCACTAAGATTTATTATTTTTATAAAACGGAGATTATCTTCATCATATATTTTTCAAAAACTTAGATTTAGATCAAACAAATTTAATAGTGTTAGGATCAAATAAGAAAGTATAAGACATGGACATAACAAACTCGAAAGATACATGAAAACGATAATAATCGAATGCACTGAATGGCACCTTGAAATGCCAAACAACAATACGCGATTTTTTTATTCGAATAGCTTTTAAATGGCGCACTCTCCTTCACGATTATCACAACTGTTAAAATTTAATCTTAAGGTCAATTTTATAAAATGTTGATTTATATAATTGTTTATTTAGTACTTTAAACATTGAAATATTAAAATAAATATTGGAATGGCACTGTATATTTAAACCAATTAATTGTTGTGGTTTGTTACTTGTTGTTATATCAAAATCAAGAAGCGTCAAATAACTAACGACGAAAATTTTTCAACAAAGTTTTTCTAATTTTTCTAGAAAGAAAAACTTACAGTTTCAGTATTTATTACGGCACTATTTTACTGTTGTAAATAAATACTTTAAATACTTTATACTTTTATTTATACTGTAATTAATTAAAATAGTATAAGGTAGTAAAATCTGACAACTTGCACCTTTTTCGATGTGATACTTAATACTAACTTATTTTACCATTTAATAACTGATGTGGTATTTTTTATGTGAGGTGAATTTAATTATCTTTGAGCTTAACTTAAATATATATTAAATATGTTGAGATTTAACTTTGAGTATATATCCTCTAAAATAAGATATGCTAATTTGATATCTTATTTTACACTTTCCGCTTATAACTACATATTCTATGCTATTCTTTTCTTTTTGTAAACAATAATACAAAGCTTTTGTAGTGTCAGTACTTTATTTTTAGTTTATTTAACATTTGCAATTGAACCACAATGTTGCGATTGCGAAAAGTATATAGGTATAAGGATATATTGGGACTGATATGGACTATAAGAAAATAAACTTTGAAAAAATATAAAGGAAAATCCCAAGGGATATTACGTTTCTTTATAGCGACTATTCTTTCATTTATGTGTCTCTATTTTTCAATGCATGCAACGAAAATCAATCAATTGAATATTGTAGTGATGATATATGCCACAGAATTCTAAACAATACTTTTTAATTTTTCGCATATCTTACAGCTGTTTGTTAACATGCCAACATACAGCAAAAACTCAAAATCTAACCATTATTTATTTTTATATTTTTTTAAAGGGAAAATATATTAAGTTACTATCATAACAAAATAAAACTACAAGACGGATTTTCAAAATAGATATCTTCTCCAACACCAATTTCTACTAACTAATATTATTGTTATTTGAACATAATTGTATGAGTTAGCAGAAGTTGTTGAAATTGTTAAACGAAATACTATGGACGTATAGCGTAGGAGAGATTCATATAATATAGCAATAGAAGTAACCAACCAATCCAAATGATGTGGATGAAAAATAGGTGAGAGGAAGACCGAAAAATGTATGGATAGTTTGTGTGAGAGAGAGAGAAGAAATGAGAACTGAGGTGATAAACGATAAAGGTGAATGAAAGAGTCGTACTTTACGTACCGTCTCCAGATAGTGACAAAAAGGGTAGAAAAAAAAGGAGGATCTTTTCCACCACTGGAGTAAACGGCGCAAAAAACCTCTTTTTCTTCTTTTTTTATGTATAAAAGGTCCAGAAAAAATAAATACATAACAGCTTCATAATAAGGATTCAATTTATTATTTCGCTATAATAGGTATAGGAAAGACTTTTCTGTACCACAAATAATAAACTTTTAAACTAGTAATTACATCACGTTTCAGCTTCACATCAGCTTCACATAATCGTTCAAAGCAATGGCAATAAACGATTACATGCGGAACCTGTAGCATGTAACGAAATTTTGTTTACTGTCGCATTTAATACAGAGTGTATATACATTATATAAAAAAAATACGAGGGTGAAAAATAAAAAAAATATCTAAATCTGATTAATTAGCAAGTTATCAGTTCTATTATATTTTTTCAAAATAGTCTCCATTCTCATCAATACATACTTGAGTCCGATGAACCATTCAGATACACGCTTTGCCTACTAATCTTTAGGGGTCTTAACAACGAAATTTTGAACCATAGGTACTTCGTCCATAAAACGTTTTTCTCAAAGTTTTTCTTTTATTTTCTTTTATATTTATTTCAAAAACCTATGTTGATGAACAAATTCATAAACTTTATACGTACTTGTTACTTACGAACTTACTAATATATAATATATAATAAGAACTTACTAATATATAATATATATATGATAATATTATAATAAGACTTACCACTGGATTCTTTCCAAAATAAATAAATAAACGAAGTTTTGGAATATTAATAACTCTTAGAGCACGCTCCGTTCATTTTCAAAATTACTATATCTAAACATAAATGACTTCAGAACACTCTTTTTTATGAATCAATTTAAGTATTAAAATCTTTTTAATCCGACAATTGCTTACCAGAAAAAAAATCATTATAAATTGAATTTTATGATATACCAACGTGTTAAGAGTTTAATTTTCAGTGAAATGAAGTGGACTATAATTTCAACTTCGCTCCTTTGAAAAATTTTTTTCAAGTCTAGTCTAGTTTAGTCGCACTTCAAATTTAACTCATTAACAAATCAGTCAATAGGACTGGAGTGCATTACCTACCGGTATTAGAAAAGCTTTCGCTGTAAGGAAAGGATAGAAATATTATTACTAAAAACAATATTTTCTTTCCCAGTCTCTTAATATGTATTTTTTTTCTAAATCTATTCCTTTTTCGTTTTGCAACAATATTATTTTATACCAGATGAATGCTCGATACAGGTATCGGTAGTTCTAGGGGCAACCAAGTCACTGAAATGCCCGCAATGAGTAAAACAAGCCAGTGTCATTTTGTTACTTCTGATTTATGACCTTAGCGTACATGAACAGTCAGTCAGTCAGTCAGACCCCTTCAGACTGGTGTTACTGCCTCATTAATTATAATGATCTTTTTTTTAGACCTACATTAAACATACATTAAAATAATATATATTATTTACTACAGGTGCATAAAAGTATTAAAGCTACATTATAATCAGTTATCTGCGAATTAATAATTAAACTTCATACTTACTTTCTAGTCGAGTTTTGAATATTTAAAGGAAATTTTCTGACAGTCTAAGAGGCAAGATAAGCCGATAATTGCCCTAAATTGAACAATTCTCAGCAGGCAAGGGCCAAAAAGTGAGGAGCTAAGGGGATTGGAAACATTTTAACATTATTTTGGTATAGCCGCAATAAGTACCATAGCACTTAATTACATATAAAGTACTTCCCCAGTTTCTTTTGTTTGAACGTTTGTCTAATTTAATTTTAGCTTCCGAAATTTTCTACACTGATATTGTTGTCAAGTAATACTACATACTAATAGTACTACATATAATATTAAAAGTACATACTCGTAGAAAGTAAAGTAAGGGAATTTATTTATTGTTTTGAAATAAGAATATCATCATATAATAATGCCAGTCATGAAGTCTCTTGCCGGTTCTTCGCAATGAACTTACCGATTGGAACTGATCAACTAAAGTATGACATTTTATAAGTGCGCTAAAATAATTAAAAAAAAACTGTAAAAGAGGTTACAAAAATAAAAAATCTTTATTCCTAAGTTACAGCAAACAGAGAAATAATTTTCTATGATAAATAGTTATAATTATAGGTGATAATAGTGGTCGTTGTTACTTTGACATACACATTAACATCTAATCTCGGAGACTGATCAATATCTATCAGCTCTACAGCTGTTAAATATCTCATAGAAGCATTTGGAAGTACTTTATGAAGATTACTTTTGAATTTCCTGAACCGCCTTTTAAAATGTACTTTTTTTTTAATGTACATTTGAGATATTAATAGTGTTACAAGACATGCACACTTATAATATACCGCCTCGTTGGTCAAGTGGTTAGCGCAGACGCCTAACGTATAGCGACGCAATGGGGCTCGGGTTCGATCCCTGACAGGGACAGTCATGTATGTGATGAACATATTTGTCTGTATTTCTGGGTTTGGTCGTCTATTAAATATATTCTCAGTATTTATAATATTTATTTCTATGTATTTGTATCGTTGTCTAACACCCTTACCACAAGCAAATAATTTGCTTACTTAGGGGTTAGATCAATTTGTGTAATTTGTCCTGTATTATTATTATTCATTTATTTTATTTTAATCTTATTATTTACATTTATACATATAACATTTAAAAAAAAACATTTTAAATATAAATATAAAAAACAGTATCCCGCCGACGTGGGCCTTACAACCAGTCCGTCGGTGGTTAGGGCGACAGCGAAAGAAACTTCCTCACAATGCGTGCCGTACCCAAAACTGCTGATCTTTGCATCCAACCCTTGATCCAGTTTTTTAGTGAGAGCCTCTTGAGATGATGATCGAGACTCTTCGCTATAAGACCATTGACGGAAACTACCATCGGGACAATTATTATTGAGTCAACATCCCACATGTCGGTAATCTCGTGAGCTAAGTCCAAGTATTTTGACAGTTTGTCCTTCTCAGCTTTCACAAGATTAGCGTCACACGGGACACTGATATCAACAAGAAATGCCCGGCGCTCTAACCGATCTACCAGCACGATATCAGGCTTATTGGCTACAATAGTCCTGTCCGTGATGATAGATCGGTCCCAATAGAGCTTAGCATGACCATTTTCCAAAACTGGCTCCGGTGTGTACTTATAATATGGCACTTCAAAAGGTACAAGACCGTATCGAAGAGCAAGTTCTTGGTGGATAATCTTGGCTACTTGGTTGTGCCTGTGCAAATACTCTCCATTGGCAAGATGACAACAACCGGAAATAACATGTCTGATGGATTCTCCTGGTTGGTGGCGCGCACGACATATGTCAACAGTGCCATCCTTTATTATGTATTTCCGATAGTTGTTCGTCTTGACAACTTCGTCAGCAATTGCACAAACAAAACCTTCGGTTTCACCAAAGAGATCACCAAAGCGTAGCCAAGCCACGGACGCCAGAAGGTCTACATCAGGCCCATAAAGTGCCTGGTGGAACCGTCCATGAAGCTCCTTATATTTCCATATACTTATACGGTCGTCAGTGCTAAGTACTACCGGTTTATGCCAGTTATCTTTGGCTAAGGAGAGCGGTGTAAGACCATTATCTACTGCAACAATGTCCCGATGCATTCCACACTCAGCATGAAGGAAATATTCCCTAAGATTGCATACCTCACGGTTGTGTAAGATTTTGGCATTAAGGAAGCCACGACCCCCACACTTCCGTGGAATATACAATCTCATCACTGATGAGCGCGGATGATGCATGCGATACATTGTCAATAGTTTTCGGGTCTTTCGGTCCAGGGCATCTAATTCAGTCTGAGTCCACCTTAATATGCCGAAAGTATACATCAGCACGGGCATTACCCAACTGTTGAATGCACGCACTTTGTTACCTCCTGACAAAAGACTTTTTAGAACTTTTGTCAAGCGGTTAAAGAAGCGTTCCTATTATTATTATAATATGTGTATAATGTATATATCCTGTCTTTCGTTGCTACTACAATGATTTGAAGATATTTATTTTGTTGCATTGTAGGTTTATTTTGTTGCTAAAACTTGGTTGTTTTTATTATATTACCTTAACTTTAAGAACTTTTCATAAAATGCAGTATCAAAATAACGGATTAAACCAATGACGACGACGACATCTGGGAAAACGTACCGTTGCTCTATAAATTGAGCTACCGTATCGCTATGGCAGCTTAATTTTTAGGGCGTAGTGATTGTAGCGCAATTTGTTGAATGAGGGGACGGTTTCAAAGAAAAAAAGGTTAAAAAATTAAAATAAGTATTGTTTTTGTAAACAGGGTTTACTCTATAAGCTAAAATGATATTTGCAGAAAAAATTGTGACAAGTATAAAAATACGTATAATTCATCTTTATTTCTAATGGTCTTTGTGTCTTACTGCTTTTATAAAATAATAACCTGTAGCTATTTCGACATTATCCAGTAAAATAAAAGTCTATTCTTATATTTATAAGTAAGTTATATAAAACAGATCGAGTCGTAAAGCTACTTTATTGTGGACAAAAAAATAATAGACTTTAGGGAATAAAAAAGATTATGCTTCGTTCATTGTCTGATTTTTATAGAGCTCTGAAATATTTAATGTATTTCTGCGTCATGTAGTTAGATAAGACTAAGTAAGTAAAATGGTTTGAACAATAAACATATAAAACCCAAATCTTTTTAAAAAATATAAAAATAATGACTTTAACCCCGCTTAAGACTCGTTGGAAAATAGAACTAACATGATGATCAGACTCCTTTTATTTGGAAGTGATTAAATGTCTTTTGGACGGACGTGATTAAATCTCGACCGTATCTCTCCTCAACTTGTATGTTTCGTACTTTATGAAATTCAGGATTTGAGATACTTTGAAAACGATCAAGTATAGCGTTAGTTTGTTTGTTCCTAGGTTTCACATTATATTCCTGTTCATATTAGCGGTTTATTTTATAATATTAACAAAAGTATACAACTAGTTTACTCGTTATATACATATTGTAATATCACCCACTGATCAGAAATTCAGAAAACTTTCGTTAAATTGATATCGTTGAAGCAGTTACACTTTACGTAATAGAAAGCAAAGTTGTTTCCCGCTGTCTGTCCCTATGTATGCTGATATCTTTAAAATTACCCAATGAATTTGGATGCAGTTTTTTTAATAGATAGAGTGATTTAAAAGAAAAGTTTATATATACATATAAATCTTTCTCTTGAAACACTACATATATATTTTAGTATTTAAAATACGTATATATTTTAGTACAGAAAAGTCGGACAAATCAAAGATTTGTAATGTGATGTTGCAACAAACATACTTTTGTAGTCTTGAATCGAAGATGGCGTAACCTTAAGATATATAATAAATTATTGTACCACGGAAAAGTATATCTTTGAAACATCAATATGAAAGTCCACAATGCTTTATATTTTTTTACTAAAGGATAACGCGAAGTATCCATTGTTTAAATGGAACAAAATAATGTGTTATTTATCAAGCTTTACGTACAATGTTATTATTAATATTATTTATTATCCAAGAACAACAACATGAACTGCAGTATGATTTAAACTTTAGATAAGAACTACTTGTCAAAACAGATTAAATAGACGAAACAGCATTATTCACAATGTTCGTATTATTGTACGTTTCACACTTCTATATTTTAACGGATTGCTAAAATTGACAAGTTTACAAAATGCTAAAATTTATGATTAATAGGTATATCGATTATCAAAACTTAAATACAAATATTGGAATAAGAACAAATTATTCGAAAATTAAAAAAGATTTTTTTTGTTAATCGGCTTGTTATTTCCAAGGAATTAAATAGCAAAAAAGATAAAAACAATCCAGGAAGTAAAGGATACAACGTCTAATATGCGTCTCTTTTATTTTAACAGAGAAAAGCGGTAAGCTTTATTATTTATTAAAGAAATATTTTAGTAAAATTGTGCACGTACGTAGGTGCTCAACATGTTGGGTAAAAAGTCGACACTCTTAGGTCAAATAATTAAAACTCGTCATTTACGTTTTATATCTGTAATAACATTACATATATGTATATATATATATATAATGTATATTGGGCCTGATGATGACTAGTTAGCGAAAACAAAATTGCAAAAGGATAATCGAAGGATTTAACCGGACCCTCCCGTATTTAGCGTCACATCAGTTTATTTATACGTATATGATATACATATAAAATATTGTAGTGATTTGTATACGCCATACAACGCAATTTTAAATTTTTGGTTTATTCGCCCAGTACCTACACAAAATCTACCTATCATTAGAAAATATTGCCTGTCTATGTTGATATTTCAATTGATAAAATATAATTAGGTGATGACCTATTACTATTATTACAATTCAAGACATTATATGTTAGCTTTTATACATGTAGCAGTTTGGTTTTGACTAAGAATAGAGATATAAGTTGTTGATTCGACTAAAACAATTGAATCTCTGTATAGAAGTTTAATTGATAAAATAAATGTAATATTAGATACTGACTTGACTAAGAATAAGAAGTATATAAATCGCAGCTCGGTTAAGAGAAGGCAGTGTGAAATTGGGAGTACAAGTTGTGGGGTGGTACTATTGTGATAAAAGTGTAACAGTTATAATAAATCGCTGAGTGTGAGATCGAGAGACTAAATTGTGTAACAGTGATAGTTAAGAGTTTAAATAGTAAACAGTTTAGTGTATTTGTGAACAGTAATATATATGTATCTATGCGGTGGATAATAGTATTGTAATTTATTATATTTAATTAATCCCGTTATGTAACAAAAACTTAATGAATTTTCAGACAATTTATTCCAATTTACCTAATATGTAACTAGTATCTTAAAATACGTTATTATGTGAAGAGAAACTTTAAATTTTATATCTTCCCTGACATCGAAAGGCTCTTTCTTGAGGATACCTCGGATAGGATCACGTATTTTCCTTGAAGGTTATAGCGTTTTAAAGCAACAATATCATTATCTTTACAAGCTTAATATTTGTAAAGGTATAAAGCCAGTATCTTTAGTCTAATGTTTAGTTAGATAAATAAATATAGATAATATATAGTAGCAACTGGACATTATCTTTGTAAAGAATAGATTTAAGAGGGCTTTGATCCAAACTAATAGAAATATGAGTCCATTAAACAATATTGTTTTGATGATTATTTTGTATTCATATGAACCTACATTATCAGTAGGACCGTGGTCGTTAAACGATTGCTCAGCACACGTATTTGTATGTCTTAAACATGGGACAAATATGCTGTTTGGAATTATCTTTATATTTCTTATTAAATTAAGTTATGAAAACGGTATCAAATATTTTGCAAAGCTCTCAGACACTTATTATTAAACTTACTTTATTTTAAATTATTATTAAAAAATATGATTAAATAATATGATTAAAAATTTATTAAGCATAAGTTTCTATAAAAGTATAAACAATAAGTATTTAAAGTATTTTAGCACTATTTAAAATATTATGGGCTTACATTTACTGAGTGACTTTGCACAGATAAAAAAATATGGAAACATTCTTGTAGTATTTCTTATAGGTTTCATTTTTTCGCCAATGGGAGACCACCAATTTACGGTTTATTTAGATTTTATAAAGCAATTAGACATGCTAAATATGTTTGAATAGTCGAAACTATATACAAATATTTAGATTTTGTGTACCTACTGGACGAACAAACCAAAAATTTAAAAAAATTGCGTTATATTGCATATACAAATCACTACAATATTTCATTTACAGATTTGCGTTATTTCTATGTATCTATATCATATACGTATAAATAAATTAATAATGCTGAAGTGACAGAATGATCCCCACAGAAAAATGTAATATCTGCAAAACTGATGTGACGATAAATACGCGAGGGTCCTGTTAAATCCTTTGATTATCCTTTTGCAATTTTGTTTTCGCTAACTAGTCATCATAAGTCCCAGTATATATATAAAACAAATATAAAACGTAAATGACGAGTTGTAATTATTTGACCTAAGACTGTCGACTTTTTACCCAGCATGTTGAGCACCTACGTACGTGCACAACTTAACAAAAATATTTCTTTAATATATAATAAAGCTTTTCTCTGTTAAAATATAGAAGACGTATATAAGGACGTTGTTTACTTTTACTTCCTGGACTACTTTTATCTTTTTAGTTATTTAATTCATTGGAAATAACAAGCCGATTAACAAACATCCTTTTTTTGGTTTTACTTTTTTCGCCAATTGGAGACCATCAATTTACGGTTTATTTAGATTTTATGAATCAATTAGACATGCTAAATATGCACGTAATGCATACAGTTTCGACTATTCAAACATATTTAGCATGTCTAATTGCTTTTTTTCTATAAAGACTAAGCAAAATCATACAACGCTTTCTCAATGATCATTACTAATAAAAAGTGGTTTATCTGCTTCTATAGAGTATAAAATGTTTTCTACACATCCAATATTACTCGCTTAAAGGTGATTCTTTCTTATCTCATCAAATCAATTTGTATTTTTTTCACTCGTGCGGTTTGAGAAAGTAACATATTATGCAAAATTTGTGGCTTGAACTTTTGATGCGAGTATCTCAACATAATAAAATCTTTGAAATTTTAGTTTCTTATAAAGTTTTCAAAATTAAATTATTTCTGTTAACATTACTTTACGTTAAGATTAAATTAAATATTCATTACCTTTATAACATTATATTTTCCTAACAAAATATATTCTCAATATTAATAAGGACTATTTTATGTTGTAATAGCAACTTGTTAAATACTATATTAATTACGTTCAACAAAAGTAAACGCTTTGTCAAGTTAAACTGTATTTTGGTTTAAACAGAATTTGGTTTTTTTTTACGTTTGGCATAACTTAAAATAGCACTATTGGTTACAAAACAACGTCTGAGTTAAAGAATTATGAGCTAATAAATATCAACATGTAGTATGTCTCGTAGAAGGTGGCTGTTTCATGTAATTCAATTATTACATCTGCTAATGTACAATTACTTTTACACCCATTTATTTGTTACTTACGACTGTAAGAGATATAATGTATCTGCTAATGTACAATTACTTTTAAACTCATTTATTTGATACTAACGACTGTAAGATATATAATGTATCAGCTAATGTACAATTACTTTTATACCCATTTATTTGTTACCTACGACTGTAAGAGATATAATATATCTGCTAATGTACAATTACTTTTACACCCACTTATTTGTTACTTACGACTGTAAGAGATATAATGTATCTGCTAATGTACAATTACTTTTAGACTCATTTATTTGATACTTACGACTGTAAGATATATAATATATCAGCTAATGTACAATTACTTTTATACCCATTTATTTGTTACCTACGACTGTAAGAGATATAATATATCTGCTAATGTACAATTACTTTTACACCCATTTATTTGTTACTTACGACTGTAAGAGATATAATGTATCTGCTAATGTACAATTATTTTAACACTCACTTATTTGCTACTTACACTCATTTATTTATTATTACATTATTAGTATTGTAGTTGTAGTACCTTTACAGATTTTTGTCCTTAATTTATTGGAAATTTATTTTCGTTCCCGGATAGCAGTATTTATTAGGCACGTAATGTATTTATAAAGGCTAATATTTTATTTGTTACAAATGAATTTTAAGAACTAAAATAAATTATAAGATACACTCTTAGAAAGAAATTATGCATTTTTAATCATGGTTAATGAAGATTTTCTTGTGTTGTTGTAGTGTAAGTCATCTAGCTTTAAAACATTGTAATGCTACTTTTGTAATGAGTATCAAAATCATTGATAAGTATTTGCGACAAATTGATTTTATAATATAACCTTAATTTGAATCATAAATAAGGAATATGACGGAATGGACAGTAATCTAATTAAAACATCGAACTCCGATGTCGCTATTTTGTTCTAAATCAAAAGGAATATAGAATTTATTACATTTAATAACGTTAGTCCTACCAAACATATCATCTGAATGTTGCTTTATCTACTCCAAGTAATATATCAGAGTTTAAATATTCATATATCATGTGAAGTTATAAAACATGTTCTACATAAATAATAAATATTAAACACAAAAACAAGAGCAATATTAAATCTGGTTTAGACATATAAAGTAAATATTTTAATAAAAGACATCGCTGCTAAATTTTGAAGGCCCTATATATTAATTCTTTTTTATATTATAATAAATATATTAAATTTTGTTCAATCCAATATTTAAGGAGCAAAATTATTGTATTAAATAAATAGAAGAGAAATGTTTATTAGCACTAACATTATATTAGGCCTCAAAGTATTTTGAAAACACCAACTGTGGGTACGTAACTAGAGAAAAGTTTTAAATTAGAAAAAATTAAGTTTTAAGTTTTAAACTAGAGAAAAGTTTTTGGAAGTAAAGTTTTAGTATCATCTTGTGTAACACTTTGTCCGTGATGCTATATTAATATACATAAAGTTTTACTGTATAAGATTCTACTTACAATTAATATAAGTTAGTAGAGGCTAACAGACCGGTTCATATTATTCAAGTAAAATGTAATTTTTAACTTCTTTTGTTATATTATTATTTAAAAAAATAAATCAATATGATATGGAATGTAGAAGAATTGTCAGACTTGATAGATTAAACGGGCAAAAATCCCCAATATTAAATTACTTATTTTCTAATAATGCAGTATCAGGGCTGGTCTGTACTGCTCTAATCTAATTTTGCTCGCGGGCTGGGAAGTAATCGAATCGTAACACTTTATCGAATGAAAGTCACTGAGTTCGTGTAACAATAAATTACACAGTTCTTTATTGTCCTACACACGGGGCTTATAGTTTGCATGTGCTCTTTTAAATATACTTTGAGTTATATATGTTATATTTTTAGATATTAGATATACTGACCTAACTTTATAATCAAGATGATAAGAAGAAAGCTCGACGTATACGTTTACAATACTCATTCTCTAGGTTTATATCGTACAAAAGTGGTACTAGGACAATAAATAGGATGATAAATAAGATTCAATAATCTAACTAAGCCAAGAGAACTAACAGAAAAGGCTAATGTGAATTGTCCTATAAGCATGTGACTATATTTTCACTTAAAATATTATGTTACATGAGTAGCGTTAAATAAGTATAATACTATAATAGTAAAATGTATACCATGCCACATAACTTATCCGAAATGTTGTAGAAATCCCAGCACCCAGCATTCCCAAGAAGAGTTGACGTCCAGCTAGCGGTCAGTCCTAACAACTTTTCGCTATTCGCAATACTATTAAAATAAAAAAAAAACTTTATTTTAGTATGGAAGATATTTAGAGCCTATTTTACACTTGAAGCTTCCTTATAAATATTTTAATACCTTGCAATCCCAATTCCAATACATTAATGTCTGTGATAGCATTGGAAAAAATTCAAGACATAGCCATACATTTTTTTAGATAATTTCAAATATTTACAAATAATTAATTACTAAGTCAGTCAATCATATATAAATAAACCGAAGGTTAAGTGGTTGAAAAGTTTACGATGTGTAAAATACAACTTGCAAAGTCAATACAAAAACTTTTTCAGCTGCAAAACAGTTAGGTGCTATTGCTAAGTTAAAGTTCAGCCATATTCAGTATATTTGTTTGCTTTCTTAATATTACCTCCAGGACGAATAACAGTTGAATTTCCATCTTCAATTTCATAAATGAGTTTTTGATAATAAAATATTTCATGAAATTTGTTTCTTTTAATATTTCATCTTCCCATGAGCCTGTGCCCGGAATCATGTCGTCTGTTAAATAGTAAACTTGATATGGGACAAATTTATTGTGGCTGAATTAAAATACATGAATATTTTATAAATACATCTTCTTTTCTGCAATAATCTATTCAAAATCACAGAAAGAAATAATTCATAGTTAGTATATTAATACTTAGTAATTGTACTTGTAATTTATTTTAATAATAATATTTTAAATAATGACTCTTAATCAATAATAGAGTGGGAGCAGTCATAAAATCATCTATAGTATTTTTCCTAACAATGCTCTTTAGTTTAATTAGATTTATTTGGGACTACTTATTCATACAACTCAAATATCATAAATAAATATATATACTAAAAAAAAATACTCAAACATCATAACAATATCATGCTATTACCTTATTTGCAGGAAACATTTCTTCGGAATGTAAATGTTGGTAGATCTTAAGTAAATGTAAATATTGTTTTATTTTTTCTAAAATCTTTATGAAACTCTCTTCTCTTCTTTATTCACACCTTAAAAACTCCGTACTTTTGCTATTTGTCAAAAAACTAATAATAATGAATTGTTTATTTTGTTCATTGAGTCCACTTGAAAATTCTTCAATTACCCATCAATTTACTCAATCTGTTAAACAAAATTTGTAGTGATAATATTGAACAAATTCCTTAATAAAATGCCAAGGCTATATTTACAAAAGCATATTTTATTACAGGTAACACTTTACCTGTGATAATTATAATCTTATTTTTAAATGTTTAAGTGTTTTATTTTTAAATGTTTAAGTGTTTTATTTTTAAATGTTTTAATTTTATTTTATGCTTAAGTGTCTCACAGACACATAACAATTAAAAATTGATATTTAAATATATTAAAATTATAAATATTTAAATATCTACAGAAATGAATTTCTACGTAACAAACTCCTTTTCATAAAATTTTTATTTAGGTATTTTAATACGTAAGGCAAATAGTCGAATTGAAATGAAGTGTGGGAGATAACTTTTATTTAGATTTACTTGTAGACGTTCCTCAAGTATTTTTACTAATCTTAATTGTGAAGAGTATTTATGTACCGATACGTACTTTTTGTTGTTGTTGTTTGTGACAAACATACACATTTTTTTATTTGTAGGTTTTGAACATTATTAATAATGTTTATTTCCATAAAACGATGACCTAACTGAACGCTATTTGCAACATATACTATTCGGCTGAAATTTTTGTAAAAAGGATTTAAGAGAAAACACTAAAATGTTGATTTTTAATTAATTAATTAACTTTTAAACAAAATACATGCTAAAAACTTCAAAGGTATGATATAGCAATAAATTATAAAGGTATGATAAAAATCCAACCATTTTATTAAAAAGTGGGAATATTTAGAATTTAATAATTTTTTTCGAGTGTAATTTGATCAGGCGCTTTTCATGTTCTATCGAATTAAACGATTTCGAACGTTTAATGCAATAAATATCTTCGATGGCGTTTCAAATAATAATTATTTTAATAAATTTATGTACTCGTATACACAGTAAAAAAATATATTCTACTTATTAGAATGCTTTCACCGAAGGAAGGGACTGCGTGGTATATTATAATTAATATAGTATAAAATAACTTGTCTGTATAGAAGGATGATTTATATATTTACTATACAATTATTATTATTTAGAATTTAAATGTAAGAGGTTAATAGAATTTATAGTCGCGTTATTAGTAGCGACTTTTGACTGATTTCTAATTCTTTCTTTCTACTCAGTATTTGAGAAGGTAATAAAAAACTTTATAAATTGGATTAATACTTTATTTTAAATATGTATATATTTATATATTATTATAAACCGACATGTACAGGGATTCGAACCCGCGACCTCTTGGAGTTTATTTTTCATTCTATATTTATATAAATTTAAATAAGCTTAACATTTCTACACATGTTTATAGATATTTTCAAAATATAGAATAAGAGTAGATTTTTTCTTTAACGTGAAATTAAATAGACATAAAAAATTTACGACTTTAGAACCCATATCAACATCAAACGTGATGAAGGCGAGTGAATCGGCAATAAATTGAATTGATCGGATCAAAGAGATTCAATGTTAAAATTGTTTTATTAAGAAGATTGTTTCGAAGTCATTTATGTTCAGATTTCATACTTTTGAAGATAAACAGAGCGTGTGCTGAGAGATATTCATATTTCAAAGCTACGGGCTAAAATGGTTTATTTTGGAATTAATTAGGCGAATATATAAATTAGAATTATCTTGTTCGTTCGTTGGTAACAAATAAATAAATTTATGAATATATTAATAATGACAAATATAGAACATAAAGGAAAATCAATATATTTTTCCTTGTATAAGTTACAATGGCAAATAAAAAAAACGCTATATCTACTCGAATTATACGGATATATAATACGATTACGGTTATACAATACTATTATTGTTACTGTTATATTTAGTGGGTATTGCATATTTATATATTAATTATTGCATAGATATACCCTGAAGAATTATTTTGCATTTCTTGGATATAAGTTCTGCAGTAATCTATTTTTTTTTATTTATATCTTTTCCACTTTGAATCATAATCAGAGCTCACTTGTGTACATGAACGTGGAAGTGTCAGGAGGGCCTATTCTGAAACCAGATTTATCGTAATAAGCTGTTCTGTAATAGCACTTTCCAACTTAATGTTAAGGCTATGAGGGTTTCAAACGCATCCGGGTCTGAAAAGAACCACACAATAAACTCAGCTGGATATATATATTTTATATTGTGATCTCTATTGATATCAATCAAATCTGTATGATATCAAAAACGTCAATCTTAAAAGCAATTTTGGAACAACTAGAACGTGAACGTGTAGAATTTAATTTAATTTAATTTAATTTAATTTAATTTAATTTAATTTAATTTAATTTAATTTAATTTAATTTAATTTAATTTAATTTAATTTAATTTAATTTAATTTAATTTAATTTAATTTAATTTAATTTAATTTAATTTAATTTAATTTAATTTAATTTAATTTAATTTAATTTAATTTAATTTAATTTAATTTAATTTAATTTAATTTAATTTAATTTAATTTAATTTAATTTAATTTAATTTAATTTAATTTAATTTAATTTAATTTAATTTAATTTAATTTAATTTAATTTAATTTAATTTAATTTAATTTAATTTAATTTAATTTAATTTAATTTAATTTAATTTAATTTAATTTAATTTAATTTAATTTAATTTAATTTAATTTAATTTAATTTAATTTAATTTAATTTAATTTAATTTAATTTAATTTAATTTAATTTAATTTAATTTAATTTAATTTAATTTAATTTAATTTAATTTAATTTAATTTAATTTAATTTAATTTAATTTAATTTAATTTAATTTAATTTAATTTAATTTAATTTAATTTAATTTAATTTAATTTAATTTAATTTAATTTAATTTAATTTAATTTAATTTAATTTAATTTAATTTAATTTAATTTAATTTAATTTAATTTAATTTAATTTAATTTAATTTAATTTAATTTAATTTAATTTAATTTAATTTAATTTAATTTAATTTAATTTAATTTAATTTAATTTAATTTAATTTAATTTAATTTAATTTAATTTAATTTAATTTAATTTAATTTAATTTAATTTAATTTAATTTAATTTAATTTAATTCGATAATAATACTGTCACTGATTGATTTCTGTACATGGAGAATAATAAAAAAAAACATGATGAGGGGCATTTATAACAGTAAGAGAATCCAAAACAATGGTTTTTAATTTTGTCTGTTTGTCTGTATGTTTGTGCAAGCTAATCTCAGAAACGGCTTAACCAGTTTGGTTGCTATTTTTAGAAATATGTTGTAATGGGCTTCACTTAAAGTTAACAAATAAAGGAGTTAATAATCTCTTCTTTTCGTACCATTGGTACCCACCAGCTATTAAACATGAAAAATGTACATAAATAATCTAGAAATATTTCTATATGTATGCAAAAACTACTTAATTGAGTTCGAAGAAACTTTGAAGGTTTATAGTTTTTACATACATTAATATGTACAAAGGGTACGTTTTATAGAAATCGAAATCGGCGCGTACGAAGTCGCAGGCACAGCTAGTTATTAATAAGTCCTCATTCATTAGCTGGGAAAACTCCGTAAAATAGACACCATCGCCAAAGTACGTAGAAAGGTCCCCCCATGCATCGACTTCAATAAATACTGAAAAATATTATTTGTATCCTTTTTAGAGGCCTTGTTGTATCCGAGGTTTTTGACACACAGACTTCGAGTTCATGAATATTAAAATTAAGATTAGAAACTCTATGATCGTTGCGCAGTTTACGAAATACCGCCTCCCTCATTACTACAATATCATCAGACACCAGACCAGTGGTTATTAACAAATAATAGTTTTTAAATATTTATTGAACCTTCATAGGAATAATACCTAAACAGAAATTTATCATTTCATTTATTACATTCAGAGCTTATTTCGAATTCCAATCAGACTTCGCCAAAGACAATTAATATATATTATTTAAATTATGATAAATCGAAGTAAATCCAGACTTTGTTTAATTAAAAGTTATGACTACATACAATTCATTTGTGAATTACTTTTATAAATAATAATAATACTTACTTTACAATACTATATTAATTATAATCAGAATGTAAATTAAATCTTTTAATTAATTTATAACAATCTGAGTGGACTTAGATTAAAAATATGAGTACAAAAGAACAGGCCGAGAAAAATAAACATAGTGTAAACAAAGGCAAAGAATTTAATTTAAAACTTTTTTAAGGAAGAAATTACAAAACAAACTGTTTCAAATGATAATAACAATAGTCATACGTAATAGATAATTTACAGTCGAAAAGTGTTTGTTCCATACTGCGTTCGTTATGGGCTTCGTTTTATATAAATTTATCGAAAAACACTAATGTCCTACTTATTATAATTTGTGTAAATATATTATAGACAATTTTCTGTTTGTTGATATGCGAACTCTTTGCATAAATCAATATGTACGTGTCGGAACATAACGTATTCTAGACAAATAAGACATGTGCAAAGACTGGAGGAACGTTCACATGTAAGGCCACTATTCGTATATTTGTTTGTATTATTAAAAAGCTACGTATGCCTTATAAGTCTTCGTAATTTTATTTCAGAAATATACATATTTAGAAAAGCCTTCTAATTACATAGGTTACGTCACTCATTACTAACTAAATATAAATTCATTCATTCACTTAACATGATTCATCTCAATAAATATAAATAAAACTTCAATATTCCAAAGAGCATTTTTTTTCCCTACCAATATTGTATTGCAGCCTGTGTTTCCAATTGATAAGTTATTTTGTGTAGTTAAATGTTTAATAAGTCGAGAATGAAGAGCCTAAGTCATTAAGAAGGTTCACTGTTATTAAAATTACTTACAAATAAGCTTTTAGTATAATGTTTCAGGAGAGTGATTCTAATTAATAGTTTAAATTGAATCACTGAAGTTCGGTGACCATCAACAATAACGTGTGATTGCGGCACTAAGAGCAAATACGAAGGGTATTTTGGGGAAAGGGTATGTGAAGGAGATTTCAGTTATTATAAACGTGACTAAGGATGGATAAAACCATTGTAAGTAACAACGTGTTCTAATCTGTAGGTATTAAACGATGGTCACTTATATCTTAAGTATATATTTTTTATTTATGTACTTGTAAGTACATAAATGAAATGAAATGAAATTCGTATCCTTTGTGTAGTAGACTCAGTTAAAAATGTTTATTAGTGTATTCGTGAATATTAATAATATATTCACCCCTCGATATCTGTCAAGATTCGCAATACATTAAATGTATCTCAAATCGGATGCATTCCCAATATCAATCACTATGTAGGTTAGCACTCAAAATTTTCATAGTTTTTTGACCGGGTTATTTGTAATTAATTGGCCACCTCTTGCAGGCAGCCTTGCAGACTGTTTACAAATTTATACAAAACACAAAACCCTTGATACAGAACACAAAAAAACGTAACAATTTTTTTTTCTCCCATTATCACTTATTACTCTGTATTTTGTAAGAAGTACTTAAAAGGTCAACGCCCGGGCGCTATACCTACTCTCAGAGGTAAAGCAATTATGTTTGTAGGTCTAGATAACTTCCGCTTAGAAATAATACAAATTTTACACAAAAACGCAAATAAGTAATATGATGGTTTTCTCAACTCAGCTTAGTAATAATAGTACAGAAAGTTTTACGTAACATTAGAGATAGTGTCTTAGTATTTTTTTATTTATCGAAGAATTTAGGTAAGACGACCTAGTTGCGAATCTTACATAAATCTTTTTACCCCATGGTATTCAATATATATAAAAACCAATATGATGAAATAGATCATAACACATTTCACGCTATCTATTGACCCCTATGTTGGAGTACAAAGAACAGGGTAAATTTATTTCCTGAACTCTATTACTTTTATTCGATAAAGTTGTTTTTGGATTCGGTTAGTTCCTAGACGGCGAGCACAATCAGATTAGGAGTAATATAAAGCCGCCTTGATACTATATTATTAGAATTAAGAAAGTATTGGAGATCAAGCTTACTTATAATATAACTTAATTTTCTTACAATTTTACTTAAATTTTCTTAGAAGTTTTTACCCATTGAGCCTGGAAAAGAATTCTATATTATAAAAATTGTGTGTGTCAGCTCCGACGCACGACTGGAGTTTACTCCTTAAGTATAATTGTCTAAACAGACGGAAAAAAAAATAAAAAAAGATTGATACCTTATAAAATATTATCTACACCCCTTTCTGCCGTAGTTTATTTCGAAATACTTGCATTTCACTTTAGCCAAATATAATGATAAAGATTATAACTTCACAATAACAATGTTAATTATTGATAAATATAACAAAAACAGCAACATAAGTAAATTGATACTGATAGAAATAAACAAGCTCAATAACATATAGATATAGTCGCTTTGCAGCATATACATTACTCTATACACACATTTAATGTTTTCATTGATTTTATCAACATTCATGAGCATATTCGCTTTTATTAATACGATGAATATGTATGGTTCTGACTATGTAGTTAAGGCATCTTTTAATATTGATATTTTTTTATCAGTAATCATTAGCATATTAGCTTATATTAAAAATTTAATAACATAAAAATTAAAAATGTATCGTTCCTTACATGGAAATATAAGTCTTTACTTACATTACAAATAATAAATATTTTAGGTTTTAATTATTTATTTTAATTATTATTTTTTGTATTATGTTAAATTGCTTAGTAGTTCTTTATTATTTATTTCATATTGGAGTTTGTTCCCTTAGAATCAATTTACAAATAAGACAGTTTAAATGAAAAAAAAACGTGCGACACTTGTTGTCTGCCGCGGTAAAGCTATTGCATAGCATTTTTATCAACTATTGCAATTATAATTATTTATGTAGTATTGACGTGACAACGTCTTAAATTAGGTTAAGCTGGGAGTCACTTATGAAAAAGTGTAACGCCCGGTAACGTAACGATGAGTCGCCGAATGCCTTGCGTCTCTCTCCCACTCAAACATGATCGGTCCGCCGAGCAATGTTTTGATTTTCAAATTTTTTATTTTTTTATTTATTTCTGTTTATTACATTCAAACATCACAACATTACATATTCATAAATACAAATCTTATCAAAAGATTGTCGCATTTATGGGGTTCACATGCTTCGTAACTAAATTATTATAACATTACCTTGATCTTAAAACAATCTAATACTTATATAAAACAAAAAATGTATAACTAAATCTTAAACTAACAAAAGTAAGAAAAAAATAAACGAGACAAAAAGTTCATACCTAAAATGTTACATTCGTGAGTGTGGTAAGTTCTTATCAATATAAAAGTCCTTTACCACTTTTTTTGTTTGTTTTAAATTATGGTTTTTAATTTCAGTTATCAACTCCTTTGGTAACTTATTTAGAATACAAGGTAGGATGTAGGACCAAATTCTCTTTCCATATACATTATTATATTTTGGTACTGTAAAATATGGTAAATATGATAGATTTCGCATGAAATCAACTCTGTCATTTATTCCTAGGACATTAATTTTGTTATGATATTCTGCTATAATGTTCATATTTACTCTTTCGTAAACGTTAATTAAGCTACAGTGTTTAAATAAATGGTCGTAGTTATGTCTAAATTTATATTTAATTTTCAGTGGGACTATTGATTTTAATATTCTTATTTGTAGGTTATAAATTCTTTCTAGATGAGTTTTATAAGTTCTGCCATAGCTAGAGATGCCGTAACTTATAATAGAATCTGCAAGTGACATATACAAAAGTCTTAGAGTTTTATATGGAAGTTTATGTTTAAGTATATAAAATTTTGCCAAAATAGTTCTGAGTTTACAACAAACTTCATCTATATGAGGACTCCAGTTAAAATGCTGGTCTATTTTTAGACCCAAATACATATGTTGACTAACCGTTTCAATTGACATACATACACATGGGGTGTGATGTCCATGCATACAGCTGTGGTCATGCGCAACAATGCTTGGAATGTAGTTAGCTTTTTTATGTGGTGAGTGTATGTACATAAGCTTAGTTTTTGAATAATTTATATAAAGGTCAACATCATGCGCCCATTTACACAGATTATTGAAATCTGTTTGCATCATATCTCTTGCCATTTCCATGTTATGATGTGCGGTGATTAAACATGTGTCATCAGCAAATTGATACACAGAGCCGTGACGCATTATGTTGCACATATCATTGACATATATTAAGTACTCCGTAGGGCCCAAAACTGATCCTTGGGCTGTTCCTAGGGTAGATGGAATTAGTTCACTATACTCATCGGCTATGCATACCGAATTATATCTATTTTTATGATAATCTTTAAGCAACTCTAATGCTGGGCCTTGTATACCATTTTGCTGCATTTTTTTATATAAAGTGTCATGTTTAAGAGTTTCGAATGCTTTAGAGAAGTCAATAAATAGGACGAGTACATGTTTTTTTTCATTTAAATGAGCATTAATTTCATCTGAAAACGAAGCTAAAAGTTGTGACGTATTTTTTTGTTTTTGAAATCCAAATTGTTTATTGTGAATTATGTTATTATGTGATAAAAATGTGTTAATCAATTGACCAAAGTATTTCTCAATAATTTTATCTAAGCATGATAATATAGTTATCGGTCTATAGTTGTTGGTATCAGTAAAACTTCCTTTCTTATGAATGGGTCTAATAAGACCGATTTTTAATTGATCCGGATAAATACATCTACTAATACACAAATTAATCAAGTGCGTTAAAATAGGAGTTAACTGTTGTGATAGGAATTTAATATCTTTTACTTGTATATTATCAATACCAGGCCTTTTTTTATCCTTCATATTAGTTATTATTTTAGAGAGCGTTTCTTCATTAATTTTTTCAAAACGCAATGAGATGTTAGGTGTGTTTTTATAAAGTGTCTCATCTAATAATGGTTCGTCGCATGAGTTTATA
Organism: Napeogenes inachia; assembly: GCA_959347355.1. Lineage (NCBI taxonomy): Eukaryota > Metazoa > Arthropoda > Insecta > Lepidoptera > Nymphalidae > Napeogenes > Napeogenes inachia. The sequence goes on from OY365797.1 coordinate 16,577,984, forward strand.
ATGTTTTCAAGGTTATTTTTAAAGTCTTTAGAAAATTTTGTGGCTAGTCTTCTTGCTTTTAATTTAAAAGAGTTAATCAAGATATCGTCAACGGCATTCACAATTCTACCCGTTAGTCTATTTATTATTTCCCACGTTTTTTTTGTATTTCGAAAGTTATCAGTAATTTCTCGTTTAATTGATTTATTTCTAGTTTTTACTATTTTCCTATTAGTTTTGTTTCTGTATTTTTTATATATCAGTTCATTTTTTTTATTATTTAAATCTTTCAAATGTATTTTTAAAAGTTCCATTTTTTTATTACTCATATTTACCATATTTTCCGTAATCCAACTATTTTTTGCTTTAGTATTAGTAGTAATATTAGTTTTATATTTACATTTATTATAAATAAAGTTAATTTTGTTAATAATCAACTCAATAATTTCATTTGGATCCTCGTTGAGCAAATGTGTATTCCAATTAATTTTACTTAATTCAATTCGTGTTTTTTCTTTATCTAGTTTAGTTATAGTTTTAGATGTTCTCATACAATCCGGGCTTATCAAAGAAAGGCCGGTTATATAGTGGTCCGCCAGTGCATTGAGCACGACTGCTGACTGAATCGAGTGGCCGCTACTGCCTCGCTCGCACACGTCGCGGATGAATATGTGATCTATACATGATTTGGATACGCCACTAATATTTTTCTCGACTCGAGTGAATTGTGAAATACAACATTCAAACCCTAGTTCATTCAGAGTATTCAAATATAATCTTACAGTGCTATTCATAATGCTAATGTCTATATTCATGTCTCCTATTAATATACAGTTAGAGTTATTTGTACAAATAGATAACATTTTAGAAAGTTCAGTAATAAAGCTGCACTTACAAAGGTTCGGTGGTCTGTAAATAACGCACAAGGATAATTTATACCCATTCAGGGTCTTCACTTCACCACACAAACACTCACAGTATTCTGAACTCACTTGGTTTTTTACAAAAGAAATAGTTTTATGAACGTATATGATTATGCCGCCTCCTTTCCTATGATTTCGAAGTTCCGTGTACATAGAATAATTATTTAAGTTGAATAAATCTTTTGTGATATTCGATATGTTAGCTTCGGTTACTATTATAAGGTGAATAATTACTGGGCTAGTGTCCACGATATATTCCAGCTGTGAATGATTTTTAATCATCGACCGAATGTTGACATGTAGTAAAAGCAATTTATTATGTTCTTTTCGTATATTCTTAGTGAAATTATTCCATGTTTCATAATTTGATTCAAATATTCCTGAGTCGTAATTAGTCATAATATTATAGAGTTGATCGATGTATATTACGAAAATTATTTACTTTTATTTCTTTTGGCATTCTTTGATAATTTTCTCAATATCGTTCTCCGAGCTTACGTAGTAAATTTTATTATCACCTTCAGATTTTCGGACCATAACTTGCCCATTTTTACACCACACGTATTTACACATTGAGGTTTCTTTTACAGCTGTTTTTGTTTTCCATAGTAGATAAGCTGTTGTCGGGGTCAATGCTTCGCGTATGAATACCGAACGCTCGCCTTCTCCAACCAATTTCTTTCCAGTAACACTTGTGGTTTTTGCAGCCTTAATCCAATCGTTTCTCCTTCCTTCCCGTAAAGAAACTATAATCGGTGAATCTACCTTATAGCGTTCCGCTTGATCATTATTCTGTCGTTTTGGTTTCTTTTTCCTCACGACACTTACTACGTCTTCTATTTTTTGGTTAAGCGACTGACAGAGTAACTTAGTGATTTGCTTTACGTCCTCGTTTTCCTTCTCAACAATACCACAAATCTCAATATCGTTTTGCATCTGTGCTTGTTCTAGTTTATTAACCTTTTGTTCAAGCACTGCATTTTTTAAATTAAGATTATTATATATATTATTTAGATTTTTACATTGATTTTCTACTAGTTTAACTCGCATTTCATAGTTTTTAATTTTCTCCTCGTACTCGTCTATTTTATTTGAATAGAATTTGAGGGTACTTTGAAGTTCATCCCGGATGATCTCTTTAACCGTCTGCCTTATTTGACGAATTTCTTGACGAAGATCTATTAGCAGTTTGTCCTGGTCAACGTTATTCTGCCCTTCTGCATCCGTATCTTCGTCCTCTGGGTCAGGTAAAATAACAGATAATCGTTTTGCTTTACCACCCGTCGTTGCGGTACAGCTCCTACATTTCCAATCAATGGAATCTGTTGAGGACAAAGTCGTAAGCTGCTCGGTGGATAAAGATACACAGGTGCCATGATACCACTTATTGCACTTGTTGCATTGCACGCCTGGTTTTCTTTTCGTGACTATTTTACTACACTTTGCACACTTCGTCATATTTCAATTATTCGTTTTCGCAGGTAGGCGTTAAATAATTAGTTACGCGTCGTTACACTGTCGCAGCGAGCGGTGAACTCATGATTGGTGAATTGATTCTTTAAAATTACATGATTGGTGAATTGATTCTTTAAAATTACAAATATTAAGAAAAAGTGGCAGATATAAGAAAACTTGAATTAAAATGTGTTGAGCAAGAATTTTAACATCTAATTTAAGTAAATGTTTTAATTTTCAACTTCATTATTTACAATTACAAATTTTAATTAATTTCAAATTTATTTAGCAAAAATTTGAACCTTCGATCTGAATAAGTGTTTTGATTTTCAAATTAATTCTTTAAAATTAAAAATATTAAAATATATAAAATCAGAAGTGACGTCACATAACATTATCTGTACTTATTATTACTTAATATGTAGGCCAGTACATGTGACCATACTTGGTAGACACAATTGGAAATAGCATTTTTTTATAACTGAAAAAAATAAATACATAAAATACTGGTAGCAAACAATAACTTCAATGATCGATATCTCCGCAACTAATTGATTTATCGAATAAGTCTGTAAATAAATTTTGTAAAAAATAATAACATCAATAATATAATATAAAATAAATAATATATAAAATGATTTTACGTGACAACGTCTTTATCGTCCTATCCTCAACAAAATCACTCAAATTATTAAAATATTGTGCAATTTAATAATATTCATATCAATAAATATTCTACCGAGAAAAAGACGTGGTCACGTAAATCTTCGCCCGTAAAACCGACTTTACAGGCAACCATATTTTTTTTTTTATTGATGTTAATTCAAGTTTTTAAGCTATTGCATAGCTTCTATCGCGGGCCTTGAGTATGGAGACCGAATCTAGAAATTCCATAACGAAAATAACCTAACACACCAGTATTGTGTACTTATAATTTAAAAATAGCATAAGCGCCAAGTTGATAATATGTATTATGATCTTTATTGTATAATAATTAATGTTTATTTTAAAATAAATGTTTTACTGGTACAAATGAATTTCTTTCAAAAAGCCTTTTCATTTTAATGACTTTCTGTTATGGTTTTACAAAAGTTCAGAGTACAAGAATTTAACAATCGTAATTGAACTTTATTTAACTTATTTAACTGATTATATTTTAAATAGGAATAGAATAATTTCATAATATATAATCATGTCATAATAGGAATAGGTCTATAAAATATCGATGTATCGATATATCAATATTATTACTTAGAAATATCGATATTTATTACAAATTCATTATCATCATCATTTCTCTTATCGTAGCGGTAAAAGCTAATTCATTCACACTAAATCATTCAATATCTAGTTTTATAGAAATAGTACATTGCCAAAATATATATTCTTTAATCATTTTTACCATTTTATGGCATGTATTTTAAAAAAGTTGATACCAAAAGTGTTTCATCGAATTTATGCGGGAAAAATATAAAAGCAGCGGTAATACAACTAATTTAGCCACTCACTTAAAAAATAAATACCTAAGTATTATGCAGGATTACGCATGCGCAGTAACGCTGATACAACCTATGCCCCCTAGAGGCGAGTTGGTGAACTATAGAGACAAGCGTGATATTTCAAATCATTAAAAGTTCTGTTATACATCGATAGATGGCAAAACTAGTTGCGCACGATAGGTTGCGCACCAAAAACGTAACGAGGTCATCGTTCAGTGGATTTTATACAAAAATCGATTCTTAAGGAGTAAACTCCAATAATATTTTTTTGTCAATTGGTAATGTTCTATATTTTATTAAAAACTACCTATTAAGTTAGAAAGCCTATAAATTTGAACTAAATGTTAAGATGACAACCATTTAATAAAATAAAAAAAATAAATCCAAAAGAGGTTTGCTAATTGAATAATTTTCATAAATAAATAGGGCTCTACTCTTATATTTTATGCTTATCTGTAAAATAATGCTCTGAAATACAGCTCTTTAGTCTACCAGCTTTATATATACCAAATTATATGCTACGCTATATAACAAGCTTTTGAAAAGCGTCAACAAAGTTATCGTTGACGCTTTTCTAATATTTTCGGGTAGAACGGTCCATGGAAGCTTGAACTCTAAAAGATTTGGGTGAAAATCGCTTTTATGCGTTAGAAAGGCAGTTTTAAAAATATAAAATGAGAGAACTATTATTACGTGTGTTATGATAAGGGTTGGGAATATATATATTTTCTCTTTCTTCCTTGGAGTATACATTTACATTAAAAAGATGCCACAATGAAAATAAATATTTGAAAATATCTATAAACATATATATAACAACTACCATATATATATTTGGTTAAAAGCATTACTTCAGGTCGGTAAATGATATGTGAATTGTGTTTAAGAGAATTGTTTTTATTTGATTATTAACACATAAGAATATAAGATACAATCAACACATATTTATTTTATTGGGCCAAGTTTAATAACGGAAATATAAAACTAGTTCCTTCCCTCGGCAAACTTAATCACTTTTCAAAAAAATATTTTATTACCAACGTTCGCTACAAATTGCTATTTTCGATTTGACATTTGTGCTATTATTTTTTCTACACTAATGTCGTAAAACGTATTGTATTCAATATTCAGCTCCAGGTGATTACATTATGCGGAATTTAAAAAGGCTCCTAAGGGGCCAAGAAGCTTGTAATAAAAGGAAAGTAACTTTTGCAGACTTGTGTATTTCAACGTTTGTTTGTTATTATCTGTATCATAAACTTGGAATATCTTACAAGAAACACACCTGCGTTCCGGTGGGTAATCTTCATAAGGCGTACAGAAATAATAGAGGCATGAGACCAAAAAATGTTAATACTTAAAAAAATTGCATATACTTATGTGATACTTAAATATATTTTATAATTGATATTTTACTAGTCACTATGCCTAATTTTATTTATATACATAGATAATATATAAATATATATATATATATATATACAGGGTTATTTTTAATTAGTTGAGCACCTTTTGCAGGCAGCCTCTCTACATCAATCCCAACAACATTTGTTCTACGACTTTTTAAAATTAATAGTTTTAAAAATTTAGTTTTTCCCATACAAAATTTATTTATTGCCTCTAAACGTGCATTAAACTTGAGCTAAGAGAGGCCACGCTAACTTGTCAAAATAAGTGCCAAGGCCACGTGCATCGGGGCGCGGGGTGGCGGGGTGACGCAGCGGCGGCTATGCACGTTAGAACTTGATCATTTTCTAAGGTGTAATAAAAAATAGCATCGTTTTCCACTTTTATTTATTAAAATATTTTCTACAATAGTCGAAACACATATTGTCTAACTATTTAAGAATCTAATGAAAAAACAAAATCTCCAATAGAAGTTGTGCACAAGTTGAATGTCTCAATATTTTTATTTGGTTTATAAAATAAGGGCACTGTAACGAAACCAAATAAATATTATTTTTACTAAACAATAACTTCTCTTTAACTTACTTTATACATATCATATTATCTCGTTTGTTAATATTTATATCATGACAATAAAACAATAAGTTACTTACGAATTTCTTTAAGATGGCGCATAACAGAAAAACGTCATAATTTTCATTGATATTAATTAATTAAAACGTAAGAAGTGAATCGACTGTTTCTGACGTATGATATTCTCATAGAAGAAACACATAGGTAAGTACCATAAAAACAGACAAATGTACACAATCCACTTTAAAAATAATAACTTTAGGCTTCTTAACATGTTGGATCGTCACTATATCACAAATAAAATTATTCTTCATCATGGTTTCTGCTGTTTCGAGTTGCTGTTCGTTCTAGGTATAGCAAAACAGACCTTGTAAAGATCAGGACCCCAATGCTCCATTTCTCAGCCAAAACTCGTATTTCTTTTCATTCTTACTTCTTCTATTTCAGACAATCAATGTATTTTAAAAATATTATAAATTACATTTCATAATTTCTTCTTCATGTTATAATCTTGAATTTATTTATTAGTTTTAATAGCAAGTCCATAAAATCGTATTGTCCAGTATGTAATTACAATTCATTATTTAATTATAAAACTCTAATCCGATAATTTTATTTTTGGTTAATGTAAATTGTGTTTTGTAATCCACATACTTGTCATTTTGATTATTTAGTATTTCCATAGCAACATGGTGTAAAAGAGATGAAGCTATACGAAAAAAGCTGGCGCGCGCATTAAACAGTTTCTGAATTTCGCTAGCCTGCCGCGACCTATACTTTAGACTGCTTACAAAATACAGAGTAATAAATAATCGAGGGAGCAAAAATTTTTTTTGTTCGTTTATTCTGCGTTATTTATCAAGATTTTTTAAAAGTCGTAGAACAAATGTTGTTGGGATTGATGTAGAGAGGCTGCCTGCAAAAGGTGCTCAACTAATTAAAAATAACCCTGTATATATATATATATATATATCTATATATATATATATCTATATATATATATTCTGTACAGACAAAAGTTATCTAGTAATTATATAAGAGTGGGTTATATATATATATATATATATATATATATATATATATATCGTACGGGTTTATTTTCAAGTAATGTATACAAATTTCTAGTTTGTAATCATTATAATTACAGGCTTAGGATGAATCAGCCCACTCTAATAACTGGGACAAATTTAATGTTACTTTTATATAATATCTGGGACAACTTTTGTCTATAGAGAGTAATATTATTAATTAAGAGTTTCTTACTAACGGAAAATGGTTTCATATAACTAAGTTTATTAAGATTACTATATAATAACTTGTCTCTAGAGACTCCTTCTGATCTTACCTAACACAGGTAATTGTGTTAGTATATGAGGACCTAATTCAAATTATAATCCGAATACCCTTCATTTACCAAAAGTTTCGAGGTCCGGCTGCCAGCCTGACGTTAATTCTCCTTGAGGTCACCTTCTCTTTCCTGTGAATATACATGTATTGTTTGATAGGTTTTTTAATAAATGATTTCATATTTAATATACTTTACATATTTTTTAGTATAATTTCAAAGCTACCACGTTACGCAGTAAATTGTACCCTAGTAGCTCTCTGATATAATTTATTTTAAAAAGTTACATTCAATATAAAACATAAATTTACCATTAACATCTTTTGAAATCATTTTAAATATGAATAATGCTGTTAGAATTTTATATAAGTATAAAATTAAAAATAAATCAATACGGACAAGATTTTTTTTTATTCCTATTTTTAATTAGGTGATTTTTAATCTCTTTGAGATCATGCCAAAAAGTAACCTAATAACAATATTCTCGTATCTTATACATTAAAGTTACAGTATGATATAATATTATTAATTTTAAATGTGAAACAAAGACAAAACAAAACTATGTTATTGAATCATTAGTATCCTTGAGGGCATTTCTAATTAACTTAAAAAGTGTTTTTGCAACCAAAGTGGTCGGTGATTAAAGAATACTTTGAAAAATAACCATTTGTTAAGTTTAAAATATAACTTTTTATCATCGTGGCTCGCATTACTTCGCTTCCCATACACTCCATTAAAAGATGTTGTATGTCTTCTACAGTTTCGTGTATCCGAACTTATTTAAAATTATTAAGTGGCATATGCCCGGAACGAAATCTGTGAGCTATAACTATCCATTCCTTACGATAATTAACATTGTTAAACCAAGATATGGTTCATTGTGTATAGTGTTTTACCAAAATCCTTTAAAGTTTGCAATCTTTAATAAGTCTGTTTTCCATTTATTACAGATATCAAGTTTATATTAAAGTAAAATTTCAGTGTAGTCTGGAAATACAAATATGTCAGTTCCGAATGATATAGCATTCCTGGCTATAGTATCGACCTCCTCGTTGCCACCTACCACCACTATGTGCTGCTCCACTGCAATCTCACCAATAATCTCCGGCCAGAAAAATGTAGATTTTTTTTAATAATGTCATATGCTACCGAAACACCTCTTTTATTAGAGGCGTATCGAGCTATGTTGCAAGGCACTCTTGCTGTCCGTTAGAATAACGAATTTATTTATTTTTTAATTTCTACATTATCAGCATAAGAAATGGTTTCTGAGATCACTAATAACTCCGTTGACGTAATAGTGATTTCAGATGTTATTTTAAACATTTCCTAAAATTTATTCTTCGGATCATAAAATGCAGCTCCGAATCCATTCTTGGTTTTAGAATCGTCTGTATGTTTTATGCCATCCGTTGTATTTAGTACGCAGAATGTTTAATGTGTTATACTTTAAGCTTTAATAACTGGTATTCTTCTTTGTATCTATTATATCATCAACATTATAAACAGACCAAGGAAATGTCCAGGAATAAATTTATAGTTAGCTTAACAAGCACTGGTTTATTTCTAGAACGTATTTCAAAGGCGGCATTAGTAGGTTCTCTCCAAATTTAGTTAGGTAGGGAAAGTAGTGTGGATAGTAGAGGCGAGCGTGTTTGCGCATAATGAGTCCCAGGCACTGTTTGGACTCCTCTCTATGCAACGCGATGATCCCAGCACCCGCACGGTGAATCCATGGAATGCAAAGAAGATTTGTCTCGTCTGTCTCAAGTTAACAGACGATAAAAGTTAGGTTAGGTTAGGTTAGTTTAATCAGATTATGACGAGAGGAAATCACAAAAGGACATACACTACAACAACACTACATAACATATTTTATAACACTCATCAATGAAATTTAATAATGTAGGGATAGCTATAATACATTGGGTAACAAAATAGTATAGTAATAGGGTATAATACATTGGGTAGCGAAATACGAAATATACGGAAGAATGTTGATCTTCAACTTAGTAATATTACATAAATGTTTTACGGCTGCGCGGATGCGAATAATATTAGCTTAGCAACTCATCTCTTCATGCAACGTAAACTTTTGAACAACTTTACTTCTAGTTGATTCATATATTGTTGGCTAATAATTCATGATTTTTTTAATAATTAAAATCATCGTACTATATTAAGGGATATAACTTTTCATGCTCGATTCACGTAATAAATTCACGTAAATAAATTTAATTCATATTGTTTAATAGCAGTGGGTAGAACTTCACCCTTAAGATCCATTTAATAATGTGGTACTAAATACTTACAATAAATATTCTAAAATAAAAAAATAAATTTAATATTTGCAATAGAAATCAGATCCTCCTAATGGACTTCATCTGCAATATTCATGTCATGTGATAATTCTTACCGCCGTAAATAACAAAAATAGTGTTTTAAGTACAATTCACAATCACAGCTAAATTTATCTACCCCGCCACATTGTAAAGGTGTTCCTTAATTGTTCTTTAGAATTAGTTCACTTCCAATTCCGTTCACAAATAGTTCATATAGAAACCTTTTTTAAAGTATTGCCTTCCTTTAATTTCTTGAAAGAAAATAGACTAAAAATGCTACTACCACAAAAATATAATATAATATATTATGTATTTTATTTGAAAGTATAATGCACATAGTTGAATTGACCAACTATTTATATTTAACATAGTAGTGTTTATTACGTCAAATAAGATTAATTAACCATATGTCTGTAAAATATATATATTTTCTACTAAGTAATTCTTCAAAACCCCAAAGGTGTTGAAGTAATTATTGTAGAGTGCTTATCAGAGGTAGGTGAATTTTTATTACTTTTTAAATATTCTGTACCTACACTGTCAAATAATTTGAGCAGTAAATAAAATGCAATCCATACTAACATTTATTTGAACTTTAGAACGAACTTCCCTCATTTAAATTATAGATTTAAAGATAGAATGTAACTGTGACTTTATAACTAATCTCGAATTCAAATGATATACTTTGATTTTTAATATATATATATCGTATCAATTAACCTAGCGTATACAATTTGTTTTGACATAATCCCAGAAACAAAATAATTGATATCTAATTATTTGATAATAATGATCCTTACTATTTCATAGGAATAATGTTTTCTTTATTAAAACACTATATTAAAAGCAAATAGTAAACTCTGACTATTTTAAATCTATTACTCAGACCTCACTCCTTACCTTAAACATAAAACAGTATTTTTATTTCTTTTAGCCTGTTCGATTTCCAAATAAGATACTTGAAATGTTTGTATATATCTGATTTTTGTAATTAATCGCTTTGCAGCTTTACTTAAACAAATAGGGATGTAAAATATTATCGACTTTTATTGCGGTGGTAGTTTTTATATCTAATTATAATTATTATTTTTAGTAGTAGTAGTAATAGTCGTAGTAGTAACAGATTTTAATAGAAAATCTTCATGAAGTTGTTTTTATAGTTCCGTTTCGTACGGTCACGGAGAGAGTAGGATAGCCAATGCCTCTTCCTCTTGAAGATTTGTTATCTCTTTCTTTACACTCTTTATTTGTTAAAAAGTATTTGCAAATTTTAGAAATAAGATTCGATTACAATTACCACCGAGATTTTAAGCTTAATCAAGGACTAGAAGTTATTCGATTCGTTCTTATAGAGATATATATGCCTGAGAAGGCATAGTCGGTGGTAAAAAATGCTTTATTATACAAAGACCTTTAAGAATTGTAATAGAAAACGTTGTAAGTATGTATATTGTATGTATATTGTCTTAAAAATGTTTCAACATTATATTGGAAGTTTTATTTTTTATATTTGTAATACTGCCCTGTTTGTTTTTGTGTACTGTAAAATGTGTAGAATCATTTGTAGATTATTTTTTGTGATATTATATGAATATCTGATAGCGATAAAAGTAAATATGGTATATACTTACTTTTACACATTTTATAAGGGTTGAACGTGAAACAAATATTCATATGTTTATCAATGGTAATATCTTTAAACGACATTGTGGTTAACAATGTGCCATTAATATACAGATTTTGCCTTGTTCCTCTTTAATTATAAGTATAGATAAATTGAAAACTCTAAAGTGACAGAAAGATGCCAAAAAGAAATGTAATATCTATCAAGACGACGAGACCCATTGAATTTTTCCTTTTGAAAATATACTTTCGTTTACTAGAAAATATTAGTCCAGGAGATATATCTTCCTTAGAAATCAAAATATTCTCGTTCATCTGAATAAAAAATAAAAAACACATTGTAAAAGAATATTGTCGCAAAATTTACAACAAAAGTTATCATAAGCCGTAGGTATTTTTGAAATTTTATGACAATGCTTATACTTTGTTACTGTTAGACTAAAGTAATATAAATATGAAACAAACGCGAGAGTATATTTCCAAAAATATGTTATTGTTAAAAAAACCTGATAAGTTTGTTATTGTTATTGTTAAAAAAACCTTATAGTTGTGTAGATATACAAGTTCATCTGTTTATAAAGAAAAAAATATAGTTCTGCTATTCTAAAATTTGAAAGCTAAAAATAATCCTTCACTAATGTTAGGACAATTACAATAAAACTTATACCTTGTGTTTTTGGACGTAGCCTTGTAGTGATATATATTCAAAAACCATTTACATATAATATTCTAACAAGTTTTAAAATAATAAGCATTGCAAAGCACGTTATCATATAGGTTTTCTAAATATCACGATAGTCTGGACTGGTAGTAACAATGCTTAATCTTAATACAAGAGATCCCATATTAGGTATCCAGCCGCTGTGATCAGTGAAGATAAAAACTGCGAGGAAAACTACATATCTTGGAAGCAATAGTCTGATATATAATATGAAACCTCGTAGTAGGGGAGGCGCCGTACAGTGTCTACAATAAGAGAGAAAGCTCGTTTCCAATAGTGAAATTAGGCGATACTTGATTGAGATTTAGAGCTTTTAGAGTTATTACAAAAATAGTAGAGGTAAAATAATGAACAGACATCTTTTATTTAGGCAATTAAATCCCGACCTCATCTCTGTTCGACAAATGGCGGACTGGCAGGGGTGTTGGGGGGAGAGGCGGGGAGGGGTAATGGGGTGTGCTACAGGTAGGTGTAGTATAATGGTTCCGTGTTAATACAGAGCGTGCTGACTCTTTGTTATGATAATATTTATTTACTTAAGATATTTATAAATTAAGAAGTTAAACTAAGTGACATTATAATAAATGCTAGTTATATATTTAGGAAACTTTTATTAGTAAATAATTTGAACTCAATTATTTTTGTCAAGTTATAGAAATATCGACAATATATATGTTATAGTAAAATTATAGTTCTAATAAAATATGCTATAAAAAGCGGTCCAAACAATTCAAATGTATGCCTCGTAAAGAAATTTCAGTAACTTTTAAATAAAATTACACGCCTATCAAGTGGGAACGTTTTTGTTTTTACAAAAACATTTTGTTTTACAAATGATCTCCGAGAGTATACATATGATAAAGAATGTGAATCCCGTATCACAATTTACGCTCAATCTACGGTACGCAATAAATACGAGATCACTCTTAAACAACTGACGTCAGTATACGTGGGTATACGTGGGTTTATAGATTTCCGGTAAAGAAGGGTTACTTCAAAAAATATTTGCTATATTTTTGATTACAAATACAAATGATTTCGCAACTGAATTGTATTGTCAATATTCATTTGACCACATGTCAGAAAAACGGTTATTGTTTATTAGAACTTTAAGTACATTTTGTGAAGAAGAAGAAGTAAGTAGAAATTACTAATATATGTCTTATAATCGAGTGTGTAAAAAACCATACGGTTCACATACTGATTACATTTGATTACATAACCTTAAACAATATTACTTAATTCATTTATAATGTTTCTTATATAATACATTTATCCTATTCGGATTCATTTTACAATTGCAATCACATCTTGCTAAGATAATTAAGAAATTTAATCTTTTATGAAACATTACTTATATTAATATAAACAACAATCTCGAAAGGTCGAAATCTAATGAGACTCGGCGTCAGCTGTATTTTAATTGCGTTCTGCTGCATTAAAAAAGTTATGTCCTCCTTTATAATAACCGTAAAACCAATTGCCGAGGATTTTTAATTAAATTACTGTTAATAAAAAATATACAATGACCAAAGAAAAGTAAAATTGGAGCAGGTAATTTCTTATAAATTATATTTACCTCAAATATTAAGTCAGTCAAACACATTTAGTATTTGACTTGCATGTAGTATAGAATATATTATATGTTTGTTCAATTATATATTCTGTTTTTCTTAGTAATTTTAAAATTAACTATGGTTCCGAAATGTATGTCACCTTTGACATTATATAGTCAACTAAATATTTGACAACTATAATATCGTTTTAACAGTGTTAACTTCTGATTAGAAGATGGCTTTTTAACTAAATGTAGGTAGATAGAGAAATTGTCATGACGTTCATTTAATTTATGTTCACCAATACAAGGTAGGAAAGGTCACATAATACTATTGTAAAAGTTAAAATAAATTTATATAATGTTTGAAAATATCTATAAACATGTAGGTATCTTATCTAATCTTAACATAGCCGATAAAGACGGTCATATATAGAATTCTTAATTCACCGAGACGGACAGCGATACGCTAGCTCAATTGGTAGAGCGACGGACGGTTTCCCAGAGGACGCGGGTTTGAATTCCTGCCCGTATCGGTTTATTTTTCATTCTATATTTCTATAAATTTATATTCATATAAATCATTTTGCTAATGAGAAATAGCCGAAATAATTTAACAAGAAATAAAGTAGCAATAAATTTAATTTAATTTAACCAAAGTCAATCAGTCACAGAAAAAACCCACAATTAATTATGTTATAACCTGCCTAACTGTCTTTTGTGGTTTTTTAGAAATTATTTTCAAGATCTTGCTGTTTGACTTGTTGTAATTTTTTTTAAATATTGAATCATCGACCATAATCGAATCTTTCATAATATATTTTTATTCCAATCGTAGTCAGTTCATATAAAAAACAAGCTGATGCAGAAGAACATTAAACATTACACGGTCTCTATAAACCCCGTGTGTTGGACAAAAAAGAACATGGCGAATTTATTGTCCGAACTCTGTTACCTTCGATCGTTAAAGGTATTTTACGATTCGAAATGCTTTCTATTTTTTCGTCAACTGGTCAATTTTTTATCTTTTATTTATAATGTTTTAAAAGTACAAAGTTTTAAAACTTTAACAATATCAACTTTAAAGCACGATACCACCTAGGTTTCAGGAACATTGAATGGATTTAATAGAAAATACTGTAACGGATGTTGTTAAGCCTTTCTTTTATAAAAAGAGTTTTAAGACTAAGCGACATAAAGATAATGGAGAAACAACGTAAATCTTTACTTTAAAATGTCAGTTTTCTTAAATAATAAAAACCGCTACGACCTATCAATTACGGATTATACGAAACAAATAAATATATATATATATTTTTTTTTTGTCTTTCTATGCTGTTAGTCCTGTTAGCTATTACAGCGTCACCGGGGGAGCGGGTGGGTCAGGAGACCCGCCCTTAAAAGGGGGGGCCAGATGGGCCCCCATGGGGAACGACGTCCCGAGGGCGTCTCAGATTGAGACACGGTCCTCGGCTCGGGGCGTCGTTAGTCAGGAAGAAAACTAAGGAAATTTGGACACTAGCGTCCTCTGACGGCAGAACGCCGGAGCAACGGAGCACTTACTCAGTTGGGACCTCGTCTATACCGGTATAGACGGTGTGTGTCTGTATGTTGTGTGGTGTCACTTATGACTTGGGTCTTCTTTTTCTGACTAAAGTAGTCTTACGTGGTCTATACTCTGCGGCGTCAGCCACCAGTGGGTTCGGGTGTCGCTCAGCACGTTCAAAGTACTTTTGGGAAAGCCCCTTGAAGTACTGAGCGATGGTCGGAAGGTCTAAGTCTCTATGGAGATCGATGTTGCATACGAACCACGGCGCCCCGGTTGCAATCCGTGTAAACCTGTTCTGAATCACCTGAAGGGGTTTTAGATTAGCGTGGCAAAAGCGGGACTCGCATAGGACATGACGGAACGTATGCAAGCTTTGTAAAGTGTCACCTTATTGCGAAGGGACATTTTACTCCGCTTGCCTAACAGCGGATATAAACGACCTAATATGTAGGCTCTGCTACGAACGGTCCTAATATGCGCAGTGAAAACTAACTTTCTATCTAACGTTACTCCTAGGTATTTTGCCTCGTCTTTCCAAGGTATCGGTTTATTAAAGAGTTTGATTCGCGGGAGGATCCTTGGGGGGCCCCGTTCGAAGAGCACCGAAACGCTTTTCTCAGGGTTTACCTCGATCCGCCATTTCCGCAGCCAACTCTCGAGGGAGTCGACTGCGGATTGGAGCCGTTGGTATATCTCCCAGTGATCCTTAGAGTACGTGTAAAGCGCGGTTTCGTCCGCGTACATGGCAAGGTGCACTTTAGGTCGCGGCCTAGGAATATCGCTAGCGTAGATGGAATAGAGGATAGGCGAGAGAACTGAACCCTGGGGGACACCCGCCCTGATGGGGCGGGGGGTTGACAAAACGCCTTCCACTCTATAGCGAAAGGAGCGATTCGACAGGTAGTCCCGTATGATGAGTACGAGTCTGTCCGACACCTTGAACTGGTATAACTTGTACACCAGTCCATTGTGCCAGACCCTGTCGAACGCCTTAGCTACATCGAGGAAGAGCGCTCCTGTCCTATGCTTTTTGGCCCTCTCAGTGGCCCCTATCAGTATGTGCTCCGTGAGGAGTTGCACCTGATGGGAACATTAATGGTTGGCTCTAAAGCCGAACTGCTCATTTGGGATGATTTTGAGTCTCTCGAGTTCCGATCTAAGTCTACAGAGGATGATTCTCTCATATACTTTCCCTAAGGAACTAAGAAGACTAATGGGATGGTAACTACTAGGCAGATGCCGGGGTTTGCCCGGCTTATGGAACCCTATCACTATGGCCTCTTTCCACTGGGCCGGAAACGAGCAACCGGCCAGTGGAGCGTTAAAAATGGTAACCAATAGGTAAATTAAAGGAGGCGGAAGAAGCTTTATCACTTTGTTAGTGATCCTATCGACAAATAAATAACACATTATAATTTTAGATCTCAATTTTCAACATTTTCAATGTCCATAGTGACATAATCTAACATAAATATCACAGACCCTAAGTTGGTTAAATTATACTTTAAATTTCTGGAGTTCATTGCTGGCGGTAAACTTTTAAGATTATCTCGTGACTTGTGTGTTAAAAACAGTTTGCCTGTGACACTGTTTTATAATACAGAATTTTGCTCTTGGCTTCGATTATGAGGCTCATAACTAAATGCACCTCATTAAAAGTGCAACATTAAAAGACATAGTTAAATATTTTATGAGAAAAACGTTCATTTTCGCTAAAGCTTTTTTGATACTTTTATAATTTTCCTGGAGTTGAAGTTTTTCTCATGTTTCATTAATAAAGAGTAAACTCATAAATATTTTCAAAGACTAAAAAGACTAAAAGGACACTTTAGTTAAAAAGTCTAAGTTGTATTAAAAACAGTTCATAAAAAAAAAATTAATGTTGTATAAAACAGCCATGTACAGAGTATACACACTTTTTATAACAAACATAAGTGTTTGTTAGCTTAGCTTAGCTTAAACTAAGATATATTTCTCTTACATCATGGGCATCAATCATTAAACGATAGTAAAAAATAACTGCACGTTAACAGATGTATTAATTGAATTACAAAAGGCCACCTTTTAAAAGACACACTACTTTGTTGTTATCAAAAGTACTGTTTGAAATAGTTTTTCGGAAATTATAAAATAAATTGTATACCTATATATTCAGTGTAAACTAAAAAAGGATTATTCTGAACCAAACGTTAACTTTTGTAAATATACTGAGTTCAGAATTCAATAAGAAGGTAGACAACTTATGTAGTTATTAACAATATTTTTAACCCCCACCTCAAAAAAAGGGGTGTTATGGTATTTGTGTGTCTGTGTATCTGTATATCTATGTGTCTGTCTGTGGCCACGTAGCAGCCAAACGCGTAAACGGATTTGATTGCGGTTTTTTTTTTAATCCTAGTTCGTCGAGATGGTTTTTAGCTATGTTTGGTTAAAATAGAAACAATCATCCTCAAGATATTGAGCGATTATTGGGGATGGTGAAAAATTCTTATGCAATATTTATAGTAAATACCTAAATAAGTAAAATTAGTGTGTTTGTAGATACATTTAGTACAATATAGAAAGCAGTAACATAACTATAAAAAGCAGAAAAAAAAAATTAAAAATACCCCCGATACAAAAATACCTTTAAAAGGGATAATAATAATATTATTATGTAATTATTGAAGTCATTGCATGTTACTAAGAATTCAAATGTGGTACATCCTCATTAGTATATGTTTCAGGCATCGTATCATATAATATTGACTACTTGGGAAATGGGATAAGTTATTTAAAATTTCTTTATAAGAAACTAAAGTTGAAAAGCTTTTATCATCTATGAATTATGTAAGATTTCTTTCTTCCGTTCCTGTTAAAAGTATCATAAACTTACATTTTCATAATATAATATCCGCTCAGTATCGCAACAGCAAATAAAAAATGTAGTTTGCTAATTGAGTTGTTGTTATAATCTACGGAACATCTTTGAGCAAGCAAAATATAATGTTTAATAAACATTGAATGTTTTTTAAAGACATGGAAAAACCAACTAACTTTAGAATAGAAATTAATGATCACCGAAAAAAGTATTACAAATTTAATACAAATAAAATAAAAATAAATAACTAAATAATAATAATAAATCTTCACTTTAATATAGATTCTATATTTTTGATGTTTATACTCGTACTGCTTTCGTTGGATTGACTTCAGAAACTGTACAGGGATAATTGTAATTAATAGGCCAACTTTTGCAGGCGGCTGCCTGCAAGTTTTGTTGGGATTGATGTAGACAGGCTTCTCTATATCAATGCTAATAACTTTTGTTCTACGATTTTTCACAAATCTTGATAAACAACACAAAAAAAACTAAAACGAAAATAGTTTCGTTCGTTTATTAATCCATATTTTGTAAAAAGCACCTAAAATGAAAACGCCCGGGCACCATACCTACACTCAGAGTTAATGACAGTTAAATGGCAACAAATGCGAGAGGTGGCCCATTAATTATAATAAGCCCTATATAACACTAACAAATGACATCCAACATATGATAATTTTAATTTGCTTACTTTACCTATAAAGGGTGTCAAAATAATTTAAAGAGCCTTAAGTAGAAGTAAATTTGTCATTAAGCCAGTAGAATAATGAAAATGTAAAATAATCATTATTTGACAAGTTTTAATCTATAATAATATTATTTACTTCAGAAGTGATAGATAAATTATTAAAACTACATAATTATTTTAAAAAAGAACGTAATCATTTAGTCCTAAGAAAATATTTACACTATTTTGAATCAAAATTAGATCTCCTGGAATGCAGGGAAGTATTATAAAATATTTCTTATTTTGGGTCAATTTATTTTAGAAAATAATTTAATTTCAATATTATTTATTAGAGTATTTTGTAATTCAATGTTTTTGTTGTTTATTCGGATTTTGTTGTAAAATCATAAATCTCAGAAGATATTTCTGAAATTTATGTCAATTATCAATTTAATAAATATTAATTAATATACGTAATATGTGTAAATTGAAACCTATACCATACGATTTTATATCTTGTTTTATCATAAATGTAAAGTAAGTAAACAAAAATTCAGTTACAGTTAAGAGTACCTACAAGACATGCAATCACAAAAGCGACAAGCTGAACAAGCTTAATAGTCTGTTGTTTATATTAAATACTTATTAGAACGTCTCTGTTTTCACAAATTTTTTTCTTACACAAATATTTTTCTTACAATTTATCATAGCCCTCATAAATTATTCATTGTGACAGGACGTTTGTAATACATTACAATGATAATAAACACGAAGTTTGAAATCTACTATGGTTATATGTTCATGTCTATGTTTATATATATCGATAATCGTTTATATATATCGATATTGATATCGATATACAGTATCAACTTGTAAAGATTAGATGCCTACTGTTTTACAGCGCCATAACCTTCAAGTAATATACGTGATCTTGCCCTTCGGTTTCTTGAAAGTTATAAAAGTAAAGTTCCTTTTAACTAATCGGTAGGCTTTAAGACGTTTCGCATTTTAGATACATGGCTGTAAAACTTATAAAATGTAAAAATATTTTTTGTTTTTAGTAATTTTGTATGTATCTGGATGTATATAAATTATTATCATTATAATATATTGAGGATATCTTTGCCTTCAAGTAACATAATAGCATCCTAAACAATAATCTCGTGAGGTAAATTAAATATTGCACATATTAAATAAATAATAAATGGTAAATAAATCGATGGGGACCGGGATTCGAACAAGCGACCTCTAAGAAACCGTTGCGTCACTCTATCAATTGAGCTACCGTATCATAGCTAGCATAGATAGATGGTTTATTTTTCATAATATATTTATTTAATATTTAACTAAGTTTGACATGCCTATACAAGTTAAAAGATATTCTCAAACATAAATATATTACGTCGACGCAACGTACGTATCTATTAAAGACATAATATAATTAAAGAGGCATGACTTCACTTCAAGAAAGTCAATTAAAGGCTTCGGGAGGTATTTTAGAAATGCTAGAAATTAATTATTAATATGTTACAGAAATTAATGATCATGCTACTGATTTTGTCCATTATACAAATCCAAGAAGCTAGAGAAGAAGTACCTGATTGTTTAAATTGGTTTAGGAATTGTAAAACAAAATATAATAAGTATCATTATACATATTGATTATTTTATATCAGAATCTTTTTATACCTACCGCTCAATATCTCGGAAATCTAAACCACTACACTACACAGTACATTGTTAAACGCATAAATCTGATGATATTACATCAAACATTTTGGAACTTATCTGTTTTTGTCACCATCACTCAGAATCATGTGAAGGTTAAATTAATATGTGAAGATCGAAACCCCCTCACCCACACGCACCCACATCGCTAAACTCAAATTCACACTTCATTCGTGATACAGCGAGTGTTTGAAGTATGATTAAACTTAATCTTATTAAAATAAGATTCAAGCAGAATATACTACGGTGACTCTACTATTATTATCTTTAATTTAATGAAATTTAAAGAAAATAAATTTGCACAAATTTCTAAAATATAAGGATTTTAAAGACTGATAAAGTATATAATCTTGGTTACTATTAATACAAATAGGATACTACAATGTTTATCAAGTAGCTTTTAGCAGCGACTTCGTCTATCCCCCCACATATTTACAGATTTTTATAAAATTGCTTTTAGTTTTGATAACTAAAATTATTATTTATATATTTTCATATGTTGTAAGAAGTATTCAAAGTATTTAATTTCCTTGCTACTGCATGAAGGCTTTGTTCCATATATATTTTTAAATCTATTTGTAACTCCCCTGTGATTATCGATACCATACTTCTACTTACTGTTTTTAGTTTTGACATACGTAAGATCACAATCAACGGAGGCACATTATCCATTTTTTTTACTGTGAATATATTTCATACAGAAATATTACATTATATAATTAATACAGAAATATTACAAACACTGATTACACCAGGCTACCCTTGAAGACTAAGGCACCGCTTGTGACGCATCAGCACCTTGTCTGCATCACAACGCCTCAACATCATTAGGCATTACAGACGGTCCTCTTGAATTGAATACAGAAATGGTGACTGAATTTTCATTTAATTTAAACGTCACCAAACACCATAATAATATTAGGAGTTGTTTACGTTCAGACTATTTGTTGATCGTTCAATTTATTGAATTGTTTTGAAATAACAAGCGGCGTAAAACCACAGGAATAATTGGTTTCAATATTAAATGTTATTCTAATATTTGTATTTATTTATCAGTTCAAAATAGATTGTTATTAAATTTATTATTTAGTTAAACTTCCTAAAGTAAACTAAAAATTTTATAATTTATTATAAAATAG
The DNA here is from genome assembly GCA_959347355.1 of Napeogenes inachia. Taxonomy (NCBI): domain Eukaryota; kingdom Metazoa; phylum Arthropoda; class Insecta; order Lepidoptera; family Nymphalidae; genus Napeogenes; species Napeogenes inachia. The sequence continues at coordinate 16,599,352 of OY365797.1, forward strand.
CAGTATTAAATTTGCCTATGACAATAATATGATAATTGTGGAAAGTAATGTTTCTATCTCTGGTCTGTAAAGGAGTTCGAAAGTAATATATCTAACATATTACCTGTAGTAATTCATGCGGGCGGAATATTGGGAAACAGGTGGTAACATAATTTGAAATATAATTAACAGCATCAATGAAATCAATTTGAGTAGTCATATATTTTTATTTGAAAGATAAAACAAAAAAAATAAAATAATTATGAACAGTACACTAGTCTTGAAACTTTATCTTTATTTAATTAAAGTATTTTAATAAAAAATAGCTTCCTATCGCGGTCTCTGCATTATTATAGAACAATTAGATCGCATCTACCTGTAGCATTCCCCATTAGCCTTGTCCGCTCTTTCCGCCCAAGATTCCCGCCCGGCCTTCATTTCTTAAAAAGATCGATTTTAATTAGTTAATCACCCCCATATAAAAGATTTGTTTATAATTCCACTTTCACTTTTCATTGAACTGTTGTTCGGTTAGAATCGAGATTTTTAGAGACCTCTTACACTCTATTCCTTAGCAACTGTCTCCGCTAAAGATACACTATTGTAAGCATTTATCGCCTTTCCTTGCCTCTCAGGTTTCTTGAAGATTACTTTTGATTTTTACACAAATCAATATATATTATTTTTATGTATGTAAATTATATTTTTGCAAAAAGAGCATTACAAGACTATTAATATCTGTTAAAAACGAGAATGTACGAGCGGTCGGGAGGCGACTGTTCATGTCAGCTAGGGTCATAAATCAGACGAAACAAAATGACACTTGTTTGTTTTGTTTCTTTCCTAAGATGTATTATATTTTTGGTCAAATACATAAATTCTATTGAGCTCAAAAAATTCAAAGTGATGAGATTTTTGTATTAGTATTTTAATTATTATTGTTATAATTATTTTTTATTGTTAGGCATGTAATATTAAATACAAATAAGATAATTTTTCCGTGATTTATAACTTTTAACTCCATTTGGAATAATTATTCAAACAGTGTTTGAAAGAAGTTTATTATTAGGGTTAATCGATAAGACTATAACTGTATTTTATTATTGCATGATGTGGAAGAGGTCTTAGGACCTAAGTTTGAATTGACGATTAAAACGGATTACATTTATCCGTTAATTACTATCTTTCGATAGTTATCGGTAACTATATTAACACATTGTGGGCCAACTGTAGATTTAATTTGTTTTAACGTATAAAGGCCTGTCTACGATAAATTTAATTAAAATAATATTTCTATGCTGTCTGTGTCAGATTTTAAAACGTTTATAAGACTTTTAAGATATTAGTTATTACTTTATAATTATGAATCTTGAATAATTCCTATAATCTGGGTCAGATGATAATCTTTTGATAAGTAATTATTGAGTTAAAATAACTAGGGCATGCCGCATTATAACTATTTCCCTGCTTGTTAATTTGATTCGAAACATACTTTATTTTATGAATCGTTAAGTGGATAACTTGTGTCTGTGGGGGATTTTATTAATACCGATTTTTTTTTCTATTTAGATGTATGTACTTAAAATCATAAGTGTGTAAGTCCAACCCATTTTTTACATGCATACAATAGAAATACATTAAGATAATTACCATAACTTTTCTTAGACCTTAAGCACTATGCAAAGAAAACTAAGAAAATTACTTATTAAATACCAAAACACAAATAAAATACCGTGCAGAATAATACGAGAGAATGAAACCCAGTTTAATTGTAATTGTGATAAACTATAATTTTAATCAATAATATATAATTAATATATTTTTTCAATCTTTTGATATTTCGAGCACGTAAAATATTTAGATTCCACTTTAGATCTAACTGTACAAACTAAAACATAAATGAACTTATTTAATCTTAAATTATTTTTACAAAAAAGATATTATTAAAACTGAACAATACGGCTTTCAAAGGATTACATCAACAAAATGAAGTTCTTATTAAGAACTTATTAAATAACATTATTGTATTATACTTTTTGCCTTCCTAATTTATAATTATGTTAATAAATAATAATATTTTTTTATATAACAAAAGCTTTTGATTTTGAATCTAATGAGTTACCTCTTAAAAAATCGTGAAAGTATTTGTATCAAAATTAATCGGTTTGTACATGTACTAGGTGGCTGCAATTCGTATTTATGAGTTTTAAGAATGTTCTCTTATACTTGGTTATAGATAAAGTTAACACGCGATATTCGATAAGTAGAAATAATTCGATAGTACTAGTATATCGTTTAAGTAAAATGAAAAAGTAACATATTATCTTACTTATATTAATAGTACAACGTATCTCTGTGTATCGTTTCGAATAGTCAACAATTCAACCTAAATTTCCTCTTTAAACAGCTCTACTATATTTAACCGGCTGTGTGAGTGTTAAAAATCAGAAAGGTTCAAAGCTAAAACCAGCTATAATTCAAAAAATTTGTTTGCATTTAAAAGGACTTGGAATAGATTTATGTCATCATACGTTCGTGAGCTTTTAATTCGATGGAATATGAATTGAGCGTGATAGAATTACTGTCGAAAAATATTTTAAAATCCTCTTTTTCCCAGTATATTTAAAATGGATTGGATAATATATCTTATTCTGGGATTACATTTTGATTCATTCATCTTATACTGTATCTGGCAGTTTGGTGAGAAAGAAGCGCTTTCTAAATTTTATTCAGAAAGTTAATTCGGTTTATAAAGGTAATTATAAACCGAATTACCTCAACCAGGCCTTCTATTATAAACCGAATTTCCCCACAACGGCCTTCGGGTAATTAACATAAAATTTTCAACTAGCAAGAAGTTTCCGAAGACACGTAATATTTATTTGATGTCGAAAATATTTCAATTTATATTTTAATATATTATGGTATAAATCGTGTTTTGAAAAACGTCGTCAAATCGAGCGAAAGTCTTATTACTTTCTAAGAACTCCTACAAGAGTTTCTTAGAAGTTTGAAAATTACTTTTAGAAATTTGCATTTTCAGTATAAGACAAAGTAATTTGTTCAAAATCCCGTTTGTTTCGCGTTTAAGCTCATGAAGGCTTTTGATTGATTTGAAAAGTTTACCCTCAGTTCAATCCATTTCTCTCTTTAAATAAACACCGACTTGTCTTTTCTATATAAACTTAAGACTAAACTTCTAATCCTTGTTACCAAAACCCGTTAATTTAAAAAATATTTTCTTTCTAATCTGTAAACTAGTAATCTTAATAACAATCATAATTTAAAGTCTTATGGCTTTAGCTTGACGTCAACTCTCCTTAAAAAGCGAGGGGTTAAAACCGTCCCGGCGCTTTACCAATTGAGCCACAGCATCGCAACACGCTTTGAAAATTTTATCATTCAATTTATTATCGGGATAATTGTGACAGCTATTTTCGAAAATTCTATGCAATACAATTTATCTTACTTTGTAGTATAGATTAAGTTGGTAAAAAGTTCCTAAAAGATCTTGCCTGTTATAGTCAAATTTCAATATGGAGCGTGTATTGAACTCGTGCCCTCTAGCGTACCTAGAAGGTAAAGATCTCCTCAGTAATAGTCGAGGTTCCGCCGAAATAGTTTCACTGGGGAACTTCTAATGTATGCTACACACGTTTTAGGCGAGGCCTTCGAGAAGAATAGGAAAGCGATCGCCATCTCTCTGGACGTCTCAAGGGCATTTGACAGTCTGGTATGCGAGCCTTATAGATAAGCTTTCAGCGTACGGTATATTTCCTGATCTGATCGGCTGGACAATGGACTTTCTGAGCCAGAAATATCTTCAAGTAGTTCTCGACAGGTGTTCCTCGGAACCTTTGACAATAAATCTCGAGGAGCTTCAAGAGTCCGTTCTTTCTGCAACTCTTTTTCAACTGCACATTAACGGTCTGCTGAAGCCTGGTATCTAGGGATATGCAGACGACAGTACAGTTGTAGAAAGATATCTGCCGAGTACTCGGGCTAGTACAACAATTCAAAGTCCGTCTTTCTGTAGTATTTCCGTCTGAACACAATGTAGGCATCTTCGAGAGAAGAGTGAATAGGTTGCTAGGTCAATGCGCCTTACCACCTTTGACTTAATTTCCACTTGCCATCAGGTGGAATGTAGTCAAGCATTAACTTAGACACCTAGTATAAAATAAAAAAATATTCATTTCAACTTATAACATACATAACATACATGAGTGCTGATTCTCTTCCATCTCTCAAAATTCATGAAAAGGATGTATTTAAGAAATTACAGTCTATAAATCCCTCCAAAGGCTCTGGACCAGATGTTGTTTCTCCGATGTTTATTTCTAAGTGTGCACATAATTTAGTTAAACCCCTTAAAATGATATATAATCGATCTCTTGCCACTGGCGTTTTTCCTACTTTATGGAAAGTTGCAAAAGTTGTTCCGATTCTGAAAAAGGACAGTAATTTCTTAATATCTAACTACAGGCCTATATCACTGCTCTCAACCTTCGCCAAAATTTTTGAGTCACTGGTGTGTCCATATTTACAGAGCTATTTTAAGAAATATCTAAGTGACTGTCAACACGGTTTTGTAAAATCCAGATCGACGTCAACTAATTTAGTTTCCTTTATTGAAACACTATCAGAAGCTGTAGACCAAAATAAGCAAGTAGATTCCATATATATGGATTTTAGTAAAGCATTCGACTCGGTTTCTCACAGCATCTTGTTGCATAAGCTATCCATGTATGGCATATCAGGATCACTATTAAGATGGTTTGATTCGTATTTAAGAAATCGTTCGTTTTTTGTCGTTGTAGGTGGATATCAATCTAGCCAAAGATCTATTAAATCAGGAGTTCCACAGGGCTCACACCTAGGTCCCATTCTTTTCAATATTTTTGTTAATGATATAACTGTTTGCTTTGAATATTCTTTGCCGTTTATGTATGCTGATGACTTAAAGATTATTAGAATAGTTAATAGCATGGAGGACATCAATTATTTGCAAAGTGATGTAAATAGGATACTTCAGTGGTGTGATAATAATAACTTACAATTAAATATAAAGAAGTGTCTACATATCAAATTTACAAGAAAATGCAATATCATACCGTCAAAATATTATATTGGTCCAAATTGTCTTGAAGAACTTGAATTAATTAAAGATCTAGGAATCATTATTGATCGTAAATTAACTTTTGTACCCCACATTGAAAATATTGTAAAACGAGCTTCCAAAATGCTAGGGTTTATTATAAGAAATGGTAAGGAATTTACTAAGATTAGTACCAAATTGTTGCTCTATAAAGCTTTAGTACTTAGCATTCTAGAGTATTGTAGTGTAGCTTGGCGACCTCACTATTCCACACATATGTTGAGGGTTGAACGGATCCAAAAACGCTTTCTTTGGCATTTGGCTTACACGGCAGGAAAGGCTAAAAGTATTGTTAGTTATAAAGACCGGCTAAATTTCTTTCATATGGATTCCTTAGAAAAGCGGAGAATGAAACTGGATTTGATATTTTTATTTAAAATTTTCAACCATAAAATTGAATGTTCTTCTCTTCTAAAAAGCTTTGAGTTGAAAGTTCCGTTCAGGTACCCTAGAAAGCATTTAAATTCGCTTTTGTCTTTTCCTCGTCGTTTAACCGTTATGGGTGGTAACTCGCCAATTCCTAGAATAAGTAAACTTTACAATAAATTCAACTCCTTGGACGTGCATGGTGACTCTCTAACTACTTTCAGGAAATCAGTCCATATAGCTTTAAATAAATTAACAGATTAGTTTTTAAGATATTAGATCCTTTTTTTACATATACATTATTATTTATATAGTCAAATTATGGGAGAGAATGAAAACACTTCACTTTCTTTTTTAGATGTAAATATCCTTTTTTTTTTAGGATAGTTGTAATTTTTTTTATGGGCATGTGGTGTTTACCTATAATTAGCTTCTCATTTTATCTTAGTACTTATTATTATAATGTTTATTGTTTAAGAAAAATGTTGTAAGCTGTTGGTAAACCTAATAAATGAAAAAAAAAAAAAAAAAAAAATATATATAATGAAAATAGTTGGTTTCATTACTTTTTTTACAATTTCTTGTATTTCTAATTCAAGTAATAATTCATTTCGTGATGTTAATAACTTATTTAAAAAGTAGTAAAGGGTTATTTGTATTTAATTGGCCGCCTTTTGCTGGATATTTCTTGACATCAATCCCAATAACATTTGTTTTACGATTTTTTTTAATTAATAGTTAAAAAAAACATACAAAATATGTTTGTTCTCTGAACAAGCATTAACTCTGAGCTCTGAGGAGGTATAGCGGCGGGGCGTTGATATTTTAAGTACCTCTTACAAAATACAGAGTAACACGTAATAGAGGGCGCAAACATTTTTTTTTGTGTTGTTTATTTGTACAAAGTCGTGGAACAAATGTTGTTGGGATTGAAATTTTATATTTTATTTAATATAAAGTATGTTTATTATATTATATATATATATATATATATATATATATATATATATATATATATATATATATATATATATGTACGTACATATGTATGTATGTCAATGTTTTTCAAATAAGTATTCAAACTTTCGAGTATTAATAATATGTATTGATAAACAACTGTATGAATACCAATGTCTTTAATTATTTATTTTTTTAATCAAATTTTAATTTAAATCAAATTTATGAAGGTAGGCTCTTACGGCCCCTGGTCAGTTATATTTTTGAAAATCTTAAGCATGCACACAAGAACACTCACGATTTTATTAAGAACAGTGATATACACAATTAAAATACGAGAAACAATGTCAAGCTCGCGTTACCTGTTACTCAACAATATTTTACAGGGCAATGTATACAAATCTACAACAAGCTCCCGAGTTTACGTTCATGTTGTATAAATTTAAGAAAGTAGCTAAAAAACGTTTAATAAGAAGCTAAAAGATACTACAATATTTCAACAATCAGGCACCGTGGGTATGAAGCGCTCGCTGCCAGTCTGTTTAAAAAGAACGATTATTTTCAGGATATTTGTATATACTTAATATTTTAATGTATTTATGTTATTTTAAATTTATTCAGAAAAAAAAAATGAAATCAGAAGAATATGAAAATCCCGTTGAGTTTCTATAGTCAGCTCTTCTCAGATCTGAGGGAATTATTTTATACAGCTGATAGGAGATTTTAAACATTCATAATGGGGGACCTTTATATAAAGCAAATGAACTCAAAACAATGTTATTTCATTTTGCCTGTTCTTCTGTATGTTTGTATGTCTGTATATTTGTGCACGCTAATCTCAGAAACCGATTATTTGGTTTGGATGAAGTTTTTGGGAAAATATTGTCATGGGCTTCACTTTACATTTAGTTTTTTTAATTTAATTCGGTTAACAAATAAAGAAGTTCATAATCTTATATTTTCGTACCGTTGCGGGAACATTTTTTACCGCTTTCCCCCAGGGAATAATAATATCCTTTCAAATAAAAAAAAAACGAAATTGGACTACCTCCTCTGTAAAAATAAAATATTTGTGATTAAAAATAAAAAAATATATAAAAATAAACTAGAAATACTCCTACACTCAAAACTAAACACTCAAAAACTGCTTGCCTTAGTTTGGTGTAACTTTGTACGGGTACGTTTTATTGAAATCGAAATCTATGCGTACGAAGTTGCATTCACAGTAAGTACTAAGAATAAAAGTCATTGCTACTACTTAGTACTATGTTAATTACATATTATAGGGAGTATATATCCAAAAATCATTTAGTGTTTAGTTTTCACCAAATCGATTTTTTACCAAATCGATATTGGAAAATATCTAAAGTAATATGATACTTGTAAAAGTTATATGCATACCGTTTTATAGGTCTATAACCTTCGATGTACCTTTCGATCGTATTTGAAGTGCCCTTAAAAGCATTTCAGTTTCTTGAAAAAAATAAAAGTTAAAGTTCTTCACATATTGACATGCTTTTAGTTTTCTCGTTACATATTAGATAAATATAATACCTTCAGTATTTTTAACAGTTCAAATATCTTTCCGTTTCCTGTGACAGGAGAAAACTAAGTATGTTTTTATGAGTATTATGCTATTTTATATTTCTATCTTGTTATAATATTCTATATATTTTTAATTTTAAGCAACATAATAGAAGAGAATTCATTCTATTCTGGTGAAAACGAGAGACATTTAGAATAGTTGGCGTCAAAACTATCTACGTGTTTATGTGGACATAATTCAATTATTAAAAAATGTTGAGGACTTTTTTTAATACATATACCCTTAGTAAACCCGACAGATGACAACCGACGGAGGCTGCGCCGTCTCCAGAGGTAGTCGAGATAAGCTCTCGACGACTTCAGAGATAGCGGCTGGGATAGGACGCTTGCGAAGCTCTCTCCAACACACCAGGCATTCTGGCGGTTGCAGAGAGCGTTGAAGGCAGACACTGTCTCAGATATGCCTCCCTTGGTTGGACCTAACTCCGCCATCGCGTTTGACGGCCCTGACAAAGCTGAGTGCTTAGCCGACAGTCTAGAGAGCCAGTGCCGTCTGTCTGCTTAATCGGTTGATCGCGATCATGTCGAAATAGTCGACAAATCGGTCAATATAATGTGTTCTCAGCCACCGGTCGGTCCGCCAATCAAGGAAACGAACCTAGACGAGGTGACGTCCATAGTTAGGGCGCTTCACGCCAAGAAATCGCCAGGTCCCGATAGGATCACTAACAAAGTGATAAAGCTTCTTCCGCCTCCTTTAATTTACCTATTGGTTACCATTTTTAACGCTCTACTGGCCGGTTGCTCGTTTCCGACCCAGTGGAAAGAGGCCATAGTGATAGGGTTCCATAAGCCGGGCAAACCCTGGCATCTGCCTAGTAGTTACCGTCCCATTAGTCTTCTTAGTTCCTTAGGGAAAGTATATGAGAGAATCATCCTCTGTAGACTTAGATCGGAAGTCGAGAGACTCAAAATCATTCCAAATGAGCAGTTCGGCTTTAGAGCCAACCATTCATGTTCCCATCAGGTGCAACGCCTCACGGAGCACATACTGATAGGGGCCACTGTGAGGGCCAAGAAGCATAGGACAGGAGCGCTCTTCCTCGATGTAGCTAAGGCGTTTGACAGGGTCTGGCACAAAGGACTGGTGTACAAGTTATACCAGTTCAAGGTGTCGGACAGACTCGTACTCATCATACGGGACTACCTGACGAATCGCTCCTTTCGCTACAGAGTGGAAGGCGTCTTGTCAACCCCCCGCCCCATCAGGGCGGGTGTTCCCCAGGGTTCAGTTCTCTTGCCCATCCTCTATTCCATCTACGCTAGCGATATTCCTAGACCGCGATCTAAAGTGCACCTTGCCATGTACGCGGACGAAACCGCGCTTTACACGTACTCTAAGGATCACTGGGAGATATACCAACGTCTCCAATCCGCAGTCGACTCCCTCGAGAGTTGGCTGCGGAAATTGCGGATCGAGGTAAACCCTGAGAAGAGCGTTTCGGTGCTCTTCGAACGGGGCCCCCCAAGGATCCTCCCGCGAATCAAACTCTTTGATAAACCGATACCTTGGAAAGACGAGGCAAAATACCTAGGAGTAACGTTAGATAGAAAGTTAGTTTTCACTGCGCATATTAGGACCGTTCGTAGCACAGCGGCCTACATATTAGGTCGTTTATATCCGCTGTTAGGCAAGCGGAGTAAAATGTCCCTTCGCAATAAGGTGACACTTTACAAAGCTTGCATACTTTCCGGCATGTCCTATGCGAGTTCCGCTTTTGCGCACGCTAATCTGAAACCCCTTCAGATGATTCAGAACAGGTTTACACGGATTGCAACCGGGGCGCCGTGGTTCGTACGCAACATCGATCTCCATAGAGATTTAGACCTTTCGACCATCGCTCAGTACTTCAAGGGGCTTTCCCAAAAGTACTTTGAACGTGCTGAGCGACACCCGAACCCACTGGTGGCTGACGCCGCAGAGTATAGACCACGTAAGACTACTTTAGTCAGAAAAAGAAGACCCAAGTCGGTACTCGTTGACCCCGACGACGCGTTCACAGTAGGTAATAACGTGTACGCGTAGGCATAAATGACACCACACAATACACAGACACACACCGTCTGTACCGGTATAGACGAGGTCCCAACTGAGTAAGTGCTCCGTTGCTCCGGCGTTCTGCCGTCGGAGGACGCTAGTGTCCAAATTTCCTTAGCTTCCCTCCTGACTAACGACGCCCCGAGCCGAGGTCCGTGTCTCAATCTGAGACGCCCTCGGGACGTCGTTCCCCATGGGGGCCCATCTGCCGCCCCCCCCCCCCCTTGTTAAGGGTGGGTCTCCAGACCCACCCGCTCCCCCGGTGACGCTGTAATAGCCAACAGGGCTAACAGTATAGACAAACAAAAAAAAAAAAAAATAAAAATAAAAATACCCTTAGTAAAGTAATTGCAGGCTTCAAAATGATATTATCTGAAAAGATAGGAAGTATTGAATTATTATCTAATTTTTTTTTCGTTTTGTAAAATATTTAGATATACCTACGTAATTTCGGATATTAGATATGAATAGTCATGTGTAGCTCACATCACCTGCATGCACTCTACCAGTGTTGAATACGATATCACTTTAGACGAACGAGACGAGAGACCAGTGTGTGAGGGCCTCTGGATTTAGAGAAACAATATGTACATTTGAAAATATCTATTACATACAGTATAGCTGTATTAAGATTATTTAAATTTATATAAATATACAACGAAAAATAAACCGACACGGGCAGGGAGTCGAACCCGCGACCTCTAGGAAGCGACGGGACGGTTTTCCAGAGGTCGCGGGTTCGAATTCCTGTTCGTGTCGGTTTATTTTTATTTTTTTAATTTTATAAAAGAAACAATATTTAAATAACGATAAAGTAGGGCTTAGGTAATATAAGCTTTATTTTTGTTATTATTTATAAGACAAATTATTACGCTGCCGAGTTTTATTAAAAATACGATCTATTACAATAGTACAAACTTATTATTTTATTAGAACTTTTTATATAAATTTTCATGCTAACCGATTATTTACTTGTATTTTTTATGTACCGAATGTGGATCAAAACATTTTATATTCAGATTGTATTTGATAACAAAAGTTTTGTAAAAGTAAAGGAGAACACTGTTTTCAAAACTTGTAAATATCGTGGGACTGTGATAAGAAACGACACTGAACTAACATTTAAATAAAAAAATAATTCTGGGATCTCTTCTACATGTACTTAGGAGCTATAATACTAATTGCGAAACTCATGGAATATTCAAGAGCGTGTTTCTATTTGTTTCTACTTATCAAAATCTCTTATTTCTCGGCATTTACTTTCAGCTCATAGCATTTTGACTGCAGGCACTCATCGGCTTGCCTTGACTCTAGGACATTAAGAAGAAAAATGATCTACATAAAACAAAATAATACACCAATCTACTGGATATACATTATATTATTCAAATATAAATTCACAGAATTTTAATCACAATGTAGCTCATAAAGTATTTTACTGGCATTGCAATATAGAATATATAATCCTTTCAAAGTAAGAGTGTAAATAATTCTCAGTAAAATGAGGATGTAGGAGCGGGAAAAGAGAACTGTCAGATAAGGTATAAATCAGACGAAAGATGACACTTGTTTGTTTTATTCCTTTCTTATTATCATATTTTCTTTTATATATTTTTTGTCTCTATATTTTTGTTAAGTACGTAAGGTTTAGCTACCACGAACTTTTCCGAACAGTTCGAACTGTTATATCAGTTTTACTATTTTACATTTTATAACTATTTATTATTTTTTCAGCAATTAATGTTGTCTATATTTAATTCTTTATATGTAGCACATGCTTTGAATAATTCATAATGTGCATGTCGGGGCATAATGCCTTGAAGACAAATAACATTACTGATACCGTTTGAGAGATTTCATCATCGAGATGCATTATGTCGTTCTGAATTATCATTGGTTTATCACTTTTATTTTTAACCGATTGTATGTACACCGATTTCTCCGAGGTTTCTGAACCGATTTACGTAAACCTTTTTTTATTTGATGCGCAATGTTGATTTGATGTCAATGACGTCAATGTTGATTTTTTAAAGGACGCAACACCTTTTTTAGGTCTTACCATGGCTAATTGACAATGTAGCAATAAACTAAAAAGTATTATATAAAAATAACTACGTTAAAAAAAACCGGCTTTGAAAAGTAAAAAATAATGAAGATTTAATATTTATTATATACTAATATAATATTAAATAATATAAATATTAAATATTAAATATAATATAATATATTTATTATATTTAATATTTATGTTATTTATTTACAAATAGGTTTGAAGACGACGCCGAGCCATTTATTTTATGAATATCATTATTCATTATTATCGTATATATATACATATATATATATATATATATATATATATATATATGTTCTTGTCAGGAGTTCAAGAATTATTGCCTCGACCTGTATGTGAAATTTATTTTTCACTTTATGTTTTTATCGGGAAAGCATAAAAACTTATTTGGGCTATAATAACAATGCAATTATTTAATTTAGAGTGGTGTTGGCGGTAAATACCTTACCAAAACATAATGTTACTAAATGAAAATGAAGTTGTAATATTAAATTTTAGTCTGATTCAACTTTATTTGTGATTTATCAACTTCATTTGTGATTTATATAGTGTTAAGACTTGTTTCAGTAATACACAGTACTTGCATTTCAATGATTAATATCCAACCATTTGTAATAGAATGGGCGAGAGCAGCCCTTACAACTCGTTTTATAATATTTTAACACTATAATATTTAGGTGAGGGTAATTTACAATTTCATAACAAATTTACAGATGATATTATTTACACCTTAAAATAAGTTCTAATAATTAATAAATGATTAAACATTATGTTAAAATATCCCATGCTTCTAATTCTTAAAACATTTAACAGTAAATACTAAATAACATTTCATAATTAATTGCATAGGTGGCGCTACTGTTGAAACTTATGGAACTAAAACATGTAAATTTCAATGTATTACAGATCTAGCTTATTCGTTTGTAATTTAAGTGTTCATTGAGAAATTACCATAACCCTCGGTTTCAGGCACGAGAAGTTCGATGTTAAAGCTAATTTATAACATAGCTGTAACTGATTTTTTTTAATATTTATTCAAGCGGGAAATGAATCTAACTTTTAAACCGATTTGAAACTTTAAAGATATTGAGTACATTTTGTATTAATATATCAAATTAAAGTAATTACCACACTTCTATGTACAGTAGCTAAAATAAACCGTATTTATTCGAAATATTTAGTTTTTAAAAGTTGAAATAAAACTTTTTTTACGGATTTAACCCGCGTGTATTGAATTAAATTTTAAATTTAAAAATAAAATGTAAAAATAGTTTTTGACTTTGACTAACTTCTAAAATATTATGACTTGGTTATTTTATAAAAACTTCTATCACTTTCAAGAATTCATACAAATCAGGTGTTCAAGTCTTGTGGACTTGATACAACTTTTTGAGTTGTTTTTATTTTTAAGAATGAGGGTAACTGTTATTATTATTTTTACAAGATGTCTCAGTAATTATGAATCGCATTATAAATGATTAAATCAGAGAGGTTATTTTATATATATTTAAATAATGTATATAATTGTCATAAGTTATATTATTTGATAAAACTAAATCCTTGTTAATTACCATTTCATGATCGTTTAAAAAGCGTTTTAAGTAGATTATTTTAGTATTTCATACTTAAGTCTTATTTATTCAAAAAATATATAAATTTTGCTCATATTTTTTTTTAATTATATATCTGCTATTATTGAATAGATAATAAAAAAACTCAGTTTATAAGTTTGAAATATTTAGTTGGTTGGTATCTTGGTTGAGACCCTTAATGTCGCTACAATATTCAAACACCTGTTGCAGGTCTTCTAAAATGGCGAAGACAAGATGTTTATGTTATTACAATCTTGACGCTTCCGCATTTTTAAATATAATATGAAGAATGACATTGACGCTACTCATATAAAACAAATGGATTCATATAAATTATAATGTCTATTAAAATATTAATTATATTACATTCAAATCGTACATAAACAAAAAGAACCATTAAAAAAAAACGGTAACCAATCATATTTTATAACAAAACCATCAAGTAAATTAAAAGTTTAAGACATAAAATGTGACTCGGAGCGTCAGTTGTTTACAAACATATTATGAATAGCTAATAAGCGTTGAACTGTAGTTTAATCATTCACTCGTATTATATTAGAGTTTTTAAAACGAATTTGTAAAGGTATATTTCTTTTTTAAGGTTTTATTTATATTTTTGTTAAAAAAGCCTTTGTCTGCTTTTTATCTTTAGGAAGATGATGCAATTTAAGGTGACGCATGCCAGGAGGTGTATATTTACTTTTGAAGATATTGATGGTATAAATTGCAACTTATATCATAAACATCATATAATTAAACGTGTAACGTATAGCTTATGTATGTGTGGAAGGACGAAAGCCTTTATTTATAAGGTAGATATTATAATGTTAGTTAAAACAATTAGGTGGTTAAAACTCAAGCTAATACTTTTTGCGGCTTTTTGTAAGTAAACTTTCTTGAATCATAATAATTAATTAATAAATATTTCCCCGGCACTGGCACCCGGCAATGTTCACGTAAATTTTCCGAAATTTTGCCCTACTAGTATACCATTCAGGGTTCCTATTCATGAACTCGAAGCATGACTCACTCACGACTTTAACTTAACATATATTTAATAATAACCTTTAACCACTTTACCGTGACAATGTAATACAATAATCACAATATTGTAGTTCACAAATAAATTTTCATAAAATTATTTTAGGCTTTATGGTACTTCAACTGTTCATAATATACCTACTAACTTTTAAACTATCGCGATTCATTATATATTATTTTTTAAGAAATCGGGAATCAACGAATTTTAAGAAATAGGTATCATGTACCTAAGGTATAATAATAACATACAAGACAGCTACAAAAGTATCCTCATACACCCGACATTACTTTTTATATAATGACAGTACTTTTTTTTTTAATAACGTTGTATAATAATGTTTTCTTGCTATAAAAGTATAAAATGATAACCTTATCTGGGTAACTTGTATAATTTATGCTGGATTGAGCTTCTAAAGCTGCGATTAAAATGGTAATGAAAAAAAGTTTGCTTTGTTATTGTCGTGTCCTCAGTAATTTGAAGTAAATATAAACTTATTGATTGTTAAGTCAATTAGAAATTATGGTCACTTAGCCACATTCCTATCTCGGCAATTAAATAACATATTACTGACAGCCGTAGCATATTATTATAGTTGTTTATTATAATTGAATAATCTAAGAATAAGCAAAGCTATCAGAGAGAAATGCGGCCAGTATTCTTCACACTGTTTATTTATTTATTTATTCTTTATTGCACAATTTAACAAAAAGAAAAGTGTATAACAGGTGGACTTAATTCTATTTAGCATATTCTACCAGCTAACCTTAAGATGTATAAGATTTAACGTCTAGGCGTGCAAATTACAATTACCTACATTACAAAAAAAGCGGAGCCGATGTTGTATTCAAAGCGGATCCGATGTTGGATTCAAAGCGTTTCCGATGTTGGATTCAAAGCGGATCCGATGTTGGATTCAAAGCGGATGTGATTGATACTGCGACTTACCTCAGGTATATTTTTAAAAAGACGATTGCTCCATAAAGTACAGTGTGAAAACCGTTTTTTTTTAATTTCACCTACATTCAAGTGTTTAGGGTAAAATAAAATGATGCTAGTATCCCTTATAGTAAAGTAAACATCATTAACATTATACATCAATTTACAAGATATATAAATTCTTGCACGTATTGCTAACACTATAAAATTGTCACTCTTAAGCCATATTAGCGGTCCAATAATTGATACATCCATAGATAGGTGTAACAAGTTTTTAATATATTCTTAACTAATTAATATATACATATAATCAAATAGTATCAAGTTAATATTTAAAAATTAATCGTCACAGCACTTTGCTTACTTCGCACACTTCCACAGCATTTTGAGACCATTTTGTTGTGATAATCAAACATTAAAAATATTTTAAGCCGTGGATCTTCGGAAGTTTCTTAATTTTATCCCCGTGTTTCAAGACTGCAAAATACATTCGTTTCCAACATTCTGTATCTTGGATAATATAATATATAATGCCCGTTCGGATATTTTTTTTACCTTTTCTTGTAAAAAGCAATTGGCATAATATTCATACTACATAATATAATCATAGTATAATCGTTCCTAAATTCGACTTAAGAATAAAATAAAAACATTTTTGGGCAATGGAATTCGTTTTTACAATAAATTGCTAAATATTTGTTAACGCCCTAAAATAATAAAGTCTTCATAAAACGTGTTTCTATCAAAAGCTTATTACAATTCTAAGAGATGTGCTAGCGATAGGGAGGTTTGGGAATTACCAACACGAATTTGTTGAAAATTCTGCACATTTGGTTTTACTGTAATTACTACCACGGTATTGGTCTATTGGCGTTTTTAGTACGAAGATAGGATATTATGATATTCATATTATTTTGAATGGTTGAAGTTACTTTTAGAACCCTTGCAGGCTATGTAAATGTGAGAGAATCATAGAATTAGTTGTGGCGTAGTTGTTTATTTTAATCTTCTTTTCCGACCAAGATTTAATTGAACTCTAATTATTTCTTACATATCAATTATAAATATGATAGTGATAGTGTGTCTAATATGATATTAGACATCACTAAGGATATTGATATTGCAGCGGATATTGACATCACTAAGGATATGGATATTGCAGCGGTTTTTGACAAATAAATTAATTAATCCCCGAGGATTTTATTTTTATTGTAATGTAAATTACTTAACTACACATAAGTACATCAAATTAAAAAATATTATGACATTATAATAATTACAATCACAATTCAAGAAGCGTACATAGTTGTAGCCCCAACTCATTAATTATAAGAATGGTTTTTATAAGATAACACATTAAACTGCTGTTGAGTTTTTTTATTAACGAAGAAAATGTTCAGTCTCCAGAGAGTTAAGAAATAAATTACATAAAATGGCCACTTAAATGTAAAAGTATAATGTTGATCTTAAGTCCCGAGGTTGAAAAATGTTCTTGGAAAAATAAAATACAAAACAAATAACATGGCCTTCGTTTACTATTTTTTTTAAATCCTGTAGGTGTAACTTTATAATGTTTTAAAGTCCGCCTACGGAAAAGGTCCTTTTATTACTCCTCGAAGAACTATTTGGATATCTTAAAACGTATTTATTATCTTTTTATGAGACAAAGCTGATGCGAGCAACTTCTTTTGGCCCCTTTATCTTTTTAGATAAAAACATGTATCATCGTATCGTATCATTTTTTTCTGATCATTAAGTCATTTAGCCAATTTATCTAATAAAGAAAATATATTTTTACGTCAAGTGACTTTTAAAAAAGAAGAAATTCAAATTATCTTGTACAGCAACGATGATGATTATTATTTGACAGACTAGAAAGAAGACCTAAATTTATACGATTTTAATGACAATGCAATGGTTAGAAGTTCAGTCTTAAATAAATGTTTTTTTACCGGCGGTATGTACGTCTCTTGGCGTTTTGAATTATTATTGACCCATAAGGAAACAACTGTCTCATATTATAACTAAATAAATAAATTCCGCTAACGGAACAACGTGTAACATAAATATTCATATCATTTAGAAATAAAGTGCCTGTATTGGATAAGGAAGGTACAATAATTTAATTATACCAGATAATTAACAAACAGTGTCCAAAAGAATTCTCGTTAACCGACAGTTTCGTTAATTTGGGATAGCTGGCTCAGATATTCAGCTTGTTTATGTAAATTGTATTTATTAAAGATCCCCAACAAAAAGGATAAATATCTGATAGGATTTGGCATTCAGAAATTTCGGCGGACTATCCTATTTCGTTGGGATCATATAAAATCTATTTTAATAAAATGACCACCAGTATTATTTTAAAATTGTATCATTATCATTTAAATACCTTAATGTTAGCAAGAAAATATTAACTTCTAGAAAACTTTTTTTTTATGAAATAGAAAAGAAACAAACTATCTGTATGCAAGGCATAGGATCAGTGCAATAATCAAAACATAAATATTTATTTTACATTCTCTGACTACAACCTAATAAGTGTAAGTCTTATATTTTAGATTGTAGAATTATAATTTAATGTATTTCAGTGATGACCACAATATAAAAACGTAGAATGAATCAATCACCCTGAAAGCACAATAATGATTAAGTTCAAGGTGTGTTTTTGTCACTATTACAATAGCAAGTAATCTAAAATATATACAATTGTAATAGGGTACGTATTTAATAAAAATCAATTATAGCATACAATATTATAATTATAATAGTAATATTATAAATACAGTAATAAATATTTCCATATATAATAAATTCTATAATATGATGTGGGGTCCCAATTTACAAAAAAGCCTTTAAGTAGCTATTAGGCTACAAGTACCACATATATGAATATGTGGTTGTTTTGCAATAAGTAGGTCCGTATACATCTTAATTTATCTTTTATTAATTTAGAATAGATTTTTTTGAGAATAAACATATATATCTGAGTATTATTATTATTATTATAAATATTTCCATTCTTGTTGTAATTGACTGTGATTTTCATCTTGAAGGCAGATTGAGTTATATAGTGTTAAATTGATTATGACGCTTACACTAAAGCCAAAATTTGTAATTACACTAATATTCTAACACTAAACTCCTAATACAGGAGTCTTATTACATATAAAACCATGATAGGCAATTCGATGGTTTTACCTTTCGTAAATTTATTCAACAACGATAACAATACGCTCAGCAGTTTTGTTTCAACTAAATTATAGCTTTAATCTAAAATAGATTTCATGTTATCTCATGACAATGAGAGTATTTTCTGTACCTAGTAGACAATATTCTTTATATTGAATTGGACACGTAACAATTATTTTTTGAAATATTTCGGATACAAACTTTGCTTGGATACAAACTTTATTTGTCTATTAAATTTGTTGATGAGTTTGATGAAGACAACTTATTATGTCAATTGTTGTTGTCGTTATTTTTACAACTTTGCCAAAACAACGGTACAGTAGTTACTTAATAATATATTATATTATTAAAAATATCCAGGAATGCATATTTCATTTTATAAAATTAAATAACATTTTTAAAAAACAGATCATTGTATTGTTCTGTAATATACAGAACAATGACATAAAAATGGTAAATAATTATTAATAATGTATCTAATTAGTAATCAACCCACAACTGTGTTGTAATAATGTCGGTTTGTCCGTAATTTCTTTGCTTGAATTTAATCTCTCCCCCCCTCGCCCCTCTAACTTTACAAACCTCCATAAAATTCCCTAATGTATCCCCTAGCAATCTAACATAACTTAATCTAGAAATGGTCATTCTGTGTATGTGTTATTGAAGTTACGAATACATGGCCAACATGTTTGTTGACTGTTTCAAATGTAATTTATTCGGTTAGTCCTTTTGTCATGGTTAGCTTATTCAGTAAAATTAAATAATATTCATTATTTAGACTTAGAATGATCTACATCTTTGATTGAGACAACATCTTTGAGAGAGAATTAATATCATTCATAAAATGTTATATTCTAAACTGAGTGAAAGAACTTTACTTTTGAAACTATTGTGATAAAACACCTTTAAATACCGTATCTATATAAACCGCGGTAAGAAAAATTTACGAAAGGTAAAACCATCGAATTACTTATAATAGTTTTGTTTGTATTATGCTCCTGTACTAGTAGTTTTAGCTTTAGTGTAAGCGTCATAATCAAAAATCGTCTTAATTTAACGCTTTATATAGCTCAATCTCCTTTCAATATAAAAATTACAATCAATTACAACAAGTATTTTGGCGCTATTATAAGATGCGATTACAAGGCTCAAACACTACTTAATATAAATGTTTATCTCCTTGATTGATCGGTATTGACAGACAAAGGGTTACTTAATTATATGCTACAGGCTCTTACTATTATTTATATTAACAAATATTTATTATTAATATATTTTATAAGATATTATTATTTACGCAAACATAATATCTGACTTATTCTCAATATTATCATGTTTTAGTTTTATTCATTATTTAAAAGTGTATGCAAGAAGCATGTTACTGTATTTGCAGTCATTATCGTGTAAAAATTTCTTACAAGTATTTTTTCTGTATTTATATTTAAAATAAACCGCCAATCTATCCAAAATACTTTACTTTCAAAAATCAAGTCTATTATTTCGAATTATATGTGTAAGGAGTATAAAATATTAATAAATTACAAGTACTGGTTTATAAAATGTAACCTAAGATATAATAAGAATAGAGATGTCATATAATGCTTTCTTTTATCTCTACCTAAAGTTCTGTGTCTGCTACAAAATGTACATTTCTAACGGGCGGCTGTGCCAAGTTGTGAGTATAAAATGTCTATCTTATCGTCTCTTATATACTTGAAGAATATAGATTGTGCGATTTAATTTTTAATAAAACGAAATCCAAAATAAATAAAAAACTGAAAATCCATGTAATGAAAACAAATTAGATTTAATTATACTAAAGCTTAATTTGTTAAAAATAGTTTAATTTCAATGGGTAATCGTAAAAATCTAGGAAAATATTCATGAAAACAATTTCAGTTTATAAAGGTATTAATACATGTACCTATTATTAGTAGCATAATTTAATAAAAAAATAACGATTTCCAGTTTCTTTTCCAGTAAATTTAAACAGTTGTTGTGCTAGCGACGTAATTTGTAAAATACCTGAAATCTAGTTAACACTAGCTTTTATATGATTAGAGGCTAGGTTTTGATATAAAAATAAAGATATCAGTTGTTAGTTTGACTAAAACATGTAATGTTTGTGTAAAAGTTTAATTGACTAAATAAATAATTGTAATATTGGATACTGATTTGATTAAGAGTAGTGAATATGTATATAAATCGTGGCCCAGCTAAGAGAAGGCAGTGTGTGATCGAGAGACTAAGTTGTGTAACAGAACTAGTATAATAAAGTGTGAGATTTTACATTGCCGCCTCGTTGGTCGAGTCGACTTAATGAGGCTCGGGTTCGATTTCCGACAGTGACAGGCATGTGTATGAACATAGATATCTGTATTTCTGGGTTTGGTCGTTTATTAAGTATATTCTCAGTATTTCTTATGTGTACTTCTATGTATTTGTTTCGTTGTCTCACACCCTTAACACAAGCAAATAAGTTGCTTACTTAGGAGTTAAATCAATGTGTGTAATTTTTCCTGTATTATTATTATTATTAACAGTGATAGTAAAGAGTTTAAATAGTGAACAGTTTAGTGTATTTGTGAGCAGTGCCTGTAAAGTGTATTAAAGAATAAAATGACTGTCATTGGTGATAAAAAATATTAATAAATAACTATTTGTTTACCTTTAAGTCTGTGAGAGAGGCACATTAGTGTTATATATATTGAAGTTATATTTGATGAAATATATAGTCTAAG
Organism: Napeogenes inachia; assembly: GCA_959347355.1. Classification (NCBI taxonomy): domain Eukaryota; kingdom Metazoa; phylum Arthropoda; class Insecta; order Lepidoptera; family Nymphalidae; genus Napeogenes; species Napeogenes inachia. The sequence continues at coordinate 16,621,032 of OY365797.1, forward strand.
TTACTTAATTAAAGATATTTCATGAAAATTATCTATATCTATACATATAATAAAACTGTAACTGATCGCTGTCTGTACATGTAAAATATTTAAATATATGCGTAGTCGCATCGCACGTCGCATCGCAAGTCGCAGACACAGCTAACTGTCAATAAATTTATCGTTTTATTTATTCCACTCAAACTGTTTCGAATTCAAATCTGTCTCCACTGAATACAATTAAGGTATTCAATTAATCATTCAAATCCTGAGAAATCGAAGTAGACATTTCGCTTAAGTAAGCGGTATGAGTTTTGTAACTTATTAATATGTTACTTAATATTAATAAATAGTTGTTAAGTATGAAGCGATTGAAAAGATTTTAATAATGTAAAAATCATTTTGTTATTTTAAATATTTTATTTTTAAAATATTTAATTTTTTTATTGAAAACAAGCGCTTAATAAGAGATTTATTTCGCTTAAAAGAAAGTGCTGTAAATACGACTATAACAAAACTGTCTAACTGTCACTTAAAAATCAAACTGAAGAGCTGCTCTTGTTTAAGTTACGCCAGTAATTGTTTGCGAGCCAACGCAATATTCATGAAATGTTTTTTTTTCGCAGACTCCCGACCTATTGCCTCCATGACCCACTCCCTTTCACCCGCCCTCCCCCCGGAAAAAGGCTATTTGATTGCATGGAAATATCGGCTCCTCTCTTGCTTCCAGATTGCAAACGTTCGTATTGAATATGAATTTTTACATGAACCAACTTGAAACAAATTAGAAAAACTCGAATGAATAAATATAATGGAGGATTCATTGTTTTGAATGGTAATAAGGATTCAATAGAATAAAACTTATGAGTCATTAACACTAAATTTTGTTAACCTTCATTTGGCTGGAAAAAAATACATTAATATTTCTTGACATATTGTGGTTTTGTCATGAGGGTGTAGGCGACTGTAGATGTCGGATCGGATCATAAATTACCAAAGGCACCAACATTTTTTGGCTTTAAATTATTATGTATCATCAACATTTTTTTGCTTTAAATTATTATGGTTTGTGGGTATTTGTGTTGAGTCAATGAATTGGTTTTTGTATCATGTCATATTTTTTAATATTATTCTTTATCTATATTATTTGGCAAACTTTTTATTTTTATGTCATTGGTGCAAAGCATTCGAAGAGCTGGTATAAATAATATTAAATCTATAAAAAGAAATAAGACAAAACGTTTAAAATAATTGAAATTATTACTAGACATTAAACTTGAATTGTAGTTTTTTTGGTTTTGATTGTAATTTATGAAATTTGGATCAGCTTTTTATAAAAACCTCCCATATTTTTTTCTAAAATTCTCTAAAATTAGACGTTCAATAACGTAACCGTAGTTTTTGTACATATGTTACCGGCAACTTTCTATAATTTGCGGATTTTTATTTTTTTTATAAATTAGTAGGTATACATAGTAGTGTCACGGTGAGTACGCAAACGATCTCGTGGCATCCCACTCAGGCGATGAGGTCGACCGTTGGTTTATTTGCTGCTGCTGCTGCTGCTGCTGCCTGCCTGCTGCCTGTTGGTTGTCCTGCTGCCGGGTAGCCCTACCTTGGCCATCACCTTCCTGGCCGACGGGAATGCGTAACGCATTTTTTCAAAGGAAAAAAAAAGTATATTTAGTAGTATTGAAGTATACAAACACTCACATATCCTACGTCTCTTTTTTATTTGCTACTGTAAATATAGCCTCGGTGTTTTAATAGTGAATTTGTTTTAAAAAATATCACTACAGTTTCTCTCTAAAATGAAAAAGTAGTTTTTGCTTTCATTTTGGTCACTGGGGAAATTTAATGTAACCATAGTAAACAACATAAACAAAATTATTGTTAATTAACTATTCTTTTAATTGTTACTAAAAAGTTGTCAGGAATATTAATCACTACACCAATAGGTCATTAGTAAAAATGTACAAATAAACTTTTGACGGTGAAATCAATGTTTGCTTTGATTTTAGATCTATTAGTGTTTTGTGTTCCAAAGTTCCGAGGAAAGCTTTGCGGTGAGTAAAGTACAGAGCATGTTATTGTTTGTTTGTTTGTTTTTATTATTTGGCTTATGGGTATACATATAAGTAAATTTACAATCAATCAATCGGGTATGTTTATAAAATTGATTGTTTGTCACAATTACTTCTTGATCCTTTTTGATTTATTAACGAATAACCACATTTGATGACCAATACATTTAAAAAATCTCATTCAAGGAAGTTCATTGCGTGGTTTTTAAGCAGATATAAAATAAACTGATAAGCAAACATTTTTATTTTCAGGATGCTGCAATACTAACGCCTCCATTTATATCTTGGAAAATATAATGTACGTTCGGAAAAAAATAACATTTATTGTAAAAACGACTTTCATAATACTAATACTAGATATAATCATAAAATAATAATTCCTCAATTCAGACATACAAAAACAAATCAAAAATCTTTTTGGGCAATGAAGGAATTGTTTGTGCAATTAATTTCAAAAAATTTTCACCGGCTTATCGGATAAAAAAATTCAAGATTCAAGGAGTAAATTTAACTCTCGCTTTATTTATTTCTTTTACCCTTGTTTTGCAAGAGTTTCACAAATATATATTACCTATACAACGTATACCCAGAATCGGAACGATAATCTGTGGTTCACATAAATAATTGTACCCGAAAATCGAACCCACAACTATTCAGCAGTCAGGGTCACTAACTACTACACCAATAGGTCGTTATAGTAGTGGCGGAGTTGGTAGGTCTAGTCTTCTTTTCGGTACTACGTTTTACTTAAATTCTTATTTTCTTTTCACATATTAATTACTACTGTAACTCAAATGGTCAATAAAATGGGTAAATCTGGGTAAATATGGGTAATTCTAATTTTAATATTTAACTATTTGAAAAAAAAATACAATATCAATAAATAACAAAATAACACAAATAAGGTACTAACTATTAATATTTTGACTATTAAATACTCTTTGTCTATTCTTTTTGCAAGGATTGTTTCAGAAACATTTACCTATGCTATGTTTGTGCCATGTACCCTAATTTATTTATAATTTATTTAGAATTTATAAAATTTACATAACTTTTTGATTTTAAAACAAACACTAAATGTTAAGTGAAGACTATTACAATATATATCTGAAAACTGCATTCAAATTGTTTAAGCCGTTTCTGAGATTAGCGTGCACAAACACACAGACATACAGACATATAGATATACAGACACACATACAAACAAACAAAATGAAAAACCATTGTTTTGAGATCTCTTGCTTATATAAAGGCCCCCCATTAGTTTTTTTTTTATATATATTCCATGTACAGAAATCGATTAGTGACAATTTTATTATATGTATAGATTTGATTTAAACGTTGAAAGTAGTCAGATCTTAGTCTTCGTTGTATGATAATCGGGATTAAAAGACACAGAAGTAGGTAAAACTTCTATATCTTTTAATCCCGACTATCTGAAGTTTACCTAAGGTTAATCGTAAAGAACCATACATTTCTCTATAAAATAAGTTCTACAACTACTTGCATATATATTTTATAGAAAGAGAGTAAAATATACACAAGTATGAATTGTAAAACTTTTATATGTGGCTTAATTTTTTATATACCTAAATAACTGTAAAAAAATACTTTTTAACTAAATAATTTTTAAAACCCTAGAGGCATTAAGTTATTAATGTAGAATGCGGCTCCAACAGAACTGAATATTCATTACTTTATAATCATAAATATATAAATCTTGACTACGTTCGTTAATAGTTTAATAAGTTGTAAATGCCACGAAGTGGAAGTTTTACCTTGCTTCTTTAATAAAAAATAATTTAAAAAACAACTTCAGACTTTTAAAAGACGCAGCAAACTATTTAGATATTGTCTAAGCCAAAATTATTGGTAAATCTGAATAATAACTACAATGTGTAACATATTTTAAAGCATGGTTTTAATTATCTATATGAATACAATTACAAATGTCCTTTTCCGTATTAAACGTTGAATAAAGTCTAATGAACTTAATATTCCATTCATTTACATCATTGCAGTGGCTACGAAGTTCGATAAAGTCAAAACAATAATATTAATTCGTGTTATAATATTGAAATAAACGTAAAATAAGTAATTAATATCATATCACTTATTAAATCTTTTGAAAATGTTAAATGTCTTTTTACTTATAGCTACTTTATAATCATTTAAAAAATATTTTTAAAAGGGTGAAGTGTATTTTTACTACTATCCAACAGAAGATAACAATTGGCTCACAGGTCTGCATTTTTTTTTATTAAATAACGAACCAAAGTTAATATACAATTTAAATTTAAAACAGAACTATAGAAAGAGTTCTTTTCATCACCAAATTTAATTGATAAATGTAATCGAAGTTATTCGAAGGAAACTAATGTAGTAATTCCAGGATACTAAGTTACTTTTGTGAAATTACTTCTTTATTACTAATGTCATTACTTTATGTGGATCTACGAAACATAAACGATTTTAGAACAAGGTGCCAGGTAGGAAGCTTAATTAAAATAAAATGTATTTATAATATTCTGTGGTTTTATTAGTAATAAATTGAAAGTTTTTTGTAAATACATTTTTTGTCACTTAAAAACTGGATTAATCGTATGAAATAGAATATAGAATGAAAAAATATATAGAATAAAAATATATGAAATAAAAAATATGAACAGAATTTAAAAATATTTTTCATTTAAAACGACTTTGAATAGATTTATGTCATCATATGTTCATAATCGTATAACGCGATGAAATATGAGGCTCACGTAATCCAATTATTCGAGAAACAGATCCGGACTTTAGTCCTCTTTTTTATATAAAATGGTTGGAATTAATTCTATATCTTTGATTATGCTTTGACGTATTCACCGTATTTAATATTTCCAGTTAGTTTTGATAGGAGAAAACCTCTTCAAAAACTTAACAGGAATAGCGGACAGGAAAGTCATTTCGCTTTTAATTAAGGTTGAGGATTCCAGTTAATTAGAATAACATTTTCGACGAACGAAAAGTTTCTGAGATGACATCAGTTTAATGACAAGAATTACTTTACCTTGTTATTTAGCAAGAAATAACTTCCGTTCTTGGTTTTATATTTTTTTATTTAATAATAATGATGCTTCAGGTAGCGTATAGTATTTATACTGTTAAGACTTGTTTCAGTAATACACAGTACTTGCACTTCAATGTTTATTATACAACCATTTGTAATAGAATGGGCGAGAGCAGCCCTTACAACTCGTTTTATAATATTTTGACACTATAATATTTAGGCGAGGGTAATTTACAATTTCATAACCAACTTACAGATGATATTATTTATACCTTATAATAAGTTCTAATAATTAATAAAAGATTAAACATTATGTTAAAATATTCTATGCTTCTAATTCTTAAAACATTTAACAGTAAATACTAAATAATATTCCATAATTAATTATGTAGGTGGCGCTACTGTTGAAACTTATGAACTAAAACATGTAAATTCCAATGTATTTACCATTTAAATTATTATAAATAAATATGACTAACAATACATTTCAAGCAACATACATTTATTTGACTAAGTTCATTTTAATCACTATTATTATTAGTTATATAAAACGATAAAGTAATATTTAGTCAAATATTTAAGAAGTAGGAATAATAAAAAATATTCAAAGATAAATTTTAATTTCCTTATCTCCGTCCCCTCATACAATTCTGCCTCCAAGTTGATAAAACACATTTCTAAATTCATTCCGATCGTTTTTAAGAATAATCTCTTTATACATCTGTTTCTTGTTAAAAAAAATGTTATAATAATTATACATTTGGATGATTTAAAATGATGAAATGTGGTTTAGATTACTGTTAACAAATATAAAAAATACATTTATTATATTTAACAATAGTACGTATACTATTATTTAAAGTTTTATATAAAGTTCAGTTATTTTCAAAACTTATATTTCATACTAGCTGTCCTCTGTGACATTATCTGCCTCCAAAAATAATAATTTATCTATTACTTGAAACTTAAACATATTTTGTATAATTCTAGTTTTGTTGCCTACAAAATAACACCTTACACTATTTTATTAAATTCCGCCTACTAGGTATGTTCCGAAATAGCATTATTAGCCCTTGATAATTAAATTTCTCTCATAGAATAATTTCGTAATAGAAAGAATAATTAATATTTGCATGGGCACATTGCATTAACGTTTGCGTCATCATTTAACATCCTAAGTTTTCTATTATATAAATGAGTTTAATACACTCAACTAATTCTTTCAATTTTAGTACCGTCTTCCTCAAACTTTTTCGTCTACTCTCCACTTTCATTTCTATATAGTTCTAAATAGTGTCAACGCATCTCCTACCTTTATTAACATGTCAAAGGTGAACATGTAGCAATTGATTTAAAAAAAAATATTACAGCATAGAACATTTTATTTTATAAAGTTAAATAACAACAACATTTGTTCTACGACTGTTTCAAATTTATAGTTTTGAAATGTTAGTTCTTACATACATACATACATTATTAAATGTATGTGTTGCCTCTGAACTGGCATCACCTCTGGTAGGTATGGCGCCCGGGCGTTGACCTTTTAGGTACTTCTTAAAAAATACATAATAATACTTAACAGAGGGAGCCACATTTTTTTGTTTTATTTTTTGTATTATTTATCAAGATTTGCAAAACGTCGTAGAACAAATGTTCCTGGGATTGATGTAGAGAGACTGGGTGCAAGAAGTGGCCAACTAATTACAAATAACCCTGTATATATTATTTTATTAATAATTATTATTTTATTAATAAATTAAGAAAGTAAGAAAGTTGTAAAATTAATAATTATAACCATTTTATTGTACTTTATTAGTATGTTGTTGAAAAGAGAATAAACTGAGATAATACAATTCATAACACTACACTACGACAATTTTTCACCATACGCAAAGGTAACTGGAAGAGCATGCTATAAGGCATTAAGTTTGCCTTTTGTAAATTTATATAATAAAGAGTAAATAATTAAATAAATAAAAGAGATTGAAAATTTTAACCATTTAAGGATGTAAAATATATTATTAAATGTAACAATTTTATAAACACGATTAAAACAAAAAAACCAACTTAAAAGCTACTCATTACGTCACTAATTGCGGGCAAGCTACTGCCATATTCATAAAACATGAGGCAGTAATCATTTACACCTCCCTGTCTACTCCTTCTTGAACGTCACCGCTCTGCCTGCCTCCCTAGATTCCTCCCTTTCAGTAGAAAGCTGTTAGATTTCAGGAAATTATCAGTTTCCATTACCTCTCAGATTGATAAATTTCGTTTCGTATTTGAATTAATATAAATTGATTGAAAAGGAATTAGAAATAAATATAATGTAGACGAATTCGAATGTATTTTTTTTTTAATTATTATACTAATTGATTTAAAAAATAACAAGAGCAGCCACTTTGTAATTGCATATTCCATAATTGTAATTAACAATAAACAATTACAATTATGAGTCGAAGTTCACTAAATATTACAAATAATGCTGTAAAATAATTAATTATATTTCATTAATATCCCGTGACATATCATGGGGCTGTAGGAGCGGGCCGCAGACGACTGTAGATGTCAAATCGTCTCATAAATTCCAAAAGGCAAGTCGTTTCACTCCTTTTTTTTAAATCATTGTGTTTTGTGGTTGGTGTGTTATGTCAATGTATTTATATCTTTGTATTAAGGTGTGATTTAGTGTAAATTTAAACTTAAGTATTTTTTATTTGGAAAGTCGGTTTGACCTCAAAATTTAATTTACATATCATTAAACATTTACTAGGCAAAATATATGTATATATCAAATTTCATTTTCACAAAAAAAAATTGCTTCGTGTTTGGTAAATGACCATCATGTAATTAATTCGTAAACTTATCCCTTGTGATCTATTTATAAAAAATACAAGTCTGAAATATCACGTAACTTTCAGCTTTCAATGTGACCGTCGTTTTATGTAAATTAATCAAAACATTTATTTCATTTGTATACATGTTACATATAACTTTAAATAGTTTGTCGATGTGAACTCTTTGTATTTCAGTATTCAGTATTCACTATTTCAGTATTCGCGAGTTGAAACATAAGATATTCTAAAGAAATAATATTAATACGAACACTCGAGGGAATTTCACATGTAATTTCACTATTCGACTATTTGTTTGTCTTACTCGAATATTTGAAGTTGAAATTATTGTAGAATTTCTCAACATCGAATACGCGACTATCTAAGTACGACAACTGAGTAAAACTTTGCTATAAACTAATATTATCGAAATTGTACAACGCAAATGCTCTCAGGACCCAGGTTTCACAAATGTGTTTGTACAATTACATTCAGGTTGAATTCCATTAAATTTCAGTTTTTATTACCATTAAAGTAATTGAAATCATAACTTTTGCCCTTCTTTTTTATTAACACAACAATTAAATTAAAAAGGTCTTTTTATTTAAACAATACTAATTAACAATATTTGAGCAAGTTTTTGCTAAATATACGAATGTATATTATCGTAATGTTTATTTATCCAATTCAAGATTACTTACGGATATTGGAAATATAAAACATGACCTTTTTACTATAATTATATTTATATACAATAATAATAATTAACCATATTTTAACAAATGTTATTGTAGATATCGGTTAATTTACTTTAACCGGATTATACTGAATTCCATCGTTAGTTATTTTATAATTATTTCCTACTATTTAAAAGTAAAACAGTTAATTTTCACGTAATATTTTAAACATTTAACTGGTTATTAATTATATTTAAAAATTATAACGCCTTCTTAATTATTATTAATAATATAGTTCCATTAAAAAAATAAACACTTTGTGATAGTCGATACATAGCCGTAGAGTTTCTTTAAGTAAATAAGATATTTAATATTTAGAAAATCGTTTCTCTGACGACTACTAGTGGCGATAGCAGTTATGTTAAGAAAACAAGCAGCAAAATTACTTTTTTAAAATTTCTTGAAACAGAATATCCATTTCAGTGTTTGTTTGAGACAGACAATAAAACGTAGAAGCTAATATAATATTTTTTTAAATAAAATTATAGGTAAATGGGAAAATTTAAATTGAATCGTATTTGTTCCATTTTTTTAAAAGATATAATTCAGGATAGATAATAATATCATTAATCTCAAAAAAATTACAGTTCTTTCAATATTTACAAAAAATGCTGAGTCACCATTATCCAAAATTTAAACTACTGAAATCAAGCTCCAGATTCGTTCTACTCTAGAAAATTTATGTGGTCACCCGTTTCAGTCAGCCTTTAAATCAGTCCTTTATTATTATTATTATTTTTTGTTATTTATATCGTTATATTTTTTATTTTAAGGTACATCGATCTCTGTGGCGCCACATTAAAGTTTTTTGACCGGATTTTATTACTCGCCAGAAGGCGCACTCTCTTAACATCGTCATTAGTTTGAATTGATTTAAATGGTTTATAAAAAAAATAATAATAATTATTGGCTCTTTTGTAAAACATTAAAAAAAGAACATGTCGTGATAAAATTATTCTTTACGAAGAATTAACGACTACGTCACAATCATATAAAAAAAAACATGCACAGCTTTCAAAGCAAATAAACACTGTTGGGAAAATCCGACTCATACAATGTTTTACTCCAAATTATCCTAAATACTCTTATAATTGCAATTATTCTCGCCAATAAAACACCAATCATTATTAGTAGTACTTAATGATCGCTATGGTGACCTGCAACGAATAATAATGAGTCTCATAAACCCCTTATCCCCTTTCTCTAATCCCACTCTACTCTAGCTCTGAAAAAGTTAGTTAATTAATTTGTCTTTAATTTGACCTTTAATTTTTGAAGAGTTATCTAATAGAATATAGAACTTTGTAATACTTTATCATATCAGTGGGTTAGTCTTGGGCTTAATTGTTCGCGACTGAGATCGAACAGTATAGTTCGTCGATCCTAAATGTACTACTTCGCTCTTTTAGTTCGTTAGTTCGCGTTTCGTTCCCAGCTCTTCGTTCTTAGCGGCAGGTAGGCAGTTTGATAATGAGCGATTGAGTTCGCAAAAGGTAATTCGTTCGCTCGTTTCGGTGTTGTTCCTGCTCTGATAAGATAATTAAACTTAAAATTGTTTATACGTACATTTACTTAAAATTGTTGGACACTAAAAATAACCTACTTATGAATAAGTATTCATAAAATATATACTTCTAATGAACACAAATAAGTGGAACTTATAAGTAATCAACTGTAACTTATATAAGACAAACATAATTAAGAAGCAAGGAGCAAAAAAAAAGGTTATAAAATTTTAGTAATCAACATTTATACACATATACCATAACATATTTTAAAAATAACGAACAATTTTTCTACTGTTGAGTACAGGTTGGCTCTGCATGGCACAACTAGTATTAGATACTTTATAAATATTATCAAATCAAATACCTACCTATTAACCTGTTACCTAACAATAATTGAATTGATATTGTGTAGAAATACCAACTTGGAATCTTTACTCGCAGATAAAAAATTTCTACGTTCGTTACGTTCTACATCCAGGGGATGATGGAGGTGGTTCTGTGAGACTCCTACTCACTAAACCTGACGGTTGCCGCCACCGACATAATGGGACACCACGGGATCGCTTCCGCACTCACCGCGATAAACGGTCACTTAATACCTGACCTGTTGCCAAAAAAAAACTTTCACAGCGCACAGATGTTGCAACGATGCAAAATCTCTTTAAAACATATTGTTAAATATGAGGGTATATGTGACGATGTTCATGCCACCATAGAAGTGGATCTTCCTTCCTATTTAAATATTCATCGTTGAGATATTTACCGAATTCGCAAATACCAGTAGCAAGTTGATTGTCGGGTCTAATACTTTTTCGCGTTGTATCATCAAATTCGTCCCATATGCTGTGATTTTTATGACTGTAGCTGTCGATAAATCTTCAGAAATTTTAATAGCCTCTGGGATATTAATCAGATTGATTAGCTCATGATTGAGCTAATTTTACTCGACCGATTTTATTTTTGAGCCCTTGTGCTGCAACTTCACAAGCTCATTGATTTATAAAACCTCTCGTCTTAAATTGAGGGTCTAAAAACGTAAATTCAGCGTACAATACATTATGCTCTATATCTTTGAAACGATCGTCGTTACCTTTCCTTAACACTGATTGCACAGCCAATATTTGTTTGTTCTTAAAAATATGGTTTTGTAAACTACTTTTAAGCAAACTACAAAAAACTAGTATTTTAGATAAAGTAACGTTTTTTTCAGCACTTACTTCTACAGTTATTTCAAAAAAGGAATAAGTAGATGAAAAACTCCTTGTATGATCTCCCAGTCCTCGTCATGTAAACTTAAGAGCAACGGTAACAATCACTGCATCCTTTACCTGAACCATTCGCTTAAGCATTTCTAAAGTGGAATTACATCGGGTTTGTACGTTCTGTTTCAGTTTTAGAATAAACATATTCATTTGCTGGTGTGTGGCTGCCAATTTTTGTTTTACTGGAGAACTGCGGTTGAAATATTCAATTATATTTTTGACTCTTCTCAAAACGTCACTTATCTCTTTGGTAGCTTCTTGCACTTCAAGGATTAGAGAGTGAGCGAAACAAGAGATGGACCACCATCAAGTTTTACAGCAGATAAGATATTTGGTGCTAATGCACCTTCGTTAGCGTTAGCGATATATTTACTGATATCGTTAGTGATAATTCGCTAACGATATCAGTAAATTTGTGTGAAATGTTCCACTCTACTATAACATTTTTAATAAAATCACACAAATTTTGGCTAGTACGTCGCCCATTATAATTAAGACAACCAAGTAATACTAAATTAAGTTGATTTTCTTCATTTATATGATGGGCTACAATAGCAGTATAGCTATCAATATTCCGAGACTTCCGACTATCAGCACTGAGCGACAATGTTGGTGCAGCTTGTACTTTTTTTTTAACTTTATCCATTACTTCGTTGTGCACAGTTGATATTAAATTCTCAGATAATATCTTCCTGGAAGGTAATTTGTAGCCTGGACATTGAGAAACTAATTCAACAAGTTTGCGAAATTCTATTTCATCCACAATTCTTAGAGCATGATCTCCTTTAGCTACCATCTTGACAACTTACTTGTCAATTTGCTCAACCTTTTGAACTGGCGGTGGTCTACGAATGTATTGGTTCATTGGTTGTTGTTGTTCATTGTTGATTGACATTTGATAAAGCAAAAAATGTAATATTTCCGATTCCGGTGTGCTTTGACTTGGCGATGTAACTGAAATCACAGCCCACAGTGGACTTCATTTTCTTTTGGATGACATCGTATAAAATTGCCTAAAACCATACATATTAACCCAATACATAAACTGTTATTCAAGGATATTAAATAATGTTGTAACTGAAATAAAACTATTTTACGGATTTAACTCGCGTATAATGAATTAAATTTGTCAGCCAGATTGATCACCAACATATAAACTGGCTAAACACGTTGCTACGATACTGACACCTCTCCGGGAACATACAGAAGCTTATGTCAAGGATTCTTACCAGTTTGTTAATGATATTCAACAAGTAAAATTAAATAACAACGACACTATGGTTAGTTTCAATGTACAGTCACTATTAACCAGCCTTCCAGTGATTGACTGCATTGAAATTGTCAAGAGAAAGCTGGAGATGCCTGAACATGCCTGTAGAATATGCAGAATTACTGAAGCATTGCTTAACATCTGGCTACTTGATGTGGAAGGATGAATTCTATGTAAAAGTTGATGGAGTGGCAACGGGTTCCCTGGTCTCCCCCATTGTTGCCGATATCTACATGTAGCACTTCGAGGCAAGGGCCCTGTCCTCTGCACCGGCTAAACCGAAGATCTTTAAACGGTACGTAGATCACACAATTCTTTACAAAACTAGAAACAAGAAAATTTTATGTTTACATAGTATTTAAGGACTGAATTTTCATCACGTGAATTCATACATGACAAGTGAAAATAAAGTATTGCAATATTTATTATTATTATTATTATCGCTACTTAAAAGTACTTTTATTTGTGACAATAAAATACTTGGCATAAATTCAGCTTGTTACCGCAGTAATTTTATAAATTCTTTCCTTGAAGTTTGTAAAGTTACTTTGGTACCAAGCAGCGGGTATGACTAATAAGTCTATTATATAGATTAATAAATCTATTATATATATATATATATATATATATAATTCGAGTGTCACGATGTTTGTTCTCGATGGACTCCTAAAATACTTAACTTACATCCCAATTTTAAGTCGCAATATTATTTTATTACAAACTATTTGATTGCAATAATCTGTAAGATCCAAACAATTCTAACAGATGGCGCTGTACCTCTTGACTGGATTGAGTTAATCTTTAACAGATGGCGCAATGTAAAAAGTACAACAAATTCATATTAACCAAAAATATTGTGCTTCAAGCTTTAAATCAACATTGATTTGAAACTAAATCGCCTTACGTTATTAAGCTCCATTCAACACATTATTTATAGGATTTCTTTGACTTATAATTTGACAAATCTAAATTTTTGATATTAGTTCTTTAACGTGTCGTGTAGCCAAAAAAATAGAAATACTTGAACCGAATACATTCGGCACCAAAGTTCCGAATTATGGCGCAAAGATGCCGAATATACGGAATACCGAATACTTATCGGATATTCGACGCATCTCTAATTATTATTATATTATTGTAATGGTAGTAGAAAATCAGTCATAGAGGTCGTTTTTTTTACAAATTGCAACTATGTAAAAAAACATGGCTCCTCCTTAAATAGTACTACATTGTAATGTTATATCAAAAACTTTAGCAACCACAGTAACGCGTGGCCGGTTCTGTTAGTATATTATATGTTTCTGAAAGCCTGCAGCTCCCAACTTTATGAAGTTGAGGGAAGTGCATTCAGTACACAAATATGAAGTTTGTTATTATAAGAGCAATGGCTGCTTGATGTTGCTCTATTTGAAATATTGGGTCTGGGTAGTGAATTAAAATTAAAATTAAATATAAAAGTTTATATGATAATATTAAAAGCCAACTGTCCCTGACTTTACAAGTTTAATAAAAATATCAACAAATATTTATTCCAAATCCCGATGACATCAAATATTCTGCTCTTCTAAGATTTCTAATTCGTAATTGACTCCTATCGTTTGAATTAAAAAACAACATTTAAATGTGTTATTAATGAAACTTAACATTATTTATTTTATTTCTAAGGTAGACGTTTTGCTAAAAATATATTACATGAAAGGTATTTGTAATTAATAAGATCTTAAGTTAAACGTAGTTTACAATAACATCAAGCAACTTTTTTGAGTAACAGAATGTTGAAGTTATTCTTTAAAGTAAAAGATAAAAAGAAAAATAAAAAAAAACATATTTTTTTCAAACTTTGTAAAAGTAATTGATATACATTTTTAACCCCCGACTAAAAAGCAGGGTGTAATAAGTTTGACCCGTCGATCTGTGTATCTGTGTATCTGTCTGTGGCAAATTTCCGGCCAAACGCGTAGACTAATTTGAATGCAGTTTTTTTTAATCGAAAGCTATGCTCGTCGAGGTGGTTCCTATCTATGTTTGATTGAAATAAAAATAGCCGTCATCAAGATATTGACGTTTTATTCGTGCGAGGGAGAGGTTCTTATGCAATAATTAGCTGTTTGCGGCCAAACACGTGGACGGATTTGAATGCGGTTTTGTTTAATCGAAAGCTATGCTCGTCGAGATGGTTCTTATTCATGTTTCATTGAAATAGTAATAGTCGTCTTCAAAATATTGACGTTTTATTCGTGCGGGGAAGAGGTTCTTATGCAATAATTAGCTGTTTCTAGCGGTGTCGCCAAAAGGATGAAGGCCAAAAGGTTTTTACACTTACGTACCGAGGTAAAGTACTTTATTAGGGATAGCTGTTGCCCGTGACTGCGTTCACGTAAACTGTAAAAATATTTTTATATGGCTTATGATCGTAGTCATAAAGAATCACGGGCAACAGCTAGTGATAATATAAATCCGTTTATCATAGTGTTATTAGTGATTGTAAATCGTTTTAACTCTAAATGTTTATATTTATTAATATTCGTATATATGAAACCTACCTACCTACCCATATGAAAAAATCTTGAATCATGTTACTTAATACATTTATAATTTATTACATTGTCGAAACTTTCATGTGGATCCTTATTTTATTAAATATAATATATATTTCTCGTATTAAATATAACCTTTGTACATCATAATATAGGATTCTAATGCTAAAAGATTTTTTTTAAATCGGTCCCGTAGTTTCGGAGCCAAACAAAATTCAAACAAAAAAACAATGTTTCCTACTTAAACAATTGAAAATTTTGTGTGTCTGTAGGTTCATTTAGTACAATTCAGAAACTAGTAACATAACTTTAAAAAGCAGAAAAAAAAAAAATTAAAAACCCCGATACAAAAAGACCTCTAAAAAGAGTAAAATAATATTATTATGTACTTATTGAATTCGTTGCGTCAGGGGAGTGTATATATACACTATCAACATACGTACAACGGTCCCCCGACGCAACGAATTCAATAAGTACATATAAATATTATTTTTACTCTTTTAGAGGTCTTTTTGTATCGGGGGTTTTTTAATTTTTTTTTTTGTAGTTGCTGTCAAACTGTTTTATTATTTTTTCCAGAAACTGTAACCAATTTATGATTTATTATAAGATCCGCACAACCGTAATAATTTTGTGTATTGTTTACTGGAAGCTGTAGTTAGTATGATTTAATTGTTATAAATTATTCATTGTTTTATGTATATATGTTTGTGAATCCCCCGCGACGCAATGTTAATATAATCCCTAAAGCAAGAGTAGCCTTTTTAATAAAAAACACGCTTCGAGGTAATCATAAAATGTTACCGCCGGCAATGAACTCTAGAGAATGCAAGTATAGTGTAACCTACGGACTTTTAAAGTTTCCAGACTCCTTTTATGTTAAAATTACGACATCTTGAACTGAGACATCACATTAAGTTGTCCTTTTTCACTATAGAAATGCGAAGCTAGGTCTTTCATCACATCAAATTCATATTTTCAAATCAACTCATATTCTTTTATCGAATGAATAATATATATTTTTTTAATCTGAACAAGAATCATTATGTCATCGTCCAGTTTTTTGGCATCGTTTCAGTTACAAGTTGCTTTATCATGGGTTCTTAAGTGACTAATCAAGATTAATGAAATACGTAATATTAAAAACCTGAGAAGTCCAACTATAATTTTCAGTATGGACTGAAAATTATAGTTGGACTTCCCAGGTTTTTAATATTTCGATTTTTTTTCGATTTTAATTATTCGATTCTCTTTTATTTGTTCAGTATGGACTGAAAATTATAGTTGGACTTCTCCTTCTCTACTATAGATAAAACATTTGTGTATATTGACAATATATAAAAAAACTCAAAACTTGTAATATAAATTATACAAACATTTGGTAGGTATATTGTAAAATATTGAAAGTTATATAAGACATTTATTGAGCTTTTCATTGATCTATCCTGTTCTTAAATCAGCTAATTGTTACTTATCATTTCTGTGTGTATTTTTTTAGTATAAATTACATACGTTACAAAAAAAAGTTATATTTTAATCAATCTCAACAAACATTGGCATAGCCGAGGAATATTTTATTGCTGTTTCTGACTTGACTAGACTAATTTTCCTTATTGATAAATAAAGTTGATATTTATATATATATTTTTTAAAGTCACCCTTAAAAAGGGGGACCAGACGGGCCCCCGTGGGGAACGACGTCCCGATGGCGTCTCAGATTGAGACACGGACCTCGGCTCGGGGCATCGTTAGTCAGGAGGGAAGCTAAGGGAATTTGGACACTAGGGTCCTCAAACGGTCCTCAAATTTCCCACAACCAGATTTACTATCATTAAACAGGCTCATATTCCAGATTTTTGTTAATTGTTAGTTATAAAAGATTTTCATCATGTAATTATTAAATTACTTAAGTAGGAATGATATATAAGTGTTTAATCAATGCTCCTTGTTTATTTAAATTTACATTGACATAAAATATATAATCCATAAATTTAAAGTTAAAAATTCACATTTGTCTTCCTTCATTCATTCATTCATTCATTGTTGTTACATTGCTTACTAGAAATCAATTATCAACTCCTTCTATATATAAATACTGGGTCCAACGATTTGTGACATATTGTGCTTCAAGTTTTCTGTTTTAAATTTTATAAATGAGTATCGGGTATTAAAATACGTTTTCTATAATTCGATTCTCTTTTATTTGCTCTTCATACGAGCTAAGACTTCAATTTATGTCTTTTAGTAAACCTGAAAGCGTAATTGTATAATGTTGTATTATAATTCATCCATTCATACAATATCTTTTTAATCCAAAAACTATGTTTCTTACGTGCATTTAAGATTATAACTTCGCAGAGGAGAAAATAATATTTACATTGTAAATTATTAATGTTTTCTATAACATCCATTATATTATTAAACATTATATAAACAAATTTTTGACAGTGATTCAGTTTTACCTAATTAGCTGGAGTAAAGCAAGTTGGTTGGGTAATGTACAGTCAATTGATCACACATAGGACTTGCTCGACAAGGATAGTCACACCAACTCGAAGAATACCTGCTCAAGTATAGATATCACTAATATTATTATAAGATAGATAAGAGTAAGAGAGCTTTATCCTAATTCTCCTCACCGTGTCTTAGTTTTTCATTTCGTTCACTGCCAGTGTCACTTAATATCACATTAATAGCGTAACAATTTTCGACAAAAGAGAGTTTTATTAATATGGAAAGCTTTATTTCAATTATTTGGAAGATTTAATAATTCTAACCATCAAACTATGATGTTAACAACAAGTTGATTATGAATAATTACATGATATTATATATTAGGAGACAATGTTTATTCAAATCGAAGAATACTTATACATTATTTAGTTATTCATACACTTTTAAGTTGTACTAAGCTTTTGAGAAACTAAAGTTCTTTTAAAACTTAACACTAATAAGCTCGTTTGTTTCATCATCCTCCTACCCTGTTCCCATTATTTGGGGTCGGCGCAGTATGTATTTTTCTTCCATTCATCTCTATCAGCCGTCAACTCCTCACCCACGCCTTTCAAACACATGTCATTCATCACACAATCCATCCATCTCTTTTTGGGCCGTCCTCTACCTTTGTATCCTTCCACACGCAGATCTAATACTCTTTTCACAACCTGTCTTTCGTCCCTCCGCATTACATGTCCATACCATGCTAATCGTCTTCCTCTCATCTTATCGGTTACTGGTGCTACTTTCATGCTTCCTCTTATATACTCATTTCGTATCTTGTCCATTCTCTTAACTCCACACATCCATCGCAACATCCGCATTTCATTTGCATGCAATCTCCTTTCGTCCTTTTTCTTAACAGGCCAGCATTCCGATCCATACATGACGACAGGTCTGATAATTGTTTTATATATTTTCCCCTTCAATTTGATCACTAGTTATGCCTGTGACCTGTCGCCATTTCATCCATCCTGAGCTGATCCTGTGTTCCACAGCGCGGTCTATATCTCCATCACCCTGCAAGAATGAACCGAAGTACTTAAAATCCGAGCAATTAGGCAGTGCTACGCCATCTAGCATGATAGCAACAGGACCGGATAATCCGCCAAAGTCACAGAACAAATACTCTGTTTTTGTTCTGTTGATCCTTAGGCCAACATTCTCCAGTTTCTGTTGCCATAACGCTAGTCTACTCTGTACCTCGAGTCCATCTTCACCAACGAGAACGATGTCGTAGGCGAATAGCGTGCACCAGGGTGCCTCTTCCTGGATGTCTGACGTCAAGGCGTCCATAATCAACAGGAAAAGGTAGGGGCTTAGAGCTGACCCTTGGTGCAAGCCTACAGCCACACCGAATTCGTCGGTATTGCCAGCGGACGACCGGACGTGTGTACATGATGAAATGTACATAGCATGAATCAGCTCCACATACTTACCTGGCACTCTTTTCTCTTTCAAGGTCCACCACAAAACCTCTCGGGGTACACGGTCGTATTTACGGTTCGTAGGTACGGTTTTCTAGGTCTATGAACACCATATGCAAGTTTTTGTGAACCCATCTGTATTTTTCGCATAATTGGCAAATAACTAATAAGCTCGTTTGTTTATATAAACAAAAAAAACTGTACGTACAAGTATGTATCTGCCATATTTGATATTTTTTTATCTTTGTTCAATTTGCACACATCTCATTGCAGAAATGATAGTGATGTATTCCTAGATTATATTCATAATTTTTCTTATGAAATGCAATGGCTATGTTTACGTAGATGTTCTTTTGTCTGCTAAGATATATATTAATGGTCATTTACATACGCATTTTTTTCTTTTAGTGTAAGTTTTATTTGCTTTATTGTGATTTTATAAAGTCATTTAATTATAATCAGTAAATAAATATATCTTTATATATATAATTTGTAGAATTAGTAAGTAGTATAAATATAAAAGAATGATATGTCACTATTTCAACCCCTTCAGTTGAATAAGGTTAGCGCAGTTTATTTTATTTACGAATGGTATCCACGCATTTTCATAAATCCAGAATAAGCCCGCATGTTTCTTATCTTACTTTATGTTTTTTTCCAACATTATATGATTATATCCAATAAGATCAAGATGTTATTACTTTCTTTCGTATTTACTTTCATATTGTTATTCTAATCTTTGGTGTTAGTTTTAGTATTCAATAATTCAAACTCTAGAAACATTACTAAAACTATCAATAGGTAATAATTTAATAATTTTATTTTGTTTTTTTTTTTATACAAAACTAGGTTAATGCTTGACTACATTCCACCTGATGGTAAGTGAAATGTAGTCTTAGGTGGTAAAGCGCATTAACCTAGCAGCCTATTCACTCTCCTCTTGAAGACACCCACATTATATTTTGCCGGAAATACCGACGCAGGCAGATTGTTCCAGTTCTTCGCTGTACGCACTAAAAAAGATGAAGCATAGCGCTTCGTTCGGCCAGGTGGAGTGTCCACAACGTAGGGATGGATACCCGCCGTGCGGTGGGACGACCGGCAAAGGAACGGGGATGGGGGAATTAGGTCGTGCAATTCCTGCGCACACTCACCAAAATGTATCCTATAGAATACTGAGAGGCTACCAATTCTACGCCTGTGCTCAAGGCTGTGGAGTTTGGCGTCAACCAATTTAGGGTCGCCAATAAGCCTCTTTGCTCGCCTCTCAATTGAGTCCAGAACCGTAAGATGAGTCTTTGCGGCACCAGCAAATATGTGGCCACAGTACTCTACACACGACCGGATCTGTGCTTTGTATAAAACAAGAAGCTGTCCCGGTGTAAAGTACTGTCGCACCTTCGCAAGTACGGCAAGCTTTCCTGCAGCTGCTCTTGCTCTGGACTCAATATACCGACCAAAGTTGAGGTTCCAGGAGATCTCTAAGCCGAACAACTGAAGCCAGTCACTGTATTCCAAGGATACATTCTGGAAAGTAGGAGCCAGAAATTTTTGTTAATAAATATACATATTGTTAATTTATAAATTTATAGTTTCAAAAATTACTTAAATAGAAATATAATAGTTACAAACTTGATTCAAATCTATTTTTAATTATGATTATAACACATTCCATATAATTTAATCTAATGTTATAAATTTATGTGTTTGTGTGTTTGTGTTACACCTAAGCATTAATATGGCATAAAATTATAAGTGGTTATTTAAAAAAATTAAAATAAGTATTTTTATTAAAACATAAGCAATAGATATATTGCTTTTTTCTCAAAAAAAGCTAGTAATTATTTTTGAATTAGAATTTTATATCTTTTAGAAGATCTGTTTTATAATATAACTCTAATAAATAGTTTCATGTATAGTTTTTTCAGAAACGATGTAAATTTTTTTTCAATTTTTTCTAAAAACTTGATCATAATAAAAAATATATGTATATATATATATATATATATATATACATATATATATATATATATATATATATATATATATACATATATATATATATATATATATATATATACATATATATTTATTTCATTACGGCTGTATTCAAGTAAACCATACTTTGCGCGACTAGTTTCGAAGCAAATTGGCGTTCATATTCATGAGCTCGTAGCATAGTAGGCTGAAGACGTGAAGTTACATTGTATGTACGAGAATACAACAAATATATTTAATAGTTATAATAGTTGACGAAAGTTTAAAACACTAAAACTTGGTATCCCAAGTGTAAAAAAACATCGATTAATATATTTTAATATATTTTTAATTTGTTTTATGTGAGACGGGGATTGCGGTGACGTCAAACGGACGTTTGACGTCAATACAAATTACTACTCGATCTTACAATGCCGTTAAGTTAATTTACTACGTTATTACAGAATTCTTAATCTGTAATTTTACGGAACATTAATCTGAAGTATGTACTGATGATCCTCATTAAAAAAACGCAGATATAATATGTACAATGACCTGTCCATAAAACCCTTATGTTTAAAATGCCATTTCTTTTTATATATTTATTAAATAATATATAATAAATTGTATTAATTATTAAATAATATGTGTCATCAAATTATATAAATTGTAATAATTAAACAATGTCTTATATGTATTATTATTATATAATAATTTACACGTATATAATTTCTATTTTTTGCATGTCCACCAACTTTCTCAGAAGTATATCGTAAAGTTCGCTGAAAGAGAAAGAGGGTCTTTTGCATTGCATTATTTTTAATTTGGTGCAATAAAGAATTAAACATGTATATAAGTTTTTTCCGATTCCAATTAAGAACAAAGTATTTTTACAATATCTCTCGAATTTAGACAGTTGTCTGAGAGTAAATCTGTTCTCAAACAAAATATATAAAAAACGTCGTCCCTGGAAAATTCATTATCGTAGATGGAACTTACTGAACTTGACTCATATTTATTCCAATTATATAAAAAAATATTTAACACTTTTACAATAGCTACCTCGCGTGGGTACAAAAAAATAATTATTATTTAAAACGAGTAATTTTTATTATTCAAATATTTTTTTAGGTTTAAATGTTTGTTCAATTTGTAAACATATTTTTTCGTACGCAAACACATAATTGTTGTTGTGAATTACCGTGTCCAAATTGATAAACGAAGCAGAAACACCGCGCAGTTCTAGACAGTGCACATTCATTAGGAGCTTGATGTTTTATAATAATAACAGCTTTGCCCGCGAATTTTCTCGGGTGGATGTTTTTTATCTGTGGAATAATTTCAACTTCTCTACTACCCACTACATAGATTTCTTAATGAGACCAAAAATAAGACGGTAGCAAATCAAATTAAGCCTTCAAGTAAATTCTTAGTAAAACGCAAGATTAGCAAAAATCTGAAAATTGTTTACCAATTTCTAACTTTTATTGTTTAATAATTACAAAGGTACCTAGCGACTTTTTTTTACTTAAAATACCCTTTTTATTAACAAAATACTAAGAAATTTATATTGAGTATTCTTAGTAGAGTAAAGTAAAAATATGTATAATTTATTAATTGGTATAACTTTTATTATTAAAATATAATATGTAATGAAATCAACACTTTGTACTTGGTGATGAAATTAAACAAAAATAACAGGAAAATATAACATAACGTAAACAACATCGTTTTTGATTCATTTTTATTACTTCAATACTGGGAAATATGGTAATTTTAATAATTAATAGTCTCTTTTAGACTATACTTTTTGTAAAAACCAAAGACGATAATCTATTTTTTGTTTTGTACGCAGTAGAATAATTAACTTTGAGAACATATTCTCAACCTTAAAGGGTATAATGATATTTTAACCATTAAGTATGGACGTATTTTTTTTTACTCTAGTATGGACGTGGAGTCTTACTGGCTCTTATATCCATATATATTTTTTTGGTGAAATTCATATGAAACCGTTTTAAAACTGATTGAATATTAAAGTTATATTAATTAGCAAAAAAGTATGTGCTTACATAACCAACTTTTATTAATAAAAATATAGAAAGAAATTATAAAATCAATAATTGTGGGACTTTTCAGTCTAAATCTACTTAGATTTTTATTTATTTTACTACTTACATTTTTGGGTATTCAAAACAGTCGATCATATTTGTATAACAAAAAAAGTATTTTTAGTCAGAATATAATATATAAAAAATCAAAGACACGAACCACCTTCTTCAGATAACAAATATAAAAGAAAATGACAGCAATCTAAAAACGTAAATTTATTGGCAGTCAGTACACAAAAGTCTAGAACTTTGGAGACACACAGGTTGTTGCCCTAACGCAAAGACGCCGACTTCTTATGTTTTAGTGGGACATTTTTGAATACTCTCCTGGCTCCTTGATTGGTTTCTTGATCCTTGACAGCTTCTGTAACCATATCATTACCTATAATTCTAATCATGGTTAACCTCGACTATCTTGGAATCGTATATTTATAGCACATCTTTGTAAACCACAAGCACGCCTGTTAGTTTTTATGAAATCTCTCTTCGCAGGTTTTGATTGGTGCATATTATTCAAAATGTTAACAAGTATTCATGTTACTTAAGTTTGGCACACGATACAGCATCACCATGGGCAAGCAAACAAGTAACTCGTGTTTTCATCCTGGTCTTGGTGTTGATCTTGATCATGATCAACATCATCGACACTTCCAAGATTTTCTATCGAATCGGACTGCTATGTAAACAAAAATTAATATATTTTATTATTTTCAGACTGATCCGAAGCTGACAACAACTCACTCTCTTCTTGTTCTCGCAAGACTCCGAACAGAACTCGTAGATAATCGTTTTGATTTAAAACTACAAATTTTTAAATAAACCTAATAGACCTCATAAAATATATCATAGGACAACAATCCATTGTGTAGCCTGACAAGCTACGGTCAATATTTTGATGGTCTTTACTTGCATGATATTCATCGAAACACGCAAGTTTATCCCTCATCCGCAGTTTTATAACTAAAAAAAAGCTACTGAGTGGCTCAATCCCAGGGAGTAGGTAAAACTAAGAAAATGAAAACATTGAGTAGCCTGTGAGACTCCACGTCCACTTAAAGTTTAATAAAAAAAAATGTCGTCATAATTTCTTTGATTTTAATATCTTTAGTATTAGTTTTAATATGATAAAATGCAATAATTAATTCAGTTACTAAAATCGAAGACATATTAAGCTTTATTTTAGAGTGTTTGATACATTTTTAACTCCTACACAAATATTAAAAAATCCTTACTTAAGTCACTATAAGAAACTGCTATTTTGATATATTTTTTAATATTTTTGTACATATTAAAACAAGCAAACGAGCCCGCAGATCACCTGATGGTAAATCAGGGTCTCTTGCAATAATTTGTTTCTCATGCACAAAAAAATCGGTTGAGGGAATAGGCATAGGGAATGGGAATTAGTCACGTGTCTATTTTTTTTTGTGCTTTTTGTGCTTATATTTTATTGGGCTGGTATGTCATTTATTTTTATTTGCTTCGTAATTGTGCTCAAATTATTGCTTGTTTTTTTTTTTACTGTTTAACTATTTTACCTTTATTATTTTTTTTTATATTGTCATAGTTTTTATGAATTTGCTGGCAGGGTGTGTTGGTTTTTTTTTTGTAATTTGTATTACACAAATCTTATGGTTATATATATATAAATCATACGGGAAGCGGTTAGTCTTTCAGTAGCAAGAGCGCGGAAGGGTATAACAACCACCAAACGATCTATAGAATTCGTAAAATAAGGCTCCTCCAAAAAAAAATCAAAAGCGAAGCCTTATTCAATATTAGGCGCGGCTCCTGATTGGATTCTCATGATGGACACGTATGAAAAGCATTACAAAATCCCTGGGGATGTTGGTGTTTCGTCATCCAGACCGGACTTATTCCTGTATTCGAAACATCTGAGGCGCGTGATACTTGTGGAGCTTACTGTTCCTTGGGAAACAAATATCCCAAGGGATCACACATTCAAGCTCAATAAGTATTATGAACTAACCAACGAACTGATCAGGAATAAATTTATACTTAGTTTGTACGCGGTAGAAGTGGGAGCGAGAGGTATAACAGCAAAATCTCTCTATAGCCTACTTAAAGATCTTGGCCTTTCTAGAACAAGCATCGGTTCATTTCTAGAACGTACTTCAAAGGCGGCATTAGTAGGTTCTTTCCAAATTTGGTTAGGTAGGGAGAGGAGTGTGGAGGGTGAAGGTGAGCGTTTTTTTGCGCATAATAAAGGGGCCCCTTAAACCTACTCCTGGGTCGCAAGTCCCAGGCACTGCTTGCACTCCTCTCCTTGCAACGCGGTGGGCCCGGCACCCGCACGGTGAATTCATGGATTGCTAAGAAGCTTCGTCTTATTATTTTTTTTAATTATTTATTCGTTTATAAATTTATTTTTTTTAATTTTTATTCATTTATATTGCATTACGCTATTGAAATGTCAGATAGCGAGTCGTACTACTCTGCTTGTGACTCTGACTCGTTTCTCTCATTGGATTCTACAAATTGGATTGGATTGGATTCTTCCTTAAATTGTTGTCACATAAACGCTCAAAGCATACCCCAACATTATTCAGAATTAGTTAACTCCTTTTCGAATGTTCATTTGCACGCAATTTTTATCTCTGAAACCTGGCTAAATCCTAATCTTTGTTCCACATCTTTCTCATTACCTGGTTTTACACTTATTCGCTGTGACCGCATTGGTAAACGAGGTGGTGGAGTGGCCATTTATTTACGAAGCGAAATAACCTACAAAATTTTGAATACTTCGCAACAGCAATATTCTGCTTCAACAGAGTTTTTATTTGTAGAAGTCAGTATTCGAGGAGTAAAAGCCGTTCTTGGAGTCGTTTACTGTCCTCCTTCCACTAATTATTTTTCCGACTTAGAGTCTGCTCTTGAAAACATTAGCTCAGAGTACATACATCAAATAGTTATGGGTGATTTTAACACAAATCTTTTGCTAGACTCACCTTCTTCTCAAAAATTAAAATCTCTCTTTGCGTCCCTTAGCTTACACATTCTTCCTTTAAATCCTACTCACCTTAACCTTGATGTCCCCGACTCCTGGATTGATCTAATAGTCACTGCTTCTCTTGTAAAAGTCTTTAAACATGGTCAGTTACCTGCTCCCAACTTTTCCAGACACGATTTATTATTTATATCCTATAACCTTAAACCTCCTAAACTAAATCCTTACGTATTGCACTTGCGGAGTTTTTCAAAATTAAATATTGATAGCCTACTGAAAGATGCTTCTCATGTTAATTGGAGTGACATCTGGGACATGGTAGACATTGATGAGATGGTTTCATTTTTCAATAAGAACATTTTAAATCTATTTAATAAGCATTCTCCTATAAAAGCAGTCAAAATGAAACACCAACCTGCGCCATGGATTACTGCAATAGTTCGGACGGCCATGCGAAGACGAAATCAAGCATTTCGTAAATTCAAACTGGACCGCAGTGACACTAACTGGTGCCACTACAAAATTGTTAGAAATCGCTGCAATCAGATGGTAAGAACTGCTAAACGTCTATTTATTCATAATAAGCTGTTAAACTCTTCTTCGGCATTTACATGGAAGTTTCTGGGGACTCTAGGTGCTGTGCCTTCTAAGAGTTTCTCCAGTCTCTCCTCTTTCTCTTCCAATGAGTTGAATCGTCATTTTTCCACTGTTCCTGATCTTGATACAGTTACTAAATCCTGAACGATTTCATTTATATCTTCCATGCCGATCAGTAATTCCCGTTCATTTTTTCTTCAGTATCCGAGGAGAAAATAAAAAGAGCTGTGCTTAGTATTAAATCCAATGCTGTTGGTGATGATGACATTAACCGCTTTATGATTGTGACTTTACTTGATATCATCCTTCCCGCCTTTTCGTGTATTATTAATTCGTCCTTATCTAACGGATATTTTCCAAAACAATGGCGAAGCGCACGTGTCCTTCCGTTGCCAAAAGTCGCTCATCCCAGATCCTGTAATGAGTATCGTCCTATTTCTATTTTACCATTCCTCTCCAAAGTTCTCGAATTGCTTGTTCAGAAGCAGTTTTCTCAATTCATTTTCAAGAACTATTTACTTAGTGAGCATCAATCGGGTTTCGGGACGATCTTCAAATCTATGCTCATACCAAGCCTGATTGTATAAATTCCGCAATTTCTGATATTAACAAAGACCTAAATAATATTCTTGACTGGTGTAATAACTTCGGAATTAGCGTAAACCATAAAAAGTGTCAAGCAATAGTTTTAGGCCTCAAGCATAATTTGAATAACTTTAAAAGCAGTAATGTGGTACCAGTTAAATATAATAATATGAATATTCCATTTTGACAACAATAAAAAATCTCGGTCTTCTCATGGATAGTAAACTCAGCTGGAATTCTCACATAGTTGAGCTATGTCGAAAAGTGACATATTCGCTACGTTCTCTCTATCGACATAAAAACTTTTTACCTATTCGGACCAAAACTCTGTTAGTGCAGACTCTCATTCTTCCACTTATTGACTATGCTGATGTATGCTACTCTAACATCTCTGAAACCAATCTTAATAAATTAGATCGTATTCTTAACAGTTGTATTCGATTCATTTTTGGCTTACGTAAATTTGATCACATCTCTGAGTATCGTAATAAGCTCAAATGGCTTCCCATCCGTGAAAAACGAATTTCGAGACATTTAAGTCAACTTTTTTCCATCTTAAATGATCCATCTTCTCCTCGGTACCTGAAATCCAAAATTCATTTACTCAGAACCACTCACGAATTGAATCTTCGATCGTCGTCCAATCTTAGTTTATATATTCCTTTACACCATACTGGTTTTCTATCTTCCTCTTTCACAGTAAACGCAATAAAACTCTGGAACGGCCTGCCTGATCATCTTCGGCGTGCTCCTAGTAAACAGGTGTTCAAGAAACGTGTATGTAGATACCTTCTAGAGAAGACGACTTAAAATTTTCCATCGTATATAGCGTAGCGATTTATTATTTATCAGATATTATGTTGTATATGTAGTAGTATATGTATTTATTATAGTTCATAGTACATTTAGTATATTGTAAATAAGGTATATGTTTAAGTTTGTTAATTTATGATATTCTAGTTTGTATACATGTATTATATATTTAGATCCGTAGTCATAGTTTTGAATTTTAGATTTTTTTTATTTTCTGTATTGTTCCCTTGTAGTTCTTATTTTTCTGTATAATGTTTCGGTTGACTGGTAGAGAATGCTTTAGCATTAAGTCCGCCAATTGTATAATTTTGTACAATAAAGTTTAAATAAATAAATAAATAGGCGCTCTTTTTGAAAGTACATATTTTCTCTAGCAGAACAACATTATTTAGTAGGTAATTATAATGACGAACGTCTATGATTCTATATAAACTAAGTAGCGATGCTAGCATTTCTTTACATAACATAACAATTATTTATGAACAACTCTGCTTGGCCACTATAAAACTTTTGAGATAAATAAATGTCTTGTTCTTTTATGTTGCACCTACATCGCCATCTTCCTGGGAAAAAGATTACTTATCCTGCAAAATGTTTGGTTAAACTGATAATATAACCAAAAAAAATATTAAATCCGTAGAACATATTTAAATAGGAGTAGGTAGGAAGGCACTTGTAAAATTAGAATTTTACAAAAAGAGCACTGTTTTATAAAGGTATCGGCCATTCTTGCTTGCGGCTTTACGACCCATACATATATAGGTATAAAAGTTAACCCCTTTTCCGCATTCGCATAGATGTACCTTAATTTCTTTAAATGTTTGTATTAAAGAATAACGTATCCTGTACCTCGAAATTGTTATAAGTAATGTATTGTATTTGGCACCAAACCGTAACGGTAATTTTTTATCTTACCGGATAAATAATATAAGTTTACCGCTACTTAAAGGTTATTGACACACACATAAAAGTTGCAAAATACAAGAAAGAAATATAGTATTATTTATAAGATTCGATAACATGCAAATAGTAGAGTAAATATGTGGGTTAAATCGTTGATTTTGGTCAGACGCTTTTTGATTCTTGAAGTTGTAATTTCTGCATAGACTTGACGCATATTATGTTTGAATTAATTTATTTTTAATTTTTGTTAGATATAAAACTATAATCTGTGTTATTGTTCTAATTAATGACTATGAAAGAGTTCAACGCATTTTAGCTTTTTATTATACGATTGTGAAGTACATGCGCTTTGAGTAGTACGTCTTAAACTCTCTCTTAAATTACCTCATGATTTTTTGTGTATTCAAAAAAATTAAAGGAATTTAATGAAAATTAAAAAATGTAAAGGAATTGATCATTGATATTTTATTAAACATTATGAATTAAATGAATTAGCTTTAAATGAATATCGTAAATTTCACAATTTACAATATATTTAAAAAAAATGCGGAAGAGGCAGGATTATAATTAAATAAGAATCTTGCCTTCACCATCTTACAAGACGCGTGGTTTTTAAATGACGACACAAAGTATTGCATCGAACAAATTTAATAAAATATTTTTTTTAGTTTTGTATATTTTATAGTTCTGAAAGCATAAAATTTATAATAATTAATGTTTTAGTTAGTAGCACTGAAGTGGTTTTATTGCTCACTTAATGGTATGCTTAATTTACGTTTAAAAACATAAGTGTGTTGCATTATTATCGAATTGTTTTAAATCGAGTCTCTGAATTTCAGTCTGAATTTTCAAGGTCTTCCATCATCCAACGCTTCCGTAATGTAACCGTTAACGTTCATTAACGGTATAAAAAATGTGTTTGACTGTTACAAGGGATTCATTCTTGGCCCCTTTTTATTTCTAATTTATATTAATACCGTTAATCATCAAAAACTAAATTGACATACAAGATAAGCGTGACCAAGGTTATGATAACGGTGCGAACATGAAAGAAAACATATACCTCGTAGATTTACAAAAACGAATATTAGACATGAACCCGCGCGCATTTTTTGTATTTTGTGCATCATACAGCCTTAATTTAGTAGTAAATGACGCTGCTAAAAGTTCTTTAGAAATTGACAATTTCTTTTCAATAGTGCAAGAAATGTATGTTTTCTTTTCTGCGTCAATATCACACTGGCAAATATTTGTCAAAGAACTGCCAACATTAAGTCTAAAACCACTCTCAAATACACGATGGGAAAACAGAGAAGTAGCAGTAAAAGCTATACGTTCTTATCTGGGAAAAGTGTATGATAACTTGTTTTCAATATATTTCGATAGAAGCAAAGATGCAGAATCAAAGAATTTGGCAAATTTATCAACTATTATTCTCTAACTAAAACCTTCCAGACCATTACTATTCCTTTTTGAATGATTATCTGGTGAACAATGATACAATGGTACATACCAGGATGTCAGACGAACATGAATCAACTCTTTGACATTTCAATTTAGTTGAAATACAGCAGTCTGTTTACATGTGTGCGTATGTTTACAGGCATTAAACATATTTATCAAATTCATAAATATGTTTAATGCCTGTTATTATATTTTTCCAAATACGCAAAATTCTATTACAGCAAAATTATAAAAAAAGAAATTTAAATGTTTAATATACGGTGCTTGCTTCAAAAAACAGATATTGGAGAGATCTCGCTTAAAACATAGCAGTACCTTTCATTTATTTTGCAATTTCTCTTAATAGGAGAAAGTACATAACTGTACTCCGTATTGACCTCAGTCTGACCTTTCCGAGATATTTTACGATGGCCACAATCAGATGATTCAAAATTATACCAGTTCTCGGCTTACATTACGTTACGTTACGGCTATTCGATGTCGATTGACTAAATGATGACATCATCATCAGTCAACCGACTTCCACTGCTGGAAACAAGCCTCCAATACCGGTACTGGTTAATACAATACCAATACTGGTTTTGAGCGGCCTGAGTTCAACAGCGACTTGCGACCCTTACTACGTCGTCTTTCCATCGAGTGGGGGGCCAACGCACGCTACGCCTTCTCTTTCGTGGTCTATAATATATTGTCTTATCATTGGGATATAATATATTGTCTTATCATCTATCTAATCAGCGATTTCACGGTATATGTGAATATAAAAAACCTAGTCTAGCTGACTAGCTATTCTGCAATACTGAAAAAGGTTTAACTTTCAAATATTTTCTCCAATACAAAATGACACTAGCAAATATCAAGACAGAGACGAAGCTGCTTAGCACTTCATGGGTTCACTATGCGGGTGCCTAGCATGGAGAGGAATGCAAACAATGCCTGGGACTTACGACCCAGGTGTAGGTTTAAGAGACCCCTTTATGATTATTCGTTTTTTAGTTAGCTTTTTATTTTTCTAGTTATGACTTTTAAATTATGTTTTTTTTTTACTTTCAAAGCGTTGTAGCATCTTTAAAACACTTTGACTATTGTATAACATAGCTTTTGTAAATAGCTCGGATTTGTTTTTCAATAAATGTTTGTAGATTGACGTAAGACATAATACTTTATAGAATGCAAATTAAACCAACGTAGTTGTGGAGAAATGGTGTAGCTGTCTAATTTTTTCAACTGAAGAAATTTAAACATTAAAACTCAGAATTTAAATATTTAACACGCTAGAAGAATAAAAAGTATAAATAATATCTATGAGATTACTGGTGAGATTACTGGTGGTCTTCGACAAACTTAGCTACTTCGTTCTCATTTGATAGAAATTATTTTATTATATATATTAGGTCCTTACATATGAGATTGGCGTTTTTCGGACTGTCCACTTTAATCACTAATTTTACCCCTTTGGTAAAGAATTTCAAATTCAAATTTTTACTGCTAGTTATGGATGTATTTTTGTTTCGTTGACCGTCATTCATTTGTTTTTTTCTTCTGTTTGCGTTACTCAGTTTACAAAACCTGAAACTATTTACGAGAACAAGTTCCACCGTGGCACTAGTGGTGCAGAAACTACTCGAACTACTTAATGATGTGTATGGCTGTCGTGTTGCAAAAAAAAATATAGTTCGTTTTTGGTTCCAACGTAATCGATCTGGAAATTTCGACCTGCAGAACAAGTCCTATGAACGGCCGGAGACACAGGTGTATAATGAAGAATTGAAGGCTATTGTCGAAGCGGATCCATCGCAAAACCATGTCCACCTTAGCTATAGGCTGCGGTGTTAGTGCTAAAACTGTTTTAATACACTTCAATCAAATTCTGTAGTTTAAAATCAAGTTTGAGAGATCGGTATCTCATGAATTCACTAAAGCAAACCGGCAAACGCGCATCGACTGCTGCGTTACATTGCTGAATCAGCACAATAATTATAACTGATAAGCGGTAGTGTAAATGGGAATATAATTATATAATATAATAGTTCATAAAAAAATACAAATATTTATAATTATTGATTTATCGGTAGTTCATTCACTATATATGGCGCGTTTTTGATCGGGGGCACCGGTTGACTGGACTGGACTTAAAAGGACTGGACTATAAGGCAAATAAAATAGCAAAAGTTTAAAATTAAATCTTTAATTAAAAACATAAATATACTATTGTGAGAGTAGTTTTGGTATTCTTCTAGCAATATTTGAACAATCTTGTCTTCAGATACTTCCTTTATTATATCTGAATGAAACCTCGATCTTCTAAAAGGAAGTCCGATAAACGTTCACCGATAGCTATAACTGCGGCAGCCGTGTTACCGCGCGGCAATTTAGGTAATACTGACGCGTCGCCAACTCGAAGATTTTTAATACCTTTTACTCTTAATCTCTCATCCACGACTTGTCCAAGCGCAGCCGTGCCAACTGCATGTTGCACGGAATGTGTCATGTGTCGTGCGTAACATTCCCAGTAACCTTCATTATCTATATCTGGACATCCAGAAAAATTTAGTTTCAATATTGATGCATTATACTTTTTGTATACTGGTGTTTCAACTACCTGCTCCAGTATTCTTATTGCTCGAACCATTTCCTCAACGTCTCTGTCATCATTCAAGTAGTTAGGGGTTATAGCTGGCTGTATGAAAGAATTTGTACTTGCTAGTTTAAGCCAACCTCGAGATTTTGGTTGTAGAAGCACTGGTGATACAACGATAAAGGAACTTTCGTCGTTGGCAGGCATGATTTGTTGCAATACTTCACTAACGTGTGGAATTGATAATTCAAATGTTGACCTAGCCATACCTCCCAAGCCTTTTTCTATATAGGCATAGATCAATTGTAGGGTTGGCAATTCACACTCCGGTTTGTCGTTCACTAAACGCCTTTGTTGGAAATCGTAACAGTTAGTGTTAGCAAAAGCAGAAATATCAGTCAGACTGTTGGATGCCAAAGGACCATTACGTGACATTAACCATTTTACACCTTGCAAAAGTCTGGATCCGATAGACATAATGTTATTGGCTGATATGGAATTATAATCTACTCTAATATTTACAATAGGTAAAACATGATCAGACATTCCCTGCCCTACGGGCAAATCTGCTCTGACAGGAATATTAAATTCACTTAAATGTTCTTTGGGGCCAATACCAGATAACATAAGTAACTGAGGAGTGCTTATGGATCCTGCACTTAATATGACTTCTCTTTTAACATAAACATTTAACGTCTCATTCAAGCCCTTCGATAAAGTTATTCCTCTTGCAACATTTTCAGAATCTATAATAATGCCAGTACATCTTGTATTCTTTGCTATTCTCAGGTTTTTTTTTACTTTTTTATTTTCTAAATAGGTACTGGCAGTACTCACGCGCTCTCCTCCTGAAGTAAATCCGAGAATTTTAGAAACACCAATCTGAGACTTTGAATTTACATCTGGATTGTACGGAAAATTCAAGGAATTAAGGCCTTCGATAATCCTGTTGTACCAGGGGTTTTCGGAATCACCAAAATATCCTATTGGCATCATACCAGAGGTATTGTGATATGGCGCTGATGATTTGGGTAGACGATGAGATTTTTGTAAACCTTCGGAACGAAGAAAGTATGGTTCTATATCATTCCAAGTCCATCCGGTGACGTTAAAGTCATAATCCTGTCTGTTGCCGCGTGTGTACATCATGTAGTTAAGGCTGGTTGAACCACCCAGGCAGCGGCCTCGTGTGAAACGACAGCGGCCTCCTTTAGACGCAAGGCATGATTTATTGTTGGGGATTGTGTCGTAGTACCAATCCAGACTCGATCCAGTTAGAGCTAATGTAGCACCAGGTATCTGAACAAACGTAATAAATCTAATATGAAAATACAAAAAGTAATAACCATTATTATTTTTTTAAAAGTTTAATAAGATTTATAAGACCTTAGTGTCATAACAACTTACTCTGGTGAGGAAATTAGGGTCACCTCCTGCTTCCACCAACAGCACCTGGTGTCCAGCGAGAACCAGCCGTGCTGCCACAGCACTACCAGCTGCTCCCGCGCCCACCACGACATAGTCAAACTGAACACCATCTAGATACAGTATATGTCAAAATTTTAATTCCTTATTGAAAGTCACTTCGTTACAAAGCATTTTGTTAACGCATTGACTCGAAAAAGTTATTGTGGAAAGTCAGTGACAAGTCAGCAAAGTGATATAGTTAGTATAACATATAAACAAAATGTTACCTGCTATATTATCAAAGGAGTAGTCGCTGTAAGACCAATCTGCTAGACCTCGGAGCCGGCTACTCATCCATATCCCCATGAGCAGCGATATAACTAAATCAAAATAACTGGTATGTTAATTAATTAATGTCACAATTTTTGCATTCACA
Source organism: Napeogenes inachia (assembly GCA_959347355.1). Lineage (NCBI taxonomy): Eukaryota > Metazoa > Arthropoda > Insecta > Lepidoptera > Nymphalidae > Napeogenes > Napeogenes inachia. Next base: position 16,656,054 of record OY365797.1, read on the forward strand.
TTCACATTTTTGAGTTTCATTATATACATATATTTTTTTTATTTTTTATGAAAAATTGAAAGTTTTTGGTTATTGATTCCAAAATATAAAGAATTAATAAAGAAGGTCAAAATTAACTAGTAATTAATTATATTAATTATTCAATATTAATGAGGTACAAAATTATATATAAATTATTCGTAGCTAATACAGAATGCATGTTTTATGATACTTTTACATTTCATCGCCTATTTTTACATTTCAACACAATCATATTTTACATAATTCATTTTCTTATTATTTTTGATATACGTACAGAAAAAAATATCATTATCTGTAATCTATAATGTGTTAGAATAGTAAGAAGTAAAGAAAAACTTTAGGTTTGTAGTTAATTATAAAATATAGTATTATTTTAACATTTTATTTCAGTCATTTCAGTAACAATCATTTAGATATGTGTTTTGTTTTATTTGTCTTGAGTCGTACAATAATAAATAGCTTCAAAGTTACAGAAATAACCACAATGATACAGAAATATTTTTATCTGGCGGGTTATAATCAATTAATTTCCTTAGATAGTAATTTTGAAAGATGTGAATCGTAAAGAAAATCAATTTCAAACATAAGCAATATTTTTGCAGAAGGTAATGTTTACCTTGATCAGTATAATTAGGTATAATATATTATAGTATAATGACAGATTCTGTACATCTTATTCATCTTTTTTCTTGTAACGTATAAGTTTCAAGGCCTAACCCTTGATACAAAAAACATTCATTGAATAAAGCTAATGAAGTTTATTCCATAACAGTTTAAAAAAAACAATTATTTTTTATACTATCTGACTAAAAAAAATATGGCTAAATTTTGCCTAATTGATGACAATATAAAAAGTATGAATATATTATGTTTTATTATATCACTTTGAACCAAAAACAACAACAAACCAAAAAAAAAAATGTTTTTTACATTGTCTTGGCCTACATTTAAAAAGAGATATTTTTGAAATTATAATGTATGAAGACAGAGATTGTTATAAGAAGAGAAAAGGGTGAAGGTATGCTTAAAACATCCTTGTTTATCATTCTTGCTCACCGAATTACAGATATAACAAATCTTCTGTCAGAAGTACATGTTAGTTACAGCCAAGCAACAACAGCATGGCTCTAGCAAAATATACGGTTTGTAAATACTGAAATACGAGTATTTTCGTACTGAAATACAAGTACGTACGTAGTAGCCATGTAAACATTTTGTTTCAAACGATAGCTAATCTATGGTAATATTTTCTAAGACCTGCGGGATCTTGCTGAATTAAATTGGCTAGGAATTTTATCTTAAAATTCAGTTAGAAAACAATATAGGAAAAAATCAAAACTCTGATTTATGTTACACTTATTTTCAATATAACAAAACTATAGAGAAGATAACATTTTGTTCTTCGTGGCATAAAATGTAAATCCACATAACATATGTTTTTTGTGGACAAAATGCATTTATTTTCTTGGAAAAACAGGAACCGATTTATACAATTCAAGTGATGATACATGCTTTTTGATTTGTTTCTAAAAGGTAAGAGGAATCAAAAGAAGTTGCTGGTATCAGCTTGTTAACGTAAAAAGATAATAAATACGTTTTACGATCTCCAAACAGTTCTTTTATATAGTAATAAAAAGAAAGGACTGTCAAGGAATGACATTAAAATAAAATCCTCAGAAATTCATTTTTTTTATTGTAATAAAAAAAATCTTAAGGCAAAAAACGTTCTCCGCCTTAATAAAAAATTGGCTTAGTAAAAAAAAACATACATATTAGGTGTTAAAGTTATTTAACTAAATAAAACTGAACAAGTACTTTCCAATATTTTGACGATTACTACCGTTTCTTAACTTTTTGAATGCTTTATAGCAAGTTGACGGTATGAGAAATGGAGGTGTCTGTTAGTAAGTCAGTTAATTAGTCATCTACCTCCAACAGTTCCTAAGTTGTCGAGGGTTCAGGATGCGTAACAAAATCACTAACAGTATCATGAGGTCTCACAGTGAGGTCACAGACATGGGATTTTATATTGTCCATGAGAGGGTCTCAAGCGGCAGAAAGTTCTTTACTAAAATTCCATCTCAATCTCATCTTAACAAGATTGCTGCAAAGCATTCAAAACGTCGCGTCGGGTTAAATTTAAAATTCAAATTGAAAATTTAATTATACACTAGTTAAGTCCTTAAGAATTGTAATATTTCAAAACTAAACTATAACAAAAAAAACTTAGAATCCATAAAAAACAACTCACGTGTTTGTTGTTTTGGGTTTACCCAACGATAACAAATTAGATAGAGTCACGAACGTTCTCTTTTGTGTGGATAATAAAATGAGGTTAAATATCCCTATTAAATCTTTAAATCCGAATCAGAATGAAATATTGTACACATACATTACATTGGAAACGATTTGGACGTATTTTCAGTAAGCTTAAAATAAGCTAAGAGAAATAAAATAATTTAATACATTTAAAAACAGAAAACAAACTTACTGAAGACGAACCATTCGACGCGGTATAACGGGCGCCGTTTGAGGTCGTGTGTGCTACTGTGTGTGTGTGTCTCTCGAGCTTCCGCTATGTACAAGCGCTTCAGCAGCTTAATTGCAATTAATCTGTAAATACCCATACGTTAACCCATAGTCAATCAATATATATTTTCTTAATATACAAAAAACTTGGAGTTTGAATTTTATTTTTTTGATATTATTTATCTGAAAGTAGTATCGAGGACAAAACTGTAACTTAAATATATTTTATTTTAAAATGAAATTGGTGAGTATATAAAATAATATCAAACACCTCTTAATAATATATTTTTAATTGTAGTCGCCTGTTTCTTTTTGAATTACACCAGAACTATTAGACGGGTTTAAGTGAAACCTATCATATTAACGGCGTACCAACATATAATATATAAGTATAGTTAAAATAAATATATACCTATTTATTGAAGGAAAAACAAAAAAACCGCTTTGGAACAATATAATTAAGAATTTACGATTATTGACCGAATGTAGAGGACTGACAGATTCGTGATGAGTACTTGTAAATACTGTTAGGCATTCATTTTACTCAGGAAACCTTAAACTCTAAATGGACGCAGACAAAGGGTAGATCCATAGTGAAAAACCGTCAAGAAACTTCATTTATTTATAAAATTATCATTATTTAATTTTTTAAGAGTGGAGATGTAGTCATAGGTGGTAAGGCACATTAACCTAGCAACCTATTCACTCTTCTTGAAGACACCCACATTATATTTGACCGGAAATAACAACGCAGGCAAGCTGTTCTAATCCTTCTCTGTACGCACTAAAAAAGACGAAGCATAATGCTTCGTTCGGACAGGTGGAGTGTCCACAACGTAAGGATGGATACTTGCCGTACGTGGGAACGTCCGGTGATGGAAGAGGGCCGGGAGAATTAAATCGTGTAATTCCTGCGCACACTCACCAAAATGTATCCTAAAGAATACTGAGAGGCTAGCCACTCTGTGGAAGTTGGCGTCAACTAATTCCGCGTAGCCAATAAACCTCTTCGCTCGGCAATATGCCAAGAAACCATCTCTTAGGCAATTATTTTTTTAAATTTACCTTGATACTATTCTATGATATGTATGGATTAATTAGTTAAGAATACATTAAAAACTTGTTGCACCTATCTATGGACGTGTCAATAATTATTGGAGCACTAACATGGTTTTAAAGTAATTATTTTATGTTATTAGCAATACCTACGTGAAAGAATTTAAATATCTTGCAAATTGATGTATGATGCTAATGATGTTGACTTTACTATAAAGACTACTGGCATCGTTTTATTTTCTAATGTTCTCTTTAATACTACATACTACACGGGTACTTCTATACTTTATAGTGCAATCGTCTTTATAATAATGTAGTACCTTAGCTATGTTGCAGTATTAAAGATCAAGTCTGTGTTGAATAGTGTCAAGAATACTGACCGCATTTCTCTCTGATAGCTTTGCTAATTCGTAGATTATTCAATTATAATAAACAACTATAATAATATGCTACGGCTGTTAGTAATATGTTATTTAATTATCGGGACAGGAATGTGGCTGAGTGACCATGATATTTAATTGACTTAACAATTAATAAGTTTATATTTGTTTTAAATTACAGGAAACCGAAGAAAATATTATTAATAACAAACCAAAGCTTTTATCATTAGCATTTTAATCGCAACTTTAGATGCTCCATTCAACTCAGATTATTCAAGTTACTAAAGTTAGATTATCATTTAAGACTTTTTAACAAGAAACATGATTATACATTGTTATCTTAAAAAAAGACAATTAATATATAGAAGGTAACGTCAGGTATATGAGGATACATTCTGGCTACCTTGTACGTATTTATGACATATTTATAAACAGTTGAAGTACTATATAAAATAACTTCATTAAAAATTATATAATATGAAAATATATTATGAAAATTTATTGTTAACAACAATATTGTGATTATTTGACACGTGTTATATTGACACGATACGGTGGTTAAAGGTTATTAAACATATATGTATTAAGTTGAAGTCGTGAGTGAGCCATGCTTCGAGTTCATGAATAGGAACCCTTATGAATAAATAAAACCTTAAAATGGAAACATTTACAATTACAATTAAATACTTTAGTATTATGAGAGTTAATGACTATACTAGGGTTCAACGCTCTTTAGCAATTCATAATATGTTTGTAAACAACTCACGCTTTGAGTCACGTTTTACGTTTTAAACTCTTAATTTACCTGATGTTTTTGTTGTATATTAAAAAAAAAATGCTTTGTTACCGTTTATTTTTAATGGTTCTTTTTGTTTATGTACGGTTTAAATGTAATATAATTAATATTTTAATAGACATTATGAATTATATGAATCCATTTGTTTTATATGAGTAGCGTCAATGTCATGCTTCACATTATATTTAAAAATGCGGAAGCGTCAAGATTGTAATCACATAAACATCTTGTCTTCGCCATTTTAGAAGACCTGCAACAGGTGTTTAAATGATGTAGCGGCATTAAGTACAAAAGTAAACGTCAAACATATTAGCAATAGAACCTTAACATAACATTCTTTTGTTTCATATATTTAATCATTGGTAGCGCTGCTTAGTTAACCTGTAAGCTCTGAAGGTATCATAGAATACGGACACACTGTAATTATTTGTAGCAATATTATGAACGGGTCCTTGTTGATAAAAGATAACGAAGTTATTCATAACAATATAAAAGCGCTTTTAATTTAGTCATACATTTGTAGACATTCAATGAGATGAATCTAAGAGAATTATATGCAATCGAACTAATTTAACCTAGAGCTTATAAGTTTCTTAGTACCTACTTCCGAGCACGCGGTCAGTGTTAACAACTACGATAATTATCAATTAATTGGTCCCTTAACTGCTAGATGTTAAAGCCATTTTTTATTGAGTGATTAACATGAATTACTTATAAATAACATGTCACTTAGTCGCAATGATGTTTTTTATTGATTGTTACTAATGAAAGAATATGCTCGTAAGTCGTACATTGCATTGTTATCGCATTATTATATACCGAGTCTCTAAGTCAGTAAAAACTATTAAGCTCAATATCTTGATATTTTAAGTGAAATTTGCATACCAAAATACCATTTTATGACTTTAATTGCTTTATTAAAAAAAATATTTAAAATTATATTTAAAAATGTGTTACTGACCATTAAAATCACAATAACAAAAACAGACAAATCGTTCCAACCTTGTCTCTAATGATTTTTCATACATGTGGCCACTAATTTTTATTTATGTATATAGATCGACCTTGACCACAATTATTTACGTCCATTATCGACATTTACCTTTAATAAACTTATAGAATCTTTTACCTTGGTTTTAAGAAAAGATTTAACCACGAATAAAGAAACATAAGGTACACTAATCTGAGTCTTCTTTATATTAAATCAATTATTTATTTAACATTTGTTGTTATACAAATATTATAAAGCAAAAAAGAGCTAAATAAACAATTATAATGAAAACGTTTAATTTGCTGCACGTGACTTTTTTATACAAAGTTGATTTTTGCCTTAATAAAAATTTAGGCAGTGACGTAAATACCGATACGAAATATGGATGATATTAAAAAGTTTTGGTAAATTTTGATTATTAGTTATTATTTTTTTTTATTATAACAATTGTGAAAAAAAAGTGAAGAGCTTGACCAAAATATATTTGATATTTAAGAGGGTTTATGATTTTAGCGTGGTATATATTTATGGGCCTTCGTTTGTTTGTATTTCAAAAATAGCTCTAACCTAACCTAACCTAACCTTTACCTGACCTACCTTTACCTGACCTACCTTTGCCTGACCTACCTTTACCTCACCTACCTTTACCTGACCTACCTTTACCTTTATTACATATCTTTATCAGATTATGATACATATAATTAATTTAATTACAATCTACATTTTTCATTTATCACTATAATCGTAACAGACTTTTATATTTCCTTATTTTGTGCAAAATTTATTTTATTTCAATTCCTAGAAGAAAAGTAGTTCTGAACGGAAAACAAATGAAAACAAAATTGCGAGACAAGTGAAAATACTTGTGTCAAAATATAATATACTAAGTATTTATCATGCAGTTATCAAATATGTAATATATTCTAATTTATTAAATAGGGATTTTACGGTTTTGGTAAATAGATGTTACCTCTGATGAAGACGATTACATAATAATATTTTATTACAACATAATAATACAGGATAAAACTAAACATCGAATTGATAATAGCTTTACGAAGAAAGGTTTTTTTTAATATTTATAGCATAAATATACATGAAAAAAACATTATCAAAGATAGCAGTAGTAGTAGTACTCTGTAGATATGATGTCGAATAAAAAAATAAATAGGTTGTTAAAACATAAATAATATGCTTAGTATAAGTCCCAGCTTTGATTCATCATATCGAATGTATGGTAGTTATGAAGTTACAAAAAAAAATAATAGGTAATAACAACAATTTAAAACAATATCCTTTATTTTCGTTTTGTAATTTACGACTGGTAAATAAATGGGTTTCAAAAGAAATGTTTCAAAAAGATAAATATTTAAAATACATGAATAAAAAGTCTAAATTCATCTTTTAGTCTTTAAATAAGTCATCTTCATACCTAATATCTATTTATAGAAATCTATATCTAACGAATAATACAACAATAGAAAATGTACCTTTAATATATATAACATTTATACATCTGATAAATATAAAAAAAAATAACAGAAATATGAATACAAACCTCTTTAGTCCAGCCATGGTTTTATCATTAATAAAACTTTAAAACAATAACTATAAACAGACGTGTAAAGATGATATATCTTTTCGCGAAAACACAGAGACTGCAACTCTCGAAGAATCAAGAGTCGACTCACCGACATCCAAGATTTCACCCTTATATTAACTTTATCGTTTGAGTGTTAGCGAGTCTTGTAAACACAATATTTCTTCACTGTATTGTAACTTTATGCGTATGTCTGTAATCTTAAGCATAGCGATAGACTTTTTTAAGCCATCCGGGTTAAAAAAGTAACATTAGTTTTATTTTAAAATTTCATAATTGAATTAACGTCTTAACTTGAATAAACTAGTCGAGGAACTTGCGTAAAAGTTTTGTTAATAAAATAATACATAAAATTACCTTAATTATATATATAAAGATAGCAATAAGGTATATTAGTGTCATGGTCAAGACTTGCTCCCCCTCTGTTGAATCTAGTTTTAAGAAAAGAGAACATTCTTTAATTGGTGCAATGGATTCCATGCATCTGGAATATTATATAAATATTATCCAAAATGTTAAAGCAATATATGAGTAATAACTTAATTTATAATTAATTTATGAGTTGTTGTGGGGTTTTACAACAGGTTCTAGCTCATACGACCAAGCTAGGCCAGAACTTATTCATATATTAGAGGTATGGGCAAGAAATATATAATAAACATTAAGACTTGATAATTTTACATTTAATGAATGAGTTAATTAGTATTTCATATAAATATTTTTTATATATATATGGAACATATTTTAGCAAAACATGTTTTTACAATATTAATAACTACTATATCTTCAAATTTTATTTTTCTTACCTACAAGTCTAAATTTTACAATTCTAATTTGCCACTGATATGTATAGTAATTTAACGTTGTAATTTTGATTAAAGGGAAAATTTGATTGTTTTTTCTATTAGACCAATATTGAGTTGAAAAAACTGCCAGCGTTATTTGTGATTTTGCTGCTCATTATCATTTGAACTAAAATTTTACACCTAAGAATCGTCTACGAATTCTCATTGACTGTATATTTAATTTAGTGTGCATAACCGTGCATGCTTTTAATAAGACCACATATAAAAAACGTAGCAGTAATTTGTACTCGGTTTAACTTTAAAAGGCATAAGTTACTAGGATCTGCATATAAAATACAACCGTAATCTAATCGGCTTTAAAAAATTGAATATAAAGCTGCCCAAGGTGAAGGGATGGACTCCCCATGCTGATCTTATTAAAACCTAAAAGTATTTTCTTATTTTAAGGTTTTCTTTAAACGAATATATTTTGGTAATCTCAAAGAAATATCCATCCACATACATGAATTTAATGTTAAACTCTGTTGTTAAAATTTGGTTATTAATTTTAAGAACTATCTCTATTTCTTAAAAAAACATGTCTGACTCTCATATCCGTAAATTCTTAAACGGAGATCGTAAACTAAATTATATAAACATTTTAAACCATGTTTGAGCTCTTTAAATTAAGTAAGGTTTAACAATAGCATAAACACGGTCGTCAGCGTACTGTAAAACTTCAATATTAGCTCTTGATATTAGTTCAGTAATATCATAAGTTGAAATACTAAATAGTAAAGGATTTAAAATATGTGCAGGAAGTCTCGACTTGTGTATCGATAATTACAGTAACCAAAGGATTTAGTAATAAGTTACGTTCTTTCTGTTTTTTATTTTTTATTTCCATTGCATCACCTAAATTATCTATTTTACGTAAGAGTGAAAAATTTTGGAAACCTTAGTTTTATGACCTATATCAGATCATATATTATAGGCCAGTCGATGAACAAAGTAATTCAAAAAAGTTGTTACTATTAACTAACAGTGCGCCAAACACCCACACAGATCACAATCATTTAAGTTTTGTCAAAAAAAATTAGTATCGCCAAGACACCTCTATCAATATCTAAAGCAACTATAACTTATGGCAAAGAGGATACTATATCTAGGAACTTAATGCCAAGTAACGATGCAGAATACTTACGACATAGCCACGTTATTACGTAACTCCAAACGAGATAAGTGAAATCTAAATAAAGAGGATAGGGTTGCCTTGTTAACCCGTTCGCTGCATTACGAGGTCTATTAGATCTCTTGCAGGACTTTCGTATTGTGCGTGGACTGAAATGCTGTTGTTTCACTCCAGGCGGGGGGCTCTAACTTGTAAAGTTCTTTATGTATGAGCAAGACAAATATACACATTTGTATCCTACTTGAGGATGAGTTCATAAACATAATAAAAAAAAATAGTGATGGATTAGGTCCCTAACGCACAGTACTATATTTTTTTTTCATTACTTGCGTTAGGGGACATTTTAATACTCGTGGAAAAGTGTAAAAAGTCAATCAATTTTGGTGAGCATTCTAAGAAAGAAAAATTATCGCCGGTTAATACCGCGGCATTATCCAGTTAAATAAAAAAATAATTTTCTAAAGGAAGATGTGCTGATCATGTTTTCCAACGAGCAAAAAGAAAAGACGTTGCGTGGGTTCTTATGACAAATTAAAAAAGTAAACAGCTCTGAAGCTTCTAAAAAAGCGTTTTTTGGCGAGCGCTAGCCGCTCTTTATTATTGTGCAAAATATCTTATACCATATTGGCCTCCAACTGTTAAATGTGTCATATATAATAAATAAAATTAAAAAAAAATCATTACGATTTGCTCACAATGCGAAAAATCAATGTGCTTGATTTAATGACAAACATTTTCCGTAGTTTATAATAAATAACTACTTCGTAAATTAAACTTTTTCTATCGATAAATGACATTTTATTTTATTCCCATCACTAGTCACGTCACATACTGCTCTATCTCTGGTTGCGGAACGAGATACAATCGATGTCTAATTTTTGATTTGTATTTGTGGCTTATTCTTATGTCATAACTGCGTGCGAACCTTGCAAAATATAGAACAGTAGACTACTCGTATCTTTGACCCACGAAATTTTTAAGTGTATGTCTTTGGTTTTGTTGAAAATTATTTTCAGAATCGTACTTTTAGGGGACTGATTAGGTCCCCAACGCATCCGGGGATAAATTAGATCCCTAAAGCACTAGCTGAAAGTTTTTAAATATGATGTCACAGGGAAAGTATTAAAAATGCGCGAGTAGGGATATTCTACTAATACCGGCGATCAAAGCAAATTCTACAGTGGTTGTAGATACGGAGATATATAAAAACAAAATCATACATTTAATTTCATCAGACAATAGCATCTATAAGAAAAGTATTTCTGTTAGTAGGATTGTACTACCAACAGAAATACAAATATACTATCAAAATTGTTACAGGGGCTTAAAAATAAAGACCTTTCAATAGTATTACGTTTAATAAATCCCCTTCCTAGGTTATATGGACTTCCAGAAACGTATAAAAAAAATTGGTCTTCAGGTCCTATTGTCAAGACAAGCTAGATAGACTCTTCTAAATACAAGACAGCCCGTTATTTAGCTACTATTTTAAAACCATTTCCAGGAAAAAAGTATATTTACGTAAAAGATTCATGACACGATGTACAACTGATCTGGTGATATTAAAACAAAAGCAACGAAAGCATACTTAGTTTTTATATAGGGTCGCTATCTACTAACATCACAATATATCAGGTAATTGATTATACACTAATTAGTTAAATAAATTTAAAACTACCTTCAATATCACTAATAGTTTTTTTTGTAAAGTGGCTATTTTTTATGGTGGGATTTTTCCATATATACTGAAGGGGTAGCTGTGGGTTCTCCTATTACTCTCGCGGTAGCAAAACATCTTTACGGAGTGGTTTAAAATAATCTTTTTATTTATACATCCTCCTAGACCTCTATACCGGTGGCGATATGTAGACGACGTTTTCGCAATTGTACTTAAAGATCAACTTCAAAACTTTGAACATTATCTTACCGATTCTCATAAAAAGGAGAAGTTGACGGTGGAAGAAGAATCCGATGGTACTTTAGCATTCCTAGACTTGATAAGAACTAATGAGAAGAACTAATGTACGCCGTTTAGTAACACCGATCATTACATACATGCATAGTTACACCACCATCAGACCCACTTAGCGGCGTTGCCTCCTTAATAAATAGATATTTACAACTATGTGACCCTTAACACGTATGACGAACTTAAACCCGTCAAAAAATATATTAGAAAGCAACGGATCCAATTGGCGTCAAAGCCTAACTGGTAAATGGAAGAAATTACAATCTTGCATTAGAGGGCGTTCACCCATTTGCTTATCATAATCAAAGCAGTTACTGATATAATATGGTACTTATTACGTCATGAATATAATATTAAGACTATAATTGAGGGAGTTTTATAAAAAAAAACTTTATACGTGAAAACCTATTATTAGCCAAATGTTGCCTTATCAATATTGTTATGTATTGTTTTTTGTGCTGTTGGTTTTCCAAATATTAAATAAATAAATAAATAAATACTTGAATAAAAATAACGTTACTGATATAATATGGTACTTATTACGTCATGAATATAATATTAAGACTATAATTGAGGGAGTTTTATAAAAAAATACTTGAATAAAAATAACAATGTACGTCACTACATAGTGACTTGGGTAAAGTTTATAAATATTTGTGTATGATTATGAAAATTATTAAAAACTGTAGAAGAAAGCTTAAAAAAGACTTTTATTGTAATTATTTAATTGATTATAGGAATTTTGACCCCAAGGAAATTGTTAAAATATTTTATAACGATTCAGTTTTTTATATGTACAATATTTTAAAAATCTAAACCTATCTGCTTATTAAATCTGTTTTCATGGTTACATATTTTATTGCTGAAAAATAAATATTTAGATTTTGTTTATTATTTTTGTCTAAAAATATACTTGTATTTTTTGATTGACCGCAAATAAAAATATTTAAATAAAAAGTTGTATCAATCATGTTGTTTACCTCCTATATAAAATTTTCCTGTTATCTTGATTTAATTTCATAATAAAAAAAAATCTAATAAAGTATAAGTTACACCAGTTAAACACCAGTAAAATAATTGTTTGTTTTGTATAACTAAACTATTAAGAACTTAACAAAACGGTTTTTTTTCCTAATAAATAAGTCAATTAAAAATAATCAAACAAACTGAATTTCGGTATTTAGCTGCATAAACTAGTTCTAGGAATAATATCACGTAAAAGCTCGCCTTAGGTTACATTAACAAAGATAAATACTAGGAATGCAGTAGTAATTAAAATTGTCATTTTAAGTGTACCAGGGTAATAATAAAAAATAAAAGTAAGCCTAATTACGTTTTATTGAAATCGTGGCATAATTGTTCGGGATTATTGATGTCAAGCATTTTATTAAAAAATTACTGTGTACGTTTTCAGGTTGATTTAATTTACTTTGCTATTGGAATCGTGATCAGAACACAGAGGGTCATTATTCACGAGACAACGTGAGAAGACCCGTAGACTAATTATAGTTCCTCATTGAAGTGCACTGTCTAGAATGGAGCGATTTCTTTGTTTTTTTTCATTTACACGGTGAATTATGAATTATGTGAACACTAATCTGCCCACGAAATTATCATAGTTTAGCATCCTAACGACCTTACATTTGTGTCATAATATATAAAAACTATTTTAATTCTATTTTGTATCTACGTATTTGTTAAAAAAAAGCTAAATTAATTAACAAATGTATTATATATTTTGCATTAAAATATAAACCAAGTTTAATAAATGTCATCCCCTTATTGATATAAATATTGTATTGTTTCAGTTTTTCTTTACATTTTGTCTGGGAACATATTAATCAAATCTCCAGGCACCATTTTTTTTTTTCTGCTTTTTAAATATCCGTAACGAATACCTGCCGACCAAGACCTGCCGACAACCCGGCAGCATAAAGACCGCTGCCGTTTTTAAGGCTAACCACTAAACCAAAACCAATGGCAGCCCCTCACCCAACGCAACGCCATAGTGAGACACCACGGGATCCCTTACGCATCATGACACCCCGGTGGAAAAATCCTGAGCAATTTAGATCACGTGAGCGATTTAGGCAATTTAGGCCGATTTGCGGAAAGAGGTGTCATACTCCCCTTCCACCGAAAGAAAGAAGCGGCGGGCATACTCCTGCCTCCTTCTTCACAACCTACGCCTTGGGAACAGATTAGCGGTAAAGGAGAGCTGCCTGACCCACAAAGCGGGCTATTCGCGGCAATGACTTGCTCAAAGAAAGAGGCCATGGCGACCCACTTCACTATTGAGCAACTTTGGAACCCTGCTCGACAGCGAGTCCTTGCTGACGACCACGACTGTCAGCTCTTTGCGCTGGCGATCCTACGCCAAGGTGGAACGTTAGAATACCACTTGTGGCGACCAAACATGCACAAACCGGCGGCCTAAGACTCAGCTGGATCTGAGCATTTTGCGCTCTCTGATCTTAGCCGCCCTAGGCACTTCATTATACACAGCTGCGTGAAGCTCCCAGGGTACTACTTACTCTCAGTATCGCCACAGTAACACCGTACGGCATCCCCTGACCCCCACCGCGACGGTTTATTATTAACTAAACAACACTTAGTGGGCTACGTATATTTGCTCCAAGATTTAAATTGCTCCAAGTGGAGAACAAAAAATAATTAAATAAATGAAATTATAATAATAAGAATTACATAAAAAGTGTTTCTTAAGGAAATTCATACGTCTTAAGTAGAAAATCATCAAAAATTTGACATAAAATTTGAATCTTGTGAAAAAATATATCTTAGTATTTAATAAATATAATAATAATAATAATATCATTTTATTACTAGAATATATATTTCATAGAAATATTAAGATTAATTTACGATGATTATAACAGCAGAACATTTATCAATATAAAACATAGAAAGATTGCATATTTTGAGATTAAAGTAATTAAAATGAAATAAACATACAATAAAATTTTAATACATTAAGATACATTCAATAAATAACATGAAGTACACTTTGTTTATAGTAAAAAATATATTATACAAGAATGTAATTATATTAATTGAATTAAACGTATTAAAATAGAAATATAAATGGATTATAAATGTAAATTCAGTCAAATGATAATAATAAAAAAAATTAAATTTAATTACATAATGAACAGTAAGTACATAATAAATAACAAAGAATAAATTAAATTTAGTCCACTTAAAACCTTTTTGAAACAACATATACATTTACATTATAGAATGTCGATTCTATTGGTAACAGTTCTCTTCCTTAATTAGACAGATATTAATATTCGATAATATATTTCACAAATTTCGATACGTAAATATTCAGAATTTGGTCAACAACTTTAAGTTTTGAATTCGTGTTTTTTATAGTGTATATTTAAAAATATTATTTTTATTCGCATTACTTTTATAAATATGTACACAATAAATTTAATTAATTAGTTTAGTTTAGAATAGTTTGAGAACCGCTGCTCATTCTTTCTCCGAACCACTTTACAGTATAACATTGTATTGCTTCCATCCGTAATAGGAGTTACCTTACGCGTACTAACTAATGATGTTTTACTGGGTGTGGTCATAGAAATATCCGGCACCACCTCCTGCGCTTGCGCTTGCTTTATTCATACAGCGCGGTGGCTTAATTGAATGCCGTCTCCGCTGGCAAACTCATTAAATTTGTTCTTGTGTTTTTCGCCGGGTCAATGCTCGTATTAATGGCCGAAAACTCGTCGGTGCACCTCATGCATAGTTTTTTAAATTGTGACTATTCAAAGTATTTTCTTAAATATTTTACACAAATTTAAATTGTTTCAACTCCGTGATCATCTTTTCGGTATCTTGTTGCATTAAAGAAATTTCAGGTTCAAATAATGTCAAAGTTTTGATGATACTACTAACATCCAGATGAACAAATGTTACAAATGTAATTCTTGACAGGTCCTTAGCCATAAAGATTGGCAACACGTCGAGATCTGTCTTTTTTAGGGCCTTTATAATGTGAAATATATCTTTTCCTTTATTTCTGTTGCTCTTTGCAGTAGCATATCATTTTCGCTTTTCCTATTTCTACATCCACCATGCAGTTGAAATTTACTCAATCACTTGATCCAAGATATTACACTTATTTCATAAAAAACGTAAGTAAGTCGTTAAGTATCGAATGGTTTGATGGTTATTATATTATATCTGCGTATTATAATTTTTAATGGATTTTTAAATTTTAAATGCGTAATTCAAATTAATGTTCCGTAAAATAAGAGATTTAAATTCTGTAATGACGTCAATTCTTAATCATTAACCCTGCGGGAGGCGTGCCTACACAGACTGTCGCTACCAGGTAAAATTACCCCAATGGATTTATTTAAAAAAAATAAAGTATTTTAATAAAACAAAATAGTGTTTACTACACACATAAATAATATATTTTTTTTTAACAAGGCAATGTTTAGATAAAAAAATATTTTAATCTTTTTTTATTTTTATGAAATCACAATCTAATAATTAAATGTTCTTTAGTAGGGCTTAAAGAAAATACAAGGTTAAAATCAAATAATCATAATATAGTCTTATTATAATACTATTTGTATCATGTAATTAAATATTATAACACTTATAATAATAATTGAAATATATATTCATATTGCATTTTTTGAACAAAAAATCACTCAAAGTATAACATTTAAAATATCCTCCTCGTGTGTTATCTTCATGTTTTTTTTATGTCACATCTTTTTTTATCACTGTCTTTGCAAATAAGAACGATATGTTTTCTTCATACTTTTTTAGTCCCCCAAAAAAATAAAGTAGAAAGAGCTCTGATTTCTACAATATCTATACCCTTGCAATCTCTTTCTGACATTGTTGTATTTCAGATTATATAGTCAGAACAGATAGTGTAGTCAACATTTTTAGTAACATACTATAAGCTAAAAACCAAAAAGTAGCACAATTTCACAAGAAAATATCTTAAGAACCGCGTTCGAACATTCTGCGAGGACTCCAGAATTTGAAAATGGATAATTCTATCTGTGCCGGTGAATTAACTATATTTCATATGAAATAAGGGCACGTCTTTTAAATTTTGATGAAGTATTATTTCATCTTCACTATATATGAACATGGCTGAGGATGCCGTTATGTCTTCTTTGTTCTGAATTGCTTCATTGTCTGCAATTCGAGACACATCTTATTCAGCACTCTTCTATATTTTGATATTCATAATATATTAAGAAAGGCATTTTAATAATTCTAATACAAAACAAAACTAGAATTGATTATGAAGCAGATAAATGAAAGATAATATTGAGATAAAGATAAAGATGATTACTTTGACGAAATGTATTTATTGAATCTACAAAGCACAACTGTGTTGCCAACATACAATAATAAAAAAAATATAAAGGTGTGGTTACATTGTACAATTCTACATCCCCACTCAATGTAACTATACCACAAGTAAACAAAAAAACCTTTCTAGTTATGTACTAATACCACATATTTCTGAGAAATATCTTAACAATTCTTTATTTAAGGCCTTTGTAAGCATATCTGCAGGCTGGTCATTTGTTTTAATATATTTTAAGCATAGCTTTTCATTTTTAATCAACTCCTTTATAAAATGATAACGAATATCAACATGTTTTAGTCGTTTAACTGTATCAGTACAAGCAACAGATATGGCAGACTGATTGTCAGAGTAAATATGAACTGGCAATACATTATTTATTTTAAAATCATTTAGTAGATTCACAAGCCAGCAGGCTTCACTAGCTGCCATACTAAGTGCTATATATTCTGACTCTGTTGAGGACAAACTTACACAAACCTGTTTCTTTGAACTCCATGAAATCAAACAATTAGCAAATGTGAACAAATAACCAGTTGTTGACTTTCTGTCATTAAGGTCTCCTGCCCAGTCTGCATCACAATAACCTTTCAAGCTATCATCACTACACTTATATGTTAACTTATAGTCTATTGTCTGTTTGACATAACGCAATACTCTTTTTACAGATTAGTAAAAATATTAAGAAAAATGATAGCCGCTACCGGGTAAAAAATACCCATATGCATATTATACCACTGTTGTGGCTAAGCATTCCCAGCGCCCAGGCCGCTTATGCAAAATAATGAACCGTCGCACGTTTCTCAGAAAGTATTTAAGCAGGAAAAAAATACTTACGAATTAATACGCTGTGTGGTGAATATTACCCGGTAGCGCGTTCCGCCGGGTTAACTGCATTGCAAGCTACAATGACGTCAAACATCTATCCGACAGACATAAAAAATATATTAGATCATATATTTAATTAATGCTTATGAATTCTTCTACGCATTTTATAGAACGTAAATAAACACAAAAAATAATAATAGAGTAGGTATTTAAAAATACAAAGTACAAACAATAACTGAACAAAGTTTGAAAAACAAAATTATTTAAAACCAATCCAATTTTAAATTTCATAGATAAAACTTATTACGTAATCCGGGCATAATACAAGACATACAGACAAACAGACAAACTGAAAAACCATTGTTTTGGGTTCTCTTGTTCTTAGAAAGGCCATCTATGATGATTTAATTCTTCTAATATTTTCCATGTACAGAAATGGATCACAAACAAATTTATTATATGTATAGGTTTTAGATTAGGTGTCGCTTATTTTTTGTCACTTATTTATTATTTAAGTTCCTTAAAAACTAATTCAATCTAATTTTAATATCGGATTTTAAAAGTAATGTCGTTTTAAATAAGTAATATTGAACTATTATTAAATTGTTAATACATAAATATTAAATTATTGATACATACTTGACATCACTTGTAAATTTTTTTAATGACTCAAATGTTTGCATGGCATACGAATATTAATTGGTAGTAGTTTTTTTAATATGTTTACATGTACGAGTATATCTGATCCTGGTACCAACTTTAAAATCAGTGTCTCTCCTAATACAAGTGTTAGGTATATATTGCTATAATTTTACTTCTTACATATATGTATAAGCTCATCATACTTATCTAATATCATGATTATTGTTGTTTGTTTGTTTTTTTATCTGTTACACAAGTCCAATGGTAGAAATAATATTTCTCTGTCTAATAAGAACTTCTTTAACTTTTTGTTCTTGTCGTTTGATAACTTGTCAGAAATTATTGATATAAATCTGAACCGAGGCAAAATGTAGGCATTTTTAAAAGCTGAATAGTCTAAAGATTTACTTAAACCTTTTTTAATTTAACAGAAGTCGCGGACAGGAAAGCAATTTCTGTTTTAATTAAAGTTGAAGTGTTCCGTCAAAAATAATTAGAATAAAAATTTTCACCGACGACGAACCTCTATAGATTACTCTGATGACGATAACTCTTGTTTTTTGTTATATTTTCTTTATTTATATTATGTTTACTAAGTTATTTATTTTAACTTAAAACTAACTAAATAAAATTACTAGTTTTCGCCTTTATGTTCGTATTAACTATATACGTTTAAAGAAGTTGTTAGCGTTTCTTCAATGAAACTCTGAATATGTCTCACTTTTCGATTACTGACAGAATGATCACATATATGAATTGTGTATCGGCCACCACGATTATAGCAACTTAATATTTTTAGTTATATTAAAAAAATAAATTGGAAATTACTCTGAGTTTGGGAAAGTCATACCAATTCTTTATTTCAAAAGCTGACAAGAACGCAACAAACGCTTTTCCGCAGAGCTTTCATACGAAAACATAATAAGGAAAACAAGCAGTTGTTTTCAAAAGCTTCTATTGTTGATTAAACACACTCAGATTACGAAAGACTTTTAAGCTTATTACTTATGCTTAAGCTTATAAAAAGAGTGGTCTCGGCTGACACCTAGACTCATTTTGTTTTGAAATATTAAAACTTTTTATAAGCTGGTCTTTTAATAAATGTCTGATAAAACACAATTAAAATTTAAATCTACGCGTATTATATATCCAAAAAAATAATCTTATATGGTTATGTATTCGCATGTTTATTTTTATTATACCTTTTATTTACTTAAGAAAAGTTATCTATAAAAACAAGTTTGTACAATAATCTGTGAAAGAAAAGAGTTAATTCAGATGAGGATTCGAAATCTCAGAAATCAAAATATCTGTTCTCATCTAGGTTCAGAATCCATGTTTGTTGATATTTTAATTAATCTGTTGAATGCCTGGTAGATAGGTAGGTAAAACTATCTGTGTTTGACTAATTCTAATTCTTCTAGACTAATTGTATAAAAAAATAAACCTATGATTTAAAAGACTAATCAAACACATTGGACACAAATGGACACCAATGTCATGTACGCGGTGACATGAATATGATTTAAAAGACAATGTTTCTTTTTTATTAATTTATTCACTAACAACATTAAAAAACTAACATACAGCCCTTGCAGTTATAATAACAAACTTCATATTTGTATACCTAATGTACTTTCCTCAACTTTATAAAGTTTGGAGACGAAGGCTTTCAGAAACATATAATATATTAATGAGCGTCATACCTGCTTGACTTGGTACTAACTTTACAAACTTCATAGAGTTTGTGAAGTTACTACGACACCATGTATTTATGTCAATGGCAATACAATTACATAAACAAATAAAAATATATATATCTATATACAAAATTTGTTTTAATACAGTAATGAAATACCAATAAACTTATATTGTAATAATATATTATAAATTTACAAGGAATTTCAAAAGTAATTATAAATGTATAAGTAGTAAAAATAAATAAATAAGTAAATCTATAATGGTTATAATAGAATTTAATATTTTAATGTATCTGTAATTTTATAAATTTTAACTTTCCCCCTTTTTCAACATTTTCCCACATACCCAATATTATTTTAATTTTTATATTAATCATTAATCATTTTTAATAAATTTAACGACTTTCATTATCGTATTGAGTAATAATAATAAAATTAATTAATAATTTTGAATTAAGTTATACAAACGATTCTATATATTTACATTGTTAATTCAAAGTTCTGCGATAGAACTTTACAAAAATTAAAGGTAAAAACGGAACCCTTGGTCCGTCCGTCTGTCATAAGAAAACTACAGTGATTCATTTAGATACTTTTCAGAGAGAACAGCGCTAGCGCGATGTAAAAGTAACTTGTCTTAGTACAGCGCCATCTAGCGGAAAAAGATTTCAACATTGACAACATACAAACATTGTAAGTCATTTACAATTTCTTGTTTGTTTTACAAACAGTTAAATTAACATTTTTTTTTAATAATTTATATTTCCTTCATAAACATTAGAAACAAAATATTCTACATTCTTAAGACAAATTAAAACTGACCAACATCTTAT
Organism: Napeogenes inachia; assembly: GCA_959347355.1. Taxonomy (NCBI): domain Eukaryota; kingdom Metazoa; phylum Arthropoda; class Insecta; order Lepidoptera; family Nymphalidae; genus Napeogenes; species Napeogenes inachia. Next base: position 16,676,747 of record OY365797.1, read on the forward strand.
TATTAATGACAGTGAGTATCACAAAATTCAAGCAATGGTTTTAACCGTTTCAGCTAGAAAAGAAAGAAAGGTAGACTGGGAGGAGGGGAAAGGGCATTAGGGGTTCATAAGAGTCATTATTATTAGTCACCATGGTAATAATTAAGTACTACTAATAATGATTCTCCCTAATAAAACAATGGCGAGTATAATAACTGCAATTCTAAGAGCATTAAAGAGAATTAGTAGAAATGTATTATAGTACGAGTATACCGATAAATACTTTTCTTTATGCAGCAACGAATATACATTTGAAACAATAACTAATCTACCTTAATCTTTATCATTTTTAAGGATTTCTTTTATCCTAGATATAATGTAAAAAGCTCTTATTTTACTATATGGTTTATATCTCCAGTGGTGGTTTTCAGTAATGAATCATCGTTTTTTGTGAATTCTGATGGAAGTGTCAATATTTTCGTGATTAATGATGGCCTTCTATATCCCTTGTACTAAAACTATAAAAATGTCAAAAATGGGATCCGTTTCAAAGTAAGAAAATAAAAAACACATTATAATATTACATATTTAAAGAAGAATAATATTCGCTTTTAAACTAAAGGTCGCAAGAAACACTCAGATTCATAATCATAGTTTGGATGTCAAACATTCTGTTGTACGAAGTGTCAATAAACTGTGAGTCCTTGTCTTACGTTTGTGTTGATCTTTGTACACACACACAAGCAGGGTTTGCACCATATACCTACCTACCTATGGCTATACTATAATGTTTGTCACGATTTAGGTACACCTTTGAGTAAAAATCTCCTTTTGATTCTGCTAGATATACTACGAATTAATAAAATTTTTGAAGTAATTATTTCACTATAGTAATTATTTCATTGTAGTATAGTTATATGTTTTATTGAAAAATAGCAAAGGTGCTATAATTTTAAAATCGAATAGAAAGTGGAATTCATTGAAATTAGTTATTTATTGATTAAGATTGAAATATTTCGTCTTAAATAAATGTCTTCTGATTTAAATACTCGGAAACCACAATGTAATATTCATTACACTTTTTATGTGATGAGGAGACAGATAAAATCAGGATAATTAGCATGAAAATAGTAAAACCCCTAATTCTGTGTAGTTAAATTATAATTTAGATGAAGGTACTGATTGCTTCTCGCAAACCAGATAGCCTTATAAACGTAGGGTATAGAAAAACAGGAAATATTGTATACAAGTATTGCAAAAAAAATATGACAGAGAATTCATAATTTGTCAGTTCTTTTTCACCCGCTCAACTAAAATGGGCCACAGCGAAGCGTGACAGGGTACAGCTAATTTTATTAAACCAATTGTAATTTGAATACTTTGCAAGAAACAAACGTAAAAAAATAAATTAGATATCTACGACTTTTTAAAATTAATAGTTTTTAAAATTTAAATTGTCTTATACAAAATTTATTTGTTGTCTCTAAACTGGCATTAACTCTGAGCGTCGGTATGGCGCCCGGCCGTTGACCTTTTAAATACTTTTTACAAAATACAGAGTAATAAGTAAAAGAGGAAGCCAAAATTTTTTTGTTTTATTTTTTTTACGTTGTTGTCAATATTTGTAAAAATGTTGTATAACAAATGTTGTTAGAATTGATGTAGAGGGGCTGCCTGCTAGAGGTGGTCAAATAATTACAAATAACCCTGTATAATATGTACAATTGTGCTAACCCAATAATAATAATAAACGGTTTATTTCACAAAAACGGGAGACTTTTTTAATTAGGTGTTTTGAGGTTAGAGTTATCCTTTGGTAGTGAAGTAAACGATTAAATGTAACCTCAAAAACATTAAATCTAACCTCAAAAACCTAATTAAAAAAAATCATACAGTTAAGAATTTACTTCTGTTCCTTAACGCTAAATGAAAATTCTTGTCATACTTTTCTTTCGTAAAAAATATTATTCTAATTAACCGAAAGCCGCAACCTTAATTAAAACCGAAATTTTTTCCTTGTAATTATTTCCTGTCCGCTACATATATTAAGTTTTTGAAGAGCTTCTTTCCTATTAAATTAACTGGAAATAGGATACATACTGTCTTCAAACCAACAATATGATGAAAACATCAAATGTATAATCGAAGGTATAATATTAATTGTTCAGGTTTAAGTGTTGACGTATAATATTAATTGTTCCAAAATTGCATTTAAGATTGACGTTTGTAAAACAGTGATCACAATAACAAAAAATATATCCGGCTGAGTTCGTTGTGTGGTTCTTCTCAGACCAGCAGGGCTATTCGCTAACTTTTGACTTTTCTAATGACCATCAGCTGTGACGTCATGGCAGTTTGTTACTATAGTTACATAGTTTGTTACTATAGGAAATTAGTTGTTTGACAACCATTATGTCCGCACTTACTGATAGTGCTTTTCATTTCAACTGTCAAAAAAGATACGGAATAGCCCTACAGCAGGGCTATTCGCTAACTTTTGACTTTTCTAATGACCATCAGCTGTGACGTCATGGCAGTTTGTTACTATAGTTACATAGTTTGTTACTATAGGAAATTAGTTGTTTGACAACCATTATGTCCGCACTTACTGATAGTGCTTTTCATTTCAACTGTCAAAAAAGATACGGAATAGCCCTACTGGACGCGTTTGGAACTAGTATCGTAATAGGCCCTCCTGACACTTCCATGTTGACGTACACAAGTGATCACTGATTATGATTCTAAGTGGAAAAGATATAAATAAAAAATAAATAAAAATAAAATAATTCTACTTATATAAAGTGAAAAAAAAAATCTTTGCGGAGAGTAAATAGATCACTTCCACTTCATGTCATCGCGTTATAGGATTAGGAATGTATGATGCAATAAATCTATCGAAGTCGTATTAAAGGCAAACTACTTAACCTACGGTTTTAATACTCTAAGCTGTTTTCAATGACTATACAAATAAATATATTAGAAAACCTCTCGATTTAATTATTAATATTTTTGGTTACTAACTTATGGTAGTATAATATATATCTGCAATTTATAAGAGATAATATACTTAAAGATTCCTCATTAATGATAATTCATATTGTGTATATTAAACATAAAATAAGCTTTTTCTTACAGGATATTTTACAAATATAAACATATAAATAATAATCATCATTTTAAATGTTACAATCTTTTCCTTGTAATTACGAGAATATCATAGAACCAGTATTGCCGTAATTATTCTAGTCTTCTTTTGGTTCCACGCCTTACTCTTTAGTGCTTATCAATTATGATTTAAGACCTTAGACCTTAAATTCTTAAAGTGAAGCAACATGAGAGTGTTAACGAGTAGGAAATTTAAAAGCCTCCCAATGTTAAAGATTCCCTAAGGACTCTGACTGTAAAGTCAAGCTCTACAAAAATTCTTAAGAATACTTTTTAGAAAGTTCTATTGGAGGGTTTACCTTTGTTTATGTCATAGTTTAATCAAATACTTACGATACTAAAATATACTTATATACAGGTACAAAACGAAAGAATATTAGAAATGTGTGTTGTGCTTATAATCGTTTAATTACGTCTAATATGAAATTAAATAAACTGATTTTTTTATTATATTTGCTTCATTTTTTGCACTTCAAAGTCATGCCTTTAAAAAAATATATTTATTTTAACTTGATACTTTTCAGGAAAAACCATACAAATATACGTCACGATAACACAAAAAGATCTCGTGAATGATGTTTTATCTTGGATAAAATGATATTTAACACATAAAATGAGATTTTATTATCTTTTTAATAATAGCAGCTAGATAATTGAAAAAGATTGCCTGTTTTTAGATTATGGTAGGTAATAAAGTCTGTGTCTGCATTATTAACTCCATATTTAAATTAAAAAGTTGTTTACAAAAGTTTGCCAATTTTTGAAGGCAGCCAGTCGAATAAGAAAAATATTGCTTCCTTATTAACATTAATTTGAAAACATTAAAATATTATCATTATCTTTTTAATTACTGAAAAATGTAATAAAAAGAACCGCTTTGTAAATCTATATAAAATAAAAAAAATTGAGTCTCTATTTGTAATATTACAATTTTAATGATTGGGCTTGTCTATTGTATGTCCACACACAGCTGACTTAGATGTACGCCTATGCTTAACCTCTCAAACGTTTTCCCTAACTCTTTTACCGATGGTCCTCTTTGTTTGACCTATGTATGACAAACCACAAAAGCAGTCAAGTATACTTCAGAACAATGTAAAGGAATATTACTTTTAGTTGGTTTTAAGAATTAGCTCATTTTTGTAAATAATTCTTATACAAACCTTTTTTAAGATGTTGCCAATTTTGTCAGTAACGCCTTTCACACATTTTTTTTTTTTGGCATTCAAGCATGCTTGATATGCTGCAGCTCGCCACCTTGGTGTTCAGCGTCAAAGATATGTTGTGCTCTCTGAAACAAAGATTTGCAAACAGTAGCTAACTGTCTAGTGTGGTGGTGTGATTTACCATTGAGGTAACTATTTATATGTGTGCGTTTCCTATAAACAATGTGCTCTAATTTACTGTCAGGATTCTTGATAATGGGCATGTCAAGGAAAGCTGAAGTATTATTTGACTGTAATTCCATTGAAAATTGTATTTTACAGTTTTTTTGCATTCTGAACATTACGCTAGAAAACTTAGAAATCATTGGAAGTAGATGACTAATTGACTGACTTACTGACGGACACCTCCATCTCGTATTACCGTGAACACGATTTCTGCAAAGCATTTGAAACGTCGGATTAAATTATAAACGTAAATTCAACAGTCTTGAAAAAAGCGGTAAATTGAATCTAACTTCTAAAAGGTTTTGAAACTTTTAAAATGTTAAGTAAATTTTGTTTTAATATATTATAATCAAATTAAAGTAATTACCAAAATTCTATGAACACGTATTTACAAAGCTTGTATAAGTTCTACGCTACGTGCTTTCAAAATTCGTCAGAGAAATAAAATTGTCGTTTACAATATGTAACTAAAATGAACCTTATTTACTCGAAATGTTTAGTTTTCAAACGTTAACCACGATGTGTTTAAAATATCTTTCTATATATACGTACTTCAACCAATTTGTAGAGTATTATGACTTATGCAAATCAGTTGTAACTCAGTAAAGACTTGATACAACTATTGAGTTGAGAAATTTTAAATAATGGTGGTTTCTAAAGAAATTTTCAATGGTGGAATAAGAAGTAAAATTATTTTTACGGATTAAACTCGCGTATAATTAAATTTTAAATTTACATTTATAATTTAACTCGACGTTTCGAATGTTTGTTTGTTTCTAATTGATACATGAGTGGGTTCCAGGTGGCAGAAAGTCTCGAACCATCTACTCTATTAAAATATATATATTAATATATACATATTTATTGCAGCTTTCAAAATTAAGAATCAATTAATAAACCTATTTACTTGTTAGCTACGATCGTAGCAAAATAAACTAAAATTAAAAATAAGAAGTATATTTAGATTTTATTATTTCTAAAATAAACCATTTGAGAAGCTCTGGAATATTAATAACTCTCAATGCATGCTCCGTTTATCTTCAAAGGTATAAAATCTGGATAAATTACTTCAATACGAGCTTCTAAATAAAACAATTTTAGTATTCAATCTCTTTGTTCTGTGGAATTCAATTCATTGCCGATTAACCCGGGTTTATTGCCGCTTTATACGAACTTTTATATCATTACCCTAGATTTTATATCATAAAAACACCGAGAATTCTAAATGGCAACACACGTAAAATCTATGTTCAACTATTATTTACCGCAACTAATAATTGAGACCGCTATGAGCTTCAACCCGAAACATATGAGCTTAATAATGAAGTGCATGTCCTATGACCGTGTTTTATCACAAAAGAACATAACAATTAGATAATAATTAATGTTATTTATCCTAATAACAGTCTTCTTCTCAACACTTGTTTAAGCGATATTTGACGATAGCTAAACCTTACTTGACAAAAATATAAGAACAAAAAATTATTAAACAACATATGATAAAACCGATTTCTTGGCAACGAGGGGAAAGACGATCAAGTAGAAAAAGTACCAAATTATAATGGAATTACTAGTAGAGAAACAAGATAAGAGAATCGAGAGTGACTTGAAAGATAATGACTTGAAAGAGAGTAAGGAAGAAGAGAATGAGGACGAAGAGTACTCTAAAGAAAATGAAGAGGAAGTCGATGAATAATAAGAGTTTTATAAACTTAAAAATAACTAATTACTTCATAAACATTTTCGACAATAATAATAAAATAATTTATATCTTGTTTGAATATGTGCCTATTCGTATACATCGATAAAATACTTATAAATGCTCATAGAATATTGAAATTACCTATTGTTAGGTTACACTATTATTAAATGACTATTTAATAATAATTCGTAATGCTTTGATTATTTTCAATAATTTGATGGTCACTATATTAATTCATATTAATTAATGAATTATTGATTTAAATGAAGTAATAAAAACCAATAGACCCTCTATTAACTTACGTAATGATATCCAGAATTTTTATGTCCAATAATTGTTATTTTTATTGTAGTTTATTTGACTATGATTATAAACTGCGCTTAGGGCGATATTTGGAAAGATACTATATAGTGCCTAGGAAGAATTAAATACTAGTAAATAAAAGTGAAGTGTTAATAGTAAAACTCTTGATACAATTCAATCCAACGTGGTTGTTATAATATTATTTTATTTTTTTTAATATTTAACACTAATAAGTTAGTAACTGCAATGAAGCTACTTGTTAAATTATCAAATACAAATTAAATGCCCATAGAATTGTTAACAGTGAAATCTCGTGGTATCTTCAGACCATATCCTGCAGACATTTTAAAATGAATTGGATTTTTCCGTATAAATCTTATACAGCCGAGATTATAGAATACTTATAAAACGACTAAACTTCGGTATATACTCCCAGATCTATTAATAATAAAATCCCATAGAATCTAATTTTGAGCCGCAACCAGAGGAGACGTGGACTCAAGCAATCATACTCCAACATATACTCTGACATCCTTCTGGTGGTTTAAGCAATATTATAGTTTATTCATATCAAATATGCAAGAAACTAACATTAGCTTCTTAATATCTGAAAATGTCTTTAAGTTGGTATAGCCATGTTAAGCTTAATTAAATTATTTTTTTAAATAAATGGAGAGTAAAAAGAAAAGCGATACTGGCAGTGATTTGAACCTACTATCTGTGGGACAATTTCGCAGAACAAGATTGCTACAAAACATTCAAAACGTCGAGTAAAAATTAAACTTTAAGGTTAATTAGTAGTTTATTAGCAGTAAGTTAAGGTCGTGCTGATATTCAGCGTCTGTTCAATATGCTTCTATAATTAGGACTAATTCCTTTTCTTTATGGTTGGGGCGGAAGGAGCTATGAATGAATGAAATGAACCTTCTATATGACAAAAAAATATATAAACAAAGGCAAAAAAACAATATTCATGTTTACAATTCCGAACATAAATTTTAAAAATTACACTTAAATGGTTTATACTCGGAACACGAGCAATAAATAATAATCTTTTCATTCCACTGATTTCAGAATTCACTGTCAATGCACTAGAAAACAATGCACTGTCTAGTTATATAATTTAATTTCGTAATAAAACTGTGTAGTACCTTACATTTTATACACGTATTCCTGTAATTATTTTCTAATTTATTTTCTCTATAAATTTATAAATTCCAGCTAGGGGAGCAACTTTACAGATTCTAATTGTAACTTTAATTTCAACAAACTTAAATTAATATAGAATTCAGAAACATGTAATCCATCTTACGAGATTAATTCAATAACGACTCCATAATTGATATAAAGAGCTTTAACCACCCTTGCCGATTTATATATACATATTATATGTTTGTAATTCCATTTATTCAGAGCATTTGGAGAATTCAAGATTTTTAAAAATCGAAGATAGTATTCGTTCTTTTCGGGACCTAGGTTAGGTATTCGTTCTTTACAAGTCACACGTCATTAGCTCAATGTATGCAGAGAGAAAGAAAGTATGCAGTTGCGAAAACGAACAAGAAAGACGAAGATGAGTAGTAATTAGGAAAAGAGTTACTGGATCGGGTCTGGTATAGTTTAAAAAAAAAGTTATCGCAAGATAATTGATTCGTGATATGTTTATTTTTACAATTAATATTCTCGGGATTAAGCCAATAGACAATTCTTTTATTTTTATAGATTACTTTCAAATTCAGTTTTTTTTTTTATTGAAAATAAGTTTTATACAAAATATTTTTCATCGTCAAATCTACTACCAGCTCGGAAATATAATTCCCACAGACCTGAGAGAACTGGCGTCGGAAACTCAGCGGGAATTTCACGGTCTTTTTTATTTTATTTTTTATAATTTCTTTCTTTTAATCTTATAAATTCTAAATTATATAGATACATAATAATTATAGGTAAACAACCTGAAAAACAAATACATTCTGGCAACAAGCGCTTATTACCCACGATGCTATATCTTCGAAATATTCGGTAACTTTGTGGTATCATTTAGCACATTTAAAGGTTCTTTAGCTACTTTCTTAAACTTATTGAACGGTAATACGTTCACTGAGAGCTTTTTGTATATTTTTATACATTGCTCTGTAAAATAAGTAATAACTTTTTTAACTCGAATAACAGGTAACTCGCGCTTTTTATACATTATATTATACAGTGTATATATATTACTGTGTTTAATAAAATATCAGTATTCTTGTGTACTTAGGATTAGGATACACTTAGGATTTTCAAAAATTTACGTAATTGTTACAAGTTTTTTTTTTACGATTTTTAGTATAAGGAAGACCTTGTTTTCAATATATTCACCCAAGAGATTCTATCCATTCCGATGAGGCTTTTTAGGTACAAACAACTAGAAAACTGATATTTGTGAAGACAGTTCATATTTGATCTACTTAGGTAGGTATATATTGTTAAAAGTTACATTTTTCTTAATTTCTTTTTCTCACTAGATCTCGTTACTAATTTGAATAAAAAACAAGACTATTTTATGGAAATTAATAAAAACATAATCAAAAAAAGTTACGAAGTAATTTGCATAATTTGTTATTGTCGTTCTTATTCTTAAGGAATGCATTTATTTTAGTAATTATTAATTTAAATTAAACATATTTTTTAAATTAGCCTAAATAAATTCTGCAATTAAATAACTTGTTTGATTTTGTTTGTATAAGAAGTGTCGATACGTATAATGTTTGAATAAAACATTTTAAAGAGCAACCGAATTAAAAGGGAATCAGATAAAACATTTGTATATGCTTTGTTTCTGATCTACCAAATAATGTATAAGTACTAATCATATTATATATTAATTTATTTGTTTATTTAATACTTCACTGTACAAGATAAAGTACAATTGGCGGACTTAATGCTAGAGCATTTTCTACTAGTCAACCAACACAGCTAACAGAAAATAAAATAATGAGGGTAACAAATTAATAAACCGGAAAAAAACCATTAAAACTACGCATATCAATAATGATATAATCTTAAATATTATATATAGTAAATATATACATACAAAACCATAAAATAAACTAAGCACATAAATTAATAATACACCTAAAGCAAAAATTGTACGTGGAGGTAAACATATGTAAATATATGTAACAACAGGTATGTATGTATATTATATAATATTATTGTATGGTATGTATGTATATTATATAATATTATTGCCTGGTGTCTTGTGCGAAATCTACAATATGGTTGTAATAAGTAATATTAAACTACATTTATACGAAAAACATCGGCGAAAGTTTTTATATTTAGCAAAATTATTTTATTATTGGGGATAATATTTATAAATTTGGTAAAACACAGCCCAAACGCTTTTGTTGTTACGGATCATTAAGAAATGCTATTGAAATCGTTACCAGGTTAGATAATTAATGAAACATGACCATTAGACCGAATATAAAAGCGGTAGGTGAAACTTATGAATTAAATAAATTATTATTAGTCTCTTTCTATTTATATTGGAATTCACTGATTTTGTAGACAGACTATTTAAATTGTTTTAAGCTTTCACGATTTGTATTCATGTTTTATATACTATAACGGGACTTAATCGCGTACAATTTTTAATCGAAGTATTTACCTCGACTCCTCGACGTTTCGGCCGTAATGCAACGACCGTGGTCACGAGTAGACTCCTCGTGACGTTTATACTCATTACGTTATATACTATAGTATATAAAACAAGACTATTTAAATGAAAAAAATGTAGGTAATAAAAGAGTTGTTTTAAGAATTTTAAACATACATATTCTTAATTATTATATAATCGACTTTTAAGGAGAGTTATTGACATCAAAGTTTCCAAAACGTTTTATAAATTAATATATTTTATTGAAACAAAATGTATCTCAGTTATATCTACAAAGAATAAATGTATTTTCTTGCATACGTATGTTTTTAACGTACAATTAGTGAAAAGAAAATGTGGCATCCGTGGATCCTCGACCAGGTTTACATAAAATCTAACTGTTTTGGATTATCTCACTTTCCTCTCGCAGTCGCTTTTCAAAAACTTATGCCATACTTTCATTCGACTTTCGTACTGTTCGACATGTGTTTTATTTCTTGATATTTGTTGAAGTCTAGTACATCTATTTGGATCTCCTCCTCTTGCAACAACTTTTTGAGTAATAAATCTTTAGTCAGCCTTAAATCTTAATCTTACTTAGATCCATCGTCTCTAAGTATCTTTTTCTAGTCCTATAGGCTCACATCTTTTCCATTCATTCTTAATTCTATGGTCCTTACTTCAACCATACCTACTGTTTTTCCTACCATATCTATATTTGCTTTTACGTCTTATTCATTTCTCAAATTAGAATTCTGCCTCTCTTTCAGTGTGTTGTTCTTTTCTTTTACCACAGTTTTTACCTTTTCACACGACCATCGTCATATATCCTTATTTATTAGACCCTTCCCTTACGATTCGCGAAATACTTCATTCAAGATTCTTTTTATACAATTTGCCGCTTCATTTATCATTTTGGAATGGTCTATCTTGGTTTTTTAAATTTGACTAAAAGGGGTTAGGTAATATTTAAAAAAAACTCGGGCAATACTTTAAAAATTGTGTGTGTCAGCTCCGACGCACGACTGGAGTTTACTCCTTAAGTATAATTGTCTAAACAGACGGAAAAAAAAATAAAAAAGATTGATACCTTATAAAATATTATCTACACCCGTTTCTGCCATATTTTATTTCGAAATACTTGCATTTCACTTTAGCCAAATATAATGATAAAGATTATAACTTCACAATAACAATGTTAATTATTGATAAATATAACAAAAACAGCAACATAAGTAAATTGATACTGATAGAAATAAACAAGCTCAATAACATATAGATATAGTCGCTTTGCAGCATATACATTACTCTATACACACATTTAATGTTTTCATTGATTTTATCAACATTCATGAGCATATTCGCTTTTATTAATACGATGAATATGTATGGTTCTGACTATGTTGTTAAGGCATCTTTTAATATTGATATTTTTTTATCAGTAATCATTAGCATATTAGCTTATATTTAAAATTTAATAACATAAAAATTAAAAATGTATCGTTCCTTACATGGAAATATAAGTCTTTACTTACATTACAAATAATAAACATTTTAGGTTTTAATTAATTATTTTCATTATTATTTTTTGTATTATGTTAAATTGCTTAGTAGTTCTTTATTATTTATTTCATATTGGAGTTTGTTCCCTTAGAATCAATTTACAAATAAGACAGTTGAAGTAGACAGACAGTAGAGAATGAATAAAGATATTATTATTATTATTTATTATTATTACAGTTTAAATGAAAAAAAAACGTGCGACACTTGTTGTCTGCCGCGGTAAAGCTATTGCATAGCATTTTTATCAACTAGGTATTGCAATTATAATTATTTATGTAGTATTTTTTTTTATTGATGTTAATTCAAGTTTTTAAGCTATTGCATAGCTTCTATCGCGGGCCTTGAGTATGGAGACCGAATCCAGAAATTCCATAACGAAAATAACCTAACACACCAGTATTGTGTACTTATAATTTAAAAATAGCATAAGCGCCAAGTTGATAATATGTATTATGATCTTTATTGAATAATAATTAATGTATATTTTAAAATAAATGTTTTACTGGTTCAAATGAATTTCTTTCAAAAAGCCTTTTCATTTTAATGACTTTCTGTTATGGTTTTACAAAAGTCCAGAGTACAAGAATTTAACAATCGTAATTGAACTTTATTTAACTTATTTAACTGATTATATTTTAAATAGGAATAGAATAATTTCATAATATATAATCATGTCATAATAGGAATAGGTCTATAAAATATCGATGTATCGATATATCAATATTATTACTTAGAAATATCGATATTTATTACAAATTCATTATCATCATCATTTCTCTTATCGTAGCGGTAAAAGCTAATTCATTCACACTAAATCATTCAATATCTAGTTTTATAGAAATAGTACATTGCCAAAATATATATTCTTTAATCATTTTTACCATTTTATGGTATGTATTTTAAAAAAGTTGATACAAGAAGTGTTTCATCGAATTTATGCGGGAAAAATATAAAAGCAGCGGTAATACAACTAATTTAGCAACTCACTTAAAAAATAAATACCATCTTGCATGTCTAACATGACTTGCAATAATTATTTTAAATAAAGCCAATATGTCGAAATAACGATAATATTTTGAAATTCCAAACCCCAATATTGATGTATTTGAAAATGTCGATATATCAAGCTTTACTGCGGCAATCTCCGAGTGCCACACTTATTTTTTTTGCGTTTATATTAATTGAAGTTGGATGTTGTGACCGATAAGAAAACAATTTTTTCCGTTATTAAAAAAATACTATTTGAAGTTGTCATTCCTATGTACTGTCATAAGAAGGTTAAGATTATCATTAGCTAAAAATATTTTCAACCTTAAATCTCACGAATAAGTTTAATTACGTTTGTTAAACTATTAAGCAATAAAGTATATAATACAAGTATCAACAAGGCGCTTAAGCTATTTTTAAATGATATGTACGCAATACTCGGCCGAGCTACATAGTAGGCGGAGTGGGGCTTTTAGGTTTTTTTGTTACGAAATTTCTTGATTCGGTCGCTGCACTCCAATCCCACGATATAAGCTATGCAATAACTTAAAAATATTTGAAATAAATATCGACCACGATACCTGAATTTCAATATCAAAGTATCGATATATCGTACAAAAATGTATTAGTAATAAATATCGATATTTCTTAGTAATAATATCGATATTTCCATACATATTTTATCAACAATCCTATTTAAAATGAGAAGTTTAACTGCTTTGTAATATCATAAAAAGGTTCATAATATCGGCTAAAACTATTTTCAATCTTATTTCTGTGAATAAAGAACAATTACGATTGTTAAGTACTTGTACTTAGGGTCTTTTGTAACACAATAACAGCAAGTTATTAAAATTAAAGGCCTTGATGAAAAAAGTATATTTGTACAAGTATTATGCAGGATTACGCATGCGCAGTAACGCTGATACAACCTATGCTCCCTAGAGGCGAGTTGGTGAACTAAAGAGACAAGCGTGATATTTCAAATCATTAAAAGTTCTGCTATTCATCGATAGATGGCAAAACTAGTTGCGCACGATAGGTTGCGCACCAAAAACGTAACGAGGTAATCGTTCAGTGGATTTTACTCCTCATATTTTTCTAATACCGGGCGCCTTTTATACAAAAATCGATTCTTAAGGAGTAAACTCCAAAAAATATTAGAGTCAATTTTTCTGCTTGTTAAACTAGAAATAATTGTATCTTAAATAACAAAAATAAATAAATAAATGGACCCATTAAAATTTATATCAGATTGTATAGTCGAGTCCTGAAATTTTATTTTCACTAAATATAATCGCAACAAAGTTAGTAAGAGCGCTCTGTACCAACATGGAACCGTTAAAATAAACTCTGTTCTTGGAACTCGATCAGAACAACCACTGCCCTCCTTCTTAAAATCACTTTTTGATAGGTTTTAACCTACTCGAGATACTACCTACTTGCAATGTACAGCACAATCATTTTTTGTTTGTCTATACTATTAGCCCTGTTGGCTATTACAGTAACATGCGCATCCCTCGTAGTATAGGAAAATGTTTTCCAAGTTGTATTTACCGGAATAGCTGCAATACTCTTGAAAAGAGGGTGAACTGTCCTTTTGACTCTAAATCTTCGTATTTGTTTTAATAATTAAATATTCAAAGATTTTTTAATATGTAGGCACTCTTGCTAAAAATTGCTCAAATGCTAATTTAAAAGCATTCTAATTATTGCGGTTGTCGTATAAAATTTCGTTAATATTCCTGTACGAAGAACGACACAATACTATATAAAGCACCTTGAATGTGTTCACTACATAGAGTCCAAGTTTCAGAGATATAAAGTTTAAACAGAATGATAAAATATCGGCCTCAGGCGGCGCCTCTCAAATATTATAGATAAAGATAGATAAAAACTTTATTGCACACAAAATACAAAAATAGGTGAAATAAAAACAAAATAAACAACAAAAGGGTGCAAAGGCGGTCTTATTGCTAAAGCAATCTCTTACAGACAACCTTTTGGGGAAAGGAGTAGAAACTGAGAACACGGGATAAAGCATTAAAAAAAAAATGAAATAAGCTAAATGATTACAATAATACAATTAGTATTATGTAGATAGAGACAATACATGAATACATAACATTCACATAAATACATATCCTATATATACAAATACATATAATATATTTATATATACATATATACATACATATATATACATACATATATACTCATACATATACATACATAGCACATAAATAAATACGTTATATACATAAGATTATTATCCTATTTGTCTTCAATATATTATGCCCATACACGAACCTTATGAATTTAAATCTTTGTATAATCCACAGATTGTTGTTCCGATTCTGAGTGTACTTTGTGTCCCATATTTATGTTTGTGATAATATAATGTTGCAGGATTTGTTTTTTTTTTTTGTTTAATAAATGTAAAATAAAAATGTTTCAACATTAGACTTATAGTCACATGATGCTTTACACATTATACAGAAATTATATCTAACAAAGAATACAAACAACAAAGATTAAAACAAAGATTAAAAGTTCAGTCTTAACTTTATGTAGCAAAGACAAGTCGGTGTTTATTTACGTAAAGGGAGATATGGATTCAACTGAGGGTGAACTTTTCAAATCAATCGAAAGCATTCATGAGCTTAAACACGAAACAAACATTTTTGTGGGATTTTGCACAAATTAGTTTGTCTTATATTGAAAATGCAAGTTTCTAAAACTAAATTTTCAAACTTCTAAGAATCACGTGATTGCAGTCGCTTGTAGGAGATCTTAGAAAGTAATAAGAATTTCGCTCGATTTGACGACGTTTTTCAAAACTAATTTATAATATAATAAAAAATATATATACATTAAAATATTTTACGCAACAAATATTTGTTTTGATTACGATATTAGCTGTAGATAAAAATAAATGTTGCAATTTTAAAGTTTATCCGTCTTTTGGAGTCCTTTAACGTTAGGATATTAGAATAATAATAAAATCTTGTAATCGGATATTTTTGTTTTAATCTCTGAAGGAGATAAAATAATGATATTGAATACATTATATGAGATGAATGCATTCTACAGAATTTCAATATTCTGAGATATTTTTATGCAAGCTGCTACAGCAAGATAAATCTGTAGTTAGTTGTTCTTGATACTATTGAGAGTTTAAGCAAACTAAGTAATATCTAACTATATTTTTACAGGTCATCAGTTTACTTAATATTAGTAACAGTAATGAGTATGTAGAACCTGAAAAAAATGATTCATTAATATAAGCACAATAAACCGTTCACTTCGTTCATAATTACCTCCAAAACATGACTTAGAGAAAAAGGGTCAGTTTTAAATAAAATAAATACGTTTCTGTATAATCTTGGAAAACTTACGGTCAGATTATTAAAATTTAATGAAATTTTAACTTTTATTATCAAATAGTTTTGTAGTTAACGTTTGAAATCAATGATTATTCATTAACCTTAAGTTTATAAATGTTGCTCATTAACCTTCATTTTTTATACTTTCAAGTTGTATGAAGTATTTTTTCTTCTCTTAAACGAAAACGAACGCCTCTGTTGTTCTATATTTAAGTGCGCGACAACTAGCTACATACGAAAAACTAAGCTGTTCTATGTTAGTTCTATGTTGTTCTATGCTAAGTCGACTTTTATTGGAAATAAAACATTAAACTCTGAAGATAAAATAAAGGCAACTTGGGATGTTTCTAGGAAAACTAGGGCTGCTATTGGACCTATTAAGTTATAAATTGATATTATTGAAATAAATAGAGATTCAAATCTGGCGGTTATATTTGAGACTTTTTTAACGAAACTCCTGTGACAATCACGCGTAATTTAAATTCTTCACCATTTGATGCAATCGCCGAATTGCCAAATAGCGTAATAGTCAGTGACAAATATTTTGTTTTTAAACCTCTTTCATCATATGAAGTTGTTAAAACGTTTAGAAACCTAAATTTGAAAAAAAAGGGCGATCTTTGGGGTATGTCAGTTAAATTGCTTCACAATTATCCTTAATTTTTAACAAATGTATTGCAATTTAATGAAAAATAGTAAAATAGTTCCTCTATTTACAAGTGGGGATAGACTAGAACAGGAAAATTATAAACCAATATCTATTTTGCCTATCTTAAATAAAATCTTCAAAAAAAAAAACACAACCAAATGACAGAATTCGTTTATAGCAATAAAATCATGCATAGTAAACAGTATGATTTCATCAAAGGCAAGTCAACGACTGATCCGAGTGGATCGCTTCTTAATCACATTTACGACGCATGGGAGAAGTCACAGAGTGCAATCGGGGTGTTTTGTGATTTATCTAAAACCTTTGATTGCGTAGACCATTCAAACATTACTATGCAAACTTAACCATTATGGTGTGCGTAGTGCTGCGTTTGAACTTATTGCTTCTTACCTAAATCAAAGACTTCAGACGGTTGATAAAAATAATTGTAAATCGGCTGGTTCTCACCTAAAGAGAGGTTTTCCAGAAGGATCTATCCTTGGCCCCTTTTTATTATTTGACGCAATAGAAATCACTAATAAAATTAAATTTAATTGTTGCAATGCACTGTTTCTAGGGTTCCCAAAAGGTAAAAGGGGTTACAGTAAAGATACATACTTACATTGTAAGCAGAATTGTCAATAAGTTGGTAAGCAATAACCAACTCCTTATTATAATCATGGTCATTAGTCCCATCTCTAGATTCATGGTCACTAACATCTTATGAAGACTAACATCACTTATTACACAATACGGTTTTTAATTTCATTCTATTATTCATAGCTAAAAAGAGAGATAAAATTATTACCCATTTGTTTTTTCTGTTGAACATAATACTTCTTTCTTAATCATGTGCCATTTATGGCTTATTCTTATGGAATTTAAATATACAGTTTACCACAGTAAGCTTTACCTCCATAAAAAGAAACCTTTTTCCAGTAAAAGAAACCTTTTTTAGAAAACGGATGTCTTTGAGGGTGTTGTACTTGCTAAACAAATGTCTTTAAAGCTAGATAAGAGATAGATTTGGTAAGTATTATAACTTATACTAAAATATTGTAACACTTTAAATAATTTTTGACATGTTATATACCAAGATATGCATTATGTCATGATTGCAAGCATTATCATTTGTTACTTTGGTCTTGTAAAAGGAAGTCTGATAAACGTTCACCAATAGCTATAACCGCGGCAGCCGTGTTACCACGTGGCAATTTAGGTAATACTGATGCATCGCCAACTCGAAGATTTTTAATACCCTTGACTCTCAATCTCTCGTCCACGACTTGTCCTAGCGCAGCCGTGCCCACCGCATGTTGAACGGAATGCGTCATGTGTCGTGCGTAACATTCCCAGTAACCTTCATTATATATGTCAGGACATCCAGATAAATGTAATTTCAATATTGAAGCATTATACTTTCTGTATACAGGAGTTTCAACTAATTGATCTAGTATTCTTAAAGCACGAACCATTTCCTCAACGTCTCTGGTATCATTAAAGTAATTAGGGGTGATAGCTGGCTGTATGAATGGATTTGTGCTAGCCAATTTAATCCAACCACGAGATTTTGGCTGTAAAACCACTGGTAATACAAAGATAAAGGAACTCTCATCGTTAGAAGGCATGATTTGTTGCAATACGTCAGTAACGTGTGGAATTGACAATTCAAATATAGAACTTGCCATATTTGCTAAACCTTTGTCTACATAGTTATAAACTAATTGTAAGGTTGGCAATTCACAATCCGGTTTATCGTTCACTAAACTCTTTCGTTCAAAATCGTAGCACTTAGTGTTAGCAAAAGCAGTTACGTCGGTCAGACTGATTGATGACAATGGACCATTACGCGTCATTAACCATTTTATACCCTGCCAAAATTTAGATCCAATGGTCAAAATGTTATAAGATGATAAGGAATCATGATCTACTCTAATATTCACAATAGGTAAAACATGATCAGACATTCCCTGCCCTACGGGCAAATCTGTTCTGACAGGAATATTAAATTGTTTTAAATGTTCTTTGGGGCCAATACCAGATAACATTAGTAGTTGAGGAGTGCTAATAGTGCCCGCACTTAGTACGACTTCTCTTTTGACATAAATATTCAACGTCTCATTCAAGCCCCTGGATACAGTTATTCCTCTTGCAATATTTTCAGAATCTATAATTATGCCCGTACATATGGTGTTCTTAGTTATCTTTAAAGTTCTTTTCACAATTTCTTTTCTTAAATATGCAGTCGCTGTGCTCACGCGCTCTCCTCCTGAAGTAAATCCAAGAATTTTAGAAACACCAATTTGAGACTTGGCATTTACATCTGGATTATATGGAAAGTTTAAGGATTTTAGACCATCGATAAGCCTTGTGTTCCATGGATTTCCAGAATCTCCAAAGTATCCTATCGGCATAATACCAGAGGTATTGTGATATGGCGCTGATGATTTAGGGAGACGATGAGGTTCCTGTAAACCTTCGAATCGAAGAAAGTATGGTTTCATATCATTCCAAGTCCATCCAGTGATGTTAAAATCATAGTCCTGCCTATTGCCTCTAGTGTACATCATGTAATTAAGGCTGGTAGATCCACCCAGACAGCGACCTCTTGTAAAACGACAGCGGCCTCCTTTAGAAGCTAGGCACGAGTTATTGTTGGGGATCGTGTCATAGTACCAGTCCAGAGTCGAACCGGTCAGAGCAAATGCTGCACTAGGTATCTGAAATCAAAATCAGGAATACCATTATATGATTACATATATTATTTAATAAAAGAATAAGGTGTTAGAGTAATATCAGCTTGCCTTTGTCAGGAAGTTAGGATCCCCGCCTGCTTCCACCAACAATACTTTGTGTCCGGCGAGAGCCAGCCGTGCCGCCACAACACTGCCAGCCGCGCCAGCACCCACCACCACATAATCATATTCATCACCATCTGTATAGGTAATGTGTTACTTATCTACTAATAATCAACGTTTTGCAGTGTCAACCTTAATCGTTCCCAAGTATTAAAAAAGATACCTGCTATTTTATCAAAATGGGAGTAAGAGCTATAACTCCAATCTGCTAAATTTTGGAATCGGTTGCTCACCCACACCGCCATTAGCACTGAAATAACTGAAGACATACAAATGGTATATTAATAAAAAAACTAAGGCTCGCTTTGTTTGTGTAATTACCAGTACTTGATCAAAAAATATATAATAATAATAATATACTTTATTTGCACATCACAAAGTTGAAAAAGCAGTACAAAAAAAAATATAAAAATAAAAACAGTACTTAAAACTATTTAGGTATACAATAAGGCGATCTTATCGCTAGCTAGCGATCTCTCCCAGACAACCTTTTAGGAATGGGATCAGATCATGAGAGAGATTGAAGGGTGGTGCATAATATAATAATACTATTAGTATAAATACACGCATAATAAAATACAATATACATACATATACATACTATACATATACACACTATACATACATATACCTAGTCTTGCCATAAATATTGTAACAAAGAAAAACATTATTTTTTTAATAGCAAATAACATTCGTTACTCTTACATTGTGTTAGTTTAAAACACAAATATAAAACAACTAAAAATATAAGAAGCTTATTCGAAGTGGCTGCAAAACAGTCCTTTAAATTTTGAGGCCTGTTATCAATAGAACCACGCGGTCTTTCCATGGGGAAATTCTTCACTGCCAATCGTATGGATTGTTTTAGAGATTCCAAATTATCATGGCGTTTAAAGCAAGCTGTATTCTCTAAAACTGACCATAAATCATAATGCAGCGGATTAGGATCGGTACTAAACGACGGCCAGTCTTCAGTTCTGATGAAGTCCGAGACGTTAGCTTCCAACTAAGACTGCATGGATCGAGCTTTATGTCTCGGCGCCAAGTTTTGCTGGAAGGACCATACTTGTTCATTGAACATGGTGTTATTAAGGTGCTTAACTACTTAGAAGTGGTATCTTGATACACTTGTGCCGATGTTTTGATACCTTTTTCACAGAAATATGGCTCATTCACTTCTTCATAGGTAACACCCAAACAAGCCATCACTGAAGTCGGATAATGCCCACGTTGCACTCTGTCGATCAATTGGGTGGCTTCCTTAGAGTTTGAAAATATATTTTTAGACATGTATAGCCATGTTAAGCTTATTTAAATTTATATAAATATAGAACGAAAAATAAACATAAAGATCCCGATAAAGACGATCACATATAGAATGCTTAATTCACCGAGACGGACAGCGATACTATAGCTCAATTGGTAGAGCGACGGTAAGGTTTCTAGAGGTCGCGAGTTCGTATCCCTACTCGTATCGGTTTATTTATCATTCTATATTTATATAAATTTGAATAAGCTTCCTTAGAGCTTTGAGTATAAATACAGTCATTTTGTTTGATAAAATTTTGCTCAATTATTAAATTTCTCTCATCCGTGAACAACATTTTTCTGTGACCTCCCTATGCGTACCGCTTCAGTAATGTTTCGATTTTACCACCCTATTCATCTTTAGTTTATAAGTTAGGAAATGATCAGTGCGTCTCTTATAGGCTGCAAGTCCTAAGTCATCTCTTAAAATAAGCGACATGGTTCTAGGTGCTATCTTCATTTCCCGAGATAAAATCTTTTGCTTTCGGACAGAATTTCTTCGAATTATTTCCCTTATTGCTTTGACCACCTTTTTCGTACGAACACTACGTGGACGGCCAGATCTTTCTGTCACAAACAAAGGAAGTCTCATTGTAACTATTAATAGCAAATAACATTTAACTAATACCAAGTGTATGGCTCGCTAAAAATTGCATCTGGCTAAAAATTGCATTTGGCTCCATACCTACTTTGTGTAATGCAATCACAGCAATTTTATTCACTTTATCAAAATGTTTTGGCGCCAAAAGGAAAAAACAATGAAAAATCGTGTAAAATGACAGATTCCAAATTCAAATGTATTATTTTTTATTTTTTATTGTAACAGTATTTATGGCCAAACTAAGTATACATTTAACGTTTTGTATTTATATCATATCCTAAAAACATGAACTCTTGATAAATTATATTTTAATCTATGTGATAGTTTCTAATACTTTAATAAAGGACGAAAAAATATGAAACGAATAAAACAGGGTAATAAGCAAATACAAAAACCAATATTTATTCCATTTCTACATCCAGAGTTCCTGTTGAGCCAAGCAACCTTCTTTTTCAGCGTTTTAAGTCTAGCCTATCCTTCCATTTCCGATACCAATATATGTTAATTTTCTTGCAATTATATTTCTATTAATTCATTGTTAATAGAAATAGATTTGCAGATATAAAATAGGTAAAATTAATTGCCGTGACCTATTATCTGTGTACCTAAAAGAAAAGGATGATAAAATAATAGCAAGTGGGCTCTCTCTATTGATAATTACTTAGTTCAGGTAGGAGTGTCTTATTGTATTAAGTCAGAGACTGTACCAGCTATAAAAGGTGCAGCAAGTGACCTGAGAACCAGAGCTAATATTGACAATAGAATCGTGGCAGTATGTGCACACAAAGAGTGTACAAACTTCTTCATATATGACACAATCGCCCGAAACAAGTCGAAAATTGTATTCTATGGACGGTTTAAATTGATTTTGCTAATAGAATTATCAGAAAATAATCGTCTTTAATGACGAAGAAATTAGTTACTACCAAGTTATTGAAAACTTTGATTTGAATTTGATTTGATTGAGAAACTGCTGATGTCGACTACTAGTTTCTTAAACAAAACAAATACGGAAATATTTTAGTTGCAAATTAAATCAAAAACACAAAATTACAGTACACCAACTAATTTATTGTAAAGATTCAAATTACTCACGATATTTAATTCCAAAGCAAAATCGCGAAACTAACAAACAAGGTAAATCCATAGGCTGTAGTTTTGGAATTGGTGACGCCTTTCCACCAAGTAAAAACTTCATTAAAACGTGAATGATACCAATTTTCAAAAAGAGTCAACAAATGGATATTAAAAAAATATTCCCTCATGTAAATTTGTTTTATGCAATCTTGATAATCAATTTAAAAACGTTCCAGCTAGATTTCAACATGAATTTAATTTTTTTATCTACAAAAGTTACGTCCGGTCCTTAATTTATGCCTGTTCATCAAAAATTAAGCACACATCTTATACTTAGCATGTACAGATAGTTTATTTGCCAAAAAAAAACTTACCAACGACGACAAAAAACTTGAGCCGCAGAAACTGGTGCCAATTGAGATCTTGTTTCCTAACCCAAGTGTAGGCCACGTGCCAGTGCCGCAACTGCTTTAACCCTCTTAACCTATCAAAAAATCACATAATCTTTTGAGCCATTTTTAATTGATTACAACAAGTGATCTTTTTTCTTTGTTTCTCATATTTTTGTAATTATTCTTCTGCCATAAAACTATTTACTTAGGGTGTCCGATGAGATGCTTTTCTTTTTAGGATGCGAAACAAATACACGTTTTTTTTGTTTAAGGTTGATTTATTCTGTTACATAAAACCGTTCTATTCTATAACCTTCCTTCATCTCTCAGAAAGCCTCATTATGCCATCTTTTCAAAAAGCCATTTGGTTTTGGATTTGAAAGATTTACCATGGTGGTAACGCCCTCAAAAGACGAACAAGTAATAATCAGATACAGTAAGCTCTAGTGAGTACGAAGAGTAAAGTAGATCGTTCCAATCTAACTCATAATTTTTGCCTTACAGCCAACGCAAATTCTAGCTGTTTTCCGCCAATAGCGGTTTTTATGTGATCCAATAGAAATCAGTTGATTGCAATTTTTGTCAGCGTTGATTTTATCACCTAGCAGAAAAAGCTCGTAGCATTCTACACTCATCCAGTTTCACCAATTGCACACAAGAACATTTCGGATAATTTCGGATAAAACCCAAGCTTTGCAAGTGAGTTTAAGATGCACATTTTAATACAAAATCTTTAATACAAGGTTTCGTTGGAAACAAGACCTTGTATTCAAGATTTTGTGACAGGAAACTTGTTGAGAAAGGATTTCTTTTAATTTCACATTTAAATTAAATTTCTTTCGTGTGTCGCTGACGAAGCAAATCGCATATAGAGCCACGGTTCTTAAGGCTGGTCTACGTCGATCGGAGTGGGACACAAACCTCACATCTATTAGCTTGTCCTATCTTGATTAAATGCTAATGTACCGTTGTCTTGGCATGTTAGTAGCATCCACTTTTTTACACTACGTCGCTGTTTGTCATCGAGCACAGTCTTATAATTTTCTTTTCCTCGTTGCTGGGCGGCCGCTGCGGTATTCGTCCTTCAACTCAAAATTTTCAGCTCTAAATCTCTTAAACCAATTTCAAACGGTCCTAATAGTCGTAGCACCGCTCGATTCAAGTGAATGATGCAAATCTCGTCTGCAGTGTCCTATTGTCCTAGTGAACTATTTTTAACTCTTTTTAACCCCCGACTAAACAAAGGGGTGTTATAAGTTTGACCTGTCGATCTGTGTATCTGTGTGAATATGCGCAATGCAGACCTCCATAGAGACCTAGGTAAGGTAAGAGGACGGCCTCTTATAGGCACCCTTAAGGCAGACGTGTCCACCGGGCCTCTCAGGCCTGGGTTTTTCAAGGGCGGGTTTCAGTACTCGCCCACTCCTCCGGTGACGCTGTAATAGCCACTTGGCTAACAGCATAGCCATTACAAAAAAAATGTGTATGTGTCTGTGGCAAGTTTGCGGCCAAACGCGTGAACGGATTTGAATGCGGGTTTTTTTAATCGAAAGCTATGCTCGTCGAAATGGTTCTTATCTATGTTTAATTGAAATAGAAATAGTCGTCTCCAAGATATTGACGTTATATTCATGCGTGGTAGAGGTTCTAATGCAATAATTAGCTGTTTGCGGCCAAACGTGTGGACGGATTTGAATGCGGTTTTTTTTTAATCGAAAGCTATATGCTCGTCGAAATAGTTCTTATTTATGTTTGATTGAAATAGAAATAGTCGTCTCCAAGATATTGACGTTTATTCGTGCAAGGGAGAGGTTCTTATGCAATAATTAGCTGGTCCGCTTCGCCCGCGCTATATAGAAAAAAAAGCCTTGTTATGAAGGCCAAAAGGTTTTTATACTTTTTTTTTTTTTTTTTTTTTTTTTATTAGTTTCTACTTTTATCCACGGACACGTCGCCCGTGCACTTTTCGCATTTGGTTTGTATTTTGCATATTAATTGTTGAAATTTTGAGATAACATACTCAAAAAGGAGTCTACTACTACAGGTACCTTAAAAACTATATTAGTAAGGTAAGTCCTTTGCACAGCAATTACACATACTTATATAAATATAAATATTATATATATATATATATATATATATATATATATATATATATATATATATATATATATATATATATATATATATATATATATATATATATATATATATATATACATATATTTTTTTAATTTTTATTTATTTATTTAATTTTTTTTTTTTTTATTGTACAATGTTATAATGTGAAGTATAGTATAAGTATTTGATGTATAAAAAAGAAAAATATTATTAAACTTAAATTTCTTACATTTTCTCATTAATGCCTTCCTACGAAAACACTATTGTTATTTTTGTTTTTTTCACTCATCACGAGCAAGGTTTCCACGATAGCGAAGTTTCTGTCTTTTATAGCCATCTTGGTATTATATTCTATGATGTTATATTTTGTCGCCTTCATCGCTCTCCTGATGAATCTGCCCGTCGCGTCGTCCTCGCTGTCGGTAAAATACACACAGCTCTCAGTATGACGCGACACTGCTACAACCGCGTGGGGAACGCTGTCGTGCAGTTGCATCTTACTCCTGGTGTTGATTATAAAAACGGAACTGAAAGTGAGTCCTTGTGCTTCGTGTATGGTTAAGATACGCGACCCTTCGCCTGATCCATAACCCTCGTTAGACAATGCTATCTTCTCTTCCTGGGTGTGTACTAAGTACAGGGTATTAGGTTGGGATCTGGGTATTTTCGATCCTGTGTAATTGAGCATTGCTAAGGACTGCACTAGTTTCCTGCTGGAGTAGATGCCGGAAGGTTTTTATACTTACTTACTCAAGTAAAGTACTTTATTAGGGATAGCTATTGTCCGTGTCTGTGTCCACGTAGAGTGTAGAATGTAAAATATATTAATATGGCTTATGATCGTAGTCATAAAGAATCACGGTCAACAGCTAGTGATAATATAAATCCCTTCATCATAATGTTATTAGTGATTGTAAATCATTTTAACTCTAAATGTTTATATTTATTAATATTCGTATATATGAAACCTACCTACCCATATGAAAAAGTCTTGAATCATGTTACTTAATACATTTACAATTTATTACACTGTCGAAACTTTCACGTGGATACTTATTTTATTAAATATAATATATATATATTTCTCGTATTAAATATAACCTTTGTACATCGGAATGTAGGATTCTAATGTTAAGAGTTTTGTTTTTAAATCGGTCCCGTAGTTCCGGAGCCTATTCAATTCAAACAAACAAACAAATATTTTCTCTTTATATTATTAGGATAGATTAATAGAAATACTTAAACAATTGAAAATTTTGTGTGTCTGTAGGTTCATTTAGTACAATTCAGAAACCAGTAACATAACTTTAAAAAGCATACAAAAAAAATAAAAAAAATTAAAAACCCCCGATAAAAAAATACCTCTAAAAAAATAAAATGTTATTATTCGTTGCGTTGCGTTGCTTAAATATTATAATATTGATAAATAAATGTTTAATCACATAACACATTTCTTTGTTCTTAAACAATAATTTCTTATGACAAAATTGTTACCTTGGATTTTATAGACATAAATTTAATATATTATATTCCGAATAATAATAATATAATAATAAATTGCTTTTATCCCCGTTTAAAAAATGCAGTATCATTAAAGTATCATTTAAGGTGGTAGAAACCAACTGTATTTGCAGCTTTTATTCTTCTCATTTGAGAACTGTGTTGTAACGGGTATTTCAACCCTCTCTATTACAGATATTTGTCATTTAGTGAGACATCTGAATACTCCTGGATATCCAATCCCTTTCCCCATTCCCAATGCAATATATTTTCAAAGCTTTACTTTTGCACATGTGTATCTATACTAATATTATAACGAGGAAAGGTTTGATTTTTTGTTTGTTTGTTTGTATTGAATAGGCTCCGAAACTACTCGACCGATTTCAAAAATTCTTTCACCGTTGGCAAGCTACCCTATTCCCGAGTGACATAAGCTATGTTTCATTTTCAAAAAAATTAGAGATGCTTACTAAAACTTGAATAATCTAACCCAAGGTGTAAAAAAATAAACAAAAAACTACGTGCGCTGCGAGAACGGTGAAAGTTACGCAAAAATGATGTTCTATGAAATCGTTCCCCTTTAAAAGTTCTAAAAAGAAGTCCACGACCGCATATATCTAGCTTTTAAGGTTGACTCACTATAACCTTTTATATGGTTATGAAATTAGTTCTAAAATAATATACACTTTCAAAGGTGTTTTAATAATTACGATATTATGTCTTATCCAAATAAATTATTTAAATATCACAGGCACTTAATTGTGAACAACATTGCTCTTGAAAGCATTTGATTTTAACCAATATGGCTCGCTATGATTATGTTTTCGCATTTCGTATAGCAGTTTGAAATTCTACAAAGAAACTTTTAAATTGAACAAGTCTCAAAAACATAATATTTGGTAAAAAAATATTTCGTATCCATATGCTTTAATACGTATACCTGAATAATGTCTTGGCCGTGTGTGTGTTTGATGTGGATGTATGTTATTATTTTCAGTTTGATATCTTAGCAATATAATGCCTATATATTGCTAAGATATCAAATTAACTATAACTATAAGTCTATTATAGGTCTAAATAATTGTAGTTTCCACAGATTACACGAAAAGCGACCTACATGCGGGCGGAGCCGCGGGCAACAGCTAGTAGGATATAAGTTTTGTGAACGTACCGTCAGCTCTTATGAATCAAATAAAAAAAGGAAACAAACCTCTTTAGTCCATCCATGGTTGGATCACTGATACAAAGTTAATATATAAGTTAATAGCTTAAATACTTAAGAAGATCACGATATCTGTAAAATTCAAATATTTTTCACCAACAACACAGAGACTACGACTCTCCGACAATCAAGAGACAACTCAGCATCACAACTTCCTTATACTATGTATATTACTTAAACATTTTTTTAATCTCGTAAATAACACTTTAATCTTTCATATTGTAACTCTTATATGTATGTCAATAAGCTTCAATCTGATAAAACATTTTTATGCATTCGAGTATGAAAAACACGTTTAAAGCCTCCTAAAATCTTAAAAAACCGTAATTATAAAAGGTATTAAAAATATCTAAATTCACTCTACCTGTAAAGTAGCTTATTTACATAAAAGATATAGTAAAACCTTTAATAATATAAATTAGTATTGATATTTAATACAATAATGGTTGAAATTTACTCTATCAGCATGTAGGTATAGTTAAGTTAGTTAGAAATTAATTATTTATTTAACAACATAGTATTTCGACCGGTTTTAAGGGTATGCTTAAAGGTAATTAATTAAATCGTACCCATTTCGATAAATACAATTTTTAAAACCCGAATATATTTAAGCACGACGGTATTTTTAGAGCGCTTCTTTTAAGTTGTTATCATTATTTAATTTATTATTTGTTTATATAGATATAATGTGCTCGTTATAGTGGAACTTCTGGTAATTTTCTCTACAAAACTAAATATTGTATTATATGAGTGGTAGAGCCTAAATACTTAACATTTAAGTGCTACTTAATTGCTAGCTTCTTCTCTCACCAAAATTCCCTAAGACATCCTCTCAACCACTCCTCAATACATCGACCCATTCACTAACGTCTCCTAGTACTATCACTCTTTCATTCACATCACACGTCTTCACATCATCATCAATCAAACTCCAGAACTCATCTTAATCAGGTTTTGAATTATCTGGTGCATACACTCCTATCACTCGTAGCCGGATGATTTCAATTTTGAGCCTTACCCATATGAGACCTGGTCTCACGCACTCTTATTGCAACTTATTGTTTTTTTTTTTAATATTCGAACACATTTGGGTCCCACTAGTAGGTCCCACTAGTTAGGGTTGAGAAGTGGTCCACCCCGTCAGAGCCCCGCGTGACGGGATGAGGCTCTTTAGTGCCCGTAGTTTATATCTGGCTCCGGGACCTAGTGCCACCATTCATGGGCACGGCAACCAGGGATTGGCTTAACAACCAATACAACATTGGGCTTTCTACTTTTATTCAAAAAACTATCAGTAAGTTTCTTGAAGTTGTTACTTTATAAAACTGTCTTGTACTATTCAAAAGTAGACCGTCGTGAGAAATTTGTTCTTGGGTCAATAAAACATCCCGCGGAGGTCTGGGGCTGCAACAGATACTTCGCCTCGAATTCCTGAGGGAATGCCCTGAACCTCAAAAACCAGGCTTCCCTCATGCCAGGATGAAGAAGGTGAGAGACAAGCACACTTGGTAGAACAGACGCCTTCAGCAGGCGTAAACAAATATTTTTCGAATTAAAAGGTACAAGTTGCACCAGTACCCCCAGTAGCGAGCCCAAAAACATTCCAGATATCGAGGTAACATTATAAATCTCAATATGGCCCCTATTACAATATCAAAAAGCAATATCTTTATATCACAATGTGCTATTTCTGTATCAAATACCTGTACTAGAATTTTTCCTTTTATCATCCTTTCACACATAAGCCACATCGAGCTCATATTAGGGTATCAACAGTATATCTAATGACTCTCGTCAGGTGCGTCCGACAAAGGACGTCCTGCCGTTGAGTTGGTGATTGGCAACCAGATCTTATGTTCTGCCCTTATGCACTTATGTTCACTGATTGTGAGTTGGAACATATTAAAATAATATCGTGTAAAAAAATATTATTTTATAGTTTTGCTTTAAAATTTTATTGCTAAATTAATAGTTGTTTTATGTGGTAATCTGAAAAACTGTAAATATTTGTAACAAAGCTTAAATAATTGAATAAGTAATTATTTATACAAATTTGGATAAAATATGTAAGATCATCAAAACTGTTGTTTCTCCTGTAAATGAAGCCAATAAAAATATTTCATTTTATTAAATGTATAGGTTAAAGCTAAGGGTGATTTTAAAGTTACTTAATATTTAAGTAAAAAAAAATATATCACATCACTTATGTTAAGTGTTTTGCAAATTGTTCTTTCTTCAATGTTGTTTCTTAATTATTTGAATAATTTTACACACGTAAATATTCTTATGTAATTGTTCCTATTATATTTTACTTTCTACTGTTGTTTTAAGAGATATACATTTGGGTACTTTAAAACCACTTTTATTAAATAAGTCCTTTTTTATAGATACGAAAAGCTAGATAATTTACCTATCTTTATTATGAAAATAAAAGCAAAACACACGCTTGTACAAAGTGTGTTTTTAAGAATTTATTTATTTCCTTCTGTGTATCAGTTTCAGTATATGCTATCGATTTTGGTGTTGCTTCTTACAAATTATTTGATAATCGCATTCTGTTTGTTTTAAACGCCAACGTGTTAATATAGGTTTTCGTCATTCAAAGACATTAACCACGATCATGGGCGATGGTCAGTGTAAATAGTAAACTTTCTACCATACTGATATGGTCTAAAATATACTACTTCCCGTACCAGGTATCCAATAAATCTTTTGCTAGTACATATCGTAGACCTAGACAAGCAAAGGCGTTATCGGTTTTAGCGTGCAGCGAGAAGTGGAAAGAACTAGTCTAAGGGGTGCTATAGTCTTCCGCATTAGATGGATGGTCTAGCATCTATCCGGTCACCCGACTGTAGTCTACAGTTGACTTGACTGAACGCTTATCAGGAAGTGGGCGAGCCTTACAGCTCCGGCTCCAGCTCTATAATAGTAATACTGTCTGACTTTTTCAGAGAGTGGTGTTATAAGTGCACATGAGTGTACTGGAAGTGAGTACGATTTCTAGAAAAAGATATCAGAGTGTTAGGTTGATTTTATAACCGTGATATGTAGTTCAGATGTTATATGCCTACATAACAGAAAGTATTTGTGAAACAAAATCTTGATAACGATATTTGTTTAACACCTAAGCATTATAGACCAGTTATGATTCCTAGCTATACCTATATGGACAAATAATCAAAATTTTATTTGTAGGTACGACAATAACAGGTTAACAGGTCTTTTACAATAATATATTTAAAACAACTTATGATAATTAATCTAACTTTATTCATATTTATAATGACAAATTAAGTCGTATTTTTTATAAATAGAATGGAGATAGTATTCTATTTCAACATCATATTAATGTAATTTATTGGGAAATCAAGTTGTTTGAATACGTTAAACAACTTTTCGCTTATATCATATTTTGATTTTAAATATATAACGTAACAGAAACAAGTTAAACAAGAATTCAAAACAACATGAGAATTACACGATTATTATAATAATCCATATTTCAGACTATCTGCAATCATTTTGTTCAAAAATATTTGTTACCGTTAAATGTCTTCTTTATGTAACAATCTACCAGAACCCATGCATGACAAGGAAATAATCAAGAATAAAAAAAAAGGTAAAAGCTGAGAATAGATTATTAAGTGGACCTATAGTCCAATTAATATATTGTATAATTCAATAATTATACTGTGACATGCATCGTTATACTGTTATATGCATATTTTTTTGACTATAAATACGATATATGTACAAGTATCTATAATAAAAATATATACAGATTTGACCTTGCAGAATATGCAATTGCAGAGTTCAGTGGTTTGTGTTTGTCTTGTCACGTTTTGTTTTTTGTTGGATGCCCCTCGTACTACGGGGGGGGGCAAGAATAGCTCTGGAGCAGGAGTACCGGCACAGGTCGTGACCACACCGACCTCTACAAATAAATGTAACGTGAGGCGTGGAGGAGAGAGTGGGTTCGCCCAGGCGAAAGCCGAATTGCGGGCCATAGAGGCGAAGGTGGAGGAGACCGAGTTCGAGCGCGCACTGAGCGCTCGGGCCCTCCGCGGGAAGAAGTCTCCGGCTGGGAGTACGCCGGTTTCCGAGGACGACGTACTGGCCTCGACTCACAAGGTCTGCAAGAAGAGCGAAAATCTAAAGGGCACTATGATTAAGGCTCTAAAGGAGGCGGCTAACAGCCTCCTTGAGATATATCACATCCACTAGGATGTGCTCGCATCCAGGGGGGAACCTGAGGAGTCGCGGCGGATTCAGGCGGATAACGCCCGACTTAGTCGTGAGGTGTCCTTCGTCAGGGAGGAGATTCTGAGGGTCCGGAGGGAGATCGCGTAGCTCAAAGCTTCCGTGGGTTCTTCCGGGCCTACAGTCTCTTCGAGGGGATTGTCGTCCGAGTTGCTGTCGGTGGGTTCAGACGCAGTTGAGGAGTTAAGACACTCCGTATTATCCTCAGTGGGAGTTTTAATTAGCTTCCACTTTGAAGGACTTGAAGAGCATCTCCTCCCGGCGCGGGTTCATCGGCCGTCACTCGTGGCGGAGGAAAAGCAGTCGGTCGCAGCCGCGGCGACTTCTCGGCCGGCTTCTCGAGCAACTGAACTCTCTCGTCCACCATAGGCCTATATGGTGAGGGTGTCCCTAAGGTGACCGGGACGTCACGGGTAAGGGTGTTCCGCCGGGGGCGTCACGGTGAGTGCGAAAGCGATCCCGTGATGTCCCACTCAGCCAATGAGGTCGACCGTTGATTGTTTTAGTGGGTAGCCTTAAAAATGGTAGCGCTCTTCCTGTTGCCGGGTAGTCCAACATATCCCCTCGGCCATCACCTTCCTGACCGATCAGAATGCGTAACGCATTTTTTCTTACAAACAAAAAAAATATAAAAAAAAAAAAAAAAAAAATTGTTGAATATATAAATAGTCATCTATTGTTTCGTTTATTCTGAACCTTGACTTTAACATATCCAATCAGGGATCGTATGTAAGTCTGTCAGACGGACGTTTGTCCGCCCGTCTATACCCTCCGTAACTCCTGAAGGCTAATGAGTTAAGACACCAATTGTACACAGGTAGTCCATAGTCTCATGTCCAAGATGTGCTATTTATTTTTTTCTGATTTTACCCCAAGAAGTTATGTTTAAATGTGAATGAATGAAACCAGTAACATAACCTTAAAAAATACTTTTAAAATTTAAAAACCCCCGATAAAAAAGACCTCTAAAAAGAATCAACATAATATAATTATGTACTCATTGAAGTCGTTGCATCGAGGGACCGTTGTACGTACGTTGACGATGGTGTCTATTTTACGAAGTTACGAGGGCTTAGACTATACGATTCGATATCGTAATTTCTTTATTTGCCTTGGTAACTTACTTGCATTTTAATTTCTTCCTAAGTTAAGCGGTCCCCCGACGCAACGACTGAAATTCTTAGATTCACTTGATAAATTCGATTGATTTTCAAAAATGTATACGTAGGTACGTATAAAAATATATATACGTATATTGTTTATGGATTTATACTTTTAGTTTTAGGGTCCAGTATTACTTCGAACCGGATCACTTTGATCTCAATTTATGTTTTTTAAAAAAGAAAAAGTAAAGAATTCTGTTACTTTTTTACGCACCAAATTTTTTGCCATTAATATTAAGAAACGATAATTATATTCAATTTCTGTTACTGCATAAATTTAGGCAAGTGACCAATGCAATAAAATATATTAAAAAACTTGAAATTGGACAGGTCTGGACCGACGACATTTTTTTTACTAAAACACAATTTTAACACGATAAAAATCATTTAATCAATGTGCCGGCGGCAAGTTGCCTCCACATATACAATACAACATGGTCAAGCTTGTTCATTACAGGAAACGTGTCTGTCTGTCATGTAGAGCTACAATGCAGTCATAACTCATATCTAAGGATTTTTAAAACATAGATTCGTACATTTGAATGATTCTCTCTTACTCCATCGTGTTATTCTAATAAAATAATTTAAATAGCTTCCGAGACATTTAGTTGAAAATATATAATTATACAGAGAAAGTATAGTATTATAGTTAGGTGAAGATGAATCCGATTTAAAAAATGTACGCTTTTAAAATCTCGGGTAACTAATTATATGAAATTAATTAAAATCCCATAATTTTTTTTTTTTTTTATAAAAAATTAAAATCCCATTGATTACATGTTTTAAAAAGTACATAACATAAACTTAACTTCATAGTTTGAACCAAAAATTGGAATTAAAATTATTTTTTTGGCACAGTTTAGGGCTAAGGTTGATTGATTGCTTGATTGATACAGACAGACATGCCTCCCATATAACATATTTGTTCAACTACTGGCTACATACACTGAACATCGGTTAGGCCTACACTATCACTTAGCTAGGAAACACTTAATATAATTTCAATTCCTTGTCGTTTCACGATAACATTTAGCTACAACTAAGCAGCGGTGGGTACGCTTCGGTCCAAAACTAAATAAATGTTATTAATACAATGAATTATTAAATGAATATAGCATACTTTTTAAATTATCGGCGTGTGTGTGTATGTCATTCACTTAAATGAGACCTCAAGCGTACACACCCCCACATATACATTAAGTTTACTTTGGTAATGATGCAATATCAGCCTTTCTTGGTTCGAGTCTACAAGCACTAAAGCCGGCTTACACTCTATCGCTTACATTCAGTCAATTCATACATTTGTTACTGACTTTGATATAATGAGGAAAATTTTAAATGTTCTCAAATTCTAAGTAGTCTTTAAACAGGTTTAGGTAGAAAATGTCAAACTTATTTTTATTTTAAACAAATAAAGAATTAAATAATACTAATAAATATAGAAAAATGAACCGATACGGGCAAGTACTGGAACCCGCGACCTCTGGCAAAACGTCCCGTCGTTCTACCAATTGGGCTACTCGCTATATTGCTGCTAAATCTATTAAAAATAAGCTTAACGTGGCTATACATGTTTATAGATATTTTCAAAAAGGTTGGAAATATTATTAACATAAAACTATTATATATTAAATGTTAGATTCATCAAGGCTGGCAGCGACACGGTATCTCAAATGATAGAAACGAAGAGATCGCAGATTCGATTCTTGCTGATTTTGATGAAACTTTCATTTTATTAATTTTATATTTATTTCATACGTTAACTATTTTTTGTTATACGTTGTTTCATAGTTATGTTCTCATTCATAGTATGTAATTATAATGTAAGCGGTCGAGTGTAAACGAAGCGCTGAGGTACGCGGCTTTTAGCGACAAGTTTGTGTCTTTATATAAGAATTCCTAATACGTAATGTTACAAGAAATTATAGATATTTTTATTAAAAGTGTTCCTTGTACTTATTTTTTTTTAGACAATTTTTAATCGACATCTTAAAATTATTTGAAAAATATATGTATGTTTTTTTTTGGTAATACATGTTTTAAGCTCCTTCGGCATAAAATTGTAAAAACAAAATCTGTCTTATGGGCAATAACTAATAATATTTCATCGTTTGTGTGTCGTATGTCATTCAATCAGTGTAAATTTAGTTCATTAGATAGAATTCAGAAGTACAATTTCTTGCTTCATTTCAATGCTTGAAATTTATTTCTGTTATATGACAAAAATCTATTTTTTTAATAAATAAATAAATATTTAAGAGGCACAAAAATGTCGCTAATAATACGGTAACAATTCCAGACCAAACCTTATATTATAATATTAGGTTCAGTTTTTCTTAGCACTATGGGGTTTTAATACATTGTTACAGACGCATAAATATTTCTTACTAATTAAATTATATCTAAACACATTAAAATTTAAGACTTCTTTAACAATTTTATCTATTGTCAAAAAATATTTTAAGAAATATTTAATAACAGCATATTTTTTTGGTACTAGCTTTTGAGGAAGACAGGTTGGAAGTCGGACATTTTAAGCAAGATAACATCTTGATAAATCGCGTAAAAGATTCATTTTAATATTATTTTATGTAATTATTTTGTGATTCGTTCATAAAAAAAAATTAAAATGGCATGGCGTTATGACAAGAGCGATCCGTTGCTTCCAAAATATAAGAACTTTAATAATAAATACATCTCAGTATCTGAGCTACAATATACATCTTACGCTAAAATATTCCAGGATACATCTAGTGGTCGACACTTGCATGTAAAAAACTAACTTATTTAGTCCAATATTCGATCTTTATTATAGTAATAATTTATCCATAAAGCTACCAATAAGATTGTATATTTGATCAAACATTGGCCAAACGTTTGACTAATTTAATAAATAAAAGCTGTCAATACTTAAACATAATAACTTCAAATTAATCTCGCATTTCAAGTCAACTAATTATTTTGAGTAATCTAGAGATTACCTATTTCATATTAATTATTGTGCAATAGGTTATTCTAACGGTTTCTGTAACAAAAAAAAACTTCATAAATAAATTCCCCCGTATATCAAAGTTACTTAAACCTGATTATCAGAAACCGTATGTAGAACCAAAGGCGTACAAAACTTACTGATACATTATTCGAATTTGAACTTTATTCGTCTCTTTGTTCAGTTCAGAGCAACGTGCACGCTGAAAACCAAAGTTAAACCCTATTTGCATTAGTTTAAGAATTATTTTTAACTGCAGCGCACACGTCACCGATCTAAAATGTATAATGTATTTTTCAGACTGTTGTTAATTCCCATTACAATATGAACTTTATATTATCGCCATAGAAGTGTATATCGGGTACCTCGATGACTCACAACAGCGAGCACTGACCGCACTTGCTACCACGAGTTCTCTTCTCTTCTTGTTGCGGATGATTACGAATTATACGTACCAGCTGTGAAAAAGAAATTTGTATATTATATCTAATTATAAAGATATCAGTTTAAATCGATTTTGAAAATAATTTAGATTTGAGAAAATGAATAAACTTTGAAAGTTCTGTCTACAGGTACCACATTCATATGGGGATACATTTGAATATTCATTAAATATCTTTAAATAAATACAAAAAATATGCACACATTATTACAAAACATTTACATATGCACTCACGCGCGCACATATACACACTCGCACACACACTCGCGCACACACACACGCACATATTGGCATATGCACACACACGCACACATTGACATATGCGCTCACACGCGCACATATACGCACTCGCACACACACCCGCACGGGCGCACGCAAGCACGCACGCAAACACACACATAAGCACGCACATACACACATAAACACGGGCAAATGCACTACACTACCTCACCTCGTGAAAGGCTCGATCCACGTTAAGCGGCGGCTCCTTGGCAGAGGTCTCTATGTAGGGAGCCCCGAGCGAGCGCGCCAGTTCTCTGCCCGCCTCCTCGCTGACGGCTCTAGCGTGCACGAGGTCTACTTTGTTGGCTGCCACCAGCATCGGGTATGTCTCCCTGAACGAATGGAAATGGGTCGTTAGATTTTATAGCCCATTTAATATTTTTTTCAAGTTAGCCCTATACAACTGAGAGAAAAATAGATTGAATTAAGTGGATGTCGATTCGGTAGCTTAATTGGTAGAGCGACGTAATGGTATATAAGAAGCCGCCTATTTGAATCCTCCCAATATTAGCAAAATGAGAAAAAAAATTGAACGAATATATATCAAAGCAAGATAGCAGAATGAATAATTTGTTAGACCAATCTCACCGGTCTTTGACCCGCAAGATCTGGGTGTGGAAGTGTCGGATGTTTTCGAAGCTCTGCTGGTCAGTGACGGAGTACACCAGGAGGAAGCCGTCCCCTTTCCGCATGTACTGTTCGCGCATCGCACTGAACTCCTCCTGTCCAGCCGTATCCAGGACTGGAAACATTATTAAAATATATATATAAATGCATTTATAATAAACAGCCATTGCATATCAAAATCTAAAATTTATCTTTGGACTCTTGATATGTTTAAAATATAAAATACTATTTTTTGATTGTCTGTTAGTGTTTTTTTACATAATATATGTACCATCAAGAATGCACCACTGTCCATCCACTTCCGTGTGTTGTATGTAGGAGTCTTCAATGGTGGGGTCATAGTCGGTCACAAACAGCTTTTGGAAGAACTGGATGGTAATAGCGCTCTTACCCACACCTCCATCCCCCACTACTACTAGCTTTACCTGAAATCATTACATATATGGAAAACTCTGAAATTAAATGACTTCATTGAATAATTGGTAGTATAATCTGAGGATTTACATGACATAGTATGTGTCTTATCATGCAACTTTGGAATTAATTTAAGAAGTATGATCAAGATACATAACTAAGGGAAACAAACGGACTAAAACAACATATTTAGCAGGAATTGCATATATTGCATTGCAAAACATGGGCCCAGCCAGGATGTGCCAGCCATTTTAATTATATTTAATATTATGTTGTTCATTATTAAACTATACTATGAAATATGGTGTTACATAAAACAAGATTACCTTGCTATTCGCAAAGTAACCTGTAACATTATGTCATTTATAAGACCCTTTCAAAGCATGTTCAATCATTTGTTAGTATATTGTTTTATACAAATAAAAGATCATAAAAGGGGCCACTTTTTTTATAAGAATATTAGCACTAGGGCTCTGTCGCCTATCCTTACCTTAAACGAGATCTGAAACTGAGTGTTCATCGCCAATAAAGTACATACTCTCAATCACACCCTACAGTTAAAGATTGAATCGATTAAAAAGCTATCTGCTGCGAAATACCATTGAAAAACAGAAATATGTTCATTTTGTATATATTGATAAACATCGCAATTAAACAGCTCTCCACAAGCAAAATGGCAAAAAAAACAAAGTAGTATGCTCACAGTTCTAAGCAATCTGTGCAAGTCTTGATAAGACCAAAGTGTAACCAGATATTGTCTTGGATAGGGTTAATCTCTTATCAATACACTTTTAAAAATATACTGTTAGTGTTTCAGCACAACCTTGCACCTGTTTACATGGCACAAACTATCAAAGCCTGGCTCTAATTCAACATATTGGACATAAAACAGCTGGAGACAGGCCTATGTCTAGTATAAACCTGAACTTGTGAACTAAACTTCTATGGAAACTATATGAATCTATAATTTCCTGACAGATAAAAGTCCTGTACCAAAGCTTAAGGTTGTCTTTCTAATACAAATCATTTGATTTTATATTCTATGACTTGAATATATTTTAGCATTTAGTTTTATCAACATTAAATTAGTTCCAGTTAGTTTATCAATAAACACAGTAACATTCATAAGGCTTATTAAGAACTTTGACTAAAAAAACTAGCTGAACTAGGACAGTATTTTTTCATATGTGATGTGGCTTGTGTTTTAGAAATATTTCTTCCGATAAAAAGAAAATTTCCTTAAATTTATTGCCTTTTCTACAATTACTACTGTTCTACTGTACAGTTTGAATTATTAATTTCAAGTTTTTTACTGTCTTATGTTTTAAAAATAAGTAATTAATCTTTAGAAAAACAAAAGATTATTTTAAAAGGATCCAACATCATTCATCAAGGATAGAAACAATCTAAATAATTTAATCACATTATTGTTTAATTTTAGATTAATAATATAGAGGAAAATTATTTATTGTTATATTTTCCTTGATATCCCCAATAGAAGAATAGAAGGAAATAGAAGGAAAGTCAATAAATAGTAAATTTTAAATTGTCAATATTTTCTTCTTTTTTAAAGTAAGAATCTTAAAACATAATTTACTGTAGTTATAAATATTTATTTATAATATCAGAATTATTTATAATGTAATAACTAAACAGTTCTTATCTAGTATTCAGGGCTGGTTAGGAAGTTCAGGCACTAAACACAAATAACTACAGACAAACAACAAAGACATACAGCATCACAGTCTTTGAATATGGACACCATGGCTCAACTTTAAAATTGCAAATTAAATCTGAAAGTCACAAACAAAATAATTCATGTAAATAAATATAAGCATGTTAGTTTGATTGTTTGCTTTTAATAGGGACAATAATTAATAACTTGTTACAATAATGCAGCATTCTATTAATATATTTTACACCATCTATATATATAATATAGATAAGATACTCAAAAAGCCTAGTTAAAAATTATTTTTAATAGCAAACTAAATTTCCAATAAATATTTTTTTAATTATGTGTATATACTTAAAAAATGTTATTCCACTTACAGTAGGAAGGTTTTCACTTGGAGGACCCGGGCGCGTCATTACGACTCCTGTGCTGCTTCTTGCTGCACGAATTTGAGCGATCGACGCTCATGTACACTTATTATCTGCAACGGTAAACCATTAGGCCGGCCTTAGATGATTAGTTCAACTTCACTCGTCCTACGCCCAACTTGTTTTCTAACTGGCGATTGCCCAAAAAACGGATATAAGTCTTACCTCATAACTTTAAATGTGTTACGATTATCGCGGGACGGATCGGAATGCGTGCGGGGGACGGAATGTTTGAAATTTTATTGTAAAAATGAGTTTTTAGTGAATTTACAAACATAGGTTTGTCGTTGGTGGATTATTCTCGTTAGGATCATGGATTTCCTTGAGTGACAGAAGAGCGTCGACAGCTGTTGTCTCTTGATATTTGTCATTGTCTAATGTCAGCCGTAGGCTACAGACTATGATAGTGAATTCTGCAATGGACTACAGATAACATAAGGTAACAATGAGAAAAATCTTTAAATATATGTACATAAATATTTTTTAGCTGTTTCGCTTACTCTTTACAGTTAAAGAAATACATTTTTTTGTAGGACCTAAGAAATGAAATATTTTTTGGTATCCTGTGTTCTCTTTTTTCCCCTGACAGCGGGTGCAAATTTGTATGACGCTCGATTAAGTAGAGTAAACAAGTAGTTCGACGATAAACAATTTTACCATACACACTTTCAACACCTATTTCACCGCTTTAAGCTTTATTTTTGGGACAAAAAATCGCTCACACTCTTTCTCAGGAACCCTAGTACGAGTTTTGACAACACGAAAACTATGACAGTTTACCAAATAGTAAAATCGAAACACATAACTATTAAACACTCTATGCATCAAAATATATTAAAATAATTATAAAATCTGTTAAAAATTGTATTATATAAGATAATTTATGGATTTAACTAAAGATAAATATATTTTTTAAACAAATTATCTTAAATATTTCCATAAATCGTGTTTCCTAGAGCGTGTAATAAGTATATATTCTGATTTAACTATTTGGTAAACTGTCATAGTTTTCGTAACGTCAAAACTCGTCCTAGGGGTACAGGTCTCAAACCATACGCGTATATTAATACAATTTTATCGCAGTCCAGTCCAGAAATTAGGCCGTGAAGAGGTAACCAAAAATTGACATAGTTACTTTCTATTTACGACCTAGCACATTATAATATCACTAGATTAAAATGACCTGTTTACTTCAACCGAATATATTGTTTGAATTGTTACGATTCGCCGAAGGTGTATCCAGTTTACCTAATAATAAGTGCATCCTCGTCATATCTTCAAAATAAAAATAATTTGTCTTTCTCACTCACCATGAAACGTAGCCATAATAGTTTCTGAACTTTTCTGTGAGAAGCCTGTACTTAGTCGACCAGGTTGTATATTGAAAAATAACGATGCAAAACGTTACTCTTAAACAAAAAAGATGGTTAAAACATGGAATAGATTAACAAAAGCGTCAGTATTTAAAAAACTGAAATGAATTACAAACTTTTTGCAATAAATTATAATACAATATGAAATATATTTCAATCTATCGTCCCAATGGCTTAATTTTATTTATTATTAATTTTAAACGAAAGTTTTATAACTACCAGATAGAAAACAGGATACCTAATGAGAATATTTGAACTTACGTTCTTGTTTTAGTTCTAGCAACAGAAGTATACTTACTCGTAGTATAAATTCACATGATATGGTCCAGTGCATCAAATCAAAGCAATACACGATATATGATTAGATACAATAGAGGTGCAGATAGATGTATTGAATGTTCAGTTCACATTTTAATGACACCTGGGCTTGACTGCCTAAAAATGTTGTGTAAAAAATTAATAAAATCTGGTATACCATATGCATTTTGTAAATA
The DNA here is from genome assembly GCA_959347355.1 of Napeogenes inachia. Taxonomy (NCBI): domain Eukaryota; kingdom Metazoa; phylum Arthropoda; class Insecta; order Lepidoptera; family Nymphalidae; genus Napeogenes; species Napeogenes inachia. The sequence goes on from OY365797.1 coordinate 16,718,741, forward strand.
TAAGTTAAGGATCCATCAATAAATAGGTACTTACGTGGTGTGATTTTTTTTACAATTTATAGAACAAAATCTTTGCTCTAGGTTATTGTTAAAATCCATGCCTTAGCAATAATATTTTAATTATCAGTAGTCCGTAAGTATACCAAAAATACTTCATCGCTTTTAGCCTAATAAAAAAGGTTGCGGTACAACCCTTGCTGACCCAATTTGTCTGCCCGTCGACGTGGCACCAAGCGATTATTTCTCGCTGACCAAGCATTTTTAATTCAAATGTTTATTTGACCTACAATATCACAATGAGCCTTAGGCCGACCAAACCGGTATTAGGATCCCTAATCAATATTATAACATAAATAACAGAATTAATCATAAAATAATTTTGGATCATTTGTTAATAAGTTAAGACGAAAGTGTTTCTAATATTATTTCTAAGTGTCAAAGTGTAAGTAAATATCAAAAAATGGGTTTACTAAGCTTTCTCATTTTATCTTTTTAAATAAGTATAGGTAATTGAGTATTCATATAACAACTGATTTATTAAAAATATTAAAGCTGTAGGTATAGATTTCCAACTACCATTAGGTACCTTCCTACTCGCGGCTACACAAAATGCCAATATTTTATTGTTACGGTGATAAAGGTACTAAGCAGTGCTATTTCCTGCGTACTGACAAACGATTTCATACTTTTTTGTACAAATAAATATACATTTTTTACAATTCGAAATACTTTTGGTTACGATTACGTTTGGTACTCGCTAGTTTTTCTAATTGTGCAAAAAAAACAAAGTAATTAAGTTTCCATGTGTAGTACTCATATTATTTGTCGTATAAGAAAAATCTCTTAAATCATAAATAAATAATAATACTTGCTTTCCGATTTATGTCAACACGAATCCCCAATACAGTAGACAAGTTGTGAACACAGGTTAACATTTCTTTCCCCATATAAGGGGATCATTGGCGCCTCGCAATAAATCTCCCTCCCTTAGTATTGTAATTATGTGATAAGTACCTGTTAAGGAATATTTTTAGAGCGAAGTGTTGATTGTGTAATAGCATGAGATCATACGTGATATTTGTCTGAAAATTGTTGATCAAATTCTAGTCTTTAGTTTGAATGATTTGAACTATATGAAACTTTGAACTTTTTTTTAAAACGTTCAAAGTTTCGAATAGTTTATACAAAGAAACCAGATGTAGGTATTGAAATCGTGTTCGTTTGTACCTATCCGCTTCATAATTTTCAGTCAGCGTTCAGGATGCTAAAAACCGGAACACTTAAATGTCTTGAGAATTGAGATCTCACCAAGTGTCACAGACGTCCCAGTAAGCACATGACCTTAATTTGACTTACACTTAGTTAATATACGAGCCACATAACTTTTATGTAGAAAATAAAAGTGTTATATCATCTGATGATATTATGCAATATGAAAATCTACTCTTACGTAATAACAAAGTCAGATTTTTAACTTACATATTTTTATGATCCTTGAAACGCGCTTTCGAAATTTTTATGATGCTTAAATACGTAGGTATTACTTATAAGAATAGATAGGTTTAGTCGTTACTGGTTGTCAACAAATCCAGTTGTTGTAAATATTTTATACGCGTATAAAAGCACATATATTCAGGTATCTTCAGTCTTAACTGCCATTAATTTATACACTACATAATACATTAGAACTTTTATGTACCTACTTACTTTCAGGATTTGTGTCAAGACTACGTTATCGCATCACTCTTAAGACTTATCTAATATTATAATTAATGTATTATTCTCAGTATTCCATAGAATACACTTTGGTGAGTATGCGCAGGAAATACACGATATAATTCCCCCGTCCCCCTTCCAACACCGGACGTCCCGACGCACGGCAGGTTTTCATCCTTTTGTTGTGGACATTCCACCTGTCCGAACGAAGCGCTTTGCTTCCTCATTTTAGTGCGTACAGCGAAGGACTGGAACAATTTGCCTGCGTCGGTATTTCCGGCCAAATATAATGTGGGTGTCTTCAAGAGAAGAGTGAATAGGTTGCTAGGGCAATGCGCCTTACCACCTAAGACTACATTCCACTTACCATCAGGTGGAATGTAATCAAGCATTGCCCTAGATCATATAAAAAAATAATAATAATAATTACCTTATAATTTTATATCGTAATCCTATGTAAATGGTGAATTAAATTTTAATAGGTAGGTATACAGGTATTTGTATATGTACCTACCTATTAAATTATTGTATATGTACATATAATAATAATCAGATAAAGTGGTCATGTTTATTTTTTTATCGCTAACAAATCTAGAGCATTAATTGAATAACACGCACAAACATTACTTGAGAATTGAGATTCCTCAACAAAACATTATGATAAACAAAGTCGTTGTTGCTATGACAACGTATATTCAAGATGGCGCACCTCACCGGCTTCCCGCGCTTTACCCGCTTTCCTGCTCTATCGATCCATGTGCGTTTAGAAATTATAAATATCCACAAGCTCATAATGGCTGAAAAATAAGGACTTTAAAGTAACTAAATATCATCCATACATTAACTACACTAATTGCAAATCAAACAATTGTATAAATCGATGGTTTTTAGTTACGCCATAATTAAAATAATCAAAAATGCAGAAAAGTTCTTTTACATAAATCGCCATGTCCTTTTTAATAAATTCTTTGTTCGAATCTAGGCTTACGTTATATTTTTCTTCAAGTTAGAAACATTATTTTTTTGTATGTAGCTATATTTTAAATGCTTATAGTTCACTGACCGTAACGATCTTTGTATTACGCAAGGATGTTAGCTATTTATTAAGTGACGCATTACCTCCAGAAATCCTACAATTTATCATAAATAATGATTATATACACATATATTTATTATGTATTATTTGTTGCACAAAATAAAAGAATTAAAAAAATTACATTAATTACGTATGTCACTTTTTATGATTAAAGTGCTACCTATTATACCTTCTTATCTAATTTACATAAAATATTTAAATTTATAAACTTAAGAGGTTTAAGCTTCTTTATAGACGACGCTTATATCTAATATATCTAATAAAACAATCCACAAACATAACTACTGGATAAATCCTGAATACCTTCGTGTACACAAAACGCAAGCTTTACGTAACCTTAGGTTATTGAAAGTATAAACATTTACATAAATGTCCTGAAATCAGGCCGTTTCAGAACGCAGAGTTGACTCTGCTTTAGCTCGCGATATTTCGGCCGGGGCCAGTGCGTCGCGAACCACCGCGCGGAGAATACGTATCGAAATACATTATGCAACAATGTCGGTTAGAACCTAGTAAACAAAATAACTTAAAGACAAAACTAATTCAATTAATATTAAAGTCAAGTCATTCACACTGAATGTTATATTTTTTCTAAGAAAATTAAGATAATTCAAATTCATCCTATCCGCCGCCGGGATGCTGAGGAACCGGTAAGCAGTTTGTTTATGTAGTAGTATCATTGCACTCATTCTGATGAGGGTTCTGACCACATTTTGCGTCGGGATTATAGAGTGATGATATAAATGGGGTGATTAATTAAGGTCAATATTTTATTTTCTTCTTCTAAATATATATTTTTTAATAACTTACAGAAGATTTTAATAATATGAAGAGAAAGGAAAGATTTTTTTGCATTAAGGCTTTTGTTGTTTAGTGTATTACGAATGTTATGTTTTTCGAAATTTCAGCAACTAGTTATATATTTTTATCATTATATATACATTATAATGTATCACATAAGTTAGTAATCATACCCAAGGGAGGACTGATCGGATTATCTCAAGTAATAAATAGCCGAGAAGAGTGGCGCCCGACGTGGGACCGCCACTAATCAAGCCCCTTGTACACTCTCAGAAAATTCTTTTTGTCGTGATTCTTTGCCTTATTAATCTTGTAATGCTTCTTCTTTTAAACATCTATATAACTTATATAAGAAATATTTTTAACTTAATCCTTAATTTTTACAATAAATCCTTATAACATTGATAACATTATTTTTCATTTATGTGGCTTCCTACTTTCAAGCGCAAAAATTTTAAATTAGTTTTTTATGAAAATTCTATATATTTACAATATTTTCATGAAAAACTTACAACAATATAAAAGACGAGATCGATCTATATCAATGTTTTATGCTTGTGTTATAATTTTTATATTACTAAAACATATATTCCAAATACTTATGTTTTATATAACTACATGGAATTACATGGAGTTAGTGGACTATTCCTTTAGAATTTCTAAAAGGTCTCAACTTCAGCTATGTGTCTTACGTAGACAACCCATTACAATCAGGCTGACCGTCTGTTTGTTTGCTCGTAGAATGTAAGGTAATAATAATACTACCACCAGCACAAGCCATGATTATTCAATGAACTCATTAGAAAATTATTATCCACTACACGATTTTTAATTTCAACCCATGAATGATGTGTTGAGCGCTCGTTGTATTCGAACTAGATGCGTAGGTTGCAACTTTAATAAAAGCCTTGCAATGAAATTTGAAATAGGGAAGCGTGGGTGGTTGGAATATTAATTTATTTCAACCATACCTCCCCCCAGGTGGTTTCATCTCCCGGTCGTTTGTGAAGGTAAATTAAATGTTCAGACAGGGTGGCATAGAGCACCTACATATGCACCCAGCATCCGATTTCCACGTCATATTACGTTCAATTTAACTTTTCCAATCGCATCTGATTTAATATACTGGTACAAGTATAATGGATGTCCATTGTTGTATTTAAACATCTTAAACGTTGTGAATTAATTATCAATTTCTAGAAGTTGATTTATCTGGGTAAAGTCATAACTTTAAAAGTTTATTTTATTTAGTAATTTTAGTTCAAAGCTACAATAAGCTTATATATAACATAATGGTTTTATATATTACATAAATACGTACCTATACTGTGTAAAACGTAATAATTTGAAATCATTGAGTAATATTATACCAAAACACGATATTATATAAACAAACATCACTGGACAGTTTAAGGGGAATGGGTACTCTATCAGTGGGTATAGAGGGTGGGAGGGAGCTTTGTGGTCCAGCCTCCGCAGTGATAATTACATGCGCCTTCCCTTCTCCAAGGTCTCAGACTAGCGACAAATGGTGTATTGACAATATCATACCGCTACATGTGAGATTTAAATAATCATAATGAATACTACATTACGTAAGTGTAAAATTTTCATTATAAGCTAAAAGTCAAATCCATGCAACGCACCTTTTCGTGGGTTCTCTTACAATTAATGAGACACGTAATTTATAAAGTTTAAAACGTAGCTAAACGAATTAAAAAGAGTTTAATTAAAATATCGCGTGATTATTGCCAATAAGAACAATATTTAATTGATATACTTAAAAGGTTGTTTTAAAATAAGATAATCTATAAATAAAACTATATTAGGTAGATACATGAAAAAAAATACGTGCAAGTCGTAGATTTGATAAGTGCTTGTCGACAGACGGACACAGTTGCGTAACACTGAACTAACGCGAAAATGGAGGGTCGTTCAACCCTCGTCTCTAGCGATATAGAAATTAGCCGCCTTCTTAAATATACTCTAAGCTCTTGTATTAAGGTCTACTTTGCCTAAAATAGAATAATAGAAATTACCCTATGATTTTAAAAGTTGGAACCAGGATATTTTATGTTTAAGCTCTATACTGTTGTTTTTATGGTTGTTAATTCATTGTACAGTGATATTGTATTTTATAAAACGTGCTTCAAATGGCTGAACCTTAGTCCTTAGTCTATGAAAACGGGAAATTACGGATCGATTTTAAAATTTCCTTTTAGCTTTCAAACTAAAGTTCAACGATTTGTAGTTTATTTAAATGTAATAGAAATAATTTCAGACTATATTGCTTATTTTTACTTAACCAATATTTATGCAAAGACTGAAGGCAAAGAACTTACTGACTTTGGACCAAATCTCAGCGGGAACAAGAGTTACATTATCTTTGTTCCAGTTTGGATTTGAGCTGTAGTTAGGAAGTCAAACAACTAAGAAGACCAATCAGATGCTAGTTTAAGTCTAAGAAGGCCAATCAGATGCTAGTTTAAGTCTAAGAAGACCAATCAGATGCAAGCCATCAATATTTTATTTTAAGGGAACTTGAAGATGTCATCGACCGCAGCATTATTTGGGCCGGATAATATCGGTGTTGCTTGCTTGTATTTTGTTGCAATGAAGAAGGAAGACATACCATATCATACGTATATTTACAATGCATTCTATTCGTATTTTATATGTAAAAATGAAGTTTTTAGTAAAATGGTATTTGAAAGTTTTTATTTTTTCTATTAATATTGTGATTTTTTAATATTTTTCATATAACTGAATACAATAACTGAGTTTTTGGCTGACGAGTATAGCATTTTATTAGACTAACATCTTTTGTTTTTTTGTGTCGATGTTGTTTTTGAAAAACAGTTTATATTGACTATAGATAAGGAAGATAAGAAGTGTTATGAATAGAGATTCTATATCCTTAGTAAGATACGGAAGGATACAGTAATTTAGCTTACAATTGTAATAGTAAGGTACCTACTTTTATTTCTTATGAAAAACTTATTATTAACTATAATCTTCAAATACCTTATATTATTTTTTGAAAAAAAAAAAAATTCCATATCTCTTTCCTCACAGATGGAATGAGATAATTATAGAAACAGATAAGAACATACTCGTATGTAAGCAAGTTTCTATAGAAGTCTGAATTTATTTTGGTAAAAATAACAACCTACTATGAAAGAAATGCTTTATAACATTTTTACGTTATAAATAAATAAATAATTACCACTCATTAAGTTAACACACATTGTATAGTAAGATTGATTTAGCAACAGTATAGGCACAAAATATGGGAATTATGATAGCACAAACAAAAGACCCGTGAAGAGGGAAATGGGTGCAGATGTCAGAAGTAAATGAGAGGGCGGAGTGCTCGAATGCAGATACAAAAGCCTTAGAGCTCACTAGTGTAGTGTACTGTGTAATTTCGTACAACAGTTGTCAATGAACTGACATGCAACAGATTGTTTTGGTTTATTTTTAATGATTATTTAAAAGTCTTTTGTAGGGGTGCTTATCCAAAAGATAAAAACTGTATCTAATTAATAAGCTAGCGGAGTCTTAATAATTGTGTACCGTCTATCTGTATGTCTCCAATCTGTATCTCAGCAACTCTGATAGCTAGATAACTAAAATTTCCACAGATGATGTACTTCTGTTGCCGCTTTAACAACAAAAACAAAATAAAATAGATATTTTGGGGGAAGCTCCGATACAACAAACGTATTTTTTTGCCGTTTTTTTTATATTCAATGGTATAGAACCCTTCGTGATCGAGTCCGATCCACACTTAGCTGGTTTTATAACCGCTGAGAAGCGTACAATATCGACTCCACGCACGATAATTTTGGAAAAATATGCAGACGTTGTTTCGTCAATGACCATTGAAAATGTCATTATCAATCTACAATCATATCGAATTTTGGTGTATTGTTTATGGAATACCCGACCAGTCATAAAGTTGTAAGCACTAAGCGGAGAGCTCCTCAATTAAGCCCTCTGACAGGCCGCAAGGGGTGTCATCGCCTCCCTCCCCATCCTACCTAGGGGGAGGGGGGGGGGGGGGGGAGTTGAAGCTACAAATTGAATGAACATTGGTCAAAACACGCAGTATTAAATGTGAGACTTACTGCAAAGTAATCAGCTACTGCTTGTGTAGGTTTATACATTTTTGTAATTATACTTTCGAAAATAGGTAATTATGATTATTCGTGAACAATTATATATTTACACAGTATTTGGCGAGCTTGTGTATAAGAAACCCGAGCGGGTTCAAAACTATTCCGATTAGGTGATTATTAGGTACGTGAATGAAGCCGGAAGTATATTTTTAATAGGTCTATAAATGTTTATTTCGATTGTATAGGGCAACTTTTATTATCTGCAACGAGGAGCATTATATACTGAGACGTTTATGTTTTTTTAACATTACGCCAGTCAACTAGATCAAGACCATAATTAGGTACCTACTCTGTCTACTCCGAGACTACTAAAGATTTTTTTTTAAATAAAGTTTGTATTAAGCTTATTGCTATGTGAGTTATATGTTTGTAACGCAAAAAATATTAGGGCTATAATAATAATAATAATACAGGACAAATTACACACATTGATCTAACCCCTAAGTAAGCAAATTATTTGCTTGTTTTAAGGGTGTTAGACAACGAAACAAATACATAGAAATACACATTATAAATACTGAGAATATATTTAATAAACGATCAAACCCAGAAATACAGACATCTATGTTCATCACATACATGCCTGTCCCTGTCGGGAATCGAACCCGAGCCCCATTGAGTCGCTATATACGTTAGGCGTCTGCGCTAACCATTCGACCAACGAGGCGGCTTATATAATGACTGCAAAAGTAAATATTATGGATTAGTGTGGGTTTTATGTTAAACTTGTTGTTTAAGACGAAGTTAAATATGTATTTGTTTCAATACCAATACTGATAGACATTCATACAATTCCACGGGACGGAGATGTAAGCAGTAGGTCGGTAGACAGCGCGAGAAACTGCCAGAAAGTTCTGTATCATGTACTTATCACGTAGCAATTTCCTTTTTTAAATATATTTAATGTACACATGAACTTGTTAAATGTATGGACTTTACAATGCCTTTTTCGAAACAAATTTACCGCTTCTGGATAATAAAAGGTGACAGGTTGGCAAGTTGGCGAAGGTTGACTATTTTTTTTGTTTATAGTGTTGATACAATAGTAAAAAACACTTTTCGAACAAATATAAATAGTCTTATGATGAAGTGCCGTAGCCGCATGTACCTATTCTTTACCTATTTGATCAATGAGCCCATGTAGGTTGTTAACTTCATTGGAATGTTATGAATAACGATCGTTTTTATTATTCTTTGATAATTTCGATTTATAAAATACTATGTATAAAAAATAAAAAATTGTTTGCGTTATGCGTCTATAATTAAATGTAACGGCTTAATCTTAAAAAATAAAAATATATCACCGCATCAAGTTAAATATCAAGCAAATAGTGTTAGCCCAGAACCCCAAAATGTACGGTCCGCCCCCGCCCCTATAAATTTAACGATAAACCGTTGAGATTATTTACCTACATAGCATACGTAAACTACGGACAAAAGACAAGTAGGAACCGAGAGTAACCTCAATGTTTCATCCGCATTGCTTCGGGCATTCCAATTTCTCTTCCAATTTTCGGCAAAGTAAAATAGTTCCACCTTCAGTAAGTGCAGTTAATAACTTTATACTATAATTTAAAGAACTAAAGGTCAGAATAAAAAGGTAATTTGTTTCTTTTGTACCAAATTAAAATACACCCTAGAATCAAATCACTCCCTAATACAAACATACCAAAGTAGCACCCACTTACATCCTCTTAATGCCATAATTAATCTTATTTGGTTAAGAAGAGGGGTTTCAATTGTTTGTAAAACAACACAACTTTTACACAAGATGGTATGTCAAGCTACTGTCACACACACACATACTAACACACACACACACACTTATATAATACTGTGTGCTAAGAAGGATAAGAACGTGGTATTAATTGTATTCTACTATTATATGCATATATACAATACTTAATCATCTTAAAAGCATTATCATTAATATTTCAGTTAGCAAAAATCTCACTTTTAATTATTTAATATCATATTCCACCACATAGCAGCCAATATATGTTTAATGATGAAGCCTTACTTGTATCCTAATAATGGTGTCACTCACAATTCACAGATTTAGGGTAAATCGTATTTAAGACTTTCTGTTCTAAAATCGAACAATTATCGACTTCATTGTAATAATTAAAGCATTTTTTTTGTGTACAAGATTGCCCTACAGTACAGTACAGGAACAGTATCTTTAGTAATAATTAATAATACTTACATCAACATAAAATTTCATGAAAAAAATATCTATTCTACTTCAAGCCTGAAATTAAAAACTCTTTATATAATCATAGATAATGATCTTTATTAAGTAATCTCATGTAGGTATTGTCTTAATATAGACCAAAGCAACTCAGGTAACAGGAACTTGGCATGAATCACCCTCAATAACGGATAAAAGGCTATCTATTTTTGGCAAGACATGAACTTCTTATACCTATATTGAAATAGAATATAGTTCAAAGTTTAGAAATATCTTACCTATTAGAAAATAATAATACCTATTAATAATCATTTAACAAAACTTATATAGAATCATGGCTCACGCCTCATATTATTGAACTCTTATACATTCAATCAATATTTACATTCTGTAAACCTCAACCCTCACTGACAGGTGGGGGTACAAATTGTCAATAAAAAGTAGTTGTATGAACACGGTAGCGCAGAGGGCCCAGCAACGACCCCTGAGGGACGCTCTTGCATTTCATTGAACTATGAGCACATATGGGAAACTGCATATAAAAGGGGAAGAAAACACAAGGGGAAATTATTCTCTTATGATGTGACCTTTGAAATAACATTGCATTTTAAAATATTTTTTACAATTTGAAAATCAATGTAGGAGTTAACTATTTTTCGAATATAAATGGTAAAGAAAATCCATTGTTTCAAAATGATAAGTACAGAAAAATATTTTGTCTAGTTAGATTTGTTAAATATATTTATTATTATTGTACATTGCATATTGTAATCTAACAACTACATAATTCACAATTCAATTTACGATTCCAAGACTGTTCTTGTATCATTATCATAGCATCGTAAACATTACAATGGTATTTCAAATAAATCCATAAAATATAAAGGTAGTACACAAACATCATAAATTAAACAAGTCACGAAGCGACGGAGGGTGAGAGGGTGCGGGGTGTCATCAATGGGGGTGATCATCGCGATTAATAAGAACTTGAAGTAGGTTCTACGATAATTAACCTAACCATACCTCGATAATCGTTGAATGTAATAAAAGTTACGCATAGTCTTAACAAGTTTATTGTTTTAATTAAGTTTATTAATACTAATATATTTTTATTGCTTTATTAAAATATAGATAATATACACTAATATTTTCAGTTACATGTAAGCAGTCCAGTTCATAGAATCAATAACAAATAGACGGGTAACTTTTTAGTCGCTATTAAGTCGACTTTTCTTTCCTATGTTCCATTCTTTGATAAAATCTATTAAAATTTCAAAGTAAATTATTATATAAGGTACTGTGAATGTTGTGAATATAGTAAATCGAAAATACCATATAAAGTGCTAATGTGATAGGATGAAATTAAAAGTATTAGTAGTTATTTGACTGGTTTGACCACTAAATATAGTAGTCATGATACATTGTATATTTGAAGGTGATGTGGGTTTCCGTCGAGGGTGGTGCGGTTGTGGCGCCGTGCGCACGTGGTAAGCATTCCGCCACGCTGCTGGGCGGCCACGTGTACGTACTGGGCGGCCGCGGCGCAGGGGGAGCCGTGCCGCTTAGAGACTTCTGGAGGTATTGTCTAGGTGAGTCCAAAATTTTATTTTAATTCACATTTGTTATAAAAAAAAGGTGTAAAGCCTTTATAGATTTACATTAAATTGTCGTTACATTTAATTCAATAGCTAACGTTTTCAGTAATGTGTAGTAACTAGTAACGTAGAATGCTAAGTAATGTGGAGTTATAAAGAATGAATGTAAGATTACCGAGAGTGAAGTAACAGGCAGCCTTAACTCCCACTTAAGATCTAACTACTACTAACTAGTAGGTACCTACTGTGCTACTCCACTGGGATGCGTGGATTAATAAATATAGCATTTCTTCTAAATCTTGAAGGTTCACATGCTTTCTTCATGCATTCATATTTACCATCGCTCCGATATCAAACGCCATATAGACCTATAAATTCTAATTATAGGAATGGTAGGCACTACGCCTACATCTTACGAGATATGAGTACAAGTGAATAATTGTTAGGATTTTAATGTGTATAATATTTTAAAATATAATTTGCGGCTTGTATCTAATTCTTTCGGCGTTCTGCCTAGACAGTAGGTTTATCTCGTGTGATCGCCGCGAGCGCCAGTGTCAAGCACCCTCGACAGTGCCAGCAGTTCTGTAGGACTCTCTCTAATTAGGTCGAGAGCAGTTTATGATTTCAAGGATCAATTAAACGTATAAGTCTTAACACTTTGTACCATTGTCATTTTTCGGAAGAGCTTTGGCGGAGTTTTGTTAAATGAAACGGAAGTTTCAGTAGCTACTTACTGTATAGGTTTTTCCAAAAGGTACGTTACATTTTTTTAATAAATATAAAATGAAGAATAAACCGATTCAACCTGTCCGTATCGATTTATCTTTTATTCTATATATATTAAAAATGTTCAATGAGCTTAACATAGCTACATGTTTATAGTTATTTTCAAACATTACTTTTTTTTTAATTCCGTTCAGTTTTTAAATAAAGGACTCTTCCAAAATTACCCATGAAAGAAATAATAAAACTGAAATTTTTCCAAAGAGTGAACCCTGGTATAAAGCAGCTTATCTAATACAGCAACAAGTAAATGGGAGCGCTTGGAGGCCCGGGGCGACCCTCCACCTGCACTTCAGGAACACAGCGCGACCTCGTACGACACCAAGCTCTATGTGTTTGGAGGCGAAGCCGGTGCGCTCACCGAGACACCGCTCTGGATATATGATACTGAAGTATTAGTTTGATATGGTCACAATGAATAGTCCTTGCTAAAGATTAGAACTCTGATATTTAAAACAAATGATTTCCGCTTGTCAGATTCAAACCTGGCGCAAATTGGCCGGTCAGACAAGCTCGTTTTCTCGCGGTCATCGTCTGTCCGCTCGTGTTGCGAGCGCGCCGCGTGGCCGCCGTGGGCACTCCGCACACGCCCTCAAAGACTGCTTGCTCATCTATGGAGGCTACAAGGATCTGAGAGGGTCCACGAATGAATTGTGGGCCTTCCATTACGGTTAGTAATATGAAAAGAATTTTAGTAATCGAGTTTGAAATTGGATATTCTACGAAATATTCTTGATTTAACTAAAATATGTAAAAAACGGTGTTTTCATAATGTTATTAAATTGATTTGTTGATTTTGATACCACGCAGAGACGGAATCGTGGCAGGAGGTGCGAACAGCCTCACCAGGCCCAGCGCGACACCGACACGCAGCCGCGCTATATGATGCCCGCCTCTACGTGCACGCGGGACAGTGCGACTTGAGAGATTGCAGTGACCTGTGGCACTATGACACATGTCGGTATACGACAGACAATGTGACGACTTGCCTTCCAAGGTGATATACAATAACTATGGCCTTGTTATATGCAGTATCTCGAGTTTGGACGGCGGTCCGCACGCCGACAAAGTCTTCCCCGAGTGCACGCTCCGGTCACGCAGGACTCCGGGCTGGTGCACACTTCTACATCTTCGGAGGAGAAGCACAAGGACACCCCACCAATGAATTGTGGCGCTTTCACTTCGGTGTGTTGACTATTAATCATTTTACATTGTTAATTTGAAGTCAATAACGAATAATATTTATAAAAATATAAAATAAATATAATACAACATTATTCATAATAATTATATCTGTGCAATCTTACAGCGACGGAGACATGGGAGCGCGTGCTGCAGAGCGTGAAGTGGCCCTCGGCACGCGTTGATGGTCGCGCGCTGCTGGTGGGAGGCGCGCCCCCTAACTCCTCGCACGCCACCAAGAGCCGCGCCTCCCGGACCTCCGCACCTTGCCGTGAGGCTCCCACGGGCTTCCTGCGTGAGATTTCGAAGCTGTCTAGTTTCCACATCCGCCGCGCGGCTCGTTGCTCGTACACAGTACTGGCGGGTGACCAAGACTCTACTGAGAGCCTCGTGCGTACTGAGCACTCCTCACTATCTAAGTCGCGTTCTGCCTACGTCATTGACGAGCGTCAGCCCGCAGACGGTGACGAAAGCCCACGCGGGGCCAACGACCTGGCCCGGGAGCCCATCTCCGTGCCCGACTTCGCAGACATGATCCTTCCTACACCGGTACTCTCGCCTGCCCAAACCACTAAACTGGTGTACCTTGACTCCGAGGAGGAAGAGGAAATGAAGAGAGAGATCGCCTCCTTCAAACGAGAAAAAAACGGAACGACAATATCCAGGACCAAAGTTGGACCGATGCCAAAGTCAGCTTCTGTGAAATTCACCAAGGACCCTATCACGGAGACCACTATAACGACCGAAGACGAGGGAGAAATGTCGACATCAGACTATGCGAGCGCCGAGCGAGTCAACAGGCTTTCTTCGGGATTCAGCAATCCTCATTACTTGGGGCCAGATATTAGAAATTTAGGATCGGCTCTGACGCCCGACTCCGGCGTAGGCCCCGGGGACATCGAGCTGCAAGACCTGAGCGGACGACGCGCCCGGAGTGCGTCACACCATGCAGACCGGCAACTGCACCTGCTGCTTGTGGGCGGCCGCGAACCGCCACATCTAGCACTGTTGCAGAGCCCGCTGTCGTTATGGAGCTATAGGCTATTGTAATTGACCGTATGGCGTAGCGGCCCTTTGACTGAGAGTTTAAGTGACACTTGGGGAATATAACTCCTTGAAATATAAATGCGCATGTACCTGATATGATAGAAGGTATTTAGAAAAGTTGTTCGATTGAATAGCATTCGTCAGTATTAATATCATCATCATAGTCAACCGTCTTGCACTTTAATGAATCGGCCTTACCCACTTTGTGCCAACCCTTGCGATCCGTCATCGTCATCATAAGTAGATCTATTTGTGTCACATTTGAATAACATTTAATGCGATCCCACTATTTGAAAAATTTCTCGTCGTTCCTGCTTGATTTTGAAATGGTAGTTCGGGACCAGTGCCCGATCCCTTAATGATATATATCGTAACCTAATCTGCCTTACTAATGGTGAACTGTAAAGGTCTTGAACACTGCAGAAAAAGATCTGGAACTATTTTAAACATCTCTAAACAATTTTAGTTCTGACATGTAGGCAGTAACTGTGAAAATAACCCACAAAGAATTAAACAAATCCCCCGTCATGTTCCTCAGAGTGAAGTATGGGAAGCCCATATATCGTACAGTATTTCCTATGACTATGGTATGGTTGGGTAAACGAATATGAAGAGTACTTCAGCTAAAACAGTATTTTTAACTCTTTCACGCTCATACGAGTACATCATTTCTTTATGATAATCTTTCACACAATTAGTCTTGAGCGAACATTTTGCTACAACTTGTAAAAATATTTTTAAAAACCTCCAATTTACTTGGAACTGGTGAAGAAACTCCAATCCCATGTAAGGTTTTCAAGAAATCGACTTTTATCGAATCTACAAAGTTAGTCTGGGAGATTATATTCCTCTGTTCTCGGTTATGATTTTTATAATCTCTAGATATAGTTTTTAATTGTCTTTTGGAAGATATTCATTCGTTCATCATTCATTGATTAGTTTGTTCTTGTAAAGAATTAGGGTTAATAGATATATTACAAAATTATCTTATAAAATGATGCTGTCCTTAAAATTGGATTAAAAGTAGTGCCTGACCAAAGTGGTATACCTACCATGTAAATAAAAAAGGGCAGAGATACAAATTCTGTTTGTAATATGTAACTATACTGCCATTACTTTAGGAAATGAACACCAGCGTAATTTTAGGAATTTTTTAACATTTTCATGATATTATACCTACTTAGTTGATATTACCTACTACTTATTAGTGATGTATTAGTTTGACGAGTCGTTTGTTCTTAAAGGTGCAAATCAGTGCCAAGATTTGCGTACTTATATACGTTTTTTTTATTATTAACAGTTTAATATGTTGTACATTTTCGTTATTTGTTTGTGTTAACTTTTTTATGTTGTGTATGTTATTTAGGATTAAGAAACAGTATTATTTGACCAAAATATTGGTATTAAACTTAATTATTTAATACAGTTTTTATTTAGTGTTTAATAGTATGGGTAGACTTTAAATATTAAAAATTAATTTACTTCCTGCCGCGTTCCTTTTTCCCTTCTTACTTTAAGTACCTCAGTCTGTAATTTATAAGGCTTATATATTTTTGACTCCTGAACATATCTTAAAATGTTAATAAAATCGTAGCTGTCAATAGGCATTTTTTTAAATACCTACCCTGGAAAATACAGAGACTTCCAAAGGTTAAATCATTGATCAAAATTAATAAATCTATGGGATTAATATCTACGTTATTAAATATTGAAATTATGTTTGTACATGTTTTTCATGCTACACAATTAACTCACCTGAAATACTCTTCTAACAGGATGTTTGACTTAATTCAAATCTAGCTATTATCCGCGAGTCCGTCCACGTCGAGTACAGAAAGACGTTATACCTTTCATTAATTCATACTGTTTGAAATCGTCTATGAAAATTAGCCAGGTCAGTTTATTTAAAGGTGGAGAACGACACGGCAGCTCAGACGGAGACAGTATCCCAGAGGTCGCATATTGAAATCATGTCCATGTGAATGATTTTCATTGAACATTTAATTTAAAAAAATGTTAATTACTACCAATCGAACCCAAAACTGCTCAACAAATAGTTTAGTACTATTAATTAGTGGTAAATGATGTTATGTATGTATAATTTATAAATATGAATTATCAAATGTTTGACATAAAAATTATTAAATTGGACTTAAAAGCCCCGAAGATTTTCAGACAAATAAAAAACAAAGTTCTTTAGCTTTGTAATAATAGTACTGCGGCAGTAGGTACTTTATGAGGTTACTAGATATTTACAGCTTTTATTATATATTTTTCATACATATGTCGGTTTTGCGTCATTATAATACAAATAGGTACATTATCACGGTAGTAAAGCAAACTCTGTCAAATCGGGTAATTTATGGAATGTATAGGTATCGCTAGAGAAGTGGCCAGAATAAAATATACAATTATTATTATAATATTTATAATTCAGAATTCTGTCAAGACGTTATACAAAATATTATTACATTTTTTGATCACTTAACTTAATTAAAAAAAGGAAATTTCATACAATTTAATGAATTAAATTTAATTATAAGAAACATATTATAAGCCTAAAAATATTTATAAACATGCAAGCCATGTTAAGCTAATAATATTTATATAAGCTATTTATTTATCGTAAAAACATCTGTTATTTCTCGTAGAGACAGAAAAAATATAAACACACATTACACATAACATATAAATCCTTAAGTGAATTTTATTTACAAATCGATGTGTAAAAAACGACACTACAAGAGTTAATCTAGCATTTTAAAAATAAAATATCTTTCTAGAATCAAATAAAATGTATAAAAACATCTATCTAAATAAAAGGTATAGATATACTCCAAGTAATAGAAGACAATAAGATCAGGGATCAGTTGAGTGGAAGGTCTCACGGTAGCTCGAATTGTACGTCGTACAGCGCCTCGCAGGCGGCGCGGGCGGCTGCGCGACGAGCCTCCTTCTTACTGTTCGCTGCACGGAGAGATATATTCAATAAGTCAATTTTTATTTCAAATAGGTCTACATTATACTTGTAAAGATCAAACTCTAGTTGTACGGTTCCATTAAGGGTAGGTCCATGGAGAAGAAACGTCCGTGGTCTGACAGAAACTCCATGGATACTAATGTTTGAAAATATTTATAAACCTGTATAACCATGTTAAGCTTATTAAAATTTATATAAATATAGAATGAAAAATAAACCGATACGGGCAGGGATTCGAACCCGCGACTACTGGGAAACCGTCCCGTCGCTCTACCAACTGAGCTACCGTATCATGATACGGTTCGAATCCCTGCCCGTATCGGTTTATTTTTCATTCTATATTTATATAAATTCCATGGATATTATTTTAACTTAATTATAAAATTATAATTATTTGTAGTAATGTCCATTTAAAGTGAATATTATGTAAACTCGTAGTTTAAATCGGCAATTACTTAGTTAAAGTTATTCTATGAATAATTTTGCTAAAATATGCCTCAAATCTTAAGCCTTCCAAAGTGTCGCACTATTCCAGATCAGTAAATATATGTCCACTCTCTTACCTTTTCCCACGTATGTTTGTCCATCGATGTCGAGTGCGACCGCGAACACAGTCCCCCCGTGAGGCGCGCCCGCGGCCGGCAGCTCGTAGTAGGACTGCTGCGGCCGCATGTGCGTCAGCAGCGAGCACGGGTGCATGGAGCTGGCGTGCGAAGGCAATACGCGGACCTTGGGACGCGCACTAGCACCGGCCGTAGAGCCCTCGGCCGTCTGGTGGGGGAGGGTAACATTCTTATAATAGTAGTTTTTTATTATAAATCAATTTCGATCGAGTTTATCCTCTGCAGGTATAAACGGTGTCTAGTGACTCTTTTTTTTTTTTTATATGATCTAGGGCAATGCTTGACTACATTCCACCTGATGGTAAGTGGAATGTAGTCTTAGGTGGTAAGGCGCATTACCCTAGCAACCTATTCACTCTTCGCTTGAAGACACCCACATTGTATTCGGTCGGAAATACCGACGCAGGCAAACTGTTCCAATCCTTTGCTGTACGCAGTAAAAATGAGGAAGCAAAGCGCTTCGTTCGGACAGGTGGAATGTCCACAACAAAAGGATGAAAACCTGCCGTGCGTCGGGACGTCCGGTGATGGAAGGGGGACGGGGGAATTAAATTGTGTAATTGTAATTGTGACTCACCGCCCCCCCGTTGTTCTTGAGCTGCGGCACGCGGTGTCCGCCGCACTCCCACTCCGCGAACAACTTGTGCAGCGCGAAGGACGCCAGCTGTATCATGGGCAGCGCCTCCGCCGCGGCCTCCCCCTCCCCCGGGGCCTCCCCCTCGCCTGCACCCGCGCCTTCTCCTTCGGCCTCTTCCGCGATTGACTTCTTCGACTCCGTGTCCATTGGAACTAAAATATATGTTTCTTTATCAATCCGGGCTCTACACTATTATTTTGTATATAAATACGTGTTGTAAGTTTGCGTGTGTGCGTGCGCTCACCGTCCGGCCGGTCGCGGTCTTGTAGAACTCGCTCCATGCGCTGTATCATAAGATCGCGGATAGCTTGTTCGGCCGCCGCGTTACGAGCGACGATCTTGGTTTCTCCTGTATCAATAATATTTATTACATGACATGTAGCACTGCTGACATGAATGATAAATTTCTTTCGGATACAAAAATGAATAAAGAAATTCACAAATAGGATTATTTAATAATCCACTCGCAGGTGTTTCTTACCGTATCCCGTGTATGTTTGTGTGTCGAGTTCTAGTTGTGCGCAGTAGGCGTGTAGAGCGCGCACCGGCGACCCCGCCGCCAGGGGCTCTACTTTGAACTGCTGCGGGAGTGTTTTATTAGTAATAAAACGACACCGACTTCATTTGACAGTCATCTACCATATTGTTATGTGTTGGCACATGTTAGCTAGTATATATATTTTTTTAATGGTTATTGGTCTGTAAGCTTTAATTGCATAATGTTGATTTCCCAGGTGAAATGAGTAAAAGGTAATAACATCAGCCTGCAAATATGCAATCTAATCTAATAGATTATCAAAACACCTAGTAAACTTTTTATGAGTATGAATTAGAGCCATCAGAAATAATACTCGAGTCGCATCACTAGTATATGGATGTTCATACTAGTGTGTGTAAGAGTGTGTATATCCTTCCTCACCGAGGCCAGCGTGTCTCCGGGCAGCATCTCATTGAGTACCATGAGTGCGTTCTTGGGCGCTAGTAGCCGTCGGAGCGTCTCATTCTGCCGACGACGACGCTCGCGGTTGTTAATTTTTTTAACTGTAGGCAATACATATGTTCATGACATTTATTATATGGGTTGAAAGGCTGAAGAGTATATGGATCTTATCTCTGGAACTATCAAACAGATTGGAAAATATCCATATTTAATATAAAAAGCCTGAAAAGTTTAAGGAGATCTCTGGAAATATTAGTCTAAATGGAAAACGTCTTGTGGCATTTGATACCAATTTACTAAGGAAGCCTAACAAGTAACATCACAAAGAATATGAACTTTTAGACTAATATTAGATTCAAATATTTACTAAATAACAAAGATAATGGAAACACGTACCACCCTGCAACTTGGACTTCATCCAGAATGGGCGAGGAGGTGTATCAGGTGTATTGGTGACTTCTTGTTTATTATCCATGTCCGACTGCGGGCTCTGAGATTCTAGTTGTATAGGCTTCTGCTGCTGCTTCTGAGACTCTTCATGTGGCTCTTGTTGAAGTTGTTGCTGAGGTCCTGGATTCAGCGGCTGCTGAAGCGGTTGTTGCTGAGGCTGCATCGAAGGTTGTTGCTGCGAATATTGCTCTTCCATCTTAAGCTGCCCTGCCTAATGTCATAACCATCGTGATAAAAATAAGAGGAAATGTATTGAAATTGTTGGATCTTGAAGATTTAGTATAATAATTTATAATTTTATTAAAATTGTAACCAGAAAAAATATATCCTTTTAAGATAAAACAAATATGCCCAAGATTGTCAAGACCCAAGATTTAAAATATATAATAATTAATATTATTTTTTGTCTAAGAAGCCGGTTGTAGGTTTGTAAATATACAGGGTTTTTTTAAACATTTCTGTCTGCAGCTTATTGATATATCTACAGAACACCAGAACCTTTTCATATCTAGTTTTTTTGTTGGAAGGGTTAACATATTAAAAATGTAATAAATAGTACATCTTACATTTAAATACGATCAATATAAAAACTGAGTTGTTAGCAACACCATTGCTATTTGTATAATTGAATACATAACAAAAACAACACTGTCTATACAATGGCATATATATATAATAATTTAAGCTTCACTTTGTGTTAGTATGTAAAATAAAACTATTATACTAAGTATTCAAAATACTTTCAACCAACAAAATACTTTTTAACTAATTACTAAGCAGTCAACTTTAATTCTTAAATTCTAGGCATATTGTGTTAGAAATAGTGGTCTTTTGTTATGGCATTTAAAAACATA
Source organism: Napeogenes inachia (assembly GCA_959347355.1). Taxonomy (NCBI): domain Eukaryota; kingdom Metazoa; phylum Arthropoda; class Insecta; order Lepidoptera; family Nymphalidae; genus Napeogenes; species Napeogenes inachia. Next base: position 16,739,820 of record OY365797.1, read on the forward strand.
CTTAAATTGATTGAGCCTTGAAGAAGTGCCTTACCAAAGAATTTAGAAATTATAGTTTGAACTAATTTGCAATACTAAGATTATTTTTCTACTTAAGATTACTATTAGATATAAAAATAAAAAGCTATTAAGAATGTTCACTTACACTGATAGGATTGTTGAACTGCACATTATCCATTTGTGGCATATGTGTGACATGCCCCATGTTACCAAGGATCCATCGTGGCTGCGACTGCTGGCAGTCAGCTGAGTTGGTCATGTGCACTCACACTCAAATACAGGCACACGCATAAGAGATACATGTTTGCTTATAAGTACAGTCCCATCAGCTATAAAGCTGAGTCTGACTCGTTACATTCATAACTGATTGATATGAATATTATAAATGCTAGTGTCTGTTTATTTTCCATAATTTCTTATATTGAATTAAATTTGATGGGCTTAAGACTTAGTTTTCCGAAAAATGATTGTATAGAGAACAGATAATGTCAATTTAGTCTCTTTATTTAAAAGATAAATAATGATTAGGCAAATCTTCAAGGGTGTAAAAAGGTATTATTCATTATTCCTAAGTAATATCCATCAAGATAACTAATATTACAAATTATTAGGGCTAGAAATAGATATAAAGGAATGTTAACAAAACTCTAAATATAAGATGTAAAACAAACATTTCTAGATTTCTGCTAGAGAGAGCAACAGCTGGTAAGTCTATTTTTAAAATAAATAATCATTCACATATCACACATTCATGAGGGCAAGTGCACATTAACCACTTCAAACCAAATCCTACTATGAGTTTCACCCTCCAAAATTGCACCAATCAAATTAATAGACCATACTTATGATAGAGCAATTTCAAAAGGCTCTCATATTAGGTATATGGAGCAGCTTACTGTTAATTTAGTCAGAGAACACTTTATGTTCTTGAATATGTTACTCATAAACACAATGTTTTCTCAGCATTCCGTCACACTCTATAGGCATACACCAAGCCCTTAGTACACTGTTGACTGTTTCCAAGATACAATTTTTATCTATCTATGAACAATGCCAATAGTGGGTACCTAATATTGCAGAGGATAGAAAAAACATCTTCTCATTCTTTCCACAATATTGGGTTTCGGGCTATTTTAGTGTTAGCTCTTTTATAGTGTGGCTGAAGACTATAAGGCCAGTCAGTCATTAAGTAATCGCCATTACGCTGTGATAATGGTAGATGTCATTACAATAAATAAAATGCAAATAAACATATTTTACCACGCTGTATTTTAAACGAAATTATTAAGCTTACCTCAGCAGCGGGTACAAATTGTCCTGGGGTATTATATCGGTTAGAATAGCGTCCATTATCTGGAAGTGAAATTAAATACCACTATGTCAATCACCAGTTAACGACCTCCGTAAAAGATATGATATTAAGTTATATAAACCTAGAACCAAAACTGAAATTTCTTCATTAAAATTAAATAATAACACGTTTATTATTATTTTATTTACTGACACTAACACAATTTTTACCCTGCTCATTATATTTAAATGGTGGGCAAAACTAAGATATTTTTTATAGACATAAGAATAATACTTACACTTATTATAAGACATAATTTATGATAGATTAGAGTATCATTTATAAACGAACACTGCAGCGGTCCTGTTATTCTTTTAAAGTTCTGAGAGTGAATATCGAACAAAATATAAATTACTCATTACAGTACTGCTGGACCACAGATTCATAAATGTCAACAGTCAAATACTTTCGTCCTTTCGGACAGGCTAAAGTTTATAACCATGCTGCCTCGTTCTTAATTTATTAAATTTATTTTATTCTTAAGTATTGTCAAATACTTATACTACCAGTTACGATTTCAAACAGTTAAAAATATTACAATTAACATATGTAGGCAGTCCATACTTACATTTCATGTGCGTGATTAAATTAAAATTATTATATTATGTACGTTAAATAGTGTTTGTTACTCAACCACGCCAAAACTAGTGAACGGATTTTGATGAAACTTGGCAATATTGTAGCTTGCGTAGCGAGATAACACATAGGCTATAGAAATTCTAACTTTTGCACGTAGTTTGGTCTGTGACATAATATATGTTATAGTACGATTGGGTAATTGCCATGGGAAATCCTGTTTTAATCTTTTGGTTTACTGAATTTTACATAAGTATTTATGAAAATCCTTCTTATTTCCCCACGGGTTCAGAAGGAGTGTTATGTTAATTAAATATATGTATACAGTAAATAGAAATAAAGTCAACTATCTTTTGCCCGAGAATCCGTCTACGTAGACTGTAAAAATAAGATTTTTATGGCTAGGAACATAAGCCAGCCAAAAGGCACAAAAATTACCTTAAAAAATTATTATAACTCTTTTAAATTATTTTTATTTTTTATATAAATAAGTAAAAAAAATCAACACCTTAGAGTTTATACGGATATGGTTATTGGTTAATGATATTACAGAAAACGTTACTTCTGACTATGGTATCTCAACTCTCACACAACAACTGTCAAAATCTAAACGAGACCCACAGGCTAAATGAGACGGGACGAGTCGACATTCGAGTTTAGACAACGATATTGAAATTCCTGTCCTTTCACAAACAAAAAATGCTGTGATTTACATATTTACTAACGAGTTCTACAAGAATTTATATTTTTAATATATTTTAGCCGCAAAGGTTTCGTGAAACACTGAACATTGTCAATATACATAACATTGCCACAATTTTAGTGTAATTAGATTCTCATTCATTGAGCGCAGTTGAAACTTGAAGTCCAACTAATTAATAAATTGTGAGCGGTATGTATATTTAAGTTATAAGATAACTTCTTTTATTCAATAATGGCATTTTAAGCTAAAACATAACTTTTTTCTGTGATTTGGGATTTATCAACTTGTTTATATGTACTGAATTGTTTAGCTGTTGTCAACAAGATATGTGTAAATAATACAATGTTTAAACTGTTACTGTTATAAATTTTTAAAGAACAGAGGTTAAATAAGGTTATGCCCTACATACTAATATTTGAATAATGATAATGCTGAATAAAAAAAAGGGGCTGCTAGTAAAAAAAAATAATTTATTACTTAATAACTGTGAAACAGAAAAGATAATTTTACTGTTTCTCAGGAAATGTTGGAGGTGTGATGTCATCAGTGCACTGTGTTGTGGTATGGGAGTGGCAGTATGAGGGGCAGTGGTTACCACATTCTCCTGGGGTTGCAAGGACTCTGGAAAGAGCATATGCAAAGAAACTGACGAGAGTGGTTCTGTCTGATGCTGATCCTGCACTGAAAGGACACTATGTCAACCTGCGTACACTCACACAGCTCTCAGATACCCCTGGTAAGTTGGAACAGTATTTCTAAAAGCTATAAATTCTAATATATACAATGGTATATTAATAGTTAACAACTATATGTATAGTCCATGTGACAGAACATTGTAAAGTACACATAATATGTTTACAATAATTATTATTGTTTTATTATTTAATATCTTTCAATTGGCTTTATAGGCCTTTAACAGATTTTTTCCACAGAAAAAGTTAACTCTTATTATGTGAGAAGTTTGTCAATCATCAAAGTCCCACATGTGTTATCTTTAAGCCTTGTGGCCTTTGTATAATACTGCTGTATCCAATTTCTTAATTTTTTTTTTTTTTTTTTTTTTTTTTTATATGATCTAGGGCAATGCTTGACTACATTCCACCTGATGGTAAGTGGAATGTAGTCTTAGATGGTAAGTCGCATTGCCCTAGCAACCTATTCACTCTTCTCTTGAAGACACCCACATTATATTTAGCCGGAAATACCGACGCAGGCAAATTGTTCCAGTCCTTCGCTGTACGCACTAAAAATGAGGAAGCAAAGCGCTTCGTTCGGACAGGTGGAATATCCACAACAAAAGGATGGATACCTGCCGTGCGTCGGGACGTCCGGTGATGGAAAGGAGACGGGGGAATTAACTCGTGTAATTCCTGCGCACACTCACCAAAATGTATCCTATAGAATACTGAGAGGCTAGCAATTTTACGCCTGTGTTCAAGGCTTTGGAGGTCGGCTTCGACCAATTCGGGATCGCCTATAAGCCTCTTTGCTCGCCTCTCAATTGAGTCCAGAACCGCAAGATGAGACTTTGCGGCACCAGCAAATATGTGTCCACAGTACTCTACACACGACCGGATCTGTGCTTTGTATAAAACAAGAAGCTGTCCCGGTGTAAAGTACTGCCGAACCTTCGCAAGAACGGCAAGCTTTTGCTCTGGACTCAATGAACCGACCAAAGTTGAGGTTCGAGGAAATCTCTAAGCCTAACAACTGAAGCCGGTCACTGTATTCCAAGGATACATTCTGGAAAGTAGGAGCCAAGGTGAAAGGGCTCCTTTTGGCGGTGAATAGACACGTCTGCGTTTTGGTGGCGTTGAACTTGACAAGATTGGCATTGCTCCATGCGGAGACTGCCTGAAGTTTGTCATTCAAACGTTGCACCATGGCTTCTCTTTCAGACTGTACTTGATCTCGACTAGCCCGAGTACTCGGCAGATATCTTTCTACAACTGTGCTGTCGTCTGCATACCCATAGATACCGGGCTTCAACAGATCATTAATGTGCAGCAGAAACAGAGTTGCAGAAAGAACAGACCCCTGAGGCACTCCGGCATTTATTGTCAAGGGTTCCGAGGAACACCCGTCGACAACTACTCGGAGAGATCTGTGGCTCAGAAAGTCCGTTACCCAGCCGATCAGACCAGGAGATATACCGTACGCTGAAAGCTTGCATATAAGGCTCGCATGCCAGACCCTGTCAAATGCCCTCGAGACGTCCAGAGAGACGGCGACCGCTTCTCCGTTCTTCTCGATGGCCTCGCCTAAAATGTGAGTAGCATACACTAGGAGGTCCCCAGTAGACCTATTACGGCGAAACCCGTACTGTCGGTCACTGAGGAGATCGTTACCTTCTAGGTATGCTAGTAGGCGCGAGTTCAATACACGCTCCATAATCTTGCAGAGTATGGAGGTGATTGAAATCGGTCTGTAATTGACAGGGTCGGCACGGCTGCCTTTTTTGGGCACGGGTTGCACATTAGCAAGCTTCCAGGATTTCGGCACTATTCCAGTCATGAAAGAGAGGCGATACAGACGTGTCAGTACAGGAGACAACTCAGCTGCGCATGTCTTGAGCAGAAGCATCACATCTAAACGACACAATGTTCTCCATACCTCTTTGTTAGTGATGCGGATTTCAGGCATCAAAATACCGCAGTGAGGAAAATGTGCTGGAGAAGCATTGCCAGTGTCTAGATGCGAATTATCAGCAAACAGAGAAGCAAGTACATTCGCTTTCTCTGTTGCTGTGTGGGCCAGGGATCCATCCGGCTTCAGCAGAGCAGGCAGTGAGGGTTGGCAGAAATTCGACTCGATCGCTTTCGCAAGAGACCAGAAAGCTCGACTGCCAGTTGGTCTGACAGAGAGCTTTTCGCCATTCTTAACGATTCGATCGAGACGAGCCTTCCGCAATGCCTTTTTGTAGGACTTGGCAGCTTGGTTAAAGGCTCTCTTCTTAGAACTTACATCCGGAGTTTTGCGGCTTCGAGCATCAGCCCAAATGAGATATGCCGAATGTTTTCGGTCTTGAAAAATTCATTTCAAATTGAATGTTCATTGATTATGATGATGATGATGATGATGATGATTATGATGGTTGATGTAGCTCATTATTTCCAAGTAGAACTGATGAACAGTCTTGCGGTAAATGTGACATGCAAAGACTTGCTGGAGCTAGCCTTGATACGCCACTTGTCCATCCAGTCCTTTACTTTGTCCAAGTGATTCTGTAGAACTAAGGATGCTGTGCGAGGATCTTCATGATTGCTAAGTGCAGCAGTGTCATCAAGGTAGCTGATAGGATGTTATTGGTTGTAGTTATACCTGCAGTATATATTAAGCATAAGATAGGACCACAAGATAGAGCTCTGTGGCGCTTTTATATAATAGAAGGCAAAATTAACGACACCTACTCTAGGTGTCGTTAATTTTGATTCTGAATATTCTATTTTCCAGATATGATTTTAGCAATTTATAGAAATTGTGTGGAAGTACCCTTTTCATTTTAAAAAAGTGGGCCCAAGTGCCACACCTTGTCAAATGCTTGTTGAATGTCAAGAAAACAGTACTGTTTCTTTTCAAAAGCTTCTCTTATTTTGTTAACAACTTGATGAACTTGTTCTTTGGTAGAATGGTCAGTTCTGCAATCAAATTGGTGCTGTGGAAAAAATTCATTTACATTACATTACAAGTTTGTGTTAACCTTCTTAAGATGATCTTTTCAAAGAGTTTTGATAGGTTTAGGAAGTTGTTGCAGTATTTCGGGTGTTTTAAGACAAAATACAGGAGCTTTGTTTAATTCAAGACTTTTTATTTCTCTGTGCACTTTTCTCGAGACAAGCAGCTTTGTACTGGGAAGTATTGTCGCTGGTTTGATTCCAGATAGTATCGGATTTCTTTTTCAGTATTTATGTTACCACTGTTGAGAGTTACCCTGATAGAAATAATACCAATGTTGAGAGTGAATACTCATATAGAATTTTTCCAAGGTCTGTGCCGGGTGGAAGGATTGCTAAACAAATTCGTTTTCCAGTAGCATTTACTGACGTAGATGCCTGGTTACTCTCGCCCTGGTAGGCGGGTCGCATGACATATCACATTCCATATTATACTTTTCCATATTTTACCCACCTTATTGGGAGATATTTTATTATTAGCAGCACTTTCTCAAGGTGCTACTATCACTTTTTTTTGGAGTTGTTTAGTTCTCCAAGCTCTACATTTACAAGATGTATAAATAATTTATTTAATAGTACTCAAATAATTAAAACTAATATGTCTAATTTATTTTAAGTAACATAAAGTATCTGTAAACATGTGCTCCCAATGCTGTCTGTAAACAGTAAGTTGCCATTTTAAGCAACTTTTTAAAAATAAAAAAATAATAATAATAATTGTTAATTTACTTGTCAACACATTTAAGTCTAACAATAATAATATAAAGACGGAGCTATGGATTTGGATATCAAAGCAGTTTACTTAACATTATATTGCCCGCCTATTCTTATGGCTACTGGCATTCTCAAAATGTGTTTGGTATACAGGCGTATCAGAGTGTGGGGTGCGTCGCTCGTGCTACAGCGTTCAGTCGCCGGGGGGACGCGGCGCGCGCTGGGAGTGGGCGCGCCTAGCGGACCCCCCGCGAGCCGCTGACCTGCGATACGAAGCTCTGCCCATGGAGGTTTGTGCGCTATTTATTCCGAATTTAAGACAACCCACTTTAGGCATTGTTCGTGAATACTAAACACACATCTTCATATATCAGATACAGTGTCGGCTCGAGGATTCGTGGTCGCGCGGCCGTCCAGATGCCGTGCAGTGGGAGGGTTGGGCGGTGTGCCTGGCCAGCATGACGGCGCGCAGCACGCGGCGTGCCTCCCTACGTCTACTGCGCCGCGCCGCCCATCCGCCCTACCCGCTGGCTCGCTCGCCGGCACCTCCCGTGCCCCCTGCGCCTCCCGCTCCACCCGTGCCCGAGAGAAACCCCGTGGATGGTGAGCATGAGGCCGCTAGTTTTGGTCACTAACAGTCTTTTTTTTTTATTAATTAAACAGTTCTAGGCTACCAATCGAATTCTATAATACTATGTACATAATATTCATTTACACACTCACCAGGCCGTAGACCCCGTATACCGCAGCAGCACACGGGTTCGAGCGTGCTGTCCGTGCAGTCCGCGCAGTCTGCACCCGTACACGCGCCGCCTCGAGAGGTCAGGACCGGAGCCCGGAGCGCCTCACCGAAGGACAGAAAGCCGGGTCTCGCTCGTCAAATATTACACAACCTCAACATTTTCAGTCAGTATATATGAATCACACAATATTTAAAATATAAGTACTTAATTAAATTCGCTAACAATATCTAATTTATCGTCCAGGCACGTCCAAGTGCAACGGATCGTCAGAGGCGAGCGGCGCCCTTGCGGACGCGGATAGCGCCAGCACGCGCTCTGGCCGACGACACAGCGTCGACACCGTGTCCACCTACCTCAGCCACGAGAGCAAAGAGAGTCTACAGGTAAGGGACTGCGTGTTAGCGGGCCTGTGCGTGTGCCATGACTCATGTTATACAGATAGATAGATACATAAATGATATTCTTTATTGCACTTCAAATAATAACTAAAATAATACAAGAATAATAACAATAATTAACGTAACAGTAACTTAAACAAGTAAATTATGAATAAGTGCAAAAGGTGGTTATATGTAATATGTGTATAACTGCAGGCGGCAGTGGTTGGTGAGTTGCTGAACTGCAGCGCGGGGAGCGACGACGTGTTCGAGACCAAGCCCCGCGAGCGATCCGTCGACGATATAGGTCCGTATCAGTACATTCAAATGGACGTTAGAAGCTACACATTATAAAGTATTATTAATACAACTTGATAATACCAACACTGTTTTAATGATTCTTAAAAAATACTTGCTATATTTGTGTTATAAAAGACAGGTAGACATTAAAAGACAGAGAATTTGCCTTCTATAACTTAGAAATGACGTTATATACGAGATGAAGATTAAATAGCCACGGATGATATATTCAGATTGCAAGCTGAGCGATGAACTGCATGATATGTCGCTGGAGGGCGAAGGTGAGGACTGCGTGTGGCGCTGGGTGGCCGAGGTGTCCCGGCCGCAGTGGGGCGCCCTGTGCGGGGCCTGCGCCGCGCCACTCGACGCCACGGCGCCACACGAGCCACACGCGCCACATATGCCGCCACACACGCTGCAAGAGCGCGTGGTGGCGCTGGCAGCATGCCACCACGTGCTGCACCTGCGCTGCCTGCAGAACCATCTGGATCGGCTGAGGGATAATGGGGTGTGTCTTTATATTATTCACTTAATATTTGGATTCATTGTTTACGGATGTAAAGTCTGTAAGGGTCTATAGTAATTATTTGGGTATTGATTATAAACATTATTGAAAAATATTTTTTTCTCAGGAAAGTCCCTACATAGAGTGCCTGGTGTGCGGGCACGAGTACGGACGGCGACGAACGGCCGGCGGCGCAGCCGGTGGAGAACAACCTCCGGGGTCCATGGCGTGGCGTCGCCAGTCTGGAGCGCTGCCAGGCCATCCTCCACATTCCGGCTCCATACTGGTCACCTACAAGTAAGTAAATGCCAAACGACACCTTCGTTCTCATATCACACATGTTTTAAACTTATACAAATTAAAATATAAGAAACAAAACACGACAAGCGCTCCCGGGATAGAATCGAAGATTTTTCGTCAGGAGTTTTCGTACGGATAAAAATTTCCAAGACGACGCTCTCCCCCCAGCTTCCAGTCTGGCGTCCAGGGTCCGTCGCACCCGCTGCCCGGCGCGCCATACTACGCGGTTGGCTTCCCGCGCCACTCGCTCCTTCCCGACAGCGCCCTAGGTCGTCAGGTGCTGTCCGCTCTGCGCCGCGCCTGGGAGCGCCGCCTGTTGTTCACTGTGGGCGCCTCACAGACCACGGGCCGCGAACACGTGGTGGCGTGGCGGGTCCCCGCGCCGCCCGCCGCGCCGCACCACTACCTGCCGCCGCACCCGCCGCGCCCGCTGCCCGCGCTGCTGGCCGCTCTCGAGCGCCTACACGGAGACCACGCGCACCTCTAGTACACACACGCACATACACGAACACACACGCCCATACACACACGTGTTAGTTAAAAATAAAGTCATACATTTTCTAGGAGGATATTAAAATCAAATGACGTTGATTATATTTTATTAGTATAAACTTTCAATTAAGTTTTTCTCCAATATACGATATTCTCATATCCTTGAAATTACTACCTAAAGTTATTTAGGATTTCTTTACATTCCATAACTTCATTCGATCGCATTCCATGACACGTTCTCGACTCTATATTCGATGAACCATTCGATGTCCTTGTTGAGACAATTTATTTAAACAATAGCGAGATATACTAACATATTTGTTTTAAAATTAATTGATATTGTATAATAAATATTTACCTTAAAGTGTCTTTGTAACATGATATTTGTCTTGACGAAGTCAACAAGACTAATAAAACTATAACGACGTAGATCTGTCTATTGGTGATTATTGTCAACTACCTCCAGTTTATTTAAATATAAACAAAATCAACAATATTGGTATAGACTAAGTATAATATTACTAAAATTATTCAACAAAGCTAGAAAGCATTTATAGCAGTAAATAATTTCGTTTTTTTTTATTATATAACTTTATTTTAAGAATTATTAAATGATACTTCGATTTAAGTTATTAATTAAGTCTTCCAAAAATATTTTTTTTAATATATTATATTAAGACTGACGAATAGTTATTTTAATATACACAATGAATATCTTGCCAGTAAATGCCTTATTAGAGGATATGTATATTATTATAGACAACGAAGTTATGAAAATCGACTCAATTATTTTAATATATTGTACAATTTATTTATAGGATTACATTATATCTGATATGTCCCACGCACGTCTTCCTTTAGATCTTCCAATGAGCTATACGAGTTTTGAAGTTTATACATCGTTGAACGATTCTAATGTTAATATTATATAGTAATAAATTTATGAAAAAAATGTTTGTTTTATTTATTTTTTTACTTTTTTTATATATACAGACTTACCTTAGGTTGGTGTATAACAATGCTAACTTTATTTAAATTTAAAAAAAAAATATTTTTTTCTATTTTTGATTTGATATTGACTTGAATCACAGATAATTTATATGCAAGTAGAAATAAAAATTTAAGTAAAGCGTGATATGCTTCTATAACTAACTAGTTCTGTCTGACTAGTCTCTACCCTGTAGTATCATAATACTATCACATTAAAACAAAGGATTCAAATTTTATCATTCTAAACAATAGTCATTATATGATTATTTTTTAACTATTTCTGTAAATTAAACAGAGACATCTTCTATAATCCTTATGTTAATACAATAAACAATGTGATATGATGAAATGTTTACCTTATTGCAAAATAAACTCTATTTCAAGGACACAAGGTTCTATATTCCTTAAAAATCGAAACAGTAGCCTATTGTATAATACTATATTAGATTGCAATTAGTGAGAACAAGGAAGAGAAGAAACAATAAACTTATAAATAAATGGTTCGTCTGTAATTTTAGTATAAAACGCTGCATGTCGTGTAAAGTGCTCTCAAATATATCTATTTCATTAAAAATGTCTCAGAAAGTTTTAGATGATTTAATATCTAAAAGCCAATTGGATAATATTTTAAATGAGGTAAAACCAGGTTCTCAACTAATTGGATATGATCTAAAACCGGCAGCTCAAGGATTGATGGGGTTACTCGGTGACCACTTGAGAGTCACTTTGCAGGTCACAGAAGATAATGTGGTGACGAAAATTCATTTGTTCGTAAAATCAGTCCCGTTTGAAAACAAACCGAAGGCGGATTTTATCAACCAACATTTCTTTTTTAAGAGAGAAGCTATGATGTTTAAAATCATTGAAGAGATGGATGAAGAAGATGGTAAGTAGGTAGAACATTAGAATAACAAACAACTATTTTAACCTTTTGGGCGATTTAAACATCTTTGTATTAATAGTTAAATATTTTATGAGGACATCTCCTCTGTTTATTTATTATCCTTTGACTGGTTTTTGTGTAACATACCTTTTGAAATTTAAACAAAGTATTTTTTTAATTTCTAGATCCATGGTATCCCAAAGCATATTTAAGCAATGAGAGAATTATAGTGATGCCTGATTTGTCTGTGGAAGGCTACAAGCAGATTCCAACGTTAGAGTACTTTGACAAAAAACATGTTCTAGTCTGTGCATCGGCAATTGCTCGTTTCCATGCAGCTTATGCGAATTATGCAACAAAGAAGAGCACAACAGATCATCCATACAACTTGCTAGAAGAATATGGTGATATAATGACCGACCCTCTTTTCAAACCATCATCGCCTTTGTATGCTTCTGCAAAATTAACAGCAAAATTTATACAAGAATTTTTGGAAGTTAGTGCTACATATCCAAATAATTTTGACGAACAAATTTACAATGTCTTCGTGAAGGGCTGTGACAATTTAAAACCAAGAGATGACACATTGAACGTAATCATTCATAAAGATTTGTGGGCCAACAACATTATGTTCCAATATTGTGGTGATGTTCCAAATAAAGCTGTTCTCATTGACTACCAGTGTTCGCGGTACGGACCACCCGCATTCGATCTTATGATATTCCTCTACCTAACAACTACAACGTCCTTCCGAAATTTGTATGAAAAGGAAATATTCGACTATTATTATACAATTTTTTCTCAAAATTTAGATGAACTTACGAAAAAAAGATTACAGTATCTGAATTATAAACGGGAAACTTTTATAGATATATGTGAAGAGGCTCGTTTATTCGCTCTGGTGGAAGCAATTACAATATTTCCATTCGTATTAATGGATCCCGAGACAACTCAGACCACTTTTGATGATCCTGAGACTTACATGGAATATTTGGAAGTTGATCGAACAGCTCCCGTGTTGGCGTACGCTAAAGATCACACCCAATATCGACTTCGGCTGTTGGAAGTTATCCAAGAGTTCGTTAAAAGATACATAAGGCTCTAAATACTTGCTTTAGAACTACGACTAACACGCCAAAAGTCAAACATCAAAGTAGTTGCAGGAATATAATATAATTCATTGATATCTTTGGTTTGACATAGTTTTCTAACAAAATTAGTTGGATTATAAATGAAAAAAATCTTTTAATCCTTGTCTGAGTTACCTCTGCTTTTTCGTTAGTTTTGAATAATTTAAAACAAAACCTATGTAGCCTATTTTAGAAAAAATATATCGAATTAAACAACATGTAAACGCCTGTACCCAAAACATATTTAACTTTATAAAACAATCTAATTAAAAATTTTATTTAAAAAAATAAAATTGTTTTAATGTATTTTAACCTTCCAGCTGATGTAGTAATAACTTTTCAGCTGATTGTATTAGTGGTAAATGGCAATGTGCAATAACTTAACGCAACATCTTAATATTTTAAAGTTTATTACTTATCAACTTATACATTATCTATTCACAAAAGTTTTAGAGTTTTTTTGTTAATGTGTATAGGAGTAAAACTTTAACAGTTGTTGGGAGTTGTTGGAAAAGATTAGGTTTACACTGCCGCTATTTATTTTTTAGTCGTTTACAAGGTATCTCGGTCTGTTTTTTTTAATAGCTATGACCATATTAAAGAAATCTGCCAATGGTCATAACTAACCAGTGATATAAAGTTGCTTAAATTTATTGTTGAACTTGCTGTTTAGAGAAGTTTTGTCTATTTTACAGAGCGCCTATTTACATTATGCTTTATCTGATTCCGTTTTACTTTAAATATCTAAGAACTAAGAAATCTTATCAGCTAACAATACTATCTGATTATGTTTGTGTATGTATAAATATACATGAAAAAATTTAATTAAAAATGATTGCTAAAGAAGTAGCAACAAAGTCCATTATTGAACCAATCCTCCTTCACAAATATCCTCCATAAGTCGGAGGTATTTAAATTATTTAAATTCTTAATATTTTAAAATGTTGTTATTATTCTTTTGGTACTAGAAAACTTACTTACTTTGGTAGTTAATTCAATTTCTTGGTATTTACAAATAATAGTACATTTTTGAATATTTTCTTTAATTAATGACTAAGCAGGAGAAGATGATACATGAAGTGCTGGAATGTTTTAAATAATATTTTTTAAAAGAAGAGACTAAAACCCTTATCTGGTTTTCTTAATTTATTTAAATGAAGGGTAAAATTGGAGTTGCAAGCATTGCTTTTTGCTTTTACCTGATTAGCACTTTACCATTTTCCAGGTTAGTTTTATTTTGTTCAATGAATTGTTAATAAAATGTCTAAGTAACTAAGTGTCTCTCAATATAGAGATCATACAATGATCGTTACTTTATTGGATTCTGGAGTAATAATAATATTCTTTATTGTACACCCAGATCAACAATTACAAAAAACACAAAAAGAAAACAAAAAAAAAAGTACAAATTTGGCGGCCTTATCGCTAACCAGCAATTTCTTACAGGCAACCAATTAGTTGGACGAAAATACATAATGTAAATAGTAACCCATTTATTATTCCATAGATGATTTGTCTGAACGTAAGTTTTAAAAGAGAATTATAATTTGAATTTAGAATTTATTAACTTTATATTTTATATATATTGTAGCCGAAGGGTTTTTTTATTGCGATTTACAGTTGTAGAAATAACAAAAAATTATGTTCGTTGCTATTAATTAATTTCATATTTGTAATTAAATGATAATATTTATCCACAATGATGACAATTTTGCATATACCGATAAATATTATTTTCTTAATCGCTGGCATACTTCTTTGAAAACCCTACCAAAGCAGTAAGACACAGTTGGCCAAATTGTAAACTAAAACGGTTGAAGATTTTAACATTGATAAGAATCTAATAGTGGTAGTGATAATCCAGAAGAATTATGTTGAAGTTAGGATAGAATAATCCAGAAAAATTATGTAGAATTATTTTTACGCAGATAGTTTTTATAAAACACTAGCTGCTGCCCGCAGCTCCGCCCGCGTGTAGGTCGCTTTTCGCGTAGTCTGTGGAAACCACAAATACCCAGACCTATAATAGACTCATAGTTAATTCTATAGTATGTTATTCCCGTAATTTTATACATATAGGCATTACATTGCTGCGATATCAGACACATACACACACAGACACTCGATTTTTACTGTCACAGTCACACATATATATATACTTATATACATATCTATATATGAGTGAGCAGATATTACTCCCTCCTGAGGAGGTAGACCGAGTAGCTTGCTGATTAGCGTTATCATAAAATAATAAAACTTTGTCTAGTTACAAGATGTAAATTTAATCTACTTATTGATAGAAATTTTGAACTAAACTGTTGTTTAATAATTAAATAACTAATGTACATATATATTTATCAAATTATTTTGTCATACTGTCATCGAAGTGATGCCAACTCATAAGTCAACTGCTGAATGTAAATATCAAACCATAAATAGATGAATAAGCCTCTACAAACTTTGAAGTTTGTTGTTATATAATTAGGATAAGAAAGATAACATCAGTTGCATCACCAAACTGGAGACATCAAGCTACTTGGCCATTTAACCGCTACACTTATATGGCATAATGCAATTCACGCTGATAGGGCTGCGTCGTTCGTTTAAAACGTTTTGGGGTTTATGGTATTGAAAACATAATAAATATTATTTAATACAGTAATAATTACACTTGAAAATATAAAAAATATATAAGATACAAAAAATATATACAAAAATAACACATATATAAGAAATATAAATAACTCGCCAGCCCTACGCTCACCCTGCGCCCGCGCAGTGGGACAAGGGCGGCTTGTCGCCCTAAACGGCACCGAGGACAACTCGCATATGTTCGCCTGAATCACCGAATTTTATATACTTATTTATATTATTATTAAATTCAACCAACTGATTTTTATATTTCTGTTATATATTCAATTGAATATAAAAATAAGCAAGACAAATATACAACTGTTTTTTACAAATTATTGTACATTATTTAAATATTTTTCCTCTTTAACTGTTTTAAGCATAGAATTATTACACAAACTCTATGGTTTTGAGTCATTAGTCAAATAAAAAATAAATCAGTTACTATAATAAACATTACGATAACCTGAAATTAAAAATCAGCTGACCATCTGTCATGGTATATAAATACTTTACTACATTCACATTCATTAAAAACAAGTAATGTTTCCAAAAAAATCATCTACATATTGGAGTATGATTCGATGCCGTGAGCCGCGATTTTTTCTTTACATGAATGAATGACATAATTTTTATTTACATAGGTAGTTTATCGGCTCTTTTTGTATCTTTGTAATTTTATCGATGTTCTAGCTGCATCCGTGACTTCGTTCAACTGAGATTATAATTATTTATCTATTATGAATAGGTATGCAGAGACGATTTGTGAAAAGTTACTGTAATATGTTTTTTTATAATGCACTCTTGGTTTCAAAGGCAATGTTATTTATTAGAAAAAAAAAATCGTATCAAGCTCATTAGTAAATCTTCTCGAAACCATCGTGTACAGAGAATATATTTATAGTAATAAGTTTATTATCATGATACGGTATAAAAAATATAAAAAAATATGTTTTCATTGCATTCTGTAAGGAATTCGATAAGATCCAGATCTTCGAACCCTCTGCTTCCAATGTCACACTTTCCTACATCCGTCCGTGATCCTGAAGGGCGAAAGCATCTAATACTGATTATGTTTTGAGAGTCCAGGGGAGAGTGACGGCAATCATATTTCTGCAGAAGAACCAGCTCTTGCGTCCATCTATTAAGCCTAAGGTTAGAGGATCTGTATCGTTATAACATTGTATTTTATTAGTTCAAAGTTCTTAAAAGCATATAGAATTAGGTATGTATTTTTTGTGTCTGTGTATAAAATAGTTTTTTATTTAGTTGTTACAAAAAGTAGGAGTGATTTATAGACACATTCGTTACCCACACATTACCAAATGCGATTAATGAAAATCATTTTTACACCTAAAATCTGCTTGTCGACTTTCATGATCTTTTGTATAATTCAAATTGGATTTATTCAAAATAGATCCATTTTTATAACATTAATATTCTTAAGTTAATCTTGTTAATATTCTGTAAGATAAATAAGGTATTCGAAAAAAGTGTTACTTACTTAATAATCATTCCTTATACTGTTAATTAAGCAGATGCTTCGCAACTTAGTAGACTCAATTAAAAACTTATAAATAGTAATAACATGACATTTGTTTTCTCATTTAACAACAGAATTTTAGTACCATATATGTCACACTCCCATATTTAGAACTGTACAGTGATTGAAGGAAAATGATGTTTTCTAGAACCATGATATCACCAACCTTGGCTCATTTGAGTCAAATATTAATTTCTAGTATTAAATAATTATATATGTGGTATTTTAGTACCACGTTATTGTCAGACAAAATAGTATTTAATTATTAATTAATTACAAATAAATAACAATTATTAAAATGATGACTTATTAGTTATTTATTATTTTGGTTATTATTAAAGTTGTCACATTCAACCTGCTATATCTATCCTCTTTAAATTAATTGCAAAGCCGTGATAAGGATAGCAAAATATTGAACATTGTACATTTTGTCATGTTTGTGAGTTGCATTTCTACAATTATATATTATCATAATTAACTTTTAACATAATAATAAAGGTTTTGTGCAAGCTGCAGCGGTCAGTTGATGGTGTAGCGTTACGTATTGCAGGGAACATAATCCCGGACTTGCAACACCGCCGATGTCGCAACCACTGAACATATAGCACTGAGCACATACTAGTTGAAATACTTTTTTTCATGATAGCAAAGTATTGGAATCAAGTGTTAAATTATAGTATGTAGGCTATCGTTAATTTATTTAAAAAATTAGGAAGGTATGTCTTCAAAATAACAAATAACTATATGATCAGTTATATTATACTTTTCCAATGCCTGTTCAACATTATTATTGTTAATTTAATATAATAATAATAATATCAGGACAAATTACACACATTGATCTAACCCCTAGGTAAGCAAATTATTTGCTTGTGTTAAGGGTGTTAGATAACGATACAAATACATAGAAATACACATATAAATACTGAAAATATATTTAATAAACGACCAAACCCAGAAACACAGACATCTATGCTCATCACATAAATGCCTGTCACATCACATAAACACCGGGAATCGAACCCGAGCCCCATTGCGCCGTGACACGTTAGGCGTCTGCGCTAACCACTCGACCAACGGGGCGGTAATATAAAATAACGAACTGAATATTTAATAAAATAATCGTAAAAATGATAAAAGTCCTTGACAATGCGTAAGAAAGCTTAAATGTGGAGCTATAGGTCAGATCAGGAGTCTGTAATAATTGGAATATATTTATTAAAATCGAAATCAATTTATTTTTATATATATTTTATATATGTTTTACCAGCTGCACGTTCTCACTATTAATATATACATATTTGAGATTTTAATATTCCTAAAATACCAGTTTTCCAGTAGGAAAAATCTATGTTAGTGAGTACTTTTGCACAAATATTGATTATTAATAAAATATATATTTTTTTCAAATAATTTTACCACTATATACCAAAATACTATTGTAGCGGTCTACTGCTATTTTTATATATTCACTCATGCAAGGCATCACTTCTCATCTTCTCACTTTCTTCATCACGATGGCGAAGTTCCTGTCTTTTATGGCCATCTTAATATTATACTCCCTAATAATCAAAAAAAAATTATGTAATTGATAAACTTTTACAATTAATATAAATGTAGGTTTTTTATTTTTTTTTGACGTGACTAGATCTAGACTAGATGGATTAGATTATACAAAAATTGAGTGTGATGAATAAAGGGAAAGAAAAACATACGAAGAAATCGAAATATCTTACAAGTTACAAGAGAGTGTATTAAGTACACTCTTTTCTTAATGACCATATTGTAACTATTTGTGACTATATTGTTTAGCTCTGTATGAATACTTCTAGAGATCGAAGATGCTATTATATTGCTATACAATGGGTGATTCTCAATCCATCAACATAGGCTCAGCTTGGGCAGCTGACTCACACGGTACTCGATGAATACATTCTCTAACTGGGACATCGTCTGTTTTAAGAACTTATTAAATATAATTATACTATTGTGGTTGAAATATATATCAAAAAATACTAGTTAACTACAAAATTGCACAGTTTTCACAGAAAAAAAACTACTGTGTTGTTACTATGTTTTTAAAATTTCTACTTTATTTCATCTAGTGTAACATTCAAGAAGTCATTAATAGTTTCTTTCAATACTATGACAGGTGAACGCGTGTCGGGTGCGCAGGCGCATCGTGCGCACGATTTTTCCTATTTATTTCTATCAGGGCAAGCAAGCCTATCATCGGCCAGCACGCTTTTTTACCCTTTGTTATCAATTAATTTAAATAAAGCATTTAGCAATTTTTGTGATGTAATTTTTTATAAACTACAAAAAATAGAACATTTTAAAGTTCGAAATAACAACAACTAATATAAAAAATAGAGAATCAAATATTTTAAAAATACTTATTAAGTGAAATCAATATTAAGGTAATCATATTTTTTAATAATATACTGTCCTCGATAAAAAATCGAATATCTCGATTAAATTATAATAAAAAAAATTGCTTACAAAGTGACCTCTTGTACCAGTTTGGATTTTTAAACTTTAATATTTAAGTACTAAGCCAATTGTTTGAACTTTTATTTTTAAGGTTGGGATATAGGTTTACAGTATACATTCATAAAATATTTGTAGTTTAATATTTATACTATCGAAGATAAATAGAAAGTTACTAGAATACATTTTATTTCACCTGGAATTTATTTTTCAATCAATTTCATGACAAGTGTGGTAACTTCATCCATTCTCATCACCAAAACAAAATCAAGTCCAAATGTTATATCTCTCACAAGATACAAAAGATGTATACACGGTATGATCTCGGAAAATATAACCAAAAGCTTATTTTTATACTTTATAAAATCCTTCTAATTACATTGACACGAGATAATTATTCGCCACACACCCATATATGGCGTTGTCCGCTGACGTCACCTGCGCCCACGCATACTGCCGTCTGCAGAATACGTACTCATATTTTTCCTTTACCGATTCTTTGACTTTATTAATGGTTTTGAATTTAAGTTTGATTCTTTTTAGTTCCAATTTGGTAAAGGACTTAACTGTTGCGTGGGCTTAATTCCACCTTAAAACATGTTATGTTTCTTCAATAAAAACACAATGTAATTAAAAAAAAGTTATATATATGTAAATAATAATAAGTATGCCAGCATTTTAAATGGAAGGAAATTTTAGATTAAAGGAGAATAGTCGCCGACACTCGTCCGAGTATCGACGACTATTCTCGACGTTCCTTGAATTATGTGTGTCTGAGATAAACCTCGCCGTCACGAAACCTTCCCCGTAAGTGCATTTTACTGTTACCTTGTTTGGAGGTTACTGTCTGAATCATTCCAATAAATGTCAGAGGTCACTTGAGGTTTTATAACAATCACATACATTAATGTAATAAGAGCATTATAAGATATAAGAATAAGAATAAGTGTCCAAATAAATGTAAAACATTTTCATGGAGAAAGAATTTTTGACTTCGACTTTGACTTTGAATAAGATTTATTGAACACACAGAAAAAAACTCACAAAAATATTAATATCGTAAATGATTACACTAGTAATGCAATGAGTCGCAGCTATTTACATTTTACTCCCACTTTGGGACATGGTGCAAGTACGTTCTAATATTATACACGCATACTAAATTAATTAATAATAACTTCTAAAAATATCTCAACAAAACACATGTGGCTTGTACATAACATTATAATATGATTTATTTCTTTTAATGGTGTTCTTCCATCAGTTTAAGGTTACGGTGGATTAGTTATATACGCTCTCAATAGGATGGCAGATGCCAACAAAAAGACAACCATGTCTGAGGCTTTGAATTGCAATTACAATGACATCACTGTGACGTCATAATGCATTTTTTCGAATGCCCTTGTCCCATTATCGGTAAGTTGTTCTGCATACATAAATATTTAAGTCAATACGAGTTTCGCAAAATTAATTAACATTTCCATAAAAAGAAGATGTAAATCGTAAAGATTTCAATTAAAAAGTTTTTTTTTAAATAACCTTTTTATTTGAAGTAACCTTTGCAATACTTTTAATTGGATCGTAGTAAATCGACGTTTTCCAGAGGTCGTGGTTCGAATCCTTGCCCGTATCGGTTTATTTTTTATTCTATATTTATATAATTTTAAATAAGTTTAACATGGCTATACATGTTTATAGATATTTTTAAGCAGTGATTTTATAATTAGTAATAATTAAAAATATATTTTAATAATAAGAAGTAAATGTACCGATGTAGAGTTCAATATTTAATTATAATAACGACATTAGAGGATAACATGTAAATATGAGGTGTAGTTAATTCACAATCAAACTCTACATTGCAAATCTTATTACATTTCAATATTTATATCAAAAATATCCGACGTTGCATTCACCGTTTAAAAATGGTTTATTGTATTCTTTTACAATATTGACTTCTAAGTTACTGGACTTAAATATCCGATAATATCCGTAAGAACAAATTCGTACCCAGAAATAATCTTGATCCAGAATGAATCCAGAGTGTATGAATAATTTACCTGAAACTATCAGGGTTTAGTGAACTAAATTATGAAAAATTCAGTGAACTAAATTCACTAAATTTTGAAAAATTTAGTGAACATATACTTTTAATATTATATAATAACTATGATTGTAAAATACATTATAAAATACAATATTAAAGTAAAAATTACCAATAAACATTATATAATTCTTGTTACCTTTATTCTTGTAATGGTCTTCTTTTAATGTTTTGACTCTAAAAAATATGAAATCAACCCAAATTTTCGAAACATAATAAAGTTTGATTAAGTTGAGAACATTTTGAAAACATTAAACTCGATTTTGTGACTTTGTTTTTGAAAGAGGTGACAAGGCTAAAGATAACTTTGTTTCGATTGGACGATCAGAAAAAACAATATTATATGATTGTAAAGTCTTGCCAGTACACATACTGTTGTAAAAAAAATAATTGACAGTCTTTAAGTTTCCTATTAATGTGGTAGGATATAAGGATATAAGTTTTCTAAATCTTATTTTTATATTTAAGTTTATTGTTTAGTTTTGCTATAGAAGTAACAAGTTGTTATAAAGACACAACTTAGAAGTGTTGTTAAATAAATGTATAAGTGTATGTGTGTACGTAATAATGTATCAATGTAACTGTGTGTAATTATTTGTACCTTGCACACCGATGTATATTTATTATAATTACCCCACCAACCTGATAGTTTGCAATTTTTTTGACCCTAATGGAAAACATCGTCGTTACTAAATAAAACTGCTTGTTATAGGATTTATTTTCTTATATATAGAATATTATATGTATTGTGAAGTGCAATAAATAATTTAGATAAAAAAGAATATATTTTTAATTTACCGAATATTTAAATCAGGGTCTTGGATTTTAAGACCTTTTTATTCCTTTCTATGTTTATTGCTCGAGAGAATAAACTAAACATAAAAAAAGTGATGAAAAAATTTCAGAGATCTACCTGTCTATATACATTATCTAGTCTGTCTGCCTATATCTATAAAACTGATTAGTAATTGTAATCTAGTAATAAATAAGTTATAAGTAATAATAAAATGATTTGCTAATTGGACATTTAAATATAAAATTTATGGAAATTGTTAACTCAACAGTATTATTATCATCAGGTAAGTTACTCGCAAGCCTTCACAGACAGGTTTATTATTATTATATATAATATAATCTTTTATATATATATATATATATATATATATATATATATAGATATTTGTTTATCATTATCATGTTAGTTGGATAGTTTTGTTTTTGTTGTAAAAAAAACGCTAATATATATTTAGGAAATTCTTTCATGTACGTATGTCTATCAATATTGTACGATTTCATTAATAAAATAAAATAATAATTGAGAAAGAAAAGTTTTTTTGATTAACTAAAATTTATACCTTTCGTGAACCAGAATGACTATTACATATGAAGCTGGGTAAATATTAGAGATGCGCCGAATAGTGGTTTCACCAAATAACCGAATATTAATATAATATAATATTATTGACCGTGTCGTGTAGCCAAAAAATATAAATACTCGAACCGAATATAATCAGCACCAGAACCGAATAATTCGGCCGAATACCGAATACTTACCGAGTATTCAGCGCATCTCTAGTAAATGTATAGATATATGAGATCATTATTACAAGAAATAAATATGGAAATTTAAAACACAATTTATTAATAAAATAATACTAGTAATAAATAACAGAAACTTGTCACTTGTAAGTTAAAATCACAATTTAATTGAATGGAATATAGAACCCAATCATATTTTATAAAACCACTTTATTATCACACAACATCGTGTACATATTAATAATGTATATGAAGCCAATTAAGAATAATACAAACTATGATCGGAAGTAAAGCATGCTGTTTTTATATTTGTAGGTAAGTCACTGTAATCTTTATTATTCTCATTATTCTGATACTATTTACAGTTAATATAATCGGTAGCACTAAATCAACATCTATGGTTATTGGTTTCAATATCAAGAATTTTATAGGTGTGTTTATAGGTGTCCGTTATTGCTGATATTATCTTATCTGTCCGTCGGCCATCGCGAGACGATTCCTTTCGACTGTCCTTTGTTTTGGAATCATTTCATGGCATTTATATAACAGCGCTCTTTTGTACTTGTAATCTTTTTTCTTTCTTATCTTATTAACAATATACCACATTAATGAGTACAATATGGGTTATGATTTGTGAATCATTTTGAAACCGAAAGGTAGTATGGTTATAAGAAAATAAGATTTGAGCATTGAATAAAATAATAACTAAATCGAAATTTAATCGAAATGTTAAAATGTTGAAACTTTTTGAATGTCCCTAGTTAATCAAAACTTTATTAAATATAATTACTTTATAAACTCGGCGTTTTAGAAAAAACAACCGAATTAAAAATGTATCGTTGGATATAAATAGAACTTAGCTAATAATAAGTAGTATATGTAGGTGTATTGAGTTGCATCGCATTGCTTTCTCGGAACGCGGCCGATAAAACTTATCTTGCACGAAAGCCTGAGGGAGAGGGCTGCGGTCTGGGGAGGACGGAGTAGGAGGTGCGCGCGCGCATCCCGCGAGCCTCCGAGACATAGTCAGTGATCGCTCGGACGCCGCATGCGCCGCTCGTCCTCTTTGCCGTTCTTCCAAAAATCCGACCCCTATTGACCCCAAAAAGTGCATGAGCGGTCCACGAACGAAACGACTTCGCGAACACATTCCGCGAGTAACATTACTATAATAAAACCAACTAACTGCTTCGCTATAACATAAGTGAGCTTAATTCGCAATTAACTTGGTGGAAAGAACTGTGTAGAGGATAGTAAAGTTTGAATTAAATGTTCAGAATTGCTCCGTCCTAGGCCACCGGCGCCGAAATCAAGTGAGTCATAATTTATTCAAATATTTTACCAACGGCTTTATCTTATACATTAAAGTTCAGTCCACTTACTTGTGTTTAAACGTCGTGAATCATGTTATTGTTAAATTACTACATAGTTGCTACGATCGAACATGACATTTAATAAGAGCATTTGAGGTCTTCGTCTTAACCAAGTAAAGTGATTTAAAAATATATTTTTATTAAGATTGAGACATAACTTTTGTTCTTAAAAGCTGAGCTGAGTTCTGAGTGTTTTATTTTATAAATATTAAAAAAAATGTGTTCTTATTGGTCTTTTTAAATTATTTACCAAAGTAATCAAACTATTTTGTATTCTGTAAGGTATTAACACAATGATATTTGTTGTCAATTGTCACGAGATGTTTATTGTTCTGATATGATTACAAACAGTGTATTGTATCTCAATGATTGTTTGATTTAATATACTTTATTCCTTGTAAATAATTATACTTACTTACATATTATATATTAAGTAATATGTTTTAATAAACTGTTACTAACGTCTTTGTTAAATTCCTTTGGTATTGTTTGCAAATTCGTCATCCCTTACGCGACAGCGAGGCGATGGATCAAAATTTTTAAACGTTAGTCACCTCACATAACTTGATAATTTTAAATTTGTAAAGAACTATAATGACAGTATTATTTTAAAGGAATATAGAAGGGGAGTAATTTAGATTAGAGTATTTTTAATATTCATATTAGCTCACCGAATTTACTAATAATATACATGTACTAAAATACTAGTAGGTACTAGCTATGGCTTCTGACTAAGCCCGAAAGTCTGCAGGGCTTTATACTAAATAAACTACTGATCAAATGAGGGAGGAAAAAAGCATTGTCCTCATTTGCCATATTTATATAGAACTCATGAATACAAGTTATATTTTTTGAACGACACTTTCAAATACTAAAGGACATAATGTGATCTTGTCTATGTTTAATAATCCACGATAAATAGGCTATCCAAAAAAAAAAAAAAGCAATCTGACTGACACTTCCAGATTTACTCGTAGATGTCGAAAAGATTACTTTATGTATTTAATTACACTTAGTATCATGGACTTACAACTGGTGTCAAATAATAATATATACTAGATACTGGATACAGTTTGTAGTCAGTCTATCATATATAATATAAGTATACATAAACATATAAGGTACATCAGAAGATATTCAAAATACAGATAAAAAAAACCGCTTGATTATTTAGTTTTCTTACTGAAAAAAGAAAAAAAATATTTAGTTTTCTATAAATTACAGCTACCGTAGTCAAAAACGGGCGACCTCGATGAACTCAAAAATAATAACAGTTAATAATTTAAATGCCATTGTTTTGAGTATTACTGAGAATAATTAAGATGATGATTTTATAATTATCTTAAAATTTTAAAGCATTGTGTATTACATTTTTCTTGTTTCTGTTTGGAACATTTTTAGGTGTAAAACTATGTTAAATAATACACGGCAAATTTTGCTGACTGGTTGACTTCATTTTAATTTCTTTGGTCCTTTAGGTTTCATAAACTAGGTCGTAAGTAAAACACGACAAAAGTCACGGTTCGTGATCTGAGTAGTGTAGTGTAGAGTGTCGCTGACGCAGTAGCGACGAGACAGACCAGCGCTCATTGTCGCAGGACTACGGCCCTGGGGCTTTGGGTTACAACGTCTTATAATTAGTGTAGTAGTATAGTAGTATGGTAGTAATTACTGGTTAAGTTAAAAAAACAAAACTCTTATATCTACCATGTTTCCTCTACATTACTTTTCTACTAACTTTAAATTATATGCAATATCGAATTTCAGTTTTATAGATACATGTATTTTCAGAAACAGGTCTTCAGTTTATGTTATTACATATATTGATAAGGTAATGCCGTTTCGAATTAATTAGCAATAACAAAAGACCTCGAAGTCGTCCTCGCGAATTGTGTCAATATTTATTATTTGAGAAATTACTCATAACTTTTTATATTGATATGTGTCGTGTTATCAATTTCAATAAACTATAATTCAAATAACATTTTGAGTCATTTTCAATTTCTTCTTTAGTATTTTATTATCACAGTCGTTTCACAGTCGGTTTATTGAATATTACTATACCAGTGGTGACACACCACGTGCTTCGACAAATAAAACGTGTTATATCGATAATTTGTTTAATTAAAGCTAAACAGAGTGCATTATCTTATTTACTTCTCTTTCGAAACATCCACATTCCTTACCACATCAATGTTATCTTTTATGAGGTATCATCTAGTTGTATTCTCAAACATAAACATGATTCCCATGAAAAGATTATAAGTAAGAAAATTCTCAGTGTATAACAAAGTCGAGTTTGTTCTTCCATGACCTTTAGTCCCTAAAGTCCAAAGTTAATCAGTTCTAAGGAAGAGCCCTCAACCATGTCGCCCTCACATTCACTTGCTGCGTTTGTTTACATCTTTACTTTTTAACTTAATGACTTAACATTTTGAGTTTAATCAATAATTATTTGTGTCAAGACAATTAAATACTATCAAGTGACATAGTTACATTTAATTAATGAATATATGTATATTTTTATCCTTGTATCCATGAAGAACACTCATCGTTTCCCCATTTTGTTATTCAAACGCGCTAATTAGAAATACAACTGCAAATAAATAAACGTGATACGCATATTATTTATTTACCTTATTAATAAAGTGATCACGTCGCGAAATTTTATCTGTAACTTAGATTTTTAACCTTCGAATAATGCGAATATTAGATATGAGTGTAGAGGCGTTGATCGTGGGAGCTTTTGTTTTTGTCCACCTCCTAACAAAATGTTTATCGACATTTGAAGTTAAGTGCTCAATAAAACTGAGCATTTTTTATTTCCTTTATAGTCCATTGAAAAGTTACATTTGGGGTTGCGTTTTTTAGAGGACGCAATTTTATTTTTTTAATGTGTAGGGGGGGTCAGTAGAAGCTTAAGTTCAAGTTTGTGGGGTCGCCACCCTTGTCCCACGGCCGCCATCTTGGAAAAACGGGTGCAAAGGGTTTTCGCTCTGTATCTCGTAAACTAGTTACCCCACAGAAAATTTAATCAAACATAAAATGTAGAAAATTAAATTTCCTACAATTTTATTTCTATTACTTTTTATCGTCAAGTGACCAACAAAAAAGTTATAAACAAAAATAAGTAAAAATTTTGTAACAAATTTCCTTTTGGAGGTTATAACTTTTTTTCAGTTCATTTTACAATAAAATGACATCACAGCAATTTTGTAGAGGGTTTTTCAACGAACAATTTCCTCTTTGTACTTGTTTCATTTTAATTTATTTATCTAGGTTTTACAGCGCTCCAAACTTGAACGGATTCTCGAATGCTCATGGGGATGCAATAAAAACTAAAAATTAGACTTACTTATCTATCTATATTTTTTTTATTCATACAATTTATTATGATCTTAACAATCCTATGCTATTATTAAACTATGTTTGACCCTTTTCCCGACTACAAAACTGATTTTACTGTCGACCAGGCTGAATCGGATGCAGATGCGGTCATCGTCCGTTGTGCGCTTGCTGCATCACAGTCATATGATTCGGTGACAATTATAGCAGAAGACATCGACATCCTTGTATTGCTGACGGCATTAGGAAGGAATCAAACTAATGAATTTTTTTAAAAACCTTTAAAAGGGCGTACGTCCGAACAATTGTACTGTCTGTCTGTCTGTTTTAAATATGACGACGTAATAGCTGAGAATTTACTGTTTCTCCATGCCTTCCCAGGATGCGACACAACGTCAGCAGCGTATAACATGGGCAAAGTCAAATTTATAAAAATTTTGCAGAAGCATCCAGAGTTAGCAAGTGGAACTAAATTATTTATGAGGGAAAAAGTCGAGTCATCGTTACTCAGTGTTGTTGGCGAACGTTTGTTCTTCTCTTTATATGGCGGAAATAAAGACTCTAGACACTCTGCGATACAAACGATTTGCTAAGACAGAGAATGAAAATGCATTTAATCTCTCTTTACTTCCTCCAAGATGCAGCCCGTTTCCACAGTTTCCGAATATATCTAGAGTATCGTCTTTATTTCCGCCATATAAAGAAAAGAAAAAACGTTCGCCAACAACACTGAGTAACGATGACTCGACTTTTTCCCTCATAAATAATTTAGTTCCACTTGCTAACTCTGGATGCTTCTGCAAAATTTTTATAAATTTGACTTTGCCCATGTTATACGCTGCTGACGTTGTGTCGCATCCTGGGAAGGCATGGGGAAACAGTAAATTCTCAGCTATTACGTCGTAATATTTAAAACAGACAGACAGACAGTACAATTGTTCGGACGTACGCCCTTTTAAAGGTTTTTAAAAAAATTCATTAGTTTGATTCCTTCCTAATGCCGTCAGCAATACAAGGATGTCGATGTCTTCTGCTATAATTGTCACCGAATCATATGACTGTGATGCAGCAAGCGCACAACGGACGATGACCGCATCTGCATCCGATTCAGCCTGGTCGACAGTAAAATCAGTTTTGTAGTCGGGAAAAGGGTCAAACATAGTTTAATAATAGCATAGGATTGTTAAGATCATAATAAATTGTATGAATAAAAAAAATATAGATAGATAAGTAAGTCTAATTTTTAGTTTTTATTGCATCCCCATGAGCATTCGAGAATCCGTTCAAGTTTGGAGCGCTGTAAAACCTAGATAAATAAATTAAAATGAAACAAGTACAAAGAGGAAATTGTTCGTTGAAAAACCCTCTACAAAATTGCTGTGATGTCATTTTATTGTAAAATGAACTGAAAAAAAGTTATAACCTCCAAAAGGAAATTTGTTACAAAATTTTTACTTATTTTTGTTTATAACTTTTTTGTTGGTCACTTGACGATAAAAAGTAATAGAAATAAAATTGTAGGAAATTTAATTTTCTACATTTTATGTTTGATTAAATTTTCTGTGGGGTAACTAGTTTACGAGATACAGAGCGAAAACCCTTTGCACCCGTTTTTCCAAGATGGCGGCCGTGGGACAAGGGTGGCGACCCCACAAACTTGAACTTAAGCTTCTACTGACCCCCCCTACACATTAAAAAAATAAAATTGCGTCCTCTAAAAAACGCAAGGTAAGGCCTAAAAAATGTAACATTTCAATGGACTATTAACGTTTAAGTATTGCTTACTTTTAAAGTTTAATCTGCCTTATTTAGCGTGGATTTAATTACTCAACAATCTTGCGGTTATGTGACTACTGACAGATTGTGGTGGCTGCAAATAGATATATTTCTCGATTAATTCATTGTGGTATCAATCAATAAAGATAGAAATTTTTTCTATGATTTAATATATATCTTTTTTTATTAACAAAATATCATAAGTTGAACATTAGTCAAATAATAAAGTTTAAACCCTGATTGCTTAGAGTTTTTTTATATATTTTATTATTAATATAAATTATTAAGCGAATTGCTGTCAAGTTAAATAAAATCATAATTGATTTGAATGATAAGATAGTTAAAGATTTTTTTCTTTCAAAAACGTTAAGAAAAAAAATATGGTTGCCTGTAAAGTCGGTTTTACGGGCGAAGATTTACGTGACCACGTCTTTTTCTCGGTAGAATATTTATTGATATGAATATTATTAAATTGCACAATATTTTAATAATTTGAGTGATTTTGTTGAGGATAGGACGATGAAGACGTTGTCACGTAAAATCATTTTATATATTATTTATTTTATATTATATTATTGATGTTATTATTTTTTACAAAATTTATTTACAGACTTTTTCGATACATCAATTAGTTGCGGAGATATCGATCATTGAAGTTATTGTTTGCTACCAGTATTTTATATATTTATTTTTTTCAGTTATAAAAAAATACTATTTCCAATTGTGTCTACCAAGTATGGTCACATGTACTGGCCTACATATTAAATAATAATAAGTACAAATAATGTTATGTGACGTCACTTCTGATTTTATATATTTTAATATTTTTAATTTTAAAGAATTAATTTGAAAATCAAAACACTTATTCAGATCGAAGGTTCAAATTTTTGCTAAATAAATTTGAAATTAATTAAAATTTGTAATTGTAAATAATGAAGTTGAAAATTAGAACATTTACTTAAATTAGATGTTAAAATTCTTGCTCAACACATTTTAAATCAAGTTTTCTTATATCTGCCACTTTTTCTGAATATGTATTTGTAATTTTAAAGAATCAATTTGAAAATCAAAACATTGCTCGGCGGACCGATTATGTTTGAGTGGGAGAGAGACGCAAGGCGTTCTATGTGTGTGTGACTCATCGTTACGTTACCGGGCGTTATACTTTTTCATAAGTGACTCCCAGTATAACCTAATTTAAGACGTTGTCACGTCAATAAAATTATTATATATAATTACTAATTCGATTTCTTTTAAGTATTGTTATTTGTTATATAAAGAACACTCAATCCGTTTACGATAACACAAGCCCAAATAACTAAATGTTTTCCTGTAACTATATTCACATGTTTATCGTTTCTTCGAAGATGACTTATATTAAATTTCAGGAACTTTAATTACCTCCTACACTGAAAGACAATAACATGTTATTTAATTCTATACCAATATTCTTCATGTAGCAATGCTTCGAAGCTTATGATGTCGAGTTACTCTCTTCCTGGAACAGATTCGTCATTACATTAGTGATATAAATTATTATAAACAAATACAGGGTTATTTAGAATTAGTGGACCACCTC
Source organism: Napeogenes inachia (assembly GCA_959347355.1). Classification (NCBI taxonomy): domain Eukaryota; kingdom Metazoa; phylum Arthropoda; class Insecta; order Lepidoptera; family Nymphalidae; genus Napeogenes; species Napeogenes inachia. The sequence continues at coordinate 16,770,938 of OY365797.1, forward strand.
TTGCAGGCAGCCTCCCTACATCAATCCCAACAACATTTGTTCTACGACTTTTTTAAATTAATAGTTTTTAAAATTTGAGTTTTCCCATACAAAATTTATTTGTTGCCTCTGAATTGACATTAACTCTGAGCATAGGTATGGTGCCCGGGCGTTGACATTTTAAGTACTTCCTACAAAATACTGAGAAATAAAAAAAGCAACATGTTTTTGTTTCCTGTTTTTTGTGTTTTTTATCAAGATTTTTAAAATTAAAAAAAAACAAATGTTGTTGGGATTTATGCAGAGAGGCTGCCTGCAAGAGGCGGTCAACTAATTACAAATAACAGAATATCAGAATAAGAACAGAACAGAAAAAAAAACTTTATTTGTTAATATTAATTAAATAAACATGATCACGAACATACCTACTTATTGTTATTGTATATATACAAAATGCCTTGAAATAAACAGTTTAGTACCACGACACTAAATATCCAGTCAAAGATAGTTTTGCTTTAGACCAGTCATTTAATTTACTCTCAATCTAATCTGATGACAAATAAGTTGAAAATTAAACCCACTTAGGTGTCAGAAAGTTATATAAATGTGGGCAACTATACGAATATGGTTACATTGGGTAAAGAGTTCAGTGACTCTTACCAGATTGGAATATGGCGTAAGACAGGGTGGTCTGAGTGTCGTTAAGTCGGAGAAGGAAATAATTTCTTCTTATTCTATACAATGTATTTGTACTTAAAAACTGAAATTAATTTTTAAGAAGGCTATTTCTCTATTATATATTATATATACACAGGAAGATCGCACTTCACACCTATAATTATCTAGCAGCTACAAATCATTTTACTGATGACAAAGTAATTTACAGTAGCTCCCTGTTACCTCGACATTGAACACACCCACGCACTGCACTGCTTAAGTAAATGGATGACGTTACCTAACTACGTTTTATTATTTAACTTAAATTACAATAATAACTTAAAATGACAAATACTATCACAAATGAATACCTATTAAAAATACTAGTCATATATGACGAATTAAATCATGTTATCTATTTGTTATTTCCTTATTAATTCACAGAAAAGTGTCATAAAAAAAAGAATCTAGCTCAATAATACTAGATTGTTGTGTCTGGGTAATTATTATTAATTAAAATTCACAGACCATATTGTAGGTCAGTGTTACAATTGGCCATCGACATCAATTGTGCAGAATTATTCTATTAAATTATTCGTCAGCACTAAATTTAGATGACGAACCAATGTCATTGTCAAGAACAATGCTTAGGTATAGTATTACAATTTATAACTAAAGAAAAAAAGAAGCACATATATGTTAAACTAAGATAATAATGCGATCAATAATAATTATATTCGTTTGAAAATATCTATACATGTACAGGAATGTTAAGCTTAATTAAATGTTTAAATAAATAAAAGAACGACAGCTCAGTTGGTAAAGCGACGGGACGGTTTCTCAAATATCGTCGGTTTATTTGTCATTTAATATTTATTTAAAAATAATTATATAGCCGGTGGTCATATCAAGTACGTATGTTCATTTGTAATTATGATTAAATATATAAAAAAATTAATGAAAAGGTTTTCTTGGAATATATAAGTCAATTTATTAGTTTGATTGTCGCCTGAGCGGGAACCCTGTGGTCAGGTTCTCTACTGCAAGTGATTAATGGTAGAGTGATAGAAATCGGCGAGTGGTGTCATTTACTAAGCGACATTGCTCGATTGGTCAGGTTTATCTCTGATAGGCTCACATGCCGCTGAGAACCAATTGACAATAAATATATTTTAAAACATTTTTTTTCTTTTTTTTTTAAAGATTTTTATTTTTTTTATTCAGGATAAGTTACACACATTGATCTAACCCCTAAGTAAGCAAATTATTTGCTTGTGTTAAGGGTGTTAGACAACGATACAAATACATAGAAATACACATTATAAATACTGAGAATATATTTAATAAACGACCAAACCCAGAAATACAGACATCTACGTTCTTCACATACATTCCTGTCCCTGTCGGGAATCGAATCCAAGCCCCATTGCGTCGCTATACGTTAGACGTCTTCGCTAACTACTTTACCAACGGGGCGGTTTTGTAAGTAACGTTCAATATAATCCCTTACTGCGTGTTAGAACATTTCAAAACCTAAATAAAATAAACAAACACTTTGATAAGTACCTGTTTAATGATTATTTTATGTTAATAATTAATGTACATTCTTTTGATTAATTTTTATGGAAACCTGGTTTGTTGTCTGAGATAAATTCATTGACCTCCAGTCGATTTGTTTGGAGAATGATCCATGTGAATTATTGCTTTTTAGATAACAACTTTTTATCTTCCTTAAAAGTGTTACCATTATCAGTAATGAGCTGTGTTTACAATTTTAAACTGATTTTCCGGACAATAAAACCTGTATTACTTTTTAGCTTAAAAGTTTAAAGAATACACTCATAAATATTCGTAATACACACATAAATATTGTTAATACACACATAAATACTGGTTTTGACTAACTTTGTATATATTAAATCAGAATGATTGATACTATATTGTATATTCAACTATAAGTTTCCTTGTCAGATACGATTCTTTACTTTTATAGTGACCAGGTGCATCCAGAATCAAACCCGCTAACCTGTTGTTTGTTTAGGATCGTACCTGCAGCATCCGGTCATCCCGGGCACATAAATACATAAATTAACATATGATTTCACAATTTAAAACGTTTACAAGATTCTCAATCAGTATAAATTACGATAAAATACCTTTTTTTATTGAATCTTTTTATTTATTTAGTATTAGTCAATAGTCTACGATACCGCCATGTAAGCTCAGCCCGCGTGGGTGATGTGATTGTTTAGTCCACCCCCGTAACTCAGCAACTGTCCTATCGTCCATACTGTTCTTCACTGCGCTCGCGCACACTACCTTACATCCTTCGATCTTTATACCTTGGTAAGTTCATAGATACATTTTGCTATTACTACCATGCTACCTTCAAACACTACTTCAAACAGACTTGAAGTTTTTATAGATAATGTAATTAGTTCTAATGGAATCACTCTAATATAAACTGCTATTAAACGAAAAAAATGCAATAATATGTACCAAAGTGTATCAAATCATTTAAGACATAAAATAAATGTGTTAATTTTAAACTATTGTATATGGAAGACAGACTGTACGTGAGCTCTTTTCAGTTTGGATCCAACGATGACGAAATGTATTGTAACAGTCTTAGATTAATACAATGAACTGACCGGTATTGTATTATAATACATGAGGAAGTTTTTATTAAAAAAATTAAATAACTAAATATTTATAGTAACATTTATAATCGTCTATAAATATGTTAGCGGATCCAAAGATGGACGGGAATGAACTCCCGAAATTTCTCCAACTCCAAGTCTCCGCGTTGATGACTTTTGATTCAACAATTCTTTAAAATCTGATATCTTTTTGATAAGCCTATTTTTAATAAAATTATTCTTATATTTGAGTAATCTTTAAGTTATAAGGTATCCTAAAAAGGTATTAACAAATAAATAATATGTATAATAATAATGATAAAGGTCTTCTTCAAATTAGTATCAAGACTGACTTTTTAACTTAATCGTGGGAAACATCAGATATTCTGTTATTCATATATATGATGTTATGAAATTATACGACGTTTGGGGTCTTATGGGAAATTTTCTTTTCCACTATATTCTATAATTAAGAGTCTTGACCATGAACTGTACCATAAACCAATAATTATATGTACTAATGTAAATAATGTAAACGAGATAATTAAACATACAATACTAGTTATCGATTTGTGTCAAGGAGTCGAGTTTTATTTTCACAAATGACATCATTCCGAGAACCTACTTCGATTTAACTTAAAACAATAAACAATATTTTTTATAAATGTAATTACGTTTACTTTTAATTATATTTACAACTTTGATGTGATAAAAATTGCAGGACATTTATTAAGATTAAAGCGAATAAAATAACGTCTCTTGTAGTGTTTTTTAATAATTTGAAATATATGATTTTTAATTCTGATATCATAGCGTTCCAACTACATTTTAACGGGTACTTTTTTTTACGTGTGACATTCTCATTTTTTATTATAACTTTTAACAATCTTAGCTGATTTTTGACAAATGATGTTTAAACATTGGTGTATTTCGGTATTCGTTTTATCCTAATCTTCTTGAGGGACTTATAATATTTATGTTGCGGTGTAGGTACCTATAGAGATTTTCTTCTTCTTCTTTATTTTGAAATGGCTTTTGGTTGCGCCTATAGGGTACAATTTACAAATGTGGATCTAGTCAAAGACTTTTGGGGACAGACTTTAGCTACAGCCAAACGACACTATCGGTGTAGGTAGACATTCATTAAGAATTAAAAATTGAGCTGATATTAAAAAAGTTTAAGCTTTTCTTGTAACGACATTATTTTATAACATCGTTTTATAATAACTTACCTACCTACCTACCTACTTTTTTTTTTGTTTTTGAGATAGGTAGTCTTAATCAAACAATATTTCATATATTTTACATTTCAACAATATATCTAAATTCTTTCTCTTTTTAAATTAAATATTTTCGGTTACTGCTATAAAAAAAAAAATTAAAGTATTTTTATTATTTTATTAATTTCGTCAACAGGACACCGAGTAACTAAGCTACTAAATAAATAAATATAAGATATAAAAACTTTTACCACCCCTATAAAATGTATAATTAAAAAATAAAAAAATAAAAGAAGTAGGTAATCAATAAATAAGGAAATATCCATTAATTTTGCGTGCAAAAAATATTACCTCCACAATGTAATACAAATGGTTGGTTTTGCATTCAAAAGATATTCAATTTATGTATCCTATTAGAACGTTCTCTGTTCCTAGAGCCTATTACAGGTACCACTTAGATCCTACAATGATGCTTTACCTCAGGCAATACTGTAAAATGTCTCAGGCTAACCACACGATTTTATTCCCAATTACAAGGGGTTAAGAGCGAAATTATTATAATATTAACCTAAGTTTATCTGCGACGAAGAGATAATGACATGATATCAATAGATAGATTTAGAACTTTGTAATAGGCGTGGTTCCATTGAGATAAAAAGTGCTCTTAATATTCATAATAAATACTAGACTCTTCCGAGACTTCTCCCCACTTAAGTGGATCTGAATTCTAAATTAAACTTCGAGGAAGTCAAGAATTCTGAGAAAGTCTTTTTGCAAAAACCCGTTTTACAATTACTAATTAGCTGATTAGTAATCAAGTTTAAACACGATTCTTAAAACTCATTGTATTTTTTTTAAATCAAAGCAGCTTGTAATCATTTAATACATTAGATTTCAATTTCATAAATAATTTACCATAAGTACGATAACACGATGTTTTCAAAACACGCTCACGTGTGACTTAACTTTTAGCCGAAATATAAATATAATACTTATTATATACCTACAAGTTTAAATGGTTATAGCTTGATCTTTTCTTCCTACAGTTTAAAAACTGCTTTATAAAATCAATTATATTTGCCAAATAAACGAAAGCAGTTCTTCTAAAAGTTGTAAATAGCTTCTAGGGTTGATTATTTTTATGTTTTAAAATTATGAAATAATCTTTTTAAGTAATATAGAGCTTCACGAAGTCTGAAATACTCAATTATATAAACATTATAGTACCAACCCTGTCCAGTTACAGCGAAACCAGTTCTGCAATCCGGTACAGAACTGAACTACAGATATACATATAAAATATAAACCCAGGACATGCGCGGGCGCAAGGGATCGCCGCAAACTTAAATTTATGCCGATGTGCCTTACAGAACATAAATAGCCCGAGCGCCTCGTAAATCTTTGAATAAATATATTTTTATATTATTTCTTATACTTTGATATATCATTTTATTATAGTCATATAATACAATAGTGTTACGAAATTAACGTTTTTTTTTGTCGATAAGATTTTTTTTTAACATGTCTCGTGTCATGGGAGAGTCATGGCATTCATCTTTAATAACACTACTCTTTTTAAATATTCATGCTCAGAGTTTAGACTCTGATCGTGTGTTAATTCTTAATTCCGTCTAAAACATAAGCGTTATATTAGTTAACGAAATTTTATTGGAACTCAAACATAATCAATTATAAGAACCTCTCAATATATTTTGTATCTAAATACCTACAACCTAGAATCCAGTCATAACAGAGCATTACTTATATACATATATGTATTATGACTAATATTACGATGTAAGGATCAAAACCAATCAGTCGAGTTATAATTTTTACATATAGTATGTACATAGTCTATTCACCGTGACTTCGCTTAAATTTCTAAAAGCTTTAATTGAAATCTTAACTTTTAATGGTTATCTTACATGTGTTTTTCAACTTCTTTGTTTCATTTGACATGGCTTTTGTTTCTTATATTTCAATCATGAATGTATAAACATTGTAAAGTAAGATTGCTAATATATTTGTTGTCACAAAAATTTCTCAACTGCCAACTTATCCTATTGTTATCCATTTATGTGTGTCACGAAGGTATTATTATAAATTGGAATTTGTTCTCATTTATATAGCTTTCCAACGCATTTTGATACTATACAATGTTTTAGTAACTTTTTAATCATGGAAAATGTTATTTAAGAACTTATAACATACATTAATTGTTTTAATACATTCACTTCAATCTACAGATACATTTTAAAAAATTTAAGGTAACATTTTTTGTAACAAAATTTTCGTGATGATTTTTAAATATATATTCGTAACATTTTCTTCATATCTTAAATGATATATACCCAAATATATCTAAACATTGAATGCATTAACTGACTTCTGTATTAATAAATTGAATTTCTCTAAGTATCGCAAATTCTATTTCCGGTCGTAAAATACTTCGCAGTTCGCGCCATTTACCTGACTTTAGAGACTTAGCCCACATACATGACGCAATATTACTTTATTTGTCCGATTCTTCTGAATCAGTAAATTAATTTTGGTCAAATTCAAAGTTACAAATAATTCCTTAATATTAAATTGTTTGTCGGTTGGAGATTATCTGCACCATTCATGGTGGATCTTTAATAAAGTCTCCACAATATTACCTTATCTTTGCATAATAATTTATTTTTTTAAATTAATCATAAATAAATAAAAAAAAAATCATATCTTAAGATTTTTTTAGAAAATATTATAACAAATATAAACTGTCGGTCTTTTGACAACACTAGAAGTTTTTTGAGATGTTAAGGTCAGAACCTTAATTTATCTTTACCGTGTATTTTATTAATACTACATCCGCAGAGAAGCGTCATTTCTTGCAATAGGAGGAAATATAACCATTCAAAGATTGTTTTGTCGGAGTCATAGGTACTTAAAATAAATATAAAAAAGGAAAACTTATGATATAAATATGTAAATTAAATATCATGTACATATCACAAGTACCTATAGGTATTAGGTATGTATCATAATATGCTTATATTTAAATCTGTTTATCTGTCTGGTTGACGTAATCTCGCGAACAGATTAGAAACAATTCGTGCTGTGGAATATATTGCCATGTTTCTCGTAGGTGTTTGACGATTTTATTAATATAACCTGCTCTTTTCACATTAAACTCCTGCGCAGGTTGTAAATCGTAATAATGATTTAATGATAGCTATTTCAGAAGATGAGCTAACATAAGTCTAGATGAAGTAAAAAGAAAAATGTATTTTTCGTTGTACACTATGACTGTATTGAAATATATTTTTTTGTATTTTTTTTCATGTAAGTTCGCCGTAATTTATTTGAGTTTGACCATTAGTTTTTTCTCTAAAATAGGTAAATTCGCATCATCAGCTTAAATTATATTATGAGAAAAATAATTGATGTATGTATTGTTATTGAATCACTTCACTTGGTCACTTCTTATTGTTGACTTGCTTCTCTTTATGCATCCGATTATTTATTATTTTCAGAATTATGAATTGACAAATACTTTAAATAACTCTTGTGAGTAACATACATTTTAAATTCTATAGAGCTTTATTCTAATTTATCTTGATTAGAAAAAGGAGCATAGAAAGTGATGTTTTCTACATATTTATATGTTTTCCATGGTTCGATCCGAATTCCCATATCCGGAGCTACAACGAGAGGCATGCCAAGTGAATTGTGCTTGGAATAAGTAATCATGTCTATTGACAACACAGCAGAAAGTGAAAGCAGAGCTTTGTACAATGTCAAGTTTAGACATGACGGAACTCTAGAGATAACTTTTATATTCAATTAGAATACACTTAAATTTTCCTCGAATATTAAACTATTTAAATTCGCAACGGCAATAATAGAAGAATGTATATCTATAAATATTTACTTTATATTTTTATTATACACATGTAGGCATTTCTGCACATGATCTGTTCTCAGTAAATAACAATTAAGATAGTAAAGTCTCGGTTGGTTGGTAAGTGAGTAAAAAGCATAGATACATCTCGCCACTTACGTAATTAGTTCAAGTTCTGTTGTATACAAAGAAGATTTGAAAACAGTATTAAAATAAAATATATTTTAAGTTCTAGTATAGGTAATGTAGCCCACCGCAATTTTCGTGCGGATTCCTTTTTTTTCTTAAGTCAAAATAACCTGACTGAGTTAAAAAGTTACTGTAGTAATTTCGTCAAAATCTGTTCAATGTTTTGTCGTATCGTAATTATATCTCAAATCAGTTTTTGCCTATTTCCGTGTAAATTTGAGAATGTGTCGAAGGCGGAGTTTTATGAAATGTTATACTGTATCGGTCTCACCTTTTTTACCCGAACAACAGGCAGAAAAAAATAAAATTACAGCATTAATTTAAAACATTACAGCATTATTTATATAGGTTCATTATTATCTGTCACTTCGAAATAGTTTTTAAATTACTACGATCTGAGTTACGGCGGTGACAGAAGCTTAATCACTGAGTCTACTGAGACTGTAGAATCAAAAGGCGATCACAAACTAAATGTTACAAATTCATCGTGATCATAAAGTGGTACTGTCTTATTATTGTAGTAGGTCAAATCGTACCTAGAACACTTAAGGTTATGAACATACATACCTTCAGATGTGTAGACAACAACATTCGCTGCTTAGCGATGCATCACTTGGGTCAAGGAAAGGAAAATGCTAAGTATCACATTACATATGGTGTTATACTTATGTTTCAGTTTCGAGACCTTACGTCTTCTCAGAGTTACGTATCTCGTGGCATTACTAACTTTTCGTTAATTACTGTCTGGTCGGTCTTAAGTCAAGCTCAGGTCAAGGTTAGGAAAGTTGAATGCGTTAACGTACAAGTTGAAGTTGATTGTAGTATTATTAACTTTCTAAGCGTTGTCACTATGTATAAGACTAAGATTTGGTTTGTCATCTACCTATTTGGTAGTGTATTTTTAATTTAACGTGAAACGGAGGGTCTGCTGATGCGGTGCCATCCCTGGAGATGTGTTTTTTAAGACTAAATTTACGATTAAATGTTAGCGATTAAACGCAGCTATAATAAATAGTTATACGAAGTATAGAACCGTAGGTACTATTATGGAATGTTTTTCAAACCATATTTCAAGTAATAAATAGAACGCTGTATCTTCTATCGTTTCTTTATAAAGCAGTACTATACAAGTACTGTACAAGTATGACGCATAGTTCGACCACCCGTGTTAAGACATCCTAATCTAAGACAAGCGACCTAACACACGTCACATTATCACTTATTCTAAGCTACTAAGATCTGAAATAGCGTATCTTAAACGACCAGGTGTGGTCACTAACGAACTCAAACCTTTTAAGACTTGATTTTAAAATCGAAAGTAAAGTATACAAATACAAATCTGTTTTGGCTATCGTTCTTGTATAACGGTATTGAAATAGCTAAAGAAATGATTTTAAAAGGTAATGTAAAGCAATAAGTTTACAATAATTACTACTCAATACAATACAATGACAAAGATCATCTTCAGTCGTTATTATAAAGTGAACCGTACATTAGTAAGTAACGTTCGTTCATTAGATTATTAAAGATGAGACGAACACTCATAACATGACATCATTGTGCTGACTACAAAAATAAATATGTATTAATATATTGTTTATATATGTCCAAAAGGTTACTGAAATATTGTATTGAAATTGTGCTCAAGACTCAAGTTTTAGATCAGTCCGAATCCATTATCAGATGCTTGCAGGAAATATATTATCATGAGATTCTTCAACTTGAATGTATAAGGTACATAACTCGAGCAATACACGATACATCACACAATTGCGTTTTAAATAAAGTGATATAAACGACCAACCTTGGTTGTTATTACAATCCCCTATTTACGTTTTGCTCTTGTTTACTTACAGGCGCTTGTCATCAGAATAAAGTTATGACCAATTGCTGTAAAGATGTTTCGTTTTTAGTTTATATTGTCAAAGCCTAGATTCAACTTTCTATAATATGTTGCAATATACTTTTTATTTTATATTTCTATACAATTCTCTTACAATGCCAGTTGTCACTGACAAAAACCATCTGTTCAAAATCCTCGCCCCCAATCAGAGTAAGAAAGTAACCATATAAGGCTTGTTCAAACGGGGCAAGGGCGGCGGGACGACTCCTGATATGGTCGGAGCCTTACAAACGCCATATGGTCGAAAGCATAATGTTTTAGATTATTTAAGTTTCTGTGATATTTCTAAACTAACATTACTTTTGATATCTTCGTAATGTGTTTATTATAGGCAATACGTTAAAGATGTTATGATTTTTAAATTATATCAAATTGCGATGACAGACAAAAATAAATAGATGCGTCTAAATACGTATCTGTCAAAGATCGTCATGGCTTTTAATTGACGGAATGATGGATGGGTTTAAGTACCACCCTGTATAATACAAATAAAAAGTCAAAACTTATAACATTTCATCTTTTTACACTCAACACTTCAAAGTTATAGTCTTAGTCACAAGACACAGGACAGAAGAAACATTTAATACTTGCTAATGAGCGATCATAATTATTTATTTATATAATTTAGTCAGATACGTCTGCACGTCTCCTTTCTTACTTGATAGACGCTGATAACAACGTGAATATTGTCTTTTATGAAGTTCTAATGCTCCTAATAGTATAATATGGTACCTACTGGTATTATAAGTGAGCGAATCTTTAAAATTATATATAATTATTAATATTTGTTTTCAGGATGTCTGAAGGTGACGTGTCGCTCATTCGCGACGAAGACGTTTTACGCCGTATGGTGAGTATATCATAAAAAATACATCCAAGAAAATTTGGAATACATTTTTTTTATAATTGTGGAAAAAAAATAATAAAAAAAAATTAAAATCACCTTGCAGTGGCAGCAAACTGAAGACTTCTCCCGTAAAAAAGAGATCCGAGCACACATGTACCGTCTACGGGAAGAGCGCCTGCGCAATCTCTACTCGCCTGAACCTGGGACTGTTTCTAAAGGTACAAATACATTACAAATGTCGCGACCTTATATATAATTCACTATTGTCATATTTAGAAATGTATGATAGTATTATATATGACAGTCTATTGCAGCATTATAATTCGGACACTAGAATATAAATACTACATAGATGCTCATTATATTAAATAAACCGGTAAATTAAAGAAACCGATAAACGAAAGACTTACCTTACAGACTTATAAAAAATAATTTAGACAAATTGCCGTATGCTTTTAAATAAAGCAGATAATTTATTGCCGATTGCTTCTTCGGTAAATTATAAAAGCATTAGACATTCTAACTTCCAGATGCTAATTAAACAATTATAAATTCCGTATCATAAACTAACATAAAAAAATGAAAAGATAACATATGTTGGATAATCTACATGCAACATTTTTTTGGCATTCGGTTCAAAATTGCTTCCATGACTTCTACATTGCAAGTTATTAACATATTTCTTATAGTATCTGACTATTTAGAATTAAAATATTAAATTAATTAAAAGAATATGGGACCCTCAATATTAAGGACTCATCCGACCTTTCAGGGTATATCCGTTAGGATGATTGACTCAATAGCGGGATTGGTTGAAATTTACTTAGCGAATCATTTTAATGAGTTTATTTTTTGTGTGTTTTCTAACCTTCGGACATGTAGCAAAGTAATTTTAAATCCTTCATATCCTTTCAACTACAAACCGATATCAGCGTTATCTTCAATTAGTAAATAATAATAATAATAATAATAATTCCTTTATTGATAAAAAATAATTACAATAGGCAACAAGGACCCGTTACAGATTGAGAATAAATAAAACTAAAACAATAATACAACTATAAAATAAATAAAAACTAGTTTTCCGCTGGTCATCGAAGAAAACTAGAATAAAATATAGTAAAATATTTGCAAATATTATTTTTAATTAGTAACTGAAAAAATATTTAAGTACATCACAATAATCAGTTAAATTTTACTAGAGGTTGCTACTGCTGAACCAGGTATTTTTCTCCTAAAATATACGTTTGAGGCCTGTGAGTAAGGATTGAATTCTGGCGGAGTATTCTGTAATATATTAAAGGAGGTAAATGGTCATCGTCTAAGGCTTCGTTTGATATAGGGGATACTCAAAGTTCATTCTTAGGCTCATTTATTATTCTTAACTATATAAATGACCTGTCTACATTTATGGACCAAATTAAACTATCCATTTACACCATTTTATATAGCTCGCGCTGGTACAATGTGTGAATTATATTATGCTACACCATATGATTGCACACACTTATGTAAGTGTGTGTAGAACTATACTGTAGGATTATTTCTTTCATGTTTGCGTTATTGCAGACGTGTTACCACCACAAAAATTCTGACGCATTTTTTATAAGTCTGTGACTTACCTTATTTCTATATATATTGTTAGATAAAGTTACAATTTCTTATAATACAGTAAACATACTTGTAGTATATAACATTGTAAAACATATTATCTTTTATATTTACTTCCTGAAAACATTAAAAGATATAAATATATATTTATTATAATACAACAATTATCTTCAGTTTATTCTTGGCACATTACAAATCCTTAGTTGTATTGACCCCTTTCGACAGGTTGTGACTTTACATCTACGCAGGACCACGTGAAGTCGTTCGCAGATCAGAGCTTCCAATCTATGAAGAGTAAAGAGGTGCGCGACGCGGGCTCTCCGCCCAAGGAGTTCACTTTCAGCGGCCAAGGTGCCTACTGCCTACTGAACACCGACATTATTCTAACCTGACTAACGCCTAAATAACCAGTAACACAAAAAAATTTTGGGAAAAATGTTCTAATTGTATATGTATAACTTTCAGATCTAAAGGAGTTCTCCAATGCTGGATGGAACGTGGAATCTGAAAACCGAACTATTGATGATGGTCACACCCACATTAAGTCAGTAAACGCTAACATTGAGGGTAGTTATGATGTTGAAGGAGGTCACGGAAAATTTGCAGCCATTGATAACAATAAACAGGCATTTACTGAATTCAACGATGGAAATACTAGTTTAAAACGTAATGAGAATATATCTAATACAGCAGCTCACGAACAAGTTGTGCGCAAAACCGACGATGGAACTCAGTTTTCATCAACAACGAAATCATCGACATCCTCTTCAAAAGTCGAACAAATATCCTCCAAACGGGAGGCAGTGCCATACGAAACTAATAACGACTATGATCGACAATCTCAAAAATCACATGATTTTATTAACGAGGATAAGGTAATGTCAAACCGATCTATTATAACAAATACTAATAGTCAACATTTGTCTACTGATTTTGAACACGCGGAACTAGTATCTAGAAAAGTTGAATATCCTGATGAAAATACAAAAGTGATAGTAGAGACTAGATGTCTGCCTGATGGAACAAGAGTTACAAGTACTCGTCGTGAATTTTGTGCTCCCGCAGTACAAACTAGTCACTCCGAACACCGGTCACAGCAAACAAGAACTGAAAATAAATGTTCTACTTATGAATCATCACAAAAACGATCCAATATCAATAAGACTTCTTCAAAATTTACAAGTGAGGATACTGACAATAATTCAAATAATATTGTGGATAACCAAAAAAGAATTGATGACTTTGATTTTAATAGAAATAGAGATGAAACCTACACTTTTAATAAACTTGATAAGTATCAACATAATTTAGATCAAAATAAAACTGACCATAACGTCGATGTATCAACAAATAGAAGAGTTCAACCAACAGACGTTGATGATAATTTTCAGCCAGGTGTTAAAAAATATAATAATTCAGCAAAAAATATCCAAGAACAAGAAAACCTAATTTTTCAGAATAACTTAACCGAGGAGACAAAAATTGAAAAAACTACTCATCAAACTGAGTTTACACAAAGGAAAATAAGTAATGACCTGAGTCCTGCTCATCAGGCATGGGCTAGCACGCTCCGATCCGACACTCCAACACGACCGTCTACCAGAGCAACATCACCAGGAAGTAAAACTTTTAAAACAAGTACGTCTTCATTACGTAGCAGTGTTAGCCCTGATAAAACATATGATAAGCCTAGCAGCCGTGGTAGTAGTCCAACTAAAGTAGATAAACATTCTTCAAACCGTACTATCATTGAACGTTATTCTACTACTAACGTTTCTAATACATGTGATACAAATACTAACAGATATACTAGCCCTGAAAGAAAACCAAAAGACAATTATCGACCACGGTCAAGTATAAGTCCAGAAAAAAAAACGGACAGGTCTAGCCTCAGTCCAGAGAAAAAATGCAAACCTGACATAGAACCAACATCAACTAAACGAAACTACAAGGATACCTCTCCTTTAAGATCAAGTGCAAAGTCTTCATTACGTAGCAGTGTTAGCCCTGATAAAACATATGATAAGCCTAGCAGCCGTGGTAGTAGTCCACCTAAAGTAGATAAACATTCTTCAAACCGCACTATTATTGAACGTTATTCTACTACTAACGTTTCTAATACAAGTGATAGAAATACTAATCGATATACTAGCCCTGAAAGAAAACCAAAAGACAATTATCGACCACGGTCAAGTATAAGTCCAGAAAAAAAAACGGACAGGACTAGCCTTAGTCCAGAGAAAAAATGCAAACCTGATGTAGAACCAACATCAACTAAACGAAACTACAAGGATACCTCTCCTTTAAGATCAAGTGCAAATCCTGAAACTACCAGTACTTCAAATTTGTTTCGTCCCCGGAACACGTCTCCCAAGAAGCATAATATCATTGAAAATACTGAAAACGATTCACAGTATTCGTTCAACTATAAAGAATCAATAAATCAAACTTGTAGTCCTAGTCCTGAACGTACAATTGCAGATGAAAAATCATTATCTCAAAAACCAAAATCTTTGACAAATAAGTCCACTGAAAATGATTCCGATTTAATGAAACCAACTGCTGGTAACAAACCCAAACCAACATCACTTACCAATAAACCTTTACAAAAAACAGAACTTCAAACATATGAAAGCACATCAAACCAAATTAAAAAAGAACATTACAAATTTATTGATGAAGAAACAAAAATGTATTCCCGAAACGATACCAATCAAATTGAAAAGTTGCAAAAAGTTGATTTACCATCTGATGGGTACAACCGCAAAGTAAAAGAAGACTGTAAACAGCGGAAAAAATCACCTAGTCCTGATAAATTTTACAAACCTAGCTCAACTTCAGTTTGCGTTACAATACAAAAAGAAAATGAGATTCATGAGTCAGAGCATTTTAAGAAGGATCACAATAAGAGTCCCTCACCACATAGAAATACTTCCACTACTTATGACATTCATCAGGATAGTATATCTATAAAACCTGTTCAGAAAAGAACCGAAAAGGACGATGGTTCTAAAATTAGAAGTGAAATGTATTCGAAAGACACTGAACTTCTTAAAGAAGATGACAAAGTCCGGCCATCTAAATCTAGGACACCAACAAGAAACTTATCTCCGGTAAAAGATACAAAAGTCACTCCAAAATTATCTAGAGATGAGGATAAAGATTTTAAAACGAGTCTACCAAAAGACAGTTTGACTTCCATTGACGTTAACCTTCACCAAAACAATAATATATCCCAATCCGAAGATATTACAACTAAAAATGAAAATAAGACGGATATGAAAACTGACATTGAGACACAATATATTACTCCTAACGAGGATCTCAATATTAAGACATCTAAATCAAAGACTCCTACAAGAAAATTATCGACGGAAAAATATATAGAAACAAATCGATTACCGGATGGTAATGTAATGGACTCAAAGAGTTCAACACCTCTTAGAAAAATATCTCCTGCAAAAGATGTTTACAATCCAAAGAGTGATAATACACCCAGATATGTCGATATACAACTTAAAAAGGATAATCAAAAAACCGATGATACTATTGATCATAAACATAAAGCTGGTTCGCCGCCCTCACCTATAAGAAAATCTTCAAGAAATAATATTACTCCTCAAAAGAACATAATAAATAACAAAGATGTCAATTTTAAAGATACTGCAGAGTTTATTGCCACAGAAAAGAAAAATGAGGAAGTTACAAAAAAAACATTGAGAGAACGACCAAGACAACTCATCACACCTTCAACAAGTCCAACTAGAAGACCTAAATTGAATGAGAGATCACCCTCGTCGGAACAAAGTTCTCCAACCACATCCGTAAGTGAATTTGTTTATTTTGGCTCATCTAGCGTTGAAAACAAAAACGTTTCAGAAATTAATAAAGATAAATATTACCCAAGCAACACCGAAGCGATAAATTCATACAGTGAATTAAGTAATATTGTAACAGCGACATCAAGAATTCCTTGCCGATCTCCATCACCAGAAAAAAGACCTCCTGCGAAAGAAAGTCTTCCACGTAAAAGCTCTCTTAAAAAGCCTTCTCATCCTCAAATGTCCCCAACAGAGAAACCCCCATCGAGCTTTCTTGTTTCTCCTAACGTGGAAAGCAAAGAATTTATAGAACATAAAGTAACAATTAAAGATCAACCTGAAGAAAATATGAAGGAGGTAAAACCAAAACCTCCTTTTGAAAGACGTGAAACTTACGAAGAACGATGCAGGAAAATTTTAGGTATGATTGATACAGAATCATCTAACAAAGAGACTGTTGAAAAACTAGAGAAATTTGAATCTAATACAAGTTCACTAAACGATTCCCCATATGCTTCACCTGAAAAAGATTTAGCACATGAACAACCTTTGGAAACATTAACTTATATAACTAAAACAAAAGAATTAACTACAGACGAAAGAACAGACAAAAATACTAATACTAATTTAAATAACATATTAAAAAATAAAAATATACCATCTAAAGAAATGTCTCCATCTACGGTAACTGCTACTGACGACAAGATATACTATAACAACACTATTCAAACTAATGAAAATGACAATATTATTGACATTAAATCTACAATAGAAGAAAAAAAATCTTCCAATGATGATATTCAAATTAAATCTCAAGTGACAAATTCAAAAAAATATAAATCAAATCTTAGTCCTGAAAAGGATATAGTCAGTCAACAATTGACTGACAGTGAAATCTTGACAGGAAAATTAAAGTCACTTCCAGAAAAAAATACGAACTATAAGGGACGTTTACCTATCGAGAAACCGAAATCACCAATAACCGACAGTTTAAATAGACCAAAAAGCCCTTCGAAACAGATTAAGAAAACAGTCACTCCCGACTACGATATTATACATAACGGAGAAAAGCTGTCTCAAAATTTAAAGAATAATGTTATGGAGGACCTTACTTCAACTACTCAAACAATTGATAACCCTGATGAAACAACTTTTATTGAAAGAGAAAAAGAAGTAATGGAGAAAGTTCAAAATTCTCTTAGAAAATTGTCTCCAGTACGTAATAATAAATCTTTACTCCATGATAGCACAACCAAGGAATGCTTAACTGCAAAAGATTTTGAAATCTCATCTAAAATTGTACAACATGACAATCTTGTGTCAAAGAATAAGTTTGAAGAAATAATTAGTAAGAAAAAACCATCTGAAGATGTTAATGAAGTAGATAATTTAGAACCTGATAAACCAAAAATTCAAAAAGTTTCAAGTAAACCACCATCCAGAAATGTCTCACCGACCAAAAAAAATCCAAGTTCTTCTCCAATACCACAGAGCAGTATATCATCAAAAAAACCTGTTTCTCCCATTGAAAGACCTAACTCTCCTCAAATTCCAAGAACAATTCGAATGAAATCAAAGGACCAAGGAACTGCTTTTGCACGCAAACCGACCCTTTCACCTCCAACAAAAATAGATAAAACGTTACAATTGGAAACTAAAAAGCCTACTTCAAGTAAACAAATAAATTATGTAAAACCATCCATGGACAAGACAACAATAACTCCAAGTAAAATAATGCAAGGCCTGCCAAATAAAAGTACCGATTCAGAACTAAAACGTTTAACGACTCCTAAAATTATAAGAGATAATGGGCGAAAAGATTTAGATTCAAAAGTTACACGAACAGCTAGCGATACAAACCTTAAATTAAAGAAAAGTTCTCCACAAAGAAATAAATCTAAGCCGGAAATTCAAGTAAACGATGTAAGCACAGCTAAAAATATGAAACCTTATGTAACAAAAATGCAAAAACAATCAAAGGAATACCAAACTAAATTGCCCACTAGCAAACCTAAATCCGCAACAGCTTTAAATACATCAATAGATGATGATGACATAATAATTGATGTACAACAAGCTAAGTCATCTCGTGAAAATTCACCTGATCGTATTTGCCCAACTCCATTAGGATTTTTAGAAGATGATAGGAGTTCCCCTAGATTTCCCGACGAAGTAAATGAACCAGATGATGAAACCCAGAAAAGAACTTATCACACAATTCATGAAACTGAATCATTGGTGGATGATATTGTTGAAATATGTGAAGAAGATGAGCTTTTTGTTAAAAAAACGAGTGTAAGTGATGTAAATGAAAATGAGAACTATCTCCTAAGTCTTAATGACAAAGTAAATGACAAAAGGGACAAAATCACCACAAATGTATTTAAGGAAACTGAAAGAAAAATTCATTCCGATTTTCTCGACGATAAGTTAAAATCTGATGATTGTCTTTTGTCCGTATCTGAAAAGGTAAACAAGTTTGCTAAAGGACGAGTAAATTTAAAGGATAATAGGAGTCCTTCTCGCAATATTGTTGATGAATATGACAAGCATACCACATACCAAGATGATTATACAAAACTGAGTGTAAATGATAAAGCTCATTTATTTATAGAGACAGCGGAAAACGTAAAAATGACAAAACCTAAAATGTCCCAGAAAATTGAGCGACCTAATTTTAGTGATGTAGATGACGAATTAAAAAAAGATGATTGTTTACTTAGTGTATCCGACAAAGTTAATAAGTTTGTAAAGACCGCAGAACAATTTTTGAATGAGACGCAGGACGTAGAAGAGAATGAAAAAAAAATAGAAGAAGAACACGAGAAAATCATGAAAAAAATTATTGGAAATGTTGATGATAGTAGTACAAACATTTCCCGTGCAAAAGATGAAGTTGATGATGTTTCAAAAGATAAAAATACAAAAGAGAATCTACAACAAAATACCTTTGCTACTGCTTATTCTATGTCAAAAATTAAAGATAAAAATGTTAATTGTCAAAATCTTAAACATGCAGATGAAATATCCACAGTTAAAATGACAACACTACGTAGCAGTGAAGCCGTTAAAAAGGCTAAAGCGTTATTTGAAAGTATAACTTCAACTACGCAAAATGAACCATCTCAAACGAATACTGCTAAGTCACATGCAGTTTTAATCAAGAAGACAATTAAATCGGAACCAACCATTACTCAGCCTTGTGTGGGAGATAATGAGACAGACCATGTTACTATAAAAGTCGTAGATGAGAAAAAAAAAGACTCTAAAACTGTGGACATTAAAAAAATATCGCGCCATAGTCCAGAACGTAAAAGACCAATTTCTCCAGGTAAAATTCGTACAAAGTCACCCTCCAGAATTATTACAGATAATACTTCAGTAGTAGTTACCACTATTTATAAAGATCTTCCTAATCGTGACCAACCAGAGAAACAGCAAAAATCTAATGACAAAGTGCCGGGATACCAACGGCCTACAAAAACAAGTCAAAATAAAGAGGAGACCAAGGTAATGGAAGATAATGACATCAGTACCCGTCGCGGAAGTGGAAAGTTTGGCGTTGAACTTCGCAGAACAAGTACTGAGCGAACTACAGTTAGTCATGAACGTCGTCGTAGTAGTATTGAGCATCATCAGCCCTGCATAGAAGATATCTACGACGTGGATCTCCTAGAACAAATGGTAAGTAATAAAAGTCGTTGTGTTTTATTATTGCTTGTATATTGTATTTACTACATTTTATATGTTTTACATTCTCATTTCAGTTGGAAAAAGTCGTGGGTTATGAGCAGAGGCGACGAATCAGAGCTCAAATAAGAATAGCCAAAAAACATAGCGAAATAGCAATTGTATCTAAAACAAAACATGTTGTCACTAAACCAACCAAAACTAAATCCCCTGAGCGTCAAACAAACCATCGATCACCTGAAAGGCCTATAAAACACACAACGGAAAAGAACGTTTCTCCCGAAAGGAAACCTAAGTCTACCTTATCAAAAGCGATATCTCCCGAGCGAGACATAATTATAGAACCACAGATAGAACTATCGTCTACAAAAATTGGACTTGAAAAGAATTCCAGCAAGCAACCTAGAAGACAAAGTCCTGATAAACAAACTCCCAAAATTTCACTGACATCTAAAAGCCCGATGCGACAATCTAGTCCTGAGAAAAGATCCAGACCCGTTTCACCTACTAAGACATCTACTTCTACTGCCGTTAAAAATAAATCAAACCGTTTTAATGATTATGCTACAGCATATATGAAAAAAGTAGGCCTCAATGATTCTGAAAAACCAAAGGATCTTAAAATTAAACATATACCGAATAATGAAGATCTTAAAACAAAAAAATATAAAATAAATCGACATTCAGATACCGCACATTTTTCAACTTTATCTCATAAAACTACAGAGGTTACGTCTACAAAAGATGTCATTGAAATAACTCAAGTAAACGGTACAAGAGCACCATCACTCGAAAACAATTTGGGGAATGAAATAAAAGAAAATTATGATACAAAACGTGTCAGTCCTGATCGTAAGATAAATAATCCGGAGCCTTCAACTTGCATTTCAGAACAAAATCTTCGAGGGTCAGTTCGATCACCTAGTCCGGTAATTAAAAGACAAAAATCGGATATGAATAAAAGCCATGAGAAAAAGGAGACTATTATCAAAACAGTTTATGATATTGATAAGAAAATATCTCAGACGCCAAAGTCGGAAGAAAAACCATCATGGGTAATGAATAGAAACTTGAAAAAGGTTACTTCCGATACTCGTTCTTTTAATACTAAGAAAATAGAACCTGAAAAACGTAAATATCGAGCTCCAAGTCCATCTAAAGCAATATCAAAGCCCATAGATGTGATCACATCGAGCTACGGTCCAGGCCCTGTCGACTCAGATGGTAGACCATTATTTGGCATCAAGGCTTTACGAAATGGGGCTTCTAAATATCAAGGTGTTTTTTTTTTACTCACAGTAATTACTATACATATTTTCTATTGATATCATTTTAAAATGCGTGAATTAAATTTTATTCTTTGTATAAATATTGGCACAGGTGATCCTCATTTCCATTGTTATTGAGTGTAGAAGTATTTCATGTCATATTTTAAGAAAAAAAAAACCCAATTTTAGAATTATGAATGGTCATAATTATTTTAGTTATGAATTATTGTAATACATACTGTAATTGTTAAGCATTGGGTCCTTCGTCACATAAACATTCGGTATATGCCACAGCACATCATATTTTTTTAATAATTCATCAGAATATGTATTACGGGCAAAACCTATTTTTTAATATACCACACTACGAATCTATTAACTTGTTGTAAAAATTATTCTTTACAACTAAGTTAACAATACCTGTTTATATAAACGGTTGGCTAACATTTTTGTAACTAATTCGACAGTGAAAGGTACTGTTGTTCGTCAAGAGTTCCACTCGCGAAACGGAAGCGAACCAGAGGGTACAGTCTCCGTCACTGCTTACTCTACGGAACCTGAAGATCTAGAACGGCTTCTACAGATACAGGGGGAGAAACCATCCAGGCTTCATGGGCTAGCAGCTATAACCACCACGAAGAAATTCGGTGGCGAAACAGGCACTACATTAAGTGAAGTGCACAATGTAAGTTTAATGTCCTGTTATTAACTTATAGCAATTACTTTTATCAGGGTTTTTGCTTATATCAGTGTTGCTATTAATTTTAATCATTTTAATAACATGGTACAGAACTCTGAACGTGCTGCTCTGGACCAGTTCACACACAGCGACCGTAAGGTTACTGAAAATAAAATCATTAGCAGCTCTAGTCTTGACAGAAAACAGCAGAAGTACGCACAGAAGGAGAAAGTACAAGTAATTGAAATTGATGAAGAAAGTTTAAGAAACAACAGGACTGAAGACATTGAAAACTTATATGAACATGACACTAAAGATCTGAAAAGGGATACCACTGATAAAGAAATTAAACTAAATAAAAATATTCAAAACGAGAAAACAGAAAGGAGAATAAAAATGGATACTAATAAGCGTAGCGAAGAAAATAAAGAGCGATCTGAAAGAATGGAAAATCGTTCGAATGAAAAGAAGACAGTAAGGCAGAATTCGGTGAAGTCTCTTACTGAAAAATTTATTAAAAATGCGAGTAAGTAATCACATCGCCTCTTAAATTGTTCTGATCCACGTTTTCAATATGACAATACCTACTTAAGTATTATTTAATGCCATTTCAACTTTGTTCTAATATAAATCACGTAATTTTTGTCTGGCTAATTTATATCAAAACTATATCTTTCAAACGGTTCAATGAACAATCATTCCAAACTAACAAGTCAACTGCCTTAAGGTGAGACATCGAAGTCTGAGCGCACTGCGTACCCGAAGGCCGGCCTTATCCTGCGCACCAGCACTACGAAAGACAACATTTCCAGCGAATCGTCTACTCATGCTGGTAACATTTAATAAGACAACTAGTTATTTAGTGATTAGTATAATTATAATGGACACTTACACCGATTCTGTACGAAATACTTGGCAATTTTTGAAAAAATAAAATATAATTCACGATAAATATGAGTTTAAATTTGATAAGTTCTAACTATATTTAAAGTTTCCCTTTTTTGTAAAAAAATCGTAAATATTTAACTGCTTATTTTACCATCCTCCAGGTCTCGTGCGTGCAGACAGCGATCACAGCCTGGGGTCAATGGACGAAATGGTGACAACAACTACCACAGAACAGGTGGCGACCAACGATGGTATACGTACAACGACAACTACCACGCGTACGGGCTCAAAGACTCAAGAGAGGTCGTTTTTGGATAGCTCCACCAAAGTCACCGGTGTACAGGACATCCTAACAAGGATGAAGAATGCTGATATAGGTAAAAAATAACCTTCTTAAATATTCTTAATTATTATTATTTAATAACTCACTAGTTGATAAACCTAACTTCTATGTACAGTGATAGAGGAAGGCGACAGTAGTGCGGACACAGAAGCTCGTGCGTTACTCAATAAGTTCCTCGGCGCCACCGTTCTGATGGCTGGCATGCAGAGCTATGTCACTGAAAAACCTACCGGCAAGGTTGTCATCAAGCAGGTCAGTATAGTTTTATCACTAGCAATTTTAAGATTCGTTACCAGAGAGTGTACTCTTGTTATAAATAAACTAATATAATTATAATAAGAAAACGTTTTAAGCTTACTTAAGCTATTTTAATCCACCTCCGTCAGTTGCCCCGGAGTTACAAATACTAATTGCTTCCCTAAAGCGGACTACTTTATTAAGCAAATTCTTCATGTAGAAAATAGGTAGAAGAAAACGAGACTTCCTCTGGACACTTCCCTCTTCCGATTAAAATTTTATTATACATATATACAAATTCATACACATTATAAAAACATATTTAAACATATGCAACCATGTTAAGGTTATTAAAGTCTTAAATAATTATAAAATTAGAATTAAACCGATAAGGATTCGAAAAAGTAAAAGTATACGTAAATAAATAATAACCTATCACTACAACCAAATTAATAAAGATTCGTATAGTAGTTCGTCTATTGTATTGTAATTATAACCCCCACTTATTCCTGTGTTTTTCGAAAAAAGATAGACTTAAATATTAATGCAACACAACAACAAAATTCCTTAAAAGTCGCGTCGCTTAGTACTTTTATTTTATTGTAATTGTAGCCCAAAGTTTTTGTTTTCTTGGGGAATTCAGAAAGGAATCGGAATATAATGTATCCTGTATGTAGACCAGTAACAGATAACAATACCAAATTCCATCAAAACCCGTCCGTCATAGATTTTGTGTGGTAAGCGACAAAAGATAAAGACAAACTTTTAAAACTATCTATCTTTATATCTTTCTATCTTTTTATCTTATATATCTTTGAGGTCTCTCATATATACTCAATTATGTATTTGTCTCGTGACTATTTTGTCTTTCCACATTAGTACTACATATGTTGTTTTGCTGGATAAACAAATTCAAGCGCTGAATTTTACATGTGACTATAAATATTCCCAGAAGCCCCAAAATGATTTAGTGCGCGGTGCGAACTAAATTTCCTTCTCTGTAAATGTGAATGTAGATCCGAACCAAAATATCTGCACTAACCGCATCTTGGCTTCTTTCCCACAGTCTAGAGGCAAAAAATATTAATGCGAATTCAAATCCTTTTGTCACTACCATAAACATTATATTTGCTTGACTTAATTATTCAATCGTTGAGTGCAGTGCACTGCAATAACTATGGCTAAAAATATCTTATGAGTCATACTGTAATTAGTGCTTGCCCGTGGCATGTCCCGTGAAAGCATCTCTAAAGTGATGAAATATAAACTTTTGATGACGTATTTAGTCCTACTTCCGGTACAACTTGAAAATATGAATACCTAAAAGAAAAGTTAATTTCAAATTGATAAGCAGTCTCTTAAACGGCGAAACCATAATTTTGCAACAATTCTGTTGCCTTCCCTCAGTTTATAAAGAAAATGAGTAGATTGTTGGCTCGACTCCAAAGTAGTATTCGTGACCATTTACTTCCCGCTATACTTCGTAAACACATGGCATGCCAACACTGAATATGTCAAATCATCTCCTCAAGCTGCGTCTAATAGATATATACTTAAATCTCAATTTTGTATAAGTAAAAGTTAAAATATAGTGAAATGCTAATAGGTAAGAGTTCAAAAAAACAGATCTTGCTTTGCTAACATTCATGTTGTACTAAGATAAGTTCCAGATTGATAAAACGTAACATCAAATAGATGTAATGATACAAAAACGTATAATTATCCAAATGCTAAATATAGAGATAGTGTACGCGAAGGTACATTATAACTCCATTCTACTATACTAACTTCCTGTCATATTAGACGTATTACTTAAACAAAATAAAAGTCATGCGCTGAAAGGCATGTGATTGAAATGTGACACAAATGGCGCGATTTATTATTGAACACTTACAACTAGTAGTATCGGCCAGTAAACAAAAGCTTCCGATCGACGCGCCCGCACTGCGCCTTGCCGTTTTAAGCCACGCGCGGGAAACGAGAAAATTGCCGGCAAAAATAACACCACATACATTTACCTCGTAAAAAGATATAAAACATCTAAAAATACAAACGAAAATCAACCTTATTAGCAGCTTCAAGCGAGGTAGTGGATAGGAAATTCGTATGCCGAATTTCAGGCTCTATATTTGGTATGATGACGTCAGAGAGCGGCGCGCGCGCAGTCTGTCCCCATCTCTCGTATTGAATGGTGGTCTCGATATGAGATCCAAATTTTAAAAAAACAACCATTTTCATGGGATGTTAATGAAACATATATATTTATATAGTGACAATTATATATAAATAAAATATATTTTATTCAGTGACAGATAGGTCAGGATTTCCTTTTTTCAGTTGATATTAAGGTGAGTTTATTTTGCAATAATTTTAAAATAACTTCTGGTTTTATTAACCTTAAATTTTAAATAACTGATATTGGATCAACGCCAACTTATATCGGAAACTTTAAGAGTCCAAATATTAAAAGTTAGTTATTATATATTATAATATATTAAGAGAAACCAAGATTAGCATGAAGCAATTTGTACATTTTTGTAAACTTAGTATTAATTAAATTAAAATAAACCCTCATATTGTTAAAGGTTTTTAAAAAGTTTAATATATATTATGGAACAAATATAATGAATTGTTTTTCGTTTTACGAAGTTTAATTAAAAGGAAAGTGTCAATATACGGCTTTTGTATAAGAACAAGTTTACCAAAATTGGTTTAAGCGAAAGTTTTAATTACCTATGAAAACTCATTAGTGATTAAATGACAGTTAAGCTTCCATGAGCATAAAATCAAATCATGGAGACGCCATTTCTATAGTTATTATACTAGCTCTGGTCTGCGGTTCCGCTCATATCCGATAAAACAAACCTTCATCTTTTGACTGGAAACAAACTGAAACGTTTTTTTTATTGAGTTATAAAATATATATTTGTCAGAATGTATCTATTAGTAAGATCTTTTCTTGTTTGTTGTATGACCTCGCGAGTGTGACGACAGATGCAATGTCAAACATGATGGACAGTAGCTCTAAATAGGTGTTAAGTATTTGTTCTTAATTTAAAAAACATATTATAAACTATGTTGTCCATTATTACATATACAATACTAAAAACTGTTATAAGTTATCGATAAGTATTCGGCATTCGACATAACAGCGAGACTTACACATTTTTCTCAAGAAATAATTTAAAATCTGAATACAATGAATCTATACTTTTCTATACTAATATTATAAAGCTGAAGAGTTTGTTTGTTTGAACGCACTAATCTCTGGAACTACTGGCTCGAATTGAAAAATTCTTTTTGTGTTGAATAGTCCGTTTATTGCGGAAGGCTATGAGATATATGTCATCTCGCTGTGACTTATAGAAGTCAAGCAGCAATGAAAAATGCTGCAAAAACGGGAAAAGATTTCTTTTTTGAGAGTTTTCCTCGCGTGCGCTGAGGAAACACTAAAAACCGCGCGGACAGATTCGCGGGCTCCCCTAGTGAGTTAATAAATGAATACAATTTACAGATTTTCTAATATTCAAAATGTAATGCAGTAAATATTTATAGGGCTGCCCTGAGCTTTTAGAAAGCTCTAATAAAAAAAGTAGGAGTTGAAGTCACAGTAACGTAGTGTCGAGTAGTTAGTAGAGTGCAGAGTAGTCATTCAGTTAGTAAAGTCTAGTTTAGTATAGTTAATTAGTGGAATGTAAAGTAGTAGTAGAGTAGTATTTCTAATTACCACGTCCTTCCTTCATATAATATTTGTCGCGGTTGTTTTTCAAGAAAAATACTTTGACGTTCTTTGACTACTTAAATACTTCGAAATATTTTAAAATTTCATGATCATTAGCCCTAACCTAGTTAAAAGTATTACGTGTTAATCTCCGTACCTTTCCTATAATCATATAAAACTACTAAATATATATAGTAATATAGTATATAGTAATATATTACTATATACTATATTACATAGATACCTAAGCAAAATACTACTATATACTATAGTATATAGCAGTATTTTGCTTAGGTATCTACGTGCCATCTATTGTACTAAATCAACTATTTAGTATAGCTGAGTGAACCTTGAGAGGTATGTGAACAATAATTTACCAAGGCTTCTTCGAAATCCGTTGTAGAGACAACATCGGACAGTAAAACAAACAAACAAACATTTTTTTTTTTAAATTTGCGACAATGACCCATAATAAGCGACAATATCAAATGAAAAAAATCGATACATAGTAATTAAACATAAGTTATATATATAAATAGAAGCTATATTAAATTATCAAGTAAATCCTTAGTCTAATTTGTTTTCCAAGCGATTAAACCCTTTTATAATCATCATAAAAAATAACATCATTTACAATTACTATTGGTTAATGAGCTATCAAAATCTCCATATATCTAATTATTAATTCTAAATTATAATACAGCAACGGATTACTTCTGTTCCCCATAAATATTCCTTCAACCACAGTAAGATATCCAAAACTGTAGTAAGTCACAGACTACTTGATGTGTGTATGCCGCATTAAACTGTCAGTAACAAGCAACGTAAATAATTACGTATTTACTTTGTCAAAGTCATCATGAATAAACCTGTTATCATAATACAGAATGTATATTATATTGTTAAAATAATGATTTGTGGATCATTTGGAAATTTCTTACTTTCGGTCTGGCTATGCTGTTTAGTCTAAGTCTGCTTGTACTCTTTTACTTATTACAGTATTGCGTATTTTTTTGTTTTTAAGTCATTCTTAGGTACAAAAAATAATAATAAATCATCGAACCATCTAAACTCAGTAAAAATATATACTTTAAATTGTATATAATATAACCTTTTGTTAGTAGTGCACTAACTCACTATTATTCGATTGTCATAGATTCGTCACGATTACACTGATTGGAACAAAACAGTATTGAGACATTTATTTATCATTAATTTAATAATTCTGTTGAAGTGAAAGTTCAATTTTATGAGAAAATAGTGCTTATTCAAGATTAAAAATAAGTTAAGACTAAACTTTGGTTAAATCAATAATAACATATAAAAATGTATATCCACTTTGGCTTTAACTTGGGTTTAATTTAAGAATATAAATATGAATTTATCTAAACTTATTTATTTAAACGTAAATAAATAATGCCAAATACTGTGTAAAGTGATAAGTATGCTTTTAATTCCTAAAAAAAAACCAAATTGTTTTTTCATAAATCTCTCGCAATCTTTTGATGTAATGGGTATATGATCTAATCATATTAAAACAAATATAGCAGAAACATCAAGGCCTCTTATATTTACATTCAACCATTACAGAAATAAAAGCCATCATGTAAACATTTTTATTGCCAATTTTTTACAACCGCGCGATAACTTCAATCCGGTAATAAATTAAATCGTTTTATACATTTGATACTCTTCAGATAAGTGATTCTTGTATAATAAAGAATTAATCAAACAAATCAATTAAAGAAAGACTTTTATAACTCGTTTTTTAAAATCAATTTAATAATAATATAATACACAATTAGAGTTTAAGACCAATTAATTACATTTGGCAACTACCTCTTATACGTAACCTATTTTAGTATCATCCGGAAGTTAGCATCCGTAACATACTACGATGATATGGTAAAGTCTTCTAATTTATTGCTAAAAAATACGTCACATTTCTTCTTCTTACTTTTATATTACTGTTTTTTTTATACATACTTGGACGTAAGCAAGTATATTCGTTTCAAGGAGTTGATACAGTATAAGTAAATTGATTTCATTTCGGAAATATTATAAGTCTCTTGAGTTAGGTGAAATTTAGTCTCTAAAAATTCGTATGACTTCTGTTCTTTGTACTTTTTCCTGGTAGTTTTATAACGTAAATGTCAGTTCCGTATCGGGTACCCTAGAAAAACAAAAACGACTCTCCTACTATAAGCATTTCTATCAACAAATAGAATAACGAATGTAGCAATAACTAAACTCTTCAAATCATTTGGTGGTAGAGTCCACGCACCAGAACTGCCCTCATCTTTCAACTATCAACTGAAACTGAAACTGTAATGAATTAAGTCTTACTATCAATAATTAATACAAAAATATATTGCTTACGGAAACGAAATATGTAATTGCTAGAACACGTTCGCTAGCAAAATCTAGCAAACGTGGTCATTCACCTTTATCTAATTTTATACGAATATTGGACTCAATGTGAGCATTTTACAACTAGTACAATTTCAGTTTGTATTTAACTACTTGAATCAATTTATTTTTGGAATGTATAAAGGCTACTTTAGATTTATTGGCTTCATTCTATGTATTTTTGTCAAGAAATATAAAAACTTATTCAGTTTGCGTATAAGTGCGAATTGGCAAGTAATAATTATTCTCCGCTTTGAATTTGATCATTTACTCATAGTTTTCAAAACCTGGAGTAAAAGTCATGAGAAATGACGCAATTTGAAATATCAGCAATTCATCGTCTGGTTTTGTTCTAACCATTGCCAGAAATACACGCTAGTGACGTCAAAGAGGCGGCTCTCAGACCTTTGTAGGACTGCTGTAAAATTTGCTTCTGTAGGATATTATATATTAGCACTATTTATTTACCCACGTTTGTCACCCATAAAGTAGTACTTAGAAACGGCCAATGGACTACCTTACATAAAATTAAATATACTTAACCTATTCTACATACAATTCAATTCATATATCTATAAATTTAATGATTCGGTAACAGTGCACCACACCTCACAAGTTACATTTATTGGTACTAAGATGATGGGTTAACCGTTTAATCATTGTTTTGTTAGTTACCTGAGCCTCGAACTGTCTAATTAAAAAGTAATAATAAAATTGTATAAAATCCTTATAAAACAACAAATCAGATACATTCCTTATGCTTGATCTACTGCCAAGCGACGCGTGCGCAGCTCGTGCTAACGACCTGTGCGTCTTCCTCTTTAGGAGATGCGCACTGCTCCCAAGGTCCAAGGTGGTCTCCCTTTAGGTAATAATAACACAAAGAAACATATTTCACAATAATGTCAAGTAGAAATACCATATTATACGGCTCTGATTCTTAAAAAGTAACGTGTCTGAAGTACATGAAATTCTTTAAAGTGCATTTATTTGTGTAAAAACTAGGAGTAACCTCATATTTTTTTATACATTTTACAAATTAGTATTAAAAACTCAAGACGAAGTGGTCAGTCACGTATAGGGGGGTATGTTTTAACCAATACCTTTAGTCATTAGAAAATGTAGTAAAACACGTCTTTAGTTACGTTCTAATTCGCAGCAAATCGACACTTAATCAGTAACTCGATCTATTTGACCGTGGAACCGACTAATGTGGTTTTGATATCACAGACTAGAGCATGCTTCCTCTTTAGTTTTTTATTGTAGATGTAATAAAAAATATGTATGTATTATTTTTTTTACAAGAGTGTATAATTTGATTGTAATTTGATAATTTGACGAAAGCCGTGTCGTGAAACAAGTCGTCTTAACATTCGTGAACTTACAAGTATACAGACATTACGTTCATTTTATTTAATTACTTGTATTTCTTATATTTCACCATCAATTGATGAACAGGCTCCGCATCAGCTTATAATAAATCGTAGATAACTGATTTATCGCTGTAGTGGTTAAATAAATGGTAAAAAAAAAAACAATTAAACAGCATGAGCTAGAATTTTTAAGCTCCTTTTCGTAAACTAAATATATAGTGACAAAAAAGAATAGCCAATGCAGTAAATGATCTTTGGTAGCAGAATTTTTAGAAACTTTTATATATGTTTTCGCATCCATGAAATATTTAAAAAAAAATTTGCGATCAATCTATACTTGGCACAATTTAACTACATCAGAAAATGTAGCCAGACAATCAGAGTAAAATCTTAGTATTCTATCTGTAACAGTGCTATTACCATACGGTACTCTCGTCACGCGTGATGATGATCACGTACCTCTGTGGTCGCGTGCGCAGACCGTTAAGACTTCCTATTATCGAGACAAATATTCACATTGTAATTACAACACCAAAGAAATGTTCACAAGAAGGCAATTTCTGTACACATTATTGTTCGGATCCGATCCGATACAATTTATTTTGTCATCTTGTAAACCTATAGGAGACAATATTGGAAGCGTTATTATCGGTTAATATACTCCTGCAATGAGAAGAAATGCATTATTTAAACATTGTTATTGCTTACGGAGTTCTGTGTTGCAACTGTGACATGTTTCAAGATAACGTTTTTATCAGAGAAATCCCTAATAGAACTATTAATCTCTGCCCCAGCTGGCTGAAAGCCAAATTGCTGTTCACGTACTCTTTGTGTTTATAGTACACCTGCCGTTACCCAATTTACCACATCTCCCTACAGTATAGATTTCTTATTCAAATTTTTCGTGCACCAATTTAATTAAAAACTTCATACCTTTATAAAATAGTTAAATATTTCAAGTGTCTTTTCTTAAGGAATTTGAAACTTTCACAAGTGGACTTTATATGTAGGTGTTAAAAGCTTCCGCGCATCAGACACGTACAAGTAATGATCTAACATCTAATGTTAGAGTGCGCAGGCGCATTGTACGGTTATTTTTACTTGTCCCGGTCGATGGAGCTCGGTGACCTGCCAAAAATGTGGCCTACTGATCTTCTGCCTGGTACTGAAAGCCATCTTTTTATTTCCGCTACCTGATGTTCTTCAGGTGATATGTTATGTGCTTTTGGTTTATGAGTTACGTTTCTTGAAACATGTAACTTTATTTGTTTAAAATAGCAATTGAAAACTTTGAATAGAAACTATGCTTTAAAAAGAATGTTTAATAAATGTTACTTTGAAATGAGCATAATTATGCATTTTCTTTATTTATTCATATAGGCTTAATTTGTAGATATTACTATTAAATCCTTATTAAGGACTCCGTAAAGTTTATATTTTGGAAGAAACAAAGTCTCACACGACAAGTATTAACAATAAATACCGGTAATATAAGTACAAATAAAAAGAACATAATTACTTAATATGGATATTGATACACACATAGTTAATTCAATTAGAGACTTTAAACAAACAATCATACAGAGTAGACATCTGTCATCAGAGTAAAAGGAAGCAATAGATTTTTTTTTACATTCTATTCTATAAACTGCAAAAGCATGTAAGATTCCCCTGAATGAATGACAAAAAGTCATTCCAGAGACAGAACAGGATGTGGGGCTGGTTTTGTTTTTGTTTTGACATATTTGATCCCAAGAAATGTCGTTTAAAATTGGAGCGCGCGTTTTAGATGGGAATGCAATAAAACTAAATGTCATTGAAATGAGACTGATCAATGATCAATTACTTTACTTTTCATTGGTTTCAATTCGATCACATTTGTATAAAATACTACCGATTATTTGACGCTTGATTTTTATTTTATATTATTTTCGTAACATGTATATTTTTGGAGACTTACAAGAACCAAGATATTTGTTATTTGAGTGTTTATGGGCACAGTGAAGTAAGTATGTGAGACATGGCAATTAGCTCAATTAGCGCAATTATGTCAAACGCTATCGCTCAATCTAACACGAAATTCTGAATCTACATTTTTTCTTCATATACTTTGGTACTGGTTTCAGTAAGTCCAAGATTACGTCAAAAGTAATGCTAACGTCTGAAAATATCTAATCTATTAATAAAAAAGAGTTTAAAGAAACCTTTATAAAGCTGTGAAAACATTATTACTACTAATATTTCGTAGTAGATTCGATTCAAGGCTGAATGAAGTGTGATATTTACGTAGTATTACAATACGCCCACTGCCGAAAAAGAATGTTAGATGTTCAACATTTTCGCCGACTGACACGGTTTAATAGGCTAATTGTGTTTTTATTTTTTGATATTGCGTAATTGTAAACACGTAAATACTTATAAAATTTAACAGATTATTATTTTCATTGTTTCTATTTAAGTTTTGAAATATTTTATTAAATAATCTTATTGTTGTATAAGTATATAGTCGGAGTAGGTTTTAGTCATTTTGATGTACCTACTGCTCGTCAATCATACAGCACTTCTCGTTCAAACGGCTTAAGTTTATTTGGATGCGCTAAAAGCTCTCTTTTATGATTAACTCTGAAATAAAAGTTGTTGAAATAGATCTGTCAGTTTGAAGGGCAGCCTCGCGCGGCTACAAGGTTTCTCTAATAATAAATAATCAATGTATGTCAGTCTGTTCACTTTTGTAAAATGTAACAATAAAATAAAATAGCCGATTTTTTATAGGGATTTATTATGAAACTGTTAAATATTTTTATACAGAGAGAATTCATTTGTATTGTTATAGGAGACGGTGCAAAGCAGCGGTGGTAAGGTGAACAGCAGCCGCGTGGTGGAAGAGCTGGACCTGG
Organism: Napeogenes inachia; assembly: GCA_959347355.1. NCBI lineage: Eukaryota > Metazoa > Arthropoda > Insecta > Lepidoptera > Nymphalidae > Napeogenes > Napeogenes inachia. Next base: position 16,805,192 of record OY365797.1, read on the forward strand.
AGCAGTGCTGGGACGAACGCATTCTCAAGAAGCTTGTGAGTTATCAGTCTTGTTATATAAAAAAAACCGTAACACGATACCTACAACACCAATAAGATAACTTCGCGGTGGTTATAGAATATGTTATAAGACTTCAGTCTTTTTTAATCCGAATTTAAGATTTTTTTGTCATAAACTTTTGAAATCGAGCTCAAACAAACATTTACTTTGAAATGTGAAGCAATGTTTGCGGTGACTGACTTATTTACGCTCCGTTATCTAGTAAGGGAGAACATTACTTAACGAGTAATAGCCTACTTGCCTATGATATAGACGTATGTATAGAATAATTGTAGTATATTTTACCGATAAAGATCTATATAAATCTAAATAACAATCAGCAATAGTTGAAACAAACAATAACCATATATATCAGTATAAGATCATGCTAAATCATTGGCGGAAGCTGTTTGAACTATGAAGAAAGCTCACACACTTCATCTCACTTTCAACACGCGCTGAGTCACTAAGAAACCGGCTCAATGTGCGAGTCATTCGGTGACAATACCATCATTCATTAATTATACGATTTGTAATAAAATTTCTTTTAAATGAAAGTATTTTCTCTCTAAATTATGAATATAATTAATTAAATATTATGTTGTGTTGGTATTTGTCTAAATATTAGCTATTATTTTATGAAACGAAATTAATATAGCCCTTTTATATTATGGCAACAATCCGTTATTTTTATTTGGTGTCAGTACTGGCTTCGATAGAAAGATTTTGTTCGCCTACCATGATTAGTACATACTGTATTTATGTATTATGTATGTTTACATGGCTGTATTTATGTATATTTACATGGCTGTTTTTGAGTTACTATTTCCACCTTTCAGTGAATGCAGCAGGTTTTATTAATATAGGCATGAGATCGCACTTCCCTCACAAGTCGCTTTTACTTAATCATATCTCGTTTATCTTTTCAAGTAATTCTTAGCTCAAATTATAAACTATTATCTAGCTAAAGTAAAGTTGTAAGTAAAGTTAGATGTATGAAAATAAGTTGCAGGCTTATTCTGAACACGATTTTCAAAAATGTTATTTTGTAAGATGGAGGATTTTTTATTTATTGGTTGATCTAATGTTAACCTGATAATGTTAAGGTAATAAAATAAGTATATTGATGATAAATAAATGAAATAATCTATGATTAAATAATTAAAATGTTTGGTTCAGTGAAAGTAGACCACTAAGCTTATGAATCAGTCGTTTCAAACACAAACAGTCAAGTAACAAAGCATATTCAGCGCACAGTTAGTTCCGCTGACCTGCCAGGGGACATTGCGAAAACTTCACGCTTCGTGGCTTAGGTTCCGGTTGTAATAATAGTTGGTAGTTCAAACCTAAATGTATTATGTAAAAAGTTATATAAATATAACCAAAACGAAGAGTAGGTACTAGTATTGCATTTCATTTCTAAATTGATAGGTAGTACTTTTAATATTAAGACAAGACTATATAGTTTCTTTATTATTTATTAATAAACTTGTAGATAAAGTTAATAAATATATATAAAGTAATTAGATCCTTATTATTTATAAAACGAACTTACTTGCTTTATTTAATATATCAATTAAAATGTAAAATGATGTTAATACATACCTACATAGATTAACAGCATTATACATTTTATACTCAGGTACGTAGATGTAAATATTAGTTTTTGTAATGTCTTGCAAATGTTTGATGGACTTTGTTTTATTTTAATAAAAACAGACAGGAACAGACAGGTAGCAAAACAAACACTTATTGCCGAGTTATTCTCTTAAGTAAATTAACCGAAGTAGCTTAACGGTAGCGTAAGTAACGTAAGTTAATAAAGCAATGACTAGAAAAACAATCTATATATTTATATCAATTAACTAAAAAACCGCTTATCACGATACAATATATTTCCTAAAATACTTATCTGTCTATACGAACATACGTTCGTTAGAAGGGTTAAACTTTAAAGTTGATAACTAAGTATGAGTTGACAACAAGCGAAAGAATATTTTAATTCTACATTCAAATCACTGAAAGTGGGTATTACAAATACTGCGAAGTATAAATCAATCAATTCAATTAAACACTCAATGAAAAGACAACTACAGAATACCCGAATGTAGTTGTAGTTTAACAGAATGGGGTATTGTGTAAAGTAGAGTTGATTAACATTAGTTAACATTATTTTTTTCAATCTATCTATACATACATACATTTGTAGTTGTCTATAGATTTATTATCTGTGTAAAATATTGTGATTAATATGAAACGATTCATGACTACTGATCCATTTTTTAAGTAAAGAACTTTGGGCCTCTGTTTCTGAAATAGCTTGACCGATTATGAGTGTATACATAATAACAGTAAATCTTTTTATTGTTTTAAGTACTCCATCCAGTACTGCGACATTAGAGCACCTGGCAAAACCTAGTATTCCATAAACATTTACACAATTGGTCTTACGTTCCATAGGGAAAGAAAAATCGCAAAATCTAGATTATGATAAAATTATAAAGCCGAATAAAGTATTTGTTTTTTCATTTATTGTAATCTTAGGGGCTTTTGTTCAGATTAAAATATGTCCTTTCATAGATCTGTTGTATATACCTAGACAACCAGTTACATCGGAAATAAACGAGTAAATAACAGAGCGAATATTGTAGTGACGAGTCCAAAACAGTTTATTTTGATTAAGTTCTGTATCTGTAAGGTCCTTCCGTAGTCTCAGCATACAGATTCAAGATAGTAAATAATAAAACATCAATAACGAGAAACTTTTACTAATTGGAAATCGTTAAATGTATCAATTATAGTTGGACGAGTGCACAGACTACGATCAGCGTCGTCGACTGAGGGTCCGTATTCGTACACTAATGGCTGAACAAGAAGGTAATATAGTCTTTAGATTACTATTTCATATTAAAAACCGTACTAATAAATAATTGCATAAGTAACGAGAAGTATAATAATTAGATTAATTAAATAATCTTTATATTTTCGCAGCATGTGCAAGCGCGGTGACCGAAGCGCTGGCGGCTGCTGGCGAGACCATCGATACCGAGGAGCAGTCGGGTGAACGTGGTGAGTCTCTTCTTCTACCGCTGCTGCAGGGACTACTGCAGGGCGGCGGACAACGTCTTTTGGCAGGTCTCGGTGCTGCTTCGCACGATGTTGTAGCTGATGTGAGACGCTCGTTACAGCGACTGCGAGTCGCTCTAGCACCTCCCAATGATCACCCTCAAGCGAGAGCACTCCTGACACTGGCAGATAGGCTAGAGGAAGCCCTTGATGCTGCAGACCGTCTCGATGGTTGCAAACGTAAGACAAGGAGACGCAGCCGAACATCGAGACATACAGTTGGCGTTACTCGAGAGGAGCTAGAGGAAGCCCGACGAATTGTAGATAGAGATCAACTGTTACCGGAACCCGTAAATACAGAAACTTCTAATACATCATCTGACGCATCAACGGCATTCCCCTTAGAAGACTCATCTGTATCTGAAAGAAAACCAAGCATAGATATAACTTTTCATAATCCTATTGAAGAGCGACAAAAGCCTTTCCCAATAACGCAACACGCTAATTACAATTTAGTCCCTAAAGTAAACAGAGAAGCAAATGTTGTTGAAAGACGAGTTACCAATAATCGAAAGCCAGACTTTTTTAGACATTCTATAGCAAACACAGTTAAATCAGAACCTCCAAAAAGTCCCGCTGAACGCTGGCATTTAGAAACAAAAAGTAGTATCGCAGCCATAGCCAACAAGTTTAATTCAAAGGTACAAAACGAAGCTGCTATACCGACTCCTTTTCGGAGAGTGCCCGTAAATCGACCTACACTCACGGTGCAACAAAAGTCAGAAGAAGAAACTAAACTCACTGCATGTTATAGGCCCCCACCGCCAGGTTACAATTTTGCTGCACCACAGCTTGTCGATGATTTGTCGAAACCTTTAAATCGCTTTAACAACAGTAAACGCAATCGTATGAAACGTGCAAATACTATAGATATTGGAAGACCCTTGGGTGGTTATAAGTACGATAGCGAGGATGATGAAAATTTGACAAGTCTGACTCCTAAAGTCCCGGAATTTCAACCTCAAACTGAAAATGATAGAAAATTCTTAGCGTTTATGCAAAAAAATGAAAGTATTAATCGTAATCTTGCAGTTGGGCAAGCTAATTGGAGTAACCGGTTTGGTAATATTAAAAACACCTTTGAAAACCGAGAACAAGAAAATAGCATAAGAGCCTCCAGTGCTTCTTCAGCAAAACGATTTTGGAAAACTTCAAATGAAAACTCCAATACATCTGCAACACGCCCACGGACCTTTTTAACAGATATTACACCTGAAATTATAAAACCACCATGGACATCTAACCCTAGGGATTCAGTTCGGTCACAACAAATAGGTCACCAACTATCCCCACAGTCTTCATTGCCACCACCGATTCAGTCCGGGAACAAACAATCCGCAGTTAAACCTTTTGTTGCTAAACCGATACCGGTAAATCAATTCTCTCACGCCCCAATGTCTGCTTTTAAACCACCACAGAAAATAATGTCTCCTACATCAGCTCTGCCAAACATTTGGAGTCCACCGTCATCCAGTATTCCAGTATCGCCATCGATTGACTTTCCCCCGGCGTACCCGCTCGTGTCAAATCCACTTAGTCCAAGTTCAACAGCAGCTAACTCATTCATAGTTTCAGATCTTGATAAATTAAAAATAAGAAATATACCACCTGCACCAACAATTCCAAATGGAAATGAATTACCAGCAGTTTCACAGCCTAAAATATATGGATACGGACATCAGCCCACGCCTCCGACTCACGTACGTCCGCAAGCACAAAATTATCCTATCAAGCCTATACCAAGTCAGAATAATCTGGCAGCCCCGGAATTAGTAAAAAAACTAGGTAAACCAAAAAAAATACTTTGTTCAGAATCTTATACACCAAAATTGGACGCCCAACAACTTCAAATAGAATTTTACGAAAAACAAATACGCGAGAAAAATCGCCGAGAAGAGTCTAATGAACGTCGTGAAGTTCCACTTCACAAACCTCCTCCACCCCCTGCGCCCTCTATATATACAGTCGTTGATTACACACCACAAAATGGCCCAATTACATTTGTGCCTCTTCAACAGACTCCCGATATAGAAAAAGCTAAAGCTCATAAAGTCGATTATCTACCGGATGTTGTTATGAACGAAATTAACACTTATGAATCCAATACATCTCCAGTATCCAGAATCACCCCAGCAAATTCAAAGCGAAAAGTCCCGCATGAACACCAAAATGGACATGATTTTTCCAAAGTATTTGAAGATGATACAGCGACCGAGCATGACAGCGTTGTGACTCGCGTAATGCGTGGTCCAGTGCGTGGCGCGGCCACTATTACAGCTGGAGTACGCACGCGACACACCGAGGGGGCGGCAGACAACCTCCGCGGTGTACTTGACAAACTGTCTTCTCCCAAGAACGACGTCATCTCTCAAATCGAGAAGAAGAAACAAGAGGTCTCCCGCAACCAGGTACGGTTGGCGGCTCCGCCGTCTATACGTCCCAGCCTCTCTCCCTCGCACGCCCCTTTATCGCCCCGCCCGTCCAACGCATTCGAGCACGACGGATACCCTCGCTCCCCAGCCGGACTGCGCAGCCCCGCGCTTGCGACATCTCGTGAATCAGTATTTTCTAGTGATTCACCGGCCAGTCGCGGTTCGAGTCCAGGCTCGGCTCTAGTGCGGTCTGGATCTTGGCACCGCCTCGGTGACGTTGATCCCAAATCAATCTCTCCCAGGCGAGTGGTCGCCCGAACAAAATCAATGCACCTATTGGCCATACCAAAACTGTTCGAAGGAGGAATCGCCAGTGAGGAACTACCAGATAAAAAGCGAACAGTGCAAGCATACTTTTCAAGACAGACAGACAGACAGGCCTCGAGCCGCACGAGCGCTTCCCAGGTATTGCCTGCACGCAACCGTACCACGCGAACCACACAGCCGTTGTCATTTGCGTTGGGGCGCAGTCGTACGATGCCAGCGGTGACGGAGATGCAGTTCTTGGACGAGAGCAACGCTGACGACGCATTCGAGGACCTCGTGTCGGCGCTCGCGTAGCGCACGCACATTCCAATAAATAGGAAGGAGACGAGCGAGACGCGCGTGAGTCGTGTGTGTGTGGGCTGCCTGCCGCTTGTGTCGCGTCGCATGCCCCCGCGTCCCCCCCCCCCCCCTTCACTGGCCCCTCGCCCTCGCGCCCAACGTTCACCCTCACGTCGATGTACATATTGTAACATATGTTTCATTTCACTGAGTCCCGTTAACTGTTTTATTTTGACTAATAGCTTAAGTATTCTTTGTATTGTCTTGCTGTTGTTTTTCAAGTGTTCCGAATTTCCGAAATTAGTGTTTTAATATAGAAACATTATTAGTGATGTATTTATTACTTATTGGCTTATGTTGAAATTTACAGAGGAAGAGGAAGTGACGACTGTTACATCAAGTGTCAGAAGGAACTCCTCCGAAAAAACCGTTAGCAGTAGCACCACCATTAAAAATTCAAAAGGTAAGGTACAGAATGTCTAGACAAAACTGTTTTATTAAATTACCACACTTTAAAACACAGTTATTGCTCGCATTGTTAATTTAATAAGATGTATTTTTTAAATAACTAAATATCAAATTGTAACTACAGTGATCGAGAGCATGACGCGGCCAGCGCCCAAACCCGTGTCGCCGTTTGCCAAATTCCGTCAGCTCGAAAAACAAAATTCTACTAACTCTCCAAAGTAAGTCACAAAAAAGTCCTCTCATACACGTATACTATCCAAAACTATTCTTAACAAGAATCTTCATCTATATTTACTATTACAGAACTATAATATACATACGTGCGCAAAACTAGAACACTAGAGAGACCCTATATTAGGTAGAAAATTGTAGAAACCTATACATATAAATTTGCTTAAATATGTATTTAATGCGAGGTATTTATTTATTTTAGCTGCCATAGCTATGGAAGCAATATGGAATAGGTAAAAACATTTTAATATGTAGATGTCACGTACATTAGTCGCTTTATTACAAGTAAGAAGTTTCATCGCATCGCTTAACTAAGCATTCACGGAGATTTATCAAAAATAAGATCATATTATCAGATTAACTTGATTTGATAAAAAAGTCTTAATCGTAGTAATCGTTAAGTAATGATAGGAATCTAGATGTTGTTAATACACTTCACGGTTTTCTTTTATTTGCCTATTAACTTTACAACTTTCATTAGTCGCTCCGTGGATGCTAAGCATCATAAAACATTTAAAAATTCCACCAAGTTCGACATCGAAACACCGCGTTGTCAAGTGTACATATCACGCGTCAGAATAACATCACCGCGCCGTGTGAGCGCACTGCCACTGTCTAACCGCGTCTGACGGTCCGCGGCGGCGCCGGTTCCCACACTAACTTGAAGCCCCGTTGTAGCTCGCCCAAGAGCCCGCAGAGCCCGGGCTCTCCGTCGCAGCCTTACTTCAAGTTCACCGACCCCGCGCTGCAAGCCAGCGCTGTCACTATTAAAGAACGTTTGCTGCAGTGGTGTCGCGACAAGACACGGGAATACGAGGTACCGCTCACTCCGCACCCCCGCGCCCGGCACACCCTTACACTCATACCTCCGACCGAATACGTATGCGGGCAGCTAGCTCGGAGCCAGTAAATTGATGCTAATACTCCCTTATCTTTTGTATATATTGAGACACGTCGCAAGAGTTTCGGTGATATTAGCAACAGTTTATGGGGCGTGCGGATGTACCGGAGTGCCGCGATGACATCGGAGCATGCGACTATAACACGACGCTCACACCTGCGCCACGCCACTGATACACTTCACGCTTATTTGATGCTTGCTACACTGTATATATGCTCGAATATATTGTATTATATGTATTGTATTACCAAATTCTATTACTTTGGTTCAATACGTTCCTTAAAAAACTTAACAATAAAAAATACGAAGTTCGTGAAAGCCCAAGACGACGGATGGAAGTCTACGAGAGTAACAGAGACTACTAACAGATTGTATAAAATTTCTAAACTATACAAATGGAAGGTAAAAAATATCGAGAACATTGCCGAAAGTAACCTCTTAGTTTTATGGGTTTATTTTGTAAAGTGCATGATTTGTTTGTAATGTCTTTTCCCAAAAGGACGCGCTTCGCCACTGAATTCTACGAACGTGTTCATGTGTGTTCAAACTACTACTTATAATGTACATAACAACTTGTAAAATTATAAATATTAATTATATATTTTGAAACAACCTGGAAATTCAATATTCTTTTTAAAGCCCAAATTTAAAATTATAATGCTTATTAAACTATAAACAAAATATAAAATTGGAATATATTTCAGAAACCGGCTGCATGTATGTATAGAGAGATGTAAAGCATGGTCAATTTGGTAAATAGTTCCCTCGTCTGTATCAGAATGTGAAGCTGGAGAACTTCTCATCGAGCTGGTCGGACGGACTCGCCTTCTGCGCGCTGGTGCACCACTTCCTCCCCGACGCCTTCGACTACTACGCGCTGACGCCCGAGTCACGCAGACACAACTTCACGCTCGCCTTCAAAGTTGCCGAGTGAGAATACACCTGTTTAATGTTTTTGAGAAATATATACAGATCGTGTGACACCGATTCTGTAATGATATTTTCGCGATGAATTACTTATAATTAGTCTTCTTTATTAATGTGTTGTTTAACCAATATCCCATTCGATGTTTAAAATCTTAAATTTGTGATTTAATGTATGTATGTCATTATATTTCCGGCCATTTTAAAATGATGTGTCGTTATTTCAGTGAGAAGGCGGGCATCTACCCCCTGTTGGACGTGGACGACATGGTCGCGATGCGCAAACCGGACTGGAAGTGCGTCTTCACGTATGTCCAGTCCATCTACCGTCGTTTCAAGGACGAGCGCTGAAGTCGCCAAGTCGCCCGGCGATGGAACCCACACGTTAGTTGCGATAGTTATTCGGTGTCTCGTGTCTCGATGCCTTTTTCTGGGAGTCTTCTAAATATGTTTTTTTAAGTTCTTGTTACAATTTGCTCTACTCCCTTCTATCAAAGTATCGTGTGCGGTCCATCGCGGCCGGGGCGCGGTAGTCGAACGTTTAGGTCACAATATGTAATGTATGATGAATATGTCCAAAGAGCGTCTGTTGTTATTGTTTGTTTGTGTTAATGTTTGTAAATGTTTATGCGTCGTCCGCCCGGCTCGTTTCTCCAAGCGCCGTCTCGTATTTGAGCCTCCTATTTATTTTAATCTCAAGATGTATGTGATTTTTTATATTAGCGAGTAAGATTGACTAACAATTATGATCACTTCATAGATCATAGTCTGATATATCGGTATGGATACAGATTATCTAACCCTAACGTCACTGAGAGCAGGGATCACCTTCACTTATTTATATATATAAGCAAGTTGTATGCCCTCATCATCCAGTGTACGACCGAGATCACGTTTACGATTATATATATTATCTAACTTTCTTACAATTTGACATTTAACCGCTTGAAATAATCGTCTACTGACTTTATGTAATTAATTATATGAAATATTAATTTATGTGGATATAATGAATAAATATCATTAACAATTTTAATTGTGTTTTTATTTCATATTAATCGTGTTCTGTAAAAATACATTCAATTCTTTAAAATAACTAAACTGTCTGTCGCGGATATCTCATCATGAACACCGAGATCAGAACCACTATAAAAACAAAAGTGGATATCACCAGACACGCAAACAGTTGTGTCATCTCGTTTCTTTATCAAATTTATATTTTTTAAGGACTAGATGTTTTTCTATTCGCACTGTCTGTTTATTTGAAACAATCGAGCGTCAGGGATCAGAACTCAAGGGTAGAACCATAAACGGGTCTGCGATATTGGTAGCGCGGTCTGTGGTGGGGTCACTGGCACCGCCTCTCGCGCCTCCAGATTCCACCACCGTGTCCGTTGAGGCGCTGAGCGGGGGCGAGGCGTCACCAAGCGCCACGTGCACGTGCAGCGTGCTGTCGCGCCACGTACGCCATGACAGCTGGTGTTCCTGTATCTTCAACAGCATCCAGGTGGTCAGCAAACCGTTAAGGGCGCCTGTATGGGAGCCAATGTGAAGTGGTAATATTCGGTTTAAGTTTATATTTTGAATTCTGATTTGAAACTATATATAAAAGACGGCACAATCAGTTTATTAGTAGGTTTAAAAAAGAGTTACCAACAAAAAGAGAACACAAGGATTACAATGCTTTACTTTCAATCTATAAAGGAATTATAAAAACCAACATTTTCACTCGAAGAGTTTAGAAAAAAAATCTTACTATATCTTTTTAAAGAACTATTCATTGATACAAATATTAATGGTCTCAACCAATTTTCAAATTACATTTTCAACTCTGCTTAAACTACTTCCTTAACGGCACAAAAACTGTGTGCCATTGAAAAGTATTTCATTGAGATGAGAGTTAATTAAAATCCAGAAATTTAAAAATTTGAGAAAAAAGTATAAGCCACATAGCGCCAAATCAGAACTGACAAGGGCGGATAGTCCAACATTTCACCAGTGTGGAATCTCCTTTAGTCTTGATCGCGAAATAGTTTTGTGCGTCGTCGTGGTGAAGCAATGTGCCTCTAAAAAGAATTGATGCATTTAGCATCAATCTCACTAAGCAAAAAAAAATTTACGATAAAGATTTTAAAACAACCATACTATCAACTGGCATTTAGTTCTAACATATCATGGCACCATTAAAAGCGCGTCTTTGAACATCTATCAGGTAGTGGGGTACCCAGCGAAGGAATAAAAAAAAACAAGATAATCTCTTCTTATTCATAGTTAAAATTTAAGCAATCGCTCCAAAAATCATTGTACCAACGGTTGCTTTGGAGGACGTTTTGTTCATAAAAGCTAATTGAAGTCGACTAAAAGAATGTTCCAACTTGAATTTATAGAATTTTAATTAAAAGTTGTACAAAAACGTTTCTGACGCGATATATAATGTTTTCTATGATATACGATACTTTAATAATGCTCTAGTTTAGACACTAGATGGCCTAGAAGGCAAGAGCAGACCCCTATTAAAGCTCTACCTCAAGCTATACCATAAAAATATAAAGTTATACAAAAATGGTTCCCAACGCCGATCCATTTTTCTATGTCACACGCTATTTTAATAATGTACCTACTAGTATTAACACTAGACGACACAAATGGGAAAAAGAAAAGCCCTACCGAATCACACCATCAGATATATAAAAGATGATATGGAAATGATTTTGACAAAGGATAAATGAATAAAGGAACGATGGAAAGGAAAGTTTGAAAGGTTGGATGATGTCCATCAGCAGGAACGTTGCTCTAGTACATATGTGTAATAGCCAAAAGTTAAAATTAAGGGTTATGTGCAAGAATTCAACAAGTTACAATTATTAAATGTCATATCACACAGTATGAAAGTATGGTAGAGATTTACCGAAAACCGACTGCTTGCAAAAATGTGATCACCTAAAACAAGTTCGGGTTACGTCGGGTCCAGAAGTTACAAATGCCTTATTTGCGCTGGTCCAGTTGTACAAAAATATGAAGTACGTAAAAAAACATTGCATGTGATGTTTGTGTGTGAAAGTGTCTCCAGGACAGGTAACCCATAAGGTTTTATGGTGGGCCCTAGAAGAGAAACGTGTGCCGGCTAAGTAAATAGAGTTAATCTGTGCTATGTCCAATTGTGATTAGTTCCCATGTGAGTACGACTTCCGTTAAAACCGACAGTTTTAGTGTCCCAGTAAGCCTGCACCAAGTGCAGGCTTTAAGCCCTTATATTGGAATGTTGCTTACTGATGGCTTAATATGGGACACATAGTAGGAAGTACTTGGTGTACGCTTCTTTGCTTACTTACCTCTTTGCTGATAACATTGATTTTGTGAGTGGGAATTTTTTTTTAGGTTCCAATCAGATTGTAAAAGTGATTACAAGTCTAATCTAACGGTGCTGTCTTCACCAGTTTGCTCTTTTAACTTACTTTCAGTTTCTGGGAAGGAGAAGTGTGGAACAAGAACGGTTAACAATATAAGTATATGATCAAGTAATGCATGAAAAATGATATTGCCAAGAAGCATGCCTCCCCTGAGATGACATATCGCTGGCGTACGATAAGAGCGCGGTAAAGATTAAATTATAGCGAAACACTTTTGCAATTGAGATCGGAGTAAATCGATGGTATGATATTCAAATGAAAATCCTAACCTTTGACTGTGTTCAGTGCAGCTAAACCTAACTTCATGTGAGTATAAGGCGACGGCTAAATTCCGAACACCTCTCACCGATAATGCCGATGAGCAGCGAAGAGAAGAGGTTGGCGGCGAGCGCGGCTGCACCCCCACGGCGCGCCCCGGCTTGCAGTGCGGCGTCGCAGGCGTGCAGAGCACGTGCCGTACCCAAAGCTGACGCCGCGCCCAACGCGATGCCACGCCATGCATCCGCAGCCAAAGCTGCGCCGCGCCCCGATCGCGCCCACTCCACCACCGAGCGTGCCCATGACCACCTGCCGTCAGCCGCCACACAAAACTGACATTGATTGCCGAGATGAGACAACCAAACAGAAATTGAGTTAGTCTCGCCTCGATGTTACATTTGACAGAAATTTAAGTATTTTGGGAAGATACTATTTATAAATTATAAATAAATATCTACTCTACTTATAAACGATATCAATATTACGCGATTACATAGCTGCACGCACTTGTGACTTCTGGTGACAACGTAGTGATGGCGGCACAACTCGCAATAGGAGGTGGCGGCTTGCAGCAGCCACCGCTCCAGGCACGAGCGGTGAACTGCGGCGATGGTGCCGCGACACGAACACGGCCGCACGAGCCGCTCACCCGACTCGCCACCGAAGCAGATTCGGCATATATTGTCCGTCCGACTGCCCGACTCACTCACTTCCTTGGCGCCCGAGCCCTAAGTTGTATTCTCGTATATTGCGCAAATCTGGGAGATTCCTTTTTCTCTCAACTACTCAAAAGGATTTAATGATTTGATAAAAAATTGTCTGAGTACACAGTACACACTTAGGTAGACTTTCAAATATTTCCAGGAAATCTAGTTATACCTAGTAAATAAAACCAAAAATCTATTAATATTATAGATAAGTTTATGTTATTATAGAAGGTAATGCGCTCTTCATTTCGTCCTCAAAAATACATAAATCTGAATCTATAACTCATTCTAAAATATGAACACGACGTTCCACCTTAAAATAATGAGTAAGGGTAAATTATAGAAACTTTTAACCTGTCCAAAAGTTGATAACGTCAATTACCTATAAACATGTTATGATGTTACCCATATTAAGTTTTCTAACATTTTTAATATATGTATATATGAGTATAAACAGTACATTTATCAACACGAGTACCTATGTACTCGTATATTTTATGCTTAAGTAGTAGGTAATTTCTATTCAATAACTTTGTATACATAATTTCTTGTACAGACTTGAATGAAAATGTGATGAAGTTCGATATAACAAACAATTATGTCTCCGAACAAACTGATTGAATCTGTCTTATTATTGCACATGGATGAAAGTCATAATTAAAGTGAATAATGTAATTAAGAACACAAACCTGTTTATTAAGCAAGAGAGCACAAACTGAGCCGAGAATTGACACAGAACGCTTTGTTGGCTGCAGTAGAGACGACGCCGGGGAAGAAAACGTCAGAGAGTCGGCTATGCGTGCTCGCAGCTGACGTTGTTCTTCGCTTTCGGTTAGATGTACTGGAATGCAAATCCATATTATGAACATTTTATTGACCCTTTTTAATTTTAGCAATGTATTTTATGAATTAGATAGACCCCATCTGCCATTTTTTCAAGCCTTTAAATTTTCTGTAAAAGTTGAATAAAAGGTAGTAGTAGGTCATGATGTGTTGGCTCGAACTGGATATTAAGTATTCAGTATTTAATATTAAGTATTTATTGTTTTAGTGGTGACACATTCTATGCATGAATATGTTTTTAATTGTTACTTGAATATGTTTTTTAATGTTATGTTTTTTTTCTTAATTATAAACCATGTTTATCTTAGACATTATGTGACTCTCATATAAAGCTATTTTTAATTTAAATTTTTTAACTGTTTACTGTTAACTATTAATGTTAACTAGTTACTATTAAATATTAACCATTTACAAGCGTTAAATATGATGGATATATTAAATAGAATTTAAGTTATATTCAAAGGTTCTTACTCAATGAAGTTAATATGAAATATTTAAATTATCCTTAAGATTATCATGAGCATGAGATATCACTATTCACAGCAGCCTTGACTACATTAAGAGAAAAGACGTCCGTGTCTAACATATTACTGCTACTTACAAAATCCAACAAGTTCTATATAACATATAATAAGGAAACGTGGTAATGACTCACTGTACGTAATTAAATGGTTTTGGCTATTATCATTAACCCGGAAATAGGCCATTATATTATTGTTTGAAATTGTTTAAAAATACATTTGGGCACGTTATGTATTATTTTTCTGATAAGTACCATAATTCTAAAACCGTTACAATCCGTTTTCGACTAGTGAGGCTACTTGTCAAAGTTACGGAAGACATTTGATTGGTCATGTATAAAAAAACTCATAATTTTACCATAGCTGAATTTCAGCAAAGTTTCGATGTGTTTATATATATCCATTAGTATTGGCTGATTTTAAAGCTACCTTTGAGGTCGCTCAAGTGAATTCAACTTCATGGTTCTGTATTTTCTGTATTATCTTGGTGTAGCATTCATTCTGGGGTACCTCAAGGAGACGTATTGTCACCTTTACCTCTTTTTCATCTTTATTAATACTATAACTCTCAAAATTATTTCTCTCTCTTTATCACATGCATCCAGACATAGGCGTACCGAGGGGTTGGCAAGGTGGTGCAGCTCTGCCCCCCGCCCCTTGATATCGTATACCTCTCTACTATATACCTTCTGTTGTCAATTAAAATTCTTATTTGACAAATCAATTATGTTTTAAAAACACTCATAAATACCAAAGTATTTCAATGTTTCAGAAGCATTTTGTAACAATTGCAGAAATTTTTTCAAAGATATCTTAAGAAGGTTAGTCGGGGACGAGAAAAGTGGCTTTTCAGTTATTATTCTAGCTCTTTGTATTGTAGACTAATACAATTCTCTAGTACATTTTGTCGCAAACACTTTTGTCCAAAAGCTTCATTAGAAACAAGATTCGGCAAAGGCAAATCCACAACGTTTGTTCTTTCATTATTAAATCATGCTTAGATAATTAAAATAACAGCTCTAAAATTACAACAATTAAAGAAATCTGATTTGCCGTTAGAACTATCTTACTGTGGAACGCTTTAGCTATATTTTATCTTCAAAATTGTATTTTATTTATCAGGTTTATAAACAATATTTTATCTGAATATCCTCTTCAATTTATTACTTATATAATAATAATAATATAAGTTATATAAAGTATATGCATTTTTATTATAACACTATAAAAACGATTTAAAAAAAAAATCGCACCTTATTTACCTCACATCTTATTTATTTACTCGAATTGGTTTTTCTAGAAGAAGTCACTGAAAGTCTGTTCTGCGTACTTTTATTTACATCTCTTATGTGTGCAGTAAAAGTACTGTGATAGTTTCTCTTTTTTTATGAAAATGAAATTAGAAAAGACAGAAAAAGTTTATATAAATTAATTAATGACTTTTCTATGATTGATACATGAACTTCTTGAAACAATACCTGGGGAATAGCGACTTATTATCTCTGTTTGTTGAGCAGTGGACCGCAGATCTCTGTCCCTTTGCGAGCTGGCAGTTTGAGCATTGGGCTAGCAAAAGAGTGAACTAACATAGTAGACATGAAGTTAGAAAGTGAAATAAGAAATATTTAAATTTAAATACCTATTTTAGTATTGAAAAACAGGACTATAGTATATGCAATAATAACATTATACTCGTATAATACACATCATATCTTTTTACTTTTTAGGAATACATATATTACACATACATTATTTAAATCATATATTTTGGGCTTCTAAAAATATTTAAACATTTATTCTTACAGGCATATGAAGGGACGAGCAGCTAGAAGTGGACATGCTTATTGTAACCCTGCTGTCTGAACTACTCGACCCCCAGAAAATCAGCAAAGTCTGTCCTTCCGCTACATTGCATTCCTGAAATCCGTAAGAACTTCATCTATTTATTTTAACTTTATCTCATTATCAAAATTGATACTAGTTAGATACCCGCACTAAATTCGAAAAGCTGCAAGTTCTATGAAATTTAAAGTTTATTCTTTGTAAAGTCTGCTGAATAATAGGTTTATAAACCACAGGTGATAAAACAGCTCTTCTTAGGTTTTGAATGGTATCACTTGGAAATGAAGGAACTTCATTTGATTCGATAGAACAATTGAATTTAACAAACTTATTCATTTTATAACCGACTTCGTGACATTTTGTCAGTAGTGTTATAGTATTTTTATTTACACGATCAATATGAACATAACGATTTCATCTTACTCCAAACTACTCACTTTAATTTTATTGTCAGTTGAGACAGCTATTTTTTATCGTCTAATCCAATATTTTTTTTATGGTATTTGTTTTTATATGAATGCACCTGATTGCGCAATAAGTAGAAATAGTATCAATGACATTGACCACAAACGTCTAAATGACAATTCAAGTCAAATCGCCTCCATTGATCCGCGATAGTGTTTTCCCTCCCCACGTGAATATTAAAATAACTTGTGAAATAGTTTAAGAAGAAAGAAAACTACAATTAAATACCTAATCATGGCGTTACGTGTCCAATTTGAAAATAATAACGAAGTCGGAGTGTTCAGTAAGCTAACAAATTCTTATTGCCTTGTCGCAATCGGCGGTTCTGAAAATTTTTATAGCGTGTTTGAAGCTGAATTGGCAGACACAGTTCCAGTAGTACATATAAGTATTGCAGGATGCCGGATTATAGGAAGAATGACAGTAGCAAATAAGAATGGATTGCTCGTTCCCGCATCAACCACTGACACAGAATTACAACATATACGCAACAGCTTACCTGACTCAGTCAAAGTACAACGGGTAGAAGAGAGGCTAAGCGCTTTGGGTAACGTCATCGCTTGCAACGATTATGTTGCTCTAGTTCACCCAGACCTTGATAAAGACACAGAAGAAATTCTTGCAGACACACTAGATGTAGAAGTTTTCAGGCAAACAGTTGCGGGTAATGTTTTAGTAGGATCGTACACTGCACTTAGTAACCGGGGTGGGCTGGTGCATCCCAAAACAACTATTCAAGATCAAGATGAGTTGTCTTCACTACTTCAAGTACCATTGGTAGCCGGCACTGTGAATCGGGGAAGTGATGTAGTTGCAGCCGGCCTTGTAGTTAATGACTGGTGTGCATTCTGTGGCATGGACACTACCTCTACTGAGATCTCTGTGATTGAAAGTGTATTCAAGCTTAATGATGCTAAACCAACAGCTATTACATCCACCATGCGTGCCTCCCTTATTGACAGCATGTCATAACAAAATAAATTTAAAAGAATGTTTATGTACCAGATGCTATGTGATACTGAATTTTTTTTTACACATAGGTATTCAGTTAAATTCTCTGTGGATCAGATCCTTTTGACCTGTGTTTATTTTATTAACATAAGAAAATAAATCATAATAAATATTTTGTTATTTAAATATTCCCTTACTTTAACATTAATTTCTTCTTTATGTTGTGTCACATTGTGTAACTAAGTAATTTTATATTTATTACAATAAAACACCTTGCATTCTTATAATACAGCTTTATTTAATTATAATTAGATCAAACAAATCTATCTACATTGACACAAGGTTCCTTGGAAGTCCACATCCACACTCACAACTTTAGACAGGTAAAAATATATTTTAGGAACAGAAAACATAACAATATTATGCCAAATAAGCTAACAACTTTCATAAATGTGATCTTGATTAATATTTTCAATATTGTTTAATATCATTATTATAGAACATTTTAGTTACATATTAGTCTCTTGATATTTTTTTAAACCAATTAAGTTTGCTTTACAATATATATAACTTTCAAAAATACAATGTTTTAGGAAATAGTTTATTAATGTGAAACTTAAACTTAATTAAAAAAGGAGCAACTTAGTTACTTATGTGTATGGCCAGTGATATAAAATTATATTTTGTGTGCAAGTCATTCTCATCTAAATTTCAATAAGTAATGTAATGAGGCAATTGTAATTTTTCTAATAGCAAGAATATTTGGATCACAATTTACAATATGTTATGAAATAAGGTTTTAATCTTTTATATTAATGAAAGTGGTTGATTGCCAATCACAGTAGAGTTATGAACCAAATCTTAAAGAGGTAGGCTTAATGATGATGATTATGATAATTTCTGCATCTACCACACTTCAATATTTTGATTTCCAACAAATTAAGTTTAACAATAGCAAATATAGCATATTTCTAGTATGAAACTATTACCATTTGAATAGAAGGTATTAAATTATGATCATAATAATATGCTTTATACCCGTAATTGATTAATTTAAGTGTTTTTTATTTTGATATTTTAAATCCAATAACAAGAGATAGAAAACATTTGATTACATTAGGCTTGTCGGAAAGCTACCATTACCTTAACAACTCAGTCGCAAACCCTATTCTAAACAGCCTCTGTTTCTTTATGGCAACATTATATATATAAGCTGAGATCTTTGAAGAAAATTTCAACCTTTTTTTTTATTTTTCATAATTCCATCATACAACTAATTAAATATTGAGCACTCTTCCAATTTTTTTTCAGTTCACTTTACAGAATCAAGTTTACAATTCAGTAGAAAGACATTTTTTTTTAATATATCATTTTATACATACTCTTTACAAGGATTATTCGTCTATTTAAAATTTATAGCTCTAATTAAAGATATGTAATGGATAAAAGGCATTAAAATTTTGCAATTAAGAATTCTTGAATGTGAGTTTCAATATAAATGATGTAAACCAAATTACGCCTCCATTCATATACTACAGACAAAAATGTGTGGATTATATGAAACAAGATTATCATAGAATTATAAATTTTTTCTAAGCAAAGTTATAGAAAAAGTTAAAAGTTTAGGATATAACAATTTTTGTAAACCAACTTTCAAAAATACCTTTATATATTTACAACTGTTTATCTACAAATTAATGAAATCTTTTATATACAAAAATGTATAGTTTTTTTTTTGGGACACAATCAATGTTTTCCATGATACTGTCTGAATAATACTTTTAAAATTTAGAAATATAAAGATAAATAATTCATATCTCCATATAGCAAGAAATTTTAGTCACATAGTATGAACACCAACAATCAAAGCTATTTGAACTTTTGTAAAACTAATAACTACACATCAAGTGACTTAAGGCAATTCTTACATGTGCTGCATTAAGTGTATTTTTAAAGAACTTCATATCCACAACCCTTGCAGAGATTACTAAAAGTAACTCCCTCCCACAATTCAGTACAAGCTTACAGTAATTATTTTGTGATGTTAGCAATATCATCTTTTTTGAAAGCCGTCGGTCGGTTGCCTGAGACTCAAAGTACTCTTTGATCACACCTCACCCCAGTGAATGTACAAGTGCCGCGGTGTTAGTGTTGCTGGTGGTGTCGGTTGCTAGAAGTGCGTGGTGAGCGGCGGCGGCGGCGCAGCGCAGCGCTCGTAGAACAGCATGTAGGCGGAGCAGCGCAGGACCTCCGCCAGGGACACCTCGTGCACCAGCGTGTCCGACGTATACCACCACCTGGGATATAGGAGGTAAGACCTCGTTGCTACGAGCGTTTTGAGGCCTCTCGAGTAATCTCATATTTTTTGTAAAAATCTCTCACCGTTTACTCTCAAATCCATTTCCTCGTCTGTAGGTAGCGAAGTGTCCGCTCCTGGGTCCCCCTACGTGCACCACCACGGCGGTCAGTCGGTACAGCGCTCCGTCGTCGGGTGCCGGGCCCGCGTTTAGGACGGAGAGCCCGCCGCGGAGGCGACCCTCACTCAGCAGCGTCGACAGCTCCGGCTGTGGCGGCGTTCGGTATTAACGATCCATTCTCAGACGGCAGCGGGCGCAGGGAAGGCGCGTTACCTGTTGGCGCGGCGCGCTGGTGTAGGGCGCCATGGCGAGTGTCTCGGGGAAGGCCACGTGGTCCGCTCGCTTGGCCGGCGCGCCGCAACGCCACTCGACGCGCGCCACCTGCAGCACCAGGCAGCCCGGCAGCTGCGGCCGGGCGCGGGTACAGTCATCTCTAACGAAAACCCGCGACGCGGCCGCTTTAGCCGCCCGCACCACACGGATCGCACGACTACGACGGCCGCTACGCGGCAATCTTTTGGGGGAGGAGGTATAGTACCCCCTCCCGTAGGAGCCGGCCTGTATGCGATCTGCGGGCCGTCGGGTGAACCGCACAAGTGTGAGGGAAATAAGCTTTTTCAAAGTAACTTTCAAGCTCCATTCGAGTGGTTCGAAGGACCGAATATCCCTATATGGATTGAGTTTGACGCCGAGGTACCTTCCCAAAGTTAACAGTGCGTATGTGCTTGGTGTAGGCGTGGCGGGGCGCCGGGCCGGCCGCCGGGGGCTCCTCGGGACAGCATTTGGAGCACCGTACGCCCGACACCATCTCCGGAGCGGTGAAAGCTCGCAACAAACCTATATATATAATATATCATTGATCCCATCAATAAGTTAAAATATGCAAGTATAAAAAACCGCATATATTATACTAACCCGCTAAGCTGAAAGTGCCAGTTAGTCCGGTACTCGCGTTGGCCATCGATAAAGAAATGCTGTCAAATTTGTCGTACCGTACTGGACTCTGTAACAAAAAATATTAAAAAATAGCCGTCCGTCCCGATTTCATGAAATAGGATTTGACAACTGGAAGCTCTGATCTTTTTTTTAACCATGTTACCAAATCCAGTAAAACATATTCAAATTCAAACTAATATGTCAATGTTACTGTTTTAATAATAATAATAATAGAATCTGTGACATCAAAAATGAAGGACAACTACCACAGCTCTTTACGCGAGTGCATGACTTCTGTGCTGGTCTTCATTAGTTGCTGTGTCATGACGTAGGGAACTCATTTCCGATCAGAGAAACAAATAGAGAGGTCATGGCTATAACCTCTATGGCATATGGGTAAATTAGCAAGATATACTAAATATAACATAAAATTTGGTTACTAATAAGAATTGGTAGAGTAGGTACACAAAAAATCCTTTATTTTTGTGTACTCTACCAAATAGTTTCAAAGGTAAATAGATAGGTTACTAGGTTAGTATTATAGTCTAGCAGTATAAATAACTCTGTATAGCATCTGGAAATTAGACCTAGTATAAATTTTGTGTATTCTCGTCGTACCTTGGTGGAGCACACGGTGCAGTGAGTGCGCGTGGCCAGGGCTCCTCGTGACGGGGGCTGCGGCGCAGGCCGTGCGGGCGCCGCCGCCCAGCGCCGACCCACTGCGCTCAGGTGGCAGAAAGAACGCGACACGCCCTTGCAAAGTCGCGCGGGCGGAGGCTCGGAGGGCTCTGCAGGCGGAGACTCCGATATAATGTATTTTTATAAAGTATATTACATCCGTAACGAGGATAAGTACCCGGGTCGGCGAGGTCGGGTTCGCCCGCTGGCACGGCAGAGGCGGGGCGAGCGGGGCGCAGGGGTGCACTAGGCGGCGAAGCCGGAGATGCCAGCGCGGACCACGCGCGGCCTCCACCAAGACCCAGCGCATCCGAAAGGCAGCCCGGCTAAAACCATTTAACACTCATTATAATTCAGTGCTGTTGTGTAAGGAGTAAAGGACAAGAATATATATTGAGACAGAATTCTTTATCTCTATTTTAAGACGTCAAAGTAGACTTAGACGAAAAGTACATAAGAAATCAATCTAGTTTTAATATAACCTTCTTGGACATGGCGGTGGTCTCTTCCTCGATGCAAGATAGCAGCACATGCAGAAGCTCATGTGCGTCCTGCTGGTCGGCCGGCACCACCCACCCCGCGGCTCTCAAAGATTGCAGAACACCCAGCGGACAAACCGGAGTTCCGCGCGCCGATTCGTGGGTGCCATTCACCACTGCAGATATATTGTAAATTTAGCTTTGTTATTGAATACACTGAGAGAATAATCGAGACTATATTTAGAGTAGTCAAATATGTCCATGAAAACCATAATAATTCACATGCAAGTTAAAGGTAATATATATGAATATATATGTATACTTTTAGATTTTGGGTGACACCCCAAAGGATCATTTATATTATAAAATAAAACAAAACTCTACATATAGGTAGTCTTACCTTTATTTAAAACATTATATTCCCTAATGAGGTAACAAAAGGTAAACCAGAGTTACTGTTTAAAAATGATTCCTTAAAAGTTATAAAGTAAGTAAAAGCTTTTTATGATGATAAAATTCTTAAATTAGGATAATGCATATTAAAATAAAGAAATATATATTATAATAACTCTCTAAGAAATTTGAGAATCATGTTACATGTTTATATTTGTATATATATATTTTAACCATTCAGCACATCTCCGGCTTATTATAACAGAAGCAAAACTATAATAAGTTGATTTTTGTTATGTTATTTCTCTTTTATTGTGACTATATACCTAACATGATATACTATATAATAACATAATGTTAATAAAAGTACTGTTGTATCTCGACAATACTAACACTTGCCGATCAATAAATTGTATAAAGATGAAGCAAGGATTATAAATATAAAGCATAATTATATAAATAACAGTTCTATGCTATAATACTAATAAAAAAATGTATTGTGTTACTGCTTATTTACCTTATTCAAACATATCATTGACTTTAATTAAATAAGATATCTAGTATATGAAGTAAGTGCACTAATTTCGACTGCAACACATTAATTTCTTTAGAAAATTAGGAATATTATAAACTGTACGTATACCTTCAATTACAGTGTAGAGAGTAGTAATCATACTGTTATGACCGTCAGCCTTGGCGTATTTTCTTAGCCAGTCAATAAATGTAGGACAAGCAGCCAGTGCTTGTAACAATGTATTCAGAAAGCAAGTTCTGCCTAAATTCTGAAGTCCGGCAATCTGTCCCCTGCGTTTGCGGACTTTGGGTGCACCTCCGGGTCCCCATAACACGAATGCCCCAACCACCACTGCTGCAGTGAGACCAGCCGCCACTAAAATCCTATCTCCACCGTCCATGATGACGTCGTTAAATCATAAATATTTATTTTTAACACATTTTATCTCTCTGGTGTTTTAATTATACAACACCAATTTATTTCCGATTTATTTATTTTTAATGAAAAATTGATCATTCCACTCGTGACATTTTAATTGTCATTATGTTGAACTGTGCTGCCAGCTGCCATCTATATTCCATATGACTTAGGAGTAATAGTTTCTAAACGAACTCGATTTGGTTTGCTTTACAAACATCTCTTAATATAGTACAGTTCGACAGTTCGACTTACTAAAATGAAATAGGTTTGTGAAAGAATTGAACTGGATGAAATATTTTTAGCATCATTTGATACTCAACAGACCATCACAATTGTATATTTTTAAAACAATTATAACGATTTAAATTCCAGAACGATATCAAATAGGTGTTCGAGAACAGCGAAACTGACATTGACAATTACATTGATAAACAAAATAGTCTACTGTCTATCTCACATGCTGATATTAGTATTTAGTTGTAGTCAACTTGTAAACAAATATGAAATTTATTCTAAATGAAGTTGTAGTGTAATTATGTTACCTGATTGGACTCTGTTGGGTCTAGTCTTTACTCCACCTTTGATATAAAAAGCTCACAGAAAAAGGATGTACAAAATTAGAAGAATGTGATAGATATTTTTGTTTACGTACAAACCTCTGAAAATAAAGATAATAAAATGATACCGTCAAACACTATATGTGTGTCCCAGGAAGGGCCAGCAAATGCTTTGGCGCTGAATAAAGACTGTTCGCAAGTAGTGATTGCTGGCAGGAATGGTATGAAATAAGACATATATGTCTTATAAATATTTTGGTAACTGGTTTTTTAATATGAAAGTGTATGTTTTTTTCCAGTATTTAAGGTATTTTCTATCGGAGAAAACGATTTTTCGGAAGTGTGCAATTTGAGAGTGGGTAAAAATTTAAACCTGAATTTTTCATCTATTGATGTTGCTTGGAGCACCATTGAAGGTATAGTTTAGTTTAATATCATATCAAAGATATCATCCAATATAATCCATGTTCTTCTTATAAATTTTTCATATCTACTTATGTATTTATGATTACTTACAATATATGATTTACACAAAAAATAGAATAATTAATAATGATTTTTCAGAAAACACTTTAGCTACGGCAGCTACAAATGGAGCAGTGGTGGTGTGGAATTTGGGTCGTTCAGGGCGCTCCAAACAGGAGCATGTGTTCTCAGATCACAAGAGAACAGTCAATAAGGTCCTCAGATTAGCTACAGCTTGAGATAATATATATTCATAAATATTTTGAAAACTAAATTTGATAAGGTACATGTTTTATTATTCTGGTTTGTTATAGGTTAGTTTTCATCTAACGGAACCAGCACTGCTCATCTCGGGGTCTCAGGACGGGATGATGAAATGCTTCGACCTCCGTATGAAGGAGGTGGCCAGGACATTCATAAGGTATATTATACATATTATTTTGTTGGTTGGTATGGGACAGCAAGCAAATTTTAGCTGTGTTCCCCAGCAATACTGAGTCGATCCGCGACGTGCAGTTCAGCCCGCATGCGGCACACGTTTTCGCGGCCGTATCCGAGAACGGCACGGTTCAGCTGTGGGACGCTCGGCGACACGAGCGCGCGCTGCACCACTTCACAGCGCACTCCGGCCCTGTGTTCGCGTGCGACTGGCACCGGGACGTGCCATGGCTGGCCACCGCCTCCCGGGACAAGACCATCAAGGTGCTTTCGTTATTATTATCGAACCAGAATAGTAGCCCCTCAGAAAAGTCCTATCGAAGTTGTTTTGAGTGGCGATTTTCTTAATACGGTTTTTATGTTTTCATGTCGTAAAGGTAACTTCAAATGAAAATATTTTAAATCTTACACAGGAACCCATTAATTTCATTTATTTATAAACATACAAAACAAAATATCGTTCTCATGAAGTCCATTATCAGTGAACCTAGTATTACCTAGTAGATAACGTGATACACGTGTGACGCTTTGTAACAAATGTCTGGTTGTATATAACCTATAATCATTCCTCTATGACCCTTTGAACAGAATTTTAAGCTTTTAATTATCTAGTCATTAACTAGATATTTACTTATTCATAACCAACATACAATTTTAAAAATCTGATTGTAATGACTTGGTGATTTATTATTAAATCCAAACGAGCATATAATTACATAAACTAATAAGTAATATAATAACTTTATCACTTTAGTCTTTACTAATACATAGATAATTTATTCAGTCTACTTGAGGTCATTGATTCATAAGATATCCTGATTCTGATTTATTAACTAGCAATTACGTAATCAAAAAATTGTCATTTTGACTTTTGAGACCTCCAATTTTATTTTTTTAAATTTGTAATTGACTTTTCTAATTTCGTCTAAAAGTGATTATATGGAGTATTATTATCTATGGGACAGGTATGGGATATTCACGGGCGACCCAACTTAGAACACACGATATATACCATAGCATCAGTGGGACATGTAAAATGGCGGCCGCAGAAAAAGTAAGTTACCGGTTTTAGCAGGTTTTATCAATCCGCCTTCAGATAATCGACTCGTCGAGAGACGTTTGTATAAATTAAATGTTTCCCACAGGTTCCAGGTGGCGTCGTGCGCGCTGGTACTGGACTGCGCGGTGCACGTGTGGGACGTGCGAAGACCGCACGTGCCACTGGCTACCTTCGCGGAGCACCGTGACGTTACCACCGCCATCGCCTGGCTAGCCTCTCCGCACGCCTTCCTTTCCACCAGCCGGGTGAGGCAGCGCGATGAGAGGGCTCTTGCCATCTCCTTAGCTCCTACCGAACTCTATCTTGTCTCTCATTGCAGGACTGCAGCCTGTACCGCCACAAGTTCAGCGAGGCGGCGCATCCGGTCCTGTGGGCCAACCCGCAAGCCGTGTGCGTATCGGCACGGGGTCAACTGGCCTCCGCGCTGCCCGACGCACCTCTCCCGCGGCCCCGTACCTGCGCACCCGAGCGTCTCGTTCCCGGTCTCGGGTAAGGAAGCTCACTAAAATGCTCAAACACCTTCACACGTGTACGTAACTACGTGACACCCGCCCGTGTCCTACAGACGTAAGCAGCCCACGGCTGGGTCCTTAAGCGCTCCGGTCCAGGCGGCTCTGGAGCGTGCATTCCCCGGGAGCGCGTCGTCGTCGCTGGCGCGCCACACGCCACAATCCCCAGACGGCGCCGTGTTGGCGTGCGCTCGGCTGTACCGTATCCAGGGGCAGCCGGCGCACGTGTTGGCCGAACACAACGCAAAAGTAGCTCGAGACCACCGGCGGTACATGGTACGTAAGATAAAGTCATGTGTCTCGAGTCCGTTCTGAACCGATGCAATATAAGCGTTATCTGTCAGGTGAGCCACGTGTGGGAGGTGGTCCGCAGTGTGTACAGCGCGCGTGCCGTGCGGAGCGCCCCGGCCCCCCCGCCGCCGCGTGCGCCTCCTCCCGTGCACGCGCCGGCCCCCCTGCCGCACTACAGGTACGGCACGGAAGAAAGTACCGTTGCCAGCGATTTGCAATGCCATGTCATAAGCCTGTGTGTGTGTCTGTCCAGCGCGGTGGAGGAAGAACCTCTGGAGGAAGTCGAGGAGTGGGAGAACCGCCTGCACCAGCACAGCGGCGTTCTAGGACTCCCGACGCACGCCGTGTACATACCGCCGGCTAAGTACGCCAGAGAAGGTAGGTAACTCACACATCTATAAAACACTAGATGTAACTATACCATGTGTACTGTACGGAACTGTTTGTACACATACAATAAATTAGCGGAGTTAGGTAAGAAAGGACTACACTCCGCGAGTGCTGTTTTTACACTGATTTATTAAATATAACATGTACGAATTTATACTTTGTACACCATGGACTAGAAAAAAGGATCACATTAGTTAAAACTTATTGAACCCAGTAAACGGATAGCATATACCTACTTAGTATTATGTATAGCATTTTTCGAAAAACTTACTGTAATTTCTGTTGTAGTGAGTAGGAATTATTTTCATTTTGTTTATCAATTTTATTTAAATTATGATTTATAATTTGCAAATGAAATCTGACCTAAACCTGAAATCATTTTGTGAAAATCTTCTGTTTACTAGACTGCTCTAGAACAAACATATAAGCCAACACCATGCTCGTTTTCATGTATGCACATAGGAGAGAACGGCGGCTGGGTGTCGGCCGCGTCGGCGCACTACGTGGACGTGGAGGCGGCTGACTGGACGTTGCCTGACGAGGCTTTTCCGCTGCGAGCCCCCCCCGCTCCTGCCCTAGCACCTGCCCTCCCCGCACCGTCCGCACCCGCCGCGCCTCAGACGACACGTGCACGCGAACACGACACCGGTGAGATAGGCGTGTCTCTGTGAAGTGTCTCTGTGGTTAAGCTGTGACAAATCTTATGTGATGTCACAGATTCGACGACTACGGGGGGCACGGGCATCGGCGGTCATGCGGGGGCGTCGTCTCCCGGATCCTCGGGGTCCGGTGCTGGCTCGGTACATCACGATGCACTGCAGCGCTCCTCGAGCCAGAACTGCGGCAGTTCGGTGAGTGGTCGTTCAAGACCGAGCGAAATCGTCGTCGTACGTCGTCATCGTCGGAGGTGCTGTACTATAGGCGTTTGTCGCTCAGGTGGAAGGAGAGGGTGGAGAGGGCGGCGAGGGTACAGAGGGCGGTGCCCTGTGCGTTCGCGAGGGTGGCTCGGGTCGGGCGGGCGGCCCCCTGGATCCCGCGCCGCTGCTAGCTCTAGCGTTGCGCCTGCACGCCGACCTCGGGGACGTGCAGACCGCCGTCGTCGTGTGCCTCGCGCTGCAGGAGCATCGGTGAGAGCGCGCTCGACGCACGCGCCATCATGTGTACTAGAGATCACCCCGCTCACTTTTCGCCGCAGGAACGACCTCTTCCCATACATCGACGAGAGCCTGCAGGAGCAGTGGCTGCTGGGCTACATCGAGCTGCTGCAGCGCCACAAGTTGTACAACGCGGCCACTGAGGTGATCCGCTGCGCGTGGGTGAGCGGTGTGTGGGCGCTGTCGCAGCAGTCGACGGGCGTGGCAGCGTGCTGCGCACGCTGTGGTCGCCGCACTCGCCCGCGCGCTCCGTGCGACTGCGCCCCGCGGGCGCCGCCCGACCTGTGCGCCGTGTGCCACCAGAGCGTGCGCGGGCTGTACGCGTGGTGCCAGGGGTGCGCGCACGGCGGCCACCTGCGACATGTGCGGGACTGGCTGCGGGAGCACCGCCTGTGCCCGGCCGGCTGCGGGCACGCCTGCCAGTGACGACGATGGCGCTCACGACCGCGTTTTAACTTCTTTATCGGGAGTAAGTTATTAACGAAACATTTTGTCGTCAAACTACACTGGCCCAAGTGGCTTCGCGGCTTATAGAATATCGATCTAATTAAAATAATATAAAGCAATAACAAACACTCTTTAGTCTTTAAGTTTAACGTCAAAAGACATGTTTTTTATTCATATGTGTAGTGTTTGTGTAGGCTAATGTATGACTTGTACGTTATATTATTTTTATTAGGGAGAGAACTCCCAAGTTCCCGTATGTCGGCCTTGAATAAGGCTTTTACCAAGATACTCTCAAGGACTTGAGGTTGGGTGAATGTTTTGTCTATGGTATCTATTTTATTTCACTCCTACATGCCTTCCTTACGAATACGAACAAACTGAAAGTATTCCTGTTTCTTTTGCATATTATGTTTATTCACGAAAATTCTAATTCCCTATAGTCTTTTTAAGACAGTTGAAAGCTACGAATATTTATCATCTAACCACCCGTTGCTACAGGAATAGAGGTCATTAATCACAAGACCAATGTGCTGACCTGCTTCACAATATCTTAATATTTATTTTGTTTCAGATATGATGGCAATACTGTTTATATATACTATAAAGATAAAATAACATTTCAGAATGTATAAAAATAGTATGGACGAAAGTAACGTGAAAAAATAAACTTAAAACATTGTAATTAAGAAAAATCATTTTATAAAACATTTTTATTCATATTGTATTATGTTGACAAATTAGTAATTTAAACTAATTTGGTTATATTTATAATATTTAAGTAAACTGTAAACTAAGTCATAATAATATTTTGTAAATCTTGTAATTTTATAAATAAAACAACAGAAAATTATGTACATGTTTATATTTATTTAAAGTCATTTACTTATTTAAAGTTATTGGTGATATTCGTGTATAATACTGCGTTTGTGTTTACAATATTCATAAAAAAAATCATTTCCAATACTATTCTGAGCAGACAATTTTATCGTTTACCTAGTTTGTACTTATTACTATCTGCAACTCAATTAGACATTTTGTTATATATTTTTGATAAGATGTATAATTCAGATAATGAGCAAATAAATTACATAACAGTGGCAGTGATCAGTTCAGTATTATTGAGAATTCTGACACTTATAAAAATCTCATTAAATAATATGAAACACTTATTTATTGTCTATTTTATTGAAAGAAATTATTATTAAAAGGTTTTTTTTTTAACCTACAATGCACAATTTCAAGTGCCATATTTTTGATTATTTACATGTCTAGAACCATTATTGCCAGTATTGAACAAGTTTAGTTTTTAATTACATATTACTGGTATTTTATATAAAATGAAAAAAAAATATATATTCAATTTAAATGAGTTAAAATAAATATACCTATTCATTGATGAACATAGTATCTATGTTTAGTGAAAACGCTATTCAGTGTAAAACGTCAGACAATGCAATTTATTTTATTTATATTTGGGTATCCGGAGCTAGAGTACGATCTCAATACATTCGACTCAACTGTAAGATATCAAAACCAATAGAACTCAACGATCATACAGTCATCAAACGATGCTACATAGGTTTGACACAATTTCGAAGCACAAACTTGCACAAAAATAACTTTTCTTCCGGGCATCTAGGTCCAGATAGAGATATTTCTAGACCTGTATATAATCTGTTGGTGGTGTGTTAGAGCAGGCGGCAGCAGGCGCGCGCGGCGGCGGCGGCGCCCTTCGCGGGGGCGGAGGCCGGCGGGGGCGTGAGGCCTTGGGCGGCGGCGCGGCGGGACGACAGCGCGCGCGCCAGGGAGAGGAACGTCTGCGGGCACACGGACTGATAGGGAGCCGGTGACCACGGGAGATGGAGGTTCAGGAAATATACTCGAAGATATATATAATGGAACTATCGATTGTATCATCGCAGCGGTGTTTCCAGTTGCAAGAAATGATACATTTTTTTGAGAGAAGTTTACAGACCTCTAATTGATATTCGTTCAAAAGTCGTTGCCGTGAAGCGGACGGAGGTAATTAATACAATGGAAGTGAAAGTAATAAATGACACGAGTTCTTGCAAATCAGTATAATTTTTGCTGTCTCCATTATAAAGTACTTGTAGACGGCCGACTGACGGCGTACGTACGTACATACATACATATCGCGGTCCACGGGACGTGGTGATGCATTCAACTTTACAATATTATACACTCATACATAATTGTTTTAAAATTTATTAAAAACTAATCGACGCGATTGAATCATTTCTTCCATATATTAAATAAACATAAGATTCAAACATTTATTTCAGGCTACAGAAGAACCAATTCACGTGGATTAGTCTTCGTTCTTTAAATCCTTTCAACGGTACAGGAACATTAGACAGGCAGACATACAAGTTACATGCACCATATTATATATAGAATATTATATTATTTGATACATCGTTACATTGTTTAAATTATATTAAACGAGAACATTTTTAATTATTTAATTATTGGCAGTTGCATTAAGTATTTGTTTGCATCTTTTCCACTAATTGAAATAAGCTATAAGTTAAAATAACATTTGATTTAATGTACTCATGAATAGTTTTAGCTGTATTTGTAAATTAAATTGTTATTAATTCTGTCAATATTATTAAAAGTTTTTTAAAACCACAAGTTATATACAAATAAAAATACTTAATTGTGCAAGGGATTTCAACTTTTAAAGAATAGTTTTCAAGGTGAAATTAATTACACGTGCAATATTAAAGCGACAATTAATTTCACAAACAACATAATTACCATAATATTAACTCCAACATATAAAGCAATATTATTATTATCTAGCCATCGTTTATCAGCGGTGCGGACGATTACAATTTATAGAAACAGCCCATAAACCTTAAATCCGGCTCGAAAGACCATTTCTATAATCACAATGCATTACACAATACATTTAGCACTTACGATCTAAAAATAAATACACAAAGTTATCCTGATAATTATGTACTAAATGGAAATCGAGTGATTTGATAATTATGACTCAGTTCTAGATTTTACATAGAGTAAAAAATCACTTCCTATTTAAGTTAAAACATTATATATAATTTATCGACATGTTTTAGTCTTGTTTTAACAAAAAAAAAACTGATTCATTTGTTTATACTTTTTAACTGTCAAGTATAAAAAATCTAATACAACTTCCATATTATTACCAACTTAAATAGAAACTTACATGCAAGCGCGATGCTTGAAATACAACAATAGTCTAGAGAATACTGACTACGACACGTCCGCACTACGGACGTCACGGACAGTATTCTATAAAATACCAGCACCGGAGCGGGCGAATATACACTGTACTCGTACGGACCACTACAATAAGGCGCACTTAATTTTCCTACGCTTCTTCCCCTTGTCTTTCTCTCCGTTGGTCGCGCGACTGTCGTCCGACTTGCGCGAGCGGATCTCGCGCATGAGGTCGAAGAACACCTGCGGAAGACCCTCATCAGCACAAACCCCACATCACACGGACCCACAACACTCCCGCCACAAACAAAGTAAGCACGGCACGTGAGGTGTTACCTTGTCCACGTTGTCCCTGGTCTTGGCGGAGGTCTCTACGTAGGGCACGCGCCAGCCGGCGGCGCGCTCGCGGCACACCTCCAGCGGCACGCGGCGCTTGTCCCCGAGGTCGGACTTGTTGCCTACCAGCAGGAACGGGATGTTCTCGTCGTTCTTCACGCGCAGGATCTGTTCCCTGCGAGGCACGTCATGGACATAATTATATTTGACCTCAAATACTGATTAAACATGTAGGGTATAAGAAAACTGTAATGTCTTTATACCGGTGATGCCGATCGGATCAGATTTATATAAGTTAGCTGAATTTCGGAGCTTACCTGAACTCCTGCGTGGCGTCGAAGCTCTCGGGCTCGGTGATGGAGAAGACGCAGAGGAAGCCCTCCCCGGAACGAAAGTAGTTGTCCCGGATGGCGGCGTAGTCCTCCTGCCCGGCCGTGTCCAGGATGTCGATCTGTACTTCCTCTCCGTCGAGCACCACCTGATCGTGATTAACATTACATTATCTCTGATAGTCCATAAATAAGTTAAGCGTAGTTGAAATATTACACACTATGGTATCAAGTCACAGATATCGCCGCGAAGTCTCAAGGTCGCGGGTAAATTACCGACGGTAATAAAACTTCAAACCTTTCATTTATTGATTTACAATATATTTCAGCCATTTTAATTTAAATTCAGATTGCTAAACCAAAGTAAATATTTTAATTAAAGATAGAACATTTATATTCATTAAGACAGATACTGACACTATAGTTTAGTTATAAACCCTTGAAGACGGATTTTCACAAGATGCAAGTTCGAGTCCAGATAATGATGAATCTTTTTGGGAATGTCTTTAAAAAATCAGTAAGCAAAATACGACTTAGAAAATTACGAACCATTTAAAATAAATATTGCAACATTTAAATCTTGTAAACTTACGTAGTCATCGAGAGACTGATTGAATTACAAAGGATTACAATAAGCTTAATGAAATATGTTAATGTGTCATTAAAATTTTCTATATTCGTTTTTGCAAAACCTCTCAGTAGCCTCATATAAGTGAAATGTTGAACTAAATGCCCTCGCAGCTGTTTGGCCCTAACACTACCAAACCCCAAAATAAAAGATTTGTTACCTTTTTCCTATAGCTGTCAGCCTTAGTTGGCTCGTAATCCTCGACGAACTCATCGTACATGAACTGCAGGGTAAGCGCAGACTTGCCCACGCCTCCCGAGCCCACCATGATCACCTTGTGCAGCGTGGGCTGCGCCGCCGGCTTCTTGGACATTGTAGTGGGGCCCAGCAGACGGGAACACTGCACACCGACCAAACAATATTCGTTAATTTCATTTTCTATATAATGTTATTGTATTCAGGAGCATACATTCCTTCCAGAGGCCCCAAAAATTCTGATAGCGTTTTTGTTTGTGGATAAAATCTTAGAAACCATAGAGAAAATATTAAAATCTTAGAACGACTGTTGAGTTGAGCATCTCTTCTCAGCAGAACAGCATTCCGAGCTGGTGGTAACTTACTCACGGAATGACTATACTGAACAATTTAATGTATTCATTGACGATTCAAAAGTGAGTAGAAATGCCTACTTGTATAAAGATACCTATTTTGAATTTGAATTTAACCTTACAATGTGCTAACAACTAACCTGCTACCCGCAAGAAATTGATACAGGGCCCGTTTAAGGCACTACACTACGACACTGATCGTATGATTTTATCGGTAGTATGCTAGTCTTTTTTGATGTGGCCGATGGATGCCTAATATTTGTTGCAGAAGGTTGAATAGTGTAATACTAGTCTGGGGTCAATATAATGTTATTAAACCATATGTGTCATAAATGTACTAACACTTAATGAGTATTTATGATGGGGCTAATGAGAAAGAGCGTGGGAGACAACCGGGTGCGCTGATGCGTAAAGAAGTTAATTATTATAATTTTTATGTCACTTTAAACAGCTCAGTTATCAAGATCGTATTTGATGTTAAAAATATGCGACATACATAACAAATACCTAATTGAGTAAACAAGTTAGTTAGTTATTGGTTAGTAAGTTAGATATTGTTTTCAAAATATCTTTAAGTTCTGTTATTGGTATATATAGGAGCATATTATATATCGTGTTTTTGTTACAAGCAAAGTACTCGAACAATACCCGAGTCACTATTTTCTCACTATTAATGGAGCATTTCATTCTTGTTATAAGCAAAACCCATTGAAACAATTTCACTTTTGTTCTTACTACGGTTTCTACTTGAGGAACGTAAACTGTAAGAATCTCATATGATAATCGGTATTAGTCACAACGTTCCGTATAAGACAACTCACCTCCCATGTTAATTATTTTTCACAAAACACATTGTACTGAATAAGAGGTCACAAGAATATTGAACTCTATATAACATAATTTAAAGTCTAATTTACTGTGACAATTGTTAATTGTTTCCACAGTTACAATATTTGTCATTCTATACGTTATCTAAATGTTCCGGAATGTATTGACGATCGCTATGAAACTGTGTTAGTAATACTGAACTCAGAATAAAACAATGGAATCAAAACCATTCACATTTGTCCTTGGACTATAGCGATAAGCACTGAATAATATATTTTTTGTATCCATGGTTTATTCATTTCATTCATCAAAGGAAATTACAGACGATATCATTCAAAACAAAGCAGATTCAATCTTAAGTGCATTTTAATCATAAAATTGACAGGCCAAAAACAACAGTATGTATTAATTTGAAATAAAACTTAGGAAATACAGATCAACTTTATAGATACTAAAAATTAAGTATTGTTATTAAAGATGGATCAAGACATCTTTTTGTTAAACTTTACCCTTGGCTCTATGTTATAGCTAGACTATGAGGAAACTATTAATTAAAATATATTATAATAAATTATTTAGTTAAGCTCCTGTGTATGTTGTATATTCGTCATAACATATGAGGTGTTTAAAATAGTTTTAAAAGTTACATAATAAGTTTTAAATGGAATTAGAAGTCAATTTAAATAAAAATACAATTGAATTAATTTTTAAAGTCAATAGAGTTAACTATTACACGTACAGACAAGAATAATTAATTAATAGTGAACGTCATTCGTGTAAACAGATTTGCATCCATATGAATGCTATGACATTATCCAGCATGTCACACGAGTAACGACATTCTATTATTTCGTAACCTGTGTAATGATTGATAATTATCAAAATTATTTTCTATGATAAGAATAAGTTGTTGTTAATTATCCTACTGGTTGAAATATTCAACGGTTCCTTTTATATATAAAAAACTCATTACTATTTTCTTATTTTTTTTACGATTACACGTTTAAAAATAATATTTTTTTACGGATCTTAGTCTCGCATATATGTGGATTTATATTTGAGATTATAAACTTTAACAGTTTGAATGCTTTGCAGCAATCCTGTTCAAAGGAAGACGAGATGTGTAACACATTAAATCCATTACACGTAAAAACATTTTTACATATTTTTATTTACGCTATGTAGCGCATTGATGCATACATTATGCACACGTCTTATCTTGTTTCAAGTGTCATAAACTGTGATTGTAAACCGGGGATACACTTATTATGATGTAATATTTTTAGTGTCCTTTTACACAAATTTAAATACTCTTTTAAACTAATTTATCTGCAAAATCATTTATTATTTCAACACATCACAAAAGGAAGATGTATCTTAAATTTTGTTGTGTGTTGAATCAATTATCGCCAATTTCAAAACCACTTTCGCATACAAATTTTTTTTTTAGACAGTCACAGTTCATTCACTAGATCACGACATTGGCGACCTCGTACCACAACTTTGACTCATTACCATGAGTCATTACGAGATTGCATCAAATAACTTAATTATAATTTATAATAATATTTGAAACATATTATATGGCATGTAATGTCATCATAATATTATGAAATTGGAAAAACTCCGAAAGCACATCTAAACGGTACAGGATCAGGAACCAGTCAGATATTTCTTCACAAAATCTATAACACTTGTTCCCTGTACTTTTTCCATATGAAGTAGAGAAATTTGTGGTAAAATTAAATATTAATTAATTATTAAACCCAGACGAAACCGGTTATAGCTTAAATTTTCTTCCAATATTAGTGTTTTATTTTTAACACTGTTTTGAAAGTTGAAATGTGCTGTTAACCTTTTATCCAATTCAACAAATGGTTGTTCAAATAGAACAGAATGGTTATTAATATCAGAATTGTAGTTCCAATAAAGAAAAACATCAAACAAAACTAGTTGTAGTAAGAAACAAACAAAAATCAGTCAGCTTTTAAAATTTAAAATACCAATTGTTGTTATGCTGATGGTTTTTTTTTTCAATAATAAGCATAAAAAAATACTAATTAGTATTTATAACAAAATGTAAATTAGACTCTTTTAGATACAAACAATAACCAATATCAAGAACAAAACGTAAATCCTTAAGTTTATTTTATCCTTAACCATTGAAATGCAAACCAAACAATACTATAAAGACTATTATTTAAGCATTAGATTTCTAATCAATCTTACAGCATGAATGTAATAGTTCCATAGCATGAAACAACAGAGAATTAGCAGCAAAAAATGTAGCAAGAACTAAATTTATTCTGTAAATGAATTATTAAGAAATAGAAATGAAAGCATCTTAACTCTCATTGTTAAACTGTTTACACATAAGTAGTAACAACATACAAGAGTTCATTAATATTAATCAATCATTATAAAAAATAATTTGAATTTGAATAGTTTATATACAAAATGATTGTTGTCACATTGTCTAATGAGAAACCAGATAATACTTACATGTATTTAAAAGATAATAATAAATGTGATTATAGAACTTTAATAATATGGACATGAAAAAGCAAGCAACTCTTGTTTTATTGTTTACTTAATAAGTGGTAGCAGTTTTACTGTTATAGTTCACTTTCACTCTTGTATTTTCCCAGAAGTTTGATAAAACTGTTTTATAAACACAAATCATAAAACAGTTACATATCACAATGTATAAAATAATAACAGCTGATTTATGTATTATATTAAATTATTTATATTACCTTTTGTTCCTCCAAGAATTTCGTAGATAATTGATAAGCAAGGGCTGAGAACATAGCGATTGGCTCGCCACTATCTCCTGTAGGACCAGATTCCTAGCAATCCCATTATATGGACACACGATTGACGAAAACTTATTAAAGTTGCATTCAAATTTAAAAGCAATGTAATGAATTTGTTTTGTCACAAGTATTAAAAATCTAGGAAACAAAAGAATAATTTGCGGAAAAGCGATTACATATGTGAGTCACAAGTTGTACGAAGGGACCTACTGTTTCATCGATCTAACTGTATCTCTAGCGGGTAGCGAAAACGGTAAGATTATGGAGTGCATTTACACGTGAGAACCCTTAAACAATGCGCGAGAAACTGTGGGAAAATAGAGGCGTTGCCACTGTAGTAAACAATCATCACGTCACTGAATCTAAATATGGTACAACCCTTTCGAGTGTATTTGGGTAGTGCAGAATTGTGAATTTGTAAGAACTTACCGCTTGTAAAAAAAAATAGGGGAAAGCTTTAATTTATTCAAAATACTTTTAACACGGTTTATATACACTCAGCTATTGGATACAAATCTTTCTTCATACCCAATTTTCACTATTAAGAGATGTCGTCTGATCTGTCAAAACCCAAAAGTCAAAAGCACAGAGTGCTATAAAGCGGTACTGGCAAATGGTCAAAAGTGATATAGTTATAAGTTACCCTAAGAAATAACATCTATAAAAAAAATAAAAATAAAGTTGCGCTATCTAGTAATTACATTTTTTTATTATGTTTAATATCATTGGTAATTTCGTTAGTCATTAATCACTCATCATCACTTAGAGTTCTTTAAGTAAGTGTCTTTTATGAAAATAAAGTAAAGAATGAATCTGGCAATCCATATTATATATACGCCTTTTATCAAGACGTTATTAATAACAGCCTTATTGCTTCCATAGCAATGAAAGATTTTAGGTAGTCGCAATAAAAGAGTTATCAAACGCCGTGAACTCAGATGTTTACTAAAACCGATCCTAAAACATTATCTCCTAGTACAAAAATCTACATTTAAATACACATAAAGAATTATGATATGTTACATATACCTAATCTATCTCAAAAAAAAAAAAATATGACAGTTGTCAGTTGTCACTGTCATTTTCATGAAAACGATAATATTTTGAATGAAAAATTTTTAATTTAGAAACTGATACGGATTTAGATAAACTTTTCTTACTTTTTATTACACGAATTTTTTACAAATGTATATAAGAAAAAGAATTGTCACATATTAGACAGAGCAATGCTTAAAAGGAAATGGCTGGCAGTAAATTAGATGTTCTTTGGTCCCCTATTCATCACGATAAGTTTATTGTATGGGGTCAAGATTTAACCTTGTATGAGGTTTCAAACCTTCAAGACATTCCTAAAAATACAGCATGTAAGATCTCGATTTCAATTGTATATTATTTTACCTGGTAAATCTTAATCTCTTTGAATTGTAGAAATTCTATAAAATTAGTGATTTTATCAACGTTGGATACGTAAATAAGGAAAAAAAAATAAGTATTTTCAACTTCTAGTGTATTATTTTTATTTGATTGACCTCTGGAACCACTTACTATCATATCTTAATATTTTTATTTTGGCATTTTTCATTTGTATGATATGGTATCCGTCTTGTATGTTTGTTAGTTATTATTTATATTGGACCGATATTAATTTATATGTTTACACACGGGCAAATATTAGCAACAAAGAGACTACTTAAAGATATCTGACATGTGATACAACATCTGTACATGCAGATACCAAATACTTTTTATTGTAATAAATTAATTATTAAAGGAAGATGCAAAATGAAGTAATTTAGGTGTTAATATCAAAATATCTCTAAAATGCTTTTGTTTTAATAAGTGACTCTATAATGTAATCTGATTTCAGTTACCCAATTATGTCCAACAAGAGGTGCAACAGTTATTGCATCACAGAGTGCAAGTGGAGTACGCTGTGTAGACATCAGCGCTATAGCAGACCATTCAGATCCACTGCTAGCTCTTGGACATGGCAGTGGTCGTGTATCCCTCACAAGCTTCAAACAGGCATATGACTCACTTGGCCTGGTAGGGAAAGAATTTGGTAGGTTATATTGATATATTGAGAATTGTTGAAATTATTGCCTTAGGAACACAAAAGTGGATAGCATACTTGGATCATCCACTTGAAAACATACATTGATTCTTGATGATCTATTTTATTTTGTCATAGTTTTTATGATTATTTAAAGACTAAAAAACATGAAGATTTATGAACTAAACAGAGTTAGATATTTGGCAATAAATTGCTGAAATAGTGAACAAATTTTTATATAAATATAGTAAGATATAATGCATGGTCAAATTAAATAATATTATAAATACCAATCTTGAGAGGCAATATATTTTTAATTTGTGTAATAAATATAGTTATTCTAATAAATATTATGTATATTTATTAGAATAGCTATATTTTTAACACATTTTTATTAGTTTCACATGTATGTTTGCTTGTAACCAACTTTTTCGAATGAGATTTGGTCTCATTTCCCACAGATCGATTTTGTTCAAACTTTTTACACGTATCAAGGACCAATAGTAAATTAATAATTTCATGAGATTATCTCATTATCGTGATTAGGATCTCCAGGATTAATAATCATCTTAAGCCAATTTGGCGCGTTTTTTAGTTTTTTTTAAACTATAATTATATTATTTTGGAATAGGTCTAAATATTAAATGGAACATTCTCTAAAATAAGGACAGTAGCAAAACTTAAGACACTTAATAACTAACTTAATCTTAATTTGAAACTTTTATTTCACAAGTTCTTTATTTGAGTTCATAGTTAAGTATTCTAGTATTAATGGGTTCTGAGCTGTCTAGGAAGATTAAATTGTACTTCCGTGTATCAGTACACAAATATAGGTTTAGATTTAGGTAATAAAGATTATATGTAAAATTTTTGGTATCTTAACAATATTCTGCAGTACCTCGCTACCCGCGACAATGTAACTCTGTGTCATGGAATCGTACGGAGAGCAACCTGCTAGTGGTGGGCATGGACAAGCACCGCAGCGACAGTGCCGTACTGTTATGGGACGTGCACGCTGGTGCTGGTGATGAATTTGGAGGAGGTATGTGAAATAACACAGCTATATTTCACATGCATTTAAATAGACAATATTTTGACTGTCTAATAAGTAACATTAAATGCCCTGGATTCCTTAAAGAAACCTCTTCCAGAGAATGGCACGGGCGGGCCGTTGGGCGCAGCCGGCGCGGGTGAGGCGGCAGGCTGTGTGTCGTGGTGCGGGTTCGCACCCCGCACCGTTCTGGCCTCCATGACCTCCAAGCACATCAAAATATTCGATCTGCGCGGTAAAGAGACCTTATCGTATTTATCATTATAAAATTCGTTCATTAACCCACTAGAAGAATTTGCTTTAGTGTTTATTTTTTGCAACGAATTGAAATTCCGCCAGAGACTCCTGGAAAGGCCGCTGGTTGCGTATCCACGAAGCAGTGGGCGGGAGCTACGGCTTGCGGCTGGCTAGTGGCGGCGCGCGGAGAGGGAGGAGAGGCCGCCCTGTGCGTGCGCGATGCCCGTATGCTGGCACGCGCGCTGGCTGTTCTGCCGCTGCAGCGCCCCGCCAGGAAAATACACTGGAGCCCCACAAGGTGCGACGCCTTCTTTACTCAAGAACCTTCGCGCCCGAAACTTTTGTAACTAGTTTTGACGTTCCTTCCAGACCGAACCTGCTGATATCTTTGCAGCGTGATTCGACGACCCTGAGACTACACGACATCCAGCACATACACGAGCCAAAGTCTCGCTCAGTCGACGGAGTGAGCTTACTAACTATTTAGTATTTTTTTAATGAATTTAATAAAACTTTTTTCACGGTGAGACCGTGTGACTTCCTGTTGCAGGCGTTGGCTTCTACAGCACCGGAGGAGGGTGGCAGCGGTGCGGAGGGGGGTGCGGTCGAGCGTGACGTCACGGTGAGCGGCGCCCCGCTGGCGTCGTTTGCGTGTCACCCGGCACACCGCGCGCGCCTGCTCACACTCAGCACCACGGGTACGCACGGCTTACAATAAATAATTAATTTTTCATTGAGTTTTTTATACAATATAATAATAATTGATTTTCAATGCCGTGTGATTACATGTACGCAGGTTCCGTGGCGGAGTACGTAGTGATGGAGCGTGTGTGCGTATCGTGGGGTGCTAGCGGAGCGCTGGCGTGGGGCGGGGCCTCACTACGGGTGCTCCGACCCGCGCGTCTGCCGCTCGGGACCCCCGACCTTGACATTTCGTACAAGGCTCGCGCGCGAGCGCTTAACGATTACGGACTTAAGGTAAGTTTGTGATGATTCCTTCAGGCGCCGTACCTCTTTAGGACTTTTCCGATGAGAAAAAAATAATATTTTACTGTCGATTTTCCGTCAGAATTGTATATGATATTATCTTAATGTACAAGACGACAGACGAAGCTTCTTCTTAGCATTCCAAGAATTCATCGAGTGGGTGCCCGGCCCATCGCGTTGCAAGAAGTGCAAACAGTGCCTGGGACTTGCGACCCAGAAGTAGGTTTAAGGGGCCCCTTTATGATGCGCAACACTCGCCGAAACGCTCGAGTTCACCCCCCACACTCCTCTCCCTACCTAACCAAATTTGGAAAGAACCTACTAGTGCCGCCTCTGAAATACGTTCTAGAAATTAACCGGTGTTTGTTTTAGAAAGGCCAAGGTCTTTAAGTAGGTTATAGAGAGATTTTGCTGTTATACCTTTTGTGTCCACTTCTACCGCGTACAAACTAACTATAAATTTATTCCTGGACGGTTCGTTGGTCAGTTCGTAATACTTATTAAGCTTTAATGTGTGATGTTTGTTTCCCTGGGGATGTTTGATTCCCTGGGGATGTTTGTTTCCCAAGGAACAGTAAGCTCCACAAGTATCACGCGCCTCAGTTGTTTAGAATACAGGAATAAGTCCTGTCTGGATGACGAAACACCAACATCCCGAGGGATTTTGTAATGTTTTTCATACGTGTCCATCATGAGAGTCCAATCAGGCGCCGCGCCTAAAATTGAATAAGACTTCGGTTTTGATTTTTTGGGGGAGCCTTCTTTTACGAATTCCACAGATCGTTTGGTGGTTGTTATACCCTTCCGCGTTCTTACTATAGAAAGACTACTCTACAACTGTGCTGTCGTCTGCATACCCATAGATACCGGGCTTCAACAGATTGTTAATGTGCAGCAGAAAAAGAGTTGCAATTTGAAATGCATTAAGATAGAATTTGAATAATGCTGGGGACCAATCATAAATTAAGGTGCGCCACTTCAAAGCTAGTGGAATACAAAAATCTCCTATGGTCACCCATTCGTTTTGAATTTCTAGGTTCATCGCGTTGAGTCGGTAGTTATCGTTTTCGTCTTGTCGAATAAAAGATTTTGTTATGTCTATGTCTTGAACTTTCCTACTTGATCCTAGCCCTACGTTTGAGCACCTATCATAATTTTTTTATGGAATTGAAGTCGTGACTCCAGCTCTGAGGCAACTTTGTCTTTTGGGAGAGAAGTTACAGTATCATCTTTAGTTTTTCGATGATATGTCTTTTGGTAATTCTTAGATGTTTGTAGAGTTCCGATGCTTTCTTTAATTTTAACCCAAAATTCAAGATTTTTTAACGAAATCAAATTCGCTCTATAATAGATAATACTGCTCTAAACTTCTAAACTAAGGTAGTTATTACTGTATGCTTTAACGAACAGACGACAAGTTAATGTCTGTTGTCATGCGCAGCCCGACCTGTGGCAGAACGCGGAGCTGGCCGAGGACGAGGCGCTGAGCTCGCTGTGGCACTTCCTTGCGCTCAGCAAGTCGCTGGTGGAAGACGGTAAGCAGGCGACAGCGCCGCTGACAAACATCGTTTATCCTTTTTGAGATCAATGAACACTGTCAATGTTCACTTATTCTTTACTAAAGTTCATCTAGACAAACAATATACATTCATAAAATCTTCTTCATTCTATCAAATATCCTTCGAGGCGATCGATTATAATATAAATTTCGTAGGTTGCATCCGCAACGGCGGCTGGAAGCACCCCGGCGTGCGCTCCGTGCTGCGCTCCCCGGGCGAGGGGTATCGCTCGGAGGCCGTGGCGGCTCTCCTGCCCGACCTGCCCGGCCGCAAGGTCACCGTGTACCGCAGCGCGGAACGGACGCGCGCTCTGCAGCTGTGCGGCTGGGGCTGGGGCTGGGACAACGCGGGCGCCGGCGTCGAGCGGGCCGAGGCCGAGGGCACGCCCTGCCGTGCCGCCGCGCTCGCCGTCTTCCATCTGCGCCTGCGTACCGCACTAGACGTGCTGTCTCGCGCGCGCGCGCCTGCTCTCCGGGTGGCGGCGCTGGCACTAGCGCCCGCGGCCGCCGGTGCGCCCGAGGAGCGTCTATGGCGGGACGCTCTGGCGGCGGCCGCACCCGCTTTGCCCGACCCCTACCTGCGCGCCATGTTGCGCTTCGTGGCCGCCGCCGCGCCCGCCCCGCCGCCTCCTGCGCCCCCGCACCGCCCCGACTACTCCGACGTGCTCAACGAAACGGGCATGCGTCTAGAGGACCGCGTGGCGTTCGCGTGTATTTTTCTGCCGGATGGCAAGCTACACGAATACCTGGCCGAGGCATGGACTTCTTTGCGAAGTGAGGGATCGCTGTCTGCGCTGTTGCTGGCGGGAGCCGGTGCAGACGGACTGGGCGCGCTACAACGCTGGCTGGAACGCGGTGGGGACGTGCAAAGCGCGGCGTTATTAGCGGCGCGGGCCGGCCCGCCCGAGTTGCTACGCGAGCCGCGTGCCGCCGCCTGGCTTGCCGAATACCGCGCGCTGCTGGATGCATGGCGTCTGTGGTGGCCGCGCTGCCAGTTAGACACGTGGTTGGCGGCGGCGGGCGCGGGTGCAGACGCCGGTGCCGGCGCTGCCGTGGCCTGCACTTACTGCGGCAAGCCTGTGGCGGCGGCGGCGGGTGCGCGCCCGCGACCGGCATTCGCGCGCCTCCCGCCCCCCGCCGCCAAGATGAAGGTAGGTCCTTCTTTAATTTATTGTTGGTCTATTATTACGAGAGCAGAGCCAACATCTCGTATGTCACATGAAGAGCGCTCTAC
Source organism: Napeogenes inachia (assembly GCA_959347355.1). Lineage (NCBI taxonomy): Eukaryota > Metazoa > Arthropoda > Insecta > Lepidoptera > Nymphalidae > Napeogenes > Napeogenes inachia. The sequence continues at coordinate 16,849,777 of OY365797.1, forward strand.
CGCGAACTGCCAAGGCTCAAGAACCACTTAGCTAGATCTTACTGACTACACATCGCGAGATATACAAGATAACTGTCGACGATGCCCTAGGTCCAAGATTCATCCTACCATTTCCTGGTATAAAGTGTCTTGTGTATAAAACGCCGATTTTAATTTTCACTTTTTATGCTATCGCCCCGGTGCCGAGGGTCACCAATCTAATACCCCAATCAGTATACCCGCGACCTTAATAAGGCCTGAAGTTCAAGCAAGAGCGCGGAGCGACAAAGAGGCACAATCGGCCTTCGCGTTCGGCAGCGTTCGACATCTGTCTAAAATATCTAACAAACAAATAAAATTAAAATTTTCTTTTGAAAAATGCAACCTTTCCATCAGTATTTTCTTATGACGTTGCCACGTACAACTATCTTCAGTAAACCGACTTTACAGGCAACCGATTTATTTTTCGCTAAGATATTAACGATTGTGACATCAAATATTATTCAAAGATTACTAAATCTATACCTCTATTAAAAATATATATATTTTTTACATGAATATTCATATCATGTTTGATGTTACAAGTATATATAGATTATTTATTTAGTTGGAATCCTTGCACGAATCTCATTGTTCCCTTTCCGTTTCTCATTAACCATATATTTACTCTTCCCACGCTTTCAGCGGGTACTATCGTATTTTATTAATTATGTCTCCTCAGCAAGTATCGTCGTGTCCCAACTGTCGCAAGCCGCTCCCGCGGTGCGGCGTGTGCTCGCTGCACCTGGGTACGGGTGCGGGTGCAGGTGGTCCGTCCGGGCCCCCCGGTGGCCCTGGCCCCCCCGTGCCTGCCGGACCCCACGGAGCCGCGCCCGGACCCCCCGGCCCCCCCGGCGCCGCCTTCGCAGGCTGGTTTAGCTGGTGCGTGGCCTGCCGGCACGGTGGCCACGCGGCGCATCTGCTGCAGTGGTTCAGTGAGCACGCAGAGTGCCCCGTCAGCTCGTGCTCGTGTCGCTGCAGTGAGCTGGATCCGCCCGACGTACCGCGCGCCGTGTGACGTCATTACGGCATGCTTGGGAGGCCAGGATACTTGACTGTGGTCAGAAAATTGTTTCTGATATATGATAAGGATAATCGAGTAATATAAGCTTTCGATGAAGTCAATTTGTTTAATATATTTGAAATATATATATACATATGCTAACTTATATATTAACTTGCATAGGCAAAAAGACCTTTAAAAACTAAAGTAACTAAAGTTAATCGTGACAAATAAAAATCAAGATTAAGTTGTATAAAATGAAATAAATTTAATTTGTACAACTTTTGCTGTATTTTTTTATACCATTGAATATACATATTGAATCACAGTCATAATTAATATGTGATAACAATTAGGAAGTGGTTACAGTGTAGAAACATACAGAATTGGTAGTAAGTAGAATTTTCAAGCTACTGCACGCCTACAGTTCTGTGTACTGTGTTCTTTCTGGAGTACAACACTATCAAAGGCTGGGTGATTATAGTGAATGCACTTTAGTATGTAGTATAAGTGTTTTTTGTATATATTTCTAGAGCTCTCTCTAGAAGACGCTCTGGCTACCTACTGCGTGCGAGTGAGTTCTTAATATTATAAACATTTTACATAAGTGTTGGATCACATTTTCAAAATGAAGTAATAGGCTGTTGAACACAGTCTAATAGTTTATCAGTTTATTATATTTGGAAAAGTTGAATACCTGATGTTGAAGACGAAATTAATAAATAATATCTCAAGTAACATAATATTTGAATGAATTTCGAATTTAATGATCAATGGGTAAAAGGAGTCAAACATAATAAAAAATATTTTATTCCGAAAATAAATCTATATCGTGTCAGAAAAAAAATACTTAAACATTTAAATTTAATTTAAGTATCAGCCTCTACATTCTTGGGAACTATGTATTTGGAAATGGATGTGTACTTAGTGCCTCACTAGGACAGAAACATTTGTGATCCCCGACTAAAAAGAGGGGTGGTATAAGTTTGACCTGTCGATCTGTGTGTCTGTCTGTGGCAATGTAGCGGCCAAACACGTGGGTGGATGTGAATGCGGTTTTTTTTAATCGAAAGCTATGTTCGTCGAGATTGTTCTTAGTTATGATTAGTCGGAATAGAAACAGTCGTCTCCAAGATATTAACATTTTATTGGTGAAAGGTTCTTATGCAATGATTAGCTGTTCCCAGCCGCTTCCACCACGCTATATAGGAAAAAAGCCTTGTTATGTAGGCCAAAAGGTTTTTACACTTACTTACTGAGGTAAAGTACTTTATTAGGGATAGCTGTTGCCCGTGACTGCGTCCACGTAGACTGTAAAAAATATATTTATATGGCTTATGATCGTAGTCATAAAGAGTCACGGACAACAGCTAGTGACAATATAAATAAATCCCTTCATCATAGTGTTATAACTGATTGTAAATCATTTTAACTCTAAATGTTTATCTTTATTAATATTCTTATATAACTATTTGAAAAAGTCTTCAATCATGTTACTTAATTAATACATTTATAATTTATTACATTGTCGAAATTTTCACGCGGATCCTTATTTTTTCTAGTATTAAATATAACCCATGTTCATCAGAGGGATAACGTAAGTTTCTAAAGGTAAAATATTTTATTAAATCGGTCTAGTAGTTTCGGAGCCTATTCAATTCAAACAAACAAACAAATCTTTCCTCTTTATAATATTAGGATAGAATAATAGAAATACTTAAATAACTGAAAATTGGTGTCTGTTATTGTCGGTTCATTTAGTACCATTAAAAAACCAGTAATATAACTTTAAAAAGCAGAAAAAAATATATAAAATTCTAAAAACCCCCGATACAAAAAGACCTCGAAAAAGAATAAAAATAATATTATGATGTACTTACATTGAAGTCATTGCGTCGGAGGACCGTTTAATAAAAGAAGAAATTAAATTACAAGTAAGTTATCAAGGCAAATAAAGACTGACCTCAATGATTTACTTCGTAAAATAGCCACCATCGTCAACGTACGTACAACGGTCCCTCAACGCAACGACTTCAATAAGTACATACATAATAATATTATTTTTATTCTTTTAGAGGTCTTTTTGTATCAGGGGCTTTTTAATTTTTTTTTTTTTTTATAAACAATGGTATGAGTACTAACACCACTGCGCAACAGCGATGTAATTTGTTTGCGCCTTACCAATAAAGATAAAATTTGCATTTGAAAATACCAATGAGGAAGCTCCACTAAAGCGAGTGGTCCAACATCACCCTGAAGGTATCATTATTATGTTGTTCTCAGAGGACATTATACCTAGGTATGAGCGAATAATTGAACCTCAGGGCATACGTGTAAAAAGGAAACTATCAAAGGTTTCCGATCCGATCTTGTCGTATATATTTGATCCGCCAGACTTTGTCATGGCAATGACACATAGTAACATTATGTATTAGAAAAAGGAAAGTGTTTTTCTTATGTGTTGTCTCTTTCTCAAACATCAACATGTAGAATATAAAAATTCAGTTGTTCGCAACTTATGAACTAAAGGAATTAAGGAAATATGTATATTTATATATACCTATTGATTAAAGGTAAAACAAAAAAAACATGTATTTCCAAATATATAATATATACATTTATTAAATAACTATTTCATCTGTATTCCAATTTAACAATAAAACTCTCAAAGATACAACATTGTTTAAATCTGCAGCGGCAGGATCGCATCCCGCCCCCCTCCCTCCCCGGACAGCCTTCATACAAAAATATATCAGTAGCCCGACCCCCCGCGACGACCGTCTCGCTCCGGGCTATAAAAGCTACTTTACACCCCCCACGAAGATTTATTATCTGTGACATTTGAAACATTAATCGTAGGTTACAGTTATAAAATACGCTATCTGGGGAACGGTCTTTACTTATCTGTATATAGAACGGGAAATATCGACATCTACGAGCTTTAGTGACTACGACGCGAGCTCGTGGCGTCCACGTCGATGGTATATCATTATTTTTTTCAGAAAAACTACGACCTTAAGGAACGAATACGTGACACAACATCCATTATATTAACGAGTCGATTACACATTCATATATCACGATCGGTCAACGAGTTTTCTTTTACCGTAGAAGGACACAAAACACCAATTAAATGTACCGAAACGAAGATGTCTCGTAAAGTTCTCGTTATACAAAAATAACAATATGTACTGGGCTAACGGACTACCTATAGACTTTGCTATAAAATCGCAACAATACAAGGACACAACGTTTTATTCAAAGTACTAAGCCGCGTCTTCGAGGACGGCGACATAACAAATACAATATTACAAATATAATCACGATAGACTTATTAATTTCTCAAATCTGAAGTCTTTGGTATAGACATAGACAATAATACAAGTGGTTCGCGACGGAATGTTGAAAAAAATTTCCGACAGATTTCACGGACGAGAAGAAGTCGTCACATCACACAATACACTTCGTAGTCATACTCAAAAGCATATCCAAATATTTATATTATTTTGTACACTTACAATTTTACTACGTTTTAAAGCTTCAAATTAAGATTTGTCTTAATTTTACCATCTACGCGCATCGCTCGTCTCAGAGACTAATTCATTATGAATCACATCGAATAAACATTTTTTTTTATGTAATATACATATAACACTTCTGGCTTCTCAAATGAGTATTCGGCGGGAGCTTGTCGTCGCTCGGCCGTCGGGCGCCGCCGCGGCCTCACTTGGCGTCGTCCTGCTCCATGGGCTCCTCCGACACGGAGCGCGAGCTGTCCGCCGAGCGACTGCAACGAGAGGAGGCATTACATACGGAACACGCAACCGGAGAGCGTGCATCTCGTGTACAAAGACTATAGTCAGAGTAGAGAGTAGAGTCGTATCCTCACTCGAGAGCGAGAGGCCTCGCTTGCGGCGGCGCCAGGCGGCGCGCGTGCTGCATTGACAGCGACGCCATGGCGGCCGCAGTGTCGTCGTCGCGCTGTGCGTGCGCTCGCCCGCGCCTCGCCAGCGCGCCCGGGCCCGCCTCCAGCGCCGACACGGCGATCAGAGGACTGTAGCGCTTTAGCTGCGACAGAATGGAACGTTATGACACGTCATAAGCGACACATCGGGTGGACGGATAGGAGAGGAGAAGATTTGGTATTTACCACGGGCCAGTGCGGCGCCTGCGCGGCGACGACGGCGCGCAGCGCGGCCTGAGCGTGTGGCGCCGGCATCCGCGCTAACTCGCTCAGAGAGGGCGCAGCCAGCCGCTCGCCTAGTAGGGCGCGCACGCACTCCTGCGCACAGTCACACATGGCGGCCAGGTCGTAGCCGCCCTCGAGTGAGAGCACCACCTTGCCACCCGCCAGAGACATGAGCTCGCGCGTCATGTGCGCGAAGCAGGCGGCCGACACCTCGTAGCCACCCATGGGCGCGGGATGGCCGGCCGCCGCGTCGAAACCGCACGACACCAGCACTAGCTCGGGGTCGTACTCCTCGGCGACGGGCATGACGATGGAACGAAAGGCGGCCAGATATTCGGCATCGGCCAGGGGCGGAGAGCCCGGCCACGCCACGTTGACGGTGTAACCGAGCCCCGGACCGGAGCCGCACTCGCTGGCCGCCCCTGTCCCCGGGAAGAAATTCCCGTCGTCGTGTCGGTGCAGTGACACGTACAGCACGTGGGGGTCCTCGTAGAAGATTTGCTGCGTTCCGTTCCCGTGGTGCACGTCCTGTGGGGTTACGCATGGTATTACGAAGAAACGAAGGTTCAGTTTTTGTGAAATTACATATTTTTTATTTATATAGGACGACAATTTTCAGAAATTACTGAAATACCTCTAGATCGATGCAATCTCCTTGGAAAGTACATCAAAAATCAAGTTAATAATATTATACTCACCCAATCCACTATGAGTATCCTCTGCAGGCCGAGGCGCGTGTGCAAAATGCGCGCCGCGATGGCCACGTTGTTAAAGAAGCAGAAACCCATCGCCTGGTTCGGCTCAGCGTGGTGGCCCGGCGGGCGAACGATCGCGAACCTGCGCAGATAAGGGGTTAAAGACCCTACTACTAACACACACAAGCACGCATGCACTCTCCCGTTCCTCACCCGTTACGTAGTTCTCCCGCGGCGGTGCGCGCGGCCAGGTCCACGAGCGCTCCTGCGGCTAGGCGAGCGGCCGGCGGCGTGTGAGCGTCACTGAAGGCGGTGTCCGCGTCCACTCCCAGGCCACCGCATGCGAGGCGCACGAGTCGCACGGCGCGTCCATCACCCGCACCCGTGCGCCCGCGCCCCGCCCATGCCGCAACGTGCGCTTCGCCGTGCACAGCCTGCAGCTCCTCTAAAGTGGCCTTGCGTGCACGTGTGCGCTCCGTGCGCGCCGCTAATCCCGTCTCGCACAGGCGGGCCCACACGGATTGCAAGCGCCCGCCGTGCTCGGGGTGCGTGGGCGCATGGGCGCCACACGCGCAGCTGTGGATGTACTTTGACATGAGATAGAGAGTACTTAGATGCGCGATGTCGGAAAAACGTCAAAAATTTTATAATTAATATAATTTTCAAAGTTGATTAATTAGCAAAAGAAAAAATAAACCTAGGGATAACGCAAATATAAAAAATAAAGGCGATATACACATGAACGTTACCCATGTTTGAGCATGAGCGCGTCGTAAGCCAACCCGGTAGCGGGCGGGCGCGCTCCCACCAGCGGCGAGCTGAGCGCGCGGGCCAGCGGGGCGGCTCCGGGCGCGGGCGCGGCAGGGGGAGGCGCGGGTGGGGAGGCGCGGGCCGGGCGCCGTGCCGTCAGATCGATGACTTCACCTTCCTCCTCGCGCAGCTGCGCCGCCGCCGCGTCGTGAGCACGGGTCAGCACCTGCGCGGACACACGGCTACAGACGAGGAAGGGGCGGGCGGGTGGAGAACGAAGGCGGTGCAGTACTTACGGTTTTTCGAATCTGGTCGCGTAGGTAGTGGTGTGCCGAGGGCGGGTGGGGGTGCGCGTGCGGCGCTAGGGCGGGGTCACCCAGGGGCAGAGGCGCCGAGTGCGTTCGGCCGAGCGGCCTCTTTGCCAGCCGAGCTCCGAGCGCGGCTGCGCCGCTGTATGCTTCCGCCTCTGACACGGGCGGGAGACCCGACGGCACCTGCGATAAAATAAATTTAACAAGATTCCAAAAAGCACCATCTCTTCGAATTCTTCCTCTGAACACTCACGTGAGTCACGTGCGCGGGCGGTGCGTGTCGCGGCGGCGCGTGCGGGCGACCCAGTGAGATATTAGGCAGAGAGGGTGACGAGAACAACAATTCATTGGCTCGGCCCTCCTCCTCCTCGCGGATGGGCGCCGTTAGAGCTCCTGGGGGAGATCCTCGCGGGGACCCGCCCTCGCAGTCTGTGAACCGGGACACTTGTTATGACTCGTTTTAAATAAACTCGTACGGAGATCGTACTTCACTGGTAGATATTTATAGTATTGAACAACAAAGGGTTAACACTAGCTTCTACCAGTCTTTAGGCTGCGTGTAAGGGAGGAAGCGGAACTCAGATTGAGTCAAAGTATCGGACGGTGGCCAAACTTTTGTCTGAAGAATTTGATTCTGAAGAAACCGGCATATAAGATACCGTAATTCCTTCTCTGTCTCTCCAACTTTTCAAAAATTAAGACTATGACTTTCTTATTTCAACAAACAAACTGACTTGTACATATATGTATAATAAGAATAAAAAAGCCACAGGAGGGTGGCACTCACTGCGGTGCTTGATGCGGGTCTTGAGCGGGCGGCGCGCCAGCGGGGAGGCGCGGCGCTCGATGACGCGCGCCTTTAGACGCACCTTCAGCATGTTGGGCTCCGACGCTGCGCACGCGCATGCGGTTATACTACGCTACCACGCAAACGGACGCGGGATCTCAAGCTACTATTGAACATTCTTATTGTTCGTGAACACTTATGGTTATTATGATCCCGTTTCCGAGTGCGCGTTGTTATTGCTTATGTGCACTGGTTAATTTAAAAAAAAAACATATATAGAGCCTCCGATGAGATGGGATGAGAGCCTCGTACTGTCGACATGCTACATCTGCGTCACGATTTGGTTGTGTCGGGTTTAGTAAAAAAACACATTCTATTCTATTTAAGTTAGTTTTTTTTTGCAATTCCATGATGATGTATAAATTGTAACAACGAAGAACACTCAAACATATAATTTTACACGACGATAAGTGTGAGATATATACCGGTCTTCCTAAGAGGGTAGTCGGCGGGGGAAGGCTGTGGGGGCGCAGCGCTGGGTGCGAGCGGGAGAGGCGCGGTCAGCCGGTAGGGGTGTACACCCGCCATCGCGCCCGTCGACGTGATCGACTCCCCAGATGACGACTTCACTATACCCCTAGAATTCATAACAAATAAAATGATGTTTATGTAATTGGAGTTTCATTTGTGCAAGCTTTAAAATTGTTATATAAACGGACAGAAATTTAGATTATATTTACCAATTCCTGTAGGGCGAGCCGGGTACGGTTCCATTTGCGTTAGCAGCAGCCTGTTTTTTCTTTAAGAACTCCTGAAAACGAAATGGGTCCATTGGAATTTTTTTTTCCCGAAAAATCTATTCCTTCCGTCTCTTCCATCCTATCTATCCCACCTGCAGCTTTTGCTTGACTTGCGTTGAGGCGTTGGCGCTGTGCTCGTGCTTGTCCTTTTTACGCATCAGCTCGACGCGGTCTCGCTCATGTCGCTCCCTCGCCTCACGCGCCTCCCGTGCCTCCCTTGCCTCGCGCGCCTCACGCAGCGCTGCCTCCTCCATCGCCTTCTGCTGCTCCCATAACTGTTAGTCACATCTCCGCGTCAGGGCGCAGCTAACTTATAAATAAGGGATCCGTTAACGCCGGAGATGTTTATTAACGACTGTGACAGTGAGGTTTAAATATTATTATTAAATATATTAAGTACGTCCTGGCTGTTTATACGTAGGTATACTATATAAATAGGTTTAAACATTTTAGTTTTAATGTTTCGCCAAAGTCGAAAATCGGACAATAGAAAACTGTGAGAATCTTGGACACTATCCCTATAACAATAAATTTTTACGCAACTGAAATTAATATGTAGATTATAATTTTTGCAAATTATTATTTTTGTCTATGGAACACACTGACACGCTAACTGATATGATAATCAATAATCTGTTAGAATATAATATATCTATCGCATGTAGAATACGATCTAGTTAGTAATGTAATGTTTAAAATTGTATTATTAGAGATGACGGTAATATCTGTCACAATTTGTACTTCCTGTATCTGAGCAACGAAATGAGACGACCGTTTTCTCATCCTTTAATTGGGGTCAGGTTGGGTTAATACAGTGGCATTTAAGTGATGTAATTGTTATCGGGGAGCGCCATTCACGACTATTAATAGCATTCACATCTACCCGTCGCAAGGCGTGCAATGGACATAGGTACGGCCAGACACGGTTTTAGATGGTTTTAGACACGTCAATAGGTATCACAAAACATAGAACGATTATCGAGTACTTTTTGAGTGTTTATTTGGTCTTCAACCTTAAAATGAACTTTCATAATTATTTACTGCATTTATAGATTCATTGTTAGTTAAATACCTTATGAATATATTTAATGACTTAGTAGTATTACTTTATAAATATTGCAAATTACCTTCAAATGATGTCTGATTTGCTGCTCGTGTTGTTCAGCGAGCTGCTGCCGTTGCTGTTGAAAGTGCTGCAACAAGATTTCTTGCTGCAACTGCTGCTGTTTCTTTAGCTGAAAATCAATTTGTACCGTCAAATACTCCTCACAAAATTCGGTCATGATCCCCTATTTCGTTTTAGAGGCAAAAAGTGATATGCTCTTTGTTAGATTCTATTTATAATGCGTATGTTAGTATGTCACTTCCGATGCTAAGCTGATGATGGATGGCCATATGAATGGACAGTTGTTATCGCCAAGTCGATGACGGTCAATTCGACCTATCTAGCTGGTTCATTACTAGACGAAATTTTGATTTTGGGAACTTCACCGTCATAAAAAAATATTAAAAAATTAATTTCAAAAAAATTATTAATATGAGCAACATTGAAAACTGACAGATAAAATAATATAAATAGTGGTAAAAGTTTTTTTATAAATTCTAACACATTGTTTAAGCGATCGCCTCAGTTAAGAAAAGAAACACAAAACATACAATTTATTTGGGTTAAATTTAAAAAAGTACTCAAAATATATATATATATATTAGTATACGATTTGCAGGACACAAAGCAAAACAAAACACACAAAAACACAACGCATCTGCGCCCGACGACACGGACGCGTCTAGTCAACAACATCTATATAACTAAAAACAATTTTCACTTATTACGCAAATTGTTCTCAAATATTACAATTATTTCCTAAATTCGAAATTGATTTATAGTAGCGCTGTCGAAACAATAATATCAATTATTTATTCTGAATTAACATTTGTAAGTTCATCGTTAAAGTGCTTATTATAGCACATGATATGGTGCCAACTTTAAAATACTTCCATTGTATTGAAATTACGGCATGAATATTGTGAATAGTAGATTGTAAATTAAAATATATGAATGAAGTAATGGATATAAAGACAATGAATTAGCTGCTTATATAACAAAAAGTTATGACGTCTTCAATTACAATGTGCATGATATTAGTGAAGGTTACGTCAATGTTGGTATTTTTTCTATTTTTGTAGTAAGTAACTTTGCACGCAAACAAATTAAATATTAACAATTTTAGTCCCCGTATAACGTTTGAGAACAATTTTTTTATAAATGTTAAAAGTTGTTGTATAAGACACGGTCGTCTGTAAACACTTTTATAATAAAGAACTCACTTGCAACAGGAAATTATTTTCTAATGTTTGTTTCGCTCTCTCCGCAATATGGTTCTTTCTCGGGCTCTGATTCTGACAAGGAGAGGAAATAAATATATAATAGCCTCTAGAGCCGTCGCCACGGAAAGTAATATGCCTTGGAGTCACATTTATATAGATTTAATATACTTTTGGATATAGTATTTAAAGATAAATGTGGAGTATGTATTTGAATGGAATACTTAGTTTTTTTCTGTTATTAATTTTATTATACTTTCATTGAGTGGAAATATATCTACCATAACGCAGACAAATCGGTGTCTTCGTATATTTCTGGCGTATATTATTTTCGTTTGATTGCAAAAAGAAATGGAGGGAGTCGGAATGCGCGCGGGCCGGGAATAGCCCGCGCGGACGGATGTTTTGCGAGCGCGTGTGGGAAGAGAAAATACTGACGTGATGCCGTCGATCCGTGGAAACCAGCTCGTAGCCGGGACTTCATATAATACGCATTATTATAAGCAGTAGAGTTAATTAAAGCCGCAGCTACACAGCACTGGCGCGCAACCTACACTAGCGTAGATAGCATACGTTAAATAGTGTGCCTGGTAGTTTCACATCTCAATAGAAGTTTAAACTAGTGCATGTATTCGTTTAGTTTTTTATTAAAGAAGATTGTCAGTTTGTCCGAAAATGAAATAAAAAAATCATGATCACCAACGTGATTGGAACCTATGACTTCTGGGAGTCGCAATTTGATATAATGATTTAAGTTAATAATATAAATTGTATGTATCATGTTGACAAAAATTACTTCTCAGTCAATTACTATCAAGTAATTAGTTTTCATACAAATTAAAAATACCACAGTAAGTACTAGCAGGTAACACTATTAGTTCTACACCCATTTAGTACAAATTATAATTAATCTGGCAGAAAAGAACTAATTCATTTAAAAGGAATGACAGCTCTGAATTGTTAACATTCCGATCATGTAAATATGTATTTGGATTCGTTCCAAAAATTAAATGCATTAGCAGAATTATTGTTGGAATATGAACTTCACAAGTTTTGCCAACCTATTGTATTTTGCTAATATCTTATTTTGGAAGCTCATATAAGCCTGTATATATTTTCTCTTTCTTTTTGAAACATTGTAATGTCTGATATAAAAGTGCGGCATCGAGCCAACCTAATTGGTTTCATTGAATGAGGCAGCTGCGATATTTATGCAACGGATATTTGATCCTATCGAACGATAATGGTTGAATGTTTTCAAATTCACAATTCCGAGTTATATTTATGCAGACCGGATCAACACTGCTAAAATTATCAGCGGATTACACGAATGAGAGTAAAAATAGTATGCAGATGGACGGAGCGCGGTCACTATATGTATAGGTATGTTGAGCGTATTTATAACGTGCTGGGGAATTTTTATAAATACCCAGTGGTTTAAAATGATATAGCCAGCGACTGCAGCGAAAAGGTCAGAGGAAATACTGTAAATTATTGAGTAGAGAACTCTAATGACGCTATTGATGTAACATTCACTGCCACTGTTATGGAACTTTTGCGGGACATTTATAAAACTCAAGATATTGGGTTGTCCATATATTAATATAGTCAATTAGATTATAGATTTTTTTTTAATTAGATATTCCATGTATTGTATGTATTTGAACAACGCTACGACACGAGCTGCAAAAATATATCAAATGCCTTTGTATATAAATTCAAAGCCTTCAGGCTGAGTATACTTATTGATACTCATTATAAGAGCAATTATTATCTCAATGTTTTTGGTTTATTTCGTATTCCATTTTTTCAAGAACTACCCTCGGTTGTTATAAGAGTATGTTACATTATAACTCGTACTAATGTATTTTTTACTAACTATTGAATTCTCAGAACCTTAACACTGAACTACGCCACGCATTTATTTTCATAATATTTGTAAATACTCGGAATAGTATCTGTGAAAAGATCTACTGAATCATGTATGAGCCACTTCATAGAAATAAAAGCAAAATACATAACCTTTCAGTATAAACAACTGTTTATACTGAAAGGTTTTTTTTTATTCAAGTGCGTGTTGAGGATAAACATACAACATATATAGCATTTTTCCTTCCTCACTAAAAGTAATTTTTATATTAGTTTGCGAGATTTTCCTGTTTTACCAAAAAACATACTTCTACTGTCAAAGACAGATATGTAGTGTGTTAACCTTGACGTACCTACATAATTACTTATAAAAAACTAATATACGAACTTAAATATATATATATATATATTTTTGATTTTAACACAAGTTTTTTTATAGAAGATATAAAAAGTAAGTAATAAACTAGCGATAAAATAAATATGTAGTAACATTTATAGAACTTGTTATTTTGTGGTATTTTAATGATATTCAGTAATATTTTAATTTTAAACTGATATTATTTATTATAATTGATTTAACTACGTCGAATAAGATCCTGTCTGTAATAATAATAAATAAATAAATGAACTATTTTAAGTTTTTATTTTTTTATATTTAGTTACAAAAATAACGTGACATAAAAATTATAATACGAAAACATCACGGAATACGTGACCTTAAAGTATTTATATTTTAAAAAGGTCAAAGTCTGACCTAAATGAGTTTTTTTGGTTAGGAAAATTACGAAATATTTTTGAACCTTATATGGGTTTTATATAGCTTTGGTATATAGTGTCCTAGTCCTACCTGCATAATCTGTTGCTGGATGGCATCAGGCAGGCGTGAGGCGTGCGGCGGTGATGGTGTGTGCTGAGGGGACCCCTCTGCCCCACTAGCGCTCTCATGCGCCATCTCTGAAACCACAATATCCTATTTGAACATTTATGATTTTAAACAAAACTTTATGAACATTATAGAGAAAATTAACTGAATTATCTGTTAGAGAAACGAGTTAAATAATACTGATGATGAACTATCAAAAACTTTACGTCCTGTCAAATAATTGTAATAACTTAAAAAAATTTTAATAATAAAATAAAAAAAACATTGTATTAGTAGATGTAATGAAACAGAAATACTATTATTTTCTGATATAAATATTTTGAACAATATTATTATATATATGATAGGTAGATATGATAGGAACGATAGGTAAAGACACGAAAAGGAATAACTCTCTGATACTCCGTCGAAATTGACCAGATTCTTAACTAGGTCACGTTGAAGAGACCTACATCGAGAGGGGCGAGGGAGGGGGAAGACAACTCGACTATTTTTAGAATTCTATAAATAGAAAGGCTCCTTGCCAGGATCGGGTCCTTCGTCAACTATTTTGTATGTACCTACTAACGTTGTATATGGCATATATTTGGATTTGGGAAAGCATCTGATAGAAAATTATGTTGGATGTTCGATACTGAGTTACTACAAAGATAGGAAACACATATTTACACACATTTGTTTACACATACAAATGTGTAAAAAATGTATGGTATTCTAATTACGTCGTAATTTAATTATACTGAAAAATGATTAATTTGATAAGGAACATTATTGAAGGGATATTTTTGTAGCACTAGAACTATAACAAATTATACGTAATTTAATCTAATTAATTTATTTATGTGTAATAAACAGTATGAATTTATTATTAAATCGTAATTTATTTATAATTATAATGATAAAAATGATTAATGTGATAAGCAAAATTATTGAATGGATATTTTTATACTAGAACTATAACAAATTGTACATAATTTATCAAAATTAATTTATTTATGTAATACATATTAAATATAATAATTCAGTCGTTGTTGAATTACACTAATAATGATAAAAATGGTATTTGATAAGTAAAATTATTGAAGGGATAGTCTTGTAGCACGCCGGGGTGGTTCTACGAGGCGGCACTGCGTAGTACTAGACGTAACGCTTCTACGACCTCTACAGCGATACATTACGATGTTCGTCTATTACGTAAGCTGCATAAAAATGAAAACTGTTGGTAACTGAAAATAAATTCATCGCATTTTGTTACGTAAAACCTTTTAACCTTATAAAATCTAAAAGGTAGATCAGGTTACAACAGATTCCAAACTATATACACAGAACCAATAAGTCATTTTATGAACCGTGTACGAAAAGATAATTGTTTTATGTAATATTAGTAAATAAAAGAATGAAAGTGGACAGTCTTTTTAATAATAAATTTCATGGCAGGTTTTATACCTTAACATGCGAGTATTAGTAAGTATATTCCTTAACGCTTAAATCTCTCTCAAATTTGGTTTTGAAAAATACTTATAATGTAATTGTACTTAAATATATATAACCCGGCTTAAATAAATATATATACACGGTTCTGGGATTACTTAGAGAAACAAAATTGTAGGGAAAAAATTATAATAGAATACTTAGGCGTTCTAATATATACAAAAATATGATAATGTATAATGGAACGTCCTTAACAATCGTAAACAAGACAAATGTCCAAGGTAAACAAAAACTATGTAAATTGACTGCTGTTGTTTTATATCCCACAAAATATGTTACCCTCAACTATGTGTGTGTGTTGTGTGTGTGTGTGTGTCTTCAAAAATATGGTTCTCATATTATCTTTAAAACGGATTCTAAATGAAATAGACATTCCAATAAACTTGAACAAATATTATTTTATTTTATCCCATACCTAGATAAAAGCTTTCGGATTTCTTGCATTACATACATTTTGTATGATAAATTGAATTCGTGTTTACCTACTCTTGGTAGATTTCAAAATATTTTAATATTATGTATTGTAATACATGACCTTTGACTTATTTTAGGCTAACATTTAATAGCGAGTCTATTTATTAGAATGTTTAAAATGGAAAATGAAATTGTCTATGAAGATAAAATTTTAGTAGAATGAGTTAATTAAATTGTTAGCGGTGTTGGTAAAAATAAATTGATTATAGTAAGTCTTTACTCTGTCAAGTACATCATAAATTGTTGATAGTATTCAGTCTGTGATTAGATTTAAATCGTTTTAGTAACTGATGCACGAACATAAAAACAGACTACATATTTATAATAAAGTGTATATTCGTGATTTGATTTATCTAAAGCTTAAGCTTTTTATCTTGTTTTCTTTTAAAGTAAACGTGAATGAAACGCAATAATAAACCAAACTGTATAAAAAAATATATAACAGGTACATTCAATGAATTAGTAAGACTACTACAGTTCACTGCTGCTACATTCTACTGCTGCTACAATCTATTGCTATACATTCTGCTGCTACTAGAACCTGCAGAAGATTGTAGTAGCAGTAGAACAATGTACTGCTACTACAAGTTGACTGGTCTGATCTCTGTAAGCAAGTCAGTTTACCTGTGTGTAATAAACGTCAAAGATCAAACAAATCACTTCCTACCGCTTTCTCTCTTTATTTAGCGAAAATTAAAAGAAAACATCCCTTTTTAAAATAAAATATGACTTTGTAAAAATAAAAAGCTGTTGAAAATTTTTGTGGTCTGACCAGATGGAGGATATTTATAGAAAACCATAATAAAAAAATATTAGTTCTTTACATATTAAGAAGCACATTACTTGTGACAATGACTTTGACTTGCTCTTGATTTCGTTCTCAGATAGAAGGTACGTACGTATTTCATTAAAATATTTAACAAGTAATATTATTCGATTAAATTTCAAGATATTTCTAGGATAAAACTAAAAGAAACAAAGCTCTCATCCTCCCCCCTCGTGGGGTAACCCCGCCCCCCAACCCCGCGACCCGCGATTTTTAAAAATAGAAGCTATCGCGACAAGTGAAGGACGCGACCCGCCCGCAAAACTACAGCGGTCTCGCTCACCGGTTTAATAAATAGGAAGTGCGAGCGGGAGATGAGACAATACGTCGAATTTATGAGGAGTTATAAATAGACTACGCACGCGAACGCGCCGCGATCGTTTTGTTTCGCGGAAACTTGTGTATTGTGAATTGAAATAAGATTCGAAATTTAAAATATGGCAAAACTAATACCTAATCTCATAATAACAGAGATGTTATAATAGACAGTTTTGTTGTTTACATAAAAAAAATCGAGGAAAAACAATTATGTATGTTAATATTATTCATATTATTTATATTTTATTAACGATTTATTCATGGCTTAAAATATATATAGTTAAAATTAATTGGATTTTTTAGTAACACGTGTTGGGTCTCTATGGAACTTGAATTGGATCAATTATGTAACGAGTGAAAATGAAACAAACAAATACTTGCGTCATAATTTACAAATAAAGCTTGATATTCATCAGCTTCTCTCTTCTTCAATGATTATTTACAATCAAAACCGGATATGAAGGTTAGAACCTATGTATCTGTTTAATGTGTTGCAAAAATTTAAAACAGAAAAACACATGCTATAGGTAGAATAAAAATATTTCGATCATTATTTTTTGTCAAATATAAACATATAATGTATAAAATAAAGTCATTTTTTGTGATTAATTTTTCGTCCGAAAGTCAAGTTGTAGTCGACCCCCCACTCGCACTTGCTCCACTGACTCGCCCCGCACTATTTCTGCTGTCCATGTTTATTTTACGAGCAGCGCCGCGTCTATTTCCAATCGTCTAAATGCAGCGCCGGAAATGTGTTTACGATTCTCTCGTTTACCCTTTTTATAGATGTATTTGTGAGATTTTTTTTTTGTAAAAACATTTGTGAATTAAGGTGCTATAGCTCTCATACCAGACGGATTCTCTAAAGTTATATTATTTTAAAGTTGGGAGACTAATAACATTAACAATACATAACATAAATAATATCTATTAATTTCGTTACAAAAGTAGAGATCAGACGTTAAGAATACAATTACGAAATAAACATATAACTTTTGTCGGCTTCGCTTGAAAAGTATTAAAGAAATCTGTTTATATATGTAGAAAAAACAGTTTTTTACGTAAAAACGTTTCGTATCTTTCGGCCGACGAAAGTATCGTAAAAAACAAATAATAATGAATGAAATCACACATTTACATAATCGTAGAAACCCATAACAATACACATATACACACGCACACATGGAGGGAAATAAACATAAGAAATAAATAAGAAAAACGAATATATAGTGATTTAAATAGTTTTTTATGGTTAACAGAAGCTTAAATTTATTTATTATTAATATTTATTTCATTGTACGAAAAACTTTTGAGTAAAGAACTGGTTTTCCAATATTTTTACGAGCAAAGCGATAGAACGTTGACATTTGAAATAATAAAGAGTCAGATGATTTTTCCAAATACATAATTATATTATTCTGAGCCAGTCTCGTAATAAAAAAAGCTTATACCTTTATAACGTGACACTCCTCAGAATTAAGTTCATCAATATTAAATAAACTTCATATTTTGTTTCTTTAAGACTGTTTAATAAAATATAACGTAGATTATTTAGTTAAAAATCCCTTACAGTTATGACAAGTTAATCATTAGTTACAAGACATCAACGAAATTTACAAGACAGCTAAATACCGAACAAAATATATAATATGAAGAAAAGACTGTATACCTTTGATGAAAATTGCGCTCATAAGGAATGTAAGATGTGATATAGTTTAAGTTTATATTGAGGAAAACATCAGAAAGCTGACATTTGTATGTAACATATATTACAAAATAAATCATTTACTTTCACACTACATCAAAATATATATAACAGTCTGATGTAAATAAAAAAGAAATACAATTCAAAAAAATATATATATGTATATGTAATGATGGTATAGATATAAGAACTTGTTTTTAAAAAATAAAATTTATTAAAGAAAGAAAAATAATAAACATTTTTTTAAGTGCAACCACGTGGTTACCACTAGTATAAATTAATCTGTCAGGTGACAATGTCGTATATTATATTTTACTTTTTCGTTACAAAAATATAAATATTAACAATAAGTTTATATTTTCTTTCTGTTTAAAAACCTTACATTATGTATAATGTAAGGTTAATAAAAGGTAATAAAAATCATTCCTTGAATCAAGATGTGAGTTCATATGCACGAGGTCGACAGGTTTTAAGATATTGTGTAAATCTTCTCAAATTATTTTATCGAAAAGGTTATAAAAATTTTACTTAATGCAAAAAAAACCGTTATGTATTTTCTCAAGAAGCCTAATAGATGTCACCTCTATCTCTACGCAGACGGTTATATTATGTTATAAAAAGTTACATTCATTTAGCGACACGGTATCTCAATTGCCAGAACGACAGTATACAGTAATATCTTAAAGATTTTAGCTTCGAATCCTACTTGTGGACATAAAAATTTAATTATATGTTTTTAACGAATGTTTACAGATAATCACATACAATGTATATCATGCATTAATAAGGATCATTTCATGGTGACATCGTACTTTTTGGAAAATTTGTGAGTTGTGACGTCAGTAGACAGCTCGCCAAGTATGCTCGGCGCGTCCGGTGACCAGCCACGAGTGATACCTATTACTGACGATGGTGGTGGCTTTGTGTACTCATTCTGTACGTAGCAAATGAATTGAAATATTAAATGTATGTAGTTTATGTTGTGTGTTATATTTTTTTTATATCAAAAACCGTATCGTACTGATGTCGTATCGACACTTCGTTGTCGTATCGCCTGATTACCTACATATTTATATGAAAACTGGTTATTTGTCTTTTGATTTTTTTTAATATGGATCTTTAAAAAAACGATATTTTTACAGCATTACCTAAAGTAGTTATAATTAACTTCCGTAAATATTTAAACGTAACAACGAAACCAAACGAGGCCAAAACTCAGATGTAAGCAATAACTCAAGAGTCTAGTTCGGCGCTGCGCAGGAGTGAATCACTTCTATAATTAGACGACTATAATTAGCTCTTCATACAAACACTTAGCTTAAGGACTGTATCATTGACTCACATCAACTCTTTGTCTTTACGTACTTTTATTATGTTAACCTCGATGTGATATCAATGTATAATAATACTTCTGGAGTACACAGATGTGTTAAGGTTTAGACATTTTTATTCTGTGGAAAATTACTGCTGACAGACTTTATTTTACATTTTATATAAAAAATAAATACTTTTTGATTGATGATATATGAACGGACCATAAAAAGAATAGTTTCCACAAAAAAATGACAATAATTAATAGTTACCTAGTTAGTTTAAACATATGTACGAGTATTGACGTTACGAAAACTATAACAGTTTTCGAAACCGTCGAATGATTTATAGTAATCATCCTAAATAACCAAAGATAAATGGGATTTTTAACACAGTTTATAAATATGTTAATAGATTTTGATGCTACGAAATTAAAAACTGTCAAAGTTTTTGTAAAACTGTACTTGAGGGACTATAGTATGTAGTAAATACAGAATAATAGTACAAATATAATGTTACTATTATTCTACTTCTACTGGAGGAGACCGAGTACACTAATGTACTAGTGTTTTGAATACTACCTACAATACCATTTTCTTATTCTGTATTTATAATTTTGCTAATTTTGCGAAATTCAATAGAAATTGCATAACTGTGAAAAAATCATTTTGCTAATTTTGCGAAACTCAATAGAAATTGCATAATTATGAAAAAATATTTCATTCAATATTTCCTCACTCCAATGTATGTCTGAAATATATTTACTAAATAGACATTAAAAGTTAAAAAGTGATATGAGATGATATCTCAATGCAGCTGTTTATTACAAGTTAATATATTTATTGATAATATAGTGATATGTGATAACACTCATACCAAACTACTAAGAACGTCAAATATTTACGAACACTAAGGCACTTATAAGTTTAATACCTAAAGGCGTGAAATAGTTCTAAATTATAGTATAGAGATTCAGTTTTTAGGAGCAAAGTATGATTTTTTTTTATATTATATACAGTTGGTAATTGGCAAATAATGATTAATAACTTATCCATACTATTAGACAGACACCAATAAAGTTTTTTTGGTATTTTAAATGTCAGGTAATAAGCAGTTGTAATAAAGATAAACATTTATATTTGAATCAGATATTACAATACGGTTTGGCATCATTGAAAATTTTGTCTGATATTTTAGGGGATTTTGAAAGATAAAAAAAATCCAAATCCAAAAAAAAACAAAAAATCCAAAAAATCCAAAGATCTAAAGATACCTGCAACTTACATGTAGTGTTAAAAGCATTACATCCTTATGAAATTCATCAAAGGTACCGCAAAAACTGCTTATACCTTACAATTAGCACGCTCTCTAAAAACAGCCGCTGTCAAGTAGGGAGAGAAGTTTTTGTGGACCTGTCTCTGAACCTGTTACCCATCGGGACTAATCTCCCCCGCTTTGCGTCTATTCTATTAGTAGCGCATTCCGTCCCACTATATTTATAGATGCACCTAATTCTGGATAGAACTGATAATTTGTATCTATTGGACACGTTTTTTCTAACGGTTTTAAATTTTCTTTAGCAAAAAAAATATTTTTCTTCTAGATTATTGATACATTTATTGAAGGTGTAATAGAATTTGTGAATAAATAATATAAAACTTGTTCTTTCTATTATTAGCTTTGTTAAATTCAAGTCAAAGGTTTTCTGTTATGCTGTGAAAATATATTTTATTAATATATATTATATTTATAAAAAAAAAATATAAATTGTGCAGTCACTTTGAATGAAGAACACAATATCACTACACGCATATACGAATAGGAAGAAAGAAATACATGAAGTCTACAGAGAAATACTAAAAATATATTTGTGATTACAATTTTCCTATATAACCTATAATTTACACATAACATGTTCTTACTATATACTAATTTTCACCAAGATCGGTCAAACCTAAAAACTCAGATAGATAAGTATGTCAAATAGAAAATAAGTAGTCAAATAACATGAATAGTTTTTACAAGATTTATCAAACCTTTGAATATGTAGACAGAACACTAGACAGATTAGATAGTAGTATAGATAAAATATTTGTCTTCCGCTACCGCCTTCATCCGTATATAAAAATGTACTCTATGCGGTATGATTGAATGATAGATTTGTGAATAATTTTAAATCAGACAAAATGTAAGTACTTTTTATAAATAGTTTCAGTAATAAACAAGGAGCAATATTTAAACAAATATTAAATTAAATACTTTGATTTGTGGAAAACATTTGAACGAAAATTTATAAAATTTTATAGATCGTTGACACCAGCACCCACCATCTACCTAAAATATATTAAATATATATTAAAATACCCTATTGGTGGCATAATTGATAATGTTATAGTCTTCTTATAATACAACTTTTTACTTTTTTATTCTATTTGTTAAGAGTTTCCAAAAAAGACGGAACAAATTAAAGGTGCATAATTATACTAGATAAGGCAACCTGTTTTATCGTTTCATACATCCACATCCATCAGAGGGGTTGGAGATCTATTTTCATCCAACAAAGGCTGAAACGAGTCGCTTGTGCTAGCATTATCCAAAAATAGACGGTTCGATACTTTCCCACTCGCGGGCTATTCTCGGCGTTGGTTATACAAGGAGCTATTTTAGTTCCCTCTTTGTTTAGTTACTCCACGATCAATTCCCAAACGGATTTAGTTGGTCCAGAATATCTGATTTGGTAAATACTTTAGAGATTTTAACTCTCTATTTGTGAGAGCGATATTGTTATAGATTGGTCAAAAAGAAATATTATATGTATGCTTTAGCTACAAAAATAATGTAAATATTGTGCCTTTAAAGCAGAATCTAAAGGAAAAACAAGAAGGAAATTCGATTTAAAATAGATAAACGTACCAAAATATTATCTTATCTTTAGTCATATAAAACATGCCTAAATCAATTGTGATAACTAATTCAAATTCATTACGTTAACAGGAAAACCAGTGATCAAAAATAAAATAAGATAAGATAAATTACGAACTCATTATCGGATATATAATAATAAGTGTATCGTCACAGATGAAAAAGATATCAATTGTAATGTGAATAATGATTCCATCTTGTAAATAAAGAGCAATAATAATGAGGCGAGAGATGCCGTCTAAATTTACCCAAGGCTGGAGTGGTAGAGCAGCGTCAGGTTAAATATAGCACCTATTGACTGACCGCTGGAGTGCGAGGGCGGTCCAAATAAACAATCTAACTGAATTTTTAAGACCCACGTGATATTAGATAATATTTCATAGCCATAATTATGGCTATGAAATGCCATAATTATGGCTAATATAAGCCATAATATAAGTCATAATTATGGCTAATTTATAACAGATATATAGCAGAATAATACATATAATTCGGATTAATGAAGTTTTCACAATGAAGTTCTCACTCAATTTATATGAAAATAAATAACCCTAAACTTCTTTAATAACACTTTCAATGGATATTTTTAATCACAATGGATTTTTAATTAAAATGAATATTTTTAAACATAAAAATATATATCATTATCTAGTTTGGCTTACCAAAAGATATGGTATACCAAATTGAAATTCCTTAGCCTGACGAAAATGGAAATAATTCAGTTTGAAATACTTAAATTCTCTTTTAAATCTACTTAGTCACGTGTTACGAGTTAATTAAGCCATCGAATTTAACTTTGACCTCACGCACAAATAAAAACAAGGTAATAAACTTGAATAACTTTACCTTCAGTTAAATACCAAAAAAGTAACTTAAATCACCCCGGAAGTAGAATTAAGAACTAGTTTTTTTTTTTTTTTATATCTAAATTCTATTGTTGTAATCAATTATATATCGTTTATAATTATTGTACATTAGTATTTGGTATAGCGATAATTTTTTGGCTTTGTAATAATTACGAGTTGTCACATGTTCTATTCCGCCCATTTCAGTGTCACATATAGTAATACTGAACAGCGCTGATGCATGTGTTGGTGACACTACCCAGTTATGTATCGAACAATTTAAAAGAGATAAATTATTTATACACATTTACTTAATAGATTAATAATTCGAAACAATATTTGTTAAATGCGAGCCGGACCTTGAACGCGCATTAACGGATTATCGCTTTGAGGAAGCGCTTGTTCCTAAAATAGATTTGGCAGTCAGCGCCTAGTACGCCGTCTTGGGGCACAATACACTTTAACTATAATTCGGAAGAACATGTTGATGTTATAAAGACTTTCAAACTTTCATTACATGAGTAATTATTAACTATTTTTTGACCATGCAAAAACACATTCGTGATTTAATTACTACAAATTGCCTATGTGTGAGTGACAACGTAATGGTTACCTGTTGGCTGGTGATTTGTTTTAGCAGATATCTAAAAACTTAAGCCTTTGGAACTTGTTTTACCTGAAAGAATAATCCTCTATTAGACTAGTCTAGACATAATTATTAAACTGCTTTATCACATTATGCTAATATGCTATTTCAAATAACACGTAATATTTTAAAATAACAATGAAATATACTTTTTATTAATTGTTATCGAAGGATATGGTGGGTCTGTCACATCTGGATCTATTTCTGACTCGCACAAATTGGATTTCCGCGTGCGAATTTCGCTTAGCTATTTCTAAACCCCACTGGTGTCTGTTACGAAAATATCTATATTGGCTTCGTATTTTATTACTTTTTTGCAGCTTTTAGCGCTTATAGTTTAGTTAGATTTTATTTTTGAAGAATTTTAATTTTAATGCAGTTTATTTTTAAATTATCATTGCAATTGGTCTTTATACTTCATTAAGTACACTAATGTATACTGTAGGTACATGAAAAATGTTAAAGTATTTTTCTTCGTAACTTAAAATTTGCTAAAGTTCAAAAAACTAGTGCAATATAAAAGAAATCTCGAATCAATATGAGTTGATAACACTGTCCCAGCTTCATTAAAGATATATTAATTCAAGAGAGCTTTCATTCAGAACGCTGTCCGAAACGCAGCTCCGCGGTGATAACACTTCCGGCGAGGTTGTCGCCCTTCCGCTACGCTTATCGGTCGGATGGGGTGACTTTGAGCTATCAACATACACCTACTTCTGTGAGGAAGTCTTATGCAGCGCCTTGAATTTTTGCAGATAGATAAGCATAAAAATACGTAATTACTAGCTTTTGGTAAATAAGATTTACCGTTTACAACTTATCATTTGCCAAATTACGTGTCCTTAATATAAACTTCATCAAGATCGATGAATTCGTTTTAGAGTTATAGATGGAATGAAAACAGACACAACGCATATCTACAAAATGATATAATAGATACGTTATTATAATATTTTTTTGTAATACGTAGGTATTAGTAAGTAATAATATTTATTATAGTTTTCCGATAACAACACATGATAGATGAAAAGTGAATTTGACCGGTTATAATATTTTAGTGCATACAAAAAAAAAAAAAAAGCGTTCAGATATTTTTCAGACACAGGCTAAAGACTCATTATGCAGTGGTTTTTCGACGTCCTTCCAAAACGAAAAGGGGTCAATGAAGTCTTGAACACATTTTTAGCTTCACTGAATAATTTACAATATATTTCACAACAGGTCTTTATACTCTTTAGCTTTTTTCAAATTATCTAAAAGTTATGACAATTTAAAAAAGTTTTTTAAAATAATTTTATCAAAGTGGTTCACTAAACTATCATCAAATAACCAAAAAAATGGGTTTTATTTATACATATTATGAATTTATTGTATATTGTTTTAGAACAAAATAATAATCGTAAAATATGTAAAATTATTATGATTATAATGGATAAATTATTCAACCGAAATTAATATTTGATAATGACTATAAAAATATTTGACATGGTTACGCGTATATTTAAAATAAACCCGGGTTTATGATATTGAAATTCAATATCAATTTTAAAAATTGAATAAACTTAACATGACCTATACGTTTTTATAGGCAACATGAATCACGTTATGTTGTGATTATGTAAATAACTAATAGGTATTATAACATAGATATTAAAACATTATATAACAAGGAATTATATATATGTTCAGGATACCATAAACATTATACCAATACACTTAAAATAGACTTATCTAGAAACAATAATGGTACGTTTATTATTGACTTCCACTATAATAATTAGCTTTTTTGTTATTTCCTTAATAGTGTTATTTTCAATATTATTAAGAAATAAGATTTTCCTGTTGAATAATATCTATAAATATCAAAAATGGAAGCTGTATTTGTAACTCAGGTTGGATATGTGGCTACTATTTTTTTATTTGACATATATATGTGTTATAGTTGTATGTCGTTTGGCGCGTTGTTGACAGTTGATCAATTAGTGGTTCCGATCGAACGCTGATATGCCGGCACTATATGTTAATAATGTCTTCAGTCAGTAAAACTCAACGATATATATTCAAAGAGTTATAATACATAGAGTAGAGAAGCGACCTTAAACTGTGACCATCGAAATAAAAAGAGAAAGCAAATGAGGTTACCTATCTCTCTCTTTCTTGCATGTGTCATTAGACAAAGATAAGTATCAGTCTCTCATCTTGCCTCTCTTATTATTTGTTATGTTAAATTCTATGTTTAATAGTTCTATGTATATATCACATGCCTAGCTATTATCAATTTTATATCATCATAATTATTAACTTACACATTTTTTGTCATTAAAATTTTATGTAATGATATCGATATTCCAAACTAGAGATTAAAAACTAATTCATCATTTGGTTTAAGCGCTCCTTCGGTCGTTACACAAGCGTACTATTCTGGTGTCACCTTGCGTGCATTGCGAAAGACCTGCATAATGAACTCGGTGACTGCATCCTAAATGATTGCTTTGATCAATACGGTAAGTATATCATGTCGATTCGGATATAACTAGAAATTAGAATTGAATTTATTTCTTAGAATTGTTTGATATTTTACAAGGGTATGACAATATAACATATATAATTAAAATATATAATTTAAAAACATAAAAAATTACGGTTTCAATAATTGCTTATAATTGAACCACGGGTTCAATCTTCGGCAGGATAAAAATATTACTATGATGATTATTTATATTTGTTAGGTTCTAGTCGTTGAGGAAAATACCTTAAGGAAACTTGTACATTTCAGAAGAAAAACTAAGTAATTAAACCAAACGCAGTGAAACGACGTCTTTCAATAATGTATAAAGAGAGGACACGTACATAAATACATTATTGAAAAGGATGCCTTCGTCCAGCAATTAATTTATTTATTTTACAATTACTTTATTTTGATACTTTAATTGAGTGAAACTATATTTTTGGACGAAATTACATAGACGTACCTAATAAAAGAATAATAAAAGAAAAATATAACATGATCTAATTACATTGTTCAAAACAGAAACTAGAGCACAACGTTAGAACAACGATTGTGTAAGACAAGGAGGTAAGAGGGCGGGGATGCGGTCGTGTCTCCTTGGCCGCGATGCGGCAGACAGTTGGTCGCCTGCGCCTGCGCATGCACTTAATTCTACTTCAGAAATCGATTTACATACTTAGTAAAAAAAAACTTTTTTAAGAAAATAAATCACATAATACTTTTTTTTTTGTTTTACGATTTATGATTACAAAGTCTTCTCAAATAAATAATACAGTGGTACATTATAAATAAAACAAAGCTGGTACTTCTAAGAATATTACAAGTTTGAATCTGGGAATTTTATTCATTTGAATGTATAGCAACTAATGAATCAATTAAAAACAAATAAATAATATCTCATACTTATGATATGTACGACATGTCAGCCGTGAGTTAACATGGCGGGCGATCAGTCCAGTCCGTCCGGTGTGTACTGTGCCAAACTACTAACGTAACAATTGAAATAGACATTTCATTACATTTTGGCTCGTAATACATGTAATAATAAAATATTGTTATTATGTTATGTATGAACTTTTATGAAAAGCTCTTTCATATCAATTAAACTAAAATAAAAAGTTAGATTTTTTTTTAATTTATTACCGCTAAATAGTTTTTTACCTTCAGTTGATAAAAAATCTAACAAGAGATGAGAGTCTTAACGCCAGGTTAGTGATGTTGGGTCAATTGGAGACCGCTAGGGATGGTCTACGCTCTGCTAACTGGCGAAGAGCCAGAACATCTCTTGCGCGTTTATACGTAGCATGTACTCGTTTTAATAAATCTATTGTAACATGTTCAATCTTCTACTGACGCTGGCGCCACTTTATCTTTTTTTATCTTTCAAAAGTTTGTAGATAGATTTGTAATATACAATATATGTATACTTGAAGAAATATCTAAATTAAAAATAGAATTCTACATATAATAGCTTTTAATCTGTCTTTATCCTGTTCTACGATATCCTAAAACCTGTCGGATGAACTTACGCTGGCTAACTTCCAATTAGGTGCGAAGCGTGTTGCGTTTGGCCATATCTAATAATATACACCCGAGCTATCCGTTTATAGAATAACCAGAATAGTAGACGAGGGATACTGTTTATAGTTGCTTTATACATTTATCTGTAGACGAGCTAAAAATGGCTTCAATCAGAACAGGCTATCCAAATAGATTTATCGAAATGCCTACTGTTGCTGTATTTAAATAATTTAAAAGTGCATCGTTTGCTATTAATTATGTGTTAAAATAAATTGGCTTTAATATATATGATTGTATTACTAAGTCGGTGATGTACAATTGGTAAGCGAATGATATAGTCGGGAGCGTCAGCTGTACGGATGTCATGCGTCACTTCCGGCAACGGAACCGCCCTTTCAGACTTCCGCTTAATTTTCGAGAATTCGTATTCGCAACTATATAATTATTCAAAATCGATTACACATACCCACCCAATAACCAATTTAATTAAAGGTATTATTAACGATGACATTTAATAAAATTATTTTAAAATAAATTTAATTTCGATATAGAATCAAAATTTTTAAAGATATGCATATAATATATTCTACTGTTGATCACAAATATATAATACAGTAGAATTTCATTAGCACTGAGTGCCGAAAAATATACCAACGATTATTAATATACGAATATTAATATATATCAACGATTACCTGAAAAAAGAAAACAAAAAACAGACAAGATCCGGTTTGTAGAGAAATTGCCGCACCTGTTGAAGAACATTAGTTTATCATATACCTAGAGTCGTTATCATATATCTAGAGTCGTTATCATATACCTAGAGTCGTTATCATATACCTAGAGTCGTTATCATATATCTAGAACGTTATGTTTTAAATTATTAACCCCTAAACCAGTTGATACCTTCAACTTTTCTTAGAATAGATCCGTATTTTCCTACTGATAACTATTTTCCTTCTAATAATTTAGCTTGTTTCGATTTATATATCAGAATAATAAATATATCTAAATATAACATACTTATATATATATATAATATCAATATGTTAAAATCTTAAACCGCAATAATTTATCTCGATATTTTGTCTTATTTGTCGTAATAAATTATTCATTCAATTTTAAAATTAATCATAGTAAGATTATACAACAATATTTTATAATAATTTAAAGGCCAAACAAGTAATACACAAAACAAAAATGGTTATAGAGTTGTTTCGGTATCAGGCAGTTATACATACCTACGTGTGAGTCATTTGAGTCAGGTTATAATGAAAATCATTTGTAAACTGAAATGCTCACTGAAATAATCTTCTGTCTTATATATGCATTATGGACAAACACAAATTTAGAAATATAACAAAGGAGACGGTTACCCTTTCATACATTCTTGGGCCCGGACTGTAATAAGATGAAAGTTGTGTCAATTAATACTTAATATAATATTATACTATCACAACATTTTTTGCCAATTTTGGTAATCTGAGAACAGAAATATAAGGCATTCAGCAAAATGGAGGGTTTACTACCTAGCGTAATAGTTAACTTTTATACGATCAAGTGATATTTTTTAAATAGGCATTAAGTTTCATCTTTATAAAAGTGAATAATAGTATCGGCTTGTAACTGTCCTACTACTGTGCAAATCTTCTGATACGGAGAACGAACGAGCATTGATCATTAAGCTAGCTTACTGCGAATTGGCTATTAAGACGAGGTTGGTTTATTCACGAGGTCGGATTCTTAACTTCTTAGCCACTACAAGTCGAGAAACGGGGTTTAGACCACAGATTTTAGGACGCATACATTGATAGATGCTTTTGACAGTGGCTTGTTATGGCAGATTAAAAAAGCGGTGTACATATCGACTAGGACTCGAATGTCAAATTGACTAATTTAACGTAAATCGATAGAGGTAGTAGTAGTAAAATTCTTGTATTACACTCAAGAAAAAATAAAAAATAGGGTAGAAAGAAAAAAAAGTAGGTATACAAAGAAAATGTCAATATACAATTTTGGGTGTAAAGGCGGCCTTATATTTTTTTTATCTCTTCCAGACAATCCGTATCCTACAATAGAAAAAGTTCCGCAAGAGTGGTTGATATACTCAAACATATATTTTCAATTATATATAGCAATATCTGAAATAGATAATTTATTTTCTTTTAATGTTATGAATATAATAAATGATTATAATACTTTTACTGATTTAATTAATCATTTGCAATCAACACGTACTTTTAGACAGTACATTCAAACTCCCCTCAGTTTTTAATAATTCTCGAAAAATAAATTATAGTTTTATCGGTTTCATTTTTATTGTGCAGCAAAACTTATTTTTGTGAGTATGAGCTCATTTTTTCAAGTTTGAAATAGAAAAATGTTACAATTTATTTTAAACCATTGAGACATGGTTCATAAAAACTAGGCCCATAAATTAATATAATTCAAATAAATTAATTAAAGGCTAATTAATTACAACTAGGCCCAGAAATCCCCGTCTCCTTTCCTTCCTTATGTATATCTTATTCCCAAACTCCGAGCATCAGTCCAACCCAACCTCTAAAGGTATGTCTTCACATGCAACGTTAGAAATCACAGCCAGAGGGCCCAGTCCTGATGTCGTTTCTTCTCTCCCTCCTAGGGATGAGAGAGAAGAAAGTAGCTTTTTCTTAATGTACCATGTAGAAGTGGATCGGAAATTCAAAATTATTTTATTTCAATACACGGGTAAAATCGAGGTCGAATCTGTCGAATTTTCGAAATCAAGTTTACGTAACTCCTTTTCAAAAGTGGTTGTTTTTGACGCTCTCATTTTGTACTTTTACTTTTACAAAACTCGAAATGTTTAAGGTTATAAATAAGCAGTTTATTATTACCAAAACAAAAAAAAAAAACTTTAAAATATCAGACATTAAATTAATTATAAAATGTATTATGACGTTGACGTATGATTGACTATTTAATATTAATAAATAAGTCTGTGGTAAAACGAGTTTTAAAACATTATTCAATTGGCTTCCTGTATCAAGTCAATGTTATTATTACAATAAGGCTTGCATTACACTTATGAAAGTCAAATTGCTAAATTGCTAATTCCAAAATTAGAACAGAGTTTTACGAAAAGAAATGAGACTCTATCCAGTCTCATATATAAAAAGAACTATAAGTATAAACCAATCCATACAGACAATAAAAACGATGTTTTCATATATATTAAAGACTAAAAAAACTTAACTTTATTAAACCAATAGAAAATATGATAAAAGTTTATGATTTTATTTATAACGAATTCAGTTGTTATTTCATCATAATCGGATGACTCAGAGACATATTTAATTTTAAATGTATGTGATAAAATTATTTTGAAGATACATACCTACAGGTGTTTGTGACTAATATTGTTATATTCAGCACATCTCAAAATGAATGCGTTATCATAAGTAATATTCCGAAAGCATTCAGTGTAATATGGAAAAATAATAACGATCACAAATGTGTACATAAATATTTGTTGAAAAAGAACTCGAAACTATATTTTTTTTTTGTTTGTGTTACATTTATTCGCTCATCATAGAAAAAATTGGAATGGCTACTTAATCAACCGGTTAGGATAGGAGACATTTTATTTCGAAAAATTCTTCAACTTACGCAGAAAAAAATCAAACTTAGATATAATAACAATACACATAAATACAGCAGGATTAAAATAAAATTCTCGTGATTGGCTTATTATTCAAGTCAAAATGTAAAATTTCGTTAAAAATATCATACTTTCACGTGTCAAAAAATACTTATAAAAAAATACGTGAACTATACGTTTTAATAAAACTAAAAATGTAATATGTATATATAGTGGTTTATGATTTCAGTCGGGTATTGGGGTGGAGTGGCTTAAATAAGTCTATAATTTTCTCATAAATATATATAAAAAATATTATATAAGATAACTGACATTACCGTCATTTTTATAGTTTATTAAATAAATTAAAAAATATATAATGAACTATACTTTACCAGTATAATTATAGTGAAGGGATATATGCTATTATGTACATAATGTTAAATTTAATATGCTTATGAATTTTTTTTTTTTAATTCAGGATAAATAAATTTAAGATACAGAAAAACAAATAATTAAAAAAAAATACTCAGTGATTGCAAAATGGTGGAAGCGAAATTACATAAAATATATTACAGTTTTTATACTATACTAGCTTTCAGCCCGCGGCTTCGCCCGCGTGGAATTCGGTTATATCGTGCGACATAGTAAGCAGTAGTCTTTCCCAAGGTCTAGATTATTTGTCAATCCAACAATACAATTTTACAAGATTTTACGTTTGACAATAAGCAACTTCCATAAAAACTTTCATCCCCTATTTCAACCCCTTCTACCATTTTTTTCGCAATAAAAAGTAAGATATGTCCTTCTCTAGTTTAACTCCATCTTCATACCAAATTTCATCAAAATTGATTTGACAATAACGAACTATCATACAAACTTTCATCCCCTATTTCAGCCTTTCTACGATTTTTATTTGCGATGAAAAGTAAAGTATCTTATGGCCTTTCCCAAGTTCAGTTCTATCTTCCCACCGAATTTCATCAAATTCGGTTCAGTGGTTTAGGCGTGAAAGCGTAACAGACAGACAGACTTACTTTTGCATTTATAATATTAATAGGGTTCTAGCGTCTTAGAAATTCTTGAAAGAAAGTTATTGGCTTCAATATATTATATTTATATAAAGAAATGTAAAGAAACATTTTATAACTTTCATATCAATGTTAGCAAAAGATAAAGACTTAGTAAAAGCTATAATTTTATGAAACTATTATTCCAGCTATAATTTTATCAAGCAATTATTATTTGAGGTCACATCGGCGATCTGTTTTGTGTAGGAAGTAAACAACGTGAGCCGGTGAACTCCAGATACGTCTGGACACACGTCTGTCTCGATTATAGATTAAACACTTTATTAAAATGCTACTTCTATACGTAATAGTAAACTAAACTAAATACAATATTATGTATGGAACAAAACAATTGCATACTAGTTTTCTATAACGACTTTGCCTGCATTCAAGAAAACGTATTTTTATGGGTAAAAATATGTTTTTTTTAGATGAATGTCTGTTTATAAAAATACAAACAAATCGTTCCGATTACTCTAATAACCTTAATTTATATGATTGAAATAAAACTATTTTTACATAATTTTTTTATAGGATTTATATAATAATTCAAATTTTAAATTTGCATTTTAAATTTAACCCGACGTTACGAACGCTTTGTAGCAATCGTGTTCACGGTAAGACGAGCAAAGCATTCGAAACGTCGGGTTAAATTTAAAATTTATTTACTTATACGCGAGTTAAATCCGTAAAAATAGTTTTATTTCAATGTACCTACTATACACACGTGAAAGTCTTAGAAAATACTAACTTATATAAATTCATCGAATAAGTAAAAATATAAATAAAGAATATAATTTTATATTTATTAGATAACTGAAATTTCCAGAAAGGACGCTGAACTTTGTGAATCCCAATTATTAGAGAAGCGATCTACCTAATCCAGGTAGTCTCGGTGAAAACTGGATAAGATTAGCACTTCCTGCCCACGACAATTGAAGACCTTTACCGCACGACCTTTGAGCTTTGTATCAAGTGCAAAAGTTAACAACATACAGACGCCTAAAGGTCAGCCATTATAAAAATATTACTATAGCATAATTGGATCGTGGGAGAAAAGTATATTTTTGAAACAAATATCATTTCTATCACATATACATAATAGTCAAGAATGTTGACATTATGTTTTGTTATTATTATAAAATATATATACATATGTAGTTTGCTGCTGCCACTCATTTTTTACTCTCGTTGCTACAGATCTGCTGGAAAAGTCTTAATTTTGAAATAAGCAGTGCCTTTGTACAATTTGTTAAAATAATAATTTTATTGAATAAATAAAGCATTATTTATCTGATATATTACGTACTAGAAGAGTCCTGGTATTCCTTTAAACTGGAGGCGGTAGAGTTGACACCACACATCGTAGTATCTATGTCATCGGATGCAACGGTATAGCTTCTCATCCGTCAGCGTCGCTGCAGTTCATGAGCTATATTTACTCCAGCCGCGACTAGACGTCATAAATTATGATAATGATTCTGCCCCAGATACCTAATTCCGTCATATTGACTTATAATGACAAATTATTTAGCTCTCGGACTTTAGAATAACATTATATATGACGTGTTAGATCAAATCGGAATCAGACTGTTGTAACCGTAATAAGTCGACCTATTTGGATTACCAAGAACGCAATACTTACTATCCCATAAAAGTAGATGTATTTCTTATCATTGATATATAAAAACCCTGTGCCCTTTCCAGATTTGACTTTGACCGAGATAAATATACGTGACATTATGTTGAAACATTCTAAGTAATTCCATTTTCTAATGCTATCTTCAATTGTAAAGTTGTTATGTTCCGATAACTTGCATTATATAATGGTAAATTGTTTCGTAAACAAATATTACTTCAGAAATAAATTGTTTTGTATTGATTAATTTTTATTCATTAAGTTCCGCAAATTTCTGCCAAATATAGTCAAGTAACATTTGTGTATTTCTTTAATTTATGTTAACGTTTTGTTCTTTTTTTTTATAATCAGAAAAAACATACAAAGTGATCTTGACGACCTGTTGGTATAGTAGTTAGCGACCCTGACAGCTAAAACAAATTTTGTAGGTTCGCTTTCCACATAATTCTTTGTGTGATCCACCGATTATTGTTCCGAGACTAGGTTCACATTTTGTCCGTTATTTATATGTTTATGAAGCACCTAACGATACAAGCATAATATAGTCCCTAATGCAGGATTTGTCTTAAAAAGAAAAGGTAAAGAAAGAAATCTGTTCTCTCAAATAGACAACTATAGCTACAAGGAGGTGTAGTTATTTAAGTTAGTCTGGACGCGCTTAATCTTTGCTGTATCCAAACAAAAAGCAAGACAAGTTGTTCTCTATATTTACTCATGAGGTATTTTTGCATGTGATGTAATGGCATTCTATTTTTGAATTCATTTTATCACTCATCTTTATCTTTATCTATTATTTATATGAATATTGTTTGTGCAATATGATCCTTCGTAACATTATCAACTGGACTTCATGTTTTCTCTTCTTCGATTTGAATAGAAATTATAATTAAAATTCTTTTTTTACCAAATTCATTTAGTACTGTTTCTTTATTGTTATTTACAAACAGCATTCAATAAACCGTAACAGAGATAAATCTGTAGACGCGGAAACTTCAGAGAACTAGTAGCCAATTAGCCGCTTGAGTAGCTCTGATACAGTTGTTCGGTTTTATTAATCTTCAATCATATTCATTTATAAGGATAATATACAAGTTTACTAGAAGTGTTGTATTTTACCTATAATATAAAATTTTACCTGCATATCAGTAATTACCAAGATTTTTTGTTATTCTTTCTTGTAGTGTTTTATTTCGATCTCATAATGATTTAATAAAACCGCTAAAAAACTTCTTTGTTATTTGTCTCGGAAACTCGGCGACCTCGGTCACGACAGTAAGCAGTTAAATAGGTGTACATAGGCTTTGTCAATTCCTTATCTTTTTGTTGAAGTCGGAAGTGTTAAAGATATAAATAAATTATAATTATGACAAAAAAGTCACAAATGAATTAGGTAAATATCAAAACAGGTTGTTGAATTACTCATTGGTTTTTCAATTATCAAGAACTATTATAAGGTTCTAGAAAAATACGTCAATGTACCTTATATTATAGAGATTCTTCATTTCCAGTGCGGTCGATGAGACATACAGGATAATAATGTGAATACAAAGCCATTGAATGGTATGAATTTGTATAAAATAAAAACCATGACTAACAGACGTGCAATTATTAATGAAAATGGAATAATATACAAAAACAGATAAGGAACATTGATAAATCTTTAATACCTACTCACATATCACGATAAATATAGCATCATATCCTAAAATAAACATTAACATAGGTGATAATGAAACACAAAAATTGTGTCATAATTATTAATTATAACAAAAATAGATATGTCGTAATCGCTTCACCGTTAACGATAATGCTTTAATAAAAAAAAATATAAATGTCCTTCATCATTCGATACATTGAGCTTGCTCTGCCGAAAGTCTAGACAAACTTCAGTATTTATTTCGGTGGCTGCGCGTGCGTCAGTCAGTGACGTAGGTGACGCGGAAAAAATAACATCGCTATTGTCACAACTCGCAGCCACAGGCAGAGTGCTCAGTGCATCATTAATATTGAGATGTGAAAGGGTAGACGGATTGCGCTATTGTTGTGGAAAATCGCTTTACTCCAAACAACAAAGCATATTTTGAACAACAAACTTGAAGGATATTGAATTAAACACCAGAATCTAGTTTTAGCTTATGTCTTATACCACCAGTGTTTTATCTCTCACAAAGATAGGATCGTAGTAATTGAGAGGGTCGATCTCTCAGTCTTCCACTCTCTTGCCAACCACCAAACATTTGAAAATTATTACATAGAATTAATCCATTACGTAAACATTAATATAGGTAAATAAACATCTTTAAGTGGTAATAGGTTGAGTCGAAACTTTTGATACAAACAAATTCAAGGAATATAAAACGGTAATAAAAAGATATGACGTCACCTTACATATCACAATGTATTACTACACCAATTAAGTCTGATAAGGCCTTTATTAAAATAATATTTAAATTTATGTTACATGTAGACGTTCCGCAGTATTAAGTTTTTCCATACATGTGGTCGTAGCTATTTTTAAAATCATATTATGAGAAAAACTTGAGTCATCGTTATTATTACCAACGTTTCCCTCTTCTTTGTGTTTGAATGAAGTACAATATAATTTGTATCAAAGATAATCCACTTTTAAAAGTGTACCACCGAGTTATTTGCTGAGCGAGTAACGGGTTCAATGTCCTGCTCAGCGCCAGCTCGTCTCTGGAACCTTTAAGAACGGTCATAGACATTCAG
Source organism: Napeogenes inachia (assembly GCA_959347355.1). Classification (NCBI taxonomy): domain Eukaryota; kingdom Metazoa; phylum Arthropoda; class Insecta; order Lepidoptera; family Nymphalidae; genus Napeogenes; species Napeogenes inachia. Next base: position 16,887,036 of record OY365797.1, read on the forward strand.
ACTCGTGCACTAGGCACTAACTTGGTAGGTAGTAGGTATATTGCTGTCTCATTCACAACCTCTTTTTAACTAGTCTATCCTGGCCAACCTATCCTCAAGTCATGTCATGGTGAACTATACAACAAAAACTGGTTTCAATTCTGATGGAAGTGAGAATTTACAAATTATCTAATAAATTGTTCGAAATTTTCTATTTAGCGTTTGGACATGTTAAGCTTATTTAATTTTTAAACAAATATAACATGAAAAATCGATCTCCATAAAACACGGTAGTTCCATTGGTAGAGCGTCGCGATGCAGGTTCGAATCCTGCCCATGTTGAGGTATTTTTGATATTTATAAAATATCAGACACAGTAAAAGTGCAGCTTTTATTGCAACAAAATTAGGTAATAAGTGTCTTCAAAACTTACTTCCATCATTACGCTAGTACAATTTTTGGCGCATTATTAAAACTATAAAAGTTCCCAAAAATCTTATAATAAAAACATACATTTATTATAAAAATGTGAAAAAACTATATTTCCCATTAAATAATATCAATATCCAATACCAAATATTTTGTAAAACCAAAACACTCGTCGTACTAGGGTTACAGGATGGACTATTAGAAATTTACATAAAACGGTTGCACATAAATGGGTAATATTTGCGATTTAAAAACCTTAAAAGTCAATTAAATACATTCCTACAGCAATATTATAAATTGATATATCTATTGAACCAGGTGATCTTTAATTCATATCCCGATATCAATGTAGTATCTAACATATTCAATTATACACAATAATAAATGTTTGGTTCAGACGGCTATAAGTAATACGAATCCATACTGTTAATAACATACAAACAACATGGCGGCGATTTATGATAAGAGTGTTTACTTTTGATATTAACTTATTTATTTCTGAACTATTCAACTTCATGAAGAATTATTTTTATATGCAATATTTATTTTCAATTATATAAGTATAAATAATTATATTTTTATGAACTTTTTATCACAATTATCTCACAGCCTAAAAAACACAGACTAATAAAACATAAGAAATTACATCTTACGGAATATTTTCTTTTATTACTTAATATTTTCAGTTGAAGAGCAAAATTAATACATAACACAATGAAATCATTTATATCATAATAAAACAAAACGTTCAGAATTGATAGCACAGATTAAAAATGACAATAGAGCCCTGTACCTACTATAATTTTTATTTAATATCATATAATTCTTACTGTTTGTTATGAGGGGATATATTCACTCACCTCAATATACACTCAGAATTATTTAAGCATTGAAATAACACGGATTCCTTTAATAACTTAGTTGCGTGAGAGTTATATCTATACAACTATATACGATTTTCTTATTGACGTAAAAGTGTTAATGAGTGTGGTTGATAGCACTGTTCTGTGGCACACACGAAAATGTTATTATAATAAATATTAAAACAAAAAACCTTAATTATCCGGATTTTTGTGTTCGTTAAAGTTTAGAATAAAACTAACTTTGTTATCCTTTTCTTTATACCTACTTGTTATATTTTATTGGGATATTAAAATTAAATAAATCCTATGCTAAAAATAAATCTTGACAGTACCTAACGTAAAGAAATTCATGTCGATATCAAGTAAAGAAAATGATAAGAACCTCAACACGGATACGAAACGCACACATACGTAACATATATATGCCATGTAGTTACGAGTGAGCTAACACACACTCATAGGGTATAAAAATAGCAACACCGATAGCGCAAACACACCAACACACGCCCACACGTTGTACGTGAACTGTAATAAAAACATACATAGAAACAACGTATGCGCTATGAATAAAGCACAAATTGAAATGGAATCATACAAGTTGTTTATATAAAAGTGGGGCCAGTGCGGCGCAATCCCAAAACATAGAATAGAAAGCGGTTCGCAAATACTGGGTCTATACCACGATAATAAACAGTGATCTGTTCGTAACTAGAGCCACGCTCGCTTTATCGAACGAGTACCGGTTCCGTCTAGTTCCAATAATAGGTCGATGAGGAACGAGGAATGTAAAGGATTGCAGACTCACCTAAATTTATGACATACATGGCCTGGGAGCGCTCGAGCCGCTGCGCGTGCTCCACGGCCTGATAAAGTCCGGAATCCACTTTAAACACTTTGCAAAACACAAACTATATCCACTGCGTTACACGCAAGCATCTTAGGACGAAACTAGCTCTGCCGCTAGTGAGCAGCGACGAAGAATCACAACGAGGATAAACAACTGTCACACAAAACACGACAGGCGAGCTCGGTTCGCGGGCGGACACTGACTCTACACTCAGCAGTCGTCGGCGCACACGCAGCTCTCGTGATAACTGAGCGCCTCATTCACTCCTCCACCGGAGACCGGACAGCGCTGCCGGCCGCTGCTAAACTACTACCGAATCATACGCTGACGCACATCACTTTTCGTTAAAACTACGAAAATCTTGGCAATAAATGCACATCAATTCATGCCGGAGTAAAATTGAAGATTTCCCAGAATTTAGTCTTAAGGGAGCGTGCCATAATATCAGCGATGACAACATTTGAGGATCGTAAAACAATTTGAAGGGAAATCTAAGACTTTATATAAAAATACGAAAGTCACTAAAGACGGTGACGCAAATACATTTTAACAAATAATATATTTGGACAGAACAGTTGAGTAAACAAGTCATAGGTGTTTTGTAAGGTGAATCAAAGGTATAAATTATAACATTAGAGTGACAGTGATACTAGTTGGTATCGTTACGTCAATGGTTTTTTTATAACCTTTAACTTTATTGGAGTAATAAGTCTTCGTAAAGCTGTGTACTTATTTTATGAGCTCTAAGTTCTTATTTGCTTGAGTTTTCTCTCTTAAACAAAACTATTTATTTGATATTTGTTTTATCAGTAGGTGCTATCTTGGCCCTGTTTCAATTGATGTCGTTCGAGAAATCTGATTTACGGCAATTATCGTGTAGTGCATAGCTTTTAGTTGCATGCTTTTTGCATGAATGCTTATCGTGTAGTACACAACTGTGCACAGGTTTGGTGGAGACTTCTATGACCTATACTATCACTATAGTATAGGTCATAGAAGTTTCCACCAAAAACTCGTTTCTAAGAGTCTACTCATACTAATATTATAAAAGCAAAAATGAGTTTGTTTATTTATTAAATATTTATGTCTAATCAGCTGAAAATGAGGACGATGTTAAAATTCATTTGTAATATTTAAATTTTATTTATTATAGCTGACATACATTATATGTGCTAGAAATAGAAATCACAAAAGCCATTAGGAGAGGCTGTAGATAGTATAATATGTAGTAAAACAGTCTGCACGTGGACGGATCTGCAAGAAACCGATAACTTTATTTATTATTTCAAATTAATATATTTATGATCATTTTATTTCATTGATAACATTATCATTTCAAAATAAAATCATAGATTTAAAATAAAGTGCAAGATATTTTTTTTTTGTTATGGCTTCATAAGAAAGCGCAAGATAACAAAAAGTCTTATGAAATTTTTTTTTGACCTACCCTACCTACTCTGTTTCTTTTGACTTTCCTTATTACCCTTAAGCGCCCCACGTTTTTTCCATAATAATTCTGTTATATTTTGCCCATTAACCATGCTCATATTACGAATTATTGTTTACTTTTTAGTTTGATTCATTTTTAAAGCGTGTTTATTAGTTTCTTTAAACTATATTTTTCTAACTTTATTCAACTCTTAATAATTGATGGATAGATGAAAAATAGTATTTTGTGAAAAGCGAGTTACCATACGCTTTAAACTGCCAATCAGATACAATAATATATCACAATAAACCAACAAAACTTTGTAGTAAAAACTATTGTACACAAAGACAAGACAGATTCTAAGATAAGATAATCAGTTCCTGTGAATTGGTTCAGTAGTTCCAAGGTTGCACGGGTTGCGGTCAATATTAATAAATACGTATGACTTTTGAGACTGACTTGACGTGTTACAAAATTATCAACGCGTCAAAGTCGAGGCCGAGGTGTCAAAGTGACGCACAACTCATTTTTGTTTAGAAAATAGCTTCAATATATTTTTAAATTTACAAAGAATCGAATTCGTTAAGTAGCAGACGGTTAATAATGATTGATGGCGTCTCAATGTTCACGTGATGATTGCTCCCTTGACAAGTCACTTGATCAGTTTTGATTGTTCAATATAAATTGACGTAATAATATGTATTTAGTTGCATATCATTTGAAATCTCGATCTACGTAATTATAACATGTTAGTTAATAATTTACGGTTGAAAATAGATGTGACAATTGCTATAAGTTACAACTGGGTGAAACTTATATTTTTTTTTTATAAAATCACGATTAAGTATCTATCTACTTCAAAAGTTAAGGGGCATGTATATTACATATTTTGGCGAGTGATATACAGGGGTATTTGTAATTAGTTGACCATCTCTTGCAGGCAGCCCCTTTAGATCAATCCCAACAACATTTGTTCTACGACTTTTTAAAATTAAAATTTTCCCATACAAAATTTATTTGTTGTCTTTGTGACTGGCATTAACTCTGAGCGTCGCGTCGGTATGTCGCCCGAGCGTTGACCTTTTAAGTACTTAATACAAAATACAGAGTAATAAGTAAAAGAGGTGGCAGTTTTTTTGTTTCTTTGTTTTGTGTTATTCATCAAGATTTGTAAAAAGTTGTAGAACAAATTTTGTTGGGATTGATGTAGAGAGTCTGCTTGCAAGAGGTGGTCAACTAATTAAAAATAACCCTGTATATACACACCTATACCAAAGATAGGAATATTTCTCTTAGTAGTTGATGTCATGATTTCTAAAATATGTAATGATAATGATGATGATGTGATAATTTCTAAATTATAATTAGAAAACAAGCCATCTATCACAATAAATCTATACATTTTCGCTTTGTTGTTGCAAAACACTATCCGAAGATGGCAGCATCCATTTTTATCTGTTGCATACATTTTAAGCCAGATTTGTTGCATTAGAATTATATTTCATATATCTTTTATATTTGCCGGTGAATAAAAAGTATATAATGTTGAACGAGCAATAATTGATACAAAATTTTCTTTTTGACTGTTTGAAGCGATATATAAAATAGGTTTAGAGATTTTCATAATATCTGATTAGTCAAATACGAATTTACATACTATCAACTAACGCTATGATGGATGAACTGTTAGTGATCCTGACTTCTGAACCAAAGGTTGTGGGTTCGATTCCCACAAGGGACCATTCTTAATGTGAACCACAAATTGTTGTTCCGACTCTGGGTGTACTATGTGTCCCTTATTAATATGTTTGTAAAGCTCCTCACAATGTAGGATAATATAAACCCTGATGCGGGAGTTGGTTTTTTATAAAAATAAATAAATAATTAAATAAAATAACTTTTATAAGAATTACAATAATACTTATGTAATAAAGAAACAATAACAAAATAAATAACGTCAAGGTTAATAAAATACAGATCCTGTTTAGCAGTATTCATATAGCAGGAAATTGAAGTTCAGACAAATAATAAAATAAAATTACAACATAAATATTTGTTGTTACAACACTGAAAACATTTTCCTTTTATTTTTAATATATATTTAATTATATAAAAACAAACCTATAAATACCACCTACCGTGTTTACAGCTCATACAACCTTCCTTTCACGTAAATAGCAGTTATCGGTTCGAGAAATAGGGGGATAGGAAAGTAAATAAAAAGAAAACAATTATGTTTATATGAAAAACCTGACCTTTTTGATCTCGTTTAACTTTTTTGCAGAATAGACACATCGGGTCTGAAGTGTTAAGACCCAAAACATATTGTGATCGAAACATTTCTGAAATAGGCATTGTCATGGAAGCTGCACCAAATAACTCATCTTAACCATTCGTCCAGAATTTGATAATCTCAGATTACGTAAAGGTTGAGATTAGGATTTTTGGGCAGTTCTTATATTATAGCACCGCATGGAGTCCGTTATTTTTAGGTTTATAATAAAAACTAGATTGTTTTCTGGTTGCCTTTGGTAAACATCGTCAAACGCATAAAATTGGAAGCGCTATTTGTTTTGCTGCATCGTGATTAATCGACACGTTGGTTACATAGTTATGACCATGTCAACATAAACATGAAGAATTTAATATATTTAAAAACTCGACTCCAACCAATTTGGGAAATTTTCCTCTATATGCATAAATTTCAACAATTTTTTTGATTGCAGCAAAAAGATAACGAAGATATGGATTGTGTGAGAGGACGACAAAGAAGGATAAAGGATTTGGTTTTCACCTAATAGATCTTTCACAATGATGTTTGGTATTGAATTCTAACTGGATCAATCTCGACACAAACATCTCGACTAAAGCATAATAGTAAATTATTAGAATTATAAGCTCAAATACAAGTTCTAGGTTTAAATAGTATTTCTAGTTCTTCATGTACTATTATAAATGATGAAATAGGCTACGTTTATTATTATTGGACAATCAAAATACAGAATCGCACAAAACTTTTAAGATATAATTAAAAAAAATCGGTCAAGTTAAAGTCAGACTCGCGAACTAGGATTCCGTACCATTGTATGTGAAAAAAGACAAAAAAAAATATGTTTGCTGTATAAGAACCCTATCAAATATATATTTTTTATATTCAATTATTTATTTTTCAAGTATATAGATAACTAAATATTCCTCGAATATTTCAAGTGTCTACCTGTTGCCGTTATTAAAATAAATTCATGTTTGTTTTATGAGAGTCCCCTTCAAATATATATTTTTTTTACTGATTTTAGCATTTGTTGTTATAACGGGACAGAAATATATCTTCTTTGAAAATGTCAACTCTCTAGCTATCGCGATTCACGAGATTCAGCCTGGAGACAGACAGACGGACTGCGTAGTCTTAGTAATAGGTTGCCGTTGTTAATCTTTGAGTACGGAACCCTAAAAACTAAATTAAAGGCTAATTAGACGGTAAAACGAATTGCACGAACAGACCTGCCCCATGCATGACCTAAGTTTTAAAATGTCCTTATTTTTACTAGAAAACAAAAATCTGATTAGGACTATAATTACAATACAACAAAACCACAGTACAAATTTTTATGAAGAAATGGCGTTTGTTGGGTTATTAAGTTTGTTGTGGTATTATGTAATATATAAAATGCTCTTTACTTCGGAAAGCTCATTATAAAAAAAAACATTCAATTACTTTCATTACATTAAAAATATTAAATATTTTTTTGCGACAATAATCCAATCAAATGTTCTCTCACATGTGTTGTCTTTTTTGATTACATACATACTCATTGACTCAAAATTATAATATAAATACCTACAATATCCGAATATACTAATGGAAAAACATAATATATTGCTTTTATATTCCTTTATTACGTAGAACATAAAAATGTTAATTTTCGATAATAATAAAAGTATTCATTTGTAAGAGTTCGTACCAATAATAGATACTCATTGATTAATTTCCGACTATGTCCCAAATACCAGATCTTCAGCAATATTGTGCAAGTTTTAATATGGCAGTATCTGCAAAATCAATGTATATTAACCCCCCCCCCCCCTTCCCTTCCCTCCAGATACATATCGCATCATCTGTAAATCGTTCACAGATATTTCTAGGCGATGAACCAGTCTGTCTCATCGGCGCCGGCGGCTTCAGAAACATTAATTTTGAAATGATATTCACTTTTACCATTCACTGACTCACGCTTTGGCACCATATACTTTATGTTATATATTATAGAAACGCTTAATAACTATAACGTGAAAAGGTTGTGTATAAAATGGAGACAGACGTCAAAGAAATAAAGATTAAAAATACATACTAAATTTAAAACGAAACCATTTAAATTTACCCTAAAATTTCGAACACTTTGCACTTATCGTCTTCACGGGAAGACAAGTTATACTTCAATGTGCAGTACCTACCTGATAATCTAAGAATATAAATAATTAATATCAATAAAAAAACGGTTATGAATGAAACTGACGCCCATGATAAGGACACGAGTACTCGATACTATGATATTCCTCACTATTTAAGAGTAAGAAAGTTGTTAAGTGCTAAGCCCATTGTACTATAATTGATTGAGTACTCACGAGACGACATACGAGACGTGAACATAACGACACGATTACGATTGCACTCACGTGAGGTTTAAGCCAATTGAGACTCATTCAATAACGTGTATAGACACTTAAGGTGAATGTGGTTAACTATAATAGTTATTAATTCATGTACATGTTATTCCCATTTTACCATCTTACTGTAATTAAATTTACCTAAGTACTCGTAGTGTTCCTCAATTAAGAAAAATCATTAAGTTCCTAAAAATGTTATATAGTGAATATTACAAATGTGACAGTTTCACGGCTTGTCCTGAAAAATTATGCTTGACATTGTCAACCTAATACTGATAACCAGAAAAGCATTAGAAAAAAAATCATAAACTGCAAAACAATACAGTATTCAAATATAAACATAAATAAACTATTTGGTTCGTTTTACAATGGAACATAAAACGCTGCGTTATAAACGACATCGTGATGAGGAGTGTGATAGTGGACATGTCAGCGCGTCACCAGTGGCGCCGAATCTGAACACGCTGCTACATTAACGCCGTCTGAAACCGCCGGGGCGCCACAACGTAAATAGCACCGACTCATCACTGTTAAATAATATAACCGATCGATATCACACGGCTTTCAAGGCTAAGGTAGTGGGCGTGGGAAGTAATAGTGGAATCATTTTGTAGCCATTACCTACGTTGGGTCAGCCCCGAGTATACTGAATAATCACCTATTTTTATTATGTACAACTAACCGATACGTACTTGTTAGGTATATAATACAGATAGGTATATAAAAATTATTGATGCTTGAAAGATAAAGATTATGTTTAAATTATAAGACTTGTCATATCTTTGTAACGTTTTATTGAATTTATAAAGGTCTGCATATAAAGTTTGGACGCGAAACTGCAAACCTGGGTGGACTTAATATTTTTTCGTATTCAAATTACGATCAGACGGTATAGTCTATACAAATTGATCACCGTAAGTTTGTCACCGTTAGTTTGGAATAATAAATATAAGCTTTTATCAAGAATATTAAATTTCAATATTCATATTTTTAATTAATATTCAAATAATGTTACAATTTCTCAATACTACAAGGTGAATTATAAACCACAGGACTACAAATCAGAAGTATCTATTTTCATTGAACTTGGCTACTCTGTTGGTGAGTCAGTGGGAAGCCCAACTTCCGAGGTTTGTAGTCATTTAAAAGTGCGTCAAAGACGACCTAAAAATACAAAATGCGGTTAATGTCGTGTTATATTGTCATCGAATCAACATCGAAATAATATTACTTGGTTACAATCTTACTAATATATAAGTGAGAATGTTTAGATGTTTGGATGGATGGATGTTTGTTACTCAATCATGCCAAAACTACTGAACGAATTTTGATGAACTTTAGCAATCTTGTAGCTTATGTAACAGAATAACACATAGACTATAGAAATACTAACTTTTGAAAGTGGTTTTGTCTGTGACATAAGTTGTAGCGCGATTACGTAATTGCCACGAAGGCTCCTGTTTGGTTTCCTGAGTTTAGTTTGTTTGGTTGAATCGTTTGGTTCAATGAATTTTACAAAAATAATAAATAAATAAATAAAGAACGTTGAATACTTTAGCCACGAACTTAATGCTTTATTTGGTCTGTAGAAACTGGGTAAAATGTGTGTTTCGAACTTTTGTCACATTTCATAGTCAGCATCACCCACATTTCGATCAGTCCTCAGTTTTTATTCATATACTTCAAAATTTAACTTCAAAAACATTTTAAAATAAGTCACGGGTCACAGGTAGGTATATAAGCCATATTAATATTATTTTAACAGCCTACTTGGACGTAGTCGCGGGCATCAGCTAGTAATTATATAAAGAAATATGTTAATCTAATAACAAGATGTTATAAGTTTTAAATAAGTAAAAGGAAAAATAAACCAATACGGGCAGGGATTCAAACCCGCGACCTCTGGGAAACCGTCCCGTCGCTCTACTAATTGAGCTATCGTATCTTCTATATTTATTTAAAATTTAGATTAAAGCTTAACATGGCTATATGTGTTTAAAGATATTTTCAAAAAAGGTATAATAAGTCTTACTAATTTGTTAAGTTTTTAGGTATTAATATATTATAAAAAAGCAATAGTAGGTTTGTTTGTTTACGTAGGTAACTGATTAGGTTGGCTCAAAATCGTAGCTAATTAATGAAATCATCAGAATATCTATGCAATGATTATAGATTTTACTGCCAATAACTTTATTCTTCAAGGAGTTTTACAGCATAAATATACTAAATGTTATTTCATATAATATATATTTTTAGTAGTTAGTGACCCTGACTGTTAAACCAAAGGTAGTGGATCCGTTCCCCACGCGGGTCAATTCTCTATGTGTTACACAGGTTGTTGTTCAGAGTCTGGGTATCCTTTGTGTCCGTTATTTATATGTTCAAAGATAATATAATATAATTTCTAATGAGGGAGTTCTTTTTAAATAAAAAAATATATATATAATATAATATATATACAATTTCTGTCTAACAAATATTTACAGAGTAACAAAAAAAACTTTCGTTTTGTGTCTGGGAAAAATTGTATAGGTTTTAATCTGTTTAAAAAATAAGTCAAAATAAAAATAACTCAATCAATAAATAACGGATCGTAACTTTCGAATCGAAAAAGATTTAAGTAAGAGATAAAACATCAAAAGCAGTTATTTTTAAACGAAATTTTAATTACATACACTTTTTAAAGTAGGTTATTGGGTTTGTGTCTCCAAATTTATGAATATTAAGATGCTCGCCTTCATATTGAAAATAATGATCCGGTAAATAAGTACACACATATATACGTGTGTTTATACGATGATTAACTCGGTGTTAAAACAAATGGTATTGGTGCTAGATGTAGAAGAAAATTTAGATATATTGAGAAAAAAATGTATTGATGAATTAGAAATGCCAAAAGACAAAAGGAAACCCAGATACCAGTACCGAAGCTACCTTGGAAGGACGGATGGAAGTAACTTTGTTTTTTACCTTTACCAAGTACATAGGAGCTAAATGTATTTGATTTAATGTTGTATAATTTGTGTTAAATTTTTGTAATGATTTTGTTTTAATCTTAATAAAAGCGAGCAGTAAGAAAACAATTGGTCAATCATATTCATAGGTACAGATGCGTCACCAACTTTGAAGATGCGGGAACCAGACTATTACAGGCATTAGGAATTAATGAAACCCTTACAGGTTTTTAAAAATTATGAAGAATTCTTTATAATGCCTTTAATTTTTCTTCCCTTATTTATTTTACATTTAAGACAGGCCATTTTTTCCTAACAAAGTTATTATTGTACAGGGATAAAAGATATGGTATCCTAATGATAAGAGAACTGCAAAGCCAACGGCTTCATGCAACATCAAAACATCTGGTCGGATGTGTGTCTAATTCGCGAGTCTATGATGTAATGTGCAGGAACTGCCCAACTCTATTGATCAGACCCAATGTCTTCGGAAAAGTTAGTCACTCGAAATTTTGAAAATTATTATTCTGGTACTTGGAAAAATATTAAGGCTCTTAATAAAGTGAGCACGACACCTGTGGTTTTTCCTATTGTTATACGTATACTAAAAGGATATTATATGTTGATAAAAATAATAAGCAAACACCACACAAAATGTCATTTATATTCCTTAAGTATTTTTTTGTATTCCACTTCAAGAACATATCAGTTTTTATGCTTCACCGTGAAAATTATCAAATAATTCGCTGTGATAAGTATCTATATGCGAGCACCACGCCAAATTTCATTAGGGTCCATTCAGTACTTTTGTTGTATTATAATTATTAACGGCCAAATCAGTTTCTGCATTTTCCCAATGAGAACCATTTTCGGAGTAAAAAGTATCTTATAACGTCATACTTATAATTACATATAAAAAAAAACAATCAAAATACTATTAGTAATTTGGCATATTCCACAAAGGATAAATTGACAAAAAAAATTTTTTTTTGAGCTGAAGAATTAACATTTTTGTTCATAAATAATGTATTATAATGTAAATATTTATAATACAATTTTCCAAAGACACCATATTTGTATAACCATATCCACCGTATATTTGTATATTTTTAAAAATGGTGTAACTTTTTCTCTTTCTTCTGACGTTTCAATCCTACCACAATAATAAACGAAATTACTAATCACACGCATTTGACACGCAACTTCCGAAGCCTACAACCGTGACGTCATTTGACTTTAAAGGTAAGGTAGGTAAAGGTAATTTGGACGACATGCAAAATATTGGTAATTTTAATATTTGTAATAATAACAATGAGCGATTTTATATTTGTCTTAAAATATGTATGGACAGTTTCGTTTTCTAATATAAATTTAAGAAACTAATCCCACTTTACGGTCATTATTCAATTGTAATAAACATCAGTTTTGAACTCGATAAGACAGAATAATGATTTGTAAATAATTGTTAATATATATAAAATAATAATTGTTTAATATTATAGTAATGTAGAGCAATAAAGTTATAAGTATTGATTTTGTTCCTTAGAAGCATTAAATAAATTATCAGATTCGTTATGATTCAAAAGTGCTTTTTTAAATGTATGTCTATTTTGAACTTTTGGTTAAATGTCACATAAAAAAACCGTATCAGCCTTAGAAAAGAGACTCCAACTTACGTCAAGAAATATCCTTAACATAGATTTTATGAGCATTTGATTATTATTATTTACAAAAACTATTATGTTTTATGATACGTTTTATTATGATCAGTATATTAATTAAAGTCTAGAAACCATGTATGTACCTATACATCATTTAAGTGATAATTTAATCACCTGCCAGCATGCACTTTCCCGCTCTGTTTGCCTTTGATCATATATAAAATAGTTATCATATTATACGCTTAAGCAACGTGTGAGCAATTTTATCCAATCGTAATCTAAACCACGTGTTTCAAAATCGCCCGAAATAATTACATTTAGATCGTAGTTTTTTTGAACCTGCAATATTCAGTAGTCTACTACTTTATGTAAAGCACATGCAGCATGCCGAATTCTAGGTGTAAAGTGCGAACATTACCTGTAGCTACAGCTGTTGGGTTGACTGACATTGTTCTGTTATGTTACTATTAACAATCACTTACATTTACACTAATTACACTTTACAACGCGATGTTAATGTTACATAGAATTTAAGGTATTATAAATTATATTAACATTTTCATAGGTTTCAAGTTTTGACAGCTTGGAATATATATGTTCTAGATAAAGCAATACTAGTATACAAAATCGTTTTTAACGGTTACATTTTTATGCGTAGAATAACATTCATGCATAGAGTGCAGTGAAAGCTCCGCTATCTCCGGCGGTCGGACACCGACTGCCGATTGTCGACATCGCGTGTGGTACGGGGTACCCGCGGGCGGCGAGCGAGGGTGGGAGAAGGAAACACAGCCTCCTACCAACAATAATTATGTAAGTACGAGGGTTGTTGCTATTTTTAGAATTAAGGCGTACACGTAACCAGTTTGAAATGATACAGCATATTTACAAAGTATAATCGAGTTTACATATTATATAGTTTTGGTTTACTATAGATATGTGGCAATTATTATGAAGGGGATGGACTAGATGCGTGGCACATTTTTTTTTCAACATTGTTTTCAATAGAGATAGTATTTTTTTTAAGTAACGTAATTTAATGTGATAAGATAAGATCACTAAGGTTTAATAAAGGTCCGTTTATTAACGCAAAAACAAACATATATATGTACTTTGTTTGATTTTTCTTGTAGCTATTTCTAAGTAAAATGGATTTTGTTTTATGGATTTAATTTTGTTATTTATTTTCCATTTAATTATGATTTTTTATATATTTTGACATAAAATTTAGGATCTTGGTTCTAAATTGGAATTTGTTCTTTTAGATTGTGTCTTCAATTGATATTTTTTCTTTCATGATTTTATCTGAAAATCTTTTACGATTTGTTATGTTGACTTTGGATATTTTTAATTTATTTCTTTATTTGCATTTGATTTAATAATAAAGTAATTGATTACATATTATAGATTTGATTTTTATTAGGTACCTACTGTTGATATCCCTCTTTTACAAAAACACACCGGACATGGCGGAAATTTGTATCGAATTTTTGTATAAATTCAAAGTCATTAAGAAGATCAGATAAGTCAGACATTTATCATGGTAGTAATTGGTCGATTTAGTTTAATTTAAATTAAGTATTCGTCTTTTTAAAACTATATATAAATATCGTAGAAAACAAGAGAAACTTGGAAGTCATTTTTAAACACATAATTCTTATTATTAAAAACTAAACTATTAACTAAAAAATAATATTTGTGAATTATATTTTTAAAAAAATATTACGTGGAAAGCAAAAAGATTACAAATAGGGAATTGTTTTAATATTTTCAATAATGTCTTCAAATAAACAACTTTCAACATATTCGTTGCTCATTTCAAAAACAAATTTATCAAAGTACAAAGCGCAGTAGTAAGGAGGTACTGGCCGAAGTTTGCACCCGCCAGCCGCCAGCCTCCCTACCCACGTGTACGCCACCCCCAGGGCCATCAGGCGGTTATAAAATACTTGCACATTTATATTGCAATAACATTCTACAGAAAAAAACATAAATTTCATTAATAATAAGACCATAAGCGGACCTTTGAGTGCCTTAGGTTAAGCTTCAAAAACATAACCTTTAAGAAAAATAATATTAAATGTTATTTACACATCAATACAAAATAATTACCTATGATTTATTACAAACGAATTATTCATATAACCATTGAAAAAAGAAACCTTACTTGTTATGAAACTCTAATAAAAACAAATTCAAAATCAATCATATAATACATATATCAACTATAACAATGTCCCAATTCAACAACCCCCCTTTCCCCCTCCCCCCTATATAAAGCCACAGGAAAATGCAATCAAGCAAACTGCGATAAACGCCTGTACCCCCGTACCGAGCTTTGGAAAATACACAGCACGATTTCCTAGAAGCCTGGGGGGGTTCCCCGAAAGGGCCGAGGCTCGACTCCGTGGGTGTGTGTTGACAAACTGTGTTGCTGAGTCTATTTCGAGACGCAGCCACGCCCATGCTCGGGGTGGCGAGAGGGGCTCGGGCCTCGCCGCCTTCCTCTCAGCGCCCTTGACCTTCCGTATCCAAACAACCGTAGTCACAACACACTGAGACAGTTTGGTAATTTGTTCTTTTAACGGAATAACAAAACTTTGGTACTTAAGCTGCTTTTATAACGTAGATAATAATAATAACATTATTTATTTATCTTGTTCCAATGTCCGATCAGTTTTGAAGCTAATTTAATTTCACTTTAATTATTGTAAGATAATCCCATTAATAGGTAGATTTTAAGTGTAGGTATGGCAACAAAATAAATAATTATTTAATCTAATGTTGATTAATAAATTTTGATTGGAATGGTATTATATACTAATATGTCATTGATAATACATATCAAATATAAATACGTTAATGTAATTATAAATTAACTTAAATCCATGAGGTCTTCCCATCCCGATATCAGTCATTGATAAAATGATACAACTGACGTTAAATGAACAAACACTGTGTGACATTAATTTCGTAAACATTTTAATCTTCATAAGATAACTTTTTGAATATTAGTAAATAGTAATGATAAATCTAAATTTATATAAATATAGAATGAAAAATAAACCAATATGGGCAGGGATTCGAACCCGCGACCTCTGGGAAACCGTCCCAAATACCGTTAAATAAACTTAACATATGGCTATACATATTCATAGATATGAATTTTCAAACAATTATTAATATATTTTTCGTGCATAGTGATTTTTTGAAACTTGTGTTTGGGAACCATGCACAAAGTTTTTTTTCAATCTAGTTCTAGAATACCGAAAAAATACATGGAAAAGGTGATTCAATTATATAGTCATCTGTCCATACACGTCTCAATCAATGAGATAAAACAGTGGCATATACTACTTTCTTTTACCTTGGATAAATTAAGGAGTACCTAATGTCGGGATGCAACCGACGAACGAAACCCAAGTTTTATAAGGATTGAGGAGAAAAATATGATGTATGTAAAAATGTACCTACCTACTAGCAAACTTTTTCTGCAAATCTTTCCTCTAGTTTAGTTTAGTACTACTATAGCCGAGCCGAGTTTTTCCGAGATCATAATTATATAATCATACTAAATTTAATTAGTCCTGCTTAGGCTGACTATTCGGATTATTGAAAAACAAAATCTATTCCTACCAAATTTATGATTGTCAACATTTTTATGTATGTTCTTTTGTTTCTTACTCAAACAAAGAAAATAATGCACAGGTTTGAATAAAATTGGGTAGTTACAGAATAAAATTTTATGTGTAGATATATTTTCATAAGAAATTAAACTGTAAAATAATATGAAACATAACTTATACTTAAAATAACGGAAGCAATTACTACATATTTAAGAAATATCTGCAAATAATAAACTTGACATAATTAAAATCAATATTCAGAAAAGGTTTATATGGAGAAGAAATAGAGTTCAAACTTGTAAATCTAAAATTACTGTCGAATTTCGGTCGCTGGGCGACAGGATATACTAATATGGGGTCCTTCTATCTCACTAATATAAATTAAAATAGACTATTTATTTTGTTTTTTATTTAATCACACCGCAACGACTTTCCCAACCAAAATTTGGCAGACAGATATATCTAGATTAACACACAGAATACTTTTGCACAGTTTAAGTGTTACTTAGGACGTGTTTTCTGTAAGCTTTAGCCGTAGCAGGCGTTTTCTGTAGCCGAATAGTCGGCTATCAATCGGCACATCCCTACTAAAAACGCATAAAACGCGATAAACGTTCATAATATTATATCAGCTAAATATAGATTTGAATATAACAATAACAAGACATTAACAATACGTCAGCTGATAACACAGACGTCATCAAATAAAACATACAAAATTATAAATTATCGATTACACTGAAAAAGACGAACTCGGGACACTTCAAAATTATCACACGGTATTATATAATTGTTGCTTTTTGTTTTTTTTTTTCATATATTTTTTAGGAAAAATCTACCTGTGTGAATAAAAGTTGAAATTATACTATGTCTGGAATCTTTTAAGTGTTTATTCTCAATACATTGTAACTATTCAGGGCACCTTTACTCGGCATCTTGTCTTTAAGGCCAGTAGGATGTTTCATAGACATATATAGCAATGCGATCATGACTGGATTATTTTAATTTATTTTTCCATAGAAATACACATGAAGTTTTTATTATGTACGGTTTGATACGGTATACATATGTCGTTTTATATAGATTCTGATTCTCCAATCTTACCTCAACTTTTTAAATCGCCTTTAAGCAATAACCCTATTTCTTCTTCGTTTAATAGAAATATTAATAAATTATAGTAGAAAATGTATATTCCTTTTATATATTAGATTAGTATATAATAGGTAAGTGCCGTCGCCCATAGACAATGTAATTAATATAGATAGTTGCAAATGCATTGCCAGCCTTGAGGAATGGTGAGGGATGTGGGAGACTAGAGCAGGGAGGGGGGTGGAAGGGTGTTTGGGTTTCCGGCTCCTAGATCATACGAAACGTAATATTATTCTTGCTTTACGGTCTTTTGTGAAAAGGTTCTTGTTTAGCCTGAATACCATTCGCAAACACATACCGATTAAGATTTTTTTTTTTTAAATATTAGGATAAAAATGTGATAATATGCGCAATTTGTACTAGGTATTAAAAAACTAATAAATATAACAATTGTTATTAATAATTAATTAACGCTAACCAATAATAACTTGAGGTTTAGTACCGATTTAATAATTGTTAAAGTTTAGTGCATTAGAGTTAGGAAGTCAATTTCATGTCGTATTCGAAAGTATTATTTCAATAAAGATAGAATAATAAATTATAATGACAAATTTAATATAAAATGATTAAATATTTTAACATTATTTTTTTTATAATAAATTATGTAAGTCAGACCAAGTTTACTGCCCCTGTACGGCAATAGAAATTATGGAATAAAACCAAAAAAAAAAATATAAGAAACAAAATATTTGGAAGCTCACTCCCCTCCCCTTTTTTTTGGTAAGGCTATTGTAATACAAAATCTGTGAAAATATCAAAATATCGACAAAAAAATAAGATCTTACTAATGAGAACTTTACTATTTGTCCTTTGTTTATTTTTCTCTTATGTTTTTATAGTGGTTATTCTGTAACATAATGATGGTTCAACGATTCCTCTGTAAATAAGAGTAGCCTCTAAATCATTTTATATTCATATAATTATTGTCTATTAAATGAATGGGGGAATGAATGGGGTTTTGGTGTCCGATCCGTGATTAAATTTCGAAGTCGGCTGTCATGCAAACGATTATCACAATGACTCTTTATAATTACTTTCTTAAACTGTCATAAATAAATGCAATTTAATTTTTTTTAGTTTTTTTTTTTTCTTTTAGTTTCTTTTTAAGTAAACAGTACGATTTTACGTGAGCGAAATACCTACCTACTTATGTGCGGTTTAACTTTGGAAGCCGTAGTACTCATGGTATCGTAACTTTGTCAAAAAGAATATTTGTGAATTCCGGGAAAAGAAAGTGAAATTACAGGACACGGGATGACACGCAAAGTGCCGGAACAATACCGGATTTCCCGGTCATCTGGCAGACCCATTGGCGATACTTTGTCTTACGTGGGACCGCTAGTTTAGTCCATAGGATTCTTTCTTTAGTTTTTATAATATACAATTTAATGCTTTGTTAAATCATATTAAAAATGTCCATTTTTGGTTACTGTCTATATAAACAGGATCCAAAGATCTTTGTTCGTATCGTTTCAACCTTACAAAAATCTATATCTACTTAGTCTATGTCGCACAAAGTTAACTTTATTTATTTCTATTTCGAGAAACGAAAAAGTAATTTGTGATGTACCTACATGATTTAAGAAAAATCTATTTTTTTTTTTAATATTACCTAAACATGTAATATCTACCTAAATAAGTGAAAAATCATCGTAAGTGGATTTACGACTTACTATCGTGTAAGTGTAAAGCTTTCTTTTTTATTATTTATTAATACAATATTTTCGTTTATCTAATGTTTAAATTATCAGTATCTGTATGTACAATACTAATAATTCTGAGTAAGGTACACGTGGAGGATGACAAGGTCAAGGGGGCGTCGAACCGGTGGGGTGTGGGGGTGCGATGGCGGGGAGGGGGGCGCGGGCGCAGTAGGGCTGTCGCTATTTATATGTAATCGATATCGCGGTATCGCGCGGCCGTGGCCTTGCGTTCATCGATCTGGACGAGCCCCCGACTCACAGCCCTAGATTTCGAAAACATTTCAGGAATATTTCGTGTTAATCTTAAACAGATTTAATTATGTCATTCATAAATAAAACATCTACCTATTTGCATTTCGGTCACACTGGAAAAACGAAAAGAAAGGACAAAATAAGATTAGTAGCCATATAAATTAAATATTTACTAAAACTTTTAACATACGCTACGGTTAAGTTACAATAGACGTAGTAACTCAAAGGCAACCGGTTTTTTACTTATATTATCGATTTCAAACATACATATTACAAGCTTCATTCCTTGTTATACATAATGAAAAACTAAATATGTGGTGGTGGAGAATGTGCCTTACAAGCAAAAAGAATTAAAAAAAAAATCATCCTTGACTAACTAAGTTCCAAACACGATTCTCCACGTTTAACCAACGAGTTTTCAGTTACTTTAGTCACACTGTCTGGAGAAACAAAACCTTGAAATTGTAACAGAAAAGACAAACAGTTGAAAAAATCACGTGGCGGTATTCACAAATAGAAAAGCCTAAAGAGAAGCTGAGGACTATGTGATTTTGAAGCCAAGTCAAGGAATCTTATTTAAGATCTACAATAAGACCATAACGAATACTTAATATATAACCAGGAAAAAATATTTTAACATAATATAAGCAAAACAATAAACAACAATACCTAATATTAAGTGAAGTTATGTATAGATGAATGATGGGAACTTACGAAATAAGTTACGATGATAATTTTAATACAATCCAGTTGGATCACGTGTCTCCGCTTGAGACTTTATTAGTTACATTTTAATGTCATACCTTTATTACTCTACGGTCTGGTCAACAGGGCTATCTGCTAACTTTGACTTGACTAATAACAACCAATTCCTATATGGCAACTGGGATGACACAATGTTACAAAATACGAACTTGACAACAATTCTTTACGCATTATCTGATAGTTATTATTATTTGAGCTGTCACAAAGATACGCAATAGAAAAGCAATATTTATATAATTAAAAAAAAAACATTACAAACTTATAACATCGCAAATTCTGTAGAGGACATACTATAACCTAGTGGAATATACCTTACATTATGTTAATTAACTGTATGACAACATAATCATTTAATAACATAATCAAATCATAAGCAATGAATTAATCATAATCAAATGAACATACATAACTAAATGAAATACCTAAAGACTGGATTCACAAATAAAATACATTTAATCTAACTGCCATCATAAGTAGCTTTATAAGAACTAAATAGTTTTTTTAATAGTAGTCATTACTTAATTGGTAGAATACAGTAACTGCTGGTTTCGTAAAGAAGATTAAGAGTTAAATATTTTGACAGCACTGTCAAGTGTCAAGAGTCATGATTGGCTGTCCATCATGTCATCAACAAATAAAAATGTCTGAAAATATCTATAAACATGTATAGCCATGTTAAGCTTATTTAAATGTATATAAATATAGAATGAAAAATAAACCGATACGGGCAGGGACTCGAACCCACGAATACTGGGAAACCGTCCCGTCGTTCTAAAAACTGAGCCACCGTATCGCTGTCCGCCTTGGTGTATTAAGCATTCTATATATTGTGATCGTCTTTATCGGGACGGTGGTGACATCTATTAGGTTTCTTTCGAAAATCCTAACCTATGTCCCGATAAAGACGATCACATATAGAATGCTTAATACACCGAGGCGGACAGCGATACGGTGGCTCAGTTGGTAGAGCGACAGGACGGTATCCCAGTAGTCGCGGGTTCGAGTCCCTGCCCGCATCGGTTTATTTTTCATTCTATATTTATATAAACAAATAAAAAGTTAACATGTTTTTATAACAAATCAGTTGTTTTTTTCAGTAATCCAGTTCAAATAAACAGTAGTCAGTGGAAAAAATTCATTAAGCCACAAATTCTATAATTCATACTTTTTCATAAAAAACCACAACTGCAATTTTTTAAATGCCGCCCCTTTAAAGCTCCTAAGACTTTTTTTATACTGGCAACATCTGTTTATTCATAACTGTAACCTATTTTTTGTAATAAAATTAGCAATATTATTAAAAAATACCAGCAGTATTACTATAAAATGATGGGTCAACCAAACTTTTGTTTTCCAAATCAACACACTGTTCGAGCAGCTTTATGCTTTATTATGTGTTATACTTACTCAATTTTTTCTATAACGCCATTTATAAAAATATGTATTTATATAACATTTTATTATGTCTAGTACAGTGTTGGTTATAAAAAATATATATGTAAATAATACTAGGAATTGGTTATTTATTCACTAGCTATTAAGTTTTAATGAAAATTGATTATAAATGGTCATACAACATAGAAAACAATAATAATATAAATTTCTGTACCTGAATGTGATGAAGAATGTCCAGGATCATCTGCCATATTTACACAACAGACCCTGCAACAATAAGAAAAATAGTTACACAGATTTAGAAAATTCCCTGGAGTAAAATATTTATTATATTTTGGAATTTAAAATGCTATCCTTTATACAGGACTAAAATTTTTTAAAACCTTGAACAGATATGTGGAATGCCACCAATAATAAAAAATGCAACATTCTGCTCCACGGAACAAGAACATACAGATATAAAAGAGGATTTTTAGGCCATTTCTTGACATAAAACATTGCATTTAAAGTAGTAAGAACAATGCATGTACTATACATATAATCATTTTCTAAGTCTTCTTTAATGATTAAATAGTGAATACGAGCTTAAATATTTTGACATTTTACATTTCATCATTGAATCTAATGCTCTTTTCTTATTTTGATCTTAAAACAAAAAAAAAACTTCTAAATGTATTTTGGTAAATAACATTGATAGAAAACATTGCACAATGACATATTATACAATAAAAGAGATAAGTAAGTAAAAAGGATTGGGCAATTCAATAAAATAAATAAATTAATTAAAATTGAGAATAATTTATAGGAATATATAATGTTGTAATGAAATAAAGTTTTTTTAATAATCTTTTTAAAAAGCTGGGAATAAAAATGAGTAAAAATCAATAACTGTTAAGGAATACAATTCTTCTCGGAATAATAAATAGTATTGCAGTAACTGATACTAAAACGTATGATAACCCGTCACGAACCAGCTGGAGTTCCAAGAATTGCTGAGGAGTTTGACCACAAACAACACCAAACTATAATATATTGCAAGAAAATGCCATCATTATATTTTACACAACACATTTGCATATTACAGTAACATAGAATTAACTATTTTATATATTTTTAAATCAAAACAACATAACATGAATGTTTTGACCAAGTTTTGACGTCCACTTACGTCGGAAAATAAGTTCTCTACAACTAGATATACTTAACTGACCCATTTTAATTCTATCTGATTGGTTAAAAGGATTCCAACTTGAATCTTATTTAACAGGAACCAATCAAAACATTTACCAAGAATAAAGTTAAACCGAATTGTTGAACATATATAATATACGGTACAAGGTCTAAAATATATATATAATAATTTATTTAAGTTTAAAAAAAAAATTAAGCCTTCAAATGAAATTACTTTTTTTTTATTAAATAAAAAAATCCTGAGCTCATGAGAATAAATCATAACATAATCTGCCTTTCAGAAGATAATAAATATAAATGTCATCTAAGTTCCGTAATGAGTAATCTGTCATATCACATATATCTAATGTCAAAAATGATGGTCACAGAATTCTAATATTATCCTTATAATTCTCCATGGTCTGCGTTTAAAATGTATACTTTTATAATTTAGACTTTAGAGGTATAATGCAATCAAATAGCTATCCTACGCTTATGAATATACCTTGTTTGTTTGTATAATTGGAGATTGCCTTATATATGTCTTTGCCCATAGATAAAATGGATGCATGCAAATTCGAAAATAACTTATTACTCTGTACTTCATTAATTTTGGTAGAGATAACCATTTGACATTGATTAATTAATCATTACTCATTTTAATATATGAACAGCGTTCTATATTATATGTTTACTGTTTGTTCTCCTGCGTGGTGCAACTTATTAATATTAGTCTATGCTCTATCATCTATATAATCTTTACTCCCCAATGAGCCCGAGGCCAAATACAGAATACTAAATAGAAAAATATTTTTGCTTTATCTTCTAAGTTCTACATTTATCATCATGTTTTCTTCATTCTTTGGTAAACGACGATCATCACCTGTGGAAGATGAAACTCCTCCAATACCTGGACCCAAGGCAGATGATAGTTTTGTAATAGTTGATCAAACATCTCCAAGAGGAGGTTTGTATCCCAGCATTAATAATACTGGATATCCTCAGCGACCCGCGCCACCACCTCCTATGAGACCTAAACCCGAACAATGTTTTCATTACTTACAAGGAGTCCCGTTTTCATTGTCACGTGAATTACGAATGTCAACAAATAAAGACGCTATCACTACAGAAATTAGTGATCTTTTGGCATTTCTATCTAGCAAGTTGAACATGAGCAGCTATGACTATGATTTTTCTGTAGAAAAAAGTGTTTTAAAAGAGTATTGATGTTTTTTATTTTCAAATTTAATAAGAACTATAAAGCTTAATAAATGCGACCCTGATGTGATACAAATATTCACAACACATTCTTTTCTGTAATTCTTGCTTTTGTATATGGCTTGTTCTATGGTGATAAATCTATATTTGGTCTAAATATAAGATAAGTGTGATAAGGGTAAATAACACTTATTAACTGTTACAACAAATTATTTTAGCAGTTCTAATTTATTGTAACATTATATTGGCTAATATTTCATAATATTATACACTATAAAAGTTGTTAATTAAAATAAAATTTAAAGAATCTTTTGATTATAATTATTTTATCAATGTGTTTATGTGGATTGAAAACATTAGAGGATAAAATAAAACATACAAAATATATTTTTTAAATATTATTAATATAATCTATGATATGTTTAATTTAGTTTCTTTGTATTGCCGTGGCATGCTGTATGTGATAGATACTATATATGTAGGAGTGCCATTTTTAATGTTATTAATTAAAGGTTAGTATTATCATCCAATTAATATATGCAAATGTGTATTTCTCAAACATTTTGTTTTTATGAGTTGTATGTGACAAGAACACTAGATATTATTTATGTGATATATTGAATATAACTATGGCAATTCCTAAAGATGTTAAGATAAACTATTTTTTTTATAAATAGAAAATTGGAATTAGTACAGTTTTGTAAATTTAATAAAATTAAAAATCTGTTATGATTCTTATATGTATATGTTCAATTAAGGATCATATGCTTATATTCTTAATTAAATAAATGTTATATACACATAAAAAATAAATTATGGAAATGTCTATATACATATGTATTTATTTGAAAACTTTAAATTATGTGACAATTTTTTTATATATAATATGAAATGGGTTGTGCTAAAATAGTAATTCCTCAAAATAATATGACATAGTACATAAAACCCAGAGTAATTAAAAGTCCTTAATATACAATCTTAAATTATGCACAGAAACAATTATTTGATTACTAATATACGTAACATAGAACTATTAAGTCATTGAGATAAGCTTTATAGTGGTGAAGTGCAGTTGTATTTCTGCAACGATATACAAATTTAAATGATTGTCGACTGTCAAGTATATATATTGCATATTCATTAATAAATATTGCATTATGTATAGGTTAGTTTCAGATATGAAGATTTAAAATTCTCCTCTTAAGATTTGATGTAAATGTATGTTTAAAAGCCTTCCATTTTGACAACTACTTTCATGGTCATCATTGTACCATTTTATTGCTAGGATACTTCAAACTTTATTAAAATGGGATATTCCCTTGCTATCTCTTCTCAATTCTGTGGCAATAACTATTCCAAGTTGACAGCATAGAAAATAAAAAAACGTTTCGTAAAAAACTTATTTAAAATATTTTTTTTTTACTTTGGCCTTGCGTAATGGCCTTTGCACATTTTTTTTAATAACATAATAATTAATAACTGACTAAGATTGAAAACAAAGTATCTCAGATGATAGCAGCTAAACCACAAATAAAAGCTACAATAATTGAAAATGGTAGCCATGTCTTCAAAAATGCTCCAAAACTGAAAAAATAAATCATTTTATAACATATGTAAATGTATATAACATTATACTCAAAGACTACAAGTTATTATCTAGTGATTTAATAACAAAAAGTAAATTATTTCATGATGTTATAGAATTGTTCATGTTATCGACTAATTATTATACACAAACCTGACATATTTGGAGTATGGTATCATGTAGAGAGCTAGTTTGACCATATTCCAGTTCTTACAGCCCCCATAGTTCATGATGTTGAGTGCTGTTGCCACATGAGAATGACAATTATCATAGAATATTATGTGCTGGAATTTAAACTTGGTTAATAAAAACTTTTGAATAATAAGTAAAAAGCCATATTAGTATATAAATGTTAACAATATTATGACAATATGGTGAAGGTAATTCTTTTATACAGAATATAAAAGTATACTTTACCATTCTTTTTTTGTATATTTCTGAAGCTTCTGCAACAGCAGCATCCCATCCTGCTTGACCATTATTTGCTTTTTGTAAAGAAAGCTGCCAATACTTTGTTGGGTTTCCAAACGCCATCAGATCTTCAGATACAAAATAAGGGCCAGCAAAATCCCGTATAACACCATTTGACATGCAAATGCCCATATGACCAAGGAATGGGAATATCCATCTGTTTACAGAATGTTGTTTGAAGTTATTAATAATTAAATACTTTTAATTTTATTTGGGATTCAACTTATTGTTAAGGGGTAAAAAGAAAAACACTAACGTTAGCACAGGTATAGGAGTCCAAACAATGCAATAGGGATATCTGGCGCGAGCATGATCAATGGGATCCATTAGTACTGCCTGTTCACGATCACTAATATCTAGAGGGCTTCCAGGACTTTGGTCACCAATCATTATTAGATAAATCAAGAATATAAGACATCCATCGTTAGAAGTGAAGCAATCAAAAAACTAGTTATTTATTGAATTATATAAATTTGTAAACGTCAATAAATTACCAAATATCCAAAATTTTTATTTATTTTACAACGATAGTATTCTGTGTAAATTTAAAACACTGAAAATTTTGTTTATAATAATAATAGATTAGTACTTTGTAGTGAAATGTGAATAGTAATACTTAATAGTATTTTAATTTGACAATTGACGTTGACAAACTTAAAATGTTGACACCTCAGAACAATAAGGCCGTGTTCCGAAATACAAACCAGTATACTGGCCAGTGCTGATGACGTCAAAAATCGACGCCAATCGACACCGACACCAGTGCAATATGGCGTGGGTGTTATGACGTCATTAGCCCTGGCCAGTATGTTGGTTTGTATTTCGGAACACGGCCTAAATAGAGCAAGTTATTAGTTATTGTTTTGGGGCTTATACCAAGAAAGTAATAAAGTACTGAAGACTTCCTAATATTCTAACTCATATTAGATATAGAGACTATATCTTATATTATAAATAAAAATAAATAAATAAATAAACATTAGTAATAGACAGTTAAAGCTTAATATTATGGAGAGTGGTAGTAAAAATTACCTTCTCAGTTCTCTAACTATGCAGTGTTCCTCAAAGAGGTACAATCATGGTGACGGCGGCACTTTAGTGGCAGAGTATTAATTCCAAAAGAAGTGTGATATAGCAGTTTGAAGGAATTTCCTGTATATCAGATATGAGTAGAGAGCTTTAGGTCTTATTTTATAATACGCGACACTGTCCTAATCGTCATCTTCATTGCTCACAAAAAATATAAGAATAAAATGATTTATGCAATTAAATTGGTTGTTTAAGGCAACTTTGTCTGACTTCATTCAGATTCTAATCATTCCTTAAATAGGGGGAGAAAAAAATAAGGGTATTTTTTGACAAATTCATACTTGTTAAAGAGCACTTTTTAAAGTCCCCATAACCGGTGCGTTAATTTGAAATGTGTACCTCATAATGTAAAACATGATGTTATAATAATAGTAATATGTATAGTATGTATGTATTTAGATATATGTATACGTTTATTCAATTTATATATCAGTATATATATGTATCAGTGTGTAAGTGTATATAGATAGATGTATATATTTAATGTTTACAATGTCCTTTTTTTTTTTTTTTTTTTCTTATTTATTTTTTATTTTATTTTTAAACGCCTACCACAATTTTTCACCACACACAGAGGTTAACTGGGAGAGAATGCCATTAGGCATTAAGTTTGCCTTTTGTTGATTCAATAAAGTGTAAATAAATAAATAAATAAATATTAGTTTTACTTTAATACTTTTTTTAACTCAAGCTCAGAACATTGTTGTACATTTTCTATGAAAATACGAATATCTTAAAAAGTTAACAGCTTGCATGTATGTCTTACTATCGGCATAAAACACCGTCCATGGACTAGACAGTGCAGATTAAGGTATCTGAGGGGACTGCGAGGGATGACGGTACGTAGAGCTGATTGGCTCTCCAGTCGCGTCTCTCCAGTCGCGGGGTGTCGTATCAATTGCATTGATACGACACCCCGCTCACTTCCAATGTACAGTCGCCTGCTCAATTGTTATCGTAATTAATATTTAATTGTTGTTTTTATTACGTTTTAATTTTTGCCTTATTTATTTTTTATATTTTTGTTAAGTTTGTATGTGTCTTTGAACTCTAATGAATTTTGATAGTGTTTTCATTTCTATATGTAATTCTTATAAACTTTAATAAATCATGTCTTAGATATAATATAAACTATGGGTAGGCCCCAAAATTGTTGATAATTATCAATATTTTTTTTACAATATTATTTTAAAACTAACACAATACGACTTTTAAATAATTATTACATTATCTATTATTTAAAAAATATATATATTTGCTACAAAAGTATTGTGTACGCGACAGTACAGATGCGCAGTTATTGCACTCAGCTCGCTTTTCGTTAATGTATATTACCTATAATAAGTTATAATCAAATTCATTTTTATCAAAATCCGTTAAGTTGTTATTCATTATTGCGTGATGTCTAAACGTTAAACCAACAAACAGATAAGAAATGCAAAAACTTGATTTAATTTGTGTAAAATTCATTTAAAATTCTATTTCTTCCTCTCTACATACTTAAATTTTTATTAGAACTAACATTGCTAATATCATATCATAATTATTTTTCTCGCCATGGATACAGAATATTATTTATCTAATTGATCTTAAGCACTTATAACATGAATATGTCCTTTTGTTGGGTCTACCAGTAACATTTGTTAATGATAAAGTAAAGCTAGATAGCAGGCATAGATCAATACGATAGTTTTTTTAAATGAACGATCTCGCTAGTGGACATGGGCCGGCAATGGCTATCCACTTTCCTTTCGTATTTATAGTCTGTATTTAATATTTAAGTTAATATGACATTTGACATTTCAGGCGTTTGTTCATTTAACCATTATTGAGTATTGAATGTTGACGGTCGACAGTGTAATAATAAGAATGTTTGGCGCCAAGGCTTATGTTTATTGTTTTTGTTAAATTTATAACATTTACATTTGTAGTGTTTTTGAATAACTTAAGCCTGTACAGGTGATATTACAAATATGCCTGCCTTTCTCAAATATATTGACATGGAAAACTTTAAGTCCTATCGCGGACACCACCGCATAGGTCCTCTAAAGTCTTTCACTGCCGTCGTGGGACCCAATGGATCGGGTATATTTTTTCTCAATAATTGTATTTCTATTAAAATATTTTCGTATTGAAAGTAAAACGTTTCATTATTTGTAAATTTAATTTGTATGATTGTAGGTAAATCGAATTTTATGGATGCCGTGAGTTTTGTGATGGGTGAAAAAACATCACTGTTGCGAGTGAAACGTCTAAGTGATTTAATTCATGGAGCCTCCATCAACAAACCTGTATCGAGAAGGTATATTATTTTTTAATAAATATTTAAATTACATAGAGAGTACATTTTTAAGTAATATATGTATATTATTTTAGTGCATCAGTGACTGCAACATTTATATTAGAGGATATGACTGAGAAATATTTTCAAAGATCTGTAATTGGACAGTCTTCTGATCACAAAATCGATGGCCATGTAAGTAATATATCTTGTTTTATGTACTTATGAACTCAAGGTTTCATTTGTTGTTGTTAAATTTATATGAACCTTATAACATTTATAGTCGGTGTCGGTAAGCCAGTACCTTACGGAACTTGAGAAGCTTGGCATTAATGTGAAGGCCAAGAATTTCTTGGTTTTCCAAGGTGCAGTGGAAAGCATAGCTATGAAGAATCCAAAGGAAAGAACTGCGTTGTTTGAAGAAATAAGTGGGTAAGTGTAATCCATAATAATATAATATTAAAAAAAATATATGTTAAATTTAATAAAACAGTATGGAAATCAAATGCATAATTCTGGTTGCTTAATACATATTTGAAAGAAACTAAACAAATGTGTATGATCAACTGTAAAGATTAAATATTTTTAATTTTAAAACTAAAAAGTGAATAATTTTTTTTGTTTCTACTTTAAATTCTGATATGGCTTACATACATCAATTTAACTAAAAGACCTAATTTTATTTATTGATTTAAAATGAATCCATAATAAAACTAATGGTTGCTCTCACTGCTCAAGTGGGACGCCTCAAAGAGATTCATAACCTACACTCTCAATGCTTTCATACAACTGGTAAGTTGCATACAGTTAAAATTAGGTGATTTAGGAAACAGTCCCATGTTTCAATACTTGTGATACAAGAGTGTTAAGGGATCCAGACCAAGTGAATCTGATCAACTGAAGAATACTGATGATTCTCTCTCAGTACTTCAAGAGGCTTTCCCAAAAGTACTTTGAACGTGTTGAGCGACACCCGAACCCACTGGTGGCTGACGCCGCAGAGTATGGAACACGTAAGACTACTTTAGTCAGAAAAAGAAGACCCAAGTCGGTACTCGTTGATCCCGACGACGCGTTCACAGTAGGTAATAACGTGTACGCGTAGGCATAATTGACACCATACAACATACAGACACACACCGTCTATACCGGTATAGACGAGGTCTCAACTGAGTAAGTGCTCCGTTGCTCCGGTGTTCTGCCGTCGGAGGACGCTAGTGTCCAAATTTCCTCAGCTTCCCTCCGGACTAACGACGCCCCGAGCCGAGGTCCTTGTCTCAATCTGAGACGCCCTCGGGACGTCGTTACCCATCTGGCCCCCTCTTTATAAGGGTGACAAACAAAAAAAAACGAGAGGATAAATTGAAGAAAACTTCATAACAGATGTGGTTACATTTTTTGTTATGGTGTTTAGAATTTTACTACTAGGGACTGACTAGGGATTTTGGTAGTATCAGCAAAAGGCTTGTAAAGGAAGTAATAAATTAAGGAAGTAGAAATCCTGGATGTGGAGATTTGTAATTGTAGTTTTAGGAGAGGAACTGAAAGTGGTCGCAATAGGAGCTGTGGAACAATAATAGATAAATTAACATCAGGTTTTAACTTAAATACAACAATTCGTCAAATAAATAAGGAATAATATTATAGATATTCAATTTAAGGTCGGGTGTACTCAAAGAGCAGTATGAAGCATGCCGCGCTGAGGTTAACCGAGCTGATGAAGAAGCTCAGTTCTCATACCAGAAGAAGAAAGGTGTGGCAGCTGAGCGGAAGGAGGCTAAGTTTGAAAAGGAAGAAGCAGAAAAGTACACCAGGTTGAAGGAGGAGCTGGTATGTGTTCCTAACTATTCAAAGTTATTGGTTAAATTCTCTAACTTAAAACCATTTTATACAAAAAAATATCATCTTGTGTGTGTCTTTACAGCAACAACAAAAAATAGAATTGCAGTTATTTCATCTTTACCACAATGAAAAAGACATTCAGGCCGCTGAAGAAGAAGTTCAGCATAAACAGACAGAGCTTGCTAAGGTAGAGAAGAAGCGGCAGAAAGCAGAAGACGCGTTGAAGGAGAAGAAGAAAGAATCAGGCACAGTGCAGCGGGAGCTGGCTAAGATCGAACAAGATATTAGAGAAGTGGTAAGTATTTTATCAGAGACAGATATTGCAATAATTGTGAAATAATGATAAATGTAGGAAGAGAATAATGTGATTTATTAAGTACATATTCTGTTTATTCAAATACCTTTTTTTTATTATTATTATTTTAGCTTTATTTCCCACTTTACATATTTTATTACACTTTACTTAATATTTCTATATTATTTATTACACTGTTTTTGTGGTCCCTTATGGGTAAAAGCCTCCTCCATTTTTTTCCACCTTTCCTTATCTTTAGCCATATGCATCCAACTTTTTCCGGCTACATCCTTTTTATCATCTTCCCATCTCTTCCTCTGTCTGCCTACTTTCCTTTTGCCTTGTGGGCCTGGCCATTTAGTTACTTGGTAGGTCCATCTTTTGTCCTTGTACCTGGACAGGTGCCCTGCCCATTTCCATTTTTGTGTTAAGCTGAACTGAAGTGCATCTATTAGTTT
Organism: Napeogenes inachia; assembly: GCA_959347355.1. Lineage (NCBI taxonomy): Eukaryota > Metazoa > Arthropoda > Insecta > Lepidoptera > Nymphalidae > Napeogenes > Napeogenes inachia. Next base: position 16,919,162 of record OY365797.1, read on the forward strand.
TGTTTTCCTGCGTATATCTATGTTTCTTATTTTATGTATTTTTCTCAGTTTCAGTATACTACGCTCCATTGCATGTTGGCATGACAAAACTTTGCTCTTTGCTTTTTCTGTAAAGACCCATGTCTGGCTGGCGTAGGTTAAGCTTAGAAGGATACAAGATTATATTAAGGCTATAGTTTCCTTTCAGAATTTCTTTTTGGGCCCAATATTTTTTCCAAGTTAAACTTACCCTTCTGTCAATTTCGTTTTCATTACTTTTTGCTTCAAATGATATCAGTTTACCTCGGTATACATATTCCTCTACATAGTCCATTGGTTTTTTCTCTAGGTTAATTGGGTTCTTTTGACTATTTGTCATAATTTTAGTTTTGGATTTGTTCATATGCAGGCCGATTTTTATGCTTTCAAAATTTAGTTTTTGTATCATTGATTCTAATCCTGGTGCGGATTCAATAAAAAGAACAATGTCATCTGCGAATCTTAAGTGTGTTAGTTTGTTATTGCATATCCATATGCCATTATTTTCCCAATCAATTTTCCTGAAAATATCTTCAAGTACCGCTATAAATAATTTAGGAGACAATGGGTCACCCTGGCGCACTCCTCTTTCAATAGGGAACTCTGTCCCTTGTCGTTCCAGTTTTACTCTGCTTAGACTATTAGCATATATGTTCCTTATAATATTTATATATGTTTTATTTACATTATTATTTCTTAGGGCGGCCCATATAGATGAATGTATGATGCTGTCGAATGCTTTAGAATAGTCCACAAAAGCTATGTAGAGTGGTTTATTGAATTCTTTAAATTTCTCTATTATTTGTTCTATTGTGTGAATGTGGTCTACTGTTGAATAATTGGACCGGAAGCCTGCTTGTTCTATTGGCTGATTCTTGTCAATGTCTGGTGCTATCCTTTTCAAAATAATTGATGAGAAGAGTTTATATATTGTAGGTAGTAAACTGATGGTTAAAATATGGTTCAAATACCTTAAAATGTTATAATCAATGTTAAGAAAACTTTTTTTTAACTGACACATTGTACAGAAAATATCAAGTCAAACTTTGTGTGACTCTGTTGGTTATGTCCTTTGTAGGAAGCAGAAATATCAAAGAAGCGTCCCACATTCATAAAGGCCAAGGAGCGTGTGACCCACACTCAGAAGAAGTTAGAAAGTGCTTCTAAGACACTGGAGCAAGCTCGAAAAGCCCACGAGGCTCATCAGGCAGATATAAGGCTTGTATTTGCAGAATTATATTATAAATGGCGGCTCTAACTTTAATTGCCTTATTCGTATTTTTTTCTGCTTGTATTTGATCTAGTTTGTTGTTGAATTTGACAGCAGTACTTAGAAAGGATTTAATATTTCGCCGCCGTCATTTTCACTAGTGCATATGAAACAAGGACTGAGTAAAAATATTTACCTTAGAAAGCTGGAGGAGGAGCTTCAAAAGGTGGAAGAAGAGAAAGCGACGTGGGAGGCGTCCATCCTCGGAACTAGCACCAGCCGTGCGGACGTACACCTCGAGGAAGCACAGGTATGTATTAAAAATATTATTACAAGTCGTTGTATTATTAGCTGATTAAGAATCAATGCGTTTTGTTTTGTTAAAACTCAGTATGTGGTATTCAATTTTACTAAAAATATTTTTATATTTATTAAGAAGTCTTCATAAATTAAAAAATATTTTTGTCATTCCATAATTTAGATACGAGAATATGAAGAGCTGAAGATGGAAGCGTCCCGTCAGGCGGCGCGATACCTTCAGGAACTGGACTCCGTCAACCGAGAACAGAAGGCGGACCAGGACCGCCTCGACAATGAGATGAGGAAGAAGGGCGAGATAGAGAACAAACACAGACAGAAGGTATCAAGGCGTTTCACCTGCAATCGTCTTGGAAAATCACAAATTCTACGGTTATTGAAAACTCAATATCCTTTCAGGGTCATGAAAGAAATGAGGCGACGAAACGCGTGGAGAAACTCAACGAACACATCAAGAGCTCGGAGCAGGCGCTTGAGGAGCAGAGGCGGCTTCGGGCCGAGCTGCAGGTGAGCGAGTGAACGGACGAGGGTGAGATAGTGAGTGATAGATAGATTAGCAAGTGGGCGTGTAAGTGGGTGTGGTGTGCAACGGAGTGGGCGAGGTAGTCAGTGGAGAAGGAGCGAGTGAGCGGCTTATTAACAGTAGCTGGTGGACGCAGGCGGACGTGGGGTCGTGTCGAGGTCGCGCGGCCGCGCTGCAGGCGTCGCTGGAAGAGGTGGCATCGCAGCTGGGTGACGCGCGCGTTGACAAGCATGAAGAGGCGCGGCGCCGTAAGAAGCAGGAGATAGTGGAGAGCTTCAAGCGGGAGATCCCCGGCGTGGTGAGTGCTCGGGAGTGGTGGGTGTGTGGGCGCGCCTCTGGCGACCGAGGATTTGTTTCACGTTTCCATGTTTCCACAGTATGATCGCATGATTAACATGTGTCAGCCCACGCATAAGAGATACAACGTGGCCATCACCAAGGTGCTCGGCAAGTACATGGAAGCCATCGTGGTAGACACGGAGAAGACGGCGCGGCGTTGCATTCAGGTGCTTAAGGAGCGCATGTTAGAGCCGGAGACCTTCCTGCCGCTGGACTACATACAGGCCAAGCCACTGCGGGAGAGGCTCAGGTGCGTCTCGTGTAGGATAAGAACAACCCACATAGAACTCTATCTTTTACGTGGTTCGGCAATCCTGAATTAATAAATTATGATACGTTATTTGAATGTATTGATAATAGTGTTCGAGTCATTGTTCTCCGTATAGATTACTCTTACAGACTAATTATTTTTAATTAGCTGTTGCCTGGGAATAATAAACCTTAAATATGAATAATATGCAATAACTGTACGGTTATTTAGTTACAGTTTTATTGTACTATAGTCATTAGATGATTTTTTTTAAAGTTATCTTTATATACAAATTAACAAAAAACATTATTATTTTACCGATATATATGACGTTTTACGACATATATAATTTTAGGTAACTTTTACAATTTTTGCCATCTATTTCGCTTCTTTAGAAAATCTTAAGAGTATACATGGTCCTGCAGAGATATAAAGGAGCCAAAGAACGTGAAGCTGTTGTTCGACGTGCTGCGCTTCGAGCCGGCTGCCATCCACCGCGCCGTGTTGTTCGTCACCAATAACGCGCTCGTGTGCGAGACGCCCGAGGACGCGTCGCGCGTCGCCTACGACCTCGACCGCACTAAGAATAGCCGCTACGACGTGCGTGCCCCCTCCCCTCACCATGCTCCCCCCCTGCTTTCTGCTCTTTCTCGCGCGCTCTCACGTGTACTTCTCGCAGGCGTTGGCGCTGGACGGTACCTTCTACCAGAAGTCGGGCATCATCTCCGGCGGTTCTCTGGACCTGGCCAGGAAGGCCAAGCGCTGGGACGAAAAGCATTTGTCGCAACTCAAGGCCAAGAAGGTAATGTTCCTCTTTAAATGTAAAGAGTTAAATAATTTAATTCCTTGGCTATTAATTGCAGTACTTGTGTTCGCGAAAAAAAATCACATCTGAAGTCGGGTTCTAGGTTTTGTATTTAAGAAGTTGTTGAGTTTAAGGAGTATTTAAGTGTGGGTGAAGTGTGAAAATGTTTGCACCCTAACGATAAATTTATTTGTAAAATTGTGTGACCCCTCAGGAAAAGTTGACGGAGGAACTGCGCGAGTCCATGAAGAAGTCCCGTAAGGAGTCGGAGCTCACAACAGTTGACTCGCAGATAAGAGGCCTTGAGAGTCGCCTGAAGTACGCACTGACTGACAGAGACACCACGGTAAGTCCGCCTCGTGAAAAAAAAATATTTGTAAAATACACTGCAAAATCATAACTGTCTTATCATAATTTAGATCTGTATCATAACTGTCACAGATCTAAATTATGATATCTTCCGACAATTACTTTTATATAGTAATGTAAAATATTCAGGGTTATTTGTAATTAGTTGACCACCTCTTGCGGGCAGTCTCTTAACATCGTCGGTATAGCGCTCGAGCGTTGACCTTTTAAGTACTTACAAAATAGAGAGTAATAAGTAAAAGAGGGAGCAAAAAAATTTTGGTTTCTTTTTTTTGTGTTGTTTATCAAGATTTGTAAAAAGTTGTAGAACAATTGTAGTCGGGATTGAAGTTGAGAGGCTGCCTGCAAGAGGTGGTCAACTAATTAAAAATATCACTGTGTATAAATGCTTTTTTAAAATTTTTAAATGACAACACCCACATTAGTTGATTTTATCCCCGTGTCGCGGGGGATTCATAAAAATGTAAATAACGGATAGTAAGTACACCCAGATTCGCAACAACAATCTGTGAATCACACAAAGAGTTGTTCGTGTGGAAATCGAACCCACAACCTTTGGTTCAGTAGTCAAAGTTATTATCCACTGACAGGTCATACTATGTATATAATAGTAATACTAATTTCAGCTGAAACAAATCAGTACCTTCGAAGCAGAAATCGCGGAATTGGAACGCAAAATCGAAATGTTCGGGGTAAGTAGAATGTTGACATTATTTAAGTTAAGGTCAAATTTGCAAAAAAAAAAGGATTTTAAAATAATACGATATCCCATGAAAATGCGTTACATAATTGTGTTAATTTTAGATGAAATAGAATGCATGTTATAATGCCAATAAACTCACATGTGTTGTCACGCATACCAAAACCACAACGTGTTAGTCGTGTTTAAAAATCGTGCATAATCATCTCGACAATAATCGATGTTTAACTTCTTAAAACTAAAACTTTTATAATCAACAACTTTGATACGATTATCAGCTGGTAGCTTATTCACCATATATTCACCATGCGTCGGGACATGACTTCTTCCTTATTATCATCATCTAAGGGTTTAAAAGGTTATGACATTTATAGGTTTTTATGATTTTTTATGTTATTAAAATCACGATATTTCCTGTTTCTAATCGACGTTTTCTCGCCAGCCACAAGTCGAGGAGATCGAGCGCACCATCCGGGCGCGCGACGCCAAGATACAGGAGGTGAAGGAGAACATGAACAACGTGGAGGATGTCGTGTTCCGCGCCTTCTGCAGGGACATCGGCGTCGCCAACATACGGTGCGGAACGCCTCCCACCCGACGGCTTCTCTCGAGAGCAGTTTCAATAACCGCATCTTCCGTCCCGCAGACAATACGAGGAACGCGAGCTGCGCGCGCAGCAGGAGCGTGCCAAGCGGCGCATGGAGTTCGAGGCGCACATCGACCGTATCGCCTCCAACTTGGAGTTCGAGCGCTCGCGGGACACCCAGAGTGAGTGCGGGCGATAGACCTTGGGGTGGAGAGAGGAGACGGCGCCTTATGATGAGTGTGTTGTGTCGTTCAGAGAATGTGACGCGTTGGGAGCGCACGGTGCAGGACGGCGAGGACGAGCTGGAGGCGGGGCGCCAGGCGGAGGCCAAGCAGCGCGCGGACGTGGACCGTGAACTGCGGCGAGCAGAGGAGCTCAAGGCATCGCGCGGCGTGGCGCGGGCGGGCCTGGAGCAAGCCGAAGCAGCCGTGACCGCGGTGGGGTTATCGTACTAGTTATTCGGGGCGAATGCGGTACTCGCCGTCGTTGAAACGTTTTCACTTTATATGTTATGCATATGTTTACATCTCGAGTTAAAATAACTGACATTAATTTCTGATTTTTTTTGCATGCATACTTGGCTGACCTACAATTTTATATAAAATTGTAGGCCAGTTAGAAAAAACGTGAAATGTGTTGAACATTTCACGTTTAAAAGTATGTAGCTCTCTAAGAGGGACGATGCTGAAAGTATTTCAATCCCTCGGTGATTATATAGTTTCGCGACTACAGTACCACATTTCGTGTCGATTTAAAAAAATAGAAACCTATACATATATATTTCTCGACGATTTATATTAAAAACGAATGCGACATTTCCAGGCTCGCAAAGAAGTGACGACTATTGCAAAGGATATCCAGTCACTTCAGAAGCAGATCTCTAGCATTGAATCACGTATCGAGAGTCGTCGGAGCGATAGACATAATATACTGAGACAGTGCAAGGTAACACTCGTATCGATTCTATATACGAATGTTTCTATGTATAATATTGTTGACCAACCGCCCCGTTGGTCGAGTGGTTAGCGCAGACGCCTAACGTGTCACGGCGCAATGGGGCTCGGGTTCGATTCCCGGCGGAGACAGGCATTTATGTGATGAGCATAGATGTCTGTATCTGGGTTTGGTCGTTTATTAAATATATTTTCAGTATTTATATGTGTATTTCTATGTATTTGTATCGTTGTCTAACACCCTTACCACAAGCAAATAATTTGCTTACTTAGGGGTTAGATTAATGTGTGTAATTTGTCCTGATATTATTATATATTATATTAATATAATAATAATATCGGAGCAAATTACACACATTGATCTAAGCCCTAAGTAAGCAAATTATTTGCTTGTGTTAAGGGTGTTAGACAATGATACAAATACATAGAAATATACATAAATACTGAGAATATATTTAATAAACGACCACACCTAGAAACACAGACATATATGCACATCACATAAATGCCTGTCTCCGCCGGGAATCGAACCCGTGCCCCATTGCGTCGTGACACGTTAGGCGTCTGCGCTAACCAATCTACCAACGAGTAAAAATTAAAATCATAATATAATTTGCCCACGATCTATGCGATAGCGATATAAATCATAATATTATTATCATAACGGTTTTTCGTGTTCAGATTGACGACGTGGCGGTGCCGCTAGCAGAAGGCTCGCTGGAGGACACGGCCGAAGAGTCGGAACAGTCTTCGCTGTCTGCCTCGCACTCGCAGCGCAGGGACTCCAGGTGAGCCGGCTCCTCCCCGCCGCAGCCGCCCGGCGACCAGTGCGTGTTGTGACTGTGTGTGTGTGTGTATGTCTCCAGGGTGCGCGTGGATTACCGCATGCTGTCGGGGGCTCTCCGGGAGTTGGATGAGCCAGACGAGGTCAAGCGGCGCGGGGACAAGCTGCTCAAGGCCATACACTCGCTACAGAATACCGTCGACAAGATACAGGCGCCGAACATGAGGGTATGCGCATACTTCTATATATATTATGGATTCGTTCAGATCGAACTAAATATTGTTTATCAAGTGAATCGATTTCTTAACATAAAAACTCTCCCTATCCTTACTTTTGGAATTTGCTTTTTTATGAAAATCGTATAATGTCTGAGAATTAGTTTCCGTTTATAACTAAATTTTATATCATACAAGTATTTTTATTTTATTTATTTCTAATAAAATAATAATATAGGGTTTACAAATTTGTAATTGTAGAATTTCTATTAAGGACCAAACGAAGGCACCATAGTTAGATTAATACAAATTAAAATGTAGGTATGTATTGGATTGTAGGCTATGCAGAAACTTAATGAAGTACGAGAAAAAGTGAATGCAACAAATGAGGCGTTCGTTGCAGCTAGAAAACGAGCGCACAAAGCTAAACTAGCTTTTGAAAAGGTACGCACTGGGCCATTTATTAAAACAAGTTTGTAAAATAACAAATATATTAGTGATTCGATTCTTATAATAATGGCTTTACAGGTAAAGAAGGAGCGTCACGATAAGTTCATGGACTGCTTCGAACACGTCGCAAACGAAATCGATGCTATTTACAAGGTAGGAGTAGTTTTTTTTGATACTTATTAAACTCATCTTGTACTTCTGGATACCCCATAACCCTAAGGTTGTTGCAGGCACTGGCCATGAACCAGTCTGCGCAGGCCTTCCTGGGCCCCGAAAACCCAGAGGAACCGTACTTGGATGGCGTCAACTACAATTGCGTGGCGCCCGGCAAGCGCTTCCAGCCCATGTCCAATCTCTCCGGCGGAGAGAAAACTGTCGCCGCGCTCGCGCTGCTCTTCGCCATACACAGGTATATTTTTAAAACAGAGATTCAGACTTCGATCCGTGGTACTTTACGTTCTATGATCGTTACCGCGTCACTTACTTACGTGTGTCATTTCAGCTACCAGCCCGCTCCGTTCTTCCTGCTGGATGAGATCGACGCGGCGCTCGACAACACCAACATCGGCAAGGTGGCGTCCTTCATCCGTTCCAAGAAGGGCTCGCTGCAAACCATCGTCATCTCGCTCAAAGAGGAGTTCTATGGATGCGCCGACGCGCTTGTCGGCATCTGTTCGGAGGTAGGACGCTGTAGTATTCTATACATTGTTAAGTTAAATATTATGCACACTATAATTAGATTATATTCCGTTTTTATGTGTATATTATCTTACCGACCCTAATTAAATACTTTTGTTCCAGCCCGCGGACTGTCTCGTGAGTGACGTCATCACCCTTAGCCTCGAAAGCTACAATGATTAAATTTGTAAATTGCTTTTATAATTGTTGTTATCTAGGTAATAACCGTATGTTAATGTTAAGTAATTATTATAATAACTACTGCTAATAAGTCGGTACTGGGTTGCGATAAATCTTTAGCCATCGAAATATATTTTGTTATATTAACTGAAATTATTGATGTTTCATATCCGTGCAAGAAATACATTAGTAATAAACACTTGCTAAAATGACTACTTATTCCAAATGCAAACTATTTAATAAAATTGGGTGTTACAAAACAAAGACATAGTTAAATATCGAACTCTTTATTTACAATAAAACATGTATCTTATAATATCTTCTAGTTTTATTTAACATAACACATTGATATCCACATCAAATGGGCCACAGCGTTTTCTTTAAACGAGAATTTAAGTAATATTAATTGCAATTAACTTAAATATTCTGTGACCGGTGTGATGTGAATGGATAGAGTTAATTAATAACATATACAATTAGCACTATATTTATCACTTGACCCCGCGGTCGTGCGCCAATTCCTCACGAGACAAACGTAACAAGATCAACTGCACCCACTGCGATCGGTTTCAAACCATTTTAAATTCATTCTATCTACATGACTAAAGAACTACTAATTATATACAGACTATCCCGAAGTACGTACAGCACTTCGAGATATTTGAATTGATTGTGAATTAAGAATTGAAACAGTGACAATGAGGTGTTTTTATTAAATAGATGCACAGTATTTATTATAAATTAAATAACCTTTCTTTTTATATTTAACTATACTATTTTTTATTATCTATAACACGAACATTACGAACACACTGAAGCTCCACTTTGCAAAGGGTTTGAAATGTGTTCTGCACAGCTGGGTTTTGTTTTAGCACTAAATATTCATATAGTAATAGCTACTAGACTTCAAACTTATTGGATGGCCAATTATAAGGTATTACAGACACTATATTTTAGGTGATAATGGGGTCCGAGATGTAGGTTCAAATAAAATACGGCTGCTGTATCATGACAAGTCATACTCATGGTAAAGAAAGGTTAATGGTGGCGTCGTAAAGGATTCTAGCGATTCACTATTAAATTACTTTTTCGAATAATTGTCGAAAAATCTGTTCACTTGCAAGATTCGTATCGAGACGAGAGGCACCCACTCCGTTTAGTCGTCGTCAGTTCGTGGTCCGACGAGCTAAACGGGAGCGGCTCCTCGGAAGCGAACGTGCGAGCGTCCCAAGAGTCCGCCGGGGCCTTAGTCGGGCGAGTTGGGCGGCCGCGTGCTGAAGTAGGGCGCCGCGTGCGGCTGCAGCAGCGTGCGGCACACGGAGCACACGCGCGCCGGCAGCCCGCGGGGACCGCTAGCCACGGTCTGAGACACGCACGCGCCGCAGAAGATGCGCCCGCAGTGCCGGCAGTGCACCTGAGTCAATGATTCGAGACCGTTATGATTCGAGAATGTTCTTCTGAATTATACCGACGTACGACAGGTCACGTACCTTCTTCTTGTTGGAGGGCAGGGACACGCGGCAGGCGGGGCACTCGCTGACATCTTCGTCGTGCTGCCAGCGTACCTCGGAGTCGGCCTCCCGGATCCTCTGCAGCTGTACTTGCAGGCTTTGCGAGAGCCGCACGAAGTCCTGTTGCACCTTTTCGCTGTTGTCGAGCTCTTGCTGCAGCACGCACACGCGCGTCCGCACCTCGCTCGCCTCGCTTTGGAGGCGTTTCTGTGAGAGGGAGGCATGTAGTACGTATTTATAAAAATACCCGATCGAATTAATTAATTATCACTATCAACGAACTTTATCCTCCAGTAGTTTCTCGATGGTGTCGTTGGACTGCCTCAGCTTGTCCGCCAGCTCCTTCATCTGCTCCCGCTCTGTCTGCAACCGGTCTAACTCCTCGCTGTTAGAGTAAAAATGTATATAAAACAAATCTGTTTTCCTTCCTTTTAGAGGTTTATAAATCTTAAGACCGCACATGCGACGTTTAATAAACATATCTCATCTTTCAGAAGTAAGCCTTATTAGTAACATTTTGGCGGAGAGTCAAAATAGGGTTTAAGATAAGGAGATAGTTAAACTGTAAATAAAGTTTGTCTCTAAAGTAAAGTGCGGTTAAAGTAAATGTCGCGGCGTAATATTTGACCGACCTGGCGGCCCGCAGCCGCGCCCCGTGCTCGGCCAGCTCGTCCTCGCGGCGATGCAGCAGCGCCGCGTGCTGCAGCAGCTGCGCGCGCAGTTCGTCCTCGGCCGCCGTCGCACGCTCGCGCCCCGTCTCGCACACGATGAGCTGCTCGCGCAGTTGCAGCGCCAGCTCTTGCAGCTCCTGTGACGTCATGCGTAAGTACGGCGCGCGGGTGGATATCGTTACCGTTCAGGGAAAATAGTCACCGGCACGCTGTCGGGAAGGTCGATGATTTCGTTCTGCATCTCGGCAGCTTTCTTGGTGTACTGTCCTACTAGCATCGCGTTGTCTCTCTCCAGGCTGCAAAAGATTATAATTGTCAAGTACGGGACACTCGACGAAGGGACGGCCCGGTCTGTTTCTCTACCTATCCAGCTTCTTCTGCAGCGTCTCCCTCTGCACGGTGAGTGCGGTGACGTGGTGTAATGCACGTGCCGCCGCCCGCTCCCCGTCCCCGGCGCGAGCAGCCTGCAGGGCGCGCGCCTCGCCCAGTGCCTCCTCCAGCGCGGTGAGTCGCACGCCCGCCTCCGCGCGCTCCGCCCGCCAGCAACTCGTGGTCTCGTCGTGCACGGCGCGGACACCCTCCAGCTCCTCCGTGGCCTTGAGGGAAGTCGTAGGATAGAGTCGACTCGAGGAAAAGGTGAACAATCATGTTGATAATGAGTAATTGAGCCCCGGTTACCAGTTTGAGCGAGAGTTCGAACTTCCCAGCGCGGTCCCTGGCGGTGTCGGCGCGCGCCTGCTCCGCCACCAGCTGCCGCTCGTAGTTGGCGCACATGTCGCAGGCGCGGCTCTCTATACGTACGTCATGTAAACGGTTTAAAAAATATCGTTTTTTCACGTATCTTAATAGGTATCTATCTATTACTACACACCCGATTCCAGTTTTGTGTCGCCGCCGCTACCAGTCGAGGCGCTCGCAGCTTTGGCTTTCTGAAATGGTGAGATATATATGTACATGGAGGTAAGGAGAATCCTCTCTGTGTATGAAGAAGTTTCCGTCAACACACGTGTGGCAAACTTAGATAATTTTCAAAAGAAACGCATTTTCTCTATTAAAATTTGCTTTTTAAACTATATAGAGTCGGAGATCACTTGAATAATACTTAATAGAATGTATCTTTTTTAGTTTTTATATTTACTCAATTATTTTCGAATAGGGAAACACATCATTGAGGTTTTGTATACATCAGTATGAATGTATAGTTATTTTTTTCAACTTAATACACTTTACTCAGCTTATACTGCTGACGTCGTATCATAGTTTTTTGTACCCCAGTTTTGCTTTTGTGATAGGTACTAGAACCAATCAGGACACTTTCCAATACACCTTAGATGGTTCTCTTCATTTCTAGCATCTATTGATAAAGACGACTAAACTAACTACATTAGAACAACTATAGGGAGAATAGTTGCACTCACCAGTGCTTCCTGCAGCAGCGCGTCGTTCTCCCTCAACTTATTCTTCAGCGCACCGATCTCCAGTTCAAGAGGTTCGATTATACTCTGTAGCAGCTCGTTGTCCTCATTCTAATAAAAAATACTTCTATAATATCTGAACAGTATTTATATTCATAGTATTCAAGTTGCTAACCTTCCTAGGCGGAGGGTGCTCCTCGGGCTCCGCCCCCAGCTTGCGCGCCAGCGAGCGCACGAACGTGGCGGGCGCCAGCGGCAGCTCCTGCGATATACGCATGCGTCTCATTATAATTTTCGACGAATTTTATTGTTAGTCTTAATTCTATTATTGAACAGTTCGTGAACTAATGTGTTATTGTGCACACTGTCAAGACACAATGTATTTTTCTAATGAACCACTAACTGTTTTAAGTTTCGTTTGTTTGTGATAAAATGTGAATTTAATGATATTTTGAGTTTGTGTCACTCAAAATGTCATTAAATTGTAAGTCGGTTAAGATGCCTACTACTATCGCGTCGAGTGTAATCACACGAGGTGCTGACGACCTTGACGCGCAGACATTTAAATGTTTATTTTTAAATAAGAAACTCGAATATAATCTATTTCATTGTAAAATTAAAATAAAACATTCATTATGAATTTTAAAAAATAATGCAGATAAATAAATATATTTTTCACGTTTTCAATAGGACAAGAATTGAATAAAAGATTTATTTATTACCTTTAATTCCTCCAGCGGGTTTTTAGCGGCCAATAAACGAAAAAATAATATAAAATTATTTATAAAAGTGTGTGCACTCACTAAATACATTGTAGATAACAGTCCTTTTAAACTGTTACAAGTTAAGCATAATTTTAACGATCTTATTTAAAATGCAACTGGGTCACTTGTTTGTTGAACTGAAGCTTTTGAGTCGTAAGAATATTAGAAATTAATTTTTGACATAATTCCTACAAAAGTAGTTGCAATCCAATCGAAATTTAAAGTTTGTTTAATAATTACGTGTGTGGTGTATGTGTGTGCGTAAGTTTCTTGTGTGTGTGTTTGTCTCACCTGTTGTCTGAGCTGCGCTAGCTGGTGTTCCAGCGCGGCGCCGCGGGCCTGCAGCCGGCGCACCTCCTCAGACTCCGATGAAGACACCTCCACCGTCTCTGCACATTCACACACAATACTTTGATTGTAAGAATTGACAAGTACATATCAGCCCATGGTTTTAGGATAGTGCATGAAGTACCTGAGGTTCCCCAAAAGCAAAATGTCGGCAACATTATTAATATTTGGTACAAATGAAACCAATATACGATACGACTTTCATAAAAATAATATTATGAGGACAAAACAAATTTAACTAATGTACATAAAAATATCGATAAGCTTAGCAGTAACCAATTAAGAACTTTTTTAACGTTTTATTAGATTAACATCGATAAATTTTAATGAACTAGCAGTTCCTTTTTACTTCGTTTGTTTTTCTCCCCGACTCCAATAGCAATCTATCATAACTTTATTATTTTTAAAACCAAAATACATGTTAGGATTTATTGAAGTTATATCCCATTTTTTTTGTCCTAATTAGCATTCTATATTTCGAGTTAAACAATAATCCTCTTTGGCTAAAATCATAAAAATACCCATCAAAACTCATATCATATTTTTATATCCTAGAATAATTTCATGTTGTCAAGGAAATGAGAGAATTTTCCAAAGTGGAAAACATCCCAGATGTCTATTCCGATAATAAGCTAAGACTGTAAAAAAAATCTTCGAAACTCGTTTGTTGGTTTTTTTATATTGCAATTAGGTATAATCCTAAGCAATTTTTTTATTTACATGCAAATGAGAAAAAAAACAGGGTGAAAAATATTTTGTGTGTTAGACAGGGCAATAGCCCATAACACTTAATTACATAAAAAACCACTAAGTAATTTTCCGTGGGTCGCGCACTGACAAACAGACATTTTTTTTAAACTGTTCCCGCTGAGGTCTGAATTTATTAAAAACGTATGAACAACAACAAGGATATTTTTTTAAATAAGTATTTAATGTACAGAAGTTGCACGTTAATATTTTATTTATTTTTATTTATTTTATGTATAAATAAATGAGTTTTTGTTAGATTTGTATTATTAGATATAAAATAAGTACTCAAAAACAACAACAAACACTAATACTATAAAAACTTACCGCTGACTAACATCTGCAAGCTCTGTATCTCAGACTTCTGGTTTTCACTCAGTGTCTGCAGTTGCTGGAGTTCCTCACGCAGACCGAGCACTTCAGACTCCAGCTGCTGTTTCTCAAGCACCAACTGACGCAGGTCCTCTGTAATATATTAGTTTTGCGAGTGAATTTCATGAATATGCCAGGGATATGATAAAATGGTTTGAATGTGAAAGCATTACCGTTCTAGGCCCTACCGTAAGGAGTTCTAACATAATGCAATACTATATTTGGCTCATAACACCATCCTTGAGGGCTTCAACAGAGAGAGAGCATTATTAAGAATTGAATAAGCTCCATAGTTTTTTATTTGTTTGCAATATTAGTAATATTAGCTTTTATTAAAACTCTTACACTTTTTAATATTGTAAAGAAATTGTAAAAATTAGATAGCCTGTATACATTTTCATTGTACCTACTTAATATTTATAGTTACGTAATACTTTTTTTATAAACATGGGTTTTTAATAGGATATTTTAGAACTTATCTCGTAGTTTTATTATTATTTGTTTTTTTAGTTATAATATAAATACTGTTAGCCATAAGATAAGACGAAGCAATCCATGGATTCACCGTGCGGGTGCCGGGCCCATCGCATTGCAAGGAGAGGAGTGCAAGTAGTGCCTGGGACTTGCGACCCAGGAGTAGGTTTAAAGGGCCCCTTTATTATGCGCAAAAACGCTCACCATCACCCTTCACACTCCTCTCCCTACCTAACCAAATTTGGAAAAAACCTACTAATGCCGCCTTTGAAATACGTTCTAGAAATGAACCGATGCTTGTTCTAGAAAGGCCAAGGTCTTTAAGTAGGCTATAGAGAGATTTTGCTGTTATACCTCTCGCTCCCACTTCTACCGCGTACAAAGTAACTATAAATTTATTCCTGATCAGTTCGTTGGTCAATAAGAACATTAGGGGTTGACTGTGGTTTTAGAAAACTACTATTTGAAGAAGTCTCGAAAAAAAGTGCAGTGAACCAATTGTAATCTTTGTTTCTAACCGTGAGTCAGAGAATTGTCAACACTAGTCTTTCCATAAACAGTGTCTTACCACCCTTTAAACATGCCAGTTTTTCAAACGTTAGTCACACATTTCAAAGTTTCTATATTTTGCAGGTGTTAGCTACCACTTTACATTGAGTAGACTGTCCGCCAGAAGAATAAAGTTTTCATTTGAACTTTGGTAGACTAACATATTTATGCAAAAAATTGTGGATAATTATAGGCTTTATACAACTATATTTCAAGTATAAAACAAATTACAATGAAATCTAGTCAGAACCACTAGTAACAACAGCACCACTCAATTCTCATTATTAAAAAATAAAAAACATGTTTCAAGGATAGCCCTGTTGGTCAAGCGGTTGGCACAAATGCCTGATATGTTGTGGTGCAAAGCGGCCTGGGTTTGTTTCCCGTCAGGGACGCTTATGTATGTGATGATTATAGATGTCTGTATTTCTGGGTTAAGTTGTTTAGTATATATATTGACAGTATTTATAAAATCTAATTCAATGTATTTGTATTCTGCAATGTATTTCTTATTATTATTATTAATAACTGCTTGCTACATAGAACAACAGAATTTAGAAGACAACTTTAGGCTGACAGTAGCTTTTATGTGTTTGGTACAACACACAAACAGTATTTCTCTTCTGACTATACATAGTTTCTCTGAATATTATTATTTTACAATAGTTCTGTATACAGTAAGAAAGAGAATGTACATCCCAATAAAAAAGTATCAATGCTATAAAAAGAGTATGTATTTTTTATTACGTTTTTAAGAATAATATGTGTAAATAATAGTTTTAGTACTTTATATTTGTTCACTACCACCTAGGATTTTATATTTATTAAGAATATTGTAAGTCTTACAAACATGCAACAATAATAATAGTTATTTATCTATAGACCAGGTTCAAACTGTTTCCATATTGGCAGACTTCACAATGAGGTCACTATTACAAAGATGATAAAATGAAATATCTAATAGCCGAACTACTAACCTTCTTTCTGCAAGAATAAGTCTTTCATTTTAGCTCTTTGAACATTAAATTCCTCTTCGAGGTTTCGTCTAGCTTGATGGGGACCTGAAGTGCTCTCGTCTCCGTTTTCTACTTGAAAAATAAATATCTCTCAACATTCTTCGCACATTAGCGGACAAATAAAAAACAGCATAAAACACACCTTTTAAAACGGCTGAGTCGCTGGCCATTTTTGTTTGTTCATCCATTACCGGATACTGAATGATTATGTCGACTTAAATATTGCTTTCCTGGAAACTAGCATTTTTATAATGACTAAAACTTTATACGAAATCACAAGAAATTAAATATTTGGGGAAGGCGATGATAAAAATACAACTTGACATTTGAGTTTTGACGTAACATGTAAATTCATACATGTCAGTTCTGTCAGCTGTCATATGTTAATTCTACTAACTGGTTGTGATCTGCAAACAGAGAATAATATTTTTAGAGTAGACTACGCCTTTGCTGTAAAAATGTCGAAATAGACATATTAGCTATAAAGTCAATTAGTGCGTATTTTCAAAATAGGGAATACTTTCAAAGTACATTTGGAGAAATGTCATCATGTCCGGCATCAGGCCATGCCCTGCCCTGGCGTATGGTCGTTTAAAGAAAAAATTTAGCCGCAATAATTTTTGCATGAACACAATATATGCCAATGAACTCTAATATCATGGGGGTTAATGTCGTCTTTTACGAAACCAGACTGTCTGATAAGAAATTCTAAATGTTGATATAATTTGTTAGTAAAAGAAATTATAAAAGTAGATAAGGCAACGACAGACTAAAATAAAAAAAAAATCCTAACAGTAATTATCTGTAATTGTAATTATAGTCCAAACACTTTTTATGTTTCCTGTGAAAATGGGATATCTGCTGAATTATTTATATGTTAACAGGAGTAATAATTACTTATGAGTAACCATGCACAATTTGATAAATTTGGTCCGTTACTTAATTTAGTTTCAGTTTACATCTCAAATTTAGGACATTAGAAGCATGTAGAGATAACAGATAAAACAGAACAATACATCGGTCTGCTTATGTAAAATGAACATACTTTCATTACGCTACACATCTGACCCGAACCTAACGTAAACATAATTTTTGTTACTAGATTTACAAGAAAAACCTAAGTCCAAGGGGTATCCAATACAATAATATAGTTATCACCAATAATAAAGAAGTAAAACCGTAAAGATATTATATTAGTTCTATGAGTAAAACACCTTGTATATGACATAATTGTAAACGACAATTAATAGTGGAACAAATTTTTATGAAAGTTTGACTTTGATATTTACATATGAAAAACTAATTACCATACATTGTATAGTTCGCGTCTGCATAGAATAGACGGAAGAATGCTGGTTGCATTTTCCTTTGAATAGCAATGCTTATTATTTAGGCTGGAAATGGGCCCATTCTCTAGTCGGCGAATATAATGTTTAATATGAATGTGATTCACCTAAACACAAAAACTTTTAATGTTTATATGATTTATAAACGTTACTTTCTCTCTTTAGATATGCTTCAGTATAAAATTTATACATTGTGGTTAGTGTAATAAATATAAGAACATATGTACTATATATGTGTAGGCGAATGGTCCGACATAGTCTTTAATTAAAGACGGTGTAGATTTATTCCCACGTTTATTATTTTTCACAATAAACAAATTAAAACAATAACAATATTGCGGACGTCTGCACTCGACTGTCGTAGACGAACGAATGAATCTCGGTCCCATCCGCGCTTGCTTTATATGCGGAATCGACTGGTGGACGATCGGTGGGGGAACTGTGACGTTGCGTTCGTTCATTGTCGTTCATCGTCGGCCCGTTTCACCCGAACGATAATAGATGGCGCTGTTATATAAAACCAAAAAAGGGCTTGCGCCGTCACGGCCATGCTGACATGCGCTCGTCCTCGTGCGCTTCGTTATTCGTATTCTGCGGACAAGAAATAATTATGCTCGTCAATCCTGACATTTTGACATATCAGTCAGACAACTTAAATCGTCAGAACAACAGCTTAAATCTTCACATGAACTGGTCCAGTTCGCAAACTCTACAGTATACACAACTGGTCCGGTTCCAGAAGAACCCTTCAGTATACACTACTGGTCCGGCTATCAAACCCTTCAGTAAGTGCTACTAACCTCTTCAAGCTTTTGCTTGGACCAGATTATGCTAGACCGGATTACAATCCCTTTAGCCGAGTCATAGGTCCGGATTCACCCTTCAATGACTCCTACTCATTACTGCTATTGTTATCATCTTTTCATATTAACTTTCACTCTTTTTTTTTTTATCATCATTTATTACAATTGATTAATGATAATCCCCTTTCTATTACTATTTTTATTGATGTACGTTGGCTGTAGTTGTTACTTGCAATGAATGTGACACATCCGATAAACTATCTTCAGAATCAGAGCTATAAGTAGATACAGTATTATGATTATCTAAAATTACAGTATCATTTAGACTATCACTGTCGTAGTTGGTTTCATGAACAATATCGTCAATGTAAATGTGGCCACTTTGCGCCGTCACGTCATCCTCGACATTATCATTATAGTTCTCAGACACTTCAAGAAAACCCGACGGCCCACGAGGTACCGCACGTAAGTTTTCGTGGGCGTACTTGTAAATTCTATTTGTCCCACTAACATTTCTTAATTCGTATCTGTCATTTTCTAGGACAGCAGTAACTTTAAAGGGACCCTTGTATTTCCTATCAAGTTTTGTTTGATGGCGTTCTTCAGACTTAACAAAGACAAAATCTCCTATGGAGAACGGTTTCACTTTAGCTTTTCCCTTATTGAAACGAAGTGATTCGGATTGAGCTACCTTTTTAACATTTTTGGATGCACTCCTTCGAGCAGGCTCGAGTTCTAACCTAGTGGGCCTATCTACACTTGAGGACAATCTAGCGATTCCTAATGTATTGCCATGGATACCAAACATTAATTCAATTGGTGTAAATCCAGTTACTCTACATCGGGTACTGTTGAGCGCTAGTTGAATATCACCTAGTTGTTCTTGCCATGACTGATCTGAGCTAGCTTCAGCTATAGTAAGCAAACTCTTTAGGGTACGCATTACGCGTTCGACTTGACCATTGGCCCTACTAGAGCCAGTAGCAATCAGGTGTAATTCAATATTGTTATCCTTACAGAAGTCTTTAAAATTCGAATTATCATATGAACGTCCGCGATCAGCGATAATCCGTTTAGGTGCGCCGAACAGGTACACTGAACTTTTAACGGCTTTAACAGCATCAATGGAATTTAAGGTTAAGGTATGTTGCAACAAGACGAATTTCGTAAATGCGTCTACAAGAACCGAACAGTATTCTTTACGGTCGCTTTTACCACTGAGTTTACCAGTCAGATCTAGATGAATTGTATGCCACGGAATTGCCACTTTGGGGATGGGGTGTAAGCGTACCTGTTGGGCGCCCGACGGACCTTTGGAGGACTTGCACACTATGCAAGAATCAACGAATCTTTTTACTTGCTTGGACATGTTTTTGAACCAATAAATCTCGTATAATTTATCAAGTGTTTTTTCGTAGCCTAAATGTTTTAATTCAGTATGCACGGTGTTGATTGCTGACCAGACCATAGAATAAGGTAATATTGGCAACCATTTAGTTGTCTTTGTGCGTTCAATCTTACGATGAAGTATACCCTGTCTAATGTCGTATGTATGTGATATTTCAGAAGGCATTTCAGCGGAACGAATCATAGACATTAGCTTAGATATCTCGGTATCTCGTTGTTGCTCCACTAACAACCACCCCTTTTCGAGTTCGGTCAAGTTTACTATTTTTTTATTTGCGCTAGTAAATTCATCTGAGTTCTGTTCGGACCCAGGGGCGTTCGAAGATAGATTACGGGACAAGTAATCGGCATGGGCCATGTTCTTACCCTCTTTATAAACGATATCGAAAGTATAAGACTGTAAGATAGCCCACCATCTATGTACTCTAGGGGTCAGGTCTCTCTTTGAATGAGAAGCTTTCAGAGCGTTACAATCAGTATATACAGTAAAGGGTCGTCCATAAAGGTAGTGGCGGAAATGTTCCACAGATTTCACCACGGCCAACGTTTCCAATTCATACGAATGGTAACGAGATTCCGTGTCAGTGGTTTTATGACTAAAGTAGGCAACCACATGTGGAAGACCATCATATTTTTGGATGAACACAGCTCCATAGCCATCACTGCTTGCATCAGTATGTAACTCAATAGGTAGGGAGGGGTCAAAGATTTTCAATATAGGCTCGGTAACTAGAAATTTGATAATTTCCTTGTGAATTTTGTCATGTTCTGTAGTCCAGGTAATCAGACCTTTACCGGACGTTAGAGGATACAAAGGTTTGAGTAATTTCGAGAAATTGGGAATGAACTGCCTAAAGTATGTGGCCAAACCAATCAATTGCCTAACTTGCTTCACAGTGGTCGGTTTGGGGGCATTTTTTAATGCTTCGATTTTACGGGGGTTAGGCTTAAGTGTTCCAGAGGATATTACATAACCTAAGTATTCAACCTCAGTTTTCATAAACAAACATTTCCTAATATTAAATGAAAATCCAGCTTTGGACAAAGTTCTTAATAACCTATCGAGGCGCGATAGCCCTTCTTGGACTGAACCAGAAGCGGACAGTACATCATCCATATAAACTAGGACTTTATCGTCTTTTAGTGGATTGAGTGCAGTATTAATGGATCGTTGGAAAACCTGTGGAGCATTGCGAAGCCCGAATGGCATAGTCAAAAACTCGTAGTGTCCTTTAGGAGTAACAAAAGCGGTTCTCTCAATGGAGTCTTTGTGAACCCTTATTTGGTGGAAACCGGAAGCCATGTCGATAGTACAGAAGTAATGTGCACCATGTAGCTTATCTATTTGGTCACTTATCAGAGGAAGGGGGTAGCTATCTGCCCGCGTATTACTATTCAGCTCTCTGTAATCCACACATAATCGATCACTACCATCTTTCTTTTTAACTAATAGTATAGGGCTGGCGAATGGGGAGGAGCTTTCTCTAATGATTTTAGCATCTAATAATTGTTGAATTTTTTCACTAACGACGTTGAGTTCAATGGGGGACAACCTATAAGGTCTTCTGTGAACGGTCCGGGATGGGTCAATCAGGTCAATTTTAAGTTCTCCTGTCGTGACACAAGATGTTGGCAAAGTTTGAATAAAGCAATGAGAATATTTTTCTAGTATATCAAGCAACTGATCCCTATCTGGACCTACAAGGTCGGTATCGACCATACTTTTATCAAACGAAGCGGCAATATCACACACATTCGACACCCGGGTATCGTATTTTTTTTAAGAATGTTAAACTATCATTATTAATATTGACAGATATCCCTGACTCTAATATATCGCGACCTAACAACACATCCTCGCTAAGACTTTCATCCGGTAACGCGTGGTACAACACATCGAAGGTGATACCTAACGCTAAAGTCTGGCATTTAATTTGTAATGGAGAGGTGACGGTGGTATTTCCTACCCCTTTCAACGTCACTTGTTCATGAAACCGTTTGCCGTTAATTAATTTACATAAACTGAGTTTGATCAGACTACATTCTGATCCAGAATCAAATATAAAACGTAAATCATAACCACTTATCTTTAAAAGTCCATGTGATGTCCTGGAACACACGTTGACTTGCTTGCTGGGGCCTGCGCCGGTACCGGAAACCGTACTCCTGACGTATCGCATGGGGCACGAAGAGGCTACGTGTCCTGGGTCAGCACACACGTAGCAGGCTACCGGTGGTCGACCACCCTGGGTCGATGGGCGTGGCGGTTCTTGTTTGGAAGTAGTGCTCGAGTTCTTCGTCATGTTGTGAATATGTCTCAGTTTATCGCGACACTCATGGCCGCGGTGTCCAATCCTTCCACAAAAATGACAGTTCCCACGAAAGGAAGTGTTGTTACGAAGACGCTTCGCGTCGGTATCAGCGGACTCTTGATCTTCATTTCTTCTCTTCAAGCTGAAGCCACGTAGAGTACGGAAAAGTTGAGATTTGTCGTAAATAACGACAGAGTTCAACTCTCTGCGGATTTTGTCGTCGCATTGTGATAGGACCGAAATCACAAATCCAGTAACAACATTCTCGGGCATGTTACATTCGGGCACTTTCTCTATTAGCTGCCATAGTCTCATACCTGCTTCAGCTGCACTCTCTTTGTTATTTATTTGAAACTTGATTATTTGATCGAAGTAATCTTGCATCATCATTGGTCTCGCAAATCTTGATAGTAGCATCTCCTTTATGGTAGTCCAGGAAATGTTATCGGGTTGTATTTTCGACAAACATGTAGCGGCACGGCCCTTGAGCGAGTGAGTAAGGGCCAAAATTAAATCGACTCCTCGCAGTTTCTTCTCATTGATGATCAATTCGCTGAGGGCGCACCAATTCACGATGTCGACTTCCGGTTCATCGGGGTCAAAATTGACCAATCTCGTTGGCGTACTTTGGACCGCGGTGGGTTGGTTGGTCATCATATTGTCGGCGATTTTCTTGAATATTGCTTCCATGGTGGATGAAAACATCGAAATTTGCTGTATCACGCTGCTTTCCGAGCTTGAAGTCTGCACTGGGCGCGGATCCGCAACTTCTGATGTAGGCGAATGGTCCGACATAGTCTTTAATTAAAGACGGTGTAGATTTATTCCCACGTTTATTATTTTTCACAATAAACAAATTAAAACAATAACAATATTGCGGACGTCTGCCCTCGACTGTCGTAGACGAACGAATGAATCTCGGTCCCATCCGCGCTTGCTTTATATGCGGAATCGACTGGTGGACGATCGGTGGGGGAACTGTGACGTTGCGTTCGTTTATTGTCGTTCATCGTCGGCCTGTTTCACCCGAACGATAATAGATGGCGCTGTTATATAAAACCAAAAAAGGGCTTGCGCCGTCATATGTTCTATTATTTATCTACATACATATTATTTGTTTTGAATATGAGATGTTCTGATGTGATGTTCTGAGACGCCCTCGGGACGTCGTTCCCCTTGGGGGCCCATCTGGCCCCCCCTTGTTAAGGGTGGGTCTCCAGACCCACCCGCTTCCCCGGTGACGCTGTAATAGCCAACAGGGCTAACAGTATAGACAAACAACAACAGCAAAAAAAAAATGAGATCGTCAGGGATGACCTTACCCTACTTACTCAGGGATTACCATATAGTTTATTGAAGAAAAACTTAAATAATATTACTAAAGGATTTTTATGATTTAAAACAATAATTAGTATACTTTGTCAGTATAGATAAATCATTTAGAAAAGCCACAAAGGAATCACAGTTGCACGATGTCATGCTTCGGTGTTGGAGCAAAAACCCACTGCGGGTTCTAATTTCAAATAGCTGCAGGAAATACTCGGTCCCTTCCTGGAAGATAATGTACGCAATATAAACATTGTCGTATCAGAATATGAAATATACGTTTATAATTAAGGGTTTATTTTTTAATAAATTTTATGTACTTATTTAAAAAAATTGTATGTACCTACATATTATAAATTGTCTATTTAGCATTATAAAATTGAACCTCAGTAATAATGTATTTAGGATATTTATTCTTTTAATTACGGAAGCACTACTTCGACTTCAGTTGACTTCAACGTTATGGTTGATGGTCAAGAGGACTATGACTGACTACAATAATATGGTCACACCAAGTCCTTATCAGAATAACATTTTATTTTCCACACTCAAAAACCCAACTTCATTACGGTATATAGGATAAACGATTTAAATATTTTTTTATCGTTTCTTAATCATTTAAAAGTATATTCTTGCTAGGTTTTTCCTAAACAATTATCAGTAGTGGATTTAGGTTTGAGGACGCCCTAGGCCCGAGACGATATGGCGCCCTTTATCTTTTGTAACAGTAACGTGTACAATGTACATATATGTGTGTGTGTATAAAATAAATAAAATAATAACAATAATAATAAGAAATCTAATTTATGTATAAATTAAACATTTTTTTTTTAACAACTTTTAGGACTTGCCTGATTAATTATTTTAACAAAGAAATTTTACCCTCAAAATGGTACTATGTTTCGATAGTAAGAGCGCAATAAAGTAAACTTTAAAATTTGGTCTTGCAGTTTACAGAAAACCCAATCGATTTTAAATTTTAGTCATCTTAAAAATTTTGGCGCCCCTCAAAATTTGCCGCCCTAGGCCCGGGCCTCACGGGCCTAAGCCTAAATCCGCTACTGACAATTATGCTGTGTTTCCTAAATATATATGGAATTGTCACACTTTTGAAACTATACAAATATTCTATGCGAGGTAAGATATAAGTTTTTATAGATAAATTCTTATTTTTACTAACACAAGTTAGATAGAAGTTTTCAAAGTGAGATAAATATTTTGTTTTAAGAGGTAGATACTTGCCCAAAGTGTTAAGTGTGTGTGTTCAATTACGCACACACCTAAATTAAAACTTTACTGTATTTTTCTTTTATTTCAGGTGTCTTTGTGGTGTATTAGAAGATATTCAATACCCAAGTTGACAACTCTTTACCTCGATACGTATTACCTTGTATTCGCAATGTATACTCAATCTTACTTAACATCAAATTCATACTTAAAAATTATTGTCGAAATAACTTATGGTACTATACACAAAATAATGGATCACAATGTCCACAACAGCGTGTTCTCTCACCGTCTAACAATATGATCAGTTTTCTATGACCAAGTAACCGCCAGTACTCTCCGTCCATGGTAGGTACGTGATGCTCGCTTTCTTTAAATCACAGATTTATAATGGGACAGTGAGTTCCACTACATGTTTGGACAAAAACATCGTGCAAAATCGCGATAACCCTTAGAATATTGTAAGAAGTCTTATATAGTCTGGAAATTATTTTTGTACCTCAACTGCGTCTATACGTCGGAAATAGCGGTGTGTCGTTAGAGATATCGGTTAAGTTGTTCGACATATTTTCTATGACATGAGTCAATATTTATAAAATTGGGAAAAATCACGGCTTTTAATAATTTAACATTAATTTAGTATTGTTCACTATTATTCCGTACCTAAGCTTATTTAAGGTATTTGAATAATGTTCAATTGGTGTACCTACCACGATAAGAACAATTAGAATGAATTTATGTATATTGTACATAATTATAAAATAATCCCAAAACGTTATTTTTTACTCTTCCTTCTGGACATAACCAGCTATACAACGGACTCATTAACAGTAACAAATGTCACTAATTTAAAAATCTCTTTAAATATCTGTAAATAAAATTTAACAAAGTAACGCTAACTTGAAATTATAATTTCACATTAAATAGAAAACTACACTATAGATACTAATTTATTTATTTTATATTTTCATTTTTTCTTTATAACACATGTATTATAACGAATATAACGAATTACATCTTAGAATGTAAATAAATTACATTCTAAGATGTAATTCTATTTGCAATTCAGCCCAACGAAATGATTTTTATTCAGCCCACGAACACCATATAAAAAATTTGATTGCCATGCACGCCAGCCAAAAAAAGAGCGGCTAAACCTAATATCAAAGGGTCATAATTAGTACCGTTATCAACTTTTAATAAACCGCTATAAGCTGATCAGAACTACATACGTATGTATTTCAATATATGTGCGCATCGAGAAAGAAGCACATCAAATTGTAAAGTTCCGTAAATTCACGAAATAATTAATATATACTACAACTAATCCAAACTATATTAAATGCGACGTAGACTTCGAGAAGAAACCTCAGAACATTTCCAATAATGATATCAACGTCAAAGTACCGCATGGTCTTGTCAAATAAATTATCTTTCTTCGCACAATAACGCCCATTATTCACTACTTATTGTTACTATACTCGGATAACTGATTAATTTCTTGGAAGACTTGATCTCCTTCTAATCAATTTGATTAAATGTATTATCAGAAATCTGAAACATTTTTATTTTTTTGTGCTATTACTTTCTTTAAATCTAAATAGGATGGATTTATTTTCTTTTATTTTGTCTACGTATTTCTCTACTAATATTAAAATAAGTATTTATTGCTATTTAACTAATATGGAAAATTGTAATGAATAAATCGAATATTCACGAAATGTTGTAATATTTTGTTGCTCTCGTATGCATGAAATAATGTTCGAGTAGGTAGTTCATTTAAGTAGTGATGCTTACTGAACCCCACTTTAAAGCCATATTGTAAATACTATAAAATATATTAAAACATCCTTCTTAAAATTCCATAGAAAACAGCAATACTTCATGTTTAGTACATTATCCATAAAATGCTATTGTTATGTCTAACTTGTAAGATATATTGAATTGAATTAAGAATTGAACATATAAAACTTTTTTTGCAAGCGCTAAAGATCCTACAGCTTTCTTAACATTGAGTGCGCCAAATTTGGGGTGGTCTGATCTTCAGCTCATCTTTGAAATAGACCCTACTAAGCTCCGAAATGAGCGTATCTTTGCCCGTTGAATTGGATAGAAAATTAATGAAAATCTACAGATAGCTAAAGAATTCTTCAATAAGTTTAACTTAAGATTTTTGAAGTAAACTTCAGGTTAACTTAAAGTTATTGGAGTCAACTTAAAGTTATTAATCTTTAGTGCTTATCATTACAATAAGATAGTCTTGATAATTAACTTCATGTATAAACGAATAGTGGTAGTGGTAATTATGAAAATAATAGGTTTATTATGTTCATAATTTTATTGTATTTGTTTGTATACTTACATATAAACGAATACATCTTTAGATAAATATAATAAACACATTAAATAGATGTTATATATATTCACAAAAGATCTAATTGTATTACAGATAACACACAATCTTAAATAAGATTTAGGTACATCGCTATTCGTGAGCTAAGCAAATGCTTATTGCTATTTAATAAAAATGATAATAGGTAGTTGTGACATCAATGTAGTGAAAGTTTTACAAGGAAAACGATAAGGTTGAGCTTAGAAATAACCTGAATGACCCAATGTCGGTCAGTTACTTCGGTAAGTAGAACGTAGTAACTTCAGCAACTTCACCAAGTAATTTATATTATACAAAATGTATTAACCAATTTGTTCAATGACTATCACATTTTGGCTTAAATATACATATATGTATACATATTATTCATATTATTATTATTATAAATTAAACCATAATGTAGCGTATTATAACATATTGTATCTCAGTGAGGCTGCTGATATGGCTTGTTATCAATACCCTTCAGCGCAACTCTTTTTTCCGAGGGGACTTTAATACTTGTCATAAGGACTGGCTGTTCCCGTACCAGAAGACCGACCATGCTGGAAGAGAAGCGCAAAATTTTGCGTTGTCCTTGGACCTCTTTCAGCTGGTCAGGCAAACGATAAGGATACCAGATGTAGTAGGCCATACAGCCACCCTATAAATCCTATAACCGATGCGGTGCATCAGACAATGGAGTATTTTATCCCTTTTGCTGACGTACCCATTGGTGTCAAAGCTCGCCCAAGGTTTAATGACGAATGTGGTCATGTTGGAGACTGTAAATATTAGGCATATCTCATTTGGGCTCGAAACCATGCTAAAAAGTCCCACAAAAAGGCATTGCGGAAGGCTCGCCTCGTTCAAATCGCTAAGAATGGCAAAAAGCTCACTGTCAGACCAACTGGCAGTCGAGCTTTCCGATTTCTTGCAAAAGCTATCGAGTCAAATATCTGCCAATCCTCACTGCTTGCTCTGCTGAAGCCGGATGGATCCCTGGCTCATACAGCGACAGGGAAAGAGAATGTACTTGCTTCTCTGTTTGCTGATAATTCGCACCTAGACACTGGCAATGCCTCTCAAGCACATCTTCCTCACTGCGGTATTTTGATGCCTGAAATCTGCTTTACGAACAAAGAGGTATGGAGATTTAGATGTTAGAGTCGTTTAGATGTGAATAAAGCCAGTGGTCTTGATGGTATACCAGCCATTCTGCTCAAGACATGCGCAGCTGAGTTGGCTCCTGTGTTGATACGTCTGTATCGCCTTTCTTTCAAGGCTGGAATAGTGTCGAAATCCTGGAAGCTGGTCAACGTGCCACCAGTGCCCAAAAAAGTAATCTAATCTACTAACTAAAAGCTACTAATCTCTATATACTATTAATTTCTAATAACTTTATAATTTAGTTATTGAGGAAATAAATTTTAATTTAATATAATTGCATACATTATAAAACTTTATTTAAATTTAAATAAAAATATAATGAAAAATAAACCGATACGGGCGGGGATTTGAATCCGCGACCTCTGTGAAACCGTCCTGTTCTACCAATTTAGCGATAGCGATACGGTTAGCTTAACATGGCTATACATTTTTAAAGATATTTTTAAACATAAAAAAAAACATAAAATTTTACGCGTTTACAAGTAATTATACAATTAGTAGAAGGTAGCCGATATGTACAGAAACTACATTTTGAAAAACTAATGGTTACTCGTTTTAATAAAATTTATTATCTTATTACATTTTTATTTTTGCATTGAAAAACTCCTTTAAGAATACGTGACCGCCAAGAAAGTGATGCCCGGGAGGTTATATAGGATTACAGGTTAATAAAAAAAATAAATAAATAAGAAAACAGTAATCTTCATCGGAATTTGTACAACGATTTAGTACAAGCTATTTTATCAACTGTAACAAGTAGGTTTTATTAATTAATTCTTAATTCATGTATTATTATTCCTTTACCTATAAAAACTACAAAAATAAATAATTCCATAGTCTGAATACTATTGTCAATGATTAGATCCAATTTTCCTTCAATTAGAATACCAGTCAGTCGCATTGTTCGCTAGCGGTTTAGGGATTTAAAAATCTAAAAGCTTTCTAGTTAGACACAAATAAACTCCAAGTAGCATGTCATGTTGCTGAATTTAGAACTTTATAGCACTTCATGCTGTCAATTTCCGTTCTCTTATGTGTATGTTAAGACTTAATGGTATAAAAGGTGTTCCAAATTTAAACAAATCTTTTTCATATTCACTTGAACATTTTTTTACTTTTAAATGTATATTTTATAACGTGTACACGTAATGACATATTAGATCCCTGCGAAAAAGTCTGTAGGTGTCATTTTATAGGTTCATTTGCTGAATGCTATGAAAAGATTTAACGATAGAAAAAACCAATGATTTAATAAGTTTTCAGAAAGATAGAAATTATTAATAAATAAACAATAGTTTAAAAAACTAAAAAAAACACGCTTTTATTGCTAACCGAACTAAAAACTAGAAAATAATTTTTAATGACAAAGAGTATAAAATTACAGTAGTAGAAGATCGAACAATTAATCATAGTGAATCGCCTTAATATAAAATTATAATAAAATTTAAGTTATTAACAGAATAATTCAATTCTGAGTAAAAATCGTGGGGTGCATTTTACTGTGATTCATAACTATCCTCTCATAGATAGTTGCTAATAGAATGATTGTAATACCTTAAATATCGAGCACCCCACGCTGACCTTTTTCTGACCTTTTTCTGACCTTCAGTATCTTTGCAGACGGGTCCCTGACAGGGTTTCCTAAAAAAATCGCGTATTGTTTGGCACATTAGTCTTAGCAACTGCAGGATGCCTTTACGGTCGCGCAAATGCTCACCAACAAGAGTAATGCGTAAATTGAGAATTTGTAACAATGTTGTTATTTATCTTAAGAAATATATGTGCAGTTATTGAAGCCATATTTATATATATATATATATATATATATATATATATATATATATATTATAAAATTTACAAGCCTAAATCGAATGTTTAGGCCTAAAGGCATCTATGGCCACTTTATTGTATCTCTTCCAATAAAATTAATATTTATTTATTAAATTAATATTATTTATTAGTCATTAAAAAATATTTTCTAGTTTTTAGTTCGGTTAGCAATAAAAGCGTGTTTTTTTAGTTTTTTAAACTATTCTTTATTTTTTTTTTTTTTTTTTTTTTTATTTTTTTTTTTTGGGAAACTTTTATCAAATTATTGCATTGTCATCGGTCCTTGATACGTGTGCAAAGTTTCAATTTAATCGGATTGCTGGAACCTGGTGAAAATTAAGCTCGAAGATTCCGTTACATACATAGATACATACAACCCAAGCTAATAAAAGCGTATTAAAAATACAATGGATTGAGCTATAACTTAACCTATGTAATAAATATAAAGTATAATACTATGTTACTGTTCATTCTTTAATAATAATAGTATGCATAAGTTATTTTTATGTATTTTTTTATTTCATGTACCCCAATTTGTTACAAAAATAAGAATTATAACAAAGACGTATACATAGGATGAATTTATCTCTTCCAGCTACCCAAGAGTGTTGGAGATGGGGTTACAGAGGGTAGAGATAGGTACATAGATATTACAAATTATACACATAACAATACAAATGGTAAATAAAATACATACATTATATACCAACATAAATACAAAAATACATATAATTACAATATATAAAAATACATACAAATACATACATAACAATAATAATAAATATAACTTATGTTTGTGACACATAATAATTCTTCAGTCTACGTTTAAATATCATGACGGACGGACTGGAAGTAATATGGCTAAGTAGGGAATTCCACAACTTCGCTGCTTGTATTGAAAATGATTTGTAATAAAAGCTAGATTTGTACGAAGGGATATCAAAAGTTTTTGCTAAGACGCAGGAACGTTTAGGGCGGCTACTTGGTAATTAAATTTAGAAACGCTCAAGAGGGGGCAAACGCAAATAAGAGGGGGCTGAATGAAAGAAGACGTTATATAGCAAGGTAAGGATGTGCATATTCCGGCGTATGTTGATAGGGAGTCACTTAAGTTGAAGACGGATATCTGTAATGTGGTATAATTTGCGTAGTCCGAAAATAAAGCGGATACACAAGTTTTGAAGGCGATCCAAATTGATCCAAGTAGCACACGTCGGTGTAGTCGAGAAGGGGTAATAAAAGCGATTGTGCTAGCAAGATTTTAGTTATTCCATTGGATATAACTAAGGCAAATACTGCCCAAATTCCAAATGAATCTGTAATGTTAATGTTCCATCGACTTCAATCCATTCTATCGTCCTATTTTCATATAATATTATTCTTCTCATACTTTATTATGCTCATGATACCAAAACTTTATAGTTCATATTCCTTTGAGGATACGACATAAATCTGTTTTCTTAACTTTCAAGTTTAATCATATTTAGATTTAATTCATTAAAAAGGTGTGATCTTTTTAATGATATTTCTTTATATACTTCACATGTAAAAACAAGTGAAAAATTCAGTATTGACATATAAACATACAATTTATTTCTTTTGTTTCATAGAAGTTTGTCTACAACTCAAACAATAAAGACATTTCAGACAAACAGCAACACGTCTGTTTCTAATGGAGATTCCCAATAGGGTTATTGCTATCTTAGGATTAAGATAGCAAAATCCGAAATCAATTTATTGTTAGCGTGGAAATTGTTTATTATAAATATACATTTTGTTATTCCAATTATACACAAACCGTTCGATGAAATTTAACTATGAATTACACTGAATGCTTTCTGATTTGTAAATTTCAATATTTTTTTTTTTTTAGGAAAGCTTAAGTTTAAAATTCCTTTTCATAGGTACTCCTTCGGTAGTGACTTTAGTTTAATTTTGATTGAAATTAATAGACAATGCTTGCCCCACTTATGTACCAAGATGTCAACTTACTGGTGGTTAGTGATAAAATATACAAGAATTGTACATTTGGGGTAAAATCAATAATTTTATAGTATACATTGTTAAGGACCCGCCTTAGACAAATACATTAATTATGGGATGAATCAAATTTGCTTAAAGAACGGATGTTTTTGTCATCTCTAGAATAAAATCTGTCATATTGAAGATTATCTTATTTGAAGTATAATTATAATAAATATATATTGACATATAATATAAATAATTCTATGAATTAATTTTAAATCTAACAGAGTAGTCAATTTTAATGAATCCTCCAATTTAAAAAATATATTATTTCGAGCTGATCTTTTAAATTATGTGACATAAAGTTAGTATAAATACGTACATCTATTACTTTTCTCAACTGAGTAAGTGCTCCGTTGCTCCGGCGTTCTGCCGTCGGAGGACGCTAGTGTCCAAATTTACTTAGCTTCCCTTCTTACTAACGACGCCCCGAACCGAGGTCCGTGTCTCAATCTGAGACGCCTTCGGGACGTCGTTCTCCATGGTGGCCCATCTGCCCCCCCGAAAAGGGAGGGACCCTTTTTAAGACCGGG
Organism: Napeogenes inachia; assembly: GCA_959347355.1. Lineage (NCBI taxonomy): Eukaryota > Metazoa > Arthropoda > Insecta > Lepidoptera > Nymphalidae > Napeogenes > Napeogenes inachia. The sequence continues at coordinate 16,951,754 of OY365797.1, forward strand.
TCTCCTGACCCACTTCCCCGGTGACGCTATGATAGCCAACAGGGCTAACAGTATAGACAGAAAAAAAAAGAATATATTTTTCTAGAATTTAGAACGAATTTTTTGATTTTTTAAACAATGTAGTTGACTTTTACTTTGCAGAACATAAAAGTCAGTCAGTATTGTATTTCTTAAGGATGCAGAGACTGAAACCAAAGACTTTAGCAGAAGGGAAAATTATGTTCGATGCATATTCTCTAAAATAATATGGATTCCTTCAAATTCATCATACTGTAATATATTATATATCTGATATTTTTTCAATTCATTTAATTTTACAGGTATGTGAAGTGAAAGAGCCAGATTCCCAATTCTTCTCTCCTTCACTCTAATTACCTTCATCGCTCCATGTTCTGTATGTACCATTATCTCCAGATGTTCAAGTTTTATCAAGTGGGAAGTATAAAGTAACGTTATTCTCTTTTTTTGTATTTAAACTTTCATGTTCCATGATTCTTATTATAAGTATGTACTGTACTCACGTTAATTAAATCGAAATTGGTTCTATACATTGCGAACCCTTCAGAGTCCTTCATCATGAGCTCGGAGCTTGACGAAACTCATGATTGAAAACGAATTAATTAACGTGAGTACAGCCGGATAATTTGTTTTCATGTATGTTGTTTTGTAATTGGATATCAAATCAAAGCTGCATTAAATGTAATAATTTCCTTAATAAATTTATAATCCCTTCTATACCTTTATTTTATATAATACCTAGCAAAGGTCGGCTACATACTAATTTAATAATGTGTATACTTTTTAAATTAGGTAACCATCGTTTTCTCTTTTAGTTCATAAAAATATAAATTCTGATTATAACTTAAACAATGGTTTACAATCCCCTAATAAAGTATTATTTAGACACACAGTAGCCTGTCAAGCCAAGTTCAAGCTAACAGAATCAACATCGTGTGTGAACAATCCATGAACCATTGGGGCCCACTTTTAACTCCCTTATAACTCAACACTCACATATTGATTTGATTAATACACCTCAAACGGTTATTGAGATATTAATGTCCAAATTTTTTTTATCACTAACTGATATAGATAGATCTATATCAGTTATTTAGTTAGTTATTCTTATACAGTTTCAAATATCCTAAAAAAATCAAATTTAACGTCTGGGTAGGTATTTGGGTAAATAAATACAAAAAAATAAATCAGAAACAAAAATGTTTTTATCGATTTTACAAACTCTTCGTGATTTGTTACAATCAAAGTACTGTTACTTTCAGTAGTCATACGCTACACAAAACTGTTATATAAAATAAAATGTTTAGATGATAGACTAATAGAATTGATTTAAAGGTTATGTTAGCTTATGCATAGATAACAAATTTAATTTCAAAATAAAAAAGACGTATAATATTAAATATAAGCCCTATTAACAAATGATACCAATAAAGTCCAATCTAAGGCTTATCTACACGCATCTATAATTTATCCGTGCAAATAATAATGCAATCAACTTAAGGGAATGGATCGACCGGGATTTTGCAAAACAATTTGCAACCGATGAAACTATCAAGAAGTTATGCAATTGTTCTCGCTTGTCACCTCTGTTAATTAAGTCTAGGAATTGTAAAATAAACGAATGTTGAATGATTTTATAAAAATCATTTACGTATTCTGAACACAATTTTTGTTCATCTTTGTTAGAAAATGTTTTATCATACGATTCATTTGGCACACGGTTTTTACAACTTTACGTGTGGGTTCACATTATCCCATTAAAGTAGTGACCGCTGCCTTTTGAAGATTATCCCCATACTTAGGCTTAAGTGCTTAATTATGGATACTTACGTTTTACTAATGAAACCAGGATGAAATATAATGGCCTCATTGCGATATTAAGTTAATACAAATGAGATAACTATAAAATAAAAGATTCATGGAAAACTTAAGAAAACATAAGAGTAAAAATGATATTTGACAATGGTAGAAATAGAAATAATTTTATGCTATAGTAAATTATATACTGATTCTTTTGTTGTTTTGTGATATGTTTATGTTTCATTCTTCATTATTTTCCTCATTTTTCCATTATTATATTATGATTCTGTAGAGAACATGGTTATTATAATATGTTACTTTTTATTTAACTGTAGCTCACTAATACTTTTATGTTATAAAAAGAATAAGAAGACAAAAACATATTTTGTAATATTTAATTTTGATAAGTTTCATTTATGGCCTTCTCATATCATTTACAGGTCTTATTGAATTCTTTTTTGTACCAACAATAATATAAATAACAATAATATTATTATTATATGGCAATATAACCGGCAAATATCGTGGGTGTAGTTGATAAAAGTATGAGACAATAAATAAATTAAAAAAAAACTCTTAGTTTTACTATAGTTGATTTATGACTTAATCCTGTCCATAGACATATTTATAAATTAAGTTAACGGCCTAGAGATACTTCTATAATAGTGTAAGAAATCTGAAGTCATTTTTAAACTCCTACTTAGTCTATACTTTTTTTTCCTTACCATAGATTCACAAAAGCTGAAAGATGAATTGTTTTTATGATGACATTCGAAATGAATGTACTGAAAAATTTGTTTTTAACATACAAATCATACGATCTATAACATATTAGCGATAAAAACTGCTCCTGGATTCTTGCTCTATCTTAAAAAAAAACCAGTAATTGGATTTATATTATCTATTTAAAACCTAGATATACTGTTAGAGACTCTTTTCCTATCATATCGACGTTGTCAACTTAGATATGCATAAACCTTTCCATCAAAATCTAATTAATGTAATACATATTTAATAAATAACTTCTATAGAATATAAAAAGTTTTGATTAAGTTGTGAAAATTTTTAAATCTTCCGAAATTTAAAGGATGTCATCTTAGAAAACGGAAATTACAAACAACAAATGTTAAAAGTTTTAAATACGTCAGTGATATGATCGGAAGCAAATATAACTTCATAATAATATTACTTTTGTACGATCTAAGTCACATTAAACACATTAAAAACATAAATATGAAACGAAAGCCAAGTTCAATTTTATAATATACCTACATATTACTTGGTTGTTTGTTGACTTCAACGACTAAAAAGTGAGATCTAAATGGGAGCAATGTATACTGAGACCATTGAGGTCAGTCTTGAAATTTATAAATAAAAACTTAAAATACAATTTCTACAAATTGCTTTGGATAATAATTAATAATAATTATTATCCATAAGTACCTACATAAGCAGTGATGGAATGGCACTATGTTCAATGGCCAGATAGTATGAGCGAGTCAAATTTTCGCAAGAATAATATAACTAAACTTACAGCCTTACAACTTGCAAAGTCTAGTCAAATCAGACCTTAGGCTATATTGTTAGAATATTGTTTATACTAAATTCTACTTAATAATGTAAAAAAAATCTGCTACATTCTTAGTTAAGTATTTATAAGTACTAAAATTGATATGTTTGGAGTAAAAAAAGCAAGGCTCCATCCTACACGTTATATATTCAAGAAGACCTTTAAATCGACTTAAGACCGACTGTCATCAATTTTGATTGCAGATTCTTACATTAGAGGCAAAAGCAAAAGTTCCTTATAGAATCATATATTTATAATAAAATGATAAAAACTTTCTTCTTTCTGTCCTGTTCCTTTGTATTTACCCAAATTCCTATCTGGGTGCTAAATTTCAACTTTTAGTTCATTTGAAACTGTGGAAAATGGGCTAACTGAGAAGAATATTTTCGTACAATCTTTTAAGGATTTGTCATTTGCATTTTTCATTTAAAATTGAACAGGGAAGTGTCAGGGAGCTGTGTCAAGGTTCGATTTAAAATTGTGTTTCAAATAAAGATACAAAAAACAATATAAAGATCTTACAAAGTCAATTTGATCTAGAAAATAACTTCATAGTAATAGTTGAATATAAAAAAAAATTATAGTTATGTGCCTTACCGAGCTTGGACTGCTGTAGATAAATGACTGTAGAAAGCCGCTTGATGACTATTTATTAAATTAGATGTTCTGATGGCTTCATCCGGATACCTTTAGCTACTTTATTTTTTTATTAAAGAAGAAGAAACTTTTCTTGCTTTTTAAATACTTGACCAAAATTCTAACTTGAGTATCATTAACCTTGTCATATCTACCATCTTTTTACCTTTTCTGTATTATCTTTTGCACAAGGACTAAGACTAGAATTTAAGAATGTAACACTTTATATATTTTCAAATTGGGTTGTACTGTAACCAACTATGTACTTATAACCGCATTTTATGGGTAGTCTTTTTTTTCTACTGCATGTTTTATAACCGGTACATCAAAACAACCTCTTTGTATATCTACGAGAATTTTCTTAAGAGTAAAGTTACAGAAAGCTGTTTAAATTAGATACTATTCATACATTTTTGATGAATGAAACAGATTTTCTTCAAAAAGACTGACTTCCTTCAAAAAGACTTTATATAGGTATAGTTTGTGCATGTTAAATACGTATGTGTGTCATATATACGCAATGATCAAAAGAGAGTATCAAAAATTTTGATTTAAAAAAATTGGAATGTTTTTGTTATTGACATTGTACATAAATATTGAAAGCAGTTAAATATTAATTAACAAAAAAAGAGATGCCAGATGAAAAATAACAAATATGTTTTGAAATTTAATGAATTATGGATACAATGGAATAACACATGTGCATAACAATATGTAATGTGCAAAACTATTCTGGTGCAAAATTATTTCTTTTAAATGAATATTACAATACACTTATTTACGCATATGATTAAGTAATAATTTGGAATAAATACCAAAGCCACGATAATAGTTTTATTATTGGTAGTTTCAGGTATCTTTTACAACTAGAATAGAATTGAATTATTTACGAAGTAGATTAGTTACCAGAATGAAAATACATTTTTTTTTCAATTCACTTATAGTAAAAAACTAACTACACGGATTGTATTGAATGTTTTGTGGCATATATCATATCTTCCGAATAAATATTGTAACTATATTTTACAGGATACAGATACAAAAATACAGTTAAGATACAAGATACAGAACGTAATATTTTAAAACGTTTGTAATCCAATAAACATTTTACGATATTACGAACTTTTAGATACCTATGTGATGAAATAATATATTTCGTTTTTAGAAACACAATTAATATAAATAAAAATAAATAAGATAAATAAAAGTTATAGAATCGAAAATAATTAGAAGCTAGGATTTTCAACTCATTTCGCCTGTAAAGATAATTTGCATTTAAGTTTTTTTTTACATTTATCAAGGAAGACCTGTCAATAAACTCCGCGACTAGAGTCGTGGGAAATCATTAGTTGTATAATAAAAAAAATCTAAATATTTACGCTTAGAGTCAATTCCAAAGGTAAATTGTTCAGGTATCTGAATTAATGAAAGCTGTAAATTCTCGTAATTGAAGCTGTCGTGAGGTTAAATGCATTGTCCGACTTGTTCCAGAAAGGCGTACTAAGAGCTTTAACCACCGAGATAATCTTAAATTACTATAAATTTACTACAGAGAACTAATCTTGAAGTTTAGCAGATATTGATGTGATTATTTGTTTTATAATTGCTTATGAAATAGAGAAGTATGGTACAACTAAATTTTAAAAGCAGTGAATTCGTGTCATTGCAATTGGTATCATAGATATCATCTGTGGTTATTCCTAATATTTACTTTAATTATTAGTAATGGATAGTATTTCATTAAATAACAGACATTTCTGTAATAATTAAAAATAAAAAAAATATATCTAATTTTCTCTAATTTCATCGAAATCTTTAGAGTCATCACCGAAAGAAAAATACATATATGAAAGAGATTTCCCTATGTATTTAGTTAATAGCGCAACCACAAGGCGTAGATCATATATTATATAAATAAAAAATGCTCGTGAAATACTTTTTTTTTTCACTAGACTAATTAAAACAAAAAAAACTGTTTTATTTGTTCTAGTTGGAAAATCGAACAACTTTAAAACTATTTATTTAAATATCTTACTTCAAATGACCATTAGTATAAAAAAATGTAGATTTAAAACCATAACTTTAATTTTTAATTTATTCCTGTTATTTAGCTGTTAAATAAGTGGTTGTTAAATTCGAAGTACTTAATATTTACTTATAAAAGAGCACTTTAGAGAGGGTGCTTGGTGGGGAGACGGCCACGGTTGCGCTTGGTGATGGTTGGTCTGGGTGTGGTGGGTTCTCGACTTATGCCTGCTCTTGCTGGTCTCGGCTGATCACCGTGGCCGGCGGTAAAGGCCTGTCGGGTTCGACGTTGGGCCCCTTACGTGAGCGGACTTTAGTGCGGCCCGGCGCGTTGTTCGCGGTTTGACCAGAGCTGCTGAACCCGATAGGTCGTATCGACAGTCTGCTCTTCTAGGTGGCCTGATCGGTGGTCTCCTCTCGGGGAGTTTACCGCAATAGGGTTAGACAAGGTCGATGATGGTCGAGTCGGGTTTTACACCTGATTCCCTGAGACCGAATCCGGCCAGAAGGGGGTCTCGCCCCCAGAGGCAGCAGGCTTGGGTAGGGGGAAGGGGATCCCTCCACAATCTTTGAAGCCTGCAAAAAAGGGATGGGTGCTCCATAACCACCTCCTCCATTCCTGGATGGAGATGTGTATCCATGAGGATTCCTGACGTTATAAAAAAAAATGAATAAAAAAAAATATGATAAATATAATTTTATCCTATGTTTGAATAAAGAAAAGTTTAGTATCTATACATATACATACATGGCAGAACGCTTCGTTCGTCTTCGAACCTTAAGACGGCCATGTCACTTCATAGAAACGATTTCTTTCACAGTTCAAGCTTCACCATTCAGTAACGCTCTACCTGAAAAGATCAGAAAAGCGCCTACGAAGATCTCTTTGAAAAAACTCGTTAAAAACATTATTTGTTTCTTAAATATAAGTATATTTAATTCATTATAAAGAATATATATTTATTCATGTAATTCATATTCATATTCTATGTATTAATATTTTTTTAGGAAATATATCTCGTTTATTAAAATATATATTTATATTAATTTTGTAATTACCGCAATTTCTCACCACTCTTAAAGGTTAGGTTAGGTTAGGTTAGGTAGAACAGCGCGGGAGGTTGGGAAGGAGAAGGGTTCAGCCCATTCCTTCCCAGCCGTAGGCCTAGGTGAGAGGGGGGGGGGCGACCTCTCTCGTCATTGCACAGGTCTATGACGTAGGGGTACTCCGGTTGCCCGGGGTACCCTTATCAGGGGGGTTCCGCTGAGTCTCATTGTAGCGATGAGGGCAACCGTTGGTTTTTTTAGTGGGGTGCCTTAAAAATGGCAGTTGCCGGGTGCCGCACATACCACCCGGCCATCGCCTTCCTGGCTGGTGTGACAATGCGGAAACGCATTCTTTGCAACGGAAAAAAAAAAAGGTAGAAAATGCAATAGGCATTAAGTTAACTATTTGTCTCAATTAATAAAGGGTAAGTAAATAAATAAAATACGAAATAGATTATTAACAGTCTTTTCTATACACAACTTTACGTTTAAACATTAATTTATTTCTAAGGCACTGACCTGTATAAATTCAGACGTAAAACGTAGGTCTGAGGACGACAGACAAAGTTTCTATTAATATCATTTAAAGTTTGTACTTCAAAAATAAGTATTATAAAGCTTTTTTAAAGTGTTTTTTATTTATATAGTATTAGGTGAATATTTAATCTATCCATTTTTTAAAATTTCACAAAACTAACAAGTTTATTAATAAATGAAAGAGTATTCTCGACTCCATAGTTTTTGTTTTTTTTTTTTTAATTCCCCCGGTGAGGCTGTAATAGCCAACAGGGCTAACAGTATAGACATACAAAAAAAAAAGTTTTTTTTATGCTCGTCACGTGTTAGTTAGTTAGTTTTGTAAGCGCAGACAGCGCAACGTCTAATAAGTATAGTAGGTTCAGTAGGTGCATTTTGTTGTTCTAGCATTCCAGCAATCATCTCGATGCATTATTAATTTCCGAGTCATTCCTCAAAACCTCCTTTCCTCCTGTTCAATTTACTCAATCAGACTTTGTTCTTTATCTTCGAAGTTATAAGAATATAGAGTGGGTTTCACTACAGCGGGATGCTAGTAATATTTATTGGAGGATTATTCTTGATATTTCTTGTGCTTGAGTTAACACAGAGAGTAAAAGCTTATCTCATTAATAACTAAACTTCACGATTGTCATGTTCTTGTAAAACGTATTAAAATAAAACACATTCTTACACATAAAGGTATTAGGTTAAAAGTAGGTATAAACCTACTCCATATAAACACAATTTAAGCTATTAAAACGACCGTATTGCGTCTGATAAGTGAGATTTGCTATTGCGCCATCTTTTTCCACTTCCACGATGCTATCATAGCCAATAGGGCCAATAGAGAATTTGTTACTTTTCTTGTTTGAAACAATTTCTTTGTATATTTTAGCATCAATTACAAGCTTTTTTCAAATATGGTAGTTGTGGAATAATATGATACTTTGGTTATTTATAAACAAAGGGTTCCACAAAAAAAATATTATTCAGTTAAAATCTTTCATTATGAAATCAGAGGCGGTTTATATAATTACAGATTATCTGCGCTTTGTCATTATAATTATATGAAATAGTCAATACAAAAGTATTTATATATATACGACATATTTATTTTTTAAGCTACCAAAATAATACATAGAAAAAATAAGTACAGAGACTTTTTTATACTGAGTCCTTCTTTTGTATCCTACTTAGCAAAGACGTAGAAGTACGATTTGTTTTAAAGTTATTGTGTATTTTTACAGTGACTTTTAATTCTGTCATTTCTCAGTGTCTTAAGTGAGTTTGTGGTAGAATAATTGCTGCAATGAGATTTCCACAGACTCCGAATGTGTGGCACTAATAAAAAAACCTGTCCGTTAGTCCTTTAATAAAGTTTACAGTCATTATAAAACTGCGACATTTTTGTATTACAAAATCACTCTTTTTCTAGTCCTATCCTAACAACAGCCATGTCTACTAAAGTAGAAATATTAACCTTAATTGTAAATTTTTCAATATGAAGAATTTTATTTACAACTGAAAAAAAAAAATAGCAAGAGTTAACATACAAAGAAAAATAAACATCTTACACAAGTTTAATAATTATTAATTTTATCGTTTAACGTAATAAAGAATCGTTTTTTATCTAATTATTAATGGTTATATCATTTTGAAGAATATTAAGGAATGAGATTTAACGCATAAATAAACAACAATATATTATTTGACAAAACGCAAATAGTTACATCGATTGAAGAGTGGTATGTTTATATGATAAAATTGAAACGAAGATAAATGCTTACCTTGCTGTATTCACGAAAATAAATTTGGAATTCGTTTGACTAACTCATGTTTGTTTAACTCATTCGGAGTTTTCATTCATGAGCTTGAAAAAAGGCGGACTGACGGTATAAACTAAGTTTCGATAGTCGTCACGGTTCACGAAAGCTTAAATATTTACGTTTTTTATACTTTAATCTTAACAAATTAGTAAAGTTATATTAATTTTAAAATTAAATGACTAATTTGTATAGTTATATAATAATATAACTATACTAATCATTGTGCTATTAAAAAATATTAAATTTAAAAAATCGACTGAATTATTTCTAAGTTTGGAAACCTTTATACACATCCCCAATCAGAAGGATGGGACAAATTTAAGGTACCCAATAAACCATTTTCGGACACCACACTATCGACAGAATCATCGAAAAGAGAGAATGGTGCAATGAGATTCTCTTCTTTGATTTGCAGATTTATTATCTGTTTTGCTGATTTATTATCAGAGATCACCTCATTTCAACAAGAAAGAGGCACGAGCCTATGATCCAGCATGTCTCCGTGATCCGGTCGGTCTGTTGCACAACAACCTGACGGGAAGACCGCTGCGCTTTCCACCACCTGTCAACCATTTAACCGATTACGTCAACTTCCCATTCAGACAATCAGATTCCCAATCCTCGTCTCAGTTCGCAATATCCCTTTCAATAATAATCTCTCACCTCAATCGTTATATCCATCTCAATCTGTATTACAATACGAATATCAATCTCAATCTCTGTCTTTATCTCAATCTCGATTACAATATAATCGCACTAATAGCAATCCCAATCACCATTTAAATGTATATTTGAATCTCATAATCTTGTCTATATATCAATACCAATACTTATTCATTTTCTTTTTATTTTCGAAATAATTTCAGAGACAAAGAAATAATTCCTAAATATAAAAAAATATATACACTATACATAAAACAGACAAAATGAGAACGTCCTCTCTTTTCAAATTACTTTTACACTCAATATTAATAAACCAACTATAATTAAGATTATAATTTACTTTAAGTATAATAAGAAGAATTAGTAGCAGAAGTATAATTACTTCTTACTAGCACTAATGTGCTTAATATAATAAATAGTTGCCGGTTGGTAATTATTCGTAAGCCGTAACCACACTTCATTAGCTTTCAGATCTTAGGTGAAAATGTCTAACCCCCTGTTAGACATTTTCACCTAAGAACTGATTTTTGTACTACATTAAGTTTTTAATAACGTTTTAAGCTTTTATACTTAATCATTTACATGGAACATAAAGGCTTTTTGTTGTAATCGTTTTTTATTAATTTATGTATTTCCTTCAAACCGATACCAACTATTCTCTTTTCTTAATATAAAAAGTTTCGTTTAATTCTACACTTTTCCACAAACGAGGCAAAGAAATCTAATATTCAAAATACAATCTTATCAATAACCTGGAAGCAGATATCATCAGAGAAGATATAGGAATATTACATACACTTATGTTATAAATATTTTTAACAGACTATAGTTACAAAGTTTTGATGAAGTTATTAAAGACCTTTTAAAAATGTTGAACTGTTTAATGGAAATTACTACGCTTTTATTTATTTTTTTATTTTATTTGAATAACAAATATTATAACTTCAATTTCCTACATTAATTTATGTATTAATACTTCTTTGTACAAGATTAAGTACAATTGGCATAATTAATGGCGAAGCATTTTCTACCAGTAATTTAAAACATTTTATAGAAAATTACATTGAGGGTTAGAAAAAAGAAAACAATTAAAACTAGGAATATCAATAATGTTATAATAATTTTTACTATAATATATAATAAGTATTTAGATCCAAACCATATAATCACAATTATCAATATTCATACCGGTCACTAAGGCTAAGTAATTATTATTAAGCTCTACAAACTTTTAAACTCCTAAGATACTAACTTACAATTTTAAATAATTATCATATTACTTTAAAAATGTATTAGCAATGAATTTAGATTATTGGAACGAATAACAATAATATTTAATGTTTCAGAATAATATCATAGGTTAATATAGATTAGGACACATGCAATATAAATAAAACTTTTTACTTATTTAACTTTATTTTGAAATAACACTTTTACATATTACATTAATTATTTTATACAATAATAGTTTTAAGATAAATGAGGTGTTGTAGGACTTCCTCTAATAACATTTCAAGATAAATTAATTTTCGAATGCAATAATACAAAATAATGAATTCTCTCCGACGAAACTATTGCATAATAATTTGATTATGTGAATATTTGATTATGTTGTGTTGAGATATTCGTCTTATTTTTAGTATCTGTTCCAAAATGTTTAAGTGACTAATAATTAAGCTATTACTTAAATAATATAAATATAGTATGTATTATATTTTTACTAGTATACATTTAAATTTATATATTTTTATGGATCAACTTGCGTTTAAAATGATAACATATTTTACATTATAAACTATAAATTTTACTCGACTTTCCGAATTATTGGTGCAATCTTGTTAACGGAATTACGAGATGTCAATTTAATATATTTATATAAGTTATATTTTCACATAGGCAAAATATATGCTGTGGTAATTTTATTATTTATAAACATCGTAACCTGTTACAAAATGTTGTGTGATTTTTATATTTGATACATGAGTCAACATTTTATGAATAGTAATCAAAGGAACGTCGACCCTTCTGTTATATAGACCATATTAAAAAAATACGCCATACATTTATTTATGTACCAGAAAGAAAAATGTATACATTGATAAAAAGCCTACAAAGGCTACCTGCTACGTTTTGGCATAATGAGTTTTTATTAATAACTATGTGGTCTGTTACGTTAATAACTGAAGATAATATAAACATTAAAAAGAAAAATAAAAAATATTTGCTTTTATTATAAACTCCATAATAGACATACGATACATACAGACACACATATATATACACAAACATGCTTGTTTTATTAACTTAAAACTTTACGCTTAAACTAAACATGCATAAAAGATAATCGGCCATCCAATAATACGTTAAACAAATCCTTCATAATTAACATTAAATCTTCCATTTATATCATCACTGTAGGATATAGCTTATACATATAATATAAATATATTAAGGGCAGTTAGTATGTGAGTATGTAAAAAGTAAATGATTATTTCAATGGTATATAAAGGGTATGAAAGACAGACTACCAAGTGAAGTATGTTACAGGGTTCGTAGCTTTGGTCTCAGGTAATTAAGGTACACTGTGTGATAAAGACACCGTATGATAATGTTACTCTCTCTTGTATATGTAATAAGCAGTCACAAATGTATATAGTTTATAATTATCAGAGTTGCAGGAACAAATGGTCCCGTTAGGTGGAACTGTATTGCTCTCTCTTTATTTATTATATTTCTTTATTATGACCTAATCTTAAGTTATGATATAAAATATTTGACAGGTGCTTTCAACGTTTTTAGGTTGCGGTGCTAAGTAACTCTATCCAACACTTCAACAAAGGGTTTTGGTTTTTGCAAATTAATTGTGTTATCATATAATACCATTAATAAATCGTGTCCTATACATCACTAATATCATTTTAAGGTCCCTCATATGTTACGATCGGACAACATAACATCGCAACACGAGCGCTACAAGGCACTCCATATATTATTGTCAGCTTCATCACACGACTCATTTCGCACGAACTATGTGTTTGTTGTATGATTGTAACATGAGCAATAAATTATCCTTACATTAATACTAGTATTAATGTTGTTGTAACAAAATATTTTTGATCTTGTTATAGTGATGATGTTATGTTTCTTGCTGGTTCTTCTCCATGGACTCACCCTCAGGAACCGTGCATCTAAAGTTTGACAGTTATAAGTGGAATGTAGATCTAATGAAAATTTACCTAAGAGACTAGTTTTGTAACTCCTCTTAAATAAATCAACTCCAGGATTAAACACAAGAGATGTTTCATGTGCATGAAGCAGGAGGGGTTTTGTTACGTGACACAATACACGAAATACTTTGACAGGTCTTAAAAAATTATAAACATTTAGTTATTTTTGAAACTATAATTATTCACTATCGTATGTACAATTACTACATATTATTTGGTATATTTGATTAGTTACATCACTATTAAAAAGAATTATTAAAAATTTGTTTACGAATTAATTGTTATTATTATACATATATACTCGAACGAAGCATGCTAAAGATAAGGAAGCTAGATAAAATACGACACAGTAAAATAAGAAAGATTACTAAAGCAACTAACGCTTTGAGCTACGCACAGAAATTAAAATGGAAGTGGGCAGGGCATGTTGCGCGGCTAACAGATCTTAGATGGACCAAAAGGGTGACTTTCTGGAAGGGCCCACTAGGCAAAAGAACGAGAGGCAGACCCATTACAAGATGGGAAGATGATATTAAAGTAATAGCTGGTCCAAACTGGAGACAAGTAGCTGAAGACAGTGCCACGTGGGCATCACTGGAGGAGGCCTTTATCCTTTCTGGGGTTCCGGTAGATTAAAATTAATAAAGTAGAAAAATTTGATTAGAAATATATAAATTAAAATTAAATAAACTAGTAGAAATAACTTAAAATAAACAAAATTAACCTAACATTTTAATAGATTTTTTTTTAAGGAAGAAATGTAAATTTACTGGAAATAAAAAGGCTTTTTTATTTTTATTTATTTATTTATACATATATATTAGTAAAAAATAAAGATATATGAGAATTTGAAAGGAATGAGATTGTAGATATTTCTCAATTATCAGTCCCTTTAACCATTTGTAGGGTAATTGTACTGTGTGTGTGTGTGTAATTTTACTTCCTGTGAGAAAAGGGCCTAGTCTTACATTTGTTTTTATACATACACATAGCATGCCGAAGATACTTACAGTTCTTAAGTGCCCTATACCTACTTCAGCACTTATCACGAAAGAAGAATATTTTTTATGGCATAATTTTCTTTTAGTATTATAATTCAAGAATTATTCTTTGAAATGAAATATCTTTTTCAAATAATAGGTCACTTAAATTTAATAATACATTTACAACTGTAACTAAATTAAATTAATTTATTAATCTCAAAACAAGCTGAACTATTTCAATAACTGAAATGATAGAGCACTTAAATAGAAAGGAATTTTAAGTTAAATTAGATAAACTAATATCAATTAAATTAATTTAGCAAGTATTCTTTCGTCTTTAAATGCAATTATGTCAATGTAACATGCCGGAATGCACATTTGTAAACACGACAGTTGAAGTTATCTGAAAATGTCAATCACATTCGATAAACTGAATGATAGACGTTTACTATATTTTAAAGTTTATATTATGTTATAAACATCATAGAGTTATTATAGATAGGTAGTAGAGTTATAATACCATAAGTAGTAGGGGAGCCAGCCAATATGTATCTACACAAAAAAAACGAGAATGCAAATGAGACTACTTATTTATCTATCTAAAATATACAAGTGTTAATATTTAAAGCAAAAGTTTTTTTTTTCTTTTTCTGATTTTTCTTAGACAGCTAAGACAATTATCTGACACACGCCCAAGCAATGGAAAACTTCAATCAACATATTTTATCCGTTATAGAAAAAAGTAGTATAATAATATTCTTAAAATTAGTATACAAACTCTAAGCATAAATTACGTCGTCTATCTGGTCTAAAGACAGGCAATCTAATAGCACAAACAATTTAAATATCTTTTTATTTTCCCATTTCCATCTTAAAACATATATAACATTATTATGTATTATATTTATTAGTTTACTATGTATATACAGTATTAAAAATAATTTAATTATGAATAATATAAACCATTGCTATCTAAAAATATGTTAGTATTTTTACGGAAAACTGAGGAAAACCAAACATATTATGGCACCAAAATGTATTCCATCTTGGAAAAGATCCAATGGTTTCTGTTTCATGAAGCATTGCATTAAAATAATTTTGCTCCGAATTATTCCCTTTGACACAAATATTTAAAAGTATTCAATATTTCAATGAATTCACATTATTATTGTAATGGATTTCTTATTTGTTATTTTTTAATGATAACGTCCGTATGCTGTTTTGCTAATTGACAGCTGTTGCAGCTTAACTGGCTGGAGCTGGCTTGTTAGCGGTAATTTCATGTTACCCTAAAGAATAACGATATGAGAGAGTCACTGCTTTTCGTTCAGTAAGTAAAAGATCAAGTAAACCAGCAGTTTGTTTTTCCTCGCTATATAATAAAATACAAATAATTTACTCTAATAATCGTATAATCTTAGCCTTTTCTTTATAACAACGTTAAAAGCCTTGCTAGCTAAAGGCACTGTATTAGATTTTGTTTTTATTTTCGGGGCTATCAGTTGGGGCTTGCATTTGTTTGTGTTCTGTTGTCATTCGTTCTAATGACTCTCATATCTGCATTGTGTACGTCGTAATCCATCATGCATATTTTCAACGACTATATAAAGATATGAACCATTGTATTTCCACATATTCATATACAAAGCGTCCTATTTGGCTTCGGCACGTTAGGTATATCTAATATATTTTCAAATTTGATGTCAATAATATTTCAGAGCAAAACTGAAACAGATGTTGAAAACTGAAAATCTACATTTCACATTAAACATAATTTAAAACAATAATTAATAAATTACTATTTTTAGTTCACATATTATTTTTCAAAAAAGATACATGTTAGGATATAATATTGATAGAAACAGATATGTTACAATCATTACTATTATCTTAGAAGGAAAAAATCCCGAAAATAATATAACACCAAACATAAAAACAATATAGCCTCGTCAGTCGTTTTATGTGTTCTATATATTGAATTCTCAGCTGGTCCGTAGCGAGCGAACGTACGTGTCTTGTGAACAACTGTGTCTAAGCCTCAACAAAAAGAATCGGACATGTCCACACGTAAGATAAGGGTACTATTGTGTTTGAACTGCACTTTGCACACTTCGAAACTAAAATATCTCTAAAGAATGTAACGAGAAAAGTTTATAATTTCGTGAGAGCGCTGGAAACTTCTAATTTATCTGAAAGCCTTTTTTTAGTGACTATAGATAAAATTTGATGAGCAAAATAATGTGAACAGTATATATACAATTTTAATAACGGTTTAATATAATACATACTAATAAATACATAAAAAATGGATGTTTAATTAAATTTAACTAAGTAATATTAATTTAAATAAAAAGAATTAGTATTAAAATTGTCACTGTTAAAAAACAATTTCATGTTAGCTAAATAACGTAACACATTTTCCTAATATCCTTTAACGGCTCATTCGCGTAAATTTAAATTATTAGTTTCATGCACTTATAGAATAATAATTTTGACGTTTGTAGTAAAAAATCAATACTTCTCTTTCATAAATATCGGTGTTTATTTATTTAACTTCGTCTTTCATAGTTCGTACAGCGAAGGTCTGGACCTTAAGAGAAGAGTGGATAGATTACTAAGTTAATAACTAGTTACTAAGCTACCACCTATGAGTACATCTCCATTCCCTTCAGGTGGAATGTAGTCAATCATTAATTTAGACTGAGTAAAAAAAAATACCCTAATTTTATAACATAATATATTATTATTGTTTGTATATCATTTGTGACTTCAATAATAATTTTAAAATCATCATTTATTATTTACCATGATAATGAAAGAACTATTTATTTTTCAATATTGAGGATTTTACATGACGATTATGGGTTAAAAATTATTTAATTTTTTTATTTACTGTAGCTTAATAGTTATTTTAGTAGAATAGAATTGTAATAACTATTTTATAAACTATATAAAACAATTGTCTATCCATCAAATTTAAAATCTCTAAGTTATGTACCAAATTTTATCAAATCTTTTTTATTATTAAAATATCAGGGTCATTAAATAAAAAATCTAAAATGTGAATAAAACCCTCCATTGAATCATATTACATTTTTCTGATAGCGATATTCGTAACGTTTTAATAATAATTAAATAACATGATAACTATGGTGAAGATGCAGTCAAATAGACATATTTCGCTTTTTTCAGTGATACGGCAAATAAATATCAGAGCTACTATTATTTAATGATTTCATCCAGTTATTAAACATGCAACATGACTCTTGACTTGACTGGATTATTTATTTCATGTGTGCATTTTAATTATTATTTCATACGTGCATCTAAAGAACTATTTTGTGCTTTCAAGAGTAATGCTGAATTACGAATTTCCAGGTGAAATAGTTCAGGTCATGAAATTGTTAATTACGTTTGTTGTCGTAAAAACAATTAGTAAAGAAATATACAGCAGGCGAATGAGTAAGAGAGAGCGAGTTAGTGGTCTGTTTCTGTATAATAAAATGCGATGGCGAATGGCGATGGCGTTTAAACGTGAAATATTGCGATGAAGCCAGTACATCTATTAAAACGACTTATATAGTACATTGTAGTCAATGTAGGTAAAGTCAGCATGTGCTTAATTAAAGATACTATTATTTTTTTGTAAATTGTTTTATATGCATAAAAATATTCTTTTTTAAATTTAGAGAATTGTAATACATGAAAGAAAATATTTTAGAAATGATTTAATATTTTGTTGACGGAAGATATGTGTTGAACGTATGTAAATGGAGTTGGTGCTCTCTTATAAATAATATAGTGTAGATAATGTCAGTACATGCAGTATTTGCTTACTGATTCACTATTAAACCATATTGTCAATATTTTATGCATAAAAATATATTTCTGACATTTCTTAGAAATTTGTACCATACAAACATCACATCCATTGTACTTTTTTTTGTGTAATCACCATTGTGTCATGTTAGCTGCAAGCTGTTATTAGATATAAAAATATGTTTTTGATGTCTTAACATTCACAGATCGTGTTTCTTTATCATAAAATATATTTCGGTTGTTTGTTATCTTTTATTAGTTTGTTTAATTATTTGTTTAATTGTTATTATACTTTATATAGAGTTTAGTGCCAACGATGATAATACCTACATACTTCATGATTATATAAATTAAATTTATTCGATAAATTAGATGTAAAAAACAAATGTTTTGAAATTAACACTAATTCATCTTAAAATTAAGGGTCTTCTAGATATGGAACAAACGATTGTCATAATTTATTGTTTTATGGAAATAAAATTATTCAAAAAAAAATAAAAATATATGTTAACCAAAAAAAAAAAACTAAATATACAACAAATAAAATATTTAATCCATACAGTGAAATGAGTATATTTATTAAGAACTAAAATTTATCTAATGTATAATAAATAGTTCGTAGCATGTCATAACTCGATTCCAAACATCATATAAGTTACTCCATTTAAACTTTACATAGATGAGGTTAGTTCAGCAGAGGCTCCATCTGCATTTTAAGCACGCGTTGAAGTAAAATTAACTTCTAAGTGAAAATTGTACGCATCATTCCTAAAACAACGCTCTCTATTGCTTCAGCGCCCTGAAAATAATTGAATTAAAGGTTATTGTGGCTTTACGATATTTTTTCATGAGGATAAAAGAACAATTAATGTGATATCGAATTAAATTGTTTCCAATAAATATACTAGCGATTTTAAATAACTTACATCTTTAAACGCCTCTACGAGTCCTAAAGGTAAGTCAACAAGCATTCGTCCAAGACTAGCGAGCGCCTGAAATGTAAAATGTTTAGAATAAGATGTTAAAATATAAATAAATAATCAAACAAGCACTAGTGCACTAGTGGCCATCTTTATAAGTTAAGGCGATGTTAACTATCGAGGAATAAGGTTCAAATCACACAGTATGAATAAAGTATTTGAAAAACGACTTAAAAACAAACCTAAAAGGGATGGGTATCGAACCCGCGGTCTCTGAAAACCGTACCGTCGGCCTACCAATTAAGCTACTGTATCGCTACCCGTCTCAGTGAATTGGAATAAAATATAACATTTTTTTAACTTACCCCACTTGGTTTATATTCTCTCGGGGGTGTAGGCTCGGTCACTTCAGCGGAAAAATTAGCAACACAACTAGCTGAAATGACAAACAGCAAGAATGTGATAAGGATCCCAGTGTCTATGACGGCCATGTTGGCTATGCACTACCTCCATTCAGTTCAGCTAGCTCTTTTAAACTAAATGAACTAGGCAAAACAATTTGGTAAGAATTTGTTCACCTTAGAACTTATTGTCTTATGCCTATTCTTATTCAAAAAAAAATAGGGTTCCTCTCCTATTTTAGGTATTTAGTTACAATGTTTATGGTAAATTATTTAAAATGTAATATGTACTTATTCTATATTACACCAATCAAGATTATATTTAAATTAAAATCAACAGTTTATTAACAAAAATAATAATTATTATTATTATAATAAATTGACTAGGGATACTAATAAAACATAATTTAATAATTTAAACTATTTTATTTCTTAACATAAAAACAAGTAAACATTTTATTTAGGCTTAAAGATACCGAAGACCGAACCCGCAAACTGTAAAAGAAAAAAACATTACATTTAATTTTTATCTTATCTTATCTTCCTAATATATGTATAAGTGCGTATGTTTTAATGTTTGTATGAATGGATGTTTGTTAATTAATCACACCAAATCTACTGAACGGATTTTGATGAAACTTGGCAATGTTTTAGCTTATGTACAAGAATAGAACATAGGCTATAGAAATCTTAACTTCGGTATGTAGTTTTGTCTGTGACATAACATAAGTTGTAGCGCGATTACGTTATTGCCAAGGGAGCTGTTTTTAATCGTTTAGTTTGCTGAATTTTACATAAGTATTTATGAAAATTCTTCTTATTACCTGATTGTTTTAGAAGGAAAATTATGTTTTTCAAATATATGTATGTAGATAGAAATATAGCCCTTTAGGCTATTTATATGTTCCCATCTACAGCCTAAACGGCTTAAAGGATTCTGACGTATGGGGTATTGTTAAATACATTAAAAAAAGAAAAATGGAGGATTTTGGACGCTATATGTGATGTATAAAAATGTTGTTTACAACGAAACCTGTCAAAATGAAGGGCTTTAAATAGCGATTTCATAAAAAGAAATTTCAATTTTATCAATTTTTAATTACAACTGCTTAAAGCATGTAAATTAATTGCTTAATAAATACTAATATAATCAGCAATATGTACCTATTTAATAGAAATGTGACATCTTAAAAAAATATTTGGGAGGAGTCATCATATTTTTTTTATTTTTAAAAATACATAGGTATAGAAAATATACTTTACAATTAAAGTTTCATACTAAAAACTGACATATAATTGAAATATGTGTTATAATAATGTGTATTTGATATGGGTATATAAGACATATTAATATTATTTTTACATATTATATAGTTTTAATTTATAAACACATTAGGCACCTTACGAATTTGAATTTATATAATATGTATACGGTTTGAATTAATTATTGATTGCTATGTACGTATATTATGATACTATGTATAGTATTAATATTATACTTAATATATAATACTTCGAAGAATATTTCGCACTACCTTCTTTACACGATATCTTTTTTTTTCTTTATTCAATTAAGGTTATCTTGAAAAAATCGCTAGTTAGCGATCAGGCACTTTTATTGTACTTTTTATAAATTGTATTTGATTTTAAAAGGATTATGATTGCTTGATTTTATGGAAGTAAATAATTTTTATTTCCTATTTATTCATAATAAAAATAGCATAACGTTTGAGTTCCGCACGGTCAATGACTTTTCAAGCGAGAGGCGAGGAGGAACAGATCGCTTAATAACATTTTGAGCACTCCGCTACCTACCAACGAGGAGAGCGGTTCACTCTTACCTGCTAACCGTTAAATATACATTTATAATTGTATAAACTTATACTTAAAGTATACTTATACCGATAAATTTCCAATTAAAATCATATAGATAAAAACAAATCGTCATTTTTACTCTCAATTCGTTCGTATTAATCTTTTATCATACAAAGTTTTAGATACAATTTAGTAGGTATTGAAGTATAGTATAAAAATGTTACTGCTTGTTTGGATACATACGTCTGCAATTGCGCCAAAGATATCTTCCGGAACCTTCAAGATCTTACCGACAGCATCTTGGATCATCTGTTAATTAAAACAATATATAGTATTGTTTGAAATTGACAAAAACATGCTTACTAATGTAAAGTTTATTTTTATTATAAAAAAGTAAAAACAATATAATCATCATAAATATATATATATATATATATAAATTAACACATGTAGCTACACTTTAGTTCAATTGGCAAAACGCCAAGACGATATTCCATAGGTCACGGGTTCGAATCGTGCCCGAGGTGATTTTTAATTGTACACTTATAACAAAAATAAAAATTATATAATATTTAAATATCATATGATTGATTTTTTTATAATCACATTGATAAAAATACAAATGATTTTAAAACAAAAGTATAGTCAAGTTTTATAATTATATATGAATACTTTTTTATAAAACAAATGCAAAGTTATTTTAAATGTTAGACAAAACGAGACGACTCACATCAGGCTTTTCAGTGCTTGTGGTAGGTGTGGCGGTAGTGCTGGTAGTTGTGGCGGCAGTGGAGGTAGTTGTGGCGGCCGTGGAGGTACTTGTGCCAGCAGCAGAAGTCGCAGCACTCGTCGCATTTTGACATACTACCACTGATACCAGGATTAATACTAAGAAGCACACTTCAAAACGGAGCATGATTTGTTTCAACTTCGCACTAAGTTGGAACATACAGCTCTTTCTTATTTATATAGTAGGTTCTTGATAACCGGAACCATGTTATTGTTCTTATTGTATAGAGATGACGATGTTTGCGAGAATATAACATAAAAATATATTTTCTGTTATATTTAATATATTCTTATTATGAAGCTGAATAACGTATACAAAGTAAATAATACGATCGTTGCTACGTAAATTGTTGCTTTTATTTTTCTTGCTCGGCATTTTTTTGTATATTTTACACATTTTGAATAAATGATAAGCGTGTGTAAATCATAATGACGTGACAAAGCTTGCGTTGAAAATAAGCAGCCAAATACTCGTATTAGTCTTCGTCACTAGTCTAGGTGAAGGGCACTTGAATGCTTAACGAAATTGGTGCTTAACCTTTGAGTAAGACCCAATTGTCTACGGGTATTAAGTGTTTTCGAACGAGATGCAAATTTATTTCAGTCAGGTTTTTGTACACTTGACGTAAACGTGTATTTGAAAAACGTTATTTCGAAGATTTAAATGACAAATACGTTAAAAATTGAGAACGGTTTAGTAATGCCATTTTAGTGAGTAATGTTAGTAAAAGTCACAGTCTAATTTAGATTGGCATTACAGTCTTTAAACATGAGTTTACTTCATATTTATTTGTTCTTGTAACAAACCATAGAAAACAAATTGATGAATGGCTTTACAAGAAATTGTAAAAAATATACTGTAGGATCAATATCTTAAACAACACATAAACAATTTTATGAGTTGTTTAAGATAGTTTGTAAAATGTTAAAGTATAATATGGAAAACAAACAAAAACACTATAAAATTATAAAATTTACTTTTTCAATCGACATAAACAGTTTTTATTCAAGAATTTTTGTAAAGTTATTTCAAAAAATTACAAACCAATAAATATTTAAAATAAACCGATAATGTTTCCTACATTTTATCCGATGAAAATGTTAAGCTACACAGAAGTAAATAAAAGTAAATATGTTTCTGTCATGTAGTGCAATTGAGTGTTAATTTTATCAGCGAAAATATACTTTTATTCCTTCTCATGAATCAGTTAAGCTTAAAATAGCTTGCTGAGTGGTTTTTAAGTTAATTGTAATATTTTTTGAGGAAACCATGTTTTTAAGTGTTTTTTTTTAATATCTATAAACATGTATAGCCAGCCATGTCAAGCCATGTATTTAAAAATCCACGTCCAGGATGACTTCCCAGAAGTCGCGGGTTCGAATCCCTTGCCCGTATCGGTTTATTTTTTCATTCTATATTTATATAAATGTTTTTAAGTGTACATAATATTATAGGCATTATAGAAATGTAAACATTTACAATTCTATAAGTATAACTGTCATATATATATATATATTTTTAATTACGCAATAAATTATATTATTCCCGGTTGTATATAACACTTTTAAATATAATTATTCTTTGTTTTTTCACAAAGGGAGACGACACAATTACCGAACGCTCCGTGCATACTTATTTTCAGCGTCAACATACATTTTTAGCCCGGGAAAGTTATCAAATGTTTCTGGCTCGAGATAATATTTTATTGTTGAGTTTAAAAATCTGATTTTCCTTTAATGTTATATAAAGGAGTTGAGATAACATTTTGTCATATAATAAATCGGTGTAACAATATTTTACGACAAACTGAACGAATTGTAAATCTTATTAACTTGATAGATTAAAAAAAAAATATTTAGGTCTGTGGTTGTTATCATACGAGTAAAATAATATCTGTATATACATTGATGGTTAAGCGTTGTAGATCCGTTTCATTGGCGTGATGGGTTGGCGACTAGGTATGGTATAGTAATGGTGAATACCAAACGACTGTCATCACAATAACGTAGACATCATGGCAATATGACCTTTTTTGTTGTTTTTCGAGATCATTATTACAAACATATAAACCAATTTTAATCAAGTATCAGAACAATAACGGGGTAAACAGTTACATACATGTTTATAAAATTTAAAATTACCTAATATTTAAGTTTAAAACATATAAAATATTTTACTGAATCCTCAAATAGTTTTTACCCGACTTCTTCAAAAAGGAGGAGGTTCTCAATTCGGCCGGTATATATTTTTTTTTATGTAGGTATGTACACCGATTTCTCCGAGGTTTCTGAACCGATTTACGTAATTCTTTTTTTGTTTGATGCAGAATAGTTTCGAATTGGTCCCATAAAAATTTGATTCAGAAGAAGAAATTGAAGTTTTAATATTTATTATACTTTGTGGCTTTTAATTCATTTTTTCTTTTTTTTTCTTTTGGAAAAAATGTGTTACGCATTCCCGTCGGCCAGGAGGGTGATAGCCGAGGGCGTATGTGGGGTGTGAACTACCCGGCAGCAGGCAGAACGCTAACATTTTTAAGGCTACCCATTAAAATAACCAACGGTCGACCTCATCGACCGCCCCCGGCGGAACCTCCTGCAAGGGACACCCTAACTACGTATGTCTATAATGGACGATAGAGGTCACCCCCTCTCCCGCCCAGGCACTACGGCTGGAGAAAGTACTCGGGCTGAACCCGTTTTCTTCCACCTAGCCTCCCCGGTGGAGCGGCAATGCCGCCGGTCAAGGCGCCATTGCCTTTACCCCCCGTTCTACACAGCGTTCTACGCTCAAGGCGGCAGCCTTTACAATTCATGAACTCCATCTAACCCTTAGCACCATAAAATAAAAGAATAAAAACCAAAGGAGGTTTTTAAATCACACTTTATATTTATTTTTCTTTTTAAAGTATTTCAAAACTTCTTACTAAGTATTTGAATTTTCCAAGTAAATGTATTTCTATCACGAAGTTATCCAAGGTGTGATTCTTAAACAAAGTTTTTAACGCTTTAGAATTACAGTTTTAATTTTATTATCAAGGTTTAAAAGAGTTTCAGAAGGCGTTTAAGATTACTTTTTTTGCTAAAATGTATAATTAATATTATTTAAAACTTTATATGCACATAAAAATCATCCAAAAGAAATTTACAAAACTTGGCGTAAATACACTTAGAAAATTTCAAGCCAAGGCTCTCTTAGCTCTTACAGACAACTTTTTATGAAGAACAATTTGAGAACTCACAATATAATGCAAGCTACTTTGCATAAATAAATATATTTATATTATGAACCATATATTAGATATATAACATAATGTAATCTGTGAAATGGATATTAAGATAAATATTATTACCACAAACGAATTTTGTTGAATGAATTGGATTTTAGATTTCTAATGGCTTCTTATTTATTTTAAATCAATCTAGATTTAACGGTGAAAGAGTTTCTGTACAAACGTGTGTTGTAGTTAGGAAGTTTTAATTTGTGTTCGTTAATGGAGCGTGAGTTGAACAAAGAATTTGAAGCAAGTTAAGTGAGGCGCTCTTTGAGGTAAGTTTAGAGATGAATAAGATAGTATATAGAATAGTAAGTGCATATATATACTATAATATTGTATGGGTATATATATATGTATTTATGTGTATATGGAAATTAAGGTACAGCGACACAATGTTGAAATAACGAAAGCAAAAAAACTGGAGACCACAACTTTGAAATATTCTAGCTTATTGAGCGATTCCTTCAAAAGGTCTATCTGTAAAATAGTGTCTGCGTAGTCCAGCCTATAAGAAAACCGATAATGACAAATATCTTGACACTAAATTATGCATCTTGCGGCAACCATGAGAAAGAGATGAAGGTCAAAATTTGTATATTATGAAAAATTATCGTAGAACGACATTGTCCTAGATGAGTGAAATTAAAATATTTAATATTTTTTTACATTTGCTTTGAGAAAATCTATAAGACCACCCTGGATTTTGTTACGTCCTGGATGGCCAGGACAAAGTTTAACTAACAAGACAAATTTATGACGAAAAATAATAATTATACAAGCGTCTTTTATAAGTTCTATATGGATATCTATGTCGAATAAAATATTTAAAAATACACTAAAACTACATACACTTACGTATTCCACTCACACACACAAACCCACACACACGCTCACACACTCTCACGTGTGTTGCTTACAAAATTTTCACTCTTGCATTTTTTTATACGGCTTAACTTCTTTCACCTTATAACTTTGTATTAATGTATTAGTCTGTTAAGGAAGAGCGACTTCTTTTAGCACGAGACCTTATTGCACAAAAAAGAAGAAATCAACTTCTTCTTAATAATATTTTCATTATTATTAATTTATTATACATAGCTATATAACATATTAGTTCTAAATAAATTTTATATTGCTCTTTACAAGGACAAAAAAACAACTCAATGTTAATATTAAATAATAAAAATGTGTGGTATAAATTCTGAAAAACGTTTTTCTTCATATTTCTATGAGGCTTCCATTATATAAAATTTCTTGGAATTTGCGATAAACCTTAACATGATATTTTATAAACTTTTATCGGCACAGGTTTCTTTCACACCAAAAACTCATTCAAGTGACCTTTGATCTCTTTTACTTGAAGCGACGAAGCCCTGTTATAAGTTTTCCTTAAATGATGACATTTCCTTAAAAAATATTGAAATATAAAGGTTTAATTTTCGTTCGTAAAAACCACTTCATATATGTTTTGGTACTTATTTTAATATGTTAACCTTATAATAATAATTGAATTATTAAGTCGCAAGTTTAGAAGAATAACATATTTAATTACGCGTTCAAACACCTCGTTCAGGAATTATATTGTGGTATGAGATTTTAAGATATACTACATATCATCCACTATCAACAATATTTTTTTTATTTAATACTTAAAATAAAATTTAATATTAAATACTTAAAATAAAATGTAATATTAAATACTTAAAATAAAATGCTATAGTATATTTGCACAACCTTGTTTACAGTCTGACGTAAATCAATATCAACATAACAAATTTTTGAGAATTTCACAGTTTTTGAGAATAATGAAAACTAAAACCTCTTATAAATAATGTTAGCCTATAAATAAAAATATAAGGTAATAATAATTAAGTAAAGTAACTATTTATTTAAATTCATTGAAAATTTGGACTATGATATAAACAATACAATAATTTCTTTATACCATTTATCGTTATAACATATGAGATATTATATTTTAACCGAGAAAATAATTAAGTTAAGAATATTTGAAACATAAACATGTTAAGCTTAATTAAATTTATATAAATATAGATTGAAAAATAAACCGATACAGGTAGGGATTCGAACCCGCGACCTCTGGGAAACCGTCTTCGTGAATTAAGTATTCTATATGTCATCGTCTTTAACGGGACGGTGGTGACATCTATCAGGTTATTTTCGAAAATCCTAACCAATGTTTCTAACTTTGCAGTATAGATAAAAATTACCACTACCGATATATAAAGTTAAGAATAGTATTAAAACTGCAAAGGCTCTTGGTCATAATAAATATTCAACTTTCAAATTATTAGACAACTTTCGTCATTCAGACCCTGTTGTTCAACATTGAATTTATTTATTAAAAAGATTTTATTTTTACAATGAGACAAAAAGAGGAAAAATTGTATGTCGCAGAAATATGTAACCATGCGGGTGTCGTAGGTTTGTTAGGAGACCGTCTACATTTAGAAATTTGTAAAAATTTGATCGTTATCACAAATATAGTAAGAGATAGAATGGCTTGATACTTAAGGGATTGGGTAAACGGGGGCGTACACAATTTAAATGCGGAAGTGAAGTAGAATTAATCTGCTATCTGCTGCATCTGATTTAAGATGCCTAATTCCACGAGTCAAGCTGGTGGTTAAAGAGTATACTGTACGAAACGTTTAAAAATTAGTAGTATATATTTTTTTAGTATGTTTAACATTTTACAAAACGTTCTAATGTAAAAAGTTTTATAAATGTAAGTAGTATTGTTGTATTGTATTATTGTTATGATATATTTCATTAGAAAACATCATAATTATATACTATAAATAGATGAAAGGTTATTTATTATATCAGAATCATAATAAAAACAATCTAGATTTGACGGTTAACAATACACAATTTATTACATCAGTTTCAAATATTTAAACGGTCGCAGTAGAAAACATCATTATGTATATTCCGTTTCACGAATAATCCAGTCGCTACTGCGAGTCACGGCGCTCTCTGGTCGAACTTCTATTTAAGGCGAGGCGCAACACAATTTGAGTTGGAGGATGCTCGGGGAAATTCTAGTTGCCTTATCCTTTCACGTAGAAAATTAAACGTCTTACGGTAATATCCGCGGCTCGTGGCGTTGGTTTTGGCAGTTGATCTATTGTCTGTCCCAGTTGCTATGTGTATTCTCTAAACACAAATTACCTCGCTGAAAGCTGATGCTTATTTAGTGTACCAGGATTTCAATGTGAAATCTTTGTGAAATATATTACTTTAGGTATGTGACAAAAAGTGTGTAGTAATATTTATTATTTACATGGTATTTACAAAAAAGTGAACTATGCAAGACCATGTATATAGTGGTATTAGTAATAACTTTTAAGCGGAATTCGTGAGCAATTATTAAAAATCAAGCGAAATAAAAATAATTTGGAAAACGCTTTTGAATTTTGTGTTGAAAATAGGTATTTAAAATATTTCCAGTAATGTAATTCGTTATTTTATCACTTGTAATTGTTAATTAGGTTTTACATTGAAGTGAATTAATTGAGTGAATACTCGAATATAATTATTTGAGTGTTCACTGAATTTATTATGAATTTCCTGTAACCCATCGCGTTGAATGTATTATATTTATTTATTTATTTATTTATTATATATGACACACGTAACAGTGTGCGGCCAATATGGTTTAAAATATTCTACACAATAATAAATATCAAGCCGCTCACCTAAAAAATTAGTGTGTTCTTTATGAACAAAAAAAAAAGTGTTACTTATAACTATGATAAAAATTTTAAATTACACAATAGTTACAACAGATATTCACAAATATAATAAAGCTGGCTTAGTGACTAATATGCTCTAAAAATAAAGTAACAAGAAATCCCAATAAAATAAAAATATTAAAGAGTAAAATGTATGAAAGCAGCAACAGGAATTAACAATTTAACAAAAAAAAAAAATCTAAATAAAAAAAAAAAAGGCAACCTTAATAAAAACAAGTGCAAACTGTCTACTCCGAACCAGAGTTTGAAACAACACACCGAATTACTTTTCTTTTAAAAATATTAGGATGATAATCAAAAATATCCAAATCTGGAAATTTTAACACAATGCTATCATAGATTCTACACATTCTGACCATTGCAGCGGGTTGTAATAAGATGTGTTGTTTTTATACACGTTCAACCTAAACACTCTCGAAGACCTACATCGATACTGGGTGTTAATATTAATGTGTGATAAGAGATCAGAACATTATATCGTAGTAAAAATGAAGCCTTCTATATTACGAATCTTATTATTATTATTTAGATTTTAAAAGTTTGTCTTATTCAGGCTTTATGCAACTGTAATTATATATCATTTCAAATTAATAAAGAAACAAAGTCCACACAAAACAATAATAATTCATATCTTATTCATGAAAACGAATTCTATAAAAAGCCAGACAAAAAGGCTTTAAACTTCGGTCTATACATTATGATTCAGTTCATTCCATTTGGTTGCTTTTCGCACCTCGGCTTATGATGCACTGCGGATGCTGCATTTGCATAAAAGCGTCCATTATCCACAGTTTCAGCGAAATAAAAAACCAATAACTACCGGTGCTTATTATCTAGAGTAATTAATGCTATAAAGCTCTATAATAGCTTATTTCGGATATATTTCGGATCCATTTCACTCCATTATAGTAATTTACATAAATAATGTACAAAAGTAAAAATCAAATAAATTAGTGATGAACATTTGATGACGAATTTGTTATATTTAAATATTAGTCATTTGATGTGGGAAATTTGAAAGCTGGTACTCGTTACATATGCAAAGATATACATGAAACAGTGAAAGCATATATTTTGGAAGCTTTGAGCATATATTTATACTAAATTAAAGCATACACGTATATAATACGAGACAAGGATTAAACCAACTTCCACTCACTAACATTTGATAATTCCAACTTATTTAAACAAACGACTTCAAATTACACGCTGATTCCACTGAAAATAGAATACTGGTAACTTAATTTACAATGTTCTTTAGAACGTTGAATTCTCGCTCGGCTTCTATCTATCAATTGTTAAGTAAAATTAGTGAGCCAAGGTCCGGTGGTTTAGCTGCACCTGTTCGATTTACGAGGGCAGCACTAACTCAGCTATCGGATATCCGACCGACATTACATTTCTTTAGTCAGGCCACGACAAATGCGGATAAATGTAAAAATAATACAGAGTAGAGAAAAATAAATAGTATCTTAGTGTTGCCCCGGGAATGGTGTCCGATTCAACTTGCAAATGGTTAACCGCATATGTGGAACTGTATTACATATAAATTTAAAACATTGTAATAATGTAGTTCTAGAACTAGATTGCAAAGATATTTTATTTGTCTATATTTTCTATTGGTTGTTTGATTTATAAATATTTTTAATTTTAAAGTGAGATACCGCTGGGGTAAGTGCCCGATCCTTATTTCGCGGCTCTCTTTACCGCCAACTGCCGGCTTTTACTAAATTTAAGTCGGACTTTTTCTTTGAATGCCTTCGTTAAAGCTGATTGGATTATACGCTTTTTCCAATGACAGGTAACTTCTTTATTTCATCATGAATATTAATTCTACTTTACGCTTTAGGTACTTTTAAAAACTATTGTGATTTTTTTCAATCCATTACCAGCCACTGTTGAACATGAAGATTTTTATAAAAGCCATAAGTTATATAGCCATAACTTATGGCTTTTATAAAACTGTATTGGTATTAACGTTTTGCAAACTATTTATGACATATAATCTAGACCAGAAAAAAAAGTTTCGTGATAATTTATAATGACCATGACCCATAAGACAATCACTTGGCATTTTAATTAGCAAGTACGAAAAAAAAATGTTTAAGCATAAACCGTGTAATAAATAAGTTATTATTTTTAATGCAAGCTTTTGGTTTCTGTGGTCAATAGCTAATACCGTTAAAACGAAAATATTATTATATTAAATAAATTGAAATACCCTTTTCATATTTTACAAATAGAACGTAGCGTTAATGAGTACCTTATTAGTCAAATACTAAAAAATACAAAGAATATAAGTAGTATTTTGAAATGAAATAAAAAGTTAGATTATTATCTACTCCATAAAATAATTATTATGTTGTGCCTTGTAATGGTTTATTTTACAAGAAAATATTAGTGATATAAATTACTATATATAACATTTTGTAATATCTATGTTAAATTTGTATTCGCGTTCGGTTCTGCTGAGTAAGATCAAGTCCCGATCTTGGGATGTTCACAGGTGTGTTTCGAAAGACCATTTAGAAGATACTAGATTGGATATAGCTAGGATTGAAAAAAGACATTTCATATTAGTGATAAATTATATAAAAATTATAAACAAGTTATAACTATAACAATATTGTTTATTGATAAAAGTTTAACAACCTCAACAAACTGTAGCTTTATGAATAATAACCTTACAAAAATAGATTGTTAAATTTTTTCCGTAAAATTTAAGCTGAATATAATATTATATATGCATTTATAATATGAAATGTTATACAAAAAAAAGTTCTAATTTAGACCCACCTCGTAGACATATCTTATCTTATCTTTCATTTCCTCAGTCTCAAAATTACTTTCCGTTAAAAATATCGTGTATTATAAAAAACCCCGTTCGACCGCTCGTATATGCACCTGCTTTCCAATCACATGAAACGTTCGTTGTGTGTAAGCCTTGTGTTGATTTATTTGAAAGGAACTAGAAACCTTGTTTGCAACATACGTCATTGCAACATAGGTGGTCAACTATATTACTGGCATATTTTGACGTAACAAACATTTTATTTTCCGTATTGAATCTACGCGCGTTGTCTCGAAGAAAATGCTAACATATTTTTTTAACACGGGTAGGTACAGAAAATAACAATATACCAATAAATAATTTAAAAATAGTTAGATACTACAACAATAATATACTTTTAATCACTATATAACAATAATTTATTATTGATGTCACAAACAGACAGCATCAAACACATTTTGTGCTTGTTGAGTCGCGTGATTTGGCTGACATTAATTTATGGATAGTACATGTAGAGTATATTTTGTATCACTAGTGTTGTTTTTATGTTGAACGATCGTTACATAACATTGACCTGATAATGTGTACAAAGTTTATTCATAGTATTTATTATATGAAAACAAATTAATTTGCACTAACCAAAACCCTTTGATATGGTATACCTGAGTCATTAATAAAGAATAGCTTTGGAAAAATACAAGCTTATTTTGGTTTAACAGTAGCATTTCTCACACATACCTGAACCAACCAACCAACTGAACTTTTAGTAGCCTCTATATAAACTGTAAACTGAAATGATGATATAAAGTAAAGATCAAATATTGTTTGAGAAGGATTATCTAAATAACTTGTTATAATATTATCGTTTACGATTTATTCTTAGTTAAGATTACAATATTGATTTTTTTAGTTTATTTTTAGCAAAAATGTATATAAATACCTATGGCATATATTCTTCTAATCAATAATAATTTTACAGGTATTATACATTTACTTTACTGCAGTTTTAATCGATTCTTCGTTTGGTTTGTTTGTGTAATTAGTTCCTCTACAGGTTTTTTAAAAGTAATTAGCGTAGCTAAGATGAAACGTGTCAAAAACTGAGAGTCTTTATGAAGCTTCGAGTAGCTTTAATTTTTTTTGCCTTTATAAAAATCAAGGCATTCATCAAGTTGGTTATTAAATTCTAATGTTTCATAAATATATTATAAATATAAAAATATTGTAAGATTGATTTATTATTAAAGAGCTACGCAAACCTCTTGTATTTTATAATAGATTAAAATTACCTCGTATTACAACGAATAATTATTGGTGTGCAACAACCTTTTAATTGACAATATATTGATCCTCTTAGTAGTATGTCGCCAAGTTAAAACAGTCAGGGTTCATTAATCACAGTCATTGTCTATAGCAATGACGTTAATATGCAGTGGGTCCAGACGCAGTAAGATGCCGCGGGCATTTCGTGACGCATATACATAAATCCTTTGCACGCAACCTGACCTCAGTTGGTGTTTCCTCAGTTATCTAGTCTTAGTAATAGTTTAAATGAAACATTACGAGGTAATGAAGTTGTCATAAGGCGAATTTCCTGCTACATCATAGGAAAGTATGGTCGAAATTTGCTAAATTGTTTATCTTATACGCGAGTATAATTTGTTGGAAATTATTAACTCAATTTGTTATTACGTAATTTGATTCAAATATTTATTAGGAATATACACCCAAAATATCCAAAGGATATCGAAATTAAAATAGAGTTCATTCCTATAGTTAGATATGTTAATTTTCTTAACTTATTAATAAATACAATAAAATGTATTTTCTAATATATAGTATTTATAATAGCATCTTTATTTAGAATGTACTCTATAATTACGAAGTAAAAAACAATTGTATTTCATTTATATTTTTATTTGTAGACTGCTCCAATTGAATGACGAGATTAAGTCCCCTTGATTACAAATCATTGCATATTCAAAATGTTGAGTCATATGTCAAATATAAAAGTCAGACGTTTTGTATTTTGTTGGTTGTGATATTGTGAAGTTTAAGTTACTGTTAAAAAAGGTCACATTTTAAGGTAAATTAACTATAAAAGTTACAAAGTACGTTACCAGACCGAACGGACAGGTGTGTTTATTAGTGTCATACTGTTTAATTATTGATTAAACGAACTTATGTGTACTTGAAGTTCTATCATTATTATATGAGGGCTTTGTCCGAGATTAGCGTTAAATTTCCATGTAGTAGACGCTAGATGGCGCCAATCTGCACTATGTTTGATTTTTTTTAATTATTATTATGGTGTGGCCCGAACAGGAGTCGTCATTTAGTTTGGAAGATCTAGTAATTCTCTATAAATGTTGATAAAGATTTAACTATCGGGAAATAATATTTAGGTGGGTGGGATTCTAACATCGAGGGGGAAGCTTGAGTATAACTCTCTGTAAAACTCAGTGTAATTCAACTTACTACAAACTTACTTACAGTAAGTAATTGTATTATCAATGTAATTTTATTTTCTGCATAACACATTTGTAAGGAATTGTACTTCTAAATAAATAATAACTATAACATTAGAGGAAAACTCGAAATCAGACACCCATTATATTTATTATTACAATACATCAGTTTTGAAGCTTATATTAAATTAAAGAATACAGTAAAGTTTATTTTATTATACCTACGATTACCAAGTAATTTAATATTATATAAATCATTTTTGCGAATATAATTTTTATTCAAGAGAAAATTGAAAAAAAAAAAAAAATACTTTTAATTAATTGTTCTGAGTTGAAACCATTGATTAGAAATATACCAAAGCCTATACCATATTATTCCAAAAGTACCAAAATTTATATTTTTGTTCTTTTGAATATTTTTCCTCAGAATCATAAGAGAAAAATGTATCTGCCAGCCGTTGTTACTTTTCTTCTCTATTCTCGGTATAGCCTGTGTTAGATATGACCATAGTGGAACATCCAATTACATTATATTTCGTTACATAGAAACAAGTCGTGGTCTCTAAGAGATCACTTAGTAAGTTTGCAACAAGTAACTGTATCTTGTCATGTCAACCAAAAAAAATATACTAGTAAAGCTATCAAGTGATATTATATCTTCCTTGCTAAGACTACACGTTTAAAACTTATTAAATTCAATTTACTAGACCTACGAGTGTCTATCACTTATCAAATCAAAGTTAATATTTATTTAATATATCAAATTATATTTATAACATGAATGTTAAATATTAGAATATTGCAGGGTCAGTCACATGTAGTTGTTTTAACGAAAACTTATTTCTTCAAACGTCATAAATTCAACAAAATTCTCTCTGTGAAGATACAGAAGCCTGGATGAATTACTAATATTCTGAATAAAACTCTAGTAGATATATTAGGTAATTTGAAATTTTATACCAATTATAGAACGTGTAAAAAACAAGTACATAATATTTAAAAATAATCCATTATATGCAATACATGCAACAAAGTTTGTTACAATACAACTAAGCTGTATTTTAATATAAAAAGATATTATATGTAATATTCTTAAGAAAACTAAGTCCTTGTCCAACAGATAACACAAAAAAGGTCAAACAGATAATACAAAAAAGATAAGAAGACATTACCTGAAAGATAAAAATCCAAGAAAACTTAATGATACTCGAGGTTAGAATTTTGGTACCAAGTCAAGTATTTAGTCGCTAAAAAGAAAAGCATTTAATTGTATAAGGCGAGGAAAGTTTCTTCTTAAAAAAAAATCAATTTAAAATATTCCTGGATAAAGCAATGGGAATATTTATTATTATAAATAATAATCAAGAACCGTTCTACGATAACTTATCTAGAGCATGTCTTTATATAAATTAGGTCTTACAGTGTCTGTACAGTACCATCTTCGAAATTTGTACTTTAGATTATTATTATAAAGTTATTTCCGGTGTCAAGTGGCTTCTGTAAGAGCTTTATATTATATCTTTTTTATAAAAATTATGTTCAATTCACAACTTCCCAGAGCTACTTGATACTTTTATTAACTTTATTTAAAACAAAATCACACTTGTCATAATGTTTGGTTTACATTCGTCTCATTTTTTCTGAATTATTGAT
Source organism: Napeogenes inachia (assembly GCA_959347355.1). Lineage (NCBI taxonomy): Eukaryota > Metazoa > Arthropoda > Insecta > Lepidoptera > Nymphalidae > Napeogenes > Napeogenes inachia. Next base: position 16,987,781 of record OY365797.1, read on the forward strand.
TTACTTCAAGAACATATGAGATTAAATTTAGGTAAATTAATAAATTGGTTAAATTTCAAGGTTGTTTTATTATGATATTTTCTTTATTTTCTTTATTTTTCATATTTTATGAATTTTTCAGATAGTTTATAATGCTGTTGTATCGTTCCAAGTTACTAAAAACATTGTTATTTAAGTTGATTTATAAAAAAACTGCTATTTAATATAATTTTGCCATTAGAGTTATAAGGATTAAGACCAAGCAAACTCTACATTTCATTACTATTGTAATGTTAAAGCTTACTCGCTAAGTAAGTTTTATCAACGTTAAAATGATAACAATTTCAGAAATATAAAATAACATACTGTTTCATATATTCCATCTAGTCCAGTTATTTATTTATTAATATCTTTTCCACTTCAGAGGTTACTTGTGTAAGTCAAAGGGAAGTGTCATAGACTATTTTGATACCAGACTTATCGAAATTACTTAGTCATTTTAGCGCCATATCGATAGTATAATGTTACCATGCAAATAATATTCAATCAGAGATAAGGGTCGGGAGTAAGTGTTTTACAAACAATTTATAATCGATAAATCTTTTTTAAAAGATAAGTATTGGTTTTGTTCTTCAAAGTCCAATTAGCTCATTCCATCAATCAATAAAACTCTTGACTTAATTTACCAAATCGAGGCATAAAACTTTTGTTACCAGATATCGATTTTTAGTTTTTCAACTATTGTAAGCCAGCCCAATAATTATTAGAAACTCCCAAAAATCATAAAATTTCATGGTTGTTATGGATTGAAATTTTATGATTTAAAACCTTTTAAAAAATATATATAATTAGTCGACGCGATATCAAACTTATTATATACGAATATATAATTGTTCATATCTTTATATAAGCACTAAAAATATTCATGATGGATTACTTCGTGCACAATGCAGATATGGACATTAGAGTGAATAATAAATATAATGCACATAAAAATTAATGACAGATCCGAAACAAATGAAAGCCCCTAGTAACAGTATCGAAAATAAAAACAAAATATAATGCATTACCTAGTAAAACTTTTAACATTTTAACCATAATAAAAATAACTACTTCATCAATACTGTAAATCCTTTGTATTTTACTTGAGCAAAAATGAGCTTGGTTTACCTAATCTTTCACTTACTATTAACGCAATGGCTTATTTCAGGCCGATATTCTTCATTCTAGTATGTAATTACTTCCTGTCTGCCTGAATTAATTACTAATCAGATTTTCTTATTGAAAAACAAGACAACGATGAAATAAAACACTCTCATTATGATAGTAATGTTATTGGATTATATTAGTAGTAGTATTTTATTATGATAGTAGTAGAATACTATTAAACAATTGTATCAAAATGAATATCGGTAAATATCTCAGCATATATATTTTAAGTAATGATAATAATGTCAGAAATATAAATAAATAGCCTTTTGTAAGATTCGCATAATAATGAGGCATAAATATAATCAATTTTGACCTTATTATTATTTAACTTTTAATCATTCACAGTTATGCGTGAATATATTTATGACAATTAAAATTATTTTAATATCCTAATTTTAAATGATGAGCTGCTGGTTTTTGGTGCAAAGTCTACATCGACATCGATTTTGACTTATTTTATAAAATTAAAATATTTATTCTATTAGACTAGTAGTTTTAGGCAGATGGCATTGCGTATAATTTATACATATATGTTTGTAAATTAATTATATACAAATTATACTAAGAATCCCTATAAAATATTTATATAAAGGAGAAAAAGGATTTTCTTCAAAGGCTTTTAATAAAGGGTATATGTTTTGTTTCTGGCCCTTTGACGTTTTCACTGAACATCTTTGTTATTAGACGCCTGTCAGATAGCTAATTTAAATATGAATATTTTGCTTAATATGTAACTTTTAGTTTATTTTACTTATTATTTTTTATAAATAACACTTACAGCACCATATAATATTTAATTTTCTATTTTCGTAGTGACAGTTTTTTTGTGTAAGTAAATATATAAAATAAATAAATAAATTAATTACAGTAAAACCTTTCCTTCCTGTAACTAATAAAAGCTTTCCGATTTTGTCTTAAATTACATTATTATAATTATATGCTATTAATGTTTTTTTTTCTTATAAGAATAATGAATGATATGACAAGTAAAACTGGTGAAGTGCTGGACTTCAAGGTTATATCCAAACATCTATTACGTCACTATAATGTAAACATGTAAATAATATGCAATCAACTTAGGAGTTAAACGGGCCTTTGCAAAACAATTTTCAATCGATGAACCATATCAAGAACCCATATATACTACTTCTCGCTTGTTGGTTAATTCTAGGAAAGTATAAGCAATGTTTTTATAAGAATAGCTCAGTTGCATATTTAGGAAACATTATTTTATAAGTCTTTGTAAGGTTTTTTACCATCGTAATTATTGGCTATAACGCAGTACCAACCTATAAAATCTTTCACTGAGTATCAATCGTTGGCGATCTTGACACAAGAGCACTTATCTAAGCGGGCGAAAGGCAGCAACTAGCAATAATATGTTTAAAAACCTACAAAATTAGTAATTTAAAAAGAGGATTTTCTTTTTGCAAACTCTGCATCAACTGCAAATAATAATGTAGAAACAATAACAATATCTCATTTTCTACAAATGTTCATTTTTTTTATACTTATTTAAGAAATGTATTTTATTTAACACATTATTTTTAAATACAACGTTTAATTGAAATGTTTATATTTTTATTTAACCGTTTATATTTTGATCTTTTACCAAAAACAGTATATTGTGAAAAAAAACTAAATAAAATTCAAATTAAATTAAATTAAAAATAATATTATTATATACTTATTGAAGTCATTGTGTCGAGAAACCGTTTAATGAAGGAAGAAATGAAAATGGAAGTAAGTTAACAAGTCAAATAAAGAAATCACGGTATCGAATCGTATAGTCTAAGTCCTCAATGATTAACTTCGTAAAATAGATACCATCGTCAACGTACCTACGTACTACGGTCCCCCGACGCAACAATTGCAATAAGTACTTAATAATATTATTTTTATTCTTTTAAGAGGTCTTTTTGTACCGGGGGTTTTTAAAATTTTTAATTTAATTTTGTAAATATAAAAAGACATCACATTTAACATAAATTGACAAGAAACGTCTGACTGGTTGCAAATGGTGGGTTGTTGCAAAAAGTCCATGAAGAGATCCAAAATAGTTGGAGGTCACAAACTAAGAAACAAAAAAACACATTTCGTGTGAAATGAGTTGCGTGATTAGGATGGCAATAATTTATGGAATGCTTAGTAGCACTCGTGTTAGAGTTACGTTGACCGATGTTCAAGACATGGTTTATTAATGGTATTAAATGATAACATAATTAATTAGCATAAACCAGAACTCTTTGTTATGTCTGAGGAACGAGGTGTGTGACAAAGCTAATTACTTCCGCAATTAGAAAAGGTGAAAAGCATGTGTTAAATATATTTTGTCCTGTGTATAGCTTTTAAACATCAGGATTATGTTATAATAAAATAAATGAAATTCGATTACTTCTTATATTTTAGCTCGTTTTATTTTTAACATAAGGTCGTTGGAAGATGAAGAATTTTTTGTTTGTACTTGGAATTACCTACATTTAAAACAGAACCCCCATGAAATTACTCTATAGTTTGTCTGTCATATTTCTAATTTAATATTATACTTCTATCATTATAAAATAACTGCCATTGGTCCAAATTAAAATACTGTTTGTTTAAAAAGATATTTTATAATTTTACAGGTATTAAGATTTCAATAAGTTCTTCATTTATTTTCATTATTATTAATTTGTAATACATAGATGTATAATAATAAGCTTATAAATAAATCCTTTATATTGCGCAATACAAGAAATAAAACACCTCAATGATAAATGTTAAATTATTAAAAACATGTAGAGTAAATTCTTAACAACGATAATTTTTATTTTTCTATGAAGAACCATTGTATAAAATTTCTTGTGAATTTTTAAATTCTAACATTTCATTTATATACTTTTATCGGTACAGGTTTCTTTCACACCAAGAACTCATTCAAGTGATCTTTGATCTCTTTTACTTGAAACGACGAAGCCCTGTTATAAGTTTTCCGTTCATGATGAGCATAAAAGATACATTTCCTTTCATAAAAATCTAAATATAACGGTAAAATGTTCATTAGTAAACACCACTACATATATATTTTGGTACTTATTTTAATATGTCAACATTAATTATTAAGTCTAAAGTTCAGATTAAATATTTAGTTAGTTACGCGTTTAGACACCTTGTCTTGTGTTACATTGTTATCTGACCTTTTAAGATATATTACATACTATCATCTATTATTACCTTAACAATATTAATTCCAAGTGATTTTAAAGTATACAATTTTATAGTATATTTTCAAAAACTTTCTTGCAATTAGAGGTTCCTAAATCAATAACCTTGTCCATAAAGGACAGGGACTGGTCCTTGTCTGTAACCAAAAGGGACTTGTCCTTTCGACTTTAACTTAAACTTCACGTATAACGCCTTTAAATAAAAATAAAAGACAATAACATTTTAACAAAGTAACTATTTATTTTAATGAATTTAGAAATCAAGCAGCAAATTAACAATTAATACCAAAAATCATATAAACTTTTAATAAAATAGTAAGTTGGCCAAATCTGTTTATTCAACATATTTTATCAGCTATCGTAAGTGTATAAATACATTTTAAAATTTTCACCTTTTAAAATTTTAGTATTTTTATTTACAGAGAGTCGTTTCGGAGTTCATTTAAAAGAAATCGTTTTAAAAGAAAAAAAAAAAACCATATAGAAGCTAATTTGATCTTCAAAATAATTTATATAAAACATTTCTTTTTACACATTTAATGCTTTAACCATATCGCTCCTTGAATACAAAAGGGACACAAATCGAAATCCATAAATTTTACAGGACAGCCAAAACAAATTTTTGAAACTGTTTTTTTATAATATTTCCTATATTTATTAATTAAATATAAGATGTAATTATATCATTACATGCGTATTTTTAGCTCTATCTATCTACAATATAAACAATCTAGATTTGACGGTTTTCCAAACACAATTTATTACATCCATCATTCAAATATTTAAACGGTCGCAGTAGAAAACATCATTATGTATATTCCGTTTCTCGAATAATCCGGGCGCTACTGCGAGTCACGGCGCTCTCTGGTCGAACTTCTATTTAAGGCGAGGCGCAACACAATTTGAGTTGGAGGATGCTCGGGGAAATTCTAGTTGCCTTATCCTTTCACGTAGAAAATTAAACGTCTTACGGTAATATCCGCGGCTCGTAGCGTTGGTTTTGGCAGTTGATCTATTGTCTGTCCCAGTTGCTATGTGTACTCTCTAAACACAAATTACTTCGCTGAAAGCTGATGCTTATATAGTGTACCAGAATTTTAATGTCTTTTTGAAATATATTACTTTAGGTATGTGAGAAAAAGAGTGTTGTAATATTTGGTTTTTACATTGTATTTATAAATTATATAAAAAATATAAACAAGTTAGTTACGTCGCCCCAAACCGCTGAGCTGACACATTCCATTTGTCGCCAGCCAGGTGGCTCCGCTGAGTTAGCGTCTACCACCCATGGGAAGCCAATATTCTAAGTAACTGGACAATGCGCATAACTCTACTGGGTGGTCTGCTCCCACCCGTATTAGCTTATAAAAACTAATATTAAGTTTAGTCTGTTTAAGGTAGTCTAAGTGGTAACTTGTTAATTAAATACCATCTTAATTAAAATAAAATCTTTTTTTAAAAAGCCATTCGCTGCGTAGGGAACTTGACTGGCGCAGCCGGTAGGATTCCGCGTCCGGAAAATAAAAGAAAATTACCGCGACGTACGTTTTCAAGCGTAATTCTCGGAATCCGAACCAGATAAATAAATTTGTCATATTACGTGAACGAGCGTCTGGCTGTTGAAGACACTGCTACCTTCAGGCTCACGAGGGAAATGATTTGGTGAGTAGACCCTAAAGCTATTCCTATCTATTCATTTCCTAATCAACCCTAGATATATGTGTCAATTTAATTGTAGATTCCTTTTAAAAATTAAAAAGGTTCTTAGATATTTCTTTGACGTTTGTTTTAAGTGTTTTTATAAAGTAATGAAATAATATCGAAGTGAAATAAAGTTATAATTCATATTTGAATCAATATTATAATTTAATTAATAATTATAATTGAATATATAAAAAAAAAATTAATTCGAATAAATATAATTTGTAAAAATATATTAATTATATTAAAATATTTTATTATATTAAATTGTGTGTACTATAATTAGTGACAATGGAAAATATAGTGAAAATTCCCGTAGAAATCAGCAACATTATCCCTAAGTTTGATGGAGATGAAAAATTATTATCCCTTTTTATTCGTAAATGTGAATACGTAATTCAAACTTGTGTAGTAGAAAATAATCCAGCACAAGATTTATATCTTTTTCACATAATAACTTCTAAATTAATAGGTCGAGCGGCTAGTTTAATTAGCGAACGACAAGATTTAATTACGTGGAACAGTCTTAAATCAGCATTAGAACAACATTTCGGTGATCCGCGTTCAGAAGAATGCATAGCTATAGAATTAGAAACTTTAAAAATTAAAAATAGCGAATCTTATCTAGATTTTTGTAATAGAATTCAGCATACCAAAAGCACATTAATTGCTAAAGTAAATTTGTTAACAAATATAAGCTTACGAGAAAGTAAAATCACGATATACGATAATTTAGCTATGAATGTATTTTTATATAATTTACCTGAAGATTTATTAAGGATAGTACGCTTAAAATCATGCAACTCACTAGAAAAAGCGTTAAGTATAGTATTAGAGGAAGTTAATTTCATGCACCAATATAACTCAAGAAATAAAATGATGAAGCACCCCCAATCTAATTCTGCAATATCATCTAACCCTTATCTAGAAAGGAATATGATGAAACCATTTTTCAATACTATGAAATCAAATAATTATCCTTCACATTTTAAAAATCAGCAACAACCCCCATTTAAACCTCTTCCATTCCAAAGAACTATACCACAGCAATCATCTAAATTTAAATTTGGTATCACCCCTAGTAACCAAATTAAGCTACCCTTACAAAACCATTTTACTCAAAATCAAAATGGATATAGGCCTCAATTTACTCAAAATCAAATTGGATATAAACCCCAATTTAATCAAAATGGATATAGACCTACATTTAATCAAAATCAAGGTCAACACCCTTTTGGTAACCAACGACCAACACATAATACGGATGTGAGCATGAGAACAGCTCCACCTATGAAACCACAAGGTTTCCGCCTGAACGAACACTTAGTTCAGCAAATCGAACCTGAAATTGAAAGTTATAACAGTAGAGACTATTACGACGACCATAGTGACCCGACTATTGAAAATACGCATAAGATGACAAATCATGACGAGACCGTAGAACAACTTGAAAATTTTCACATAGATACCCCTTACCATGTCCCGAGATAATACATTTAAACTGTAACTCTTTAAAATTGCCCTATATTTACATCCCTGAAATTAATGCTAACTTCATGATAGATACAGGAAGTTCAAGGTCATTTATCAGTCCAAACAAAGTAAAAGAATATTTTAATGAATTTAAATACCAGGAACCATTTGAAGTAATTAGCACCCATGCTTCTAGTAGACATGATGAAGTTATCATCATCCCCTTATTTCATACCTTTCACAATCCTGAAACTCATAAATTTTATATATATGACGTAGACGGACGATACGACGGATTAATAGGAAGTGACCTTTTAAAACAATTAGATGCTACAATAGACATGAAAAATGAAATCCTTTATACTAATACCACATCAATACCTATCATTTACAACCCCACTAATGTTATTCATTTAGACCGACGTTGTGAACAGAGAGTAAAGTTACCAACAAGCTTAAGAAATGGCAATGCTATTTTAAATTTCAAACAATTTTGTGATGGTGTTAGAATGCCTACTGCTTTAGTAAACTGTATAAATGGATATGCTACTACAATTATTCAAAATACCCTTGAGACAGAACTGACTTTGACTATCACTAGTCCCTTCATAGTGACAAAATATAACCCAAGTAAATGCCATATCAATAAATTAGATGACACTAATGACTTAGAAATAGACCAAATACTCACTGAAAATTTGACAAAACTAAGGTTAGAACACATGAACTCAGAAGAAAAGAAATCTATACAACAACTCTGTATAGAATATAAAGATATTTTTCATTGCGATAAACTACCCTTAACTTTTACTAACGAAGTTAAACATCAAATCAGAACTCACAACGAAGATCCCATTTATATACGACCTTACAGACAACCCCATGTTATTAATAACGAAATTAATAAACAAGTAGAGAAAATGATAGAAAATAATATAGTTGTTCCTTCCCACTCTCCTTGGAGTGCCCCTGTCCACCTAGTTCCAAAAAAACTTGACGCTAGTAATGAAAAAAAATACCGTTTAGTAATTGACTATAGAAAATTAAATGAAATAACTGTTGACGACAAATACCCATTACCTAACATAACTGACTTATTTGATAAATTAGGGAGAAGCTCTTATTTTACTACCCTTGATTTAGCAAGTGGATATCACCAAATTGAAGTTAAAACAGAAGATAGACAGAAGACAGCATTTAGTACCAATGCAGGACATTTTGAATTTACACGTATGCCTTTTGGACTTAAAACTGCACCTGCAACTTTTCAAAGAGCAATGGATAACGTACTTAGAGGTTTACAAGGCATCCACTGCTTAGTTTATCTAGATGACATAATCGTCTATTCAGTTAGCTTACAAGAACACATAGAGAAATTAAGAACTGTATTTGACAGACTAAGACAGACAAACTTAAAAGTACAACTAGACAAATCAGAGTTTCTACGTAAAGAAGTGCTTTACCTAGGACATACAATAACAAGTGACGGACTTAAACCAAATAATGACAAAATTAAAGCCATCTTAAACTACCCCTTACCCCAGACAACGACAGAAATTAAAAGCTTTCTAGGACTTATAGGTTACTACCGACGTTTCATAAAAGACTTCGCCAAAATAACGCAACCGATGACAGCACGACTTAGAAAAAAACAAACTATGCCCGTTACTGATAAAAAATATATAGAATCCTTTCAAAAATGTAAAGAACTCCTTATTAATGCTCCAATCCTTCAATACCCCGACCCTAGTAAACCATATATTCTTACTACAGACGCCTCAGACTTTGCTGTTGGCGCTATATTATCACAAGGACCGGTTGGAAGCGATAAGCCTATTGCTTATGCGAGTCGCACATTAATCAATGCTGAAACACGTTACAGTACCACTGAAAAAGAACTTCTAGCCATAGTATGGGCTGTAAAATATTTCCGCCCCTATCTATATGGTAGAAAATTTAAAATTATTACCGATCATAAGCCCCTTGCATGGTTAAACTCTCTAAAAGATACTAATAGTCGATTAACACGTTGGCGTTTGAGACTTTCTGAATATGATTTCGAAATCATACACAAAAGTGGTAAGAGCAATTGTAACGCTGATGCACTATCACGAATCCGTTTGAACGCTATAGATGAGGACGATAATGTTTCAACCATGGTAAATGTAGATCCCCTTGAAGAAATTAGAATAGTTACTGAACAATTGAAAGATTTAGAAAAGTCAAAAAAAGCTACTTTTCCCGAATCCCGACCATCTAATATATTTGAAACTGAAAAGGAAAAATCCATAAATATCCAAGATACAGATTCAGAAACAACCCTTTCAGTTAGATCTAGGAATGGTTCACCTTATTCTATACCATGTCCTTCCAGTTCTACTTTAACGGCTTCTGAAAGTGACACGATTCATTCTGCACGTGACACAGAATCAGAAGGTATTCCTATATTACAGGAAGCGATAGATACGAAACCCAATCAAATTTTAGTATATACATGGTTCATAGATAGACTTACAGTAAAGGATATATCTAAACCAAAACAGCGTATTTTAGAAGTTCATTTACCTAAAAATAGACCAGATTTAGTTAAGCAATTTTTAAAGGAATATATTAAGAATAAATCTAAATATTTTATATACTTTGAGGATGATATACATCGCAAGCAATTTACAGAAATAGTAATATCTTTATTTAAAAAAGAATGTGTTCAATTTAGGGAATGTACAAAACGCGTAAGTTTGATGGAAGACGAAGCTGATCAACTAGAAATAGTTCAAAAATATCACGAAGGAAAAACTTGCCACCGAGGCATTAGAGAAACATTAGGACATATTAAAAGAAATTATTTTTGGCATAATATGGAAGAAACTGTATCAAGTGTTATTAACTCTTGTGAAATATGTAAAAAAATGAAGTATGATAGAAACCCAATTAAACCCAAATTACAATTAACCCAAACTCAAACTAAACCATTACAAGAACTCTTTATAGACGTATTTTCTATTGAAGCTAAGTATTATCTAACAATTATTGACTCATTTAGTAAAATTGGACAAGCATTTGAGATCCCAAATAGAACAACACCTGAAATAGTAAGAGCCTTAATAAAATATTTCTCTTTTTACGGTGTACCTCTCAAAATTAGTGCTGATCCAGGTACTGAATTTAATAACGCTTTATTTAAAGAGCTTTTAGCAATGTATAAAATTGAAATTCACATAGGAACGGCTAATAATCCTAATTCCATGGGACTCATAGAAAGGTTCCATTCAACCATTTTAGAAATATATAGGATAGCTAAATATGAACATAAATATACTGATGCCGCTTCCGTAATGACGTACGCTATAATGGGCTATAATCATTCAATTCATTCAACTACTGGTTTTACCCCCTTTGAAGTCTTATTTGGACAGACGGAATCTAGAAATACATTTGATATAGATTTTGAAAAACAGTATTTTCAACAACTCGTTAAAGAAAATGTTAAACGAACTAAATTCTTGTATAAATATATAATTGATAAAACTATTAAATCTAAAGAAAAATATATTGAAAAGAGAGGTGGTGAAACGGATTTTAGAATAAAACCAGGAGATACAATATTTGTAAAAAGCACTAATAAAAGAAAAGGTAAAGATAAACCTCGCTATGTAAAAGCTCAAGTAACTAATGAAATATATAGGAGCACAGTCCCTGTTTTAAGAAATAACGATCACAGTACCAAAATTCCAATAAGGAATGTTAAACGACCTCCACAGGTACCACCTGCTGGTCATGATGCTGGTGACGTGGTCCCAGGCCCTTCAACTTCAGGAGTTAAATAAAAACCCTGGAGTGCTGCCATTAAGAAATGGTCTAGCTATAGTAAGTAACGATAAATGGACTATTGTCAAAACGTTAGATTTAAAACCTATTATAGATGATTTAAAAGACAATTTTTATAAATGTACCCAGTTAGATAAGTTAGTTAATAATTTTGAAAATGATTTTATTGAAAATTTTATAGATGTTAAGATACAAGCTACCTATGTTAAAAATTTAACCATGATGAAATTAGAACAGATTTATCCAACTGTTAGAGTTAAACGTGGACTTATTAACCCCTTAGGATCTATTATTAAAATAATTACAGGAAATCTAGATAATAATGACGCTATTAAATATGAAAAACTAATTAATGAAATTAAATTAGAACAAAGTAAATATAAAAATAAAATGACGTTGATCACTGAAATGATACAGACAATTACGAATTCTACATTCCAGTTAAATGACAATATTATATCAATTAATTTAGAAATTCAAGAATTAAGACATAATTTATCAGAAATAATTAAGAAAGATGCCCTTAATCATATAGAAACCCAAATTATTAGTACATACAATTTGTTAATACATAATTTTCAAACTATTTATATAAAATTAAATGAAATAGAAACCAGTTTTGCATTAAGTAGATTAGGAGTATTACACCAATCAATTATTAACTCTAACATGCTTTTAAATACATTAGAAAATATAAGTAAGTTAGAAAAGCTAGCATATAGTCCTGTATTGAATAATTTAATGAAAATTGAACAAACTATTTCAATAAAAGCATACCTCAAAGGAAACTACATTAACTACCTTTTAGAAATACCTATAATTGAAAATGACACTTATATCTATTATAAATTACTTCCTTTACCTGTGTTGTCCCATGACTCCACTTTCATTATTGTTCCTAAATATCCTTACCTAATAGCAAAAGGGTTGAAAACTAGGTCTTTAGATAAACCCTGCAAGGAGATTGAAAAGGCGAGTTTCGTGTGCTACGAGAGTGAAGTTATTCAATTCAATACTGATCCCTGTATTACTGAATTAATGAGCTATGCTGAAAATACATCAATTTGCAACCCTGTTCCTGTAATCACGGAGGACATCGTGCTGCAACCGCTGCAATCTAATACATGGACCCTATTTGCAAGAAAAGAAGAAATACTTACTAGAATATGTTTTGATGAAATTTACCGACAGAAGATTAAAGGAACTTACATAGTCACCCTAGATGATCCCTGCCAGGTAAAGATTGGATCTATAACCCTGAAAAAGCATCAGACCATTTTAGAGAACGAAACTTATTCTATGCTACCAATAGTTAATTTGCCTTCAATATACGTTCCTGAAACTTCAAGTTTGAAAGCAATAAATATAAAAGGTATTGACCTTACGGACCTGAAACTTCTGGCCTACACTTTGAAGAAACCTGAAATAAGTGAAAGTGCTGAAAATAACCGAATAGTGAAAAATATCAGTGTATGGACAATTGGACTGTATATTATAGTTTCAGTGATTATGTGTATTCTAATTTTCAAAAAACGTAAATTTATATTAAGAGTGTGTCTCCGAAGTTCTCCTGCTTTACCGGCTAACTTCGATCTTAAGGAGGGAGGAGTTACGTCGCCCCAAACCGCTGAGCTGACACATTCCATTTGTCGCCAGCCAGGTGGCTCCGCTGAGTTAGCGTCTACCACCCATGGGAAGCCAATATTCTAAGTAACTGGACAATGCGCATAACTCTACTGGGTGGTCTGCTCCCACCCGTATTAGCTTATAAAAACTAATATTAAGTTTAGTCTGTTTAAGGTAGTCTAAGTGGTAACTTGTTAATTAAATACCATCTTAATTAAAATAAAATCTTTTTTTAAAAAGCCATTCGCTGCGTAGGGAACTTGACTAGTTATAATTATAACAATATTGTTTATTGATAAAAGTTTGACAACCTCAACAAACTGTAGCTTTATGAATAATAACCTTACAAAAATATTAACTATACAAAAATAGAGTGTTAAACTGTTTCCGTAAAATTTAAGCTGAATATAATATTATATATGCATTTATAATATGAAATGTTATACAAAAAAAAGTTCTAATTTAGACCCACCTCGTAGACATACCTCTTTCGTTTCCTCATTCTCAAAATTACTTTCCGTTAAAAATATCGTGTATTATAAAAAACCCCGTTCGACCGCTCGTATATGCACCTGTTTTCCAATCACATGAAACGTTCGTTGTGTGTAAGCCTTGTGTTGATTTATTTGAAAGGAACTAGAAACCTTGTTTGCAACATACGTCATTGCAACATAGGTGGTCAACTATATTACTGGCATATTTTGACGTAACAAACATTTTATTTTCCGTATTGAATCTACTCGCGTTGTCTCGAAGAAAATACTAAGATATTTTTTTAACACAGGTAGGTAATAATATACCTTTAATCATTATATAACAATAATTTATTATTGATGTCACAATCAGACAGCAAACAAACACATTTTGTGATTGTTGAGTCACGTAATTTGGCTGACATTAATTTATAGAGTGTACATGTATAGTATTTATAGAATAGCGCTAGTGTTGGTTGGCGTTCTGTTGACAGATATACAAGACATGGTTTATTAAAGGTTTTATATGATAACACAATTAATTTGCATAAACCCTTTGTTAGGTCTGACGAACGAGGTGTGTGGCAAAGTTAATTACTTCCGGCACTCGGAAAGACGAAAAACATGTGTTGAATATTTTGGTCACGTTTTAAACTTGAAATTATGTACAAAAAACAAAAAGATATTAAATACTTATATTTTAAATTTATACAAATATAAAATGAAAAAAAAAACCTGCGGGATAGCGACGGGTCGGTTTCCCCGGGGTCGAGGGTTCGAATCCTTGCCCATATCGGCTTATTTTTAATTCTATATTTATATGCATTTAATTAAGCTGAACATGACTATACATGTTTATAGATATTTTCAAATATTTTAGCTTGTATTATCTTAAAAGGTCTGTAAAATAAAGTCATATTTATTTTACGCCGCGTTTTATTACCCTTACAACCTTTTAACTTTAATAAATGTTTATTAATATCTATTGTGATAAAATATTTTAATTAAAAATTTAAATGAAAACAATAGCTATTTAAAACCAAATTAACGCAATATTTTTTTTGTAATCCTTTGTTTAAACAATTTGAAAACAAGAAGTACAATAAAATTTTGGGTTAACATTGTAATTTATAGTCTAAAAATAATATTCCGCACCGACTATTTAAATTTATTCACTGTTGTTGTAGTCCGCAGTTGTAGCACTTATAACGCTTTAGGCACTACACTATGTTATTCTATCAAACGAAGTTGCGGAGAACCGCTCGGTTTTAACAAAAAGACAATGTTCCAAAGGATAAAGGTTTGCCCCGTTGGTCGAGTGGTTAGCGCAGACGCCTAACGTGTCACGGCGCAATGGGGCTCGGGTTCGATTCCCGGCGGGAGACAGGCATTTATGTGATGAGCATAAATGTCTGTGTTTCTGGGTTTGGTCGTTTATTAAATATATTCTCAGTATTTATATATGTATTTCTATGTATTTGTATCGTTGTCTAACACCCTTAACACAAGCAAATAATTTGCTTTCTTAGGGATTAGATCAATGTGTGTAATTTGTCCTGATATTATTACTATCAATATTTACTATCATTATTAACTATCAATATTTACTATCAATTTATACTATTAATATGTACTGTCATTATTAACTATAAATATTTACTCTCAATTTATATTATTAATTGACGATTCAAAAGTGCGTGTAAATGCCTACTTGAATAAAGATATTTTGAATTTGAATTTGAATTTAACCCTTCGAGTCGAATTCGAAGGTAAATTGCTCAGGTACTTAAATAAATGCCAGTCTTATATTCCCATATTTGAGCAGCGGGGTTGTCGTAAAGTTAAATGCATCGCCCGGTTTCTCTTAGACAGTTTAACTATCAGCTTAAGCCACTGAGATAATCTTAAATTACCATCAATTTTCTATGGGCAACTAACGGTAAGTTGTCTAACTATTGACGTTTTTACTACTTTTGAAATTACCTATATAATACGGACTTCCCCATCTGAATGAATCTTAATAATATTTTATATAACTTGGTATCACATCATCTATTGATGAGGAACATCTTATATTTAAGATAATTATAATAAACAATATCTTAGTAAATAACAGACGCCTTTGCATGGACTAAAATTGTAAGACCAATCAGAATGGTTAAATCAGATCTTATTTTCGAAGGAAAGAAATACAATATATAATAAATAGAGACAATAATTTCAATAAAACTATTAAATATCTCATTAGAAATATTAAAAAAAATATTAATTATTAATAAATAAATGATACTTATTTTAACATTCAATTACCATAATAAAACAATAATATATTTATTTAGTAATAAGAGTATAGCTGATTAATATAGCCGAATGGCTATATTAATCAACTATACTCTTTATTTTATATTGGATTACCAATATACAAATAAGATTAAAAAATATTTCTATGCATTCAATATATTCATGTCCAGACGATTGTTGCTCAACTGAAATCCATTAGCTAATTCTATATTTCACTTAGCCTTAATATATCTATATATCAAAATTAACGTAATACGATAACAAAGTTGTTTTGTTATTACGGAACAGATTTTATATCTACATGATTAATGATGATGATTGAATTAAAATTGACGTTCGATACTTTTGAGTCTGTGTTAAAGTGATATCTCAAGAAAGGGCAAGATTTAATGACATACAGCTTTCTGTGATATACTCAAACTTAGATAGCAAGTTTTCAAAGACCAAACTGCCTTTCCTTTATGCAAATCTTGGCAATTTCTTTGGTGAGAGCCGCAGGAGACCCTTTGCCAAGTTTGCTCAAAGTCTTTATTTGTCGTCTTGACCTAACTTCTAATCGGGTTACAAAGTGGATAAGTAACCTTATTCATTTGAACATATAAAATAGATGTGAAGCTTTGAAAAATATTGTAACATATTTGAAGAAATACAGGCATTTTCATTCATAGTATGCCTGTATCTTTAAAATACTCTTACTATAAATATTATAATATATAATAAACTTTGTCACCATCATTGTTTATGTCCTAGCTTTGACCGAAAATATTTGTCTTTTTTTATTAATTTCACTGATCTTGTAATTTGCATTTAGTTAGCATTTGCATTATAAATAAAATATAATGAATAAATCCCACTTTGTGTTCATTATACAATGTGTTAAATAAAACACTCTATTATATTTTTGTTACCTGACCCTGAATAATATTATAAGATAATTTCTTTTTTATATCAGAACTTAAAATATTTGGTATATAATAAAAAATAATTATAGAAATAACATAGTAGTATAAAACAAAATTCTTTTTAATACTTTTCTGGAAAAGTATTTCTATAATATTTACAGAACTAAATATGGTTTATGGTATAATCTAATTAAATTTATTACTATACTTTTATGATTTATTTATTAATGTCTACATGTTGATAAAAGTTATGAGGGTATAAGAATTGTTATAATTATTTGTCATAAAAAGTAACTTCTTTGACTTTAATCTAAATGAATAAAATGTCTCTTTAATTTCAACGATGAGGGATGATCATTGTTTATAGTCACTTGGAATTGAAGAAGAAGTTGCTTCGAAGGAGACAGTCCTAAGCTTAAAAGAAATATTGTGTTAGTTTAAATTAGTACAATCTACCTAGTGCCTAGATTGATTATCTCTCATTATAAGTTGTGTCTGAACGTAGATGGTTTAGTTATTCCCGTTTGGTATTTCAACCAAATCTAAAATCGGTTGTTTATTTTTAACATATATATTTTTTTTACGTCTGCTGTTACTGATTCTAAAAAGAATCTAATCTGTCTAAGGTTAAATAAGGTTAAAAACAGTTTATTTTTGATACCTACTTATCTTATTTAACTACAAAAATCTCTTGTTTTTAATATCTATATATATAAAAATGAAACCCGTTTTCCTTGGTCACGGCATCACCCGTGAATGGCTGGACCGATTTCACTAATTCTTTTTTTGTTGTATTTGTTATTATTAGGAGAAGGTTCTTACGGAAAAAAATATTAAGAAAATCTCTCAGAAATATTGAAAAATGTACATTTAATTTTGCATATTTTAAAAAACGCGAGTAACAAATGTCAATGTCATTCACAGCCATAGATTATGGCCGCGTTCCGAAATACAAACCAACATACTGGCCAGGGCTAATGACGTCATAACACCCACGCTATATTGCACTGGTGTCGGTGTCGATTGGCGTCGATTTTTGACGTCATCAGCACTGGCCAGTATACTGGTTTGTATTTCGGAACGCGGCCTATATTGATGAAAGGGCATCGTATTGAGCTTAGTGTTTAAATAAAAATGCAAAGTTGTTCAATAGCGATTTGTAAAAATATTAGTGAAATTATTGAATCCTAAGAAATAAACACTATTATGTTTTTTATTTAATTAGAAAGAAAGAAAGAAAGAAAACTTTTATTCGGGCGTTGTACATAATTAGAATAAAAATAAACAAAAAAACAAAATGCTATAAAATAAACAAACCAAAAACACAAAATAAAAAAAAAAATAAGAAAAGTCAACAATAAATAAAATAACAATAAAAAAACAATAACTACACTAAATAAACGCACACGCATCCCTCATTCTCTCGCCCCGTGTGCAATACGCGCGCGAGTCGTCAGCGCAGAAAAACCGGTTAGAGGACGAGGGAAGGGCGACGCGGTGTGACGTCTATCGTGCATAATCGTAATTGGTCTATAAACAAGATAGTTCTTACGTTTCATACGCATAATAGCATTATTTTATACAACGCCGAATGGGCGTTCAGCTCAGCATGTGCTGACTGTTCGAGATGATACTCGTTCAGGCAGCGCTGATTTTCAGCTGAAACCCGGTATGTGCAGTGACGTATCCGCGAGAACAATGTTTATTACTTTAATAAGAAATATTACTCCACTGTACGTGCTTATAATCTGAAGACTGAAACAGGTAACAATATTCCAATACTAATACAAAACAGTTCATTCACTTTTTAAAATACAGTATAATAATAACACAAAAATAAAAATATATATAGGTATATACAATATTCTTTACAATAATACAATTCCAAATTACATGCTAATAATAATACAACTCCAAATAAGGTAAATTATGTTAATTTTACATAATATAATAATAATAGTAATAATAATCATAAAATACATTTTAGGTTCACTGGCAGCTTTAGCTTTTTACGAGTGATAATTAAAAATTAGTAAAGTCATTTTCAGGAATAGCGAGACCAGGGAATTATGGATTCATTTTTATATGGAGGATTCAGTTCAAATCGAATAGGTACTCATACCTAAGATAGGTCAGCTATACAAAATAAAGTAGTGCATCATTGCAACGCTAAGGCGGTACGAAGTTCGCCCGTTCAGCTAGTTCTTATATAAGATCTGACTAAAATTGTTTTTTTTTTGTCTGACCATATTGAAATTTTACAAACTGTTGACTAACAAAGGAGCCTTATAAATAAAAGGGATATTATATGTCAATTAAATTGTTTTCACTTTTGTTTTCACATTTAAACGTTAATCGGACTATTTCAGACTAAACTTTTGTTCTAGATTGAAGAGTATTACTCATAGAGTTATTTATACATAGAGCAGGGTAGACAGCCTAAGATGTATCCATTGAAAAAAAAAAAAGAAAGTAAATGAATCAAATATTGATGAATAAGCTACCTATCTGTCTCTCTTTTTTGCGCGCGATAAACAAAGATAAGTTTGGGTCTCTCATCTTTCCTCTTTTATTATTTTTGAAACACTCGTACTGACTGTTCTTCTTATGGCTCCCCAACTCCATGTATAATAATATATATGTATATATATGTGGTAGTCTTGAATTGTTTTTGTTTACGGAGTATTGAAATAGTAATAAAAATAGAGTATACGATAATCAAATCAAATCAAACATTTTTAGTACAAAAATCTATCAATAATTTTAGTACAAAATATTGTGAACGAACAGATGAACTTAGTCACAATGAAATCTGCAAAATGTGCCTATTTCTGGTAAATATGATATATGTATTAAAGAAAAAGTATAGCCTGTGGAGTAGGTTTATTATTGGGTGAGCGACCGAACTGTACAGGCTGAAATAGAAGCTGCAAATATAATTGAATTAATGTAGAGCGTAACCATGTATGGAGAGTATTGCGTTTCAGGTATCTATTTTGAGCTGTAAATGTAATTGGTATTGTCAGTTGTCATTTATCCAACTATTCTTATAACTAGCATATAATTTATACCAACAAAAAAAAATGATTCTGTTCATAGGTAAAAATATTATATGATAATATTCAAATGATTATTTTTTGTAATACACGTTCTATTTTATTATAATATTACATTTATTCATTAACGAAGGTATTTATGATAATAAATATTATACGTCAAAAATATATTCATACTATCATTATTTGATTTAAATACTAATCAAATTATTTTAGTAATCATTTAAATGGAGTAAAGAATTATTTCATTTTTCACAACTGTTTATCTATAAAAAACATATCAAAATAGTATAATACTTGTGCTTAAAACAGTTTTGCTTCGAGTTTTATAGGTTAAAATATAAAGTTAAACTGTGAATAAATCCTCTATGATAATCTATCTGCAATGATAGTTTCATGGTAAACATGGTACATATTTAAAGGGAAAATCATAGATATGTGATGGATGCAGATGGCGCTATTTATTTTAAACTGTAAATATTCTCTGACACCGTGAAATACGTAAAGGAAAAAATAATAAATGTTGTATTTTTTTTATTTTTTATTTTTTTTATTTTCATAACGATTTGCAAACCTTAAAAAACATTGTTCTGAATTGAAAAGTAATTGTTTTTAAATGAATTGTCTAGTTTTAAATTAATAGCATAGTTTTGAGAAAATAAATGGTTCATTTTGTTAAAAAACCTTTAATTATTTAGCACAACGCCTCTACACCTTCATATGTTTTGCATTTATTTATATTACTAATTAACTAAATAAATAATAACTAATTAATAAACTTAATAGAGTTATTTCTAGGATGTTTTAATTGAAATAAAGAGAGTTAAAAGCTAGATCTCATCTTCAATTGTTCAGTAATAGAATACGGCCCGCATAGTTTGCGAAGACGAATCATTTAAAAGACGTCGACTATCTAGGATCTAATTCCAAGACATAATGAGATCTCCGAGACCCTTTAAATGGAAGCCTAGCTTTATAAACATTCATTTTTAATTTAGTTTCATAAGGAAATATTAAGTTCTCTATTGTCAATATTTATTTGTCACAAAAAATTACTTAAGTAATACTAAGAAAACATTATAATTTAAATTGTTTTTATAATAGTAAAAGAGTGTTAACTTCTCGAAACTTTTTGATTTTTTGGTGTTCATGTTTTTATAAACAGCTTTATAAAGGCTTCTTTGTAAATCCACGAATCGGAAGCAAAAGATAACCTTAGAATATTTATGCTTCTATCCAAATCCATAGGTAAACTGCTTAGGAATGTGATTAAATAAAAGCGATGTATTCCCTTAATGGAAGCTTTCGTCAGGTTTAATGCATCAACCGATTTGTTCCAGATAGGAGCTCTAACTATTAGCCATTGCTACTAAGATAATCTCAAATGACAATTAATTCTCTACATAGCATTACACTTTTTTTGTTTGATTGCCAATAAATATGTTAGTCGGGTTAAGATTATTTCACTCCATATTTAAGAGTGCTGGGATAGAGTATATTAAGAAAAGACAAATCAAATAGTTCACATATTTTATTATTATTATCATTTATTTAATTTTAATTTTATTATTTACATTTATACATATAACATTAAAAAAAACAACATTATAAATATAAATATAAAAAACAGTATCCCGCCGACGTGGGCCTTACGACCAGTCCGTCGGTGGTTAGGGCGACAGCGAAAGAAACTTCCTCACAATGCGTGCCGTACCCAAAACTGCTGCTCTTTACATCCGACCCTTGATCCAGTTTTTTAGTGAGAGCCTCTTGAGATGATGATCGAGACTCTTCGCTATAAGACCATTTACGGAAACTACCATCGGGACAATTATTGTTGAGTCAACATCCCACATGTCGGTAATCTCGTGAGCTAAGTCCAAGTATTTTGACAGTTTGTCCTTCTCAGCTTTCACAAGATTAGCGTCACACGGGACACTGATATCAACAAGAAATGCCCGGCGCTCTAACCGATCTACCAGCACGATATCAGGCTTATTGGCTACAATAGTCCTGTCCGTTATGATAGATCGGTCCCAATAGAGCTTAGCATGACCATTTTCCAAAACTGGCTCCGGTGAGTACTTATAAAATGGCACTTCAAAAGGTACAAGACCGTATCGAAGATCAAGTTCTTGGTGGATAATCTTGGCTACTTGGTTGTGCCTGTGCAAATACTCTCCATTGGCAAGATGACAACAACCGGAAATAACATGTCTGATGGATTCTCCAGGTTGGTGGCACGCACGACATATATCAACAGTGCCATCCTTTATTATGTATTTCCGATAGTTGTTCGTCTTGACAACTAGGTCAGCAATTGCTCAAGCAAAACCTTCGGTTTCACCAAAGAGATCACCAAATCGTAGCCAAGCCACGGACGCCAGAAGGTCTACATCAGGACCATAGAGTGCCTGGTAGAACCGTCCATGAAGCTCCTTACTCTTCCATATATTTATACGGTCGTCAGTGCTAAGTACTACCGGTTTATGCCAGTTATCTTTGGCTAAGGAGAGCGGTGTGAGGCCATTATCTACTGCAACAATGTCCCGATGCATTCCACACTCAGCATGTAGGAAATATTCTCTAAGATTGCATGCCTCACGGTTGTGTAAGTTTTTGGCATTAAGGAAGCCGCGACCCCCACACTTCCGTGGAATATACAATCTCATCACTGATGAGCGCGGATGATGCATGCGATACATTGTCAATAGTTTTCGGGCCTTTCGGTCCAGGGCATCTAATTCGGTCTGAGTCCACCTTAATATACCGAAAGTATACATCAGCAGGGGCATTACCCAACTGTTGAATGCACGCACTTTGTTACCTCCTGACAAAAGACTTTTTAGGACTTTTGTCAAGCGGTTAAAGGAGGGTTCCTTCACTAGCTGTTTAATGTCCCCACTTAGTATGCCTAAGCATTCCGACATACCAAGGTATTTGTAGGATTCGGTTTCAGAGAGAGATCTGAGGGACATTGTCTCCGAGAGTTGTAAATATTCGCTATTTACAACTCGGCCATTCTGCACATGTGCAACCGCACATTTATCTACACCAGTCATTACTAAACGTTTGCGTAACGCTTAGTAATGATACCAGATCTGCTTTATTTGGTGCAAATAATTTGAGATCGTCCATGTACAAAAGATGTGAAATGATCTCACCCCCTCTGCGAAAGCGAAATCCTAGTTTTGAATCCCTAAGCAACGTGCTTAAGGGGTTCAAAGCCAGGCAAAACCACAAAGGACTCAAGCTATCACCCTGGAAAATACCTCGCTCAATCCTTACAGGTTCGGAAGTAAGAAGACTTCCTCCGCCCCCTGGAAGACAAAGGACCGTTGTCCATTGCCTCATACATGAATTAAGAAAAGCGCATAGATCTGTGTCAATCTTATACACTTCTAGTACTCGTCTTAACCATGTATGAGGCACCGAATCATAGGCCTTTTTATAATCAATCCAGGCGGCGGAGAGACCCTTCTTACCTCGGCGAACCTTTTCATTAATGGCCATGTCAATAAAGAGGAGCTCCTTAGTACCACGAGACCCAATCTTACATCCATTTTGAGCGGGATCTAAAATGCTATTTGCATACAAATGTGTGTTTAATTTTGAAGTCAAAATGGATGTAAGAAGCTTATAAATTGTTGGTAAGCACGTGATAGGTCGAAAGTTCTTTGGATCCGTGATACTACCAGACTTGTGGAGCAGAAAGGTGATTCCTGTTGTCATAAAAGATGGTAGGGATCCGGACACGATGGCTTCCTGGAATTGCCCAGCCAAACGTTCGTGTGAAGACCGCAGCCATTTGAGCCAAAAGTTATGTAATCCGTTCGGCCCAGGACTTTTCCAGTTATGGGTCTAACGGATCGCATCCTGACATTGTCTGGGCTTATAAATATAGCCTCCAATGGCTGCAGGTGTTCAACACGCATCCAGCCACCATCGTTGTGATTAATAGGCGTGGGAAAACGGGGCAACCGAGGCCTGTCGCGGGCTGGTATGTCTTTAAATTCCAAAATCGCATCCTCCAAAGTCCTCCTTAATTGCTCATTATCTTGGGTACTTACGGTTGTAATCTCAACGCCCCCCACATCAGCATCTCCAACCACTAACCCTGCCACCGAAGGAGCGGACGATAACTGGGCTCGCGAATGGATGCTTTCGGTGGTGGATGCAGAGACTGTCACCTCGGAGCGAAGCCGGTCAAGTGCGGAGACATCCAACTCACGATTACGTTGAATAAACCGCACCTGATCCGATAGTCGTTGGGCCGAAACGGTCAACTCTGGTTCAAGGACCTGAAACAAAGACAGCAAACGGGTTCGCCATGCAGTGAGGTTAGTGCCACCCTCTGTCGCCGTATAGTACGCTCGCATGACATTTTCGTTCATATTTTGCGTCCATTTCATGCGGCGCACTGCACCACCGATGGCGGGGGCCGAACGCGGGGCGGTTGCCCCAGTAGGCCCCAATTTAATTAAATTAAATTAAATTTAATTTAATTTAATTCAATTCAATTCAATTCAATTCAATTCAATTCAATTCAATTCAATTCAATTCAATTCAATTCAATTCAATTCAATTCAATTCAATTCAATTCAATTCAATTCAATTCAATTCAATTCAATTCAATTCAATTCAATTCAATTCAATTCAATTCAATTCAATTCAATTCAATTCAATTCAATTCAATTCAATTCAATTCAATTCAATTCAATTCAATTCAATTCAATTCAATTCAATTCAATTCAATTCAATTCAATTCAATTCAATTCAATTCAATTCAATTCAATTCAATTCAATTCAATTCAATTCAATTCAATTCAATTCAATTCAATTCAATTCAATTCAATTCAATTCAATTCAATTCAATTCAATTCAATTCAATTCAATTCAATTCAATTCAATTCAATTCAATTCAATTCAATTCAATTCAATTCAATTCAATTCAATTCAATTCAATTCAATTCAATTCAATTCAATTCAATTCAATTCAATTCAATTCAATTCAATTCAATTCAATTCAATTCAATTCAATTCAATTCAATTCAATTCAATTCAATTCAATTCAATTCAATTCAATTCAATTCAATTCAATTCAATTCAATTCAATTCAATTCAATTCAATTCAATTCAATTCAATTCAATTCAATTCAATTCAATTCAATTCAATTCAATTCAATTCAATTCAATTCAATTCAATTCAATTCAATTCAATTCAATTCAATTCAATTCAATTCAATTCAATTCAATTCAATTCAATTCAATTCAATTCAATTCAATTCAATTCAATTCAATTCAATTCAATTCAATTCAATTCAATTCAATTCAATTCAATTCAATTCAATTCAATTCAATTCAATTCAATTCAATTCAATTCAATTCAATTCAATTCAATTCAATTCAATTCAATTCAATTCAATTCAATTCAATTCAATTCAATTCAATTCAATTCAATTCAATTCAATTCAATTCAATTCAATTCAATTCAATTCAATTCAATTCAATTCAATTCAATTCAATTCAATTCAATTCAATTCAATTCAATTCAATTCAATTCAATTCAATTCAATTCAATTCAATTCAATTCAATTCAATTCAATTCAATTCAATTCAATTCAATTCAATTCAATTCAATTCAATTCAATTCAATTCAATTCAATTCAATTCAATTCAATTCAATTCAATTCAATTCAATTCAATTCAATTCAATTCAATTCAATTCAATTCAATTCAATTCAATTCAATTCAATTCAATTCAATTCAATTCAATTCAATTCAATTCAATTCAATTCAATTCAATTCAATTCAATTCAATTCAATTCAATTCAATTCAATTCAATTCAATTCAATTCAATTCAATTCAATTCAATTCAATTCAATTCAATTCAATTCAATTCAATTCAATTCAATTCAATTCAATTCAATTCAATTCAATTCAATTCAATTCAATTCAATTCAATTCAATTCAATTCAATTCAATTCAATTCAATTCAATTCAATTCAATTCAATTCAATTCAATTCAATTCAATTCAATTCAATTCAATTCAATTCAATTCAATTCAATTCAATTCAATTCAATTCAATTCAATTCAATTCAATTCAATTCAATTCAATTCAATTCAATTCAATTCAATTTAATTTAATTTAATTTAGCAGTTATTTTTTTTTGCAGTGAACCTGCAAATTGTGTCTTTGTGAAGTTAAATTAGATGAGATACAGAAGATCTCAATCTGAAACTTTCCCCAAGGTTTTCGATTTCAGACACAAGTTTGTGCACTCGTGCTCTGTGCTCTCAGCGACGTTTTTCCGTGAAGAGCTAGTACGGCCGGTAGAAAAACCATCACCCGTACTATTTTTTGGTTTAAAGTATAGCTTTATTTTTTATATGATGTTCTTTCATCTTTTATATTGCACAAATATTCTTATTATACTTTACATACATAACCAATGGTATTGTTCTCTCAGAATATAAAACAAACTAAGTTACCCTAGATAGTAGAATGAAAGTGTCTAATATTTGACTGTAATAGAACCTAACGGGAGGACAAATGAGTCGGTCGACGTGTGCCAAATAGTTACTGTAACAGCCGTCATTAAGCACTAAAATCATCCTAAATTTTACTTATTAAATCACTGTATGATGATTAACACTTCATTTAAATCGTTTTCACTTCATTGTAGTTAATTTAAATTGCTACGATCACCTAATGTTTAATTGCTTTAGAATTAAGTGACTAAGCAAAAAAGACAGTTCTTTGATTGATTTGGGAACCCCTAACGAACACTGGATAATTTCTTGTTCTACATACTCGTATAAAATAAGGATAACCAAAAATCATCAAATATGTTCAATTCTTGTAAATGGTATCGCAATTTGAAATATACATTTTGTACATTTCAATACTAGGAGTACTTGTATCCTAAAGAAATGGTATAACTATAATTATGACAGGATTATGTTACATCCTAGTTTCCGTTGTTTTAAACGTATTAACTATATGTTAAATAAAAATTACTTAGACTTAATCTATGTACTAGATTTATAGAAATCTAACCAGATTACAGCATTCTTATTCACCGATTATTCTATGGCAATAAATTATTATTATTGTTAATGTATGTTATTGTTTCTGCTCATTGTATTATTTTAAAGAAATATGTATTAAAAATTCACTCTACTTTAAAATGGTACAGCATAAATATGTAAATTATAAATTTATTTGAACACTTTGAAAGTTTCTGGATTTGTACGGAATCTAAGATTATAAAAGAGAACTATTTTTTAAGATATAAATTTATGCGTAGCAAAGTTTTCATGATCAAAAACTGTGTACATGAAATTAAAAGTAAGGTGTTTATTATTGCACAAATGACTTGGAAGACAGTATGATTCGATTAGCTTATTGAAGCTTACTTGCAGAGATGATAGATGTAAATAGAATAGATACAGCTTCGTAGTGATTGTGTTGGTTGCAATCAAATCAAATATAGGAATCCTTATGGTTTGATGAGCCATTTCAAATTTATATCGATACGTACTTAATTCTAGTTTTTTCAATAACTTGTAACAATAGCAGTGTACCGATCTTTGACAAAAAAACGAAAACTAGTGACCCCCGTGTGTTAACACTCTTGAATATTTAAATAAAAGTTACTTAATTATGCTAAAGATTAAGTTATAATAAGACATTAGGATAAGACAACAATGGACTCAGATGTGAGTAACTCTATATTATTTCGAGTAAAAAGGATTTGTTCAGAATCAAATTAAGTAAGTAATAAAAAATAATGATGAGTTAATAATAATTTGAAGTGAATAATATCTGACCTAAAAATAGTAATTTATTAATTTTTGTTAAAAAATTTTCTTTATTAAATTATTTTTAATGTGAAATGTATATTTTCAGTTTTTAACATCTGTTTCAGTTTTGCTTTGAAATATTATTGACATCAAATTTGACAATATATTAGATATACCTAACTTGTCGAAGCGATATAGGACGCTTTGTATATGAATATGTGGAAGTACAATGGTTCATATTTTTATTTAGTCGTTGAAAATATGCATGATGGATTACGACGTGCACAATGCAGATATGAGAGTCATTAGAACGAATGACGACAGAACACAAACAAATACAAGCCCTAACTGATAGCCACGAAAATAAAAACAAAATCTTATGCAGTGCCTTTATCTAGCAGGGCTTTTAAGATAAGCTAAGATTATATAATTATTAGTGTAAATTCTTTGTATTTTATTATATAGCGAGGAAAAACAAACTGCTAGTTTACTTGATCTTTTACTTCCTGAACGTAAAGCAGTGACTCTCTCTTATCGATATTCTTTAGGGTAACATGAAATTACCGCTAACAAGCCAGCTCGCATCAGTTAAGCTGCAACAGCTGTCAATTAGCAAACCAGACATTGTTATTAAAAAGCATTATTATTAAACAAGAACAAACATAAAATCCATTACAATAATAATGTGAATTCATTGAAGTATTGAATACTTTTAAATATTTGTGTCAAAGGGAATAATTCAGAGCAACATTATTTTAATGCAATGCTTCATGAAACAGAAACCATTGGATCTTTTGCAAGATGGAATACATTTTGGTGCCATAATATGTTTGGTTTTCCTTCGTTTTCCGTAAAAATACAAACATACTTTTAGATAACAATAGTTTATTCATAATTAAATTATTCTTAATACTGTATATACATCGTAAAGTAATACATATAATACTATAATAATGTTATATATATTTTAGGATTGCATTGGAAAAATAAAAAGATATTTAAATTGTTTGTGCTATTAGATTGTCCGTTTTAGATAGTGCTGACGTAATTTATACTAAGAGTTTGTATAATAATTCTTAGAATATTATTATACCTAGAGATTATTACATATTCCTATAGATTTTTTTATAACGGATGAAATATGTTCATTGAAGTTTTCCATTGCTTGGGCGTGTGTCAGATATTTAATGTTAGCTAATTTAATCTAAGTAAAATCAATTATTTTTTTATAGTATTCTTTTTCTTTATATATAACACTTGAATATTTTAGATAGATAGATAAGTAGCCTTATTCACATTCTCGTTTTTTTGGGTGAATACATTTTTGGCTGGTTTCCCTACGAATTATGGTATTATAACTCTACTACTACTACTACCTATCTATAATAACTCTATGATGTTTATAACATATTTAAAATATACTAAATGTCTATCATTCAGTTTATCGAATGACATTGATTTTTTCAATTAACTACAGCTGTCGTGTTAACAAATGTACATTCCGGCGTGTAACATTGATATAATTACATTTAAAGACGAAAAACGACTTGCTAAATTAATTTAATTCATATTATTCATATTATCTGATTGAACTTAAAATTCGTTTCTATTTACGTGCTCTATAATTTAAGTTATTGAAATAGTCCAGCTTGTTTTGAGATTAATAAATTAATTTAATGTATGTGTAGTTTTAAATGTAATATTAAATTCAAGTGAGCTTTTATTTTAAAAGATATTTCATTTCAAAGAATAATTCTTGAATTATAATACTAAAAGTTATGTCATAAAAAATATTTTTGTTTAGTGATAAGTGCTGAAGTGTAGCGCACTTAATTACTGTATGTATCTCGGCATGTAGGAGGAGCGAAGTATGTGTGTGTATAAAATAAATGTAAGAGTAGGCCCTTTTCTCACAGGTAGTACAATTACCCTACAAATAGTAAAAAGTACTGATAATCACGAAATATTTATAATCTAATTCCTTTCAAATCCTCATATATCTTTTTTATTACTAATATGTGTATAATAACAATTGATTCGTTGAGCAAATTGGAAATTTCTTTTGAATGGTGATGTAACCAATCAAATATATCAAATAATATGTAGTAATTGTACATACGATAGGGAATAATGATAGTTTCAAAAATAACCAAATGTTTATAATTTTCTAAGACCTGTCAAAGTATTTCGTGTATTGTGTCTTGTAACAAAATTGCTCCTGCTTCATGCACATGAAACGTCTGTTGTGTTTAATCCTGGAGTTGATTTATTTAAGAGGAGTTACAAAACTAGTCTCTTAGGTAAATTTTCATTAGACCTACATTCCACCTATAATTGTCAAACTTTAGATACACGGTTCCTAAGGGTGAGTTTATGGAGAAGAACCAGCAAGAAACATAACATCATCACTATAACAAGATCAAAAATATTTTGTTACAACAACATTAATACAAGTATTTATATAAGGATAATTTATTGCTCATGTTAGAATCAGTCAACAAAAACATAGTTCGTGTGAAATGAGTCGTGTGATAAAGCTGACAATAATATATGGAGTGCCTTGTAGCGCTCGTGTTGCGATGTTATGTTGACCGATCATAACATATGAGGTACCTTAAAATGATATTATTGATGTATAGGACACGATTTATTAATGGTATTATATGATAACACAATTAATTTGCAAAAACCAGAACCCTTTGTTAAAGAGTTGGATAACGTTAAATACTCCCACAACTTAAAAACTATATAAATAAAATATTATGCGATATGGATAATCCAACTTATATTATAAATGCGAATGTAAGTTTGTTTGTTACGCTTTCACGCGAAAACTACTCAACCGATCATTATGAAACTTTGTACAAATATTTTTGGAGGTATTAGAAGTAGCATAGGATACTTTTTATAAAAAAAATATCTTTTTAGCGGGAAGTTCAAAAAATTTTGAAAGATCAAACATTGTTTGTCAATAAACACATAGACGGAGTCGCGTGCAACAGCTATTTTATTATAAGACTTTTCTAAAATGGTTTAGTGGATTAAAAACGAATGCTCTCTAAAGTGCAGTAATTTAATTATAATTGTTACTACACAGTACTTTCAAAAATCCCATACTCATTAGAAATAATAATAAAAATAGATACTTATATAAAAGAAATATATAGATACATACATGATAACCTTGTAGGTTGTTGAGTGCATGAACAATTATAATTATTTATTAATCAACATTTTTTTCTGACCTTCTTTTTATTTACACTAAGTTTTTTTTAAGAAAAGTAAGTAATTTTATTTTATAAGTGGGAGTTTATAATTGTTTAAATGGAGAAATTCTTGTTTCATAGACTATAAGCACTAAGATCTACATAAAATATTTTAATAGCAAACTAAGTGTATAATAACACGGAGCTAGAATCGTTACATGAACTAATAACTAAAGTCCGGGGCATAGGAATTTAGATGACGTCATAATATGTGGCAACGTTGTAAAAGATGTATATATATAAAAATATTAATATAAAACTCGAAAATTAGCTCTTTCTGAACTTATTTCTCATCAATTTTGTATATGAAACTATTTCCTTCCCCTTAAATCCTTTTTTAATTAAATACAATCTAAGGTTTTCTATAGTCAAAATAAATATTTTCATATTCTATAAGAGAAAATTTGTTTAGTTTTATTTCCAGAATATACCTACTTGTAATTATCCTTAATTAAATAGTGACGG
This sequence comes from Napeogenes inachia, assembly GCA_959347355.1. Lineage (NCBI taxonomy): Eukaryota > Metazoa > Arthropoda > Insecta > Lepidoptera > Nymphalidae > Napeogenes > Napeogenes inachia. The sequence goes on from OY365797.1 coordinate 17,019,075, forward strand.
AATAGTGTAGCGATATAATATGAGCTTTAAGCATCGAAATACGATTACGTAAAGCTTCATTTTCTTATACATATCGAGGTTTTTAAAAGTCAAAACATAGAATCAATAACTTCCTAGTCAGATATCACAAGGTCCTTCTAGCCGTTTTGGGTTTTATCACTTGTTTGATTTGAAGTAATTGAAAATTGTAAAATCTTTTGTCAGAACGTAATTTCAAATGTCACCCGTAGAACAATTTATCTTCCAACTTTCACTAAGCCGTGGTAGTAGGTGTAACAAAAAACGTCGAAGATTTATACTAGATTGAGATTTAGTACTAAAATTAGAGAACATAGCTCTTTTATACTATTTACAGCATCCAATAGTGTAAGAAAGATTGGAAGAACTATACTCGTTTCTTTATTGTAAAGATGGTACTGTTTTTTTAGGAATGTAATTTATTGCTAAAATTAAAGTCAAAGTCAAAAGTCAAAGTCAATTACTACAGCATCTTCTTCTCGGTGAGGCGAAGATAATTAACAAATAGGCTTGCTATAAAATATATTTGAATGTAGGCTAAAACTTAAAAACTAATAACCACTTATGAAAATGTCATGCATAGTAAAAAATAACAACTTATCTATTATTGTATTAAAACATAATTAGAAGTAAATATATAACCATTTCTTTAAGTTGTTTCTTCTAATTATCTGTTGGAAAAAATTAACGCATAAATAATATAATATAATATAATAACCGTACTCGTTACATAACTATAAATATCGAAAAAGAAAGCGGAGCAGAGCTATCAAAATGATGAAAGGTAATACTTGAACATATTCCAGGACAACAAATGAATCAGTATGTAATCTGCCATCGGATCCAATCGTCTATATTTCTACCATTTTATATAATATTTTTTCTCTTATATGTTCTTATATTTTATTGTTATACGATTCATATATTTTATAGTTTTCTATACTATTAAAATATGAAAAACACCATTTTTTTACTTTTCAACACAAAAAGTATTTTATATTTTGCACTGATTGTTTCATCAAGAATAAATATCAATGGTTAAGCAAAGCAACGGTCAGAAACTACATGTGAGATTGTGATAGGAAAGTTAAACTTGGAGAATTAAACCTTATAAAAGTTAAACTTTATAATTGATGATTATAATAAATGTGCAAAAAATATATTGTAAAATAAAAAAATATAAAAAAAAATAGGAGTAGAGCATGTAATAGATTTTCTCTTAAAAACATTACAGCATCGTTTATATTATACATTGCTAGAATAAGCTAACAGAGAATAGAAGCGAAAAACAAATAATTTACTTCGTAAAAGGTTTATCGGTTTGAAATTGTTTTGTAAGGGACCGTTCAAGGATCAACCTTCTTCCCTAACTTTTAGGGTATATTATGTGCATGGTAACATTTTACGTATTTATATAATCCTTTTATTAAGAAAAAAAAAATATAAACAAGAAATATTAAAATTGCTTCTATGAATAAGCTTCATCATTTAATATAGCATTACCGGTTAAAGTCTATGTGGTGTAATGTTGGCACACTTGACACTGTTTAAATAGCGATCATTAAAAAAAACAAAATATTCTTATGAAAACACCATTACTAAAAGAAACAATGTATTTAGCTTTATTGTTTAGTTTTATTTTATTTTTACTTGTTTTAACTTGTTCTTATAACAATTTAAAACTGGTTGATAAAAATGTAAAATATCAGATTAGTAAACCATGCCAGAACCTCACCATCACCATGAATACTTTTATATCAAATATAATTTCATTGGAAAATTTTCGCCTCCAAATTAAGTTGGAAAATACCGACTAATAAACCATTCAGAGTATACTTCTAATGTTAGTGAAAAAAAAAACAGAAAAAATGAAATATAAGTTTCATTTTTTCTGTTTTTTTTTATATTTTATAAATAATTCATCAATTATATTTAAGTATATCCCTTGCGTTAATATAATTTTATTAACGCAGGGATATACTTAAATATAGTTCTTTAATTATTTATATAAAAACCTTCCAGGAACTATTATTACCTTACTTTTCATACAATAACGATGTATCAGATAAACAGCATCGCGATTAGTTTCAATAGAGTTGTTCATATAGCGGGGTATACTTTCACAACCGTAGGGTATAGAAGTAGTATATTAGAATCAAAAATTATATATTCTTTGCATGACAATAGTATACATTTTTTTTGTTGATTCAAAACCTAATCAATGTATATAACATTATGTTACATTCATTGATAGGTGTATGAATCCAGGAGAATTTGGTTATAATGTTGAGATAAAAAACATTAGGAAGTCTAAAATTTTTATTATATTATTAAAGAAATAGTTATAAATTTAATAAATTTTCTGAAAATAGTTACGAATTCATCAGATTGTAGTAAATAGTTAATATACATTTTTGTTACTTTATAGGAGCTTTAGGATAAAAATATTTAGCAGCTTAATAACACTTATGTGTACGCAGTGAAGGCTGACAGAAGTACTGTTCCACAATATTTAGGATACCCAGATTATTCACAATGACATTCACATGGATAAAATCCAATAGAATAAACTTTGTTACCTCTAACATTTCAACTATTTGTTAATTTGAATTTTGTCTGTGTTTCTATCTGACCTTAAAGTTTGTAGGAATCATCAAAATAGCTACGAACTCCGTCATATGGATTACATTTCTGAAATTGTCGTTTCGTTTTCGTGTCTAGTAAATTTCTTTTCCTATAATTCATAATCATTAATTGAATGTCGGGTTAATATTAGTTTTGTTAGTATGTTTTCATAAGCGAAATATTTAATTTACAGGTAAAGTTGATAAGAACTTAAGTTTGATATCTAGATACTTACTAATTTTTTAAGAAATATTTTTAAGATTATAGTGATCAAACAGTTGTTTGATCCTAACTTTCTGACATATAACTTAGAAAGAATAACTTGTTACTATAGATATAATATAATGCAATTTATGCCAAGCACAATTAATATCACTGGAAATTACATTTCAAAAATAACTCACTTAATTTGCATTCAGGTCGTAAACTAATATAGATTTTAGCACTAAGTCTGCGATTTGTAAAAATTTCTTTGTTCAATAAAGATTTAATATATAAATAAATACAATTATTTTGTCGTTGATTGATATAAATATCAGAGATGATTTTGCCTTACTAACTTAGCCGGTTCAAGAGCTGTCTCACTTTGCTTTAGTAATTTTAAATCATGGAGTCGAGTTACACTAACTGTAAGTTCTTTGCGAAGTTTTAAAACCCAATTGCATTAATGCTTAGTCGGGAATTGTCATTCCCGACTAAGCATTATCTGGATCTTATTGGTTACACTGTCGTAACTAATAGCATTGACACAATAAAATTTATAAATTTATTAGGATAATTACACTTACACTAATCAACTACATCAATCATTCTACTTCAATTTAAGCGTTTACAGAATAAAAAATTAAAAATATACAATTTCGTCTGACATTAGTTGCGTTTTGTTGCACCAAACCGTAAACAAACCAAAACAAAATTCAAAATTTTGCGTTTTGTTACACCACTTATAAAAGATGATGATGATATTTTTATTTTTATTGTTTTATTTTGTATAAATATCATATTTTAATACGGCCTATTATCCTATTAACCTAACAAAAACAAAAAATATATATAAATATAAAGGTTCAGCTGTTATTGAGTTATACATAGTGTAACTAACACTGTCTTTTATATGTTTAGATTTTAGACATAACGGTTACGCATTTTTTTTTGTTTTAAGTAAATATTTTTTCTTTCTTTCTCCTATTTAATATTATTATATTATAATTAAAAAAAAATCGGTCACCGGTATTCGGTACTTATATTATACATAGTATTGGTAACGTACACGTAACCAATGTTTTTATTCTCACAGAATATATAATAAACTCAAATAGTAGTATAAGGCAGAAGAACGAATGTAGCTGATATTGGCCCCTAATCAAACCTAACGGGTAGACAAATGTGTCGTTCGACGTGTGCTAAATGGTCACTCTAACTGCAGCTATTATTCATTCAGATAATCTTTACTTTTACCAGGTATGCTATAGTAATATTATATATTAAAAGAAATTATTGTAAATCATTTTATAAATATCTTGAAAAAAAAAACCAATACTTTGAATATTTTATCTTAAGTCATCAATTACTGGTCTGCAGAATAGTGTTTCTTTTATCAAACATAGAGAACCCTTTTGTACGTCAACAGTAATTGTTAAAAAAAATGATAAACAATACAAAATTTTTCATATATTAAAAGTAAAAAAGAAATAAGCCGTGTAAGTATGGACTACGACAAAGTGTACGTATGTGATATGCTGTTTAAGACAAGTTTTATTCAAGATTATTGTGGATGCAAGTAGAGTAGGATTGCGACCAATAAACAGAAGGTAAACCTGCACCTTTGTTGTTCGTTTGTCAAACATTAAAGATAATCTCTAACCATAGGAGCATCTTTTGGATTAATAACCATACAAACTTGGAAGAAAAGGTCGATGTTCTAATGTAAGATGTACAAATTATTTGTATTTAAATAAAAAGCGCACATGTCTTAAAAGTGTTATATATATTATATTTAATTATTACAGAAATCATACTACATCACTGTAAACAAGAAAAGATTGTTGCTCGATTAATCAGAAGATTCTAAGCGTACATTCCTTCATTTTCTGTTCTAAATCTATACTAATATTATAAAGCTGAAGAGTTAGTTTGTTTGAACGCACTAATCTCTGGGACTACTGGCCCGAATTGAAAAAATCTTTTTGTGTTGAATAGTCCGCTTATTGAGGAAGGATATAGGGTATATATCATCTCGCTGTGACTAATAGAAGTTAAGCTGCAATGAAAAATGCTGCAAATTTAATATAATCTAATAGGTTCTGACTGACTTAGTTATAGCATACAGTCTAAACCGCAGGTCGTAGAGATAGTAAAATTGGAGGATACATTTGTTTTTCAACGTATTGGTGTACTAAGAAAAGATTTTTAAATTCCACCCTTAAGGGCTTTAAATATCAATTTTGTATGGAACTCGGCGGCAACACTAAAAACCATGCGGACGAAGTCGCGAGCGACCCTAGTACTTTTTTAAAATACAAAATGGCTAGTTCAATGAAGCTGTATTAAATTATTAAACACGATCAGATATTTTTTCAATGGTTCAGAAAAAGAACCTATGTATGAAATAAAGGATAATAGCTACGCCGTTTACTACATTTAGCTGGCCTTGTTTTTAAGGTTTTATATATTAACTATGCCTTAAAGAATTAAATTAAAATGTCTATTCTTGATTTCAATAGGTTACAATTTAATTGTTAAGATATAATATCTAATATATAGTTGTACTAAAAATAAATATATGTTTTTAATTTTAAAATCAATTTTAGTTTTTTATCGAATTTTCATTTCAGAAATACTATAATTATGTTAAAACATAGTAATCATAGCAATCAAATATAAGTGTGAAGATACGTTGGTATGCAAGTATTGAGAAGAAAATATAATTATTAGAAATCAGGAATTAGCGCCTACGAAATAGGTATTACATTGCCTAACATTTCGACTAGGTTACAATGAGCATATGACCAAGGTTAGTGCAATCTGGTATATTTAAATAATATACAAAAATGATATAAATAAAATGTGCGTATTGTATATTTACAATAAAAGTTAAATTGTTAGGATTTGTATATATTTTAAGTGTTGATTAGATGGGATAACATTTTGTTAGAAGCTTGTTAGGAGCGGTGCAAGGGCAGCCGAAGTCGCTATCAACAGCTAGCAAAATTATATTTTTGAACTGTTCGAACCAATAACTAAGGAATTTCTTTATAGTTTCGATTAATATCGGATATAATTATACATATATATAAAAATACCTATATATATATATCATTAAAATATTTAAATGATGCTCATATATATCATTATAATTATTAAGTCACTAATATAAAGATGTCAAATCGTTATTTTTATCCCAAGAGAATAATCAAACAAAAATAAATAAAAACTGAAAACTAGCAGTAATTATTGAAAGATATTGTTGTTAACAAAACCTTGTCTTGATCTATTATTCTAGAACCATTACCACGCATGGTCAGATACTTAGTGCAGGAAATTGAAATGCTCTTGTGGAGGGAAACAGGGAAGATTAGTATTCTTGTCTAGAAATACAAAATTTACTGAAACGTATTAAAAGAAGTTTTAGTTTTGTTAACCAGTATAAAAACAATAAAACTTAACTAATTAAACTATAAATATATTTATACAGTGATAATTTATATTAATTCACAGAATATTATAATATATATTTACAACATATAAAAACATTAACTTAAATAGAATATATTACAAGCACCAACAAACTTAAAGGATAGCCAGAGAAACTAATATCACTTAAATTAAATTAACAAACCCTCTTGATGTTTCTAAATATCATTATTATATTATGAGACAGAATTACAATATTCATAGTAATATTCAAAGTAAAACAAACTTAATAATAGTTATAATATATTAAATTAACAAAATAAAACTCCATTGTATTTGAATTTATTTGTAATCTTTCTTGTTAAATATCTTGTAATATTCATTAAAAAGACAATAATAATAGTATTATTGTTATTACCTATGTCTACAATAAATTTTAATAACGAGTAATAAATAGCGCTTTATATTTATCATACCCTCAATATAAAAAAAAACAAGTTCTTGCATTGTAAATAATGGATATTTATAAATAAAATAAATAAATAAGTAAAAAATATTAAAAACCTAGCCTTATCTTAATTCGACTTTAATATATAATTAGTAAATAAATAAAAATTAAATTAAATCAAACATTTTTTTTCTAAAAGCACCCAATCTTAGAAAAGTAATAAAAATCAAAAGATAAATAAGTTATCTGGTATTGATTTAAAATTACTTGAATAGCTGATAGTGGCAGATATAGACACTCTTGGGTACACGCCGCATGGCCGGTTTATCCATACAACAGCTTTTATTACTAGGAAATACCAATCACATTCGATCAACTACCCTACGATTGACATTTACTATACTTCTAACTCTATGTTATGTAAATATACAGTATTTCCGAGTAGTATTTAATCGAGATAAGAGTAATAAAAAATTCGACCACTAATACGAAATTCCAAATTACCGATAAATAAAGCGGCAACTTGTATTACAATTGCATACATCAACCATTTAGATAAAAAAAAAATAAAAAAAACTAAAAGACCTTCATACAAATAGACGTCTAAAGAGGATAAAAATAATATTATTACGTACTTATTGAAGTCGTTGCGTCAGGGGACCGTTGTACGTAAGTTGACTATAATGTCTATTTTACAAAAACTGTCATAGCTAATGAATGAGGACTTAGACTATAGGATTTGATGTTGTTATTTCGTTGTTTGCCTTAGTAACTTACTTGAATTTTGAATTTTTCCTTCATTTAGTAGTCCCCCGACCGAACGACTTCATTAAGTACCTAATAATATTATTTTTATCCTATTAATTTTTTTTTTTTTATCGGGGGTTTTTAAAATTTTCGTCTTTTTCTATTTTTTTGCCTGTCAAAATTAATTTACTTTCTTCAATTTTGTACTAAATAAACCCACGAAAACACTTATTTTACTTGTTTAGGTTTTCACTATTAGTATTGAGAACCTTTAAAGAACCTTTCACCAGTACTAAAAACAGCTTCATATCTTGGAGACGACTGCTTCTATTTCAACCAAACATATGAACCATCTCGATAAAACAACCTTTCGATTAAAAAAACCGCATTCAGATCCGTCCCCGCGTTTGGCAGATACGTTGCCACTTTCCACAGACAGCCACACGGATACACAAACACAGATCGGATACGGGTCAAACTTATAACACCCCTCTTTCTGGATCGGAGGTTGAAAAAAAAATATCACTATATATTTCCTATATACATTTCCCCACAAATTTCTAATCAGATTTTTTTATATGATGATTATTTTTTACAATAACCTAGACATATCCATTTTTTTGATTTAATTAAAATTTAAATTTGATTATTGATAGATTTTTTTAAATAACTTTTACCTTAGAATCCATTTTCCTTTAACTCCAGCTCCTGTCTGTCTGGCATTGTTGGCAAATGGTTAGTGCTAATAAGACTTGTCAATTAAGTGGTTTAGAAATGTCAATAATTTTTAGAACGTAATAACATTTTTAAATTCTAGAACGTAATAATTTATAATAAATATTAGACTCTTAAAATATATGAAGTAAAAAACTAATTCACGATAAACATGCACCAACATACATACACAAATTCACAGTAATACTTATTATAAATACTGTGAATACATTTAATAAACGACCAATCCAAGAAAAAAAGACATCTATGTTCATCACATACATGCCAGTCCCTGTCGGGAATCGAACGCGTGCACATTTCCGCCGCTATACATTAGGCATCTGCGCTAAGCACTCGACCAACGGGGAGGTTTAATATATGTATAATCATTTTAAATACCTAAAATACATAAAAATTTCAATGTATTCTCTATTTATCTGTATCCCACGTTTTAAAGTTTAAATTTAATCCAATTTTTTACAATTAGGTTGAATTTGTAAGTATTATTTGCGTCTTCCTAAAAGGTGAAGTCTTTAATCGTTTTACTGCAAAAATTTAGTTCTTCTAATTTCATCTACTACATAAAATACTTAAATTGCATACGATATTACATTTTATGTAACCATCTATACCATTATATTGTAACCAGATGTTTATATATAAGATAATTAATTAAAAAAATTAAATGTATTTGAATAATTATTCTTTTATGCGATTAAATTGCAAATTAGCGTGTGATCGATCTGCAGCAAATCTGTAGGTACATGGGGAAAGTTTCAAATGCTTTATCTTCCTTCTGGTCGTTGGAAGGACGCAAGGGTTGTCACACAGGGAGTGTAAAGAAAGGGCTCTAGGAAATCGGTTTTCTTATTCACTGTATATACTCTATAAATATAGATAAAACATGTTATTAGCGATCTTCCTTAAAAGAATGTTTATAACCATAATGATAATAAATATTTCTTGAATAGGTACTGTAAGAAATTATGCACAGATTTGTAAATAATAAATATATATATATTTTTCTTTTTGTTAACAAAATTATTTACTACTTCTTTATTCCACTATTTTACACGATTACGAATATGTAATATTTTTTCCTATTTTTTAATGGAAGGCCAAAAATTAAATAAAAAAGCAATATTCTTTAAATATACTTTGCAGATCATATCTGATAGTGAGTCAAAATCGTATTTTTTTAGAACGAACAGACCGACTCTAATGTCCTAATAGATGAGGGTCACAATAACAGGAAGCAGAAAAAATGTCTGATGCCTATCTTCTAAAATAATATGGTACGTTTTTTTATATTGTACTATCATATAAATGTTTTGTTTTTATTTAAATTCATAAAACTTTTTTGTTGAAATATTTTTTATTTTTTTTAACATATTTTTAATACATTGAGTAAACAACGACAGTTAAAAGAATCCATCTAATACAGACTTGTTGATTAAAATATTTCAAGAGATAAGAAACAAAAATCAAACACTCCTGTTGAACATTTTCGGAGCAAATTGGTTTTTAATATCTTAAAAAAAAATAAAGTCATTCATAAAATAAGACTATTATCCTCTGTGAGCAATTAATACATTTTTAACAAAAAAATACTAGAATGTAGATGTCTAAGACATAGCATATTTTATTTCTAATAAAATGTTTTTAAAAATTATGTTATATTAATTTTAGCCAAACATTATTATTGTAACAAATACTTAATAAGGTAATAATAATATCGATGGGCATTTCGCATTTGTCTTTGTTTTGTTATATTTTAATTTTTTCCCTGAAATTCTCCTCGAATGAATTAACAAATATATTGTGGCGCTTATATTCTCATCATAGAATGCATCTCCAAAAGAGTCAAACATATTTAATACTTGCCGCCTTGTCAAGGATTTAGAACATTTTTCCTAAGATTTTTCAGACGTTCTCTTACATAAATCTTACACTGTTCTATACTTATACTATAATTAAATAATATTAACATTTTTCTTATAATAAAAGCATAATATCGTTTCCTTGCTTGTTAGGATCACTACGCTCCGAACTGTGAGTAAAATAGCCAGATACAAATATAGGTATATCAGTATCTCCAGATATTCATGGATTCGGATTTCTTGTAGTAATGTGGATAAGTTATGAAATATCCTTTTTCGGAATAGTAATTATTCCTATACTGTGTAGTATTAATATCTAATGAAACGTAAAAACTCTTACAAGCATTACCTTAGCTTTTGTGTATATTTATGTCTACATCGTTCTTCGTGAATTGTTATTTTGGCTGACTTGGATACCTGCAATGTTCAAGCTATATTCCATCATGCATATTTTCAGTGACTAAATTAAGGTCGAAGATATTGTATGTTCTCATATTGATATAGAATTCGGCCTTTGTTGTGTCGACCCGCTATATTTAATATTTCAATACATAAGTTTCTATTTTACAGATTAATTTTTAGAAAAGATACATGAAAGATGATAATATTTTTATTTATGAATACGTCCACTATTAATATCTTGCAACAACTACGGTATACCTTTTTTATAAAAAATAATAAAAGAAAATGTGCTCATCAGCCGTTTTATGTGTTGTATATATTGAATTCTCAGCTGGTACGTAGCGAGTGAACGTACGTGTCTTCTGAACAAATATTTCTAAGTCTGAACAAAAAGATATGGACGTGTCCACATGTAAGATAAGGGTTCCATTGTACCGGGACTGCACTTTGCACATACCGAAACTGAAACATTTCTTAAGAATGTAACGAGAAAAAATATGGCGTGGGTACGCTTCAAACTTTTAATTCAGTGAAGAGAATTTAGTGAAGACCGATAAAATAACATGAACAATGAAAAATAACTAGTATATACAATATACATTAAGCTCATCGGAAATGCTAGCCAATAATGATTTATTGAGTATTTATTCGTTAATTTTTTATAAAAAACTTTATGAATCTTTTAACGTCCACCAACCAGATTCCTCATAATTAATAACGACTTAAAATAATCATAAGGTTATTTTATTGTAATAAAAATCAGGAATAATAATTTAATATCGTAATATTTGATGTTAAAACTGCCAAAAACAAATTATAAATAAATGTTTTCGGCCCTAGTCGCGTAAGTTTATGTCGTTATACGTTAACATAACATTATCTAATAAAACATTTTACTTTTTGTGCAACGTTCAAACCGCAATAACTATTCTTAAAAAAAAAGTAGTCAAACCTTATCAGAGGAATTAAAAAATCATTAACGAGCCTTTGTCAATAATTGAAACACCAAGCTCACCAAGAAAATATCTGAGATGCATCGGAAACCCTGAATAAAATTGATTTAAATTAAATTTTACTATGAGCGAAACTTATAACAATTTTCATATATACAATGGTAATAACATGATACAATAAAACCAAAATTACATTTTTAAAATAGGATAAGACAATGAATCAACGGAGGCCTTTATTTTAACATAGTTTATTAAATTATAAAACCGAAAACCTATTTGAGAATTTCTTAGTTCTTATTTTATATAAGCTGTTTAAAACATAATATTCTAGTTGCAAGTTTGCGTATGTAAAATACATAAATAACATAAATAAACAGGGCAACATCCCAGATTTCTCGATTTATTTATGTTCAATTCGATTATAATGTTCAATTCATTACCTTTCGACCTCTGTTATTGGTCAATGATTATGGGATAAGGCTTTGCACACCAATGTGACTTCCTCGTACTATTGTGGTTTTCATCAACCGAATCCGGTAAATACAATACTTACACGCGGCTGATACTCATGAGAGCTCGCAACTAGTTCAACTTGCCCTGTAACGGTTAAGCTATTTTTTATCGTCTCCAATCCATTATGGAAAAACATACCCATTCAGGAGAAGGCGAGGACGATCATGTGGATCTCACGCCTTTAGTAGGCGTGAGATCCACATGATCTCACATGATCACACACTTTCAACACACCTAACTTCATACTGGGGCGACACAGCAACGTTGACGCACACATTCGCGTTGCTCCGACAGTAGGCCGCGTGAGCTGTCACTTCCCCAACGGGAGACGCGTCCCCCAACGGTGGACGGTGTCCTTCGTGGAAAATCGTGTAAGGACTCCCGTATTTTTTGATCCAAGTCAACAGAGACAAGCCAAGACATCTATCTTCACCGAGACGACAGCAAGTTGCTCTCAAATCTGTCTGATGTGTCCACCGACCCGTAAACAGGCCACTAATAATAGTTACCGCGAAGGCTGTTTAACATCACCAGACAACGTTGAGTGTGCCAAGAAGCGTCTGCGACCGCTTCTGAACCTAAGCCACTGCAAGCGCCCCTACACCAAACCCGGAGCAAGAAGTCGGCCTACTCTACGGATTTGAAAATATATAAGTTTTTTATTCTGAAAAATAGCTGCTATCTTGAAGTTAACAATCGTCTGTAAGTCTTGAGGAAATACATGTAATCTTGAGCTAACATATCAGTGTATTGATTTTTTTAAGGTTAATAACATATCATTATTAGTATGAAAAGCTATTATTTAAAAAAAATATGTCTTACTAATTTCTTATTACTTTCAGGTAGTGATTCTAAATATCGTAATAAAAATGTAAATATAATTGTCGTAATCCAAAATTCAAGTATAATAAACATCTATTTTAAAAAAATATTTGAAATATGATATATCTTTTGGTCAATTATATTGAAAGTTGTAAAATATTAAACTAGGAAAGAGAAGAGCAGAGGAAATTGTACAAAATGAAAAATAGGAAATATGTAACGAAATTAAAAGAAGCGTAAGAAATGGAGATTGTATAAAATGGAACATTACATATGTACTGATTCGATAGCTTAAGAAATATGCTGAATATCATTTCTTTAAATTATTATTATAATATACTTAATTGCTGACATTTACAAGATTTTTTTTATTCTTATTACAAAAAGTTGAATACTTTTATATTTTTAAAATTAGTAATCTTACATATACAGTAAAGAAATATCGGCCAAGTGTGAGTCGAACTCACGTACGAAGGGTTCCGTAGTATTATTTAATAGTATTATAAAAATGTAACTAAAAATGTAAGGTTTTTCCTTTATATTTATTAAAAAAAAATTGCTTCATGCCTAATTTCAAGATTTTAGGTCGGCTTGAAGTCCTTAGGTACAGTCTTTTAGGTTTTAATTCCCTTGCGAATATTGCAAGTTTGAAAATGTGCGGTTTAAATTGTTGTTTATTTTGATTACGTTGACATAGAAGTTTGATATTGTTAGTTTTAAGCGACAGTCGACTTGCGTATTTGATATAAATTTCAGCTTAATACCTCTACGCGTTCCTGAGCAAAACTAACAGACGGAAGGACGGACGAACGACAAAGTGAGTATAAGGGTTCCGTTTTTTCTTTCAAGGTACGGAGTCCTAAAAATAATATTAAAGGAATTTATTAAGTGATATATACTAAGTATACTTAAGTATACTTTGAATATATTATTAGAATATATTAAGTATAATTTGCGTGATATGTTGTTATATAACTATCATCTAACAGGATACGGCAAGAAAAGTGTCTTCTTTAAAAATAATAATTTATTTTAAATATACTGCAATGAAGAGATCCGAGCAATCATTTACTTAGAACAGTCGAGGTTTGACCGTAAATAAAGGTAAGTTAAGAAAACTATTTTCAATATGTATTCTCTACTTTTTCAAATAGCTTTTGTGAAACCTTTATATTTATTTGCTATATATTTACTATTAAATATTTATAAATCGATCTTGACAGAATTACCTAATACTTTATGTAATTTTTCAAAGATATTAAACGGAGAATCTGTTTTAAAAATTAATAAAGTTCTTATATCTTAGTCGTATTTCATTTTATAGTATTATATTTTCTTGAATGAAAATGAATGAATTTTGATATTTCTCTCGTTTCTTTGCTCATTTTTGATGCTGTTACGTACCTAAAAGTAAATAATATTATTTAATTTTATTTATTATAAAACTACGCCAAAGTTACGTAGATTACGTAACCTTGATTTGTAATTTTATCAAAGAAAATTATAAGGATTACGAGTAAAATCTAGCTAACACTACGTTGCATTACTGTTTAAGTTCAGAAATTCACGGTTGTATCTAACATGAAAAATGGAAAGATGTCTTCAGTAATATAATATAACATACTGTTTCATACATTCTATTTAATTTTGTTACATAGTAGAATAACGGTTGTAGCTCGTATGAAACGTAAGGTATTTTATTATTAACACAAAGAATGAATTGTAAACTTCCCATTCCTTAGACCTGTCAAAAAGATTTTATACAGAATTATTGCTGACGATCGGTTCTCAATGTTGAATATTAAATCAGATCAGTCAACAACAATAGACTTATTGGTTTGTGGAAACTCACTTAATTATTTTGTTTTTTAAATTTGTTTAGATTTCATACTAACTCGTGGGCGTACTTGAAAATGTTTTGGTTTAAATAAGGCAATAGATTTAAATTATTCTTCGATCACAAATAAATCCAAATACAAATAAATCCACACACACTAGACATATTATGCTTATCGACCAAACTGTAGCACTAAACCTATTAAAACTACACATTGCTACGCCGTAGACTCGGGGAAGCGCACTAGGGATAAACTTGTTTTCCAAGTAAATATTATTTTTGTAAAATCTCAATTCGTACCACTTCATTAATTTAAAATTGTGCTATGTCAAAGTACTCAAATACTTTGCCATACAACTACTTTCACACTTCGACATATTTTAATCTGAAGCCAAAGAAACAATAAGAGAATTTGTTGAACCATCATTAGTAAAAAAACATTGCAATTATTACTTTATAATCAAAACCCTATATTAGTTTTGAAAATTATGAAAAAATATTTCATCATAAAATATAAATTTTATACTTATATACAAGGTCTATTTTCATTATTGAACTTTGGTAAACATATTTGGCAGGGTTTCAAATAGCTGCCTCGATCTAGCATAGATATAAGTTGCAGTCACTCTTATTTTTTTTAATTGTGTACTTTTTCACTTTACTTAAAATGAGCAATGATAAAAAGGGAAGAGATGGTTTTTTTTATTATAATTTGAACATTTTATGTCAGAGATTGTATCTTTAACGCATTAGACTAAAAGTTTAATAATTGCTTCACATTGTACAACCTATTTTATATAACTGTGTTAAGGTTGCTTGATTTATTATTAAGTAAAGTAATGAAAAAAGACAAACTTGTAAGAACTTTAGTACTTGTGTTAAATTTAGACTTTTCCTTTGACCATTCCTGGTAATAAGGAAATTGAATGACATAAGAGAGATTTGTTGTTTTGAGTGTTGTCAGTGTTTCTACCTGACCTTTAAGTTTGTCGGAAACTTCAAAGTAACTACGAACACCGTCACATACATTACTGAAATTGCCATATTTGTTTTCGAGTTTAGTATGTTACTTTTCGTGTAGTTCAACACTTGTATTTATTTCCTGTGTAACTGAAATTTTCTTATTCTATTTTATTAACAGAAATGTTTTTAACAATAATAAGTGTTATAATGTATGTTTTCAAATATCCATTTGTCCAGCACAAATAATATAAGTGAGAATCTTATTTTTATCATCATGTTTAATTATTATATTAGTGTACAGTTTACCTAGATTACCTGTATCACTAAAATATACTTAGAGTTGGTTAGAACACGAATTAATTTACAAACTACTTAACTAAGTACCAACTCCTTTGACTCGTGATTGATGCTCCTTGGTGTAGAAAGTTTATTTAATTTACCGTAAAGTTTTAGGAAGTTAAATATGATGTCTCCTTGTAGCTTTAGTACAGAAAATATGATGTCGGTTAATGGTTATATTAGCAATTCTTCTTTGGTCATTATGAAAAATGAAGTTTCTTGAGTCAATTTAATAAACAAAATTAATTTAAAAATTACTTTGTTACATACAAACATGGTATTAAAAAATAATTATTTTAACTTTAATTTATCAAGAATCTCAAGATATTGTTATTGAGTTTTGTGTGCATCTTGCATTATAAGGCTACTACAAAAAAGACTACTACTTTAGTGTGTAGTATTTGTGAAAATCTAAGAAAATATTAATTATTTTATTATTATCATAGCATTGTAATTATCATTTCTAAACGTAGTTAATTTATTATACTATCGATTAACGTTTAAGTAATTAGTATTAACAATTAATAGTTCTTCGATTGGTTTGAAAAACGCTTAACGTACACTGCTCTATCTCCTGTTTTTAATAAATAGATGTCCGTTACTTTTATGAAGATGTACAGATAACTAAAAACATTGAGATATTTGCTAAGATCGTATAAATGGTATTGTAATTTGAATTAAAGAAAGAAGAATAAATTAAAGAAGTATGAACTAATTCATACAAATAGAAGTGTACTAACAAAAAAAGACATCTCAAAAGTACTTATGTATTCAAACAAAATGTTTCTTATGTGTTAATTGAATGCATTAGCAGCATAAAATACTTTAATGACACTATTTTTACTATCAATTTCAAGTTGGCATAATGTAATAATTGGTTTAATATATATATATATATTAAATAGGTCAATACAGAACAAGAGATACAGAAATATTGATATTTTTAATATGTTTCTCTAATTTTAATTCTGATTTCACAATATGTTTATTTCTGTAAGTTTTAAAACTAAATATCATATTTTTTAATATTTTTTAGATAAATAATACCGTAACGCGTGGAACGAACCTAAATTTGTTTTTAATTTTATATTCAATTTTTTTTTTTAATTTAAATAATATAATACATGTGCATTAATTTAACCTTGCAGAACGTTTGACTTCTGGTATAAATTTATTATTATAAAATGGATATCTACGAACTGAAACATCATTCTTTGTACATTAAAATGCTGTCTTTTGTTATAAACGAAAGAGAGTGAAAAATAATTTGTATGTGAAGCACCCTACAATATTTACCTATTACGTACGGAACGAAAGGAAATGATAAAATAATCTTAATATTTCAATAAATACTTATAAAAAAACTACATTCATAGTTATTTAATAAATAAACTAATATATATTTATTTTTAATGTATTCTAGCCTAGTTTTGCGAATCTAACCATGGCAGTCTTTTGTTAAAATCGCCAAAAAAAGTAATTTTTAAACAAAAATGAACTTCTAAAGGTAATAAGATTTTATCAGACCCTAAAATATTACCGAAAATATTTAGTTATTTTCACACAGACTTCTATAATAATAATATTATAATAACTTCTTATATAATAATTATACAAAAATTTATCACAAACAAAGCTAAGTAGTACAAACGTTGAAATTCCATTTATATAGAACGCTATAGAAAATCGTAATATATTATGTACTCTACATCAATGGTGTACTGTAAGAATCAAATATAGAATGTTATTGTTTTTTAAGAGTTTTATTAGCCATTTAAAATTTCAGTCGAAGTTTTTGGAGATTTTCCAACAAGCGGGCATAGAGTTAATAAACTGATACTAATGACCTCGTTTTAAGCATTTCAAAGATATGAAGCTGTTATGATATTTTAATTATTGTATTTGGCAAAAGAGTTTGAAACAAGGAAGGTATTTTAAGGCTTTCATCATAAGTGAACTTTTACTAATATCACAAAATTCTCTATGTGTCGAGGACCTTTTAATAATAGCTCAAAAGGATCACAAATGTATAATGAGTCTACCCACACTCGGTACAATTCTCTGTAAATCAAACAAAAAATTTTGCGTGGATAATTCCAACATCAAATGCTTAACAAATTACTATAATTGTAATAAAAGCACATAGAGATATATTCATTTTTATATTATGATAAAGATAAATCTGGAAAAATGTATTTGCAATTTATAAGTTTGCAATGCAATAAACACTGCCCTTCTACTTTTTAAAATTTAAGCTACTACTACATAAAAACAATATTATTGTAAGATATATATTTCATCCAAGAAATCGTAAATGTAATACATAAAAAGTTATGTAATTATATAAAGAATATAATTAATGTATCACATAAAAATAGTTTTCAAAATCTTATCACAAGAAAATGAAGAAAGTATAAATATGTTCTGGCGCAAGAATTTATTCAATTTAACAAAAGATTCAATTGTCCTTTTTCTGGCGGAATCGTCATTGCCATAAAGTATTTTGCCTTAGATATTTTCCGACGTTCTCTTTGACAAGTGTTTTACAGTTTTATAGAACAGTTTATTCAAAGTAGAAATAAATAAATAAATAAAACATTTTAAAGTGTATATGTAATTTAGGCTTTAAAAAGTAACATATGACTGGCTTGCTGAGGTTCTATTACCAGATCTGTGGATGTTATTTATCCAAGCTGATAGTAAATTAGACAAGGTTTTTTTTTTAATATTGATAATCTTAACACCTCAGTGGAATATTATACAATTTTTCTAATAGCAGACTTGCAACTATTTATTTGATATGCATACAATTCCTATAATAATACATTAGGAGGGTAAGTCTATTTACAAAATAAAAGTAAGATAATTAAACTATTTTATTATTATCTATACTAATATTATAAAGCTGAAGAATTTGTTTGTTTGAACGCACTAATATCTGGGACTACTGGTCCGAATTGAAAAATTCTTTTTGTGTTGAATAGTCCGTTTATTGAGGAAGTCTATAGGGTATATATCATTTCGCTGTGAATAATAGAAGTTAAGTAGCAATGAAAAATGCTGCAAATTTAATATGATCTAATAGGTTCTGACAGACTTAGTTATAGCATACAGCCTAAACCGCAGGTCGTAAAGATAGTAAAATTGGAGGATACATTTGTTTTTCTACGTAGTGGTGTACTAAGAAAAGATTTTTAGATGCCACCCTTAAGGGTTTTAAATATCAATTTTGTATGGGACTCGGCGGCAACACTAAAAACCACGCAGACGAAGTCGCGAGCGACCCCTTGTTACTAATAAAACTGATAACTTAATATATCTAATATATAAAACACATAAATAACATATATGAACAATACTGCAACATAGATGTCTCTATTAATTGACCATTGATTATTCATTCACTTCTGCCAGGCATCAGTGAAGATTAGATAAGGCTTTGTGTACCGACGCGACGTCTTCGTACGATTGTGTTTGTTATCAGCAGGCGGCCAATGTTGTAATCGGCTAATTTAAAATCGGGCATATCGGATGCTTCAAATATAATGAGTGATTTACAGAATGATTGAAATATATATTTACATGACCAAATGCCGGGAATAGTTGTATACTGTTTATAACTGTTTGGGAATAATAATTTCGCTATAGCAGGGATATAATGTTGTAGGACCTAATATTTAACCCCATAATTGAATATAGATACTCATAAAAAACCATTCACTGACTATTCATGAAATCTCAGAATAACCTAGAGCTACGAAATTTTCGGAGGGGTTTATTATTATCAATTATAACTAGTTATGAGCTACATTTATATATAAGACGATACGTCTGAGCATTCTATGGATTAACCATGCGGGTACCGGGACTTTCGCGTTACAAGGAGAGAAGTGCAAGCAATGCCTGGGACTTGCGACCCAGGGGTAGCTTTAAGAGTCTCCTTTATGATGAGCAAACACGCTCGCCTTTACTGTCTACACTCCACTCCGTGCCTAACCAAATTTGAAAAGAACCTACTACTGCCGCCTTTGAAATACGTTCTAGAAATGAACTGTTCTAGAAAGGCTGAGGTGTTAAGGTAAGTTATAGAGAGATTTTGCTGTTATACCCTTCGCTCCCGCTTCTACCGCGTATAATTATAAATTTATTTCTGGACAGTTCAATGGTCAGTTCGTACTACTTATTAAGCTTAAATGTGTGATTCCAGGGGATGTTTTTTTCCCAGGAAACAGTGAACTCCACATATATCACGCGCGTTAAATGTTTAGAATACAGGTATAAGTTTGATCTGGTCTCTTTCCATCATGAGAGTGTAATCAGGAGCCGCGTCCGAAATAGATTAAGGCTTTGGCTTTGACTTATGGAGCAGCCTTCTTTTACAAACTCCACAAATCGTTTGGTGGTTGTTATACCCTTGCGCGCTCTTGCTACTGAAAGACTAACCGCTTCTCGTACGATTTCTAATATCTTATCATGGAGACGCGAGTATTGACCCCTATCAAGAAGTACCCTACACCCTACTAGTCAGTGTTTCGCGGTTCCTACTGCCTCCCCACAGATGTTGCAAGACTTATCAAGGTGCGCCATTTCAAAGCTAATGGAATAAAAAAATCTGCCATAATAATTCACTAAGAATTTCGTAATATGTTGATTAAGGTCATTAAATGAATTTTGTATTATGTTTACCAATATGAAAGAGCGGGGAGAAGGTTGTGACCATGTAGGCTGTTAAAATTAAACACACGAGTCACAAACGAGCGTACCGTACAAGGGTCGCGTGATCATGGCTGCCAAAAAGAGTCGCAGAAACTGAATTCAGAAACTGAAAATGTTTTAATTGATAACCAAGTTTAAATTATGAATCTATAATCCCCATTAAATATTTGTTAATTTATACCTATTTCCTAAAAATATTATATAATATTACAAGTCGTTATATTATAAAATACTACACCTTAGTTAAAAACCAAATGTGGAGCTTGCTTTGTCTTAATTTGTATTACATTCGATGTAAAAGACAAAGCAATATTAATTAAAAGTGTTATAATAAACCAATTAAAGGGATATTATTGGGCTACGAAACAAATAAAAATATAAAATACAACATAAAAATAAAAAAAAAAAGTAATATCCTTAAAAGATAACAAATTAGTTAATTTATTAAAATAAGTTCTCTTGGGAATATCGTTGACAAAAACAATTTAAAAAGATAAAGTGCTCTGAACGAGGAGACATTTGAAAGTAAACAAAAGAATGTAATGAAAGTCTGACTCTGTGATATTATATAAAGTAAAAAAAAGTTACATAGACTATCAAATAGCTATGTCAAGGTTCTATTTAAAATTACCTGTCTGTAATAATTGCAAAAGTTTTTGAAACATTTTTTTAAGTTAGTATTATAAGGCCATAAGGCTTGTAAATAAAGATTATTTAATCATAGACTGCTCTAGATAAGTAACTGCAAAACACCGCTTGATTACTTTTTACAAAACTAGCTGCTCTCATAGCTGCACCCGGGAATATTTTACACTTTTATAAAGTAACAAATATGTATATAATATTTTTACATTGTTGGTACACTGCATTGGCCCAGACTGAGGCTGTCAAAGTGAATAGGAATTTATTTGTTTTTTTCTTATCTTTCCCGTTTATCATAGAATTAAAAGTTTTTGAATATTTTTAATTGTGTAATAATATGATATAGCCTTTTATTAATTAAAATCAGAGGATATAACCACAAACATTTAATTAAATGTAAATTGTTATTCATTTAAAATATATCAGAGTGTAAATTATATTTGCTAACGCGGTTTATATACTTACACATTATCTACGCTTAATTATATTTGTAATTGTATTAGCAATAAAAAGTAAAATATTATTTATTCTGAAATTCTTCGTCTTAAAGTTCTCAAAGTAATAAATTGCAGTAATGTTAAGTTCTTACAATCGTTATAAATTTATAATATCAAAAATATCACTAAATTTTCCCCACATCATTTCTTTGTCGTATGTTTGTATGCAGTTGAATGCAATTCTTCAGAAGTCGCAACACGTGTGTCTCTAATAAATAGACCTGTCCGTTCGCTCCCAGTGCGTCTTTTCATAACCTCTACAATTTTTGTACTAACGATTCTTTACAATATCGTAAATAAAATTTATTTTAACTTAACAAAAAAGAGAGAAATTTGAACTTATTTTTCACTTTGACATTAATTAAGAATATGTTATAATGCAATTATAAAATGTATAGTCATTTTGAAATCGAAACTAAAATTTCTTGAACATGCCATTGTAATCCCCGTTGGTACGCAGACGTCTAACGTGGGGCCCGAGTTCGATTCACGACAGGGACAGGCTGTGATGTGATACGCATAGAAGTCAGTATTTTTGGGTTAAGTCGTTTATTAAATATATTGTCAGTATTTAAGATGTGTGTTTCTGTGTTTGTATCGTTGTCTAATACCCTTAACACAAACTAATAATTTGGTTACTTACGGTTTAGATCAATGTGTATATTTTTACACACTTTTATATCTTTCGGGATTTTAATTATAAAGGTTGATGAACGTTTAGGAGCCTGTGATATAGATTGGAATCGCTGAAATTATTAGTTACAGCGTGCGCATGCAACACATATTTTAGATAGGTAAAGATGGTTTTCATTTTGCGAACAAGACTATAAATCCCAATACAGGTAATTAGAACCTGTGACCTCTGAGAATCGGCTAATGTTTTAAAATTTAAATTCTGTATTTTAAAAAAGCAATAATTTGCAAAACGAATATCAATAATCATTTTATTAAGTGATTTTAAACTTTAACTTCAAAATAATATTTTAAATTATATACCTTTTATAATATGTTGAGACACATTGATAGTAATACATCCTCTTTGATATTAAAACATTGTCAGATAAATTAATTTGTAAAGGCATCAATACAAAATGATGAAGTTATTAGTAAAATATTTTTTTAACTTTTATTTAACTTTAAAAAACATTTTTGCAAAGATAAGGAAAATAAAAACAATGCTTATTTTATTATTAAAGCTTGACAACATTTTAACCATATATAAAATGTTGTCTAAATTTTATATTTGTTTCATGAGCTCACATTTTATGAATAGTAATCAAGGGAACGTCGTCCCGCCATTTATCTAGAGCAGTCTGCGATTAAAAATAAATGAGACCTCTTAATACTCTCACCACACAATTTCTGTTTTACTTTTCAAATATAAACTTTATTCTAGATGCATGTTTTTATAAATACGAGATTAATTCAATATGCACAAGAATTAACCTAAAAATTACAAATACAATGTTCAAACTAAAACCAAAAACCACTGGACATACATCTCTCCAGACAGAAACACAAGAAATGAAATTGATTATATTATGGCCATGAAGCACCATATGATCTCCAAATATGAAGTACTTCCATGTTTCTCTTTTGGATCGGAGCATTGATTTTCGTCTGCTCTTTTTTTTTATTTTATACCTAAAATAAAAAAAAAAGAGCAGACGAAAATTCTCTAATACATGCAATAAGCTAAAAACTATAACGGAAGTGGGTATAACTTTACAAACCTCTACAGCTTTATACCAGAACTTATCAAGAAACAAAACAACTTTAATGTGGAAGAGTACTATCAACTAATCATTCACTACATCAAGATCAGCTTACGAAACATTAAGGGACCACAAAAAAAAACAAATCGTATCTACGAAAGTGCTAGAACTCATGAAATATACAAACAGCATACAAATATATAATTAATTCGGCAGCACTACCCCATAAAATACCGTAAGACTACTACTACTATGAAAATAAACTAACTAAAATAAACGAGTCGAGCCGTATCAACGTCTCTTATTAGTCTTACTTTTTTAATTGTGGGTGAGTTGAGTTGATGGGGGTTCCACTGGCGCTTTTTATCTAAAGTAAATCCAAAGAAAATTGTTCAGTCAGTCAGTTCTAGCACTTCATTGTTAAGGTGCAAACGACAAGTTTGATTTTTGACATTAAGTAGTGAAAATCCCATGCATTTAGTTTTTTTTTTAATAATTAAAAAAATAATAAATGATTGATAGTCTACCCAATCAAAGGCTTTAGATAAATCACAAAATACCTCACGGATTGCATTCTGTGACTTCTCCCTTGCGTCGCAAATGTACTTAAGAAGCGTGGCACCCACATCAGTGCCTTTGGTTAAGCCATACTATTCACTATGCATGATTTTATTGTTATAAACGAATTCTGTCATTTGGTTGAGAATATTTTTTCGACGATTTTACTTAAGGTAGGCCAAATAGATATTGGCCTATAATTTCCCGGTTCTAGTCTATCGCCACTTTTGAACAAAGCACCTATTTTAGTGTTTTTCATGAAATCTGGGAATGTACAAAATGGAATGTAAAAAAAAAGAAAAGAGTCATAATGAAACAAATGTTTTCAAAATCATTTACCAGTACTTAATTAAAGGGGCCATATTTGTTTAAGTTACAAAGCAGGACATCAACTAACGCAATGATGAAATAGCAAAAAATATATATTTTACGCTATAAATAAATAAATTAAATAGACTTCAACGCTTTTGAAATTAAATCATGTATATATGATGATAAACCTAAAACAAGTTCAGTATTGAGTGATAAACAAAACAATTGACTTCTTTTCTATATAAGTTAGTCTATATATCAAACGATACCGACGCGACGTTTCAGACAAACAACAACACGTTTGTTTATAATTGAGTTTCCAAATGGCTGAGTATATGTTCACAACAAAAATTTTAAAATAACAAATTCAGAAATTATTTTTTTTGGCATTGCAATGGTCAACTATAAATGTATTTTATTTGATTCCAGTTGAAATTTATTCATTATTAATCATTCTGAAAATTACTAATTTAATTTATCTTAATATATATAAATTACGTGTCACGTTGTTTGTCCGCGATGGACTCCTAAACTACTTAACCGATTTTAATCAAATTTGCACACCGTGTGTAGTTTGATCCAACTTGAAACATAGGATATCTTACATCTTAATTTTAAGTCACAATATTATTTTATATCAAAATATTGTTATTTCGTTATTGGCCTTGATAAATTTACTTGCATTTTAAATTTTTTCCTTTACTTAGCGGTCGGGGGTTTTTTTAATTTTATTTTTTCTAATACCGTGACTTCTTAAATAGTTTACTACAATGTAATAGGTATATCCAAAACCTTAGCAACCACAGCAACGCGTGGTCGAGTCTGCTAGTAAATATATAAGTTTTATAAAGGAAAGTTCTATAATTTATCTTTACCTGAAATGTCAAGCCCCTCTAGAAGTAGTTAACACTTATTCAGATTGAAATCAATATTAATGTCATTTATTTTACTTTATCAACCAACTTTATTGTACCAAGATAATAATTGGTTGTTGAGTTAAGTTGAATCGCAAAAAAATATTAAACATAATGACGATTATATAATAATTTATGTCATGAGTTTCTGAATTAATATGTTACTATTAAATTGTGCATAAAAAATGTGCTTTTAGTCTTAAACGTGAACCTTCTCTAGTCTCGCTATTAAAAATCGACCCAGTTCAATATTTACAAAAAGGAAAATACTTAAACAAAAACAATTTCGAGCCAATACCTTTAGATACGGATCTTATGATTTAAAAGTAAATTTCATATCTAATAGAACAAAAAGCAATATAATTAATATATTACAGATGATATCAGTCAATAAGAATAGTATTATTTATTAACCACATACTAATGCCTTGATAGATGAGGGTCACAATAACAAAAAAGAAAGAAAATAATGACGTCTACATACTACAGCTTACAATAATATTAATAAGTTTTCCTACTCCTTATATTTTTATACTTTATTTCTGCATAATACACAGTAGTATATTTATGTTATTTTTTAATCGTGTTAGTTTTACAGGTAATGTATTTAATTTCAGGATACTTTTTTTATAAGAATAACTTTTTTTTCAAAATTTTAGCCCAAAGAATATTTCCATCCATCCACCCATACTTTCCGTTTCGTCGTTCCTTGCCATAAAATATTGTTCAATAGATATTCTCCCGCTTTGGCTTTGATAGTTAAAGTATTCAACGATAGTATTCAATATTACAACTATAATCTAATAACATAGTTTTTATAATGAGAGCGCTTCTGTGTTGTTTTTTAATGGATATGGTATGGTATTGGTGGGTCTGGACGGCATCAGTAAAAAGCTCATGCTTCTTGGATAGAAATAATTCCAAGCCACCCGAAAAAATGTTAGCATGAACAAGATCACTGCTTTTCGTACCATAAGTTAGAAAATTCATTTTTCATACCTCAGTATGCTATCAGCTCGTTTTTCCTAAATACAGAATTTACGATAGTAATTTATAGTTTTATCTTTTTAATGTAAAAATTTAAATTCATATTGGGTATTGTGTGATATTCTATTTCTATTTTCGTTGCTTTTAGTTTGCATTTGTTTGCAATCTGTCATTCATTCTAATGACTTGCATACCTGCATTGTACACGTTGTAATTCGTCATGCATATTTTCAGTGGTTAGATAAAATATGTTATTGAATTTTTACATATTTATGTAAATTTTAAAGAGGCATTATTTTAACAATAACTAAAATAACAAATGTTAAAAATACAACATTTTGTAACGTAGATTAGTAGGTTCTAATTTTTTTACACATTTAGTATAAAAAAAATTAGAACAACAATTTATAAGTAATTATTTTTAGTTTACTTGTTGTTTGTTGTTTAAGCAATACCGATATGTCACAACCATTACTGTTATCTTAGTATAAAATTAATTTAATAATTAAATTAAAAAAAAAAAATCGACAATGGTTTAACATTTCCCATAAATAGAATATAACAAATTCCTGGCAGGATGTTTTCTGTGTCGGATATATTGAATTCTCAACTCGTCCGTAACAAGCAAACAAACCTACGTGTCTTTTGAACAACCATTTCTAAGCCACAACAAAGAGAGATGGACATCTTCGCACGTAAGATAAGGGTCCATTGTGTCGAAACTGCACTTTGGACTTTCCGAAACATATTTCTAAAGAAGGTCACGAGACAATTTATTATGACGTGGGTGCAATAGAATTTTCTAATTCATTCATCTAAAAGGCTACTTTCAGCGGATTGCAATAGATAAACAGATAAATGGCGCCTAGTATATCTATAGCAAAAAATTGCTAAGATGTGAGCTAAGCAAATACGGCCTGATAACATATGTCTTTATTTTTATAAAATACGATTTCGGCATCTATAGAACCAATATTTTTTTATTATTAAAGCAAACTAAAACTAAGTTATCTGAAAAAAATTAAATGTAATAAATAAAAACTAAAATTATAAATTTAAGAAAAAAGTATTCGTAACAAATATTATACTTGGACCTGTAAAAAAAACATATTCACGAATAATACTCAACTGAATTTCCCTAACTTATTTTATTGCTCGTTTTCGAGAGTTCAAGTTGATCTTTTTATGGATTCATAGAATGAGCTAGTCAAAGTTGGAAGTGAGAAGCTAATACTAAACTTTCATAAAGATTTTTCGGTTAGTAGCTGTTTGTTTGCTTATTTGATATAATAGTAAGCGGATGCCGATTTATGGTGGCTTTAATACTATAATCGTCTTGTTTTATTTGTCAGAGTAATAGGAATTACATCCTTTTTTCCAAATTAATTAAATTACGATACTACTAACTGTCACATTATCGGAACAAACTTTTATATTCAAATTGCAATAACTGTTCTTAAAACACCTCAAAACCTGATGAAACCGATGTTTTTACGTTCCTTAACAGGATAAAAAAGAACTTTTTGAACCATTGTCTATAATTGAAACATTAAACTGAAAAAGATAATTTCTCACATACTTCTAAAATAGATATAAGTTTACTTAAATTTTCGTAATATCGCAGAAATACATTTTTCATGCTTATAATTTACTATCATGAAATGTCATTTCTCAAAGTAAAATCATATCAAAGATTTTAAATTTAAATAGACAACAAATTGCATTTTTGAAACGCCATATTCTGGTTTGGTTTGGTAGATTAAAATATATAAAAAATAGTATATCCTAGATGTATCGATTTATTGATAAATTCGTTACTCATTGACCACTGTCGTGTCATCAATGAAGATGAGATAAGGCTTTGTGCACCGATGCGACGTCTTTGTACGATTGTATTAGTCTGCAGTGGTCACAAGGATGATCTTGATAAGATATTTAAAGAAATTAGTGGTCTACGGAGAATCATCATACAAAACTACCGATCTAATATTGTTTTAAAACATACAATTTTTGCCATTGTTATTATCTTGAATAATCTATATTTGTATGTTCTAATTAACTACACGATTGTTTTACAAGCTTTAGACATTTTCAGTTCTATTCTAAAATGCCCAATTTTAAAAAAAAGTTTTATCAAAAAAAATTTAATAATAATTTTTACTAATGGTAGTTCAATTGTTATAAGAAATGTAAAAATTAAGTCCAGAATCATCATAAAATTTCACAACGTACCCGTTACATAATTAAAAGTACGTAACAATAAAAATCTTATAAATCATATTTCACACAATATACTACAAAAATGTGTGAAAGGGTTATATATATACAAAAAAACAAAATGGAAACATTTAAGCATTTAGTACAAAGGTGGCCTTATCACTAAAACTGATATGAAAGTGAGCGATAGAGTGACAGTAATATACACTACACTTCAACGGAACTGAGAAATGATTTAGTTGCTGAATCTAATTTAGCTAGCAAGTAGCATACACATGTAAGGGAAACTGTAAATATAATTGATTGTAATTTGAAAGATTATATTAAATTTACAAACTTTTAAAGAAAAAAAAAGTGACAAATTATTCTTAAAAGAATATATACAAATGAAAACAATAATATTCTTAAAGGTTCACCCCCTTATTAATTTACTAAAGTTTTTTAATTTACTAAAATCTAAGGAATATCTGTGACAGAAAACAATTCGATGACATAGGAATAGCGATAAGAAAGATGAGCAAGATAAACAAGAATTCAGCAGATTCTCATTTCAATTCAGAGAATATCTCAGAGTCAGCTTTGAGACATCATATAAATTAAAAAAGTCATAGTAAGTATAAAGTAGATTTATAAAGGTTCGATTTAAAAATATTTTTTTAACAAAGATACAGAAAATAAAAGACGATGAAAAAGTTTCTTGACAGCGGAAATAATATTGTGATATAAAACATCATTTACATTTAAAGTTGGACTGCTCGCAATAAATGATAATTCTTATTATCATAATTTTTTGCCACAATTGCACGGAAAAATATAAACTATGTGCATTCATGTTGACCAAAAGTAGATACGTCAGGAATTGCGTGCGAGATATTTATCATTGACTTCTAAATTGTGTAAATTATAAATCGATACAGAAGATTACATCACGCCACCTCTAGGAAACCCTACAATAGCCTCATCAATTGAGCGTATTGCTACCCGCTTCGATGAATTGACATTATACATATAATCGTCTTTATCGGGCGGTAGTGACACCTATAAGGCTTTAATTATCTTGCAGTACTATTAAAAACTCATATATGTAGTAAAAACAAATTGACTTATTTGATTTTTGATCTTATTGTAATAGATGCCTTAATTATCTTGCAGTACCATTAAAAACTCATATATGTAGGTATAAAAACAAATTAATTTATTAGATTTTTTATCTTATTATTGTTTTGTATAAAATTTATAATATATTTCACGAGATAATTCTTATAAAAAAAATACTTGCGTAGACCTATTATGTTAATATGTACTTGATATGTTAAGTATTGGACAGTGTGTCGATTTAATATCAATAGTTTCATCATCAATGTACTTTTATAAAAAAATATATGTTAAGATTATATTAAGTAAGCTGCACTGGGGATGAAAAAAATAGACAAGCTAGATAATATCTTCTTTGACTAATAGAATAGAGCTCCCATAGTTTTCGAAGATAGTTCATTTAAAAGACGCTAACTATCTACGATTCTCAGACGTAACTACATATTTTAAAACTTTGAATTAAAGTGTATCTTTTAAAAATATAATTTTATCAGAAAGCAAATATGTAGATTCAATGTATACTTATATATTATGTATATGTTTTTAACAGAAAATTCCATAAGTTTTTTGATTTTTTTATTCAAAAAAATCCTTAGCAACCTGATTTGAGCTTATTTTTCAGATTTAATAAACATCTCCGGACAAAATTAGATAAAATTAGACTTAGGTTAATAGCAATTAAATAAACAAACATATTTTAATTTTTTTTTTATCTTAACGGAATACAATTTCATAGTTTTTCTTTCAGTCTCAATTCCACTAAGTAACTTACAATATTATGTGAGCTATTTTTTGCTACAGTCAGGTAAAATCTGTATTGTACTCAGACTGTTCTGAGGACCAGTCACAGTGACATGACATGACAGTGATACTGATTTATCTGATACTGATTTTAATGTTTGAGTAAGATAATAAACAATACAATCTTGGAAGTCATTATACTTAAACATATCAAACATCGAAGTTTAAGTTATATTAAGGATTTGAAATTATCATGTCAAATAAACTCTAATATAAACTGGTCAAAATGGCTTTGTTAAATTTGTTAATCTCTGAATAATCATAAATATTAATGTTACTTTAAAGAGCAGACGGGTTACTGACCTTATCACAAGTTGTCCAATTCTGTACAAATTATATCTTTTAGTAAGATACTAATTACTTCAATTTATGTGCTGATACTACTAAATTATTTTAAATAATTTGTAGGCTTAGGAGAACATGCTTATTATTTAAGAGCTTTATAATCCTGTTAACATTTTGGCTAAACATATTTGGCCGGGTTCCAAATAGCTGGAATTTTTTGCCATAGGTATAAGCTCCACCCTCTTTCCGATTTACTATTATGCACTTATTCGTTTTATTAAAATCAAATAATGCTTAACAGGTAAGAAATTGTTCCTTTTTTTTTTTTTTTTAATAATCTGAACTTTTTATTTCAATTAAATTGTATTATAATAACCTTATTTCCGCATATAATAATAAAAGTATCTAAATATAATAAAAGGAGGTTTTGTAATTTATTATCAATGGAAGCTAAAAGGACAAAATAACAAATTTTACTACATAAAAAACATAAAAAAAAAAAATGTTATTCTTAAAGATTCAGTATTTAACGTTATTTTTATTATTGTTGCGTATTTTTCTAACTCTTTAAAAAAATGTATCATATTACACTCGTAATGCTTTATTAATAATATATATTTATGGTATCAGTAACATTTAATGAGTAAAGCAAAAAGTATTATTTTGTGAAATTAATCAACCATAACTTTTTGAACCTTTAATATTTCAACGTAATAAAAAAATTAAACGACAAAAAAGGGATTTGTTAATTGTAGTCAGTATTTCTACCTGAATTTGAAATTTGTGGTAAACTTCAAAGTAACTACGAACTCCGTCCCATACATTACTGAAATTGCAGTATTTGTTCTCGAGTTTAAGAAATTACAATTGTTCCTCACGTTTATTTACTTTTGTCTATGTAAGATAAATTTTATTAACAATCTGAAATGTCTTCAAGAACTATTATATGGAAGTGATAATATAATTTTATTAATTCCACTTTTACTCTTATTGATGTTTTATTTACATATTGGGTGTCCTATTATTCTACAATTTCCCTTAAGTACTTGTATAACAAAATTATATCATTATAACGTCGTAACAAGTATTATCCTATGTTTCAAGCAAAATAAAACCTGTGTAGGTATGGACTATGATAATAATATACCTGTATTTTGTTTTAGGGAACATTATTAAGAATGCTAGTAGAGCTAGGTTTGGACTAATCGTCTGCTTCTCCGCTGCTCGTATTTGTTATTATGTTAAAATAATTAAAAAATCCCCGATAAAAAAATACCTCTAAAAAGAAGAAAAATAATATTAATATGTACTTATTGAATTCGTTGTGTCGGGGGACCGTAGTACGTACGTTGATAGTGTATATATTACGAAGTTAACCATTGAGGACTTAGACTATACGATTCGATATCGTAATTTCTTTATTTGCCTTAACTTAACTTACTTGCATGTTAATTTCTTCCTTTATTAAACGGTCCCCCGATGATACACAGATACACAGATCGACAGGTCAAACTTATGACACCCCTCTTTTTAGTCGGGGGTTAAAAATGTAATACAAGAATAGTTGTATGGATTATTGACTCATCATAAAATTATCAAATTGCGACTTCGAAACGCAGTCGCAATTTGATAATTTGATAATTTTGATAATGTTCTAATGTAAACTACACTATTTATTTAATATTAAAAACGTGTATATTTCAATGCTTCTTTTAGAATACGTTTATATTTTTTTATTTTATGATTGCATTGCACTTCCAATTTTAAGTTATATAAATACTACGGGAAATGGGTTTGAAATGTGTTTCGTGTATTATTTATGGTTTTCATAAAATTGTCTAAGGTTAATGCAATAATCTGTAAAATACTTTGGTAAATTAAATCACTTTAGAAAGTTTTTTGAAAAACGAAAGTATCAAAAAAATCTAATACTTATAGAATTAAATCAAATAAAACATTTTCTTATGATATTTATTTTATTTTTATTAAAAAAGAAATTGAACAGCCTCCAAAGGCATGCATAATGCCACAAGAATTCTCTTCCAGAAATCCCTCAAATAAACAAAAAAAAACATCAAGGATAATATCGAGGATCATCAAGGATAATCAAATAATGCAGACAAACGAAAATAAAATAGTTACAAAAAAATAATAATAAAAATAATATCAATTTCTAAGAAATAAAAGGATAAAACTAAATTTTTAATAAGAAATCAATTTTACAAAGGAATAACCTGAGATATCAAATGTTTTCAACAAGGCATTTGAAAATATTCCTGTTAGGACCTTTCCTAATATCGGTAGGTAATACTTTCCAGAGTTTTATACCCTGTGTGGTAAATGAGTTAATTAGAAAGTCATCGCAACAGAGAGGCATTCGAAATGTAAAATTTTCAGTGGAGCGTAGTTTTTTTTTTTTTTTTTTTTTTATATGATCTAGGGCAATGCTTGACTACATTCCACCTGATGGTAAGTGGAATGTAGTCTTAGGTGGTAAGGCGCATTACCCTAGCATATTTATATTTTTATATTTATATGATCTAGGGCAATGCTTGACTACATTCCACCTGATGGTAAGTGGAATGTAGTCTTAGGTGGTAAGGCGCATTACCCTAGCAACCTATTCACTCTTCGCTTGAAGACACCCACATTGTATTCGGTCGGAAATACCGACGCAGGCAAACTGTTCCAATCCTTTGCTGTACGCAGTAAAAATGAGGAAGCAAAGCGCTTCGTTCGGACAGGTGGAATGTCCACAACAAAAGGATGAAAACCTGCCGTGCGTCGGGACGTCCGGTGATGGAAGGGGGACGGGGGAATTAAATTGTGTAATTCCAGCGCACACTCACCAAAATGTATCCTATAGAATACTGAGAGGCTAGCAATTCTACGCCTGTGCTCAAGGCTTTGGAGGTCGGCTCGGACCAATTCGGGATCGCCTATAAGCCTCTTTGCTCGCCTCTCAATTGAGTCCAGAACCGCAAGATGAGACTTTGCGGCACCAGCAAATATGTGACCACAGTACTCTACACACGACCGGATCTGTGCTTTGTATAAAACAAGAAGCTGTCCCGGTGTAAAGTACTGCCGAACCTTCGCCAGAACGGCAAGCTTTGCTGCTGCTGCTCTTGCTCTGGACTCAATGAACCGACCAAAGTTGAGGTTCGAGGAAATCTCTAAGCCTAACAACTGAAGCCGGTCACTGTATTCCAAGGATACATTCTGGAAAGTAGGAGCCAAGGTGAAAGGGCTCCTTTTGGCGGTGAATAGACACGTCTGCGTTTTGGTGGCGTTGAACTTGACAAGATTGGCATTGCTCCATGCGGAGACTGCCTGAAGTTTGTCATTCAAACGTTGCACCATGGCTTCTCTTTCAGACTGTACTTGATCTCGACTAGCCCGAGTACTCGGCAGATATCTTTCTACAACTGTGCTGTCGTCTGCATACCCATAGATACCGGGCTTCAACATATCATTAATGTGCAGCAGAAACAGAGTTGCAGAAAGAACGGACCCCTGAGGCACTCCGGCATTTATTGTCAAGGGTTCCGAGGAACACCCGTCGACAACTACTCGGAGAGATCTGTGGCTCAGAAAGTCCGTTACCCAGCCGATCAGACCAGGAGATAGACCTGAAAGCTTGCTTATAAGGCTCGCATGCCAGACCCTGTTAAATGCCCTCGAGACGTCCAGAGAGACGGCGACCGCTTCTCCGTTCTTCTCGATGGCCTCACCTAAAATGTGAGTAGCATACACTAGGAGGTCCCCAGTAGACCTATTACGGCGAAACCCGTACTGTCGGTCACTGAGGAGATCGTTACCTTCTAGGTATGCTAGTAGGCGCGAGTTCAATACACGCTCCATAATCTTGCAGAGTATGGAGGTGATTGAAATCGGTCTGTAATTGACAGGGTCGGCTCGGCTGCCTTTTTTGGGCACGGGTTGCACATTAGCAAGCTTCCAGGATTTCGGCACTATTCCAGTCATGAAAGAGAGACGATACAGACGTGTCAGTACAGGAGACAACTCAGCTGCACATGTCTTGAGCAGAATGGCTGGTATACCATCAGGACCACTGGCTTTATTCACATCTAAACGACACAATGTTCTCCTTACCTCTTTGTTAGTGATGCGGATTTCAGGCATCGAAACACCGCAGTGAGGAAGATGTGCTGGAGAAGCATTGCCAGTGTCTAGATGCGAATTATCAGCAAACAGAGAAGCAAGTACGTTCGCTTTCTCTGTTGCTGTGTGGGCCAGGGATCCATCCGGCTTCAGCAGAGCAGGCAGTGAGGGTTGGCAGAAATTCGACTCGATCGCTTTCGCAAGAGACCAGAAAGCTCGACTGCCAGTTGGTCTGACAGAGAGCTTTTCGCCATTCTTAGCGATTCGATCGAGACGAGCCTTCTGCAATGCCTTTTTGTAGGACTTGGCAGCTTGGTTAAAGGCTCTCTTCTTCGAACTTACATCCGGAGTTTTGCGGCTTCGAGCGTCAGCCCAAATGAGATATGCCGAATGTTTTCGGTCTTGAGCATGACCACATTCGGCATTAAACCATGGGCGAGCTTTGCCACCGATGGGTACGTCAGCAAAAGGAATAAAATACTCCATTGCCTGATGCACCACATCGGTTATAGCATCCGCGCAACTCGACGGATCCAAAGAAGAGAAGCAGACCTGCCGCCAAGGATAAGACGCAAAAAAGTGCCGCATCTCATCCCAATCTGCTGACTTGTATTTCCATACTCGCCTAACACCATGAGGTTCGAAAGCTGGTGGGGAATATGTAAACACAGATTTCACCAGACAGTGATCGGAGGTTCCCAAGGGAGAGGTAACCTCTACCCGATACCTGTCCGGATCAGTTGTCAGCAGAAGGTCCAGGCAATTGGCTGTATGGCCTACCACATCTGGTACCCTTGTCGCTTGCTTCACCAGCTGAAAGAGGTCCAAGGACAACGCAAAGTTCCGCGCTTCTCTTCCAGCATGGTCGGTCTTCTGGTACGGGAACAGCCAGTCCTGATGACAGGCATTAAAATCCCCCAGAAAGACGAGCTGCGCTGAAGGGAACTGATGCAGAGCCATATCAGCAGCCTCACCGAGATACTCGAATAATCTAGTTGTCTCCTGGTCACCGCTGTGCGAACGGTAAACACAGGAATACAGGATTTTTTCGTTTCCTGTGTCTACTAAAACCCATAAAGAAGAAAAAGTGGGGTCTTCAAGGTGACGGAGACGCTGGATACAGAGGTCGTTCCGCGCATACACGCAGACTCCGGCACGTGAGCGAAAGTTGTGCTCTAACGTGTATCCGGAATAATCCAGGTGCGCAGCGCTTAAGGGACATTGTATCTGCGTCTCCGTCAAAAAGAACAGGTGCGGTTGTTCTGTCTCCAGGTGGTGATGGACAGGTAAGATATTAGAGTGCAAACCCCTAATATTACTGAGGTGCACTTTAAATGAGGAGGAGTGCAACCGCTGTACAAACTTTTTCCTTTTTTGGTTTTTCTTCATGATAAAATAAATAAAAGTGAATAGGGATGGGAAATGGCAGTTGAACGAGGCGGTACGTATCAAACCCGACTTCGAAATTGGTGATGTCTTGCCGCTGGGAGGCTAGCCTGGAGACTGCGGGGACGCCCGAACCCCCCCAGGGATCGCCATCGGGCCTCCTCGCCTGGTCGCCAACCAGCACGATGGAGCCACCCTGGGATTTTTCGCAGCTGGCGGGGCAGCCTTTCGTGGGTGGCTAACCCACTAATTGGGCCCCCAACTATCTGCGGGCGGCCAGCGGAAAGCCGTCGCTTCGGATCCCGCTACCCTCCTCGACTAGACACCCGACAAAACAAACACCAACTCGACGTCAACCGGTTCGCCAACGTACCGCAGCTGTTCAGACCCATTTCCCATATACGGCTTCATCGAGCAACGTGCCGGAACACGACTAGGTCGCTTTGCGGCACGACTTTGCCCGATGGGTGGTAACTTTGCCGGCGACCCGATGTTATGGTCTACCACCACGACTATGAGTACCTATCACCGAGAAAATTAATGGGATTTTAAATATTTAGCGAAAAAAGAGTGCACACAATTCTTAAACTTCTGAGATATTCAACAGAAACTCATTAAAGTTTCACAAAAACTAACTTTTACAAGAACTTAAAACCATTTACTTTCACGAACACTTTTAAAATTGTTGTATTATAGTACATGCTCCTCTAATTTGCTCTACGAATATTCATTACAAACTAACTAAATACAAGAAACGTAGATCAAGGAATATAAATTTTTAATATATTCTGTGATTAAAATTAATTGCGTGCTGTTAAAATAAATTGAAGAATTTTGTCGTTACGTAAGATTTTATTTGCCTTTTAAAATTTCAGCTAACAGTTTTGGAGATCATCAAAGCTGACCCACAGTTGCGACCTCCGAATAGTAAGGTAATGATGATGAATTTTGTGGATATTAAATATTATGATATGTTAATAATTTGATATATTTTTTCTTTAAGACAAAATGAAACATGGAACTATATTTATAGAAATATATATAAATGTGGATCATTTATTGACAATATAAATTATTCATGTTTGAGGAGTTTTCAATAATTCAATAATATCAACAAAGTGACACAAATATATACACACACAGATATAACGAGTACACCCATAATCGGAACAATTGTCTGTGGATTATACGATAAATCGTCACATGTACCATTATCTCTGGCTCTGCTGTCAGGGTCACTAAAACCTACATCAACAAGTCTCCGAAAGATTTATAAATTTATGTAATTCTAATAGAGGTACATACAGTTATTTCCAGTTTTATATAGGCTAATTAATTAATATATATCTAATAATCTACACCTAAATGGCTAATGGAAAAAAAAACTCAGTAAGTAAGAATACAATTCACTAGCGCATTTTTTTTCCAACTAGTAACATTGAGATGTATAACATATTATGATAATAAAACTGTCAGTTATTTTCATACTCGTTTATAGACTTATATATAAAACGCAAATGTAATTGTTAGTAAAATAATAAAACCCAAAATTAAACTAACTTAAACTCAAAGCCTAGCTAGAATGATATATGTAAACGTGAGTTTGTTTTATGGTTACGAATTTGCATCTTAATTAATGTATTTTGGGTATAATGGTTAATGTATTATGGGTATTTGCCACGAAACATAATAGCGGGCTGTTGGACATAACCCACAGCTTTCTTATAAATAATGAGAGGAGAAATACGCTCGCAAGAGTTACTAATTATAATAATAATATCAGTACAAATTACACACATTGATCTAACCCCTAAGAAAGCAAATTATTTGCTTGTGTCAAGGGTGTTAGACAACGATACACATACATAGAGATACACATAAATACTGAGAATATATTTAATAAACGACCAAACCCAGAAAGACAGACATCTATGCTCATCACATAAATGCCTGTCTCCGCCGGGAATCGAACCCGAGCCCCATTGCGCCGTGACACGTTTGGCGTCTGCGCTAACCCCTAGACCAACGGAGCGGTTAAAAGTTAGTGTATTATAAATATGAAAAAATAAAACAAGTTACTTATGTTTCTGTTTCTTAACAAATTAATATGTTCAAAATTTTAAATAAAGTTTCAAAGATCGACCCTTTTTGTACCTTCATTTAAATTTAGGACATTTTCTTATGAAGATGACCCAAGAGATATTTAACTAAAAAAAAAAACTTTTTTTTTAAATTTTATTAATGATCATTTGAATTGTATTTACTCTATAATTGAGTTATTCTTAAGAAAAGTAAACTTGTGTTACATATTTTATAAAGTCCTACTACTCCTAGTAGTAGTAGTACTATAGGAGCAATTCAATATATATGTTAAATATATTTTGATAAGCTAATTGCTACGCGTTGTAATAATATTTATTGTGGTTTGGGTTTATTATCTAAGCCAACATAAAGAGGCTCTCTTGCCACGGAGCTCTTGTTTTTTATCGTTTGGTTTATTGAATATTACATTTTTAAAGTGAAACTTTTATTACATCGTCTCAAACTTTTTCGTCTGTGTGTTGCATGTCGCGTGACGGTCGGCCGCGGAGTCATAGAGATATTATACATAGAGTGGGGAAGCCAGCCTAAAATGTGTCCATCGAACTTAAAAGAGATAGGTAGATCGAAAAACCCTATCCATCTCTATTTTTTACGAAATTTCGTGCTTCGTCGGCGTCGTATCGTACTTCGTCGGCGTCGTATCGTGCTTCATCGTCGTCGTATCGTGCTTCGTCGGCGTCGTATCGTGCTTGGTCGGCGTCGTATCGTGCTTCATCGTCGTCGTATCGTGCTTCGTCGTCGTCGTCTCGTGCGTAATTCGTAATCGTAAATTGACTGACCAATTGTCATTTTTACTGAAATGCTAATCTAATATTTCAACGTAAGATAAAATTGGATTACAAATTATACAAAATTATATACTATTTAATTTAAAGTATATTTTTTGAGTCAATAAAATGACAATAACGTGTATTCTGTGTAAAAAAGAACCTATTCCTTTCGACAATATTCGAAGTTTTCATAAGTAAGAAATTTATATTTATAAAATTATACTGTTTTTATAATTGTCATATACATATAAAAAATATTTTGGTATTTTCCGTACCTACACATAGGTGTATGTAATAATAAAAATATGAATGCTCCTTCCAAACATGTTTTATTACACTTCACGTAAATAAATGTCCGCCTAATAGGTAAGTAGGCGGTAGTAGTAGGTAGATAATAGATATATTGCTGAATTCTTATTAATGCATCTGATTTAAACTGCAGTGATTAAATGTTGATTCAATTTAAATTTTATTTCATGCAATCTAACTAAGTATTTAACGCCAATTATTTTGATACGCTCCTCAATGGGTTTGGTTGTTAGCATAAAACACAAATACTTATGTAACATTCAGTGAATCAAACGATTAAAAACAGGAGCTCCCGTGGCAACTACCTAATCGCGATATAAGTTATATCACAGACAAAACAGCACGCAAAGCTTAGTATTTCTATGGTCTTTGTGTTATTCTGGTACATAAGCTACAATATTGCAAAGCATCAAAATCCATTCAGTAGTTTTGGCGTGATTGAGTAATAAGCACCCAAACAACATTCGCACTTCTTATATATCATGACAATAAAACAATAAGTTACTTACGAATTTCTTGAAGATGGCGCGTCACAGAAAAACGTCATAATTTTCATTAATATTATTTAATTAAAACGTAAGAAGTGAATCGACTGTTTCTGACGTTTAATATTCTCATAGAAGACACATAAGTACCATAGAAACAGACAAATGTACACAATCCACTTTAAAAATAATAACTTTCGGCTTCTTAACATGTTGGATCGTCACTATATCACAAATAAAATTATTCTTCATCATGGTTTCTGCTGTTTCGAGTTGTTGTTCGTTC
Source organism: Napeogenes inachia (assembly GCA_959347355.1). Lineage (NCBI taxonomy): Eukaryota > Metazoa > Arthropoda > Insecta > Lepidoptera > Nymphalidae > Napeogenes > Napeogenes inachia. The sequence continues at coordinate 17,059,172 of OY365797.1, forward strand.
TAGGTATAGCAAAACAGACCTTGCAAAGATCAGGACCCCTATGCTCCATTTCTCAGCCAAAACTCGTATTTCTTTTCATTCTTACTTCTTTTATTTCGGACAATCAATGTATTTTAAAAATATTATAAATTACATTTCATAATTTCTTCTTCATGTATGTATAATCTTGAATTTATTTATTAGTTTTAACAGTAAGTCCATAAAATCGTATTGTCCAGTATGTAATTACAATTCATTATTTAATTATAAAACTCTAATCCGATAATTTTATTTTTGGTTAATGTAAATTGTGTTTTGTAATCCACATACTTGTCATTTTGATTATTTAGTATTTCCATAGCAACATGGTGTAAAAGAGATGAAGCTATACGAAAAAAGCTGGCGCGCGCGTTTAACAGTTTCTGACTTTCGCTAGCCTTCCGCGACCTATACTTTAGACTGCTTACAAAATACAGAGTAATAAATAATCGAGGGAGCAAAAATTTTTTTTGTTCGTTTATTCTGAGTTATTTATCAAGATTTTTTAAAAGTCGTAGAACAAATGTCGTTGGGATTGATGTAGAGAGGCTGCCTGCAAAAGGTGCTCAACTAATTAAAAATAACCCTGTATATATTTATATAGATACATACATATATGTGTGTGTGTATAAAATAATTAAATATGATTGCAGTTTAGAGAAAACCTAATCTATTTTAAATTTTAGTTTTCCTAAAAATTTTGGCGCCCCTCAAAATTTGCCGCCCTAGGCCCGGGCCTCACGGGCCTAAGCCTAAATCCACTACTGCGCGGAGTAGGGATAAAGTGAAAGGCGCTCGTCAGAGCAGCCAAGGCCAATTAAGGGATGATCGATGTTAGAAAAACATCGATGTTGACATCGATGTCATTATCGGAAGCCCAACATCGATGTTCGATATTTATCGGAAACTGAACATCGATGTTGGATATCATCGATGATTTTTGCATTATTATGTGACAAAGATATAAAATACAGTGAAATCGTTAGAAATCTATTAAGAAACAGCATATTTTTATATATTCTAATATTTTTTATCTACTGACTGAAGAAAAAGGAATTTTGATAAAGAGTAGAAGTCTTTGTTGATTAGGAGTAGAACCAGCTTTAGAAAATAGTCTTTCGGTTGGCGTTGATGTAGCTATAATAGCTATTATAGTCGTCTATTAAATATAATATATATGTTTTTGTATCGTTGTCTAATACAAGCAAATAATTTGTAAAATGTCTGTAATTTCTCCTGTGATATTAATATGGTTGTGTGTGAACCGTGAGACCGTGAGTTAACATCGTTGACGATTTTGTTAACATCGATGTTACGATATTTTTAGTAAACCAACATCGATGTTAAAACATTGATGTTTTTGTACGTTTAAATTCATGATGAAGATGGAATTGATAATAGAATGATTGAAAATAATTGAAAAACGGATCAAATTGACTCAACGATTATAAAATATTGTTTTCAGTGTTTTAATATGTGTATATCATCTAAATAATTGTTAAGTATCATGTATGTCGTAGTCTAAGACACAGAGTTCAATAAAAATATTAGTTGGAGACCTAGTCTACTTTTATCATTTCCCATTATCATTCCCATTTTCTAAGTATAAAATTAAGATTGATGAAGCAATTTTTATACCCTTAATGGAATATTATTCCGAAAATTTTTAGTTAAATGTCTATAATGTGAAAAAAAGTTTCACTTTTACGGTGGTTTCATAAAACCACACAATAATTTTTTTTAATAAAGAACGTTGAATATTTTAGCTAAACTAAAATGCCTTGTCTGATCTGTGGAAACTAGGAACAATGTTTAATATCTTCCCCAAGACCCTTCAATACTATACATACTCTACGACGCGACGTCACAATATTTTACCCTTTTTTACCTCAACGCTGACAGTAATCAGTAGTTTTTGTTCATACACTTTAATATAAGTCAATAAAAGTCATTTAAATACTATTCTTACCATCCACGCGAAGAGTAGTCGCGGGCAACATCTAGTAAATAAAGTCATAGAAAAAGACTTAAGAAATAATAAACCTATATCTTACAAACCTTAATAGTTGTTAAATATGATTCAATACAGAAAGTTATAATCATTTTAATAGTCAAATTTTTTGTTTCTCTCAAAAGTTGCAAGATATTTTTTTGTAAGCCTCCTGCTTACTTTTTATATGATTAAATTATAATAATACATATATACATACATAACATCTCTTTGCAGTTGAGGAAGAAGGAAATAGTTACCAAGACTTAGAGGAAAAAGTTCTAGAAATGATGAATATTATATTAAAAGTCAAATGTAAAATTATTATATCGAAAATGTGAGATAACTAGGTATAAAAAGCAACAAATTATTGTTATAACTCTGGTTACTATTTGGATTAAAATTCAAATATTAAAAAATTAAAAAGACACTGGAAACCACACCGTATTATGTAAAAGAGGATTAACCGATAGATATACTTAAAAAAAAAGAAAAGAACTCCAACTTGAAGAAGAAAAGATGAGGAAGCAAGGTGATAAAGCAATAATAAAGTACGATAAAATATTAATACCCGAAAATAAAAACCAACAAACGCAGTCTACTAATGCCAATTATAAAAAAGAATGTTGTCAGATTCATCCGAGCAGACAAGCAATACTATACTATACCAACTATACCAACGCAAAACAGACTGCTAAACAACCTACCAACATAAATAGGACGAACAATATAAGCAATTATATTATTAAAAAAACCTAGCTCATCCTACCTGAAAAACCTCCCTCTCCCCCAAATTTCTACTCAAAACAAACGAAAAAATAGCAACCAACACCAAAGTCAAAAGATGGAGGCAACTGGCGGAGGCCTATACCCGAAAGGGGCCATGACATGTTTAGTCAACTTAGAACTTAAACATATTATAATATATATATTAGTAATGTCTCGGAAATAAAAGGGGCTTATTATTATTATAAGGGTGTTAGACAACGACATAAATACACTTAAATACACATTATAAATACTGAGAATATAATTAATAAACGAACAAACCCAGAAATACAGACATCTATGCTCATCACATAACATATATGCCTGTCCCTGTCGGAAATCGAACCCGAGCCCCATTGCGTAGTTTTACGTTAGAAGTCTGCGCTAACCACTGGATCAAGAGGGCGGACCAACTTTATTTTTAAATTTAATAATAAAGTTATATTTTGTAAATGTAATTGCATTTTGTAAGTTGGAGTTTCTCATGAATATAAGCACTTAAAAGTTTCCTGACTGCATAATAAATAAAAGAAAACTTCCATCGTTAGATAAACTGTTAATTAAAGTCTGAGGCATCAGAATTAAGATGCTATTACTGGCTTATGAAATAATATATGGAAATGTTATAATAGACATTAATAAAAAAATAATAATTAACCCATAAAAGTAAATGAATGATTATTATTTTAAAAGGTTAGAAGGCATTGCATGCTGTCTACTCCCTGGAAGGTGGTTGTGTGGCCATTGAACATCAGCAACAGGTTAGCATCACCAAGGAATACGGAGTGGTTCCATGAGATTAACACACATGAAGAGGAAGGGAGAAATTATGGGTTCTGCTTTCTCACTCACTTTGCAAATCGTATAATAATGTAAGTACGTTCAATTTGGAAAATAAGAATTTGGTCCATTGCCTTCATGTGTTTCACTATTTATCATTTACTAATATGACTCGTATCCATCATTCATAATGTTTTCAATTGTGAATTTAAATAAATCTCCAAATACCAATACCCAAAGTAATATTTTAAAAAGTAGCTGTTTAGTTCCTAATAATATACTTTATAAATATAAAATAGTTGTTGAATAATATATATATTTAAAGTAACAAAATAAGTTAATTGATATTTACCAGATCTGCAATAAATTTAATAATTTGTTTGATACCTAAAGTTCCTATCCTAGTACCTACTAGGTACCTACTATAACAAAACTCGACCAGGAATTAATAAAGTCATCGAAATATTTTTTTTTCTTTAATATTGTGGTCTTATTATATCTATTAAAATTTATAAAGTAATCATGAAGTACCATAATATGTTTGTAGCTGTTTTACCACAAATGATAATAACTTATTAAATAATACGTGATAGCCATGAACATGTATAGCCATGTTAAGCTTATTTAAATTTATATATATACGGGCAGGGATTCGAACCCACGAATACTGGGAAACAGTCCCGTCGCTCTACCAACTGAGCTACCGTATCTACGCTACAGGACGGTTTCCCAGTAGTCGCGGGTTCGAATCCCTGCCCGTATCGGTTTATTTTCATTCTATATTTATAAAAAATTTAAAAAATATAAAAACTTTAAATTAAAATTTTTGTATGTAGTTGTCAAAGTATTTGATTTAACACAAAATGTTAAAACAAACCTCAATTTGGTTTTGTAATAAACTTTACGTTATTTTCTTTTTAATCCTTTAGTCCGTAGAAACTAATATTTTTTAAATATTCATCTACTTCATCTGACTTAAATCGTAGAAAAGCAATATTATTATAAAGTTATATTTTATTTCGAACTTATCCATGACCGATGCTGTATTTAAAACTTTTCACATTTGCTGTCTTCAATTTCCGTATTCATAGATGCTTTCTAAAACTTAGTGTTTTAAGGATATAATGAAATATAAAAATTTAATATATTGGATCAAATATATTTTAAGTTGTATAATATATTTTTGACACTTTCTTAGAGGGCATTCAACAACTATAATCTTCTTGTATACTCACATTATATATATAGTATGTGAGTGTACAGTAAGCGACCTTGGCTCCCTAGCCTCCATTATTGTTAACTCTTTGAGCACACTGCGAGCACGAGGTTTTAATTTTAGTAAGAAATAAAAATATATTTTATTTTTTATTCAACAGTTTTCCTAATTAAAGAATTTTAATGGTTATCCTATTTTCACCGTAAATCGACATAAAATGCAAGATATGTGTATATATATTTAAATATTATGTACACATACAGGGTTATTTGTAATTAATTGGTCACCTCTTGCAGGCAGCCTCTCTACATTAATCCTACACATATTTTCGTTTCTATAAATCTTGATAAAGAACACAAAAAAACAAACAAAAACAGTTTTGCTCTCTCGGTTACTTATTACTCTGTATTTTGTAAGAAGTACTTAAAAGGTCAACGCCCGGGTACCTTACCTATGCTCAGAGTTAAAGCCAGTTCAGAGGCAACAAATACATTTTATATGCGAAAACTGAAATTTTTAAAACTGTTAATTTAAAAAATCGTGAGGCAAATGTTATTGGGATTACAAATAACTCTGTATAGTATAACAAAATTTTAAATAAATATAGAACGAGAAATAAACCACTACTCCACCTGTCGTTAGACCGACTGGACGTTTCCCCAGAGATCTCAGGTTCGAATCCCTGCTGGTATTGGTTTATTATTTATTCTTTATTTATTTAATATTTTGACTTATATATAATTTAATAATATTATTATAATTATATATAATTATATATAATTTAATAATATAAATACTTATATATAATTTAATAATATAAATACTGTATTTGTATTTATTTTACTATTTAAACTTCACAAAATGGGAAACAATATTTAGCTCCAAAATATTGTCCGTATTTTATATTTGACACGTGAGTAAACATTTTATGAATCGTATTTAAGGGAACGTCGTCCTGTAACTTATCTAGAGCACTCTGCGCTTAAATATAAATGAGAGTATTTAATAATACGCTCTCCACTAAAAAAAAAAACTTTTTAATTAATAAGCATATCCTAAGTCTAGACGTTTCTATAAATACATTTTATTTTAGTAAAAATGTGTTATTATAATCAATTATCAACTGAGATGTCACTGTTAGGTTATTTAAAAAATAATTGGTAGTATATTTACTCTATTATAATATCGAAATCATTTTGATATTTTAGCTGTTTATTATGCACCATAAAGGAAAATGAAATAAAAAATTATAACAATAATAAATGTGTACAAAAATATACATAACAATAATAAATGTGTACAAAAATATACATAAAAATAATAAAAAAGTACTAACTAAAAACTCTTATGAATAAGTAAAAATTATTGTGTGGTTTTATGAAACCACCGTAAAAGTGAAACTTTTTTTCACATTATAGACATTTAACTAAAAATTTTCGGAATAATATTCCATTAAGGGTATAAAAATTGCTTCATCAATCTTAATTTTATACTTAGAAAATGGGAATGATAATGGGAAATGATAAAAGTAGACTAGGTCTCCAACTAATATTTTTATTGAACTCTGTGTCTTAGACTACGACATACATGATACTTAACAATTATTTAGATGATATACACATATTAAAACACTGAAAACAATATTTTATAATCGTTGAGTCAATTTGATCCGTTTTTCAATTATTTTCAATCATTCTATTATCAATTCCATCTTCATCATGAATTTAAACGTACAAAAACATCAATGTTTTAACATCGATGTTGGTTTACTAAAAATATCGTAACATCGATGTTAACAAAATCGTCAACGATGTTAACTCACGGTCTCACGGTTCACACACAACCATATTAATATCACAGGAGAAATTACAGACATTTTACAAATTATTTGCTTGTATTAGACAACGATACAAAAACATATATATTATATTTAATAGACGACTATAATAGCTATTATAGCTACATCAACGCCAACCGAAAGACTATTTTCTAAAGCTGGTTCTACTCCTAATCAACAAAGACTTCTACTCTTTATCAAAATTCCTTTTTCTTCAGTCAGTAGATAAAAAATATTAGAATATATAAAAATATGCTGTTTCTTAATAGATTTCTAACGATTTCACTGTATTTTATATCTTTGTCACATAATAATGCAAAAATCATCGATGATATCCAACATCGATGTTCAGTTTCCGATAAATATCGAACATCGATGTTGGGCTTCCGATAATGACATCGATGTCAACATCGATGTTTTTCTAACATCGATCATCCCTTAATTGGCCTTGGCTGCTCTGACGAGCGCCTTTCACTTTATCCCTACTCCGCGCAGTAGTGGATTTAGGCTTAGGCCCGTGAGGCCCGGGCCTAGGGCGGCAAATTTTGAGGGGCGCCAAAATTTTTAGGAAAACTAAAATTTAAAATAGATTAGGTTTTCTCTAAACTGCAATCATATTTAATTATTTTATACACACACACATATATGTATGTATCTATATAAATATATACAGGGTTATTTTTAATTAGTTGAGCACCTTTTGCAGGCAGCCTCTCTACATCAATCCCAACGACATTTGTTCTACGACTTTTAAAAAATCTTGATAAATAACTCAGAATAAACGAACAAAAAAAATTTTTGCTCCCTCGATTATTTATTACTCTGTATTTTGTAAGCAGTCTAAAGTATAGGTCGCGGAAGGCTAGCGAAAGTCAGAAACTGTTAAACGCGCGCGCCAGCTTTTTTCGTATAGCTTCATCTCTTTTACACCATGTTGCTATGGAAATACTAAATAATCAAAATGACAAGTATGTGGATTACAAAACACAATTTACATTAACCAAAAATAAAATTATCGGATTAGAGTTTTATAATTAAATAATGAATTGTAATTACATACTGGACAATACGATTTTATGGACTTACTGTTAAAACTAATAAATAAATTCAAGATTATACATACATGAAGAAGAAATTATGAAATGTAATTTATAATATTTTTAAAATACATTGATTGTCCGAAATAAAAGAAGTAAGAATGAAAAGAAATACGAGTTTTGGCTGAGAAATGGAGCATAGGGGTCCTGATCTTTGCAAGGTCTGTTTTGCTATACCTAGAACGAACAACAACTCGAAACAGCAGAAACCATGATGAAGAATAATTTTATTTGTGATATAGTGACGATCCAACATGTTAAGAAGCCGAAAGTTATTATTTTTAAAGTGGATTGTGTACATTTGTCTGTTTCTATGGTACTTATGTGTCTTCTATGAGAATATTAAACGTCAGAAACAGTCGATTCACTTCTTACGTTTTAATTAAATAATATTAATGAAAATTATGACGTTTTTCTGTGACGCGCCATCTTCAAGAAATTCGTAAGTAACTTATTGTTTTATTGTCATGATATATAAGAAGTGCGAATGTTGTTTGGGTGCTTATTACTCAATCACGCCAAAACTACTGAATGGATTTTGATGCTTTGCAATATTGTAGCTTATGTACCAGAATAACACAAAGACCATAGAAATACTAAGCTTTGCGTGCTGTTTTGTCTGTGATATAACTTATATCGCGATTAGGTAGTTGCCACGGGAGCTCCTGTTTTTAATCGTTTGATTCACTGAATGTTACATAAGTATTTGTGTTTTATGCTAACAACCAAACCCATTGAGGAGCGTATCAAAATAATTGGCGTTAAATACTTAGTTAGATTGCATGAAATAAAATTTAAATTGAATCAACATTTAATCACTGCAGTTTAAATCAGATGCATTAATAAGAATTCAGCAATATATCTATTATCTACCTACTACTACCGCCTACTTACCTATTAGGCGGACATTTATTTACGTGAAGTGTAATAAAACATGTTTGGAAGGAGCATTCATATTTTTATTATTACATACACCTATGTGTAGGTACGGAAAATACCAAAATATTTTTTATATGTATATGACAATTATAAAAACAGTATAATTTTATAAATATAAATTTCTTACTTATGAAAACTTCGAATATTGTCGAAAGGAATAGGTTCTTTTTTACACAGAATACACGTTATTGTCATTTTATTGACTCAAAAAATATACTTTAAATTAAATAGTATATAATTTTGTATAATTTGTAATCCAATTTTATCTTACGTTGAAATATTAGATTAGCATTTCAGTAAAAATGACAATTGGTCAGTCAATTTACGATTACGAATTACGCACGAGACGACGACGACGAAGCACGATACGACGACGATGAAGCACGATACGACGCCGACCAAGCACGATACGACGCCGACGAAGCACGATACGACGACGATGAAGCACGATACGACGCCGACGAAGTACGATACGACGCCGACGAAGCACGAAATTTCGTAAAAAATAGAGATGGATAGGGTTTTTCGATCTACCTATCTCTTTTAAGTTCGATGGACACATTTTAGGCTGGCTTCCCCACTCTATGTATAATATCTCTATGACTCCGCGGCCGACCGTCACGCGACATGCAACACACAGACGAAAAAGTTTGAGACGATGTAATAAAAGTTTCACTTTAATAAAGAAAAAAACCAATTAATTACTACCGATCACGCTCATAAAACATGCGGAGGTTGTGCTTAAATGACTTTAACGAAGGCGATTTTCGGATGTCAGACGGCAGATTATTCCAAAGTTTTACTGCAAGAGCAGTAAATGACTTGGCATAGCAGTCTGAATTACAGGTGGGAAACGTAAGTCTCAAATTATCAGTAGATCTTAGGCGACTTCCACTAATGCCGTATCTAGGAAATCAGTGAAGTGTGAAGGAATACTTTAAACGTCAACATGACAGATTTTGAAGAAGTTTGGTAGGTGGTTCAGAGCCCTGCTCAGGAAATCCCCAAGGTAAAAGGTTCACTAAGTGAATCAACACTAGACTGAGATGTCTTGTTATTGTTATGCAATAGGCGCAAACGAAAAATATATTTCTAAAATACAAAAACAAACAAAGTATGAAAGTCAATCTTCTCAAACATGTAGCTACTACTTGGTGATTAGGTTTATTTTATAAGGGATCTATCATTTGAAGTAACGTTCAAAATTAATAAAATAAAAATACGTAAATTTTATATATACAAATTAAAAATAAAGTTTTTATGATTACCTCTCTGTTAATAAATACAAATCCTAACTCTCTAGTTTTCAAATCCAGCAACTAAATTTGAAGCGGCGTCAATGTTGATCTAACTTGTACGAGTATTTGTTTTAAGAGTATTTATTATGAACGCGAGAGTACTTTTGTTTGTTTTGAATCATTTCTCGAATTTCTCTGCTAGTCTTGCACGTATTTTTCTTTAATAACTGTGCTAAAGCAATTCGTGTTAATAATTGCACTGGCCATATTGTAACATTATTTAAGTTTTTTTATGAATAAATTTACACCGCTAAACATCTTCAAGAAAAAAAATGCTTTGGAAAATAATTTAGCCAGGCTACTAATCCATTACAGTTTGTGAGAAACTAACTAAATGCGAATAAACATTACACAAATTGTCGTATTTGTGTTTAAGTTTAATTAATTACTATTCACATTCATCATATATATTCTATCGGTGAACATTAGTGACTTTATTTTGTATTAATATGCAGATATATCATTAATAGTCATAAATGTAGGTTTGTAAGTTTGTTAACGTAAATTTTTACTTACATATAAAACAAATAACTTAGTAACACTTTTAACTCCTCTCACCAATGTTGAAGCTTCATGTTTACGTATTATTATTGTATGTGATACCAGTCTACACTTTGACTAGACGAACTGTATTGCTAAGGCATTTAAAACACAAACTAAATCGACGCACTATTTAAGTTATGAGACCAAACACGGTTGTTTCATTAAACTTACAAACAAACATAACTTACCGCCTGATTCCTTTGGAAATATAATACTTGATACCATTCAATATAATGTCTTGTATATACGAACCGAGTGGCATAGGAGTTTTAGAACATTAATGTGCAATGACAAAAAAGGTTATTATTAAGTCAATCACTTAATTTTTTGAAGTGAAACTTCTTTAGGCGCATGAGGGTAAAATTTTTACAAATGAAACGTCACGCCGGTATGCAACGGAAGTGTCGGAAAAGAGAGAGAGTGATCGAGACCGATTGAGAGAGAGTAAGACAGGGCGAACGTAGCATGAGCAACTAGCCGTGGAGCGAGAGTAGGGAGCAAGCGAGTGAGAAAGATTGAGAGAAAAAGTGAGACAGAGCGAACGTCGTATCACGCATAGTGCTATGGATCGTGAGGTGGGAGAGAGCTATAGTGAGAAAGACTGAACAAGAGAGAGAGAGAATACGGGATATCGAGAAAGAATACACGCCCTATTGGTTGTGTATTCGTTTAATACTTAATTATTAGAACTTTAGATGGCATTTCTGTCGCATAGCGTAATATTTACAATATTATTAGACACTTCTACAGTGAATAAACAGTAAGTGAATTTTATAAATAAAAACTTTGTGAAAAAACTTTGTGAATAAATTTGTAAGTTGTCCTGTATCAAGCAATTATTCGAAGTAAGTAATATATCTGTTATCTTTTTGTTAATTTACAATTTTTTATGATAATTGGTTTGAAGGTTAGGTAGTTTTAATATTTACAAATAACATGTGATATTTCAACTTGCCACTCGTCATTTGATAATTTAATAAATCATTTACCATAAAATAAAAATATTTCATAAATTCGCTTTTCTAAATTTGAATTCAAAAACAAAACTTAATTAATAATTTCTAATATTGACAAAAACACGTGGCATTTTTATTTACAATTCGTCATTTGAGATTTCAATAAATCATTGTGCATAAAACACTAATAACAATATTTCATAAATTCTTTCGACGAAATTTTAATTTAAAAATTGGAATTTCTAGAGTTATCATTAATTTACAAAAATTTTGTATATATTTAAATTGGATTAGGTATTTTTAATATTTACAAAAAATCACGAGGAATTTTAATTTAATATTCAACATCTGAGATTTGACTATATTATTTTTCAAACAATATAAAATAAATTTATTTTAATAATTCTCTTTAATTATTTTTTTTTTGTGTTTTTTATATGTCATCGTACGAAACTCTTAAACAACATTTGGTATTTACTGAAATATGATATTAAAGAGTAATTGGAAAACTTATCGCTTACAAATATATTTGAACAGTCGTAAATATTATATAATATTATATACACTACAAATATTTATTAATAAAACTTAATGTTCATTTAATCTCCTTCGGTTGTTTTGAGTAATATTTTTTAATGTAGTAAATATATTTTAGTCGTAGATAAATTATATTATATAATTTTAAATTTTAATGCTTATAATTAGCAGAATTTCGTGTTAAACAAGATTTATAAATTAGTTCGCCAAAGAAGTTTCACTTCTGACATGTGTACTTTGTACGCACGCATGTTTTTTTTAATCATAGTCTTTCTTTTCTTACAATAAAACAAATTCAGTAACTAATATTCAATATTGATGTTACTTATTGCAAATAACATATTATAACTATTATTTTTAGTCTCAAAGAACACAATTTAAATTTAAATACCCTAGGTAGTAGAACAAATGCGACTGATAGTTGCAATTGTAATTGGAGTTAACGGGTGGACAAATGTGTCGTTCGACGTGTGCTAAATAGTGACTCTAAGGGCAGCTATTAGGCATTCAGATAATCTTACATTTTACCAGTTAACTACTGCTAAATACGATAGTGTCATGCTTTATATAATAAAGTATAATTGAAATATTTATATGCTATAATTTAATAGTACCCAATATATTTTAGAAAAAGTATCTTACCGACTTATTGTAACAAATATATACGTATGTTTAAAATTGTCAAAAATAAGCAGTCATGCTATACACTTAGACAAAAGTGTTCCATGATTTTCTGTATTAAGGAAAATTGGGGAAAATGTTACGTAGAGTCGGGCTGGGAGTCACTAAAAACCACGTAGATCGTATGTTCAGTTCAGGTTCAGTTAAGCTTAAGTCTATGGGAGGTTAAGTTTTTTGACCATATCTTAAATACGAAACAATATTTTTTTTATTCTGTCTTTTGGAGTAAAATCCTAGTCACGTCCTTGGCATGCGTGCCAATTTTGGTCAAAATATAACAAATAAGCCTATAAATACAGCAGTTATATAATATTGACATAACTTTTAAACTTAACTAAAATGAATTTATTAATCTCAATACAAACTTTCAGTTTATATTACTGTTAATTACAGTAATATAAGCAGAGCACGTAGTTACTAACAAACTAAAGGTTCAGCTAGAGAAACTAACATCACTCAAATTAAATTAACAAATTGCTTTTGTTCCTCTGAATATCATCATTAAATTATTTATCTAATATATATATATATATATATATATATATATATATATATATATATATATATATATATATATATATATATATATGTATATATTTAATGTAAAATAATATTTATGTATAATTACAATATTTGTTTTAATACAGTTAGTCAAATACAAGCTTATCAGTTTTAAAAAATATAGATAAAACATATATGAAATAAACGTAATTCAATTCCATCGTACGTAAATATTTTTTTTAAATACTTATTTCCATTTAATCATATCTTATCATATCTTATTATATATTCTATAAATAATTTATGTTTTCCTTGAAAACTATTTCTGTAATATCATTAAATAGTGCTTATTTTTCTTATATTTCTTGTTCAACACAAATTAAATAGCTAATATTTAAACAGGTAATATAATATATCTAAAACTAATTAGTTTCGATAACAGAATACTCGATAATAGAATGTTGTTATCGAGTAATGATAGTAAAATAAATAAATTAAAGAACCCCCAATACAGAAAGATAAAATAAAATTGCAGGTAGACCATTGCACGTACATTCACGATGGTGTCTATTTTACGAAGTCTTTGGAGCGAATGAATCATGTCAATATTATAAAACAATATTGTAAAACCAGTTTTCGTTCACTTAAATCCCTATCAGAGTCATTATTCGCCAGTGCTTAGTACATTAAGACTTGTCTGGAACAGATAGGACCTTAAACATAAAAGCTCTCTAGACCGACAAATAAAATCCAATGTTACTATTTAACAGTATAATAAATACAAAAAATATAAATAATTTAGAGACAAAGCACCAACAATGATAAACCTGCATTTTAGAAATCTTAAACACTTATTAAACACATGAGTTATTACAAAATAAGTTAAATAGTCGAGATTTTGATCTCACTTTAAAAAGTTTGAATAGAAATTCATCCAATCCATCTACTTACTTTCGTCACAATACATTTTATATTTAAGTTGCAATTTGAAGATGTGTTTGCAATTTATAAGTTTGAGTTTGTAGTAATATATAAACCTTTGTAAAACCATTATTTAAGCTTTCATTGTCATACTAAGAAATATGTATTCATAGCATAAGCTTTTAAGCCTAGACAAAGACAGACATAATGACCTTTAAAATGAATCGGTCAGCAGCTACATCTATGAATGTGAACTTAAGGTTCGTGAACTTATGACCGATGATTGTGGTAGTGGATAAACAGTTCATATAATAATTTTAAAAATTAAGCAAATGTCTAAAAAGACATAACAAATTATTTTAATTAATTTTATACTATAATTAATAATTATTTTATTTATTCAAAAAGTGAGTCAAAAGAAATGAATAAGGATAGTCTTAATATTTAGTAAGACAATTTATGTGTTTTGTTTTATATAATATAAACAACGACAACGTTTTAGACAAATAGCAATATGTATATTTAGAAACATACAGTTTCGCAATATGGCTGAATATATTTTCACAAGAGAAGGCCTAAGATAGCAAAATCGGAATTTAGTTTAATCTCAGCGTCTCAATTGTCTGCTATAAATATATATTTGGTTATTTCAATTATATAAGATCTGTTTAATCAATGGCTCAGTGGAAATCTGGAAGAATATAGTTACACTTTTGGTTGTGAGTTTGTAAGGAAAGCTCTACATTTTTTCCTGTTCTAAAATAACAATAAATTCCTCCTAAAGTGAGTGGTGACTGATTCCTTATTTAAATACAAATTAATAATTAATGTTCCATTATTAATATCATATAATTAATATTCCATTTATCTAGTAGCAATATACGAAGGTACAAGTCATTAGGGATAAAAATATAAAGAAAAGGACATTAAAAACGGTAAATGTATATAATAATATAATTGAATTATTGGACGAGTCAAATTAATTAAAAAGTATTTTTGTTTATACGAATGACAATTAATACCATAAAAAAATGTTTTTTTTTTAATTCAGTTTTTTTAGAAAGTACAGACCAATACTAATTCCTTGACAGATTCACGATACCAGAGTGTGAAGAATATGACCGACGTCTACTTTCTAAAATAATATTGATAATTCTAATTTGTACTACTAATTATTATTGTCATTTTTTCGATTGTTTTAAATTTACAGACATGTATTTCAAATATTTTTTCTTAAATAGATTAAGTGAAGATCAGCATATTAGTATATGTTTTTAAGTAATTGATGTAATATATTGAGAAACTAATTATTTTTAAAGACAATTTAATAAAAGACGGCATTTGAAAGTAACTTGACACAAAATTGACATCACATTTGTTAGTTATAATATCCCAAGGGACACGAGACAAAAACCAATCTCGTTTGTACAAAATCTTTGGATAAAAATATTTTTCTTCTTTACACAATGGTCAGAATATATAGCATAAAAATTATAACTATTTACTTTTTTCCGTTTAATATTATACTGTAATCAATGAATCATTCTGTTTTATAAAAAATTTTAGGAATGTTATTTTTCTAAAATATACAATTTTATAGCATACACATTTTAAATATCTATCAATATTATTTCTAAATAAGAGCATTTAATTTCACTGCTATTTGTTTTTTTATTGGTTAGTCAGTGGTGTAGTGGTAGGAGTGGTTTTTATAGGAGTTTCATACTTTTCAGCCTTGCAGCAACCTGCACTAGTTGGAACACATCGGATGGTTTTGGAAGATCTTAAAATTACAATTAAAAACAGGAAGTTCAGGGTTGGGTATATGATAAAATAATAAAAAGGCAAAATCTACACATTGCATACATACCTAAAAATATTTTCAAAAAGTTTTTCTAAATAAATACTGTGTATACTTATTTTATTTTTAACTTCACAATACTGTAACAAACTACAACACATTGAATAAATTTAATTTTTGACACAATGAATTAAAATTTCATGAAAAATAATCAAGGGAACGTCGTTTCATCATTTGTCGTAGAGCAGTCTGCGATTAAATGTAAATCAAATCTTAATTCACTCTCCACACTATACTTAGTTTACTTCCTAATTTTAAAATATATTCTTAATATACATATTTTTATAAACTCTTATATTATTCATTTGTGCAACAATAATCAACTAACATGTCTTTTGCAAGAAAAGGTTGGAATCATTCTAAGCTCTAGTGGTACAACCCCCTTTTTATTAATTTTTTTTATGTATTTTTTACGTAAATAAAATAAATAAATATTGTATTGTTTTGTAGTGATACCTAAAACTATTAACCTATTATTACCTATTTATAATTTAAATACTACTGTCATGTGAAAATAAAGATTATTATTATTATTATTTGAAATGCTTTATGGATCACCTTTTTTTTTACGTCAGGAACCCATCACACACCTTCTTCAGGGGATGATGAAGGTGGTCGAGCAACACCAATCCCTTTTTTGCACACTTGATAGGTTATAGAGAGTCCCGTTCCCTCACCCAAGTCTGCTTCGTTTGAAGGGGTTATGGATTGTCCAAGGGAGGACCAGGACGGTTATGTGAGATTTACTGAAACCTCAGGATAGCAACTAAAACCCAACGGTTACCCTCATCGCCATAATTGAACGCCACGGGATCGCTTTCGCAGTCACTGGTCCGGCAGTCATTTTCTTCTATTACCCAGGCACTACGGCTGGAGGAAGGAAACTTGCACACGTTCTAAGATTAAGAAAATTATCCTTTAATTCTTATTGTATTCTTACTAATAATGTTTTTAAAAGAACATTTATGAAGTATTTTTAATAGATAACCAGATTTAAATAAAACTATAAGATATTTTCTTACCTTAAAGAATTGTCTTAAATTGCTTACTCAATGACGTTTGTCAAACTGTAATCACAATATAAAAAAACCTGGCTTAGTTTTTGTGTGGTTCTACTCAGACCGGAGCGCTCTTGGAATCCTTGTTCCTTTCATTTTAAATAAGGTAATGTCTTTACAGAAGAGGTTTATTTTGATAAGCATGCTATTAAAATTGGCATTCCTGACTGTGGTGTGAAGTCGAAGAGAAAAAGGTATAAATAAATCGTTATATCCCACTCAAATTATCACCTTTTAAACATATATTCCGGCGGTATTACTATAATTTCTAAGTATTACAACGCTATTTATTCTTAATATTTTATTTACTTCTTACTAGTCTAAGATCAGATAGCTAAGAGACATGCAACTGAGGTCAGGTTGCGTTTAAAGGATTTATGCATATGCGACACCACAAACCCACGGCTACTCTTGGACCCTACATTAACCACATTGCTATAGACGCTGTGATTAATTAAACTAGACGGTTTTAACCTACCTACTTACGGTACTAGTTATAATAAATAATATTAATAATACGTACTTACTTATAGACATCGATAATGATAGAGGGTAGGTTGGGAAAGTTTGTTATATTCAATAAGTTATAAAGTACTGTACAGCACTTTAATAATTATTAATGAATCTTTCATAACATGTTTTTTTTAATGATATTCATTCCACTTAAAAGGACCTTTTGATAATATTGATGTGACGTGTCATTAAAAGTTCTTTATATTTAAAAAATCAAAGATATTTCATGCTGCAGAAAGAACCTCAATTTTTAGACACATTTCATCTTAGCTACGGTATCGAAATTACTTTCAAAAGACCTGCTGGTTTATTAATTACTTTTAAACAAAGAGAATGAAGAATGAATTAAAATTGTTACGGCAAAGTAAATCTATAATACCTGTATAATTATAAAATATCTTGGTCAACAAACAGTATTAAAATTTGCACGATGTTCGTCATTTCATTATTATAGAAGCTTATTATTAAATTTCAATTTCAACCGTATGTAAAGATGTATGACAAACAAACTATAAAGTAATCTCATAAGAATTCATTTTTTAATGTTTTAACATTACAATAACCTTTAAAGAATAATACTAACTAAAATATAAGTAAGTAACAAAGGGTTCTGGTTTATGCAAATTAATTATGTTATCATATAATACCAATAATACTGTGTCTTGCACATCGGTCAACATAACTGCAACACGAGTGCTACGAGGCGGTAGATTTTCGAGCCACCAAGAAAACGAGCGGTTTTCTTGGTGGTAGATCATAACATCCGGTCGCCGGCAAAGTTACCACCCATCGGGCAGAATCGTGCCGCAAAGCGACCTAGTCGTGTTCCGGCACGTTGCTCGATGAAGCCGTTTATGGGAAATGGGTCTGAACAGTTGCGGTGCGTTGGCGAACCGGTCTGACGTCGGGTTGGTGTTTGTTTTGTCGGGTGTCTAGTCGAGGAGGGTAGCGGGATCCGAAGCGACGGCTTTCCGCTGGCCGCCCGCAGATAGTTGGGGGCCCAATTAGTGGGATAGCCAACCACGAAAGGCTGCCCCGCCAGCTGTGAAAAATCCCAGGGTGGCTCCATCGTGCTGGTTGGCGACCAGACGAGGAGGCCCGATGGCGATCCCTGGGGGGGTTCGGGCGTCCCCGCAGTCTCCAGACTAGCCTCCCAGTGGCAAGACATCACCAATTTCGACGTCGGGTTCGATACGTGCCGTCTCGTTCAACTGCCATTTCCCCCCATCCCTATTCACTTTTATATATATTTTTTTTTATGAAAAAGTTAAGAAAAAGGAACAAGGTTACACAGCGGTTGCACTCCTCCTCATATAAAGTGCACCTCACTAATATCAGGGGTTTGCACTCAAATCTTTTAGCTGTCCACCACCACCTGGAGACAGAGCAGCCGCACTTGCTCTTTTTGACGGAGACGCAGATACAATGTCCTTTGAGCGCTGCATACTTGGATTATCCCGGTTACTCGTTAGAGCACAACTTTCGCTCACGGGCCGGAGTCAGTGTGTACGCGCGGAACGACCTCTGTGTTCAGCGTCTCCGTCACCTTGAAGACCCCACTTTTTCTTCCCTATGGGTTTTAGTGGACACAGGAAACGAAAAAATCCTGTATTCCTGTGTCTACCGTTCGCATAGCGGTGACCAGGAGACAACTCGTTTATTTGAGTATCTCAGTGAGGCTGCAGATATGGCTCTATATCAGTACCCTTCGGCGCAGCTCGTCTTTCTGGGGGACTTTAATGCCTGTCATCAGGATTGGCTGTTCCCGTACCAGAAGACCGACCATGCTGGAAGAGAAGCGCGGAACTTTGCGTTGTCCTTGGACCTCTTTCAGCTGGTGAGGCAAGCGACAAGGGTACCAGATGTGGTAGGCCATACAGCAAATTGCCTGGACCTTCTGCTGACAACTGATCCGGACAGGTATCGTGTAGAGGTCACGTCCCCCTTGGGAACCTCCGATCACTGTCTGGTGAAATCTGTATTTACATATTCCCCACCAGCTTTCGAACCACATGGTGTTAGGCGAGTATGGAAATACAAATCAGCAGATTGGGATGAGATGCGGCACTTTTTTGCGTCTTATCCTTGGCGGCAGGTCTGCTTCTCTTCTTTGGATCCGTCGAGTTGCGCGGATGCTATAACCGATGTGGTGCATCAGGCAATGGAGTATTTTATTCCTTTTGCTGACGTACCCATCGGTGGCAAAGCTCGCCCATGGTTTAATGCCGAATGTCGTCATGCACATGACCGAAAACATTCGGCATACCTCATTTGGGCTGATGCTCGAAGCCGCAAAACTCCGGATGTAAGTACAAAGAAGAGAGCCTTTAACCAAGCTGCCAAGTCCTATAAAAAGGCATTGCGGAAGGCTCGTCTTGATCGGATCGTTAAGAATGGCGAAAAGCTCTCTGTCAGACCAACTGGCAGTCGAGCTTTCTGGTCTCTTGCCAAAGCGATCGAGTCGAACTTCTGCCAACCCTCACTGCCTGCTCTGCTGAAGCCTGATGGATCCCTGGCCCACACAGCAACAGAGAAAGCGAATGTATTTGCTTCTCTGTTTGCTGAGAATTCGCATCTAGACACTGGCAATGCTTCTCCAGAACATCTTCCTCACTGCGGTATTTCGATGCCTGAAATCCGCATCACTAACAAAGAGGTATGGAGAACATTGTGTCGTTTAGATGTGAATAAAGCCAGTGGTCCTGATGGTATACCAGCCATTCTGCTCAAGACATGTGCAGCTGAGTTGTCTCCTGTATTGACACGTCTGTATCGCCTCTCTTTCAAGACTGGAAAAGTGCCGGAATCCTGGAAGCTTGCCAACGTGCAACCCGTGCCCAAAAAAGGCAGCCGTGCCGATCCTGCTAATTATAGGCCCATTTCAATCACCTCCATACTCTGCAAGATTATGGAGCGTGTATTGAACTCGCGGCTTCTAGCGTACGTAGAAGGTAACGATCTCCTCAGTGACCGACAGTACGGATTTCGCCGAAATAGGTCCACTGGGGACCTTCTAGCGTACGCAACACACATTTTAGGCGAAGCCATCGAGAGGAACGGAGAAGCGGTCGCCGTCTCTCTGGACGTCTCGAAGGCTTTTGACAGGGTCTGGCATGTGAGCCTTTTAAGCAAGCTTTCAGCGTACGGTATATCTCCTGGTCTGATTGGCTGGATAACGGACTTTTTGAGCCGGAGATCTCTCCGTGTTGTTGTCGACGGGTGTTCTTCGGAACCCTTGACAATAAATTCCGGAGTACCTCAAGGGTCCGTTCTTTCTGCAACTCTTTTTCTGCTGCACATTAACGATCTGCTGAAGCCCGGTATCTATGGGTATGCAGACGACAGCACAGTTGTAGAAAGATATCTGCCAAGTGCTCGGGCTAGTAGAGATGAAGTACAATCTGAAAGAGAAGCCATGGTGCAACGTTTGAATGACAAACTTCAGGCAGTCTCCGCATGGGGCAATGCCAATCTTGTCAAATTCAACGCCACCAAAACGCAGACGTGTTTGTTCACCGCCAAAAGGAGCCCCTTCACCTTGGCTCCTACTTTCCAGAATGTATCCTTGGAATACAGTGACTGGCTTCAGTTGTTAGGCTTAGAGATCTCCTCGAACCTCAACTTTGGTCGGTACATTGAGTCCAGAGCAAGAGCAGCTGCAGGAAAGCTTGCCGTACTTGCGAAGGTGCGACAGTACTTTACACCGGGACAGCTTCTTGTATTATACAAAGCACAGATCCGGTCGTGTGTAGAGTATTGTGGCCACATATTTGCTGGTGCCGCAAAGACTCATCTTGCGGTTCTGGACTCAATTGAGAGGCGAGCAAAGAGGCTTATTGGCGACCCTAAATTGGTTGACGCCAAACTCCACAGCCTTGAACACAGGCGTAGAATTGCCAGCCTCTCAGTATTCTATAGGATACATTTTGGTGAGTGTGCGCAGGAATTGCACGACCTAATTCCCCCATCCCCCTTCCATCACCGGACGACCCGGCGCACGGCAGGTTTTCATCCTTTTGTTGTGGACATTCCACCTGTCCGAACGAAGCGCTATGCTTCATCTTTTTTAGTGCGTACAGCGAAGGACTGGAACAATCTGCCGGCGTCGGTATTTCCGGAAAAATATAATGTGGGTGTCTTCAAGAGGAGAGTGAATAGGCTTCTAGGTTAATGCGCTTTACCACCTAAGACTACATTTCACTTTCCATCAGGTGGAATGTAGTCAAGCATTAACCTAGTTTTGTATAAAAAAAAAAAAAAAAAAAAAAAAAAAAAAGAGGCATTCTATAAATTACTAACAGTCTAATCACGCAACTTATTTCACACGAAATGTGTCTGTTTGTGACCTCGGCAATAAATTATTATTATGTAAATATTAGTATTAATGCTCTTGTATAAAACTTTTTGATCTCTTTTTTAGAATTAGGATGTTTATGTAAAGTTTTTTGCTGGTTCTTCTTCATAGACTTTCCCAAAATTTTCAAACAGTCTTACGTTTCATTAATATAATGCATGGCTAGTTATAACATAAAAAACGTTGAACGTCAAAATATTGCAGAAACCATAACAAAATAATGAATTTCCACTTATTTTTCAATATCAACATAAGCCTTAAATATAAAACGCATTTTATGTGATCAAAGCAGAAGCATATATGAGAGGTATTCATAAAATAAAGTATTTGTTGACAGGTCTTACATATATATTAACATTTCGTTATATATCTGTCGTATCTTGAAATAATTTGTAATCATATATTTGGTGTATTTATTTTTTTACATAGGTAGTAAATTAGAAACATCATGGATTTTATAAAAAGTGAATTATTTTTTACATTACTTATACAAGTGTAAAATAAAGTTATGTAATTATTTATTAGTTTTATTATAAAATTTGTAAAAAAACTAGCTTTATTATTTCTAAATTATCACTGGCTTAATCATTTGCAGTTAGTATAGTATTTGTATGAAATATTCTTCTTCTTTTACATTTTAATTTTTTTAGTAGTTTATACCTTTGTTTAGTTATACCTAGTTTTTAACTAGTGCTTTTACTCACCTTAGTTGATTCCGTATTTACCCATCCGCTAATATGATTTAATTATAGTTAGATAGATGTATCTACACCAAATAATAAAAATATATTTTTTTCGTTTTTCTGTTATGTGAATGAATCACATGTATGTAATATTCTGCTAATTGCAAGTAACATTCAGTTAAAGAAATTTTTTTTATTTTCCTTGTGGTACAGAATGGAGAAAACATGAAGGAGATTGGAATATATTTAATTTTGTGTAAATTTTAATTCCTTAGTTATATTGTTGTTCGGCATCTTAAACAACTCAAAAGTATAATATATATTTATTTACCTTTATATATATATATATTTCTTGAGAGTGTGTGTTTGTCACTGAACTCCTCCCAAACGACCTGACCGATTTTTATGAAATTCTTTGAGTGTGTTCAAGGGGACTTGAGAATTATTTAGATTCACAATTTGGTCCACTGGAAAATGGTTTTTTGATTAATTTTTAATGTGTAAGTAGGTGGTGATTTTGGAATGTTTCACATTGGTACCGACGGACTGCGTTACCATGGCAATGTCAAATATTAAATAATATTATGTTTTAATTATAGTCTGCCCTGACAGTTGGGTTGCGATAGAATGAGAAAAATATTTTAGTATTAGCGGCCCGATACGTGAAATTTAAAAAATATATTGGAACATCAAATTCATTTATTCAAACAAAAATCTTTATTTACACATTCATACGGCATCGATTGGTAGAATTATGATAAATGTACATGTAATGACGGTAGATATTGTGATAACTTTTTAATATGTATTTTTTTTAATGTTTGAATTTTTTTAATTAAAGACAACGACTGTTCGGTCCGCTAGTATATTTTATAAGTTAGTGGTTTTAATAATATAATATGGTATAGTTTTAAATTATTTACAAATAAACCAGACAAAAGGACTATTAACAAGGTTTAAAAAACATTCTACATTTAAGGGACGAGGAATATTAGCTGGGAGAACGTCATAAAGTTGATAAGTGAGTCTGAGACAGGAGAAAAGTAAGTAAATAAAAAGAATTACCAAAACCCTTTGAACTCAATGACTGTTCAAGTAACGGCGGGTAATGTCATAATATAATAAAAAATTAAAAACCAATACAAAAAGATATCTAAAAAGAATAAAAACAATATTATTATGTACTAATTGAAATCGTTGCGTCAGGGGATCGTCTATTTCATTAAGTTTTCGTAATTAATTTTTGACGATTTATACTTTACGATTAGATATCGCTATTTCGTTATTTGCCTTGGAAATTCACGTGCAATTCTTTTTGTTCCCTTATTAAGCTCTAATATCAATCATAATCAAGCGAACTTTGTCCTGTCATTTATTTAGAGCAGTCTACGATTAAAAATATAAATAATAAAGTCTTAATGCTCTCTCTATATAACTGTTATTTTACTTTGTAATTATAAAGTTTATTCCAAACTTAGATGTTAAAGTTAAATATCTTTGTAAACCGTAGGCAATTACATAATTGATTTCGAAATTATTTTTGATATTCTAATTATACATAACTAATAAAGATTTGAATCAACATGTAATAACGATATTCATTACTCATAAACAACAAATTATGCTCAAATAAAAAAAAAAAACAGGAATTAGGAATATATTCCTGCAATATAGCAAGAATTTCTCCATATGACAGCTTTATTTACTCTTAATATTTCATTTATACTTACTAGTATTAAGACTAGATAACTGAGAGACAAGTAACTGAGGTCAGGTTGCGTGCAAACGATTTATGTATATGCGTCACGAAATGCCCGCGGCATCTTACTGCGTCTGGACCCACATTAACCGCATTGCTACAAACGATGACTGTGATTAATGAAACCTGACTGTTTTGAACTACCGATAAAATACTAGATACATTACTAAGAGGATCAATATATTGTTAATAAGAAGCATGTAAAACTTATGGACATCTATAATTATTAATAGTAACACGAAATCATTAATTCTAATAAATTATTTTTTCGACTTTGGTACTAAATAAAGCTTACAACAATTTTGTAATATTATGGACTCCATTTTTAAAGAGATTTAAATAATATTTTTATGATACATTATTTAAGTTTAATAAGGAACTTGAAGGATGTCTTGATTTATAGGGATAGAAATGAAGCTTACTTGAAGCTCTCAAGAAGAGTCTCAATTTTGACACATTTCGTCTTAACTACGTCATCGTAATTACTTTCGAAGGACCTGTCGAGAAATTAATTACAGAAACAAAGAAATGGATTAAAATTGCGGTAAAGCCAATCTATACTACCTACTACTACTACTCTGAACCATGAATTAATCATAAACGATAATGTACTTTTAAGTAAGTTTTTTTCTTCAAACCTCACAATTAAACTTTGCTCTATATCATCGTTTCAGATTACAGTTTATATAGAGGTTATTAAAAGTGCAATTAGTATATAGGTGTACGTCAGAAAAAATGCTACTATGAAGTGAAAAAAAGCTTGTATTTTTCCAACCTTATTTTTTATGACACATATGTAGTTTATAATAGAACATGAGTACTAATTATCATAAGTACATTCCATTATAATCATTAATGTACCTATAATGTGCGATTAGGAAGTAATCTCATAATGGTTCTGTATTACCGCAACTTAAGTTATAAAATGTTATGCAAAGCACAAATATAAACATTTCTTATTTAATAATTACCTTAAATTAAGGATAATAAAAAACAAATATATAAATAATTGCAAAATTTAATTGTGACATAATTTTAATTTTAAAATCTCTACACAAAATATGATATAAAATATTCAATACGTGCTTTCCACCATTTTATTTAAGTAACGAAAATAATTTACTTTGTCCCAAACTTCGTTCGTTAAACATAACAAAGGGATCTGTTTTACGCAAATTAATTTGTTTTCCTACAATACTAATAACAAACCATGTCTTGTAAATCAATGACATCATTTTACAGTACCTTGTATGTGATGATCAGTCAACATAAAGCCAACATGAGTTCTACGAAGCACTCCATAAATTATTGTCAGACTCAAGAGACATCACGAGACTCAATAGACACGAATTGTGTTTGTTTGCTGTCTGATTGTGATATCAGTAATAAATTATTATATTTATCATAATAATAATGTTGTTGTATCAAACTATTTTTTGATATACTTACTAGGATGTCGTTAATTTAATGGACATGTATTCAAAACATATCATATGTTAATATTTACTTCGAAACAACGTCGGTTCAATATTGAAGATAACATTTCTGATACATCAAAATTTGCCACAGACTACAATAGAACATCGGTAGTTCCTTTCAAATAAATCAACATAAGGCTAGTACACAACGGGCTTTTCATGTGATTGGAAAGCAGGTGCATGTACGAGCGGTCGAAAGGGTTTTTTGCAATACATGATGTTTTAATGGAAAATTATTTTGACACAGTGGAAACAATAAGGGTTAGTGGAGAGGTAAAAAATTGTTTCTCAGATTAAAGCTATCTTTTTGTATCACATTGCTTAATTTATCAGCTTATATAAAAAAAATCAACTTAACTTGGGGGTATAAATTTTAATAATGTTAGCATTAAAATTATTGAAATAAGTTATTTTTTGTAAATTAATTATTTATAAAACTATGATTTATCCAGTTTTTTAAAACCTTTATCAATGAACAATATTTTCATCCCAAGAACTTATCTTACTCAGCAGAACCGAAGGCGCATATACATTGACCATAGATATTACTAAAAGATATTGAAACTAATTTGTACCACTAATACTTTAATTGTTAAAGTTTTAAAGCATAACATAATAATTGTTTTGAAGTAAGTATGTATTTATAATAAAAATAGTGTTTGACCTAGATTTATTAGAGTTATGTTGTAGTTGTAAAATATTAAGGGGGTAGATCTATGGATGGTATTTAAATTTATTTTACAATGTTTCAAGTTCGTTTTCACATTAAGGCAATAACCAATAATACCATGTTTTTATGGTCAATAGACGATAAAATCCATCGCGTTGCAAGGAGAGAAGTTATTACAGGGGTGAGTTTAAGTATTTTTTATTATTTATTATTTCTATCGGGGACGTCCACTGCCGGACGGATGATCCACCCGCGTTGAGTGCTGGTCACTTCATCCATTTCCCCATAGTGATATGGATATACCAGCGGTCACGGTTCCCCTTTAAATCTTCTGGTTTCTTTACAGAATCTTATAATGTTTTCTAGTTTCAGTTGTCCTAGGTCTTCCTTGTCTAATATGTCCGATCCCATTATCTCCCATCTCGCCATCGAGTACATTGGGCACTGAGCGAGTAGATGGAAACTGGTTTCTTCGCTATCCATGCACTCCGGACATATTGGATCTCTTGTCGCTCCTATCACCGTCAGGTGTTTGTTAAGTCGACAGTGTCCTGTGATTACCTCTATGATAAGCCTCATGTTCGCTCTGGATAGTCTCATTAGTTGACTTGTCTTTTTCTTGTCCATTCCTTTGATGAAGATCTTGGACTGTTTCATGCCCTTTGAGGATCTCCATCTACGGTTGGATTCTATCTTAATGCTTTGATTGATTACTCCTTTTGTGATTCTGTGTGGGATCGGTAACCTTGGTTCCGGTCCCACCAAGTTCACATTCGCTCCATCTCTGGCCAGTTTGTCCGCTGTTTCGTTGCCCGTGTGGCCCTTGTGTCCAGGAACCCAGGCTAGCGTGACATCGGCTTTCCTGGTCATTACCTTCAATGTGTTCTTGCATTCTTTGACAATTGCCGAGGTTGTCTCTGTTTTGTTGAGTGCTTTCAGCGCTGCCTGGCTATCGCTGTAGATGGTAATCTTACCTGTTTCTGTAAGTTTGTTTACCATGTCAGCGCATTCCATAATGGCATATATTTCCGCTTGAAAAACGCTAGCGAATCTTCCTAGCTCTATTGATCTGTTGATTTCTGCCCCGTCCGCACATTTAATATGCACTCCGGCTCCAGATAGCATCGTTTGTTCTATTCTAGAGCCATCTGTGTAGCATATAGTGCCCTTAGACTCTATCATCCAGTTTTCTCTTTGTCCTATATGTATCTTGTACTTTTTGTCGAAGATCCTTTCCTTCTTAATGAGATCATTGTTGGAGAGAATCATTGATAGTTTGTTTCGTATTGTCTGTTTATACTGGCATGGCCCTCATCAGTGTTTTTAGCGGTCCATTGTCCAGTGCTCTTTAGCTTAAACCATTGTTCGGCTGCTCTTCTTTTAATTTCTATATCCAGTGGGTTTAGTCCCATCATGATTTCTAGTGCAGCTGTGGGTGTTGTCCTCATCGCACCGGTTGTCATTAGGGCCGCTAGCCTTTGGACTTTGTCTAGTTCTTGTTTATTTCTGCCTACGGCGGTCCTGTGCCACCAAACCAGGGCACCATGCAGGATTCTTGGCAGTATTATTGCTTTGTATATCCATAGTACCGTCGCTGGTTTGATACCCCAGGTTCTGCCTATTGCTCTCTTACACTGCATCATAGCTATTTTTGCTTTTGAGCATGTTTTGCTTATATGCTCATTGAAGTTTAATTTGCTATCCAATGTAACTCCTAGATATTTTATTTCCTTTACCATTTCTAAGTTTTGGCGGTCTAGTCTTACTGGTGCTATGTGTCCTATTTTCCTTTTGTTGGTGAATAGGACTACTTTGGTTTTATCCGGGCTTAGGTTGAGACCCTTGCCCCTGCACCATGCTAGCGCTTCTTTTAGTCCTTTATTCATGATGTTACACATAACGCTGAGTACCTTGCCTGTTATCAGGAGCACCCCGTCGTCAGAATATATCTGGGTATATATGTGCATGTCGTTTATTTTTGCTATTAATTCGTCTATTAGCAGGCACCATAGTAGTGGAGATAGACACCCTCCTTGCGGGAATCCTCTCTTTGCTACCACGGTCCGAGTTGATCCTGCTAGTTCGCCTGTTATCAGGCGATGTCTTAGCATGGTTTTCACCCATTCTGATATCTTTTTGTCTATTCCTTCCCTGTTTAAGGTCGCCTCAATGGATTCGGGGGTTGCTTTATCAAAAGCCCCCTCAACGTCGAAGAAGCATCCCAGTGCATACTCTTTGTTGCTTATTGAGTTCTGCACTCTCGTGACTATGTTGTGTAGGGCTGTTTCGGTGGATTTCCCTTCCATATAAGCGTGTTGGTTTTTATGTAGGTAGTGACCGCCTTTGTTCTCTATTTGTTCTCTCATAATTCTGTCAAGGATTTTCTCCAGTATCTTGAGGAGAAAGGAGGACAGGCTTATGCACCTGAAAGCTTTGGCCTCCTGGTATGATGCTTTGCCTGGTTTTGGGATGAATATCGCTCTCACCTTTCTCCATTTGCTCGGTATGTAATTGTTTCTGATGCTGCTATTGTATAGCCCTAAAAGATCTTTTCCTATGTACTTAATTGATTCCTGTATCATTTTCGGGAATATTCCGTCCGGTCCCGCCGCTTTGTACGGTAGGAATGAACGGATGCTCCATAGTAAATGTTCTTCTGCAATAACGTCGTTCGTTTCAGGGATTGTCACTAATCCTTGGTCGAACGACGTATTGCAAACTACATGTTCCTCACATTCTGGGAAGTGTGTTTCCATCATGACTTTCAGAATGTTTTCAGGTTCCGTTATTAATGTCTCCCCGTGTTTTATACAGCCTAATCTGCAAGTGCTGTTTTTGGAGAACATTTTAACTAGTCGCGCTGCGTCTGAGTGTTTTTCGACTCCTGCGCAGAATGTTTTCCAGCTGTTTCTATTTTCTTTTCTGCGTTCCTTTTTATATGTCTTTCTTTCCTCTCTATATGCCTGCCAGCTCTCGTCATTATCCTTAGCTAAGGCTTTTCTGAGGGCTCGGCGAGTCTTTTTTCTTTGTTTCCCTAATGCTTTTGTCCACCAAGGTTGTCCTTTGCCTGGTTTGATCTCCCTTAGGGGGCACGCGTTGTGGTATGCTTCCCTAAGGGTTTCGTCCAGTTTATTGGCTACTTCTTCTATTCTAGCGTTGCTTTTTAGCGATGTCTGAGCTCCGGGTGACCATTTTTTCATATATTGGTCGTATATTTCCCAGTTCGTTTTTCTCGCGTTTCTTATTAGGATACTGTCGATTTTGGTGTCTATGCTGAAAGTGATTCTGCGATGGTCCGACATAGAGTCACTTACGTCTACTTTCCAGTTTCTAATGTCTTGGCTTATGCAGTTGGTAGCGATGGTGATGTCCAACACTTCCCTTCTGGCTTTGGTGATAAAGGTGGGCGTGTTTCCCTCATTTATTATTTCCAAGCCTGTACTGCTGATGTAGTCTAAAAAAAGATCACTTTTTTTGTTGCAGTTCGTACTACCCCATACAATATGGTGTGCATTGGCGTCACAACTTATAATAATGTGGGTGTTCTTACCTTGGTATTTTCTTACTGTTGTCTCCAGTTCCTGCGATGGCGGCTCGAAGTCCATCTCGCTAGGTAAGTACGCGGAGGCTAGGAGCACTTTATCTCTGGTTCCTGACTGTGCTTGTATTGTGAATATCACACTGGCTAGGTCTCTGTAACAGTCTGCTTTTATTAGTCCTAATGTTCTCGCTCTGTTGCTGGCGTATATGCATGCTCTTGGAGGTGACTCACCATCCTCGTGGTAGATGATGTCTCCCCCCAGGCATCCCAGCCCAGTCACACGTCCCATTTTGACGTATGGCTCTTGCATTAGGGCGAAGTCTATTTTCTCTTCTATCACAAATCGACAAAGCTCGGTCATTGCCTCGCGACAGCGATGAAGGTTTATTTGAACTATTTTTATTTTTTGTGTGTGTTTTTGTGTTGTGTTGTTGTTGGTGTTCATTGTATGTGTGTAGGTGTTTATATGTGTGTTAGTGTCTAGTGTGCCCTCCCTATTTTGGTCTCCGCGGCTTTATCGGGGTTCCTCTCCTGGCGGTAACGGTGTCGTTACGCCCGGTAAGGGCACCCGATCCAGTCGCGTCGTAGGGAGAGGGTGTGTCATGAGGTTTTCGGAGGACGCCTGTTGGTGGGGTCGGGCCTGAACAGTCTCCACCCCCTTTGAGGTTCCAGGCTGTGGCTCGTGTTCCCCACCTTCTGACTCGCTCCTTTGTGTGTATTGTGCTTGTTTAGTGCTGTGTCTGTCTGTCTTTTCCGGGTTCTCCTGGGTCGGTAGTTTTCCCAGTATTCTGGCTAGGACTTTGGTGGCCTGATAGCTTAGCCACATGGATTCTTGTGCGACCTCCTGGGGGACCCCTACCACAAGTCGTGTTCCCAGTGGGAGCACTTCCTTGCGAATGAGGGTCCACTCAGGGAGTCGCAGTTCCTCCTTGTGCATGTTTTGGCCCCTGATAAAGGACAGGGGATCCTCTGGATGATCCTCTGCCTCTCCCGGGAGCCAAATCACTATCCTGCACCTATCTAGTTTCCTTGCTCTCAAGGGCACGCCATTCAGGTCGCCGAAATCGCAGCTCAGCAGCCACTCCATCGCACCCACGTTGTCTGCTGTCACGAGGAAGTATCCCTCGGACACCAGCCCCGAGGCCGCGAAGGAGAGGCACCTGCTGTTAGTCCCGGCCTGAATGGCGCCCCTTATGAGAGAGGTTATCCTCCGTCTGATGGTGACAGCCCCAGCACCGTCCGTCGCCGCTCCATCCTCCCGCTGAATGATCACCGAGAGACCCTCGCTTTGATCCACGATGGGTCTCCGCGGCACCTCATTCCCGGCAGCGCTGTTCTGTTTTGGACGTTTCGACGGACGCTGCTGCGTCTGTTCCTCCGGGTCTGTTCCTTGTCTCTTAACCTTCCCTCTTGTTGAGCCTGCCTCGACCCCCGACGCAGCAGGTGTAATGTTGCCTTCTGCGTCAGTGGTTTTGGCCGACTTGAGGGTTAGTTGTGCTTCCTCCTTCTTTCGACGTGCTTTCATCCTTTTCCACTTCGATTTTGTAATCGAAGTGGTAAAGGTCTCCTCTGTCCTGTCTAAAGTTTCTGAGTGAGCATTGGTCTCTCCAATGCTCATTTGGTTCAGTTCGTTCCCGAGAGACTCTGATATAGTCCTACCGGAACGCACCTGACCTATATTGCTACTCCTTCCACTGTTCTTACGGCTTGTTACTAATTGTGTTTGCGCTGAATTGCCCCCCCCAGAATACGAGGGGCAGCCCGAACCACTAGATGGTCCAGGGAGGGATTCTCCGGCCTTGCCGGTACCCTCCTGGGGTAGTCTACTATCTCTTTGTTCTGCGCTCATTTTGTTTTTTGTTTGTCCGGTAATCCGGAACGCTGGGGGATAAGGATGTGGGTGGATAGGGGCGAAGGATGGGATGATATAATACATATATATAGATATAGGGTTTTCAGCTCTAGATTTCGGTTACGTCTGTTTCTGAGGGAATCAGACCAATAGCAGGCAACAACCGCGTGAAGGAGAATCTATCAGCTTTGGGGATCTACACGACTGTTGCGCTCTCCCCCAACCCCATTTCGTCAGACTCATCGCCGGACAGGTGATGAGAATAGGGGTTCATCAGTCTCGTGGTCCAGCTGTTGATTGGGTTATCCCTTCAACTCACCTTTCCATCCGATTGACTCCCCCCCGCCCGAGTTTAAGTATTTAAGTTATTGCTATTTGTTGGTTGTGATCTTAATTATTTTAAAAATCATTTAATCTTCCTCATAATAAATTCGAAAGTATAAAGTTATTCGCCTGGTTTTCATGCACTTATCAATGAAAATATCTCATGGGTTCATAATCATCGTAAATTTTGTTGAAACATATTATTTATTTTTTGCTCTACATTAAGTCTATCATAAAGATACCTTATTCTAATTTACAGTTTCATAAAATAATAGGTATATATTAATTCCAAATTTATAGCTTATATAAAAATCGTCATGTTTAGCCTCGTGACTAGTAATAAACTAAAAATTAAAAATAATATTAAAACGTAAATATGAAGCTTAGAGAAGAATTAATATTCATGATGAAATAAAGAGTTTACTTATCATTAGAAAAAGTGTATAATCCAATCAGCTTTAACGAAGGCATTCAAAGAAAAAGTCAGACTTGAATTTAGTAAAAGCCAGCAGTTGGCGGTAAAGAGAGCCGTAGAATAAGGATCGGGGACTTAACCCAGCGCGGCAGTATCTGACTTTTACATTTAAAAATATTTATAAATCAATCAACCAATAAAATATGTAGACAAATAAAATATCTTTGTAATCTAGTTCTAGAACTTAATTATTACAGTGTTCATAATTTACAAATATAACATAATGCTCATTGCTCAATCGCCAGGTCAACACTAAGATACTATAGAAAATTTATCTGTACTTTGTATTATTTATTACTTTCTGCATTTGTCGTGGCCTGACTAAAGAAATGTAGGTAATGTCGGTTGAATATCCGATAGCTGAGTTAGTGCTGCCCTCGTAAATCGAACAGGTGCAGCTAAACCACCGGACCTTGGCTCACTAATTTTACTTAACAATTGATAGATAGAAGCCGAGCGAGAATTCAACGTTCTAAAGAACATTGTAAATTAAGTTACCAGTACTCTATTTTCAGTGGAATCAACGTGTAATTGAAGTCGTTTGTTTGAATAAGTTGGAGTTATCAATTATTATGTGAGTGTTTGAAAGTTGATTTAATCCATGTTTCTTATCATATAAGTTTATACTCTAATTTAGTATAAATATATGCTCAAAGCTTCCAAAATATATGCTTTCTCTGTTTCATGTATATCTTTGCATATGTAACGAGTACCAGCTTTCAAATTTCCCACATCAAATGACTAATATTCAAATATAACAGTAAAGTCGTCTTCACTAATTTATTTGATTTTACTTTTGTATATTATTTATTTAAATTATTATAATGGAGTGAAATGGCGTTATCGGAAATAAGCTATTATAGAGCTTTATAGCATTAATTACTCTAAATAATAAGCACCGATAGTTATTGGTTTTTTATTTCGCTGAAACTGTGGATAATGGTCGCTTTTATGCAAATGCAGCATCCGCAGTGCATCATAAGCCGAGGTGCGAAAAGCAACCAAATGGAATGAACTGAATCATAATATATAGACCGAAGTTTTAAGCCTTTTTGTTTAGATTTTTATAGACTGCGTTTTTGTGAATAAGAGTTGAATTATTATTGTTTTGTGTGGTCCCTGTTTCTTTATTCATTTTAAATGATGTATAATTACAGTTCAATAAAGCCCTGAATAAGTCAAACTATTAAAATCTAAATAATAATAATAGGACTAGGAAATCAAAAAAAAATTGGAAGTTAGAATTGTTTTTAAGCTTAATATTATTACGACATATTTTTTTTTTGTATTAATTTCGGTCATTTGAATGATAATCCTTACGTAGAGTTACAGGATATTCATACTCGAATATATTTTCTTAGTAATAAAAACCTAATTACAATTTATAAGTGATGAAATAAAGAACTACTTTACCTATTGGTAATATTTTAAATACCTGTTTCCCACATGTAATTAAAATGCATTTACCAACTTATTTTAATGTCGCTTAATTTTTATTTCTTCTTGTTGCTTGAAATCCTGGTACATTAAATAAACATCAGCTTTCAGCAAAGTAATTTGTGTTTAGAGAGTACACATAACAATTGGGACAGACAATAGATCAACTGCCAAAACCAACGCTACGAGCCGCGGATATTACCGTAAGACGTTTAATTTTCTACGTGAAAGGATAAGGCAACTAGAATTTCCCCGAGCATCCTCCAACTCAAATTGTGTTGCGCCTCGCCTTAAATAGAAGTTCGACCAGAGAGCGCCGTGACTCGCAGTAGCGAGCGGATTATTCGAGAAACGGAATATACATAATGATGTTTTCTACTGCGACCGTTTAAATATTTGAAACGGATGTAATAAATTATGTTTGGAAAACCGTATAATCTAAATCGTTTTTATTATAATTTAGATATAACAAACAAACTTTCTCTTTATATATTACATTTGGTTTTGATTTTTTCTATTAATATTTATCATAAAACGTTCTAATATAAAAAAATACTTCGGAGTTCTATTTTGTTAATGCGTTTTGTACAATATAATCCTTAACCACACACTTGAATTGTGGAATTAGGCATCTTAAATCGGATGCAGAAGATAGCAGGTTCAACCTAATTCACTTCCCCATTTAAATTGTGCACGCCCTGCTTACAAACTCCACGGTGTGTCAGGTGAGTATGACTGGCCATCAGCCGGTCGTACTAGCGTCCGTTTATCTTTCCCCTTCTAAAGCATTATTGGAGAGTGACCTTAAGTCGCTACTCAACATAGGAGCCGCCACCATTCTGGCTGGCGACTTCAATGCTAAGCATCACCGCTGGAACTCTCTTATTAATAATAGTAAAGGTTGTTTACTTGACAAACTGACAAGTTCATTACGTCTCAACTTTGAGATAATTGCACCTCTCTACCCGACGCGCTACCCTACTAGCGATAATAAAAAGGACAGACCAGACGTGCTTGACATAGCGCTCTTGAAGAACGTGGCTTTACAGCTGCGCTCTATCGAGGCGCTACCAGAGCTAGACTCAGACCATAGACCGGTCCTAATCCAGCTAGGACCTCCTCCACAGGCAGCACCATTAGTTAAAAATATAACAGATTGGAAGAAGCTAGAGGAGCTTCTCCAATCACCCATTCCGGCGGACCTCGACACAATACCTGGCACTACTAGCTCGGTCGAGGCCGCCAAGACCCGGTCAGTTAATTTCGCTAATTATTTAACAGATAATATAGGAAAATCCACGAGGGAGGTCCCGGTGACATTCGACGGTCGCGGTGCACTCCCTCAGGACATTAGGTATCTCATTAATAGGAAAAATGCTGCTACCAGAGCCCATGACAGATGTCCGACAGACGAAAACAGGCGGAGGTTACGCTGTCTTCAGAGGGAGCTGAGACAAGCTCTCACTTCCTTTAGAGACGGCGAATGGGACAGGCGGCTTGAGGCTCTCGCCCCGACGCACCAGGCTTTCTGGTCGTTGGAGCGATCCTTTGTACGCGATACTGTCTCAGTAATGCCCCCGCTTGTTATCCCCAACAGCGACAAGTTAGCCCTTGAAGATAGGGAGAAGGCCGAATGCTTAGCCGATACCTTAGAGGAGCAATGTACCTTAAGTACAGGGGCGTGCGATGACGCTCACGTCTCGCACGTAGATAGTTTTGTCCGTAGCACTTGCTCTCAACCTCCAGTGGGGCCTCCTTTAGAGGACACGGACCTCGACGAAGTTAGATCTATCATAAAGTCTCTCAAGACTAAGAAGTCCCCAGGGCCAGATAGAGTAAGTAACAGGGTTCTTAAAATCCTTCCGCCTCATTTGATTTACCTGTTGGTGTCTATATTTAATACTCTACTGGCCGGGTGCTCATTCCCGGATCAGTGGAAGGAGGCCATTGTTGTAGGGATACATAAGCCGGGTAAACCCCGCAATCTCCCTTCTAGTTACCGCCCGATTAGCTTACTTAATACATTAGGCAAATTATATGAGAAAATAGTTCTCATTAGGCTTCGTAGGGAAACTGAGAGGTTAAAACTAATTCCAAATGAGCAGTTCGGCTTTCGCGCCGGTCACTCGTGTTCCCATCTAGTGCACCGCTTAACGGAGCACATTCTCTTTAGCAGGCGTAAACACAATCGTAGAAAAACAGGAGCTCTCTTCTTCGATGTGGCAAAGGCGTTCGATAGGGTCTGGCACAACGGGTTGGTGTACAAGTTACTACGACTCGGGGTGTCAGATAGGCTCGTATTTTTAATACGAGACTACCTCACGAACCGTTCCTTCCGCTACAAAGTAGAGGGGACACTGTCATCCCCCCGCCCCCTCAGGGCGGGAGTCCCTCAGGGCTCCGTCCTCTCGCCCAGCTTATATACGCTATATACGAGCGATACTCCCGAGCTAGATCCCCGTGTTAAATTAGCTTTATTCGCGGATGACACCGCAGTCTTTACCTCCGGTAGGAACCCTCATGCCGTCACCGCTCGCCTCCAATCCGCGGCCGACACCCTAGGTATTTGGTTTAGGAAATGGAGGATCGAGTTAAACCCACAGAAGAGCACCGCCGTGCTCTTCTGTGGGGTAAGGGTCGACACGGGGGATCTAAGGAGAGTTAGAATCTTTGATCGTCCTATTGATTGGCAAAGTGAAGCCAAGTATCTGGGAGTAACGTTCGATAGCAAACTATTATTTGGCAAACACATTAGAATGGTTAGAAACAGAGCGGCCTTCGTTCTAGGCCGACTCTATCCCCTCGTGTGCAAGCGGAGTAAACTGTCCCTTAGAAATAAGGTCACACTTTACAAAGTTTGTATACGAACTGTCATGTCTTATGCGAGTGTCGCCTTCGCTCACGCCAATCTGAAGCCCCTTCAGGTGATTCAGAATAGATTCATGCGCATTGCCACGGGCGCGCCGTGGTACATGCGCAACAAAGACCTCCATAGAGACTTAGGTTTACCGACTATAGCGCAGCATTTCAAGGAGCTCTCTCAGAGTTTCTTCGATAGGGCCGAGGAACATCCGAACCCACTGGTGGTTGAAGCGACCACCTACCAGCCTAGAGTGACCCCGATAGCCTTTAAAAGAAGACCCAAGTCGATTCTAATCGACCCAGATGACGAAACAACGACTTACAACAGACGTTTAGGTAACACACCAACACTCACTTACACACACCGCCTTCGCCGGCGAAGGCGAGGCCCTAAACGCACGCTGCCTCGGCGTTCTGCCGTCGGGGGGAGTTAGTGTCAATATACCCAGCTTCCCTTCCTATAAACACGCTGTCTTAAGCCGAGGTCCGGCCTCTTACAGGCACCCTTAAGGCGGACGTGTCCCCCGGGCCCCTCTGGCCCGGTTTCTTCACGGGCGGGTCTCAGTACTCGCCCACTCCCCCGGTGACGCTGTAACAGCCACTCTGGCTAACAGCATAGTCAAAACAAAAAAAAAAAAAAAAAAAAAAAAAAAAATTACAAACTCCCTCAGGAATCAAGCCATTCTAACTCTTATTATATTTGTGATAAAGATCAAACTTTTACAAATTGCTAAAAGTATACTGTCTCCTTACAAATCTACGACAACCGCATATTTACATATTTCGACGACCTTAAATTTTTTGCTTCAGTGATCTCTTGTCATAATTCCAAACTTTTCTCGGAAACTGTTGAATAGATTTTTTTTTTGTTGAATATTGAATTAATATATAAAAAAATATATTTTTTATATATAAAAAAATATTGAATTTATATTTAAAAAAATATATTTTTTATATATAAATTCAATCTATACATTAGGATTAATATACAAAATTCATGGCTGATTATTTGTCTGCTGGCCATATGCGACCCATATCATCTTTTATATCCTCTGATAGATAATATGGCGTTCTAAAGGGAAGTAGCATCACTACTAAACTGAGCGCTGTCTTCGATGGTTCAGCTTTTAGCAGTAATGGTAGTACTCCTTTCACAACAATAAGGTTTTTATTTTATATTACTCAGGGTTGAAAAAAGATTGTGATGAACGTTTTAATCGAAATCGATTCGGTCGAAATTGAAATCGAAAAAAAATATTATAAATATATTGTACCATTTAGAAAGGATAAAGAGGTATTAAAATGCTCAAACTATTGGAATATTTATAAAAATATTTTATATGTTTTAATAATTTAATTAGTAATTTAAAAACTTCAATTTTTAACCGACTTCTTCAAAAAGGAGGAGGTTCTCAATTTGGCCGGTAAATATTTTTTTTATGTATGTACACCAATTTTTCCGAGATTTATGAACCGATTTACGTAATTCTTTTTTTGTTTGGTGCGTAATAGTTTCGAATTGGTCTTATAAAAAAAATATTCAGATAGGCTCATTAGTTTTTATTTTATGAGAATTTTTGTCCAAGTTTTGAACTAGCTCCTCCGGAAGGAAATCAAAGCGTACTGACTGATGACATCTGTTGTTTTGGATATGTGAAGTCTGACGCACTGCTGCTAGCCGGTTCTCACGTTGCTGAGCAGACACGGTTGCTGTACGGTTTCGTTTCACTTCTAATCTATGAGCCCCCTGCTCAGTCGACTCGTTCTCTAAACGCTCATTAATGAGGCCAAGTCTATTAGCTCTCTGCTTAATATACTTATTTGCAAGACGCTCTTGGATCTTTCCGAGTCTAATTATGCTGATCAAAAGTTTTAAGACGTAATCTTGATTTCATGTATGCCTTCATGCCCAACCGACGTTTTTCACGATCTTCAATAGTCCTACAAGAACGTGAAATTGTGTTTCGAAGAGCATTTTTACGGAAACGACTACTTTTATCGGTTCCCATTTCTTGACATCTGTATTTCTTAAGGCGTGCAGCACCTTTTTGCACGTTAAAAAAACCGACTATAAAACTAAAAAGTAAAAAATACTGAATATTTAATATTTATTATATACTACTTATTATTTATATGTCCTATTTACTAATAGGTTTGAAGTCTGTGCCAAGCCTTAAACAAATAATTATATTTAACCACTTAAATGAATACGAGCAAATTAATATATTGAAATACCTACCTTAATGATTAAGATACGTAAACAAACATAATAAAAAAGTGATTAAATGTTATTATTATAACCAGCTCAATCAATATGAAGAATAGTGAGAAAAAACCAAAATCATGAAAATATATTCAACAGAATTCTTAAACTAAATGGACATGTGAATTATGAAATGCTTACTTCAAAAATTAAAATACGTAAATAAAGCTATAAAAGAACAATTAAATATTAATATAATTACTAGCTTGAATCGTTACGAAGAAAAACAAAAAATAAATAATTACGAAAATGTACTCATTCGAATTCCTATACTAAACGGCTTGGGACCGACTTCAAATCTATTAGTAAATAGGACATATAAATAATAGGTAGTATATAATAAATATTAAATCTTCACTATTTTTTACTTTTTAGTTTTAAAGTCGGTTTTTAACATTAATTTTTAGTAATTTAAAAACTAATAAATGAATTTTAATTGTAATTTTAGTCTTTGCAACGATTACACAGATTTTTTTGTTTAAAGTCACTTCCCTTTCAGTTTTTTTTTACATAATTTTCTTTAATCTTTTACATTAAAAACAAATTTAGTAATTAAAATTCAATATTTATGTTACATAATGCATAAAACATATTATAACTAATATTTTTAGTCTCATAGAATACAAATTAATTTTAAATACTCTAGGTAGAACGGATGCGACTGATAGGTTCATTTAATTCCACCTAACGGAGAACAAATGTGTCGTTCGACGTGTACCAAATAGACACTCTAACGACAGCTATTAGGCATTCATATAATCTTACTTTTTATCAGTATGTACTGCTTAATATGATGGTAATACTTTATGAGGTAAAATATTCTGTAAAATTGTATATATTAAAAATACCCGATGCATTTTAGAATAAATTGTCTTAACGAGTTACTCTGCTCACTAAGTATATTTAATAAATTTGACAGTGACAAACGAATTGTAACAAATATTTTCGTATGTTTCTAGTTAAAAAAAATAAGATGTCATGAATCATGATATACTTTTATATAAAAGTATACCTACATGATATTTTATTTATAAAACTTCACAACAATGTAACCAACTACAAAACGCTGTCTAGATTTAATTTTTGTCGCATTGAGACAACATTTCATGAATAGTAATCAAGGAAACGTCGTTCCGTCATTTATCTAGAGCAGTCTGTGATTAAATGTAAATTAGATGTCTTAATTCTCTCTCCACAATATTTCGATGTAAGTTTGTAAAACATATTCTAAATATAGATAGTTTGACAAAGTTTATATCTCTTAATACAAATTCAAATTTTATTTCATACTAGGGGTCGCTCGCGACTTCGTCCGTGTGTTTTTTAGTGTTGCCGCCGAGTTCCATACAAAATTGATATCAAAACCCTTAAGGGTGGAATTTAAAAATCTTTTTGTAGTACATCATTACGTAGAAAAACAAATGTATCCTCCAATTTTACTATCTCTACGACGCGACGTGCGGTTTAGACTGTATGCTATAACTAAGTCAGTCAGAACCTATTAGATTATATTAAATTTGCAGCATTTTTCATTGCTGCTTAACTTCTATTAGTCACAGCGAGATGATATATACCCTATAGCCTTCCTCAATAAATGGACTATTCAACACAAAAAGAATTTTTCAATTCAGTCCAGTAGTCCCAGAGATTAGCGCGTTCAAACAAACAAACTCTTCAGCTTTATAATATTAGTATAGATTAATTGGTGCAATAATAATAAACTAACATATCTTTGCAATAAAAATAAGGAAACATTTTAAGCTCTAGTGATAGAACACTAATAAAAGAGGATTTGATTCAACACGCTTTGATAAAGGTTTTGTTTAACCATTATTAACAACTTATAAGTAAGGTCTGTAATAAAATTGAACTATTAAGACAGGATAAACCAATTACGAATTTTACCAATTATAATTTAATCTTATAGTTCAGCCAATACGAAGACGAGTAAACGGAGTACTATGCTGCTTACGTAACTGAACAGTGATGAAAGATAATAATTTAATTTGATGTTCTAATTTCAATAACCTAGAAAGATTTTTTTTTTTTATGTATTTTAAATATTTTGTTCTACTTGGACATATGCAAAGATTAAGAAATAAATACTTTTTTCTTAGGAGAGGGTAATTTTGAACCTATTTAAAGAATTATCTTAAATTGCTTACTAAATAACGTTTGAGAAACAGTGATCACAAAAAAGAAATACCCTGCTGACTTTGTTGTGTGCTTCTTCTCAGGTCGAAGCGCACTTTAAAATCTAGTAGCTTTAATTTTAAATTGGGGAATGTCTCTTCAGAAGGGCGTATTTCGATAAGTACGGTATTAAAATAGGCTTTCCTGACACTTCATTTGACGTACACAAGTGATCTCTGGTATGGATTCGAAGTGAAATAGGTATAAATAAATAAGTATACCAATACTCCAATTATCACATTTTAAACAAATATATCTATTTAATGCCAAGAATTTATTATTATAACAACTCCATTAACTCTTAATATGTGAATTTATCACACACATAACACAACAACATGAAATAGCTAAGAGACAAGCAAGTTAGGTTACAGAAAAAAAGGATTTATATGTATATATGCGACACCATAAGCTCTCGGCTACTCCTCGACCCCACATGCAACGAGTTGGTGCAAACGCTGACCGCGATGATTTAAATTTGACGAATTAAACCTACCGATAAATTACTAGTTATTTTGCATGAAGATTGGCAATGATGTGTGTATTAATAGTTTGCAAATCTTATCATCATAGGCAATGATACAAAATAGTTGGTGGAAATTGGTTAGTTACATTCAATAAATTATAAAGTTCTGTAAGAATATAATAGTAGATAAACATGTATGACAGAAAAACTGAGTCATTTCATAAGGGTTTAGTTTTAAATATAATTTAGAAAAAATATAAGAAGTATTCGAATTTCATTTAATTTATTATAAAATATTTTATGTTTGAAAGCTTTACACACGACAAAATATATTCAACACAAGCTTTTCACCTTCTCAAATTGCGAAAGTAATTAACTTTGTCACACATCTCGTTCGTTAAACATAACAAAGGATTCTGGATTATGCAAATGAATTATGTTATCATTTAATACTACTAATAAACTATGTCTTATACATCGCGTATTATGATAAAGAGATGGCAAAGTAGCTCAAGTTATAATAGACACACCATCTGGATCCAAGCATATAATCTGTGAAACTACTCCACAGCAGATGAATGATCTGACTAAAGTGACTAGAAAATTAAGAATGATATCCATACGGACTTCGTTTTTTGTATGGATTCGCTGTAATAATAATAATAATAATAATATACTTTATTGCACACCACAAAGTTGAAAATACAGTCAGTTAAAAAAAAAAAACAGGCACAGAGAGTTAAAAAATGAAAAATAAAAAAAAACAATATAAAAATAAAAACAAAAATTAAAACTACTTATAGGTATACAATAAGGCGGTCTTATCGCTAGGTAGCGATCTCTTCCAGACAACCTTATTCTGCTAGGATCGGATCATGAGAGAGATTGGAGGGTAGTGCATAATAGAATAATATTAATATAAATACACGCATAATAAAATACTTAGTACAATATACATATATACTTAAACATACATACATATACATACATATACATACATACATACATACATACATATACATACATACATACATACATATACATACAATATATATACACACCAACATACATACGTTTATTTATAATAAATTACAACTGAAAAAAAAATAAAAATAAAAAGATGTGTAATACAAA
The DNA here is from genome assembly GCA_959347355.1 of Napeogenes inachia. Lineage (NCBI taxonomy): Eukaryota > Metazoa > Arthropoda > Insecta > Lepidoptera > Nymphalidae > Napeogenes > Napeogenes inachia. Next base: position 17,102,177 of record OY365797.1, read on the forward strand.
TAATAAACGAGTAGTAAGAAGTATAGGAACGACGTTATAACATTATTCAAGACACGACAAATCATTCCATAGAAATATAACTTATATAATTATACATAAACCAAGATACATACACAAATGATAAAGTAAATGATATAATAATTATGCCGAACTTAGTGATAGGTGTAGATAGTGGTCTTTAACCAACTTCTTAAAGGTGGTCAAAGACCGAGCTTGACGAATAGCTAACGGTAATGCATTCCATAATAAAACCGCTTGTACACTAAATGAATTTTTAAAGAAAGACGTGGTATGACAAGGTAATCGCAAACTAAGGTTATCAGAAGACCTTAGTACTTTACTATAAGTACCTAGGAATTCGAATTTGTCTTTCAAGTAAAGGGGAGAAGTTGGGATAAATAACACACAGTACAGAAGAGAAAGAATATGTAGATTCCGGCGAAGTCGAATAGGTAACCACTTGAGACGAGAACGAAATTCAGACACGTGGTCATATTTGCGTAAGCCAAATATGAATCGAATACTAAGATTTTGGATTTTGATTTTGGATTTTGGATTTTTGCTGTATGGAGATGGTACTGCACATTTCATTTAATCTTTCTTTTCGAACATGGTCAGCAACAGTTAAGAAAAGAAAAACAAAAGCAAGAAAAGAAAACTCTTGTACAAAAACGTTTTCGGGAGGAGCTAGGATTAATTAACGACAAACCAAGACAGGGAAGTGGTAATGCCAAAGACGGAAATACTGCAAGAAGATTTTTTTACAATGCAAATTGTTTATCTGAAATCATAGGAGTGGATGTGAATTTGATCAAAAGGCTGTACATTATTTTACATGCTCTTTCATCAGTTGTAATGATAAAAAGATAAAAAATTGCCAAATAGGCCATGAAAACTGCACGGATTTATGTAAGTAATTATGAATGCCACTACGATGAATTTTGTTAATAAGCATCTTGATGAATGTCTTGATATTTATGAAGACTAAAAATTAAGCTACTTGAAGCTTCATAAAGAGTATCAGTTCTTAAAACATTTCATGTAAGATACATACATACATACATATATTCTTTATTGTACACCACAAAATATCAAAAAAAGAAAAACACAAACAAGTAACACAAAGGAAGTACAACAGGCGGCCTTATCGCCTAACGGCGATTTCTTCCAGGCAACTCTGGGGTTTATAGTATATAAAACAGTCATTAATATGGGTAGGTGGCGTAGGTACAAAAAATAAACAAGCTTATAAAAAAAACTAAACACTAATACGTAGATTTGTAAATAAATTAAATACTAATACAATAAATAAGCTATAATAGACTAAACTATATATTATATAATAAATACAGGGGGAATTGGAAAATAATAATAGAAATAAAAAAATAGATAAGTCATATTGGGATTATATCTATAAACATGAATTTATATAAAGTAAACAGTTATAAATAAATGATATATATAATATACTTATACACTGATAATTATTATACTGAAGTCTTAGCTATCTTGAGATAAAAAGTGCTCTTTCACAGATCTTTTAAATAAATTTAAAGTTTTTGATTTCCGAAGAGACAAAGGCAAAGCATTCCATAATTTAGTGGCAAGTACGGTGAAAGAGTGTTTATAAAATTTGGAATTGTGGACAGGCATTTTGATAATAACTAGTTGTGATGATCTTAAATTGGAAGAAGACCCTAAAAGTTCAAATCTTTCCTTTAGGTACGAGGGTGTATTTGGGTGGAATAATATGCAGTACAGCAGAGAAAGCAAATGTAAGTCCCGGCGACGACGAATAGTAAGCCATATACGTTATCCTAATGACTTTCGAAAGACCTGTTCTTGAATGAATTACACAAATAAACAAAACTATTGATATAATCATTCACAATTAACGTTTACTACATGTCATAATTGCAGGACAGAGTTCATACAGAGGCTGCTGAAAATATAGGTAAGTGTCACAAAAAAAACGCTACTGTAAGGTGAGAATAAAAATGTATTTTTCTCCAGGTATTTTTTAAGAAACAGGTTTATATGTATACTAATTATAATAGGAATATTTCATTGTAATAATTATATGTCTGATGCGCGCTTAGTAACTTCATTTTTATTATATTTCAATATCCACGGTATGTATAGATGTACAGAGGCCACAAATAAGCTTCCGTTTTACCGTCACTTAAATTATAAACAGTGATGCAAAATACAAATATATGTCGCAGATCACGATAATTTAACGATAATTAGTAACTCAATTGATATCATTGTAATAGTGGGGTGTGAACGCCGTGACGTATTGAGTCAAGTGACCGGAATCGTTTGGTGGGGCACCGGAATCATTTTAAATAACCGAGAGCATCGAGACGAGAGGATTATTCATTAGTGTGAGCCTTACAGTCCGGACCCCCCAAACGGGACCGGTGGTTCACGCAACTCTGATAATTGTATACCTACTAAGTAATTTGTGATTACCTACATTTAATACAAGTAATTGTCATATTGTGTCTGTGTGGTTTAATTGCCTGAGACCTACGCCTCGGATCCTGTACAAGAAGACGTTATCAAGACCGAACGAGCAACTAATATAACTCGATATCTCCGACATCAGAAGTGGGATTCACTCGGGCATCAAAACCACCAACTACCCGCGAGATAAGTTTATTGAAGCTTTTGTGAAGAAGAAATCGTTGCTAATGAAGAAAGAAAGAAATGAGAAATTATGGCGGTGACAACGTGCCGCGAATGGCGGTAATGGCGCGGCGCGGATGGCAATGATGGCGCGGCGCTGATGGCGGTGATGGCGCGGCGAGGATGGCGCTGATGGCGGTGATGGTACTGATGGTGGGGACTGCTTTCGTGGCGATGACAGCCTTGGCAGCGGTGCTGGTATAGTGCGGTGCGAGCAACGCGGTGATGTCTGCGCAATTTATCCATCATCGTTCACGTCACAGCATAAAGGTGATTCGTTTCCATTTACATCCATTTTTTTGCGCTAAATACTCGCTTGTTAAAGAAAATTAAGCGATTAAATATAGTGGTAAGCTCTTTATTATTGTTATTGAGATAACTAACATTGAGATTAGCGATCAACCCTCACGATCTTGTTTTTTAATTTTTACTGATAATTATTTTACTTTAACTTTACGTCGTTTTGTTACTTATGATAAGACGCGAAATTATTTTATCCCGGATTTTCATAAACGTGAATGTTTGTTTTAAACTCGGAAAACAATGTTTTAAACTTTTGTTTTAAATAACTTTGTTTTAAATTCGGAAAACAATGGTAACGCGATAGCTCTAAAGATTCAACCGATTAAGACCAGTCAAGACTTAAAAAAAAATGTAATTCGATTTTCGGAATATTTTATTTCTTGTCTACCTACATGTGTAGGAATCACGGGCGAACTTACAATTATTAATTAATCGTATATTGTGAATGCGTATTATTGCCGATCAAGGCCCGTAAATGCTGTAAAATAAAGCGGTTAGTTAATTTAGTAAAAGTAAGAACTTATTATTTACGTCTTGTAAATGTTTTCCGCAACAGAGACTGGCAATATTCGATCGGGGCAAGATGCCATAGATAAAGTTCAACTGCTGCGACAAATTGTACAATGACCAGGGTTGCAAAAGTTTCACCTTTAGAGTTTAGATAGGTAAAGTTAAAAAAACCTTTGTTTTTGATATATAGCGATACCAGAAGGTTAATTATCACTTGAATAGAGCTTGTAGTACAAGCAATTGAGTTAAAGTGATAGTAGTTCAATTGGGAGTCCGTGGGACTCGGAATTGAAAGCTATGCCATGAAACAAACAGGAGGTTTGTTGGTAGGGCTTAATGAAAAGCCATATGTGGCCATTATGTTTTATTATGTTTTTAGAATACATTTTTGGTTTAAAATATAATGAAAAGTGGCGCTTTATTTAGTTTAGTGGTCATTTATTTTGATACACAATTCTGATTATGATGTTTAACTTTATTATAGTGGTTGTTTAAATTTAAGGCAGGTTATCTATCTTGACTTGACACCAGTGCAGGTTGTCTATCTTGACGCCAATGATGGTTGTCTATCTTGACGCCAATGATGGTTGTCTATCTTGACGCCAATGATGGTTGTCTATCTTGACGCCAATGATGGTTGTCTATCTTGACGCCAATGATGGTTGTCTATCTTGACGCCAATGATGGTTGTCTATCTTGACGCCCATGATGGTTGTCTATCTTGACGCCAATGATGGTTGTCTATCTTGACGCCAATGATGGTTGTTTATCTTGACTTGACGCCAATGATGGTTGTCTATCTTGACTCCGATACGGGATGTCTATCTTGACTCCAATTATTTGAATCCCACGGAATGACTTTGATTGAGTTATGTTCTATGTAACGGCTGTAGTTATCATAACTATCGATTTTAGAAAGATTCATGATTTTTTTTATGTGGTCAGAAAGGCCGAGCGAAGCAACATCTACAGTTGTATATTGTTTGGATTTCAGATACATATGCACACGAGGGCGTGTGACTTGTCAGTATGGCCGTGTCGCAGATCACGATAATTTAACGATAATTAGTAACTCAATTGATATCATTGTAATAGTGGGGTGTGAACGCCGTGACGTATTGAGTCAAGTGACCGGAATCGTTTGGTGGGGCACCGGAATCATTTTAAATAACCGAGAGCATCGAGACGAGAGGATTATTCATTAGTGTGAGCCTTACAGTCCGGACCCCCCAAACGGGACCGGTGGTTCACGCAACTCTGATAATTGTATACCTACTAAGTAATTTGTGATTACCTACATTTAATACAAGTAATTGTCATATTGTGTCTGTGTGGTTTAATTGCCTGAGACCTACGCCTCGGATCCTGTACAAGAAGACGTTATCAAGACCGAACGAGCAACTAATATAACTCGATATCTCCGACATATATAAATTTCTTATTACAAATTACCTAACATTAATAAATAAAATAAATAGTACAAATTAAAATATCAATAACAAAATCTTCACACATAATATGATGTCATATAAAATAAACATGTGCTTTCCACCTTTTCAAGTTGTGAAAATATTTAGTTAGTTAACAGTTAGTTTGTCAAACATAACAAAGAGGTAACATACCATCATTTAAGGTCCGTCGTATGTAACGATCGCTCAACATAACGCCAACGCGAGTGCTACGAAGTGCTACGAAGCACTCCCTAAATTAATGTCAACCTAATCAAGCGACTCAATACGTACAAAACATGTTTGTTTGCTGTCTGATTGTGGTACAAGCCATAATTTATCATTATATAATTAATATTAATATTAATGTTTTTGATCTAGTTATTAGGATGTTGTTATTTTATTGGACATTTGTTCAAACAATATCGTGTGTTAGTTTTTCTCGAAAACAACAGCGGTTCAATACTAAAAAAATCATTTTTACTACGTCAAAATTTGCTATAGACCACAATAGAACACTGGTTTTCTAGTTCCTTTCAAATAAATCAACACTAGGCTTACATACAACGGGCGTTTCATATGATTGGAAAGCAGGTGCATGTACGAGTCGAGCGGTCGAAAGGGGTTTTTTATAACCCACGTTGTTTTTAACGGAAACTAATTTTGACACAGTGAGAACAAATAAAGGTTCTTGCATTAAAAACCATTAGTCGGGCTAGATTAAAGCTTTGTTTTTGTATTAAATGAGATAATTTATAAAGTAATATAATATCAGCTTTTCAAACAGTTTAAAACCCTATTTTTCATAAAACTGATTCATTAAAACTAAAATTGGTTTGGGATTTTAAAACCTTTATCAATTAACAATAAAGATATATAGAATTATAACTGGTTTACATTGTCGTATAACCTAACACAACACTTAATGAAATGTCTTCGTCTAATCTTAGCTATATCCAATCTAGTATCTTCTAAATGGGCCTTCGAAACACACCTGTGAACATCCCAAGATCGGGACTTGATCTTACTCAGCAGAACCGAAGGCGCATATAAATTTACCATCGATATCACATGCTGTTATTGGGGGTAAAAAATTGTATCACTAATATTTTTATTGTTAAAGTTAAACAAACAAACATAATAAAAACAAACAAACATAATAAAAACAAACAAACATAATAAAAGTTTTGGGTTACTAATAATTTTAGCTAATTTAGCTACTAAATAGCACAAATACAAGAAAAAATGTTTACATTTTTATTCAAAAATTGTTTTAAGTTTTCTTGTTACGAGAATATTAGTAATTAACGAGGTAACTAATTATTGTTGGCTTAGTTTTTTTGAAAAGTTGTCAATAAAAAACAAAGCATCACTTTTTGAAACTTTTGAAAGTTACAAAAAGTATTTAAGTTAAAGTTATTTTTTGGTTTTGACCTTAGTTATAATTTTTTAAAGTTATAAATCTTCATCATAATTCATTCCAAGGTAAATAGTTAGGTACTCGTCCGTTTTTCATGCGCTTGCTAATTTAAATGTCTCATGGGTTTACGACAATTGTTAGTTTTAAAGAATCTTATCATAAAATCTTTCTACAATTGATTATATCTGTCATAAGCAGACTTTTGGACATAATCCTTTATACAGTTTAATATATAATAAATATACAAAACTTTTAACTTATATTTTTTTTCATGTTTAGCCATAACTGGTAAAGAATTAAATAACAATAGTATCTAAAAAGTACCTAAAACTTACAGTAGAATTAATATTCATGTTGGAATCTACCATAATGAAAGGTGGTAATTGGTCAATGTAAAAAGTGTATAATCCAATCAGTAGCGAAGGCATTCAAAGAAAAATCAGCCTTAAATTTAGTAAAAGCCAGCTGTCGGCGTTAAAGATTACCGCAAAATAAGGATCGGGCACTTAACCCAGCGGTGTCTGACTTACAGATCTAAAAATATTTATAAATCAAACAATCAACAGAACCTGTCGATTAATACAATGTTATTATAATATTGTTCTAGAAATTAATTATTACAGTGTTTTTAATTTATACATATAATAGTTATATACACGGTTACTCATTTACATGCCGAATTGAACACCATTCTCAGGGCAACACTAAGTAAATATACATTTTCTTCTCGGAATTATTTTTAAATTCATCCGCTTTTGTCGTGGCCTGGCTAAGGGAATGTAATGTCGGTCGGATATCCGATAGCTGAGTTAGTGCTACCGTCTTCAATCGTACAGGTGCAGCTAAACCACCGGACCTTGGCTCACTAATTTTACTTAACAATTGATAGATAGAAGCCAAGCGAGAATTCAACGTTCTTAAGAACATTGTAAATTAAGTTACGACTACTCTATTTTCAGAGGAATAAACGTATAATTTGATTCGTTTGTTTAATAATTTGCAAATGTTAAATATTAGTTTGTGTAACTTCAGTTTGACTATGAATATATGCTCAAAGCTTCCAAAATATATGCTTACACTGTTTCAGGTTTCATAACTAAAATTTAAATATAACAACCAAGTCGTCATAAAATATTCATCACTAATTTGTTTGTTTTTACTTTTGTATATTATTTATGTAAATTACTGTAATAGACTAATTATCTATTTAATGTGAAATGTCAGATGTCGCTATCAGAAATGAGCTATTATAGAGTTTTATAACATTAATTACACGAGGTATATTACCTATTAGCTCCGGCAGTATTGGTTCTTTATTTCGTTGAAGCTTTTATAAGCCAGAGGAGCGAAAAGCAACCAAATGAAATGAACTGAATCATAATATATAGTCCGTACTTTTAAGCCTTTTGTCTGGCATTTTATAAACTTCGTTTTTCTGAATAAGATATGATTTATATTATTTTGTGTGGTCTGTTTCTTTATTAATTTAAATGATGTTTATTTACAAACCAACTTTCAATATCTAGATAATAATAATAAGACTAAGAATATAAGAAGTTTTTTTTTACGCTTCGCTAGATTAAAATATTATTAGGACACATTATACTTTTTTGTGTTATTATTACAATGATTTGAATGGTAATAATTACGAGAGGTTACAGGACAATTATAAATTAATTGAGTTACCATAATTCCTAATAATAAAAACCTAATTAAGATTTACAAGTGATGAAAGTTGAATTACATTTCCGACATTAAATTAAAATGCACTTACACAATTATTTATGTCTCGATTAATTTTTATTTTTTGCTCCCAGATTCTGTTTTAAACTAATTACTCTTATCTCTATATATATACAAGGTCTTTCTTATTTCACTGCTTTGAAAATGTAATGTAAAAATTAAAAATGTCAACATGCTTTTGCACACATACAGAAAGTAATGTATTTCACGTTGAAATCCTGGTACATTAAATAAGCATCCGCTTTCAGCGAGGTAATTTGTGTTTAGAGAGTACACATAGCAACTGGGACAGACAATAGATCAACTGCCAAAACCAACGCTACGAGCCGCGGATATTACCGTAAGACGTTTAATTTTCTACGTGAAAGGATAAGGCAACTAGAATTTCCCCGAGCATCCTCCAAACTCAAATTGTGTTGCGCCTCGCCTTAAATAGAAGTTCGACCAGAGAGCGCCGTGACTCGCAGTAGTGACTGGATTATTTGAGAAACGGAATATACATAATGATGTTTTCAACTGCGACCGTTTAAATATTTGAAGCGGATGTAATAAATTGTGTTTGGAAAACCGTCAAATCTAGATTGTTTTTATTATGATTCTGATATAATAAACAACCTTTCATCTATTTGTAGTATATAATTATGATGTTTTCTCATGAAATATATCATAACAATAATACAATACAACAATACTACTTATATTTATAAAACGTTTTACATTAAAACATTTTGTAAAATTTAAATCCTACTAAAAAATAATATAAATAAAAGTATTTTGCAGTTGATTCTTTTTTAAACGTTTCGTACAGTCTAGTCTTTAACCACCAGCTTGACTCGTGGAATTAGGCATCTTAAATCGGATGCAGCAGATAGCAGATTAATTCTACTCCACTTCCGCATTTAAATTGTGTACGCCCCCGTTTACCCAATCCCTTAGGAATCAAGCCATTCTACCTCTTAATACATTTGTGATAAAGATCAAACTTTTACAAATTGCTAAAAGTGGATTGTCTCCTAACAAACCTATGACAGCTGCATATTTACATATTTTGGTGGCATAAATGTTTGCTTCTGTGAGTTCTTGTCATCATTCCAAATTTTTCTCGTTGAATCGAATATTTATTTTAATGTAACCTAAAAAACAACATAACATGTCTTTGTCTTCTTGTGTAAAAATCATTTTTTTTAATGAAGTAATTGATCGAATGTTGATGAAATAGGATCCGTTACAACATTAAAATTATTATATTATTTTAATATTATTAACTATTAATAATATTATTATATGTAATTATTATATATATATATATATATATATATATATATATAATTATTAATAATATTATTATGTAATTTTAATGTTGAATATTCTTTAGGAAAAAGAATCCTTGCAGTTCGTGAACTTAGCTAAATTATTACTTTTATTAATATTATATGTCATCTCATATGTCATATTATAAAATGTTTGTAAATAATTGTTTTATATTATTTAAATAAATAATATAAAATCAGTTTTTGTTTGTAGTTTTTTTATAAACAAAAAATCTTTAAATAAACTCTGAAAATAAGCTCATCATTTTATCAAGCCAATTTCTACGAGTTCGTATCCTTTTAGTTCTTTCGTGAATAAAATAAATAAATTTCTCTCTAAATAAAAATACTAACATTTTGAAAAGTGCATTAAATTATACTTGAGATTAGTGAAAAATATTTTGTATGTATAGATTTTTTTATAATTTTGGGTATAACTTGTTGATTAGCTGTATTGATTGATTTCTCAATGAATTAAAGTAACTTTCTTAAATTATAAAATTTCTGTTTAATATTTTTATAAAAAGGCATAGGTAGATACGTTAAATTTAAGAGGTTTTATTTTTCATTATTCTCAAAAGGGACTTGTTATGGGATTATTGATTTACTCCTAATTGTAAGCAAGTTTTTGAAAATATACTATAACATTTTATAATTTTAAAACACTTGGGATTGATATTGTTAAGGTAATAGTGGATGATAAGTAATATATCTTAAAATCTCAGACCATAATATGATTTCTGAACGAGTTGTCTGACCACGTAATTAAATATTGCACTCTAAATTCACGACTTACCCAATAACTAAATATTGTTGACATATTACAATAAGTACCAAAACATATTCGTAGTGGTTTTTAGTAAAGAAAATTGTACCTAAATACATATATTGACGTTTTATGAAAAAAAAAACGGAAAACTTATAAGTCGTTTCAAGTAAAAGAGATCAAAGGTCACTTGAATGTCTTCTTGGCGTGAAAGAAACCTGTGCCGATAAAAATGTATAAAATATCATGTTAAGGTTTTTACAAATTCACAAGAAATTTTATATAATGGAAGCCTTATAGAAATATGAAGAAAAGCGTTCTTAAGAATTTATACCAGATGTTTTTATCATTTAGCATTTGTCGTTGCTGTGTGTTATTCCTTTTATAGCATATAAAGTATTTATTTATAATCATATTATTATACAGCTGTGTATAATACAGGAATAATAATAAAAATAAATGGAGAGTTTATTGACTTCTTAGAATTCTTAGATTACATTATTGTAATTTTATAAGACATGATCTTATGATGTTTTTTCATAATATACAAATTTTGACCTTAACAGTTAGGTCTGTGTGGTGGCTGCTGCAAGTTAATTAAATTAGTGTCCAGATATTTGTCATTATCGGTTGTCCTTTAAACTGGAAACATTTGTTACTACTTAAAACTAGGACCTGTCTAGGTTACACCCTGCTTTTATCTATTTTGGAGTATTCAGGCTAGTGCCTAGTTTATTGGGCGGTTCCTTCAAATGTCTAGGTAGTCCTAGACATTTGAAGGAACCACTCAATAAACTAGTTATTTCATTATTGTGTCGCTCCATCTGGTAAGTAAGGGTGGTTTCCCGTAACACACCACTGATGTGTACATATATACACATATACATATATATACCTATTAATATGCACACACATTTATATACACTGTCTTATTTCATCCTCAAACGAATCCTCAAAAAAATCCTCAAACTTCTGAGAGCGCTTCATTTATCTAGCTTCAAATTCTTTGTTCAACTCTCGCTTCATTAACGAACGCAAATTTAAACTTCCTAACTTCAACAAACACACAGAAACTGTTTCACTGTTAAATCTATATTGATATGAAATGAATTAGAAACCATTAGAATTCTAAAATCGAAATCATTTAACTTAGAATCGTTTGAGGTAATAATATTAATAAACATTTCACACATTACAGTAGTTAGTAATATATTTATTATATGGTTTACAATTTTAATATATTTATTTATGCAAAGTAGTTTGCACTATTTCGTGACTTCTCAATTTGTCATTCTTCATGAAAGGTTGTCTGTAGGGGATGGCTTTAAGCGGTGAGACAGTCTTGGCAAGAAATTTACTTTGTGTATTTACGTCAAGTTTTATTATTTTCTTTTGCAACACTTTTAGGTGCATATAAAACTTTAAGCAATATTAATTATACATTTTAGCAGAAAAATGAAAACTTAAAGGCGTTCTGAAACTCTTTTAAAGCTAGGTAATAAAATTAAAACTGTAACTCTAAAGTGTTTAAAACTTAGTATAAGAATCACACCTTGGATAACTTCAAACTTCGTGATAGAAATACATTTACTTTTAAACTCAAAATACTTAGTAAGAAGTTTTGAAACACTTCATTTAAAAAGAAAAATAAATAAAAGTTTTGATTTAAAACCCCAATAAAAGGTTTTTATTTTATGTTACTAGGGTTTTAAAAAAGATGGATGATAAATTTATGAATGTTTTAATAATCAAAAGAAAAAAATATAAACATATGTTCACCGATGTTTGACACTCTTTGAGTTTTTTCTATTCTCAGTTTTTATAAAGATATTTTTATATGTATTAAGCTTAAATTATAGGTAATCTAAGCTTATAAAATTGTATGTAAAAGAGTTATCCTGTATGTCGATCTAATATTTTATGGTATTATATTCATGGGGTTGGCACGCATGTCAAAGACGTGACTGGGCTTCTACTCCTAAAACAGAGTAAAAAAATATTGTTTCGTTTTAAAGATATGGTCAAAAAACTGAATCTCCCATAGACTTAAGCTTAACTGAACCTGCGCGCGCTCGCGAATCGTTACTCTTAACGGTTCCGGTGCCAGCAACTTCATTGGAAGTTCTTGGGCGCTGTATGGACCGACTTTAGTAGCACTAAAAGGGGGGAGGGCGCTCAGCTCAACTCCCGCAGCGCATTGTGGCTGATCCTAGTAACCAATATTTATGTATAAAATTCTATTCATTCTATTTCTCAATTTACAATAGTAAAACATGGTTACACCGCTTGCATAATATGTATATGACAAATAGTCATCTTTATTTTATTAAAGTAAAACCATTTTTTTTGCTAAACAATAAAATATGGTCCCAATCCCGAGCCAGGAACACTTGATAAACTTTCCGGGTTAAAATGTTGTTGATGCCCAAGTGAAGTATGCACGGAGCGTCCGGTAATTGTGTCGTGTTCCTTTGTGAAAAAACAAAGAATAATTATATTTGTATAATTCTTAAAGGATAATATACACAAACATGATTAACATAATTTATTTTGTAAGTTCGAAAATATATATATACTCTTATAAAATTGTAAATGTTTCACCTTATTAAATGCCATAAAATTATGTACAAATAAAACATGGTTTTTCCTAAAAAAATGTTACAATTGATTTATAAAACTACTCAGTAATCTATTAAGCTTCACCTGTTTATAGTAATATATAAAGATTTACGCTGATAAAATTAATGATAATCAATGACACTTTATGAGAGAAACATAATATTTACTTCTGTATAACTAAACATTTTCATCGGACTGAATATTTTTAAAATATCAATTATTATGTGGAAAACCAATGAAAAACGCTATAAAATTATAATATCTACTTTTTATTCAAAATAAACGGTTCAAAGTTTTTGCAATATTTACAAACTGCTAAATATTTAATACAAATAGATAATGTAGGCAATTTAGTAAAAATAAATTTATATAATTAAAAATATATCAAAAATATGTAAATGATACTAATAATAAATACACTTTTAAAGCATCGGTATTTATTTTAAGCGACGACAAACTCCGTCTCCTACATAACTGAAATTACCGTATTTGATTTGAAGTTTAAGAAATTACTTTTATTAAAGTTTCTAGATTTATTTTCTGTCGGTGTAAAATTAATTTTATTATCGAGTCAATGTCTTTTATCACTATTTATGTATTGTCACCAAGTAAAACCATCTTTAACACAAGACAAACCATCATTGAATAAATCATTCACTAGTCATAACCATAAATAAAAATGAGAGCAAAAATATATTTTTATATATTTTTATTAAATTGATGCTTTAATGATCAGTTTATTTAAAAAACAAACCACAATCGCTTAGTGCTGAGCTGCTGTAGAATTAATTTTATTATAAACAAGAAACGATAGTTCCTCGATTGATCAGAGAATCCTCAACGTACACTGCTGAATTTCCTGTTCTAAATACTTCTATAAAATACGTGATCGCTAGTTCAATGAAGCTGTACAGATTACTAAAAAAGAACAAATATTTTTGTTAAATTCTTGTAAATGGTTTCGCAATTGTAAATGTGTAGTGTTTAAAAAAGGTGTAATATAATGTAAAAAAAAAAGAAAAACAAAAATAAATGATATTGCAAGTTTTTAAAACTTAATAAACATTAACTCACTGCCTAAATTACAATTTTATAAACAATGACAAAATATTTTACCGTTTATTAGGATGACGCATCTTGCCTCATAAGTAATATATTGTGTATTTTTTATATATAATATGCAGGGATTTTCAATATATTTCACTATGTAATAAAGTATTACTATCGTATTCAGCAGTAGTTAACTGGTAAAATGTAAGATTATCTGAATGCCTAATAGCTGCCGTTAAAGTGTCTATTTGACGTCGAACGACGCATTTGTCCTACCGTTAGGTTCAATTTAATAAAACTGTAAGTCATAGGTATTCAAATTTAATTTAAACTAAAATGTAGTATGTTATATTATATGTAATATGTTAAGTAAATTTTAAATACTAAATTTGTTTTTACTGTAAGAGAATAAAGAATATGATAAAAATGGGGTGATTAACTCGAGACAAAAAAAAAAATGTGTAATCATTGGGAGTTCAATTATTTATATTATATCCATCATCTCTCGTGGCAACTCTTGAAAAAGCTATATTACATTTTTTAGCCAAATGTTTCTAAATTGGCATTGGATTATTGGATTGGACTACGCCAATTCTTTCGTGTAAATAGAAATTATATAGTAATTAATCTATTTTTTATGTTTTTTTTTTTTAATATACAGTACAATAATTCTATCTACAATACAATCTACAATAAATCTAATTTGTAAGTATTATCTTGTCCTCATATTTTATATCGCCTGAACAGACTTCTTCAGCATTACAATATATATTACATAAATTAAATATTCAATAGGTACTATGATACTCCTAAAATTAATGAATAATTATTGAAGGACTTTCTCTTTGATAGAAATACATTTCCAGATAAATTATTTATGCGAAGCCAATAACACAAGATTATTATTTCTCTCCGATGAAACTATTACATAATCATTTATATAGTTATAAATATAATGTGTTTTAATATATTCTTACCATATTAAATTCCTGATTCATAAAGTTCAATTAATACTTAACTCAATTTAATTATATTGTAGGTAATCGAGCAAAATTTCCATTTAATTAACGTGATAGAGTCAGGTCAATAAATTTATAATAGTCATCGTAAACGGTTTTCTTTAAAAGAGGTAAATCATGAATATCTGGAGGTAAGGTTACGTACATAGAACATGTTGAGATAAAAGTTGCAGTGAAGAGTGATTGGGCATCCGTTGTTTTACTTTGGAAAGTTATCTTAGCTACTTTATGCTCATTTTATTTATGGTAGTATGAAACTACTAATTGACAAAGATATTACAGATTAAAAAGATATTTAGAAAAAAATCTAATTTTAAGTGGATCTCTAGCAAACAAACTAGTTTTTGATATTAATACTTGATTGTGCTGTTAGATAATTATTGTAAAAAATAAATTATATAACTTAAATGAAAACAAATTTGCTTCAATATAATATTAAATTTGTATATTTCAATTTTGAAAACTTTAGGTCGCATTAAGCTTAAAGAAGTATCTAAGAAAACGGAAATTGCAGACAGCAAATGTGAAAAGTTTTAAATGCAGCATCGGTCAGGGATGAGTTCGGAAGAAAATATAACTTTATAATAATATTGCTTTTCTACGATTTAAGTCACATAAGGGAAATGAATATTGAAATAGTAATAAAAGGATCAAAAGAAAAGTTTAAAACACGGTGACAACGACATAAGATGAAAAACAGGAAATAAGTTATTATGACAAGTTATTTAATAAATTATTATCATCATTTATCATAAAATAATTAAGAATTTATTGCAAATGAATCATGAAGATTTTTTTTGGTTTGTCGGAATGAATATAATAAGACATTAAAAAATATATATATTTCGATGAGTATTCTAATTTGTTACGATATACGTTGAAATATTTATTACGATAGGATTTTTTAAATGTTATTAATTAAATTATAAGATTTGGTAAATAGTCGTTGAGTCATATTATTTATTTAAATATATTTATTATTTTAACGTTTCAATAGATTGTGACATAAGCTTGTAATCATCTAACACCTGATGCCTCAGACTTCTATTAACAGTCTATCTAACGATTAAGGTTCCCTTTTATTTATTATGCATTCAAGAAACATTTAAAAGTTTATATTCATTAGAAACTCCAACTTATGAAATGCAAATACGTCTATAAAGTGTAACATAATTATCAAATTCAGTGATATGAAAAATAAGTAGATGGTTTGGATGAATTTACATTCAAACTTTTAAAATAAAAGTAAAAAATTTAACCTTTCAATATAGAATCATATTTATAAACTACTCAAGATTTTTACATATAGATTTTTATTGTTTCTTAGGTTATTTTTTTATATATTATTCATAATTCTAAGACATAATTTAATGTATTCTATAAAGAGTTTATATTTTTAAACTTTTTAAGCTTTTACAGTTTTAGACAGGTCTTAATGCATTGAACGCGAGCAAAAAATGCCACCCGCATATGTTTTAATTGAACGAAAATTGGTTTTAAACGTTGACAATAGTTATTCAGACAACAGAATTGACAGTTTTTATAATTTATATACGTAAACAACAAATATAAAAGAAATGAAAATCTATGAACATAAAAATATAGTTTTAACTCCTGATTATATTATAAAATATGTATATAAATATCAGGTAAAAAAAGGCTTTTACCCAATCGCCAAGTAAAATTTTAGATGAAAATAACATATATTTATGCGTAATCCTACAAATAAAAATATTGAATTAATTATTGAAGGAGTTTCTCTTTGATGTATTTCTATCAAATTCAAAATTTCCAAATGAATTATTTATGCGAAGGCAATATAAGATGATTAATTCTCTCCGGTGAAACTATTGCATAATAAGTTATTTAGTTATAAATATATGTTTTGATATACTCTTGCGATATTAAGATCCTGATTCATAAAGTTCAATTAATACTAAACTCACTTTAATAATAATATAATAATACGAAATATAACTCCACTTGTAAAATATTTTTAACTTTATGTAAATATAAAATTAATGTAGGTAAGATAAAAGTAAGTATTTTTTAAATAATGACTCAATTTTAAAGTAATTATAATTTAATTTATCAATAAGAAAATAAAAAAAGTAAGTTTGGGTCTTTACATTTTAGTTAAAGCTAGAGTCTCTGGGGCCATTCTCAAAAGAAAATGTCTTGAATTTACATGAGGGTACGACAAGGGTCTTTCTTTGAAACTTTATTTAAAGTTTTGAACATACCTCGTAATATTTAGTTAAGAAATATTAACTAAAAAAAAGTTGTTTTTTTTTTCATATTTATAACACTAACTTTTGCAAATAACATTGTTTATAAGAAAGATGTGAATTTTTATGTCCATCGGTATTGTTTCGTGAAAAATACCCTATGTTCTTTTCGAAACTTTGTGTGTTGTGTCATAAAAAAAATATATTATAGCTAGTTTAGGTGCAAATTCGTATCCAACAAACAAACTCTCGTTTACATATATCATTTTAGCTAGACTTTGAGCTTAAGCAAACTAAAGTTTTAGTTTGGGCTTCATTATCTGCAATCTATATATATATATATATATATATATATATATAGATTGCAGATGCATATATATATATATATATATATATATATATATATATATATATATATATGTATAAATAACGATTAACGATACGATATAACGATTTGCACTAACCAGGTACCACTGCGATGAAGTGTAGGTTTTCTGAATATCTTTTTTTTCATTATCCATTTAGGTGTAGATTCATGTATCCAGTAAAGTATTAATTAATTAAGTAAGTAAAAAATTAAATATAATCGAAAATAACTTTATATGCCTCTATTAGAATTACATAACATAGTTTATAAACCTTCCAAAGGCCTTTTGACGTAGGTTTTAGTGACCCTGATAGCAGAGCCGAAGATAATAGGCCGGAGTCCCACGAGTGACTATTCATTGTTTGATCCACAGACAATTGTGCCTACTGTGGGTGTACTCGTTAAATATTGGTGTTCCTTTACAGATATTATTGAAAACCTTACACACATACTCATGAAGTATTTTGTATTGTCAGTAAATGATCCACAGTAGTAGTATTATAGTTCTAAAAATATGTCTCCATGTTTCTCTTTGTTTTATAGATAAATATCAAATTGTTAAGATATCATATTAATTAAATCTCCTAAAAATTCATCATCACTGCTTTTTGTAAGGTTACTTATAGCAGACTGTTCGGAGTATCTGTGTTATGCAGGTCAGCTTAGATGATATTCAAAACTGCTTGCTTACTTCATTTTAAAAGGAAAATAAAAATCTTACGTAACGATAAAATTATACAGTTTGTTTTAACAGTACAAAATCAATTTTTATCACAGAATATATTTTGAATATCTACGCTTATTCTGTTTCTTGCATTTAGTTTACGTCTTTGTGAAAGGAAATATCATAAGAATATATTTTATTTGATTTGATTTTTTAAGCCTTGATTTTTTGTTCGTTTAATTTTTTTGCAAACCTATAATAAGAATTTCTTGATGCTTTTTTAAAAAAGAATATGGTTTGACAATTAAAAATTACATATGTTTTAAAGTCACAATTGTAATTTGACAAGCAGACTTATGAGACTCGGTCAAATTGATCTTCATTAGCTTTGAGACCAGTTATAAAAAAACACACACCCTCCTTGAGGGAAAATTCTTTCTAATATTTAATATTTATATTAGCTACTTAAAAAACGGTCTACAAACATAAACATGTAAAGGTTATTTTACGTTACGTGATATATTGAAAGTACACAACTTTTTATCACTGAGACAAGTGAAGTGAGAAAATATAATGTGGTGAGGGGTGCAACGTTTGTACATCCCAAGTATTTGCAGTAATCTATTGAGCGAAAGCCAAAAACCTAGGTGAATTTATTGAAGAATTTTACAGATATTACTCTAACTGTAGACAGTTTTATCAAAAAAGCAAAAAGCATAAATAATACACAAAACACATTTCAAACCCTTTTCTGGCAGTATTTATATAACTTACAATTGGAACTTCCATCATTAAAAAAATGAAAATCTATATTTTAGCATTGAAACATATAAGTATGAACATACGGCTGTTCTTTTATTACATTATTTCAACTAGATAACAAACGAACAACAGAAAAGCAGAGCATCAGTAGTCGTAGCCTAACTTTACCTGCCTCCTCAATAATTATACTTAAAGCAAAATATTGTTAACACTGTTATCGTAGTCCATAACTACACAGTTTTTTTTTGCTATATACATAAGAAGATATTTGTTACGAAAATTACGTTATAACAATATACGTTAGTTATAAAAGTACTCTAAGGAAAGTGTAGATTAATACGAGCATACATAAATATGAAATCACAACAACGATAAGGGTAAATAGTGGGAAGTTAGAAAATATATTAAATATATATTTACCTATAAATTTAAATATATTTAAATAAACATATATATTTATTTCAATTTCATGATTACATTGCAAAAGTGATTAAATTCGATATTTTAATCTCAGTTTTGTTCAGCTCAGTGACTACATTATTTTCAACAATCGGGGTATATTTAAAAACAGTGCAAAATATTAAAAAAAAGTTAAAGATTTACACAGCAATAAAAAAAACAACATCTAATCGTTAAATAACGAAACTCTTAAATATAATGTACTTATTTTTTTATTATTGTAGAATTCGTTCTTTTGTCCTTCTATTTATAATTAATAAAGAAACCTACTTTTCATTATATTTAGATACTTTTATTACTACGTGTGGTATGTAATTAACGTTAAGATGTTATTAATTAAATAATGTAATTAAGATAAGACGTTCAATCTTTAAAAAAAGGAACAATCTTTTACCCGTTAATCACTACTTAGATTTAATAAAACTAATATGCACCGAATAGTAAATGGGAACGAGGGTGCAGTTTATACCTAAGCTAAAGCTTTCCAGCTATTTGGCACTCGGCCAAATATGTTTACCCAATATGTTAACAGGCTTATAAAACTTGAATAATAAAAATATTCTCCTAAGCCTATTTATATATAATTAAATAGTATCACAACTTATTATCCAAAAGAAATTTATAAAAAAAAAACTTAAACATAAAAAAATACTAAAATATACCAAAAGATATGTGTGCATAATTGAAAAATTTTTTGCTTGCAAGTAAAAAAAGCTCTGCTCTTCTTTGAAGTTAATTTAATGCATATGATATTCAGATCTTAAAAAAATTATACAAAAGCCATTTTGGCAAGTTTGTATTACAGTTCTTTACCTTATCTTAAAATATGTTCTAAGAGAGGTTATTATCCTGTATTATTATATATTTATTTTATTTTAGATGTGCAAAAGATAGCACCATGAAATAGAAACAATAATTCTACAAAGTATTTTTAAATTTACAATGTTCCAATCTCCATGTCCAATTTTATAAAATATATCTCTATCTATACTATGAATATTTGGGATTACTCCTAACCCAAAAAGAAAATCCATGCACGAGAAAGTAAAAAGAAGAATTAAAAATAGCTGAACATATTATTGGATACTGAGAGAATTATAAAAGAGAAACGACTTCATATAAAAATTAAACTATTAAAACCTGCATATTATTTGTCCTTATATTTGGCTGTGCGCTATAGACTAGCTCGGAAAATAACAAACAGAATATCAATAACCCCATTTGCTATAGTTATCTTCGTTGTGTCTATTTTTATAAAACTTAACTATTGCTATGTTTTTGCAATAAAATCAGTATAAAAAACAGTTAATATGAGTAATTTTAAATAAACATACAACGTTTATTAATGCCTATCTATTTCTATATGACGTTTTTGGCTACAGTAAGAACAGATTAATATTTCCAAATTATATAGATAATAGATTAAATTATGTATTTAAAAATATCCATTTCATATATGGATTTAAAAGCACTTTCATATTAACTTTTTATGTGAACAAATGATTAAAAACCTCAACATATATAAATAACTATATTATAATCTCTAATAGGTAGAAAAAATGTTTTACATTGTCTGTAAATAAATATAATTAGCTATGTTAAGATTATTTGAATTATAAATAAATATACAATTTTTTCCGCCTAAGAAAACCGCATTCTCTTTTGGAGTAACCGGTAAAAGGAAACGAAAATATCTAAAAGTTTCTGTTAGACATAGGTAAACAGACCTATACATTGAATTTACATAATTATAAAAATATATAGTGTATAATATTCAGAGCAAGATTTTTTTAAAGATTCACAAAGATGTCATTACGTCTGAGAAATAGTTCGTAGATAGTCAGCATCTCTTAAATAAGTTGTCTTCCCAAACTATGTGGGCGCTGCTATGACTGAGCAAGTGCAGATATCATCTAGCTTTTCTACTTATTTTATCCTCAGCTTCATTCAGATTATATTTTAATTATCTTATATATATATATAAGATCATTGGTTTTTTGTTTTGTTTTTTAAGATTTGTAAAACGTCGGAGAACAAATGTTGTTGGGATTGATGTAGAGAGGCTGCCTGCAACAGGTGGTAAAATGGTTACACATAATGTCAATTTATCGAGACGAGTAGCAAAGCGGTATTTCAAACTACTGGACGGTTTCCTAGAGGTGGTGTGATGAAATTGTCTGTATCGATGTGTTTTTCATTTTATAGTAATACCTAAATAATTTAAGCGTAACTAATACAATCGAAAATGTATGTCTATAGCTTGTAGAAGAACGCGTGCTGTTCATTAAATTATTACAACGAAAGATTATACAAGATAGTTACAATGTCAAAAAAAAATACAACAATGTAAGATCTTTATATTTATATAATGAATCCATTCATTTCATTAAGTCATTAATGTCTTATTAGTACCATTCGTGACCACTGAAGTACGCTGAGGACAAAGACAATCGTACAAAGATGTCGCGTCGGTACACAAAGCCTTATCTCATCTTCATTGATGCATGACATGGTCAATGAGTTATTGAATTGAACATTCATCAATAAATCTATATATCTGGGATATATTACTGTTTATAAATAGATTTTATATATTAAATTAGGATGTATTAGTAACTATTGCCTATTTAAATTAAAAACTTTGCTTTGACTTTGAGTTCAACAAAAATGTTTTATGATGCATAAAACAGTGAATCAAATTATTATTATAAACGACATATCATTTAAATAAATTGTATGCATAAAAAATATGGTTTGAATATTACGAAAATTTATTTAAACTAGTGATCGCTCAACGGCCGAAATTCGACTGTAAATTAAAATGTTAATATTTATGAAAGTTTGGATTAAAACCTGTATGTATATTTATTTTTGATTTTTATTCTAATACGTCAAGTGAGTATCAGCTTTGTGCGCCTATTTGATATTTGAACATTTTAACAACAACATGTTATTGAACATGTCAACGTTTACCAACGGAGTAGTGTGTAATTTTTTTATAACTGATTTAATGTATTAAAAGTGCATTATTATTGAAAAATATTAGCGTTCTGCACTTCTCTTACACATAAACTATAAGTATGCCAAATTCCATACTCCTTCGTCTGCGCAATTTTTGTAAGAAGGGATCCAAAGTTTTTGCTTTACGTATTTACATATTGATATATATCTATAATATTAATATATATTAAGAGAGACGTAGCTTCCCAGCATTCCATGGATTCACCGAGCGGGTGCCGGGCCCATCGCGTTGCAAGGAGAGAAGTGCAAACAGTGCCTGGGACTTGCAACCCAGGAGTAGGTTTAATGGGCATCTTTATTAGGCGCAAAAAAGCTCTCCTTCATCTTCTACACTCCCCTCCCTACCTAACCAAATTTGGAGAGAACCTACCAATGCCGACTTTGAAATACGTTTTAGAAATGAACCGGTGCTTGTTCTAGAAAGGCCAAGGTCTTTAAGTACGTTATATAGAGATTTTGCTGTTATACCTCTCGCTCCCACCTCTACCGCGTACAAACTAACTAAAAAAATATTCCTGGACAGTTCGTTGGTCAGTTCGTAATACTTATTAAGCTTGAATATGTGATCCCTGGGGACGTTTGTTTCCCAAGGAACAGTAAGCTCCACAAGTATCACGCGCCTCAGATGTTTAGAATACGGGAATAAGTCCGGTCTGGATGACGATACACCAACATCCCCAGGGATTTTGTAATGTTTTTCATACGTGTCCATCATGAGAGTCCAATCAGGAGCCGCGCCTAAAATTGAATAAGGCTTAGGTATTTTTGTAGGAGCCTTCTTTTCGAATTCTACAGCGTAAGCGTAAGCGTAAGCGTAAGCGTAAGCGTAAGCGTAAGCGTAAGCATAAGTATAAGCATAAGCATTAGTTTTTTATTATTCTGATAAGGAACGCTATGTCTTACAGGTGTTATAATGTTTATTTAGTAGTTTTAAGAACAATTATGGCGGTTTGGATGTAAAAACTTGATCTGAATTTATTGTAACACGAATATTATCGTAATTTACTTAATTTACTTAGTACTTCAATTGTTGGTAGTATGGTTAGCTTGGAACCGAGGCATTTCTACATTACTTACTAAGCATTAGAATAGAGTTTCTAAGAGATTTAATAAATGTCATATAATATAAAAAATAAATATCATATAACTTATGAACTAAAACATGTAAATTCCAATGTATTTACCATTTAAATTATTATAAATCTATATTTCTAACAATAGCTAACGTGTAATTTTATTTTCGTTTATGTATTATGCATGGTGAAGCGAGTAGTCTGAAACCTTATACAATAAGTTAGTCAATATTGAGTAAATAAAAAGATTCTAAATTGTAATCAAAAATTATTAGACAGTTCTTATAAATTTACTTTGTCGGAACAGTATTAATAGACTTTCGTTTGGATTGTTCAAAAGTAATTAATTCCACAGCAGGTCTTTCAAAATTAATAAGGATAATGTAGCTAAGATGAAATTTGTCAAAAACTGAGACTCTTTATGGAGCATCGAACAGCGTCTATTTTTTTTTTGTAAATATAAAGACCGTTCAAGTTCCTTTTCAAAATTTTAATGAAGTGTCATATAAATAACATCTAAGTCTCTTTTAATATACGGTGAATATTAGTATACATTTATATATAATTTTATATTAATATCAATCATTTTTTGTGAACTGGAACGGATAGAACAAGTGATATCTACCATTCTCAAAATAGAATGTTTATCAATATATATCAAATATAAAATTTAGACAACATTTTGTAATTGGTTGCAATGTGAAACGTAAAAAAATAAATAAACTTAGTATATATTTTCTTTATTGTTTAGTAAATGTTTGTTCTAATTATTAAATTAAAGTTTGCAATATAATTTTCAAGGTAAAGTTTTAAATTATTTGATATGATATTGATATATGTTTTGCAAATCATTGTATTGCATTATTTTAGGTGAGGCTTATTTTTATTAAAAATAAAGAAATTAAAAAATACATATACTTGAGCAGAATGCTGGTTCGCAGAAGTCGCAGGTTAGAGTCCTATACGTTTCAAGTTTTTAATGACATACTTATATAATATTAAACAATGTTAAAAATTAAAATTTTGGTTTCAGAATTATATTACTATTATATAACTATTATATATTAAGATATATTCATAATGATCCTCTTTGATATTAAAATATTTTTCAGATAAATTTATTTGCGAAGACAACAATACAAGATGATTAAATTATTAGCAAAAAAAATTTAATTTGTTTAAATAAATTATATTTTTTAACTTTAATAATTAGAACAAACATTTACGTAAAGATAAAGAAAATATACACTAAGTTTATTAAATTTTTTACACTTCACATCGGTGCAACCAACAACAAATTGTCTAAATTTTATATTTGTTTCATGAGCTCACATTTTATGAATAGTAATCAAGGGAACGTCGTCCCGCCATTTATCTAGAGCAGTCTGCGATTAAAAATAAATGAGACCTCTTAATACTTTCTCCACACAATTTCTGTTTTACTGTGCAAATATAAAGTATATACTAGATCTAGATCTAAATTCTATAAAGATATGATTAACACAAAAACGAATTTGTTCTAACAAAGTTAAAACAAATTCCTGTCATATCTATTTAATGTATTAATTATTCTGTGGAAATTTAGTTAACTTATATATTATTTATAACTAAAATTAAAACAATAACGTATTCCAACAAGTATTATGTTTATATATTATATAAATAATATGATAATTAAATTTAGAGACGTCAAAGCGGTTTGTTAATTTATTTAAGTGATATTAGTCTCTTAGGCTGACCTTAAACTTTGTTGTCAACTACGTGCTCCATTTAAATTACTGTAATTGTCAAGTTTGTATTGAGATTAATAAATTTATGTTACTTAGATAATAATAATAAAAATTAAAACAGTTTATTTTCATATAGAGTTACAGTTTTACACATATATCAAAAAAGAGGTGAATATATTATATATAACCCTCCAAGACAATGGGAGCTGCTTCAGCTACTTGTATATCAGGACCGAGGACTTAGAAAACGCTGGTTTTCAGCCAGTCCCCTCACCTCAGGATTTAATGTGAGAGGAACAATGGTCTATCCCCCAACTATCAATTGATTACAATTAGCCAACGTTGGAACTAATTACAAAATAATTAACTACATATAAAAAAAGATTAAAAAGAAACCAAAAAAAACCATGTCAAAAACATTCCATTGAAATTAAATATCTGCACAAATTCCAATAGATAAAATATAATAATAGAACAAATAAAAAAAATACGTGTGTATGTACGGAAGTATGTGTAAGTGTGCATGTATGTTCTCGTGTGCGTGTGTAAAATTAGAGCAACTTCAAGACGGGGTTCGTTTTATTATTGCCAAAAGCCCCTTATAGTCCGGTCAAATTAGACCAAAAAATTAGGGTGAAATTACATAAATTCGCAACAAGCTGAATTTTGGTACAATTGTTCAAAACACGATTATAAACAATAGCTGAAAGTTCCCCATAATTCCCGTGTGTGGAAAAAAATTTATTCAAGGTCAAATGTCAAAAAAATGAGGTTTTCGCGATTTTCAGCTAAACGGTAAGTTTTATCAGAAAAATACCTCAGACTAAAATTGTAGATCATTAAATTATCTATAAAAAATATAGCAATACTTTTTTTCTCACGAGACACCGTTTTGGAGATATCGCAGTGTAAAAAGTTGTAACAGTTGCAATGCAATGGTCATAACATGCCTGAGTACGTCACGTATATTCACCCCTAGAGTTGTAATATTATGTAGTATAGGTTAAAATATTTTTCTGTCGGTCATTGTAACTTGCACTTAAAATATAAAATATACATCAGCTATAACTATAAGAATATCAGGTCATCTTTTGGTTTATGTGCATCTTATAATGATACATTAATGTACGAGGCAGCAGCAGTTTTTCATCGTCCTCCTGATATCCTACCACCGGAAAGTGGTACACTTATTCAATACGTGGCAGACAATGCTGATATTAATGTCAATACTCTAGACGGCAATAACACACTTCACATAATGGGTTTAATTCAAATTGTTACTCCGAAAAATTCTGTTTTACTAGAAGAACCTATGCCACGAATAAAATAATCTCTTTCAGCAGAAGACTTCAAGGCAAAAGCTCATGTTCCGATGCAGATCTATCAAAATGACGGAGTGGTTGGTTACAGTAAAATAAATGTTAAAGATTTTGCTTATGAAACTGAATCGGTATCTTTATTCAAGAAATCTGATGCAGTATGGTTTTACGGGAAATGGAAAAATCCATATTTACCTGATTGGAATGGTTTTATGGAGCGTTTAACTAATAATTATATGAATTATTGTAAATCTCAGATTACATTTTCACCATTTATTATCCAACCAGCCAGTAACTATAATACTATCTATACGACTTTACTTTGTGCATTAGAAAATGCAAAACGATATGGCCACACTGTATGCGTCGTGACTTTCGACTAGCCTCTGTATGCTAAAGCTCGAGAAATAGTAGCAGCCGCACCTGAGAGCTCTGAAGTATCAAAAATCATCATCAGAAAAAAAAACACGCTAAATACACTACCTCATAGGTGGCGTGGAAACGTGTGCATTTTATGACAATTGCAACTGTTACAAATTTTTACACTGCGATATCTCCGAAACGGTGTCTCGTGAGGAAAAAAGTATTGCTATATTTTTTATAGATAATTTAATGATCTACAATTTTAGTCTGAGGTATTTTTCTGATAAAACTTACCGTTTTGCTGATAATCGCGAAAAACTCATTTTTTTGACATTTGACCTTGAATAAATTTTTTTCCACACACGGGAATTATGGGGAACTTTCAGCTATTGTTTATAATCGTGTTTTGAACAATTGTACCAAAATTCAGCTTGTTGCGAATTTATGTAGCACCGAATGTCTAATTTGACCGGACTATTAGTTTCAGGCTTTTATAGTATCTTGCGTGTCTTACGTTTTCTGCGTTTCACGCTGTTTTATAAGTAAGGTAGCTTTATATTTAACTTTAAAATAATTTGTACCACATTATAGTTGATATAGTTGTATATGCATTTTATATTTAATACTGCATTAATTTAATTGAGATTTTATTAAAAACGCAATTTTATTATAATATATAATTTTATTTATATATTATTTACCTAAAATGAGATAATTCAAATGCTTTTCAAATATCGTGTTCACAGGAAGAAGAAGGATGTTGGATCTGTCAGTAAGTCAGTTCATGTCAGTAACAACATGTTATCGGCTGTTCTAAAACTTTATTTTTTTTTTCCTTTTTTCAATAATAACCTAAAACAATTTTTAAGGGATTAAAATAAAATAATTTAATTTAACTTTTCTTTAGATATCCTTACAATTTATTAGTACTTCCTGTTTATAGGAAAATCGGATAAACAGAGAGTCAGACATAGATAGTTTTAATTGTAAGTTTTAATTGCTTAGCAAGTCGTTTTTTAATGTGTAGAATACCAGTCTTGATTTGTTTTTAATATAATATATCAGTTTTAGTAGTTATAACTAAGAAAATAATAGACTTCAGTATTTATTACGTCATTAAGTAGTCAGACATAGATAGTCTTACGGGTAAAGTTTTAATTGCTATGTTACTTTTGGCAAATCGTTCTTATAATAAGGATACCAGCCTTGATTTTTTTAATACAAACTGTCCATTTTAGTATTTATAAGTAACTAAATAGCAGACTTCCGTATTTATTCGTCAGTAAGTAGAATTTAGAATTCAATTATAAATTATTGAGAGTATTTTATTTTTGGGGAAATATAAATAATTTCTAAGCATTCCAGACCACGGCGCAAGGTATATAAGAAATACATTTATTTCATTTATATTATTTATATATATTATTTTTTTTTATTAATAATACCTACTTATAATTTCTGTACGTAAGTAATGATATTTCATAAAAACGTGGTTAGTCCTAAATTTTATTTATAACAACATAAAATATTTCATAACAACTTAAAACATCATTTCTTTCTATAGCTTAGGATAATATATTCAAGCCTAAAGTCGGACCTGGCTATTTCTCATATGTATATTTTCAATAATATTCGCATATTATTGGATTATTTTATATAATCCACATTTGATGAAATTTCATAAAACAATTTTTTGCTTCAATATCTTTTGTCAAATTAATTAAGATTTCATAACAGTTAATTTAATTAATTTTAATTTCATTTCCTCTTTAAAATGTTTATCATTGCTTTGAACGAAGTAAGTAATAGTAGAAAGGTTGGAGGTACAACTCTGTACCAGTTTATTGGAAGATATTCAAAACTTCGCACTGAAATTTTAAATGGTTAATAAAACTCTTTAGGAGCTTATTACGTTCATGTTTAAGAGTAGGTACTTTTATAATAATTTTAATCAAAAATTGCCACGGAAAGAGTCGTGAACCTCAGCTAGTATACATTAAGAATGTGTATACATGGTATTAAGTAATTTATAAAAAATATATTTTTTTTAAAGTATTTTTGGAGAAAAAAAAATTGTAACAAATTGCGAAAAAATACTATATAATTATTTTTTTTGCATCCTTTCTAGTTTTGTTATTACAGTAATTCTTAAAAGGGTATTATAATAATATTGTACAGTTCATCGCCACAAAAATTCATTCTCATAGTCTTTCTTTATAAAAGAAATGCAGCATTTTAATGTAAAAATAACGATATTTCAGTTCGTCTGTATTTCTTTTAGTAATAATTAATTTAAATAATAATTAATTAAAATAATAATTTCCACGCTTTGCAAAGTTAAGTCACCATGTTATGCTTATTGAAATTTTTAGATTGTTGATTTAGGTACAATTCTTGCATAACTGTAAGCTATCGACGCAAACAACAACATTTTAAAAATGCTTTAATTTGGTTTTAACAGTTATAGAAATTTACATATTGCTAAGTCAGTTAATATTCGGCTTCATTTGTAGCGCTCCTTTTGTTATCCGTTGAACTATTTAAGATTACCTACTTATATTGTAAAATTTTGAAATGAAATATTTTTAATATTTTTTGGAGTGTTTTATAGCTGCTTAATGAATTTAATTAAGATATTTTGTTCATTCATATGAACCACTCTTAAATTCAAATCGGGATACCATTTACAAGATCGTAACAAAAATATCTAATCGTTTTTAGTGATCTGTACAGCTTCATTAAAGTAACGATCACGTATTTTACAGGAACGGGAAATGAAACAGTGTACCTTAAGGGTTTTGAAACCAGTCGATGACCTATTGTTGTGTACAGTTGAATTAGTTTTGTAGTAGTTAAATGTTCAACGATCGTAGTATTTAAAAAAAAATAATTAGAAGAGATTATTACAATGTAATAATAACATATATACCATTATCTCATATTTACACAATTACTATGTATCGAAGTGAAACTTTTACTTATTTATTAAATATATTATCTGACCATGTATATTACTTTTTTTTAATTCTTTGTAGTAATCATGTTCGCGGAAGGACAAGATAAAGGTGTATATTAGTTAGTTAATTAATCATCTACTTAATCTTTTTTATCTACTTAATTTTTTTTAATTTTTCGGGCATAGAGTTCAGGATGTACTAAAAACACTCTGACAGTATGTTGAAAAGAAATGGAATTTTATATCTGTGTTCACTATAATAAACTGTCCATAGTTAGGAGTTTCATTCACGTTAAAACTAACATATTAAGTTCGAAAACGAATACGACAATTTCAGTAATGTATGTGACGGTGTTCGTAGTAACTTTGAAGTTTCCCTCAAACTTAAAGGGCAGGTAGAAACACTAACAACACTCAAAATAACAAATCTCTTTGATGTCGTTCCATTTCGTTATTACAGTGAAATGTCAAAGGAATAGTGTAAAAATGATACACATAATATTAGCTTAGTTTTTACAAATGTTTTATGATAAAAAGGCAATCTTAATATGTACCGTTCTTTCCAAATATTTTGAACCATGTAAAACAATTGATAAAATTAAATTTTAAGAGTAAAAGATACAATCGCTTACATCGAATAGTCCATTTTTTATAAAAAAAGGAAACGATCTCATACGTCTTTGGCATTGCTTATTTTAAGTAAAGTGAAAAGTACAAAATAAATTAAAATTATTAAGTGATCTGCAGGGCTATTCCGTATCTTTTTTGACAGTTAAAATGAAAAGCACTATCAGTAAGTGCGGACATAATGGTTGTCAAACAACTAATTTCCTATAGTAACAAACTATGTAACTATAGTAACAAACTGCCATGACGTCACAGCTGATGGTCATTAGAAAAGTCAAAAGTTAGCGAATAGCCCTGCAGGACAGTTACTTAGCACCCTGTCCAATATGTTTAACCAATATTTTAAGAGGCTTATAAAGCTGTTCAATAATGAACATTGACCAGCGGTAGGTGGTAGTCGTAGTGGTAGTGGTAGTGGTAGTGGTAGTGGTAGTGGTAGTGGTAGTGGTAGTGGTAGTGGTAGTGGTAGTGGTAGTGGTAGTGGTAGTGGTAGTGGTAGTGGTAGTGGTAGTGGTAGTGGTAGTGGTAGTGGTAGTGGTAGTGGTAGTGGTAGTGGTAGTGGTAGTGGTAGTGGTAGTGGTAGTGGTAGTGGTAGTGGTAGTGGTAGTGGTAGTGGTAGTGGTAGTGGTAGTGGTAGTGGTAGTGGTAGTGGTAGTGGTAGTGGTAGTGGTAGTGGTAGTGGTAGTGGTAGTGGTAGTGGTAGTGGTAGTGGTAGTGGTAGTGGTAGTGGTAGTGGTAGTGGTAGTGGTAGTGGTAGTGGTAGTGGTAGTGGTAGTGGTAGTGGTAGTGGTAGTGGTAGTGGTAGTGGTAGTGGTAGTGGTAGTGGTAGTGGTAGTGGTAGTGGTAGTGGTAGTGGTAGTGGTAGTGGTAGTGGTAGTGGTAGTGGTAGTGGTAGTGGTAGTGGTAGTGGTAGTGGTAGTGGTAGTGGTAGTGGTAGTGGTAGTGGTAGTGGTAGTGGTAGTGGTAGTGGTAGTGGTAGTGGTAGTGGTAGTGGTAGTGGTAGTGGTAGTGGTAGTGGTAGTGGTAGTGGTAGTGGTAGTGGTAGTGGTAGTGGTAGTGGTAGTGGTAGTGGTAGTGGTAGTGGTAGTGGTAGTGGTAGTGGTAGTGGTAGTGGTAGTGGTAGTGGTAGTGGTAGTAGTTATAATAAAAATGTTATTTTGAGGATATTTTCATAAGGTGTCATTAAATTTAAGCTTGAACTTTTCTAAATAAATGAGTGCTCTGATATGAAATGGCTTAATCGCGAAATATTTTAATTAATTAATATTATCAAAGGAGAAACTTTATTTTCTTTATACAATTACATACTTTTCTATTTAGAAACTGAATTCTTGAATAATATTATAATATTAATAATAGTACCTACCATTCAAAATTTGTGTTTCATTAGTTTTCCTAGTTTTTTATATATTATCTTTATATTTATATTGTCTTATCATCATCTCCATGAATATTTAACTTGTTAACTATTGTTTGTTCTACAAGAACTAATTATGTTGACATAAGTTTTTACTTTTTATATAAAACTTGGCAAATAAAACAAATCATAAAAAGCTATCCTTTCCATATATGTTATATTATATTCTTTATCACAAAATAAGAATTATATATATATACACGTACACATACAAAGTAAAACAGGCGTCTAACAGCGATTTGCTCTAAGCTACCTTAGAATAGATCCAATAGATGTTAACAGTAGGTAGCGTAAAGTTACTAAAATAAACATACATACAAATAACTACACGTTAATACGCAGTTTAATAAAAAAAAAAGTACTAATACTGTCTATAATCAATAATATATAATAAATTGACCATAAAGCATAAGTAGGTAGGAGATTAAAAATAATCATAGAAATAAATAAACAAATATGTTAATTAATTATTATACTTATACACAGATAGATATTAAACATATTATGTCGTCTTAATTATCTTTAATTAAAAAGTACACCTTTTCAGAAATTAAAAGTGTTTGATTTCCGTAATAAGGCGTTCCACAGTTTACTCACAGTTTAGTAATTCTTGTATTAAAATTATTTGTTAGAAAATAAAATTAATAATGTTTTTCAAGAAGAGTATTAATATAAAACTAAGCTTAGCGAAAATGTTTATTGTTTAGTTTTATTTACTCCATTTCTATACTCGGTTACTTTTCATAACTTTTTCATGACTCTTTTTAAATATTAAAAGAGATATTTAGTCCCGTTTCATAAAATAAAATGATAATTTTATACATAGAAAAGTATCTTCTTGTTTGTAACTAAATCCATTTGCAGGTTTTAAAATATACGATTATAGTACTATGTAATTTTTTTCTTAGGTTTCTTTTAGGTGTTTTAAAGATTACAAATGTAAATATAAAAAAAAAATCTGTTTTTGTAAGATTGGCGTCAATTCCAAAATATTAGTAAATAAAATCAGAGAATATATATAATAATATATATATATAATAATAATTAAAAAGAAATAATATTCAGGATATTTCTTAATCTATCAAATCAGTACATATGTAATGTTCCATTCTATAAAATCTCCATTTCTTACGCTTCTTCCAGTTTCGTTACATATTTCCTATTTTTCATCTTGTACCATTTTCTCAGCCCTCCTCTTCCTAAGTTTAATATGTTACAGGTTTATTGACAAAGACGTAACATATTTTCATTGAAAACTTAAAAACTTACGGTTATTTTACGTGGTTTATATTATGACTTTCATATCTACTTAAATTACTTTGACGATTGTATGTTTGTACTTACGTACTTTCATACTGTTATGTTATGTTACAACTAATTACATTACAACTATGTTAACTAAATGTAATTATTTTTTTCCATATTTATTTAAATCGTTATATTTATGGTTTAAATAATTTATTAAAAATATTGGCATTCTATAATAGTTACTCATTTCTTTATTCTTGAACATTAACAAATTAGACAAAATTATATGTTAGCTCAAGACTCATGGACCTCACTAGGTCATAATATAAACGTATAAGGTAACAGTGTGTACTTAAATTATAGCTATGTATAAACAAAGTAATTATAATTCGGAACAAAAATAGCGTCCTATATTGCTAATATCGTGTATAGGTAAGATTGATGAGAGGCAGACTAAAAATCCTAACACACAATAGGTTTCCGTTAAATTTCAATCTTGTATAGACTATCTAGCACTTCTAATAGCACAGGTAAAATTAGATTTAGCTTGTGTTCTTGATATAGAAACTACAATAATGTGAATATGCAGAAATTAAAGCTTTTGGACAAAATTAATGTGGAAATAAAAAAATAAATACTAATAAAGCAATAAAAAAAAAACTTTTTATATTTTTTTGAGTAAACAATATTTAAAAATTCTAAGTGAACAGGTCATAAATGATATGAACATGATAGGCGACCGAATGGTACCGAGGTGATCCTATATCGCCTATATTGTTCAATATACAAACATTTAACATATGTTATGGAATTAAAAACAGTCTTATATCTCAACAGGCAGACGACTTGGTTTTACATATCACTAACAAAATATTAAATTTATATAAATGAACTCTGTTAAAGATATCGAATTACATTTACAAATAAAAAAAAATGTACTAAACAGAAAATGTCGAAAATTATTACCAAATATAACTATTTCCGAGAATTGTTTAAATATAGTCAGATGCATTTAGTATTTGGGTATGTTGGCTATTGACTGCAAAATCATATTTTTTTTTTAACTTATTGAAAGTTCTAATGGGTTTTTCGTGCGGTATTCATCAAAAACATTTGAGTTTTTGTATCTTATTAATTAGTCGTTTAGATTATCTCTCTCAAGCTAAGAATCATATCGTCAAACTGAAATAAAGTCGTAAAATTTAAAATAAGGAGTTGCAATTGTCTCTGAAGAACAGCAAGTTTGCTTTAGAATTAAAACTGATTTAATCATTATTTCGACCGAGCTTAGTAAGAAATAAAAGTTGGAAAAATTATTTTTTTTTTTAGATAACAAGAGCGTTTTACAGCTTTTGGCTTCTGGTATTAGAGGTGAATCAATAGCCTATGCTATACCGAAAAAAATATCGCAATAAGAAATTCAAGATTACTGCTGGAGAGTGTAGTGGGTTCAGGCTTCTAGTAGTATACTAGGTAACGGAGAGGTTTTTCGATACCTATGGAAGCTAGCAAAGGATGTACTGAAGGTATATAACTAGATATTTTGTCTGATTGTACAAAAATATTAAATAAATTTAAAACTTTAAATTTAAATATTGAAATAAAGTTAATAATGGAGAGTATTTTAATGACACATCAAAAAAAAATATTATTTATATGTTATGTTATTAGTTTTATGTTAAAAATCTGGACAAAACATAAAAAAATCTATTTTTTACCTCCTAACTAGTTTATGTGATGTATTTTGCAGTGATCGACAAATAGCTTAAGGTTTGTACAAGTATGATTGTCACAATGGGATTGACATAACCTAAAAAGGGTAAAACTCAAATCAAAAATATTAAAAAAAAACATCTTTATTCCCAAGGATAATTGTTATAATTATATATATTTTTTTCTTTATCTTGAAAACTTTCATTATTATTTGAAATAAAGTTAATATTATCAGAATGATCTTAAGATGCAACTATGAGCCAGCTTGTTGGAAGATATCCAAAACTCTGCACTGAAATTTAAAAAGGTAATAAAACTCTTAAAATATGTTAAGATTCTAGTTTATTTTTTTACAGCATACGATCAAATTTTAATTCCAGAATAAGTTACGAATTTCTATAGAACAGCCTGCAGTATCTACGTTTCTTGCGCCTAGTTCCCGTTTGAGATAAACATATAGCAAATTATAGAAATAAGTAATATATTACAATCATTATAGAAGTAAAAAAAAACATTGAAATAAATCATATCATTTGAAACAAACAGCTTGAAATTGTATTTTTACGTTTGTTGAAATAAGCTGCTCATGTTTATAAGCTTGTTCATATTTTAAAAGTATTTCTGTAAATTTTATTATCTATCTAGTGCAATATTTTAATTGGTAAAAAATATATTTCAGTGTATACCTAATATATCAAAGAAATAAAAACTCATATATTCTAAAAGGTATGCACGTTTTTATCTCTTCTTACATGTTAAGCTTATATGTATAATTAAACTGTAAAGAATTATACGTATAGTAAAATATGTCTAAAAGTAAAAAATTACTACTTACGTATAGCGTATAATAAACAATAGTTTAAAAAACTAAAAAAAACACGCTTTTATTGCTAACCGAACTAAAAACTAGAAAATAATTTTTAATGACAAAGAGTATAAAATTACAGTAGTAGAAGATCGAACAATTAATCATAGTGAATCGCCTTAATATAAAATTATAATAAAATTTAAGTTATTAACAGAATAATTCAATTCTGAGTAAAAATCGTGGGGTGCATTTTACTGTGATTCATAACTATCCTCTCATAGATAGTTGCTAATAGAATGATTGTAATACCTTAAATATCGAGCACCCCACGCTTTTTACTCAGAATTGAATTATTCTGTTAATAACTTAAATTTTATTATAATTTTATATTAAGGCGATTCACTATGATTAATTGTTCGATCTTCTACTACTGTAATTTTATACTCTTTGTCATTAAAAATTATTTTCTAGTTTTTAGTTCGGTTAGCAATAAAAGCGTGTTTTTTTTAGTTTTTTAAACTATTGTTTATTTTTTATTTTTTAGTCTGTGACAAACTCATAAATTGAGAAATCATTTCATTACTTAGATTTTTTTAGAAAGAATCACTCAGTGGTCTCCGTATGATCGATCAACGGGCATTGATCCGAAATCAATCGCCTTCACGGTTCAATGGGACTTACTTTCATCATTGTGGTTAGTTTTACCTCCCAATTAATGGAAAAATCCAGATTGACGTCGTTAAGTTGTCAATAGACCCTTAGTACTTCTACTGTTGAAGTCTCTTAAGAATAAGTCTAATTCATTAATTAGTTTTTTGAAGATTTAGGGTATTAAAATTTTTTACGAATCATTTCGTAATTTAATCATTTTATTTAAAGCTTCACTATTGCACGGGGTTTTTCCTGTTAACTTAGAGCAATCAAGTTCTTCAATCCGAATACCGTCCAAAGATCTTACACGACTAAGTGCTACATAAGCTTGTCCAGCAGCAAACAATCGCGAGCCTAGATAAATAACTGCATGATCAACTGTACAACCTTGCATCTTATGGACGGTTGAAGCCCAACTCAGAATTAACGGTAACATTCGTCTCTCGGCAGTCCCATAGCTGTATTTCGCCGGGAACTGTATCGATATCGGTTTAATTATGTGCACGCCATCTGAACCGAAATCAATACGTACTGACGGGATGTCTTCCGCGTATAGTTGGTCTCTGCGAAAATTTGGCCAGATAATTTCAGTGATGAAACCCATATTGCCATTTACTAAACCTTTCGCCACGTCTATATTTGACCTTAACATCACTTTAGCCCCTACGAATATTTTCAGTACTTTCGGAAGACCTCCGGTTTTATTAATATCATTAGGGATCACAGAATCTAAGTCCGTGTTACCTAGATTTCGAGTAGCATCAATGAGTTGGTCTTGTGCTTTTATTGTATTAATAACAGTCCCTTTATTCTCAAAACTTTGGAGAACTTTTTCGTTATGTCTAGCAACTTGATCATTCGTTGGGTAAATTCTTAATGCCTTTTCAATCGAGAATTCATTAGTTGCATCTGTTGAAACTTTTTCGAGAAGGATTTTAAGTTGCCTAGACGTCATTTCTCCAACTCTAAGGGCGTTAAGCACATCTATAAATGTCGTATCTCCTTGTTGACGCATGTTCTGTCTGAGACCAGACGGAACTGTCGCCACAAATGTGTAGCTGGCTTCATATGTTCTGGTTGCTGAAAAACTTGATGCCCTCGGACAGGTGGTAATTGCATTAAATCACCAAAGAGTATCACATTTATACCACCAAAACAATCGTCTGGATTTTTCAGCTGTCGCAAACGAGAGTCGATCATACAAAGCATCTCATAAGGTACCATAGAAATTTCATCTATGAACAGAAACTCCACATTTTGCCATAATTGTCGCATTCCTCTCAAATAATTACCAGTAAGAAGTGGCATACTCACAATTACTCCATCTTTTTGTACTGGTAGTTTCAGCAGACGGTGTAGTGTAGTGCCACCGATCAACCGTGCTGCAACTCCAGTGAGAGCACCAACTTTTACGACCGATTTTCCAAAACATCGGTTCACATGGTTTTTTAATAGATTAAAAGTGAATGTTTTCCCGGTGCCTGCTCCACCAGTTACGAAAATTTTCTCTCGTTTCATATCACCATTAAGTTGATTCTTAATACTCTCTGTGATAAGAATTAGCAATTGTCTTTGATCAACATTCATCGCATTTTGCGCTCTTTGGAATTGATCATTGGTCATTTCTGTCTCTGGTAACTCTTCCTCTTCCACTTCAGGATTTATAATCTCTGGCTGCTCTAAAATTTCGAAAGCATGAATCTGGTTGAATGCGTTTTCAAGTTGTTGATCCCGCTCTCGATGTTGGCACATATGTCTACTTGTTTCCCTTAAACGACTCTCTCGAGCTAAGAAAGCTTCTTTTGCGTTATCAAAGCCTTCGGGTAATTCAGTTTCCGAACGATAAGGCATATATTGAAGGAGTAAGCTGTAGGAAAAGTTATCTGGATCCGAAGCTGCTATAAAGTATGGCACTCTGACAACTGCAGGAACATTTCTCACAACCATCTTGCTCTCATCCAACAGAGTAATGAGTGGACGACGTATGTTTGCTTGTTTTTCATAGGCATCATGATCTACACTTTCCTCGGTATCACTTACCTTTTTCGGAAAATGAGGTTCAAACAACATAGCAAACTCTGTAAGGCTCATATTCACAAAATCGTAGTCAGGATGTTGTAACGGACGTTTTTCATATCTTTCAAAGATATTGCTAAAGTAGCCAATTGCGTGTCCGCTTCTATCGAATTGCAATACTCGGTAACGCTGTTCTGGCTTCCTTGTATACAGGAAAACACAATTTCGTGAACTGTTTCGTAATGGGATATGACAAAGCCGATATGCGCATTCTGCAGCTGATACTTGTCGTTCACGAAGAATCTTCATACATATCTTGAAGAGTTTGCGTGAAAGATCAGTCTCTTCGCGTTGGATTTGTTGTATAGCCTGTGCAATTCCAGCATCGACACCCTCAGGTTCTGCTTTTGATAGATACTTTGCAATATAGTATGCTATTGCTTCGTTTGATCCGCACGGTTGAATGTCCATATTACCTGTCCACAGTTTTATTAACTCTGGATGGTAATTATTTACCCAAGCATCTTCTTTACGACGTTTAAGTAAGCAAATTCTACCTCCATTACGGAGAAAATCATCAGAAGAATGTGATATTATTCGTGTCTCGGCACATTCTTGACGTGGAAAATTGAATCGACATCTTACAAAGGTATTATTTTTTGTACAAGTTTATGTATGCCGATGAATTTGGCATTTTTTCACGAGTTTGAAGAGCTCTGGATCTTCTTCTTCTGTAGGAATTTTACACCAGCAGTTACGATCAAGCAAAAGTTTTCCTTCTTCTGTATCAAATGCTGGATGATTTTCGATCCAAACTACCATATGAAGATGAGGACTACCACGATTTTGAAACTCAATACGCCACCAGAAGTCTTTTACTTTTCCGCTAAATACCTCATCATTATTTTGAATGAATTTCATTAGAGCATTTACTCTGATCATGAAATGTCGACTCAAAATCACTGGGTACTTTTCAATGAGTCGTTGAGTCTCATAAATGTCAAGTGTATTTGGATCAACGTCAGGTTTACCATCGGCTATTAACAAAGCCTTTCGCTGATCTAACCAGTGGAGATCATTTGAACTAAAAGTTACAAAATACGTTGGGGCTCCTATACATCTGATTTGAGCTAATAGCTCGTTTAAGGCTGATCTCCAATAGGCTGCAGAACCTCTCAAATTCTTTAGATAAAGATGGACATCTTCAACTGCGCCTTCTTGGTTAACAATTTTTTTACCGCATGCTGATATAGTACTTTTGATGCGATAATATTCAAAGAACGATAAAGCATAGAAGAGATAATCGTTACGTTGAAATCTTGTGTCACTTCCCAAAATTCTAGACTGATAGTAGTCTAATGGTGTAATCTTAACAGGCCTCTTTTCTGCGAAACCATTCTTCCCGTAAGGAAACAAAAAGAACCAGGCAAATTCCTCTGCTTTCAGTTCATGGCCGACATTTACGATATTATCTTTCGTCTTGCGGGTAATTTCATTAAGGTTTCGTGAGACCTGTATCTCATCTTCCACATTAGGAGGCATTACATCAATCGGTGCCATCATTGATGTCTGCAGTGGGATAGTTTGATCAGTTAAATTCTTTTGGGAAGTAATTATTTGGGATGCTACTGCTACCTTTTCAGGGCTCTGCTGAATTTCTACCTCCTCAGAATCATCATGTATATCCAAGATTTCGACGTTGATGTAATCAAGAGTAAATTGTACATTTTTGCTGCCTGTTGTACGTTTACATATCCTCACAAACTCGTCAAAATTATCGCATTCAATAACGCAAGCTTTTCCATTGTTGTCGTTTGCTTTAGATCCCTTTTGGCCACAAGAATGTGAGTTACTGAAGTAATACTTGTTAACATAATGCATTACTCCAAATGATTGACCATCGGTTATTAGTATGCCTGCGTTATACACCATGAACAGATCCTCCAAACCTTGACGAAGAGTACTTCCAAAGTTTCCTTTATTTGATTTGTCATTCAAGCTTCCGAATATACTTGGTTCTTCATCAAAAGTGATCTGAAATCTTTTGCCGAATGCGACCAAGTCATCTTGAATAACTGTAAAATTTCGTACTGATAGGTATCCATCGTTTTCTATAGGATAAGCCGCTAAATTTCTCTCAGTTTGAAATCTTATATTGCTGTAGATTTGGTCACCTGTTATCAGATTTAGATTAAGGATGTTCGTAGACCAATATTGTGGTGAAAATATGCAGGCTCGGAGAATGTTTGCTAATGCCATTGCACAACATTGTACCCCTGCGAATCCTGATGTGAATATGAGATCGTTGCCTTGATGCCATGAAGCACGTACAATTCTCGAGGAGTCGCTGATCTCCTTGTAAGCATTAGCATTCTCAGTAGGTTCGTTATTGGTTTCTACAGCAATCTCAATTGGTGCTTCTTCTACTCTTATAATATCATTTTCTTCAATTACAGCGTTCTGATCGATAGTGACATCTTTGTAGAGTGGATTGTTCAAAATCAGCCAATTTAGTGCATCATATACTTTTTGTTTAGATATTGAAAACTGTCGTGTTACGTTAATATTCTCTAAACGCTCAGTTATGACAACTATTCCAGCATTATTTGCGGTTCTTGGTAACATGTTCGTAAGGTTTTCGGTAACTTCAAAAACATCTTGTGCGAACAATACCGCTTGGCCACGAAAACTATACTGCCCAAATACGCCACTTAATTTGATAATTTTTATAAATGGAATAATGCGTGAAATTAGCCGTTGTTCGGCTTGTGATAATTCCGCAATTACATTTGGAATGGATCCTGGGTCCAAATTATTCCAATAAGATCTAGAAGGTGCAAGATTTTTCTTTGAATTCAAATGACTCTTGCACCGTTTACAGACGATCAGGCAATTTCTTTGTTTTAATTCGCTAGGCAAATATGGTGCCGATTTAGTATCTACAATCCATTTAGAGATCTGATTTTGATAGCACCGTTTAGTGCAAACTTCACAGATCTTGTCACAGAACGTGTTAATTGATTGCATGAAGCCAATTATACTGGCCCTACTCATTCTTCTCGACTCTGCGGTTCGTTGCCGCATGTGCTGTAATCGAGCCGCTCTGTCTTCTTCTGATTGTGAGGCTCGATATTCAGCGTTATGTTGCCGCATGTGCTGTAATCGAGCCGATCGGTCTTCTTCTGACTTTGAGGCTCGATATTCAGCATTATATTGCCGCATGTGCTGTAATCGAGCCGCTCTGTCTTCTTCTGACTGTGAGGCTCGATATTCAACATTATGTTGCCGCATATGTTGTAATCGAGCCGCTCTGTCTTCTTCTGACTGAGAGGCTCGATATTCAGCGTTATGTTGCCGCATGTGCTGTAATCGAGCCGATCTGTCAATTTCTGATTGTAAGGCTCTATATTATTTCATATATAGCCGCCTTTCGTTTTTCCTCTCGCCCACTTGAACATTCGTCAGTTCTGAAAGATTTTCTTCCAGTTTTCTTCTCTTTTTCGCCAATCTTCTCTTTCTTTGTGTTGTAGTTTCAAGTGTTTTCTTTTCCGCCACTCTCCTCTTTTTTTGTGTTGTATTTTCAAGTGTCATTTTTGTTCCCACGAGTAACGGACAATTAAACGGTCAACCCTCCCAGAGGCCCGATAGAAGGGTAAGGCTTAAATTAGACAAGGTTCAGCCTGGTGCCCTGAATTCGACGCTAGCGACATGACATTTTTAAACACCCTCTGCCATTCATCCCTTGGCACGTTTCTCACCTTATATTGGATTGGGTGGTTCAAAATTGAGTGAAAATTTAGCGCTCGACATATGCTAAAATTGTGCTGTACATTTTATAGCGATGCTGGAACGTTACATGAACTCTTTGTTTTGTGATAAATAAAATTTTCAGATTGTACGAAAAGTATCAAAGTTGGCATTCTACAGTAGACGCCGCTTATTGTGATCACTTTCAGCCGAATGATAACATTATGCGGATGGTACTTTTTCATGCTTGTTGGGGGATTTTAGTGCACATAATAAATGATCTAAGTACTCTATAGTATATTTCGATCTCAGATCTGTTTTTTAGAAATTTACACAGGAGTGATTGAGAAATTCCCAGTTGAATCGCAGCATCACGTTGACTTATTTTCGGTAATTGATCGTACTTTTCGAGAATTTGTTGTTTTTCTTCATTCGTATAATCTCAGCGTTTACGCATGACTTTAATTTTAGTTAAGCACTTCGAACGATGAAACTCAAAAAATGTTTCAAAAACTGTCTCAGATACGATTACTTCAACTCTATCGGTAGTTTGAGGAGAACTGAGGGAAATTTGAATTTTCAAGCCTTTTATAGACAAATGCAGGACCATCGCTAAATTGTTTTCTAAAAGGTAATTAACGAAAGGGACCAGGTGTTCTTTTCCTTTTGAAAAATGAGAAACTTTTAATCGGAAGGTCGGAATTTGTACAATAGGTAAAGATTGTAAACTCAAACAAAAGGATTTTTGAATGAGGATTACCTTAGTAATAAATATTGCTATAAATAACATTTGTACCTTTCTAACTCGATAACAATAAGCGACTTTTGATCACAATAA
This sequence comes from Napeogenes inachia, assembly GCA_959347355.1. Classification (NCBI taxonomy): domain Eukaryota; kingdom Metazoa; phylum Arthropoda; class Insecta; order Lepidoptera; family Nymphalidae; genus Napeogenes; species Napeogenes inachia. The sequence goes on from OY365797.1 coordinate 17,145,063, forward strand.
GCGGCTTTTTTCAAATGTATTTTTAAAGAGAAATTTGAGACCGACCGTTTTCGATAACAATAGCCGGCTGATAACATTAACCGCGATCACAATAAGCGGCGTCCACTGTATTATCTTATTACTTGCATCAAGTCCTGAACCAACAAAAATTTTTGAGATATACATTCCAGGTTCATTACCAAGTAATTGATTTTGTTTGATAGCTTATTCACAACGATACTTCAGTATTTTACTATGGTGGATATTTTACCTTAATAATGCAAGATTTTATATTTTTTTTAAAATTGCAATTTTACAATCATCAAATTCCGGGTTCACTTTCAAGTAATTGTTTCAAGTTGATTATCATATCTATCTTGTGTATTAATGCAACACAGCTATAACCTGTACGGTGCAACTTTAACCCATGCCGATTGTGTTGCTCTAAATGTTTCACCTTTCCATATATATCTCGGCAACGCAAGAAAAAAGAATATAGAATGTGTTAGATTACATAGGCTCAAGCGGCGGCGGATAGTTAGTAACCGTCCAATGTATAAGTTGCAAGAATTAACTTGTACGGGCAGGTTTAAACACCCCGACATGAGCTTCTGCGCAGGCCATTGCGCAAGTAGAATTTTTTTACTTTAAAATTTTACAAAACTTCAGTTAATGTAGAATTGTCAAATTTAACTTATATTAAGTTACTGATTTCTTAATGTGAAATAATTTTTAATGACAAAGAGTATAAAATTACAGTAGTAGAAGATCGAACAATTAATCATAGTGAATCGCCTTAATATAAAATTATAATAAAATTTAAGTTATTAACAGAATAATTCAATTCTGAGTAAAAATCGTGGGGTGCATTTTACTGTGATTCATAACTATCCTCTCATAGATAGTTGCTAATAGAATGATTGTAATACCTTAAATATCGAGCACCCCACGCTTTTTACTCAGAATTGAATTATTCTGTTAATAACTTAAATTTTATTATAATTTTATATTAAGGCGATTCACTATGATTAATTGTTCGATCTTCTACTACTGTAATTTTATACTCTTTGTCATTAAAAATTATTTTCTAGTTTTTAGTTCGGTTAGCAATAAAAGCGTGTTTTTTTAGTTTTTTAAACTATTCTTTATTTTTTTATTTTTTTTTATTTTTTTTTTTTTTGGGAAATTTTTATCAAATTATTGCATTGTCATCGGTCCTTGATACGTGTGCAAAGTTTCAATTTAATCGGATCGCTGGAACCTGGTGAAAATTAAGCTCGAAGATTCCGTTACATACATACATTGATACATACAACCCAAGCTAATAAAAGCGTATTAAAAACAGTATGCTGCCGACTTATAACTTAAGATATATGGTTCAAAAAGTGATAGTTTTTTTTTTTTGGATTTATAGTATATAAATGTTTTATAATATATACCGTTTTATAAAATACAAATGCTTTAGCTAACTTACATGTATAGCTGTTCTTTTCTGGTAAAAATAAAGATTAGGTATCTGAATGAATAATAGCTGCCGTTAGAGTGACCATTTGGCACACGTCGAACGACACATTTGTCTACCCGTTAGGTTCAATTACAGGCAAATATCAGCCACATTCGTTCTACTACCTGGGGTATTTTAGTTTTCATTAATTCTGTGAGAATAAACCATTGATTATTTACGTAGTCTATAACATTCAAATCGAATACCGTTTATAATATAAGAAAAGAAATAATATTATCTTCAAAAAGTTATTTACTTTAATCGAAAAAAATCCAGCATCTAATCATCATTCATTCATCATAATCAAAATGTTTTTATATATATATATATATATATATATATATATATATATATATATATATATATATATATATATATATATATATATATATATATATATATATATATATATATATATATATTATATTATTGTAATATCAAATATATATTTTGTTTTCTAGTCTAAAACTATGCGGAGATATTTCTGAGCTGCTATTGCTTTTATTTCACTTCTTATAACTGTCAATATTATTGGAAAAGCTAATTGTTCGAATTAAATGTTTCGCTCTAAATTTTTTATTATTTTTAAGTTTGATGACGGGTTAGGGTTATAAATAATAATGTGTCTTTACTGATGATGATTAAACAAATTCTTACATACTTCTTCTTTTTTTTTTAATCTTTATCTTAAATTTGGGGTTTTTTTCTTGTTAGGATATGCCAACCCCATTGTGACCATCATACATATAAAACTCTTAATCTATTAAACAATCGCTACGGAGACAAGACGCCAATCAAAACATAACAATTTAGGCTTAACGCTTTGAGCATTCCATTGAAGTATATTTATAACAGAACTCTTTCTTCTACTATCCATTACAAAATGATATTAAATTTTGTAACAATTCTCCTTTTGCACAATAATTACGTACAAAATCTTTAACCTCCTCATAAATCTTTTTTCAGACCACAATATTGTTTAAAACTTTAACAGCATTTTCTTAAACTCAAATTTGTAATGACATGCTTTCACAGAGCGTGTTTCCTCTGTATCGTCATGGTTGAAATCTTCTTGTATGACATTGATATATCTACTAAAGAACTCGTCTTCTCCTTTTTTTTTCTTTCCAAATTGTCTTTTAGGTGCAGGTTTATGATTACTTTTTTTACCTTTCATAGCAAGATGTGTTCCACTGGTTACACTACTATATGTCTCTTTATCTGCTACTAAGTTTTGTGATGATTTCGAGGTTGGTGGTTGATTTTCAATAATATTAATAGCCTTACTCTTTAGTTCTTTTGTATTTCTTTCACAGTTTACTATATCTAATGCTTTCCGATAAGTTATATTTCTTTCTGCCATCATTTCTCTAATATTTTTTTCTTTCACATACATTGGACACTCTTTATCTAACACAAAATGATTTCCGTGACAGTTCAAACATTTGTAATCCTTTGTATCACAATTTTCAAGGGAATCACCACACTTAGGACAAATTTTCTTCTTCGAAGGGCAACATTTTAAAAAGTGACCATATTGCCAATAGCCGCTACATTGACTAACGGGAAAAACATAGAGACCTAGTCTAAATCGACAGTTGTAAGCTCGGACATATGGTGGCAAATTAGTGCTCTCAAAACATACTCTAACTGTCTCACTATCGACCCAGGTTTCACTTTCTGCAATTCTTTTAAGTCTCTTTACAGCTATTATCTTACAATTAGCTTCTAAGATGTTTAATATTTCTTTATCTATTAAGTCCAAGTCCACACCCTTAATTATTCCATAAGATAGTGTTGTTTCATTAGTCATTTGCAACTTATAACCCAACTCAATTATTTTAGTGCAATTTATCAACATTTTCGCATCTTCCTTATGTTCAAAACGAACAAGTACCTTGAAAGGGCTTTTAAATCTAATCTGGGTAACATTTTTGATATTTGCATCTTTCAACAACTTTGCAAAGGCCATTTGCTTCGGTAAATGTTGAGTATAAGACACACTCACTTCGTGGTATTTACCAGAGCTAGCTTGGTTTTCCTCTACTCTCGTAAAGTCCCTAATTATTGAAGATTGTGTATGCCGACCATTTTCTACATCCTTAGAATTACTCCTAATTAATCTTTTAGCACTTCTCGAAACAGTAATAAAATCATCCCCATCCGATTCATCCTCATCTCTTAACTTTCTTTTCTCAACAGTTTTTCTTTCAGATTGTGTATCCATGGCAACAGAATCTTGTTTCGATAATTGTTTCAAGACTTTTTCACATTTATTAAGTATTTCAGAATCACTATTCGAATCCACATCTACATCATCATTATTATCATTCATTTAATCAGTATTTTTAGAAATTGCTCGCTGCAGCTAGTTTTAAATTAACAACTTACTTTTGACTGACATACTTCTTCTTACATACGTAAAAGTGTTAAATCAATTGTGCTTTGCCATTGGACAGTGTTTCTTCGAGGGTTTTAAAGGATAGATTTTGTTTCTTCCTTCTATTTTTTTTCCTAATATTTTAATAAATACTCTCAACTATCTGCGTACATTTAATTTATTGTATTATTATTGTATAATAATTAAGAAACAAAACAAAAAGGAAAAGAAACAATTAATTTAGGAAACGGTTCTGTAAAGTTAAATAAATACATAAAAACCAAACATACAAAAATATATTATAGTTAAGAAGAACATATCGTACCGTATATTAATTTATAATATATCTTCGCCGTTCTATTGTGACCCTTATCTATCAACGAATTAGTGTCGATGTGTGCGTTCTAAAAAAAATACTATTTTAGTGACTTCCTGACTGACAGATTATATTTGTAAGTGTATTTCAAGAATATTGCTTTTTTATTTTGTGAGATCTAAGACTTTCTTCTAAAAGACAGGGGATATATTAATACATTTTTTTGCTCATATCTCTTTCACATTTTTATAAGGTCAAATTGAAATTGTATTTTTACGAGGCATTTTAATTCGTTTAAGATATTTAAAGTTCATTTATGAATTACTCAACACATAATGTGAAAACTTTTGTTAAAAACTTCAAGAGAAACTGATACATGGTATTTTCGTGTCGGTATAGTAAGTAATAAGTAATAGGCTTGACGAACTTAATAATATCTAAGCTTTAGGCTTATTTGTTTATTAATTAATTGATGTATAATATATTTTCAGTTTTGACACAAAACATGCTATCCTTTCAGTTTTTATCTCAAATCTCTTGTACTCGTTTCTTGCTATTTACCAGGTAAAGGAACAAAAATGAAACAACAATATTAACTATTAATTGTAAACTCTGTAATTCATTACTTTTTCGAAGGAGTTTGTTGTTTATAAAATATGAATTCTACACCTTATTTTAATAAGATTTTTTTTTTATCGAAATTATAATCTAATTAACCTGGCTTTAAGCGAAACTATATTTAAAACATAATGTTTTACAGATTATTACGAGTGTCGAATAAATCAAATAAAACTAGACTATTGCCACGTGAAGAATCGAAGAACTATTTTTCGATTCTGCTCTTCTAGTTTTGAACCCTTCTGTTGTGAACATATACTCTGCCATACGGACCCTCCATTAGAAGTAAACGTGATTCTATTTGTCTGAAACGTCGTTATCGTATGAGAAGTGTATTAACTTTTATGGAAGAAAGGAAGTAACGTGTTTTGTTTATTACTAAATGTTTAATTCTAGACCTGCTTTTATGCGCTGATCACAAAGAAAAAAAATCGTACACTCACTAAGTAGATTTAACAAATTATAGTTTATTTTGGTACATTGTCTTTGTGTAAATTAAGGTTTTGCTTTGTAATATGAAGACATTTAGCATTAACGACTGAAATAATTTTTGAAAAATTACATTTTTATTATTACTCTTTTGATTTGAGACCCACTCCGAATCGTTTTATAAGTAGGTATTTTATAATTTAATTTACAGGAGACATTCATTATACTTTTTTTTATAAAAGTATACATGGTTTAAGTTCTAGTAGTTTTCTGTTCTGACATTTTATATTATTATCAATTCATTTTAACAATAAGTAAAATAACAATTTGTTGACTAAACGAACTTGACTACTATTACTTACGCGGTCACAAGTGTACAATGTAACATCTCATAGAAGTTAAGTTACTGAATAATGTAGTTTTGGAATAAGATTGATAGAAGAAGTTTCATATTATTTCAATTAAGAAATAATTTTATAAAATTAAAAAAAACATAATAATGATAAGTAAAACTGACTTGAGCAAACGCCACAAGGGTAATTCTTAAAATCTTCTATATACTTAAGTAAAATGTAACCATTTAAATAATATTTCCTCAAAGTTAGGGAAGGGTCGATCCTCGACCGGGCCCTTACAATTTCAAACCGTTAAACCTTTTACGAAGTCAAGTATTTGTTTTCGCTTTTATTCTCTTTTAGTTTATTCTAAAAAGTATAAAATAAACGATTCGGTAATGTTTTTTAAGAGGAACTCATATTCAATTTATATTGATATAAGTATTTGTTCGATTTTCTTATTTTCCTGTGTATTTTATGGATTATTTGTTAACCATCAAAACCCAATGATTATTATTTGGCCCATGCCATAAAGTTTTACTTCTTATGGTTTAATTCTCCATGTTCGACTTTGGTCGCACATTCTCATGAGAAGATGCTGACAGCTGGTTTTTCTCACTCGTGACACTTATTTTTGACGAAACAATCAGTCCAAATCTTAAGAAAGCACTTGCTTGTTTATCTTTATATCCCAGAAAATAATAAAAATTCAAGATCCTTTATTGTTTATTTAATATTTTTATATGTGAACATGTTTTATAACGCTGTCATACATAAACACGTAATATTTTCATCGGACCTATATTATGCACTTAGTATGCATTTAATTATTATATACAGAGCTTTATGCTTATATTCTATGAAACTGTAATGGCACCATTCAGCGGTTTTAAGCTCCGGCTTATAAAATGCAATTACTTACCTTTATTAAATTCAATTTAATCTAAATAAAAACAACAGCAACTTTAAATGCAAAAACAACAATTTAATTGTTGTTAAACTTGACAAGTTCTTAACACAGCTATTAGTATTTTAAAAAAGATTGGATTTTATTTAAGATGACATTTAATCAATAAGTTAGTTAAAATTCTAGAATTTTGCCTTACGATTGATGTTAGGTGTAAACTCAGCGGAGTAAGCTGGCTGATAAACAATGCTATATGCCGTCTCAGCGGTTTGGCACGACGTAACTAATTCTTCATTTTATACAATAACCTACTGCAAAATACAACATAAAAATAAAATAAAAAAACAGTATTGAAAGTTAAATGTGAACAAAATTAAACATTATTAAAAGTGTACAAAGGCGGCCTTTAAAGGTATTTCTTCCAGTTTTTGAATTAAATATTATAAACTGATACAGGTTTTTATGGTAATAAGTATTGAATAGATTAAAAAAGATTTTTATAGATTGTACACAATGATGCGGGAGATTAAAAATAATATTACTAATAAGATAGTTAGAATTATAATAATTATTGAACATGTAGAAAAAATACATAACCTCTTATTAGTATTGGCCTTGTGATCATCTTCGTCTGCTGATAACATATATACTCGTATTAGAACGCTGCTTCGGTGCACAAAGTCTTATCTTATCTTCACTGATGCCTGACTGAGGGCAATGGTTAATTCATTGAACATTTAACAAATAATAAATACATCTATATTGTAGTGTTTGTTTGTCCCTCATGTGTTTTTTATGTGCTAAAAAAATAAAATTATTAAAGTTCTAATTATTTTTGAATAAAACTATTAATTAACTTACTTTTTATATTTATATGATTTTATCCTCCTAACGTATTACGTTACAACAATAATATTTTTTTTTTTTTTTTTTTTTTTTTTATGATCTAGGGCAATGCTTGACTACATTCCACCTGATGGTAAGTGGAATGTAGTCTTAGGTGGTAAGGCGCATTACCCTAGCAACCTATTCACTCTTCGCTTGAAGACACCCACATTGTATTCGGTCGGAAATACCAACGCAGGCAAACTGTTCCAATCCTTTGCTGTACGCAGTAAAAATGAGGAAGCAAAGCGCTTCGTTCGGACAGGTGGAATGTCCACAACAAAAGGATGAAAACCTGCTGTGCGTCGGGACGTCCGGTGATGGAAGGGGGACGGGCGAATTAAATTGTGTAATTCCAGCTCACACTCACCAAAATGTATCCTATAGAATACTGAGAGGCTAGCAATTCTACGCCTGTGCTCAAGGCTTTGGAGGTCGGCTCCGACCAATTCGGGATCGCCTATAAGCCTCTTTGCTCGCCTCTCAATTGAGTCCAGAACCGCAAGATGAGACTTTGCGGCACCAGCAAATATGTGACCACAGTACTCTACACACGACCGGATCTGTGCTTTGTATAAAACAAGAAGCTGTCCCGGTGTAAAGTACTGCCGAACCTTCGCCAGAACGGCAAGCTTTGCTGCTGCTGCTCTTGCTCTGGACTCAATGAACCGACCAAAGTTGAGGTTCGAGGAAATCTCTAAGCCTAACAACTGAAGCCGGTTACTGTATTCCAAGGATACATTCTGGAAAGTAGGAGTCAAGGTGAAAGGGCTCCTTTTGGCGGTGAATAGACACGTCTGCGTTTTAGTGGCGTTGAACTTGACAAGATTGGCATTGCTCCATGCGGAGACTGCCTGAAGTTTGTCATTCAAACGTTGCACCATGGCTTCTCTTTTAGACTGTACTTGATCTCGACTAGCCCGAGTACTGGGCAGATATCTTTCTACAACTGTGCTGTCGTCTGCATACCCATAGATACCGGGCTTCAACAGATCATTAATGTGCAGCAGAAACAGAGTTGCAGAAAGAACGGACCCCTGAGGCACTCCGGCATTTATTGTCAAGGGTTCCGAGGAACACCCGTCGACAACTACTCGGAGAGATCTGTGGCTCAGAAAGTCCGTTACCCAGCCGATCAGACCAGGAGATATACCGTACGCTGAAAGCTTGCTTATAAGGCTCGCATGCCAGACCCTGTCAAATGCCCTCGAGACGTCCAGAGAGACGGCGACCGCTTCTCCGTTCTTCTCGATGGCCTCGCCTAAAATGTGAGTAGCATACACTAGGAGGTCCCCAGTAGACCTATTACGGCGAAACCCGTACTGTCGATCACTGAGGAGATTGTTACCTTCTAGGTATGCTAGTAGGCGCGAGTTCAATACACGCTCCATAATCTTGCAGAGTATGGAGGTGATTGAAATCGGTCTGTAATTGACAGGGTCGGCACGGCTGCCTTTTTTGGGCACGGGTTGCACATTAGCAAACTTCCAGGATTTCGGCACTATTCCAGTCATGAAAGAGAGACGATACAGACGTGTCAGTACAGGAGACAACTCAGCTGCGCATGTCTTGAGCAGAATGGCTGGTATACCATCAGGACCACTGGCTTTATTCACATCTAAACGACACAATGTTCTCCATACCTCTTTGTTAGTGATGCGGATTTCAGGCATCGAAACACCGCAGTGAGGAAGATGTGCTGGAGAAGCATTGCCAGTGTCTAGATGCGAATTATCAGCAAACACAGAAGCAAGTACGTTCGCTTTCTCTGTTGCTGTGTGGGCCAGGGATCTATCCGGCTTCAGCAGAGCAGGCAGTGAGGTTTGGCAGAAATTCGACTCGATCTCTTTCGCAAGAGACCAGAAAGCTCGACTGCCAGTTGGTCTGACAGAGAGCTTTTCGCCATTCTTAGCGATTCGATCGAGACGAGCCTTCTGCAATGCCTTTTTGTAGGACTTGGCAGCTTGGTTAAAGGCTCTCTTCTTCAAACTTACATCCGGAGTTTTGCGGCTTCGAGCATCAGCCCAAATGAGATATGCCGAATGTTTTCGGTCTTGAGCATGACCACATTCGGCATTAAACCATGGGCGAGCTTTGCCACCGATGGGTACGTCAGCAAAAGGAATAAAATACTCCATTGCCTGATGCACCACATCGGTTATAGCATCCGCGCAACTCGACGGATCCAAAGAAGAGAAGCAGACCTGCCGCCAAGGATAAGACGCAAAAAAGTGCCGCATCTCATCCCAATCTGCTGACTTGTATTTCCATACTCGCCTAACACCATGAGGTTCGAAAGCTGGTGGGGAATATGTAAACACAGATTTCACCAGACAGTGATCGGAGGTTCCCAAGGGAGAGGTAACCTCTACCCTATACCTGTCCGGATCAGTTGACAGCCGAAGGTCCAGGCAATTGGCTGTATGGCCTACCACATCTGGTACCCTTGTCGCTTGCTTCACCAGCTGAAAGAGGTCCAAGGACAACGCAAAGTTCCGCGTTTCTCTTCCAGCATGGTCGGTCTTCTGGTACGGGAACAGCCAGTCCTGATGACAGGCATTAAAATCCCCCAGAAAGACGATCTGCGCTGAAGGGAACTGATGCAGACCCATATCAGCAGCCTCACCGAGATACTCGAATAATCTAGTTGTCTCCTGGTCACCGCTGTGCGAACAGTAAACACAGGAATACAGGATTTTTTCGTTTCCTGTGTCTACTAAAACCCATAAAGAAGAAAAAGTGGGGTCTTCAAGGTGACGGAGACGCTGGATACAGAGGTCGTTCCGCGCATACACGCAGACTCCGGCACGTGAGCGAAAGTTGTGCTCTAACGTGTATCCGGGATAATCCAGGTGCGCAGCGCTTAAGGGACATTGTATCTGCGTCTCCGTCAAAAAGAACAGGTGCGGTTGTTCTGTCTCCAGGTGGTGATGGACTGGTAAGATATTAGAGTGCAAACCCCTAATATTACTGAGGTGCACTTTAAATGAGGAGGAGTGCAACCGCTGTACAAACTTTTTCCTTTTTTGGTTTTTCTTCATGATAAAATAAATAAAAGTGAATGGGAAATGGCAGTTGAACGAGGCGGTACGTATCAAACCCGACTTCGAAATTGGTGATGTCTTGTCGCTGGGAGGCTAGCCTGGAGACTGCGGGGACGCCCGAACCCCCCCAGGGATCGCCATCGGGCCTCCTCGCCTGCTCGCCAACCAGCACGATGGAGCCACCCTGGGATTTTTCGCAGCTGGCGGGGCAGCCTTTCGTGGTTGGCTAACCCACTAATTGGGCCCCCAACTATCTGCGGGCGGCCAGCGGAAAGCCGTCGCTTCGGATCCCGCTACCCTCCTCGACTAGACACCCGACAAAACAAACACCAACTCGACGTCAACCGGTTCGCCAACGTACCGCAGCTGTTCAGACCCATTTCCCATATACGGCTTCATCGAGCAACGTGCCGGAACACGACTAGGTCGCTTTGCGGCACGACTTTGCCCGATGGGTGGTAACTTTGCCGGCGACCCGATGTTATGGTCTACCACAAAGCATACATATAAAATAAATAATAGCATGTCTGCCATTAGGTAAAAATGATAATAATAATATCACAGGACAAATACCATGTAAGTTTACTTAACATGAATAAATACATGACTAATACAATAATCGGAGACAATATAAAAATTTGTTTACTTTAGGGAAAGATAATAATTAAATCAATGAAGTTTTAATTGTATCAAGGAATTTAAGCTACGAATGTTTGAGGGAAGCATTTTCTAGAGGTTTCATCAAGAAGAATCTGTAGTAGGATTAAGTGTGCAGCATTCATTTGTAGTCGCTTCTTGACCTGAGCTCAAGTTGAGCTCCTTAAATAGCCCAAAAACTGAATCGTTCCTTTAAATAGCATTGTGTTACAGGACTGTAAAAAATACCTATATAAGAGACAGAGAGCTTATGTAAGTGTCTAATAGCTATCCATTAATGACGGAATTCAGAAACATGATCAAATTTGATGAATTCAGAAACATGATGTAGTAACAATTATCTATACAAATAAAATATCAATTATTATTATTAGTGTTGAAGCAGCAGTTAATTTTAATCCGGTTATCCCTTATCGATAGTATGATGTAACCATGCAAATAATATACAATCAGGGCAAGGGTCGACTAGGAGCTCTCAAATAATTTGTAACCCATAAATCTTTGTGAATGATAAATATTGGTTTTTCACTTCAAACTTCAGATAGCTCAGCTTTAATCTATAAAACTATTAATTGGAATTTAAGCGCACGTATATCATTTTACGTGAGAGGAAAAGTTAGTAACGTTTAGTTTGTTCATATGAAATTGTTTTCTTATTATTATAAGCATCTTTTATTGCAATTTATAATACTTCTTAGTAGAAATATATATTTTGATGTAATAAAAATAACTTGATCATTAAAATCCACGCCGCTACGGCGTAAATTATAACCCTCTCTTAATAATAATTAACTCATTATAGTAGTAAAACATACAAACATAAAACAAACATAGTGCAAATATTTTAAACTATTATTTTTTTTACTTAGTTTTATTAACCCCCGAGCCAAAAAGAGAGATAAGTTTGACGTGAAAATCTGCGTATCTGTTTGTCTATCTATGACCTCGTAGCAGCCAAACGAGTGTTAAACGATTAAAAGAAAGAAAAATAAGTCATGCGTTATCTCTTTAAAACCGTACTGAAAGCCAAAATAAATAAATACTAAAGTATTTTAATAAACATTATAATTAATGTTTAATTTATTTTTATCCTGGAAGGATTGCAAGTACTAGAATGCTGTAATCATTTTATATAGAGTTCTTCGGAAAATATCTAAGGTAAAACATTTTATGGCAATGACAATGCATCAAGAAACAAAACGATTGAATCTTTCCCAGATGGAATAGATTTTTGCTCTAGAATATGTTTATTCTTTCTCGATTTTCCTTTAAAATAATAAAAGTTTTAAAAGTATTTTGTATCACAATATCTAGTATTTTGTATTTATATATATTGAAACTTAAAGGTTGAAGTTGAAGGTAGGTTTGCATGGTATACCACGGACGTTAAAATAATGCTTTTAAAATCATTCTGTCAGTCATTTTATACGTGCAGTCTGTCGGTCAAATATACGCAGAGGGCATATAGCGCCCTCTATTCAGGATGTTGGTTGGATTGCTGCGTTTCTGTAGGGAATCAAAAATATTATAGCGATAGCAAGAGTAGATGGTTTCCAGGCCATCATTCGCAAATTCGCAGGATTCTTTCAATATTTAGGTAGGTAGGGAGAGGAGTGTGAATAGTGGAGGCGAATGAGTTACGCGTAATAAAGAAGCCCCTTAAACCTACACCTGGGTCGCAAGTCTATGGCATTGTTTGCACTCCTCTCCATGCAACGCGATGGGCCCGGCACCCGCACGGTGAATCCATGGAATGCTAGGCCGCTTCGTCTCTCTATATTTAATGTAATTTATCATTTTACAAGTATCGTAAATTTTAATCGTTCATGTAGTTGTAAGAATCTGATTGGTCTTTTCTCGTAATAATAAACTTATTTTACTAAAATATTTTATAGTTAAATATTGTTGTAATTAAATTGAGATTTTATTAAGAAAATAATTTTATAACACAGGTTAGTACAACTACCGAAAGAAAAGTCTTCGTCTAAATTTCATATTATTGTTCCGTCCTGGTATAATGTTTGGTCAACTAATCATGTTATCTCGAAATAAAGGGTTGTTAAGATTTTCCATTAATCTTTCTTATCAGATCTTAAAAAATAAAGTAGATGGAATACAACATATTGCAAAATTTACGAGAGTTTTTTTTAACATGAGTATTGATTATACAAATATACTTACGATTATGTAGATAATTGTTACTAATATAAATATTTAAAACTTTATCTGGCGTGTCATTTTTGTCAATTTTTTACTGAGATGGGCTAAGAAGTGTAAGTTTTCTTCATTTTCTCCTTATCCAGTTAGTTATGGATTGTAGGATTTTTTTTAAACTTTTGAACATATAGTTATCAACGAAAATAACTTTGTTCTTATATTGGAATTATAGTCATTAATAGATATTAAAATTCTTTGTTTCATCTGCAGAAAATTTAACCGAGTGTGTGTACGCATTATAAGTTTATGAACCCTAATTGAATGTGTTACTGACACATGGAGAAAATGGAATTATGAGTACATGTTCCACATTTCAAGAAACTCCTTAAGGCTATTTCTAGTTTCAAATTCTTTTGTCAAATATATAAATTAAGATATCATAACAGCTCCATATGTTTAAAATTATTATCATTGCTTTAAAGAAACTTATTAATATCAGAAAGGTTGGAGGCCTCCAGTCTATGTCAGTTTGTTGGAAATTGTCCAAAACTTAAATGGCTAATAAAACTCTTAAATAACTATATGACTATATGGTTTTTTACAGTTCAACGATCATCGATTAAGAGCACAGAAGATATAATAAATTACAATAAAACGATCTGAACGTAGATAACGTTTGTGGCGTTTAATTGTAATATTGTTTAGTGAATTATAAAACTTTATTATTATAGAAGTCCGTGTTAAAATAAATAACATTGGGAAATATTTTAAGACCTAGAGAGAGCTTATAACGTTTATAAGTTCATGTTTAAAAAGTACTTTTACCATGAACTTAATAAGAAACTGCCATGGTTGGAGTCGCGAACCTCAGTTATTACTACATTAAAAATAAATTACATGTTCAATTAACCAAATAATTATAAATAATTTGTTTTATTTTTTATTTTTCAAAGTACCTAATAATAACAAAAATTTGCAACAAGTGCGAAAATTATTTTATTACCTTTTTGCATTCTTTCTAGATATTTGCAGTCGTTCTGTGAGTAATTTAAACCGGTAATAATATCGTAGAATTCATCGCCGTAATTTTTTTTTTTATTCTTTGGTTATTTATTTATTTAATAATTATTATTTTAAATAAGAAATTAAGCATGTTATGCTTATAATATAATTAAATGTAAAGAAACAGAATATAAAAAAAATATGTAAATTTTTTTGGTCCCTTTAAATTATCTAGGGATACATTTAAAAATGCTTTGATTTATTTTTAACAAATATAGAAATAAAAAAACTTGTGTGGTTTTATGAAACCACCGTAAAAGTGAAACTTTTTTTCACATTATAGACATTTAACTAAAAATTTTCGGAATAATATTCCATTAAGGGTATAAAAATTGCTTCATCAATCTTAATTTTATACTTAGAAAATGGGAATGATAATGGGAAATGATAAAAGTAGACTAGGTCTCCAACTAATATTTTTATTGAACTCTGTGTCTTAGAGTACGACATACATAATACTTAACAATTATTTAGATGATATGCACATATTAAAACACTGAAAACAATATTTTATAATTGTTGAGTCATTTTGATCCCTTTTTCAATTATTTTCAATCATTCTATTATCAATTCCATCTTCATCATGAATTTCACAGTTTATAAATGTAACCAATATTTTATGGTAACTAAAATACGTGAACAGTGACTTACATTCGATTTTTTCAATGTATCTAGTAAAAACCGCATCGATACGAGCGCCTTTCACTTTATCCCTACTAGACATGTTCATACAAAAAAAATATCGATATTTTTTTCGATATAATATATCGTAGTGTTCTATCGATACTTTGCGATATATTGTCCAACTATATCGATATTTTCGATATGTCGTAAGTAATTTGTTTTTATTTAATTATTCTTACAATATTAGATAGGTTTCAGGTTAATATAAGTAAAAACTGCTAGGATTAAGAAACGAATCAACTTTATTTATTAAAAATAAAACTCTATACTCAACTACATACTTTTTTACTTAACTTTATTTATAAATCCCAATATTTTTTCTCTAGACCTTGCAAAAACAAAATTTTGTTCACTCTTTTGGCTTGAAGTCTGCTTCTCTGTTGAGATAGGACCTGCGCGGCTTTTGAAAAAAGTCTTTCAGAGGGAACAGAGCTAGCCACCATAGTTAAATATTTAAATGCTATATTATATAATTTTGGGAACTGTATTTTGTAATCTGCCCACACTTCTAATGGATTTTCATTCAATCTACTAACTGGAGCCCTCAAATAAAGCGACAACTCATCTGATAGAGTTTCGTCTGTTTTATTCGTTTTCCAATTCCGCTGGACTAGTTTATGGTGATCACTCCAGAGGCTATAATCCGACAGGCTAATTTTATCGGAATTGTCCGAGTCCGATTCCGTTGCAGTACATAATTCATCCTGCTGATTTTTTTTCATCATATCTTTAATTTTACTAACGACATTTCCGCAGGCCAACGGATCTTCAAAATGAAGTTTTTTGAATCTGGGGTCCAATATTGTGGCAATAGCTAATACTGATACCTGTTCGATGGCGCCCATTCGTTTGTTAATCTCGGCAAGAGCGCGTTTATGTACCTCCTTGATTAAAGGTTCTTCAATAATAACATTTTTCAGTTTTGATACCATGCAGTGCACTAAAGGAATGACCTTGCTGCTAGAGCAATATTTATCGCCAGATATTTCCTTAGTCGCTGCTTCCAGTGGGCGTAATATGTTAAGAAGCGATATTAACATTGTCAACTCCATACCCGTTAACATCGGCGGTGCTGTTTTATGACGAATCAAAATTTCGCTTACAGCATTTTTTAAATCAAGAAAACGTATGATCATAAATTACGTGCTATTCCAACGTGTAGGGACGTCCTGAATCAGTTTTGTTTCAGCTTTAACTGATTTACGCAACTCGTCACTTGCCACACAACTTTGTTTAAAAAAAGTAACAAAATTTTTTACTTTCGTTAATATTAGCTGTAATTCTGGAATTCCCAAAATATGTTCAGCGACTAAATTTAGTGTATGCGCAAAGCATGGGATATGCTTTCTTTTCCCAAATGCAATTTCAACAGCCTTCACCATGTTTGCTGCATTATCGGTTATCACTGCCGTGACTTTATCAGTATTGAATCCCCACTCTTTACAAGTTTTAGTGAGCATTTGTGCAATATATTCGGAAGTATGTCTTTCATCTAAGTGGTACACTCCTAAAGTTACAGAGTGAAATTCTATTTGGATGCCAAAATGAGCAGTTATTCCTAGGTAACTTCTCATTTGTAGGTCTGACCAAATGTCACTTGTTAAGGTAAGATTTTCTACATTGCATAATTTATTTTTCATGACTGTTGCTAATATATCATACTTCTCGTCTAACCAGCGTGTCACAGTGGTTCTGCTAGGAATCTTGTAATGAGGTGCTGTAACTTTCAAAAGATGCTTGAAACCTTCATTTTCGACTAATGAAAAAGGTTGATTGTCTTTACTGATCATGAACATTATTGCATTATTAATTCTTTTAGTTTTGTCACCAGTAGAGGTATACGCGTAAATTTCTCCAAAGCTACTTTCAATTGACCTCTGGCGTTTAAAAGGTAATTGCCTATCATAATCAATCTTGTGATCAGTTTGAGAATCGTTAGTACTTATCTTGTTAGTATCCATTGGCGAGGACGACAACATTGAAATTGAAGGCGACAGTTGATATTCGTTTACGGTAAGTTTCGATATCGTGGCATGATCTTGTTTTGAAGTACTAGGGATAGGGTTTGACAAATCTGAATATGAATCTTTTGTAGCAGCAGCAGTATTTTTAGTATTTTGGAAAACTTCCAAGTAGACAGCTTTATGAATATTTTTAATATGTGCCATTGCATTGGAGGTATTGCCAGCCGTTTTAACATTTTTTTGACATAGCTTGCATCTGGCAGTTTTGTCGTCATTTTTTTCGTAATAGTTCCAAACAACACTTTTTTTATTGGGAGCCATGTTGAATGAAATTCTAATTTCTGAAAAGAAAAAGAGAACAGCGTGAAAAAGCAGTGAAAGCACAAAGAAACAGTCAGTAAAAACTAATGACAACTTGGTCGGCGTCGTATCGTGCTTGGTCGGCGTCGTATCGTGCTTCGTCGGCGTCGTATCGTACTTCGCCGGCGTCGTATCGTGCTTCATCGTCCTCGTATCGTGCTTCGTCGGCGTCGTATCGTGCTTGGTCGGCGTCGTATCGTACTTCGTCGGCGTCGTATCGTGCTTCATCGTCCTCGTATCGTGCTTCGTCGGCGTCGTATCGTACTTCGTCGGCGTCGTATCGTGCTTCATCGTCCTCGTATCGTGCTTCGTCGGCGTCGTATCGTACTTCGTCGGCGTCGTATCGTGCTTCATCGTCCTCGTATCGTGCTTCGTCGTCGTCGTCTCGCGCGTAATTCGTAATCGTAAATTGACTGACCAATTGTCATTTTTACTGAAATGCTAATCTAATATTTCAACCTAAGATAAAATTGGATTACAAATTATACAAAATTATATACTGTTTAATTTAAAGTATATTTTTTGAGTCAATAAAATGACAAAAACGTGTATTCTGTGTAAAAAAGAACCTATTCCTTTCGACAATAGTCGAAGTTTTCATAAGTAAGAAATTTATATTTATAAAATTATACTGTTTTTATAATTGTTATATACATATAAAAAATATGTTGGTAATATATAATGTGTAAAAAAAAAATATTATAATAAAGAAGTATTTCATTCTACTTATAAGAAATCGGCCGACCGTCACGCGACATGCAACACACAGACGAAAAAGTTTGAGACGATGTAATAAAAGTTTCACTTTAAAACATATTGGAGAGTTTTTTTAATTCTGGTATTAAATGTTAAGCTTTGATCTATTTAAAATATATGTTCGTTAGATAATAATAACTTCTATTAAAATAACTTTATCCCAGTATTTTATAGCTGCTTAATGCTTTCAAATAAGATATTTTGTTGATTCTTTTATTAAGATATATTGTACCTCAACAGGTATCACAATGACAAATTTCTACATGTGTATCTACATGAACAAATTTGTCTGAGTATTAGGGTTTTAATATATTTATTATTTTGAGGACTTTATTTTTATTTTTTTTATATAAATCGACTTTTAATTTAAATTGCAATATAGTTAACAACATAGTAGGAAAAATATTTGATCGATTTAGTTATCTGTACAGCTTCATTAAAGTAACGATCACGTATTTTATAGAAACAGGAAATTGAGCAGTTTACGTTAAGGGTTCTCAAACCAATCGAAGAACTATTGTTAACTAAACTATTGTTAACTAATGTACGGTTAAATTATTTCTACCGTAGTTAAACGTTAAACGACCGTTACTTCTTATCGTATTTTAAATTAAATACCATAAGAAGGGATAATTATAATAATAAAATAATTAAAATTTGCTTTGATTTTCACAAATACTACACATTAAAGTAAAGTGTTTTTGAACAGATTTAACTCGCATATAATTAGTATACGAGTTTTATCAGTTAAAAATATATATTTTTTAATAACCATGTACTATTATAATATTGTTTAACTAAATCAATATTTTATACATATTCTGGCATATATTAAATTAAAAATTAAATTTTGTTTTAAAAGTTTGCATCAAATAACTGTTTTTCTTCATAATTATCAAAGAAGAATTGCTAATTATTAGAAATACAAACTAAATATTATATACCGTGCTAAAAGTAAACCAGCTATAAATTTCACTTGTAAATGAAATAAACTTTCTACACTTAGGAGTATCAATCAAGTCAAAGGAGTTGGTACTTAGTTAAGTTGTTCGTAAATTAATTTGTGTTTTAACCAACTCTGAGTAGATAGTAGATACGTTAGTGATACAGGTACTCTAGGTAAAGTGTAGTCTAATAGCATAATCGATATTTATTATTTAACATCAAGATAAGGGTATTATTCTCGCTTATTTTATTTATAATTGACAAATGGATGTTTACAAACATACATTATAATTTTAAATTTATAGTTATTAAAGACATTTCGTCAGAAAACAGAAAAACAAATTTAAGTTACACAGAAAATAAATATACATGCTGAACTCTACGAAAAGTAACATATTAAACTTGAAAACAAATACGGCAATTTCAGTAATGTATGTGACGGTGTTCGTAGTTACTTTGAAGTTTCCCACAAACTTAAAGGTCAGGTAGAAACACTGACAACACTCAAAACAACAAATCTCTCTTATGTCATTCAATTTTGTTATAACAAAGAAAAGTCATAGGGACAGTCTAAATGTATTATATGATATAGTTATGTTCTTACAAGTTTTTTCATTACTAAACCTTTATTACTAAACATTTTCATTTCATTACTACATTACATTTCATTACTAAACATTAATCGGTCAAAGATAAAAACCTCTGACATAAAATGTTCAAATTATTAACGAAATAAAACGACATCTTACCTGTTTGTCATTGCTCATTTAAAGCAAAGTGAATTAGTACAAAATAAATTAAAAATTGAAGTGACTGCACCTTATATCTATGCTAAATCGGGACAGCTATTTGAAACCCTGCCAAATATGTTTACCTAAAATGTTAACAGGCTTATAAAGCTCTTTAATTTCGAAAATAGACTTTTATGAAGGATTTTATATTTTATTAAATATTTTTAATAATTGAAGAACATTTCATCAGTATATATTATACAAATGCAGTAATTAATTATTTAAAAATAAATGTGACAAGTACTTTTCTACTCTTGTTAGAGTAACTTTATTAAAACGTATTTGAACGAGCTAGATAAAAACTAAGAAAGCTACTTATACTAATATTTCTTTTTAGTTCTTTTCAAGTTTTTTTAACATATTGTAGTTTTCATTGTTTGTTATAGTTATTATTCGACACATACATTTTTATGAGTGATTAAATAATATAAATCTTATTTGAGATCTAATCTAATATAATTAAATACACTATATACTATATTTACCTTCTATGTATACAATAAATACATTAGAAAGGATTTTGTATGCCTTAATATTTAAAAAAAAAAATCTTCGGTTTAGTTATAAAAAACTTCATGCTTTAACACACTTCATAATGTTAAATCTTTGTTCATTAAATCACAACACATTCAAATTTATAAACACATTGAAGTTTAATAAAAAAAAACAAACCACAAAGAGCCATGGCCGTGACTTGTTTTTATTTTGGAGGAACAGATCACAAGCTCTCTCTGATTGTAAGATGGAAATCAGAAGACGTTATTTACCTTTATCGTCTGAATCAATAATAATAATAAAATAACATCACAGGACAAATTACACACATTGATCTAACCCCTAATTAAGCAAATTATATGCTTGTGTTAAGGGTGTTAGACAACGATGCAAATACATAGAACTACACATACACACACTTGAAATATACTTAATAAACGACCAAACCCAGAAATTCAGGCATTCGTGACAGGTATTGCATGAATTACCTGTATTTATTGCATGTATTGCTTTTGAACCGCCAGCAAAGCCCTCTGATTTGCAACTATCTTTAATCACGTCTAACGAATGGAATACAGAGTGTATTTATATCTTGTGAAGAAAAAAAAATAAAATTTTGTAATAGAACAATCTCTATCGACCAGTAATTTGTTCAAACCTCTCATCGTACGTAGTACGAGGACGTCGTGTTAGTGCGCAAAGCCTTATCTCATATACATTGATGCATGGCAGAGGTCAATGAGTAATGAATTGAACATTCAACAATAAATCAAGACAACTAGGATATTGTTCTGATTAAATATGTTAATTATGTATTTTAAATCAATTTAAAAACATCCAACTGGATTATGATGATTTATAAAAGCGTAAAAACTTGTTAGAATAAAAACTTATAGTTTTCTGTATTATTATTTAGTGACACATATTAAAAATAAAGGCATCTATTAATCATTATCTTATTTTATATAAAAATGTGTAGTTCACTGTATTCTGTTTTAAAAATTATAGGAATGTCAATAACTTGTTACGAGTTTCGCTATTAGGAAGATTTATTTGAAATCCCTTTTATTGAGGATTTCCGAAGTATGTCAGATAGTTTCTTTTCTTCGGTTCGGAAAAGTTTTTTTATTACATTGATAAGGAACGAATTAGCTTTTAGGTTTGATAACTTTTTTATGTTTTAGAATTGTTATTGCGGTACAAACGTAGCACAAACAGTATTTTTTTATTGAGATGATGTTATATCAAACAAAATATTGTTCTAATTTGTTTCATTTGGGAATATAGAATTTAGTAACAATATTCATAGCAAACATAAATTAAATCGATAATATTATTATACTAAAATATACACTAGAATAAATCTTCATCCGCTTAGTCCCATGTCGATAAAATGATGTACTCATGCAAATACTATACAATTAGGGTTAAGGGTCGACTGAGCGCACAAACAATTTTCAACCGATAATTCGTTATGAAAGATATACATAGATATTTCACTTCAGAGTTCAATGACCTTAATTTTATGAACCTATAAAATAACTACTGGAACTCACGAGATCAGGGCAGAAAAAAATAATGTTAATATATTTCTTTTAGCAGTTTTAATATCAAATATTACGATATTACGTTATTATTATCCAAGTTTTATAATTTTTTTTATTGTTTTGTTATAAGTGACAATCTAGTAAGAGGCGCCTCCATTGATAGGTTTTTATAAAAAATAAATGAATAATTATTTCTTACTATAATTTTCCAACATATCGGCTGATTTAATTTTTTATTATATGTACTAGTTATTTTGTATTGTTCATATTATTTTATCAGTCGTCACTAAAATTATCTCAACTGAATTAGAAGTTTGAAGTGCACCCACGCAATAACTGTTCTCTTCATATTCTTTAGAAATGTTTTAGTTCCGACATGTGCAAAGTGCAGTTCCGACAGAATGGAACCCTTATCTTACGTGTGGACATGTCCATTTCTTTTTATTCAGGCTTAGAAACAGTTGTTCTGAAGACACGTACGTTCACTCGCTACGGACCAGCTGAGAATTCAATATATACAACACATAAAACAACCGATGAGTCTATTTTCTTGTATCCTTTTTATGGAAAATGTTTTACCGTTGTCGGTGCAGGATAATTTAATAGGATATTTCATGTATCATATATAAAGTTTAATATGTAGACTAAAAACTTATGTATTGAAATTTTAAATATAATGCTCCGACAGAATAAAGGACGCATTGAAAATTTATATGTGGTGATACAATAGCTTCGATCTTAATTTAGGCGCAGATAATATTCATAATCGATTATAACTTGCATAGTTGAATTGATAATCCAAATTCTAAAGATGATTGCATATTTAAATATTAGTTCTCTTTTTTTTTGGGAATCCAACATATTTGGGAGTTCCCGAATGATGTGTGCTAATGCTAATGAAAATGCTATAAATAAATATAATTTCCGAACACATTTCGTATCAATTTCTTTTTTTTTTACTCTCATCATTTGTTATTATTCAATTACAAAGGAAAACTGTGTATTTAATATATTTTAGAAGTATAGTAAATGTCAATCGTTTGTGTTTTTAGAGGAATGTGATTGGTATTTTCTGGTAATTAAAGCTGTCTTGTGTACAAACCTGATAGTGACTACAGGCTAGTACTACTACTGCCACTATCAGTCATTCAGTAATTTTGAAACCACTACCAGATAACTTGAATGTCTTTTTAAATATTCGTTTGGAGCATGTTACCGAAATTGTGAATATGACTTGAGATGTAAAGAAATGTTTCTTTTATTTTAAATAATATTTTATTATAGATTATATTCTAAAGTAAGTTTAAGGCTTATTTATGTTTTTGCATATTTTTGTCTGATATATAATTTATAAACTAATTATTTTCTTCCAAAAGCAGAAAATAATTTAAATTGAAGATAAAATTGAACTATGCTACTACGTGTTACTTTAGGTTATAAAAATTAGTTACTGTAATCGAAATTCGTAGAAATATTTTGTAACTGGTGTAATAAAATTAAGACATTTTAAATATTATTACAAAATATACTACTACTACTAAGATAACATTATTCCATCCAAAATTGTCTTTTGTTCACAATGTCTCCATAGTTTTAGAAGGCCTTTAAAACTTTTTGCGTTTGCAGCAGATGCAAAAATATATTTATTTTACCATACTTTGTGCATAATCTTCCTGGAGCTAGACTCTACATAAGATTACGATAAACCTCTGTCAAACTTAGTCGTTGCCACAATAGAAACCATATTTGCCAATAATTGTAAAATTTTAACTTAGGTAGAACATTTAATAAACATGTTATTAAAACTAATAAAGATATAAGTTTCAGTGTAAACTATTTTTAAAGCGGTTAATGAAACAAAAAAGTACATTTAATGGGTTACAATAAATTTTATAGTTCAAGACAAGAATACTAATCTTCTACTGTTTCCCTCCTCGAGTGCATTTCAATTTCCTGCACTAAGTATCTGACCATGCGTGGTAATGGTTCTAGAATTATAAATCTAGATAACGTTTTGTTAACAAAAATGGTTTTATATCTAAAAAAGTACACTTAGATTTTAGGTGTTGAAATTAAATTGAATATTGAAAAATATGTCGTAGTTAAACCAGCTATATATGAAATTATCGGTTGTTAAGATCTATCGTAATTTCCTGAAAGAAATTATCTTGAATTTGTATTAAGGTAAGACAAGGGTTTGAAAATAAATTTTAAGTTTTTAACAATTCAAAGTAAATAAGTTACAAATCTTAATTATAAATTACGAGATGCAAGATCCTATCCTGACAGAGGAATGGGCGAGGATGGAATAGAATCCCACGAGCAATGATTATTTGTATAGTTATATCGAGATTTGTGCTGAGTGTGTGTGTACTCGTTATATATATGTATTTTTTAAAACTTTTACTAAAAGCATTAAGACAAACAAAGAATTTGTTAGATAATGATTCCACATTTAAATAACCTCCCAAAAAATAATTTCGTTTTTTTTAAATTATTTAACATTTCATAACAGTTTTTTTAGTACCTTTAAAATTTATTATGAAATAAGTTTTATATAAGCGAAATGGTTTTAAAATGCAACTATGCGCCAGATTGTTGGAAGATATCCAAAACTCTGCAATGATATTTTTAGTCTTAAAAACTCTTAAATAATCTTGACCTTTAACTATGGACGTTATTTTTTTCTCAAACTTCCACGGACCTGATGTCTCACAGACTGCTATATTTCAGGGTTGATTTTGTTACAAGATACTTATATACTTCTGGTTTTTTCTTATTTTTTATTATCTATAGGTATCAAAATAAACAAATTTTGGTGGTTTTTTTTTTTAAATATATCTATTTATTTACTTAACTTAAGCAATGAAACATTCTAAGGCACTTTCAGTCTTGATTTTGCCAGAGATCAATTAAAGGAACAAAATCCGTAAACTCTCAAGTATTTTAAAAAATCAACATAAATATTTTCAAATTTAGGGTATAACAAAGATAGAAAATGAACTAATTACTTTTCGAAATATAAGGAAAAAATTTTGAGAAGGGTGCAACATATAAAATATTATTAGCAGTCACTGCACAACGGTTTGGAACATTGTAGACAAATCACTTGCTTGCAACTTGTACAAGCTTAGTTTGACTTTCGTTTCAGCTTTGGTGGACAAATGCTGCATGTTTCTCGTTTTACAACACTAAATTTCAGGTTAGATCTCTCGTCTTAAAACTCTTGTCAATGTTTGTTTTAATTCCTTATGTAAAATTAAAGCTCGTCCTTGCATATGAGGAACGACTAGACTCCTTGCTACTTTCTTAAGAAAATCTCCTCTCTCGACTTCCTTGACCATGTTGGTCATGCAAAATGTGAGCATCGACACCATAAAGTTGAGAATTCTATAGAAAACAACAAGAGGACATCTTCTTGTTGGTCTGTTGCTTGAATAAATTGAACACATTTTATCTATTTCATCCACTTCTTCCTTGGTGATCGTATAGAGGTGTATGATGTCAGGTTTTTTGGTAGTTTCGTTGACTGTGCTAGTATATCTAATAGTTTATAACATACTGTATCAAGATAATCTAAAACAAACAAAAACAAACTAAGATTTTTTGTATTGGATATATGAACTTGAGGTCCCTCAGACCGCAATTAAAGTTTGATGCAAAATAGCTTCTGGGATTCACAGCCGCCGACAAAACCTTCGGCGTCAGCAGTAGTTTTGTTACTAAAACCGAAGCTACTGAACACCTCAATGGTGAGGAGTGAGTAAAAGTAACTAAAGACGAAGTTTGCAAATACCGAGCGTTCTGTGACACTGCGTGTGCATAGATAAAGATTAAGATTCTACAGTTTATTTTTTTAAATCACATGACCAATATAGGTTCCTGAATAAATTAAATATTTATATATCTGGAGTATCTAAGTTTCTTGTTCTAAGTTCCTGATTGTGATAAGTATATAGATAATTATAGAAATAGGTATTATAATACAATCATTGTAAAAGTCTTTTTAAAACAAAAGCATAGTATAATATTTTAAGGGATTACTGAAACCTAATTAAAGGAAGAATTCAAAATGCAATTAAGTTACCAAGACAAATAACGAAATAACAATATCAAATCGTATAGTGTACATCCTTATTCATTAGTATCGAAAATTTTGTAAAATGGACACCATCGTATTATGTACGTACAACGGTCCCCCATGCAACAACTTCAATAGGTACATAATAATATTATTTTTATCTTTTTAGACGTCTTTTTGTATGTAGGGTTTTTAAAATTCTTAATATAAAATAAAAAAAAAAAAACTTTTTTAAAAGCATTTTTTCAAAGAAAAAAAATACAATATTAACAATAGCGAATAAAGCATTATTCAACTAGTTTCTTTCTATACTTTATAGTTTGGTTCTGTAAGAAATTTATAGAAATATTCATAATATTATAGAGTTTTTAATTAATTAATGTTAATAGTAACATACAAATTGTTTCTCATTTTCTTTAATTATCCTAGAAATTTAATATTTTATAATGATAATGAAAATATATTTCAGTACCACATAGAAATCGTTATTAATTCATAGAAATAAAGAGTCAAATAATACTTATATTTTTTTCTGCACTTATATGTTAAGCTTATATATTTAGTTAAAATGTACCTAAATAAATGTATGATATAAAATATTGTTAAACCTTTGCTTATTTTCGTTTCTCGCATAAACATAAACTGTGTGAAACAAAAAAAGCATTAAAGTCACAACTGAAAGTAGAGAAACGGACTAATTTAATATAAATATTTGTTTGTTTCGCGGCACTCTCTGTACGCTTCACATAGAAATATTATATACGCTTTATATCTTACGTTGGACAAGAAATAAAAAGCAGAATATTGCAGCCCAGTAATTTATTAGTTAAGATGTATTATTTAAAAATATCTTTGTTTTATTTTTATAATAATATTTATAATATAACTGAAGAAGGTATTTAGCAGTTGTTTTCTGGTAAAAGTAAAGATTATCTGAACGAATAATGGCTGCCGTTAGAGTGACCATTTGGCACACGTCGAACGACACATTTGTCTACCCGTTAGGTTTAATTACAGGTAAATATCAGCTACATTCGTTCTACTACCTGGGGTATTTTGGTTTATGTTATATTCTGTGAGATTAAAAAGATTGGTTATTTATGTGGTATATAACATTACTACCCGGTATCGATTAAATATTATTTTACAATGCAAAAATTTAAAGAATATGATATAAAACTTAAATTTATAAAATCCCTGATACAAAAAGACTTCTAAGTGGACCGTTATAGGAACGCTGACGAAGGTGTCTATTTTAGGAACTTCTCGGTAATATATGAGAACTTATACTATACGATTTCACTTTATTATTTCTTTATTTGCCTTGGTAACTTACTGGCATTTTAATTTCTACCTTTATTAAGCGGTTCCCTGACGCAACGACTTCAATAAGTATATAATAATATTATTTTATTCGTTTTTAGAGGTCTTTTTGTAGCGGGAGTTTTTAAAATTTTTAATTTATTTTTTTAACAGTTTTTTAAAGTTATATTCCTGGTTTCATTATTGTACTAAATGAACCTTAGAATACACTTTTTTTTATTTGTAGTGTAAAATAAGCATTAGCCAAAGGAAATTATTAAATTAATAGCAGTTTAAGATATTTTTTTGTTTAAGAATATAACACAATGACAAAACTTATGATTAACCTGACATCAAATAAATGATGATGAATTCCAGGAAAAGTCATTAATTAAATTAAAAACGAAACGATATGAAAACAATACTACAATTTCAATAATGTATGTGACGACTCCTACTACGAACTCTCGTAGCTGCTTTGATGATTCCTACAAACTTTAAGGTCAGTTAGAAACACAGACAACACTCAAATTAACAAATAGTTGAAATGTAGAGAGAGCTAAGTTTATTCTATCGAGTTTTGTACAAGTAAACGTCATTCCAAACAATATGGGTATACTTAATATTGTGAGACAATACTTCTCATCTGCCTTTACTCTATAAAATTTGAATTACTCATAAAAACAAAAATGTTGACATCAATTTTTAAATTTATTACTTATATTGTATTTATATTTTTATGTTGGCAATTAGCAGCAGCAGCAGCTAGAAGGGGGTCTCGGCCCCCTTCAGAGGCAGCAGGCTTGGGTGGGGGGAAGGGGATCCCTCCACGATCTATCAAGCCTGCGAAAAAGGGATAGGTGCTCCTCGTTGCGGGGTGCCCTCCTGACGTTAAAAAAAAAAAAAAAAAAAAAAAAACTATTACTACTTAAAGAGTCACTAGTATGCTAAAGTAACACCATATAGAAGTTAACGGTTGCTACTAAATTGAATGTAGGGATGACATTTATAAAAGTAATTTCATTATAGGTATTATTATTTCAATTTAAATATGTGAAAAATCATAACTATAGGATTTGAAACTGATAACTTCAGCGAATGCAACAAGGACAATTCAGTGTCGATTACATAATTACGTAAAGTATAAGTATATGTATATGCTCTCAAAGTTAAGGAAGAAGGTCGACCCTCGACCGGGTCCTTACAAAACAATTTCAAACCGATAAACCTTCTACGAAGTCAAGTGTTTGTTTTTCGTATCTATTTCCTGTTAGCTTATTCTATAAAAGTATAAAATAAATGATGCGGAAACTTTTTTTAAGAAACTCAGTTCATATTTTTTTATAAGTCTTTGTTGTTGTTTTTTTATTTTCCTATTTATTTTACACCCCGTTAATTTACCATAAAAATCATCGGCCATAAAGTTTGACTTCTTATGGTTTAAATCTTGCTGACCGCTGCTTTGCGTAATTGTTAAAACATGTTTTTACTCATACAATCGGTGCAAACTATAAAAAATTCTCATCGTGATAAGAAGTTTAAAAACGAAGTATATTTAATATCGTCATAGTATTGTAAACTTCTAAATGAAAGAATCGTAGAAAACATAAGAAAATATGAAAGGAAAAATATTATACAAAATGGGAGAAATAAAAACGATTGGATCCGATGGTAGATTACATACTGATTCATTTGTTGCCTTGGAATATGTTCAAGTATTATTCTTCATCATTTTCCTCAGCTTTCTTTTTTATATTTATAGATATGGAACGAGTACAGTTATTATATTATCGAGTATATATTATCTAGATATTATCTTTTGCTTAAAGTTAATAAGAATTAATAAAATGTTATTCACTTTTTAATCACAAGAATAGGCTTGTATTTAGTTTTTATCACAAGAATAATTAAGTAAGTAACAATTATTAATTAAAAAAAATCCAACCCACAATAAAATACATCTTTCATGAAAGCCTAATTGTGAATTATATTCGTATGACGGAGAAAAATGTGTTGCAATATATCAATATTTATAACAAATTTTAATTTTAAAAATAAACAACCTTTTTATTAAAAACAGCACCGTATTTATAGTAAAAAAAAGAATGTAGTTTTTCCAGCCTTTCTTTTACTGTTGATAAATGTAAATAATATAAGGAAGTTCTCTAATTCTACAAGTAAATCTCAATCTGGAATAGATTTTCGATTTTTCTAACACCCGCTATCACGGCTTCTTGTAATCTAGAAGATAAATTGTTTGACCGGTGACATTCGAAATTACGTTCTGACAAAAGATTTTAGAATTTTAAATTATTTCAAATCAAACTCTTTGCTGCTTGTGATATTTAATTAGAAAGTAATTGATTCCATGTTGTGTTTTGTTATAAAGGCGTCGAAAACATTGCACATGATGGATACGATTCATAAGAGTGAAAGACAGATGGTGGAGTAAAAAAAAAAACTAGGGAGATATATTCATAAGTTCCAAAGAAATAAGGCTATCATTAGTTCATTACAGTAATCCAAAAATAATAGTCAGCATCATAGTTAGTGCTCTAGACAAGATCGCAAAATATTTATTAAATATCGTATGGTGTATACACTAGTTTATAAACCTTATACCTAGCTAACCTATAATAGTTCCGGGCGCTTCAGTTCCCTCTATTCCACTCGGTAAGTGTCAGTCTGCGCTTTCCTCCGGAATCCTCAAGGATTAGAAAGCATTTTTTCTTGTTATTATGTACTTAGTTTGCAATTTAAATATTTCATGTAGAGCTTTGTGTTTATATTCTATGAAACTAGAATTGCACCATAAAACGGTTATACGCTCCCGCTTATAAAACGCTATTACTTAACTTTATTAACCTTATCTTTTTTAAATTCAATGTAAGATAAATAAACACAACAATAACTTAACATAGAAAAACAACAATACAATTGTTGTGAAACTCTTATTGAAACACAATAATATAATGTAAATTACAATATAAAAAATAACATAAAATAACAAGATAATTATTAAAAGTGAAAATGGCGCACTTATCCCTTGAAGAAATCTTTTCCAGACAATCTTTGAATTATTATAAACTGGCACTGGTCAGAAACAGGTTTTTGTTATAATTTGTTCATATATTGAGAAATTGATTAGAAAAAGTATTTATAGATTTTTAGTGTGAAAAAGGATCTCAGAGATTAAATACAATGCTTACTAATAATATAGGTAGAATTGCGATAGTTATTGAAATGTACAAGAAATAGATCTGTATATAAGTATGAAAATAATACATGTATATAGGTATATGTTTAACCGCCCCGTCCCATTAGACGAGTGGTTAGCGCAGAGGCCTAACGTATTGCGGGCCAAAGGGGCTCGGGTTCGATTCCTGACAGGGACAGGCATGTATGTGATGAGCATAGATGTCTGTATTTCTGGGTTTGAATGTTTATTAAATATATTTGCAGTATTTATAATATTGTATTTTTATGTATTAGTATCGTTGCCTAACACCGTTAACACAAGCAAATAATTTGCTAACTTAGGGGTAAGACGATTTCTGTAATTTGTCGTGCTATGTATATACATAGTATATGTCGCATATCACGATAATTTAACGATAATAAGTAACTCAATTGATTTCATGGTAACAGTCGGGTGTGAAAACCGTGACGTAACGAGTCACGTGATCGGAATCGTTTGGAGGGGCACCGGAGACATTTTAAATATTCGAGAGCATTGAGTCGAAGGGGAATTGATTAGTGAGAGCCTTACAGTTCGGACCCATGAACAGGACAGGTGGTCCACGCTCTGATAATTGTATACCTAATTTGTAATAATTGATTAACTACATTTAATGCAAGAGTTGTCCTGTACCAGAAGACTCCATTAAGAACGACAAGCCACTAATATGCCTCATTCTCCTATATATATATATATATATATATATATAGGGTAAACAGACAGTCATTGGACAGTTAAGCAAATAATATACTTTGAAGATTTTTTTTCCTTCGACTATTTCACTATCTTAGAAACTGTATAGATATTTTGAAACTAGATTAAATGAGCTACCATAAAAATCATTTAAAAATCTTAACACTTGTGAATAATTGTAAAATATCAGTAAATTAAAAAATATGAACAAAAAACACAGTCATTGGACAAAATTTATAATTATTGGACAGTTGGTAACAATTATTGGACAGTCTTTGAATATAGCGAAATAATAGATAAACATGTAATAAAACATCATAAGAACATTTTGTTTACTATTAATAGTTTACTTTTTTTTATTTTTTTTCTAAATCATAAAATATTCATTACCACCTAAAACTAAATAGTATGCAAATAATTCATCACTAAACTTTAATCATTCTTAATTATTGGGTATCATGAAAATTTAAGGAAATAAATATAGTTAAAGTAAAACTTTAGAAACATAACAACTTGAAGTTATTATTTTGAACTTTTTGGTCATCAAAGAAATTAAAGTAGATAGGAAAATAGCTAGAAACACATTAAAATTTTTAGAATTCTCTTTTTTGGTATCTTAGTCGATGGTTTTATTAGCTGGATCGTTAGCACATTCTTCCAAGCTTAAATCATCATCATCATTATTGCTCATGCACTGTAACGAAGGTGGCACACGATTTGGCCGCGGATTTTCCTCAATAAATTTGGATAAACTACATTGCAAATTTTCATTTTTAAGGGAAAGTCCACCATCATTAACTTTTTAATCCAAAGTTTCAAGATATATTCTTCATCTATTATTAAAATTGGTTGGGGTGTGAAGGAAGTCCTATGATCAGAATTTTTTAATTTAAAATGCAGAATCGTTTTTTCGAATATCATATTTTCTAGCAATTTCTCTTATCTTCGGGCTTTTAGTTTCTCGTATTTATTAGAGTGCTAAATTCATATTGTTTGGGTCATAATTTTTCTTCTTTCTATTTTTGAGACTCAAAATTGTAACCAAACAATTATTGGACACAATAAGTGACAGTTATTGAACGCTGTCCAATAACTGACGAAATAGTCCGTGATATTTGAATTTGAAATTATAATTATAACGAATTTAAAGGCTATAAAATTAAAGTAAAAAAAACGTAGAAATTCTAATTTTTGAAAAAATATAGTTATTGGACATTGTCCAATAATAGTTTTTTTTTTAATTGTGGAGTACAATCACTGGACGGGTTAAAAGACCTTCAAAATATAATATTTATAAGTTAAAAATCATTTTATCATGTAAATTATATCATATCCTACCAATCTCCAAACAGCCAAAACAATAACATTCTCCACTAAGAAAATATCGTAACAAAACACTTGACTCAACCTTATGAAAAAAATAATTTTTCAAGACAATTGTCCGTTTCCGTGATAGCCGCTAGGGAATAATTATTTTGACCCTTTGTTACTGCCATCTGCTATAAGAGGTTTGAACTAATACAATGCTAAGTATTCATAGATTTTATCAATAACTATAGATGTCACTCTTTGCTTGTTGTTTTCTTATTTTTTGAAAATCAATAGTGACTGTCCAATAACTATCCAGTGTCCAACGACTGTCTGTTTACCCTATATATATATATATATATATATATATATATATATATATATATATATATATATATATATATATATATATATATATATATATATATAATTTAAAGACATTTTCAAATTTCAAATCTGGCAGTGGCATCTTTTTAATGTATATCTATACTGCAAAGTTAGAAACATTTTCGAAAGAAGTATAATAGATGTCACTACCGTCCCGATAAAGACGATCACATATATAATGCTTATTTCATCGAGACGGGCAGCAGTACGGTAGCTCAATTGGTAGAGCGACGGGTCGGTTTCTCAGAGATAGCAGCTTCGAATTACTGCTATACGAGCGGTTTATTTTTCATTCGATATTTATATAAATTTAAATAAGCTTAACATAATGGCTATATATGTTTAATTATATTTTCTAACTTTAATTTCGGTAGTCTCATCTTTACAATTTATGTTTTCTTTACAATGTTTATCTATACTGCAAAGTTAAAAACATTTTCGGATTTTCAAAAGAAGTCCAATAGATGTCACTACCGTCCGCATTAAGACGATCACATATAGAATGCTTAATTCACCGAGGCGATACGGTAGTTCAATTGGTAGAGCGACAGAGCGACGGGACGGTTGCCCAGATTTCGTGGGTTCGAATTCCTGCTCGTATCGGTTTATTTTTCATATCACATCACCAACTTTATATACTTTCTTCCCTCCTCAAATAAATTTATTACTTTTGAAGACGGTTTTATTTTTTTCTTAAAGTTTTTTATGTCATTTATTTTCAAAACCTTTAAATATTCGGGAATATGGATGATGAAACCATAGGAAACATCTAGTTTTATACTAGTAATTAAGTGCCGTTTTGCAGTCATTTATCTAGAGCAGCTTAAATGTAAATGAGGTCCTTAAATACTCTTGTCAAAATTTGTATAACAATATTAAATGTTATTATAACGCTTTGATGCGTCCATAAATATTATAAATTGTATTAGATGGCCACTTCAATTTTATGAATAGTTATAGGCAATAAAAATTAAACAAAGACAAATATTTTATATAAGTGATATTTAAATACGTAATGGAATCAGATATTTTATAAATATTTACTTATTATTTATGAATATATTACTGCCACTCAATTATTATATATTTTTTAGAATAAAATATACTTAAAACATATAATTATTTCATTACTTTCCAACTTATAGTAATAGGTTCCAGATAATAGCTTAAGTAATTTTATCTTTTCACTAATATATTTTTATATAACATTGTTATAGATTGTTACATTAACACGTCATATCGTCAACTAACTGTGGGGGCTCCTACTTTCATTAGCACTTTATCGAACGATTCTAATCCAGTATTATTTTGCAGTTAGGATACACTTTGCAAATTAATTATTTTATTTAGTAGTTGCTTATATTTTATGAAAGAAGAACGGCAGCATTTACATTATTACAAAGTTCGTCTTATAAAACTACATTTTTCTGAAATTAACTTTCTTTTAAAAAATATTGAAATGAGATAAGTAGTACCTACCTTTGCACAAATCCATTATTTTTTATATTTTATAAGTATTCTGTGTGTGTAATAAATATAATAATAATGTGTGTGTGTGTATGTGTAATAAATATAATAATAATAATACAGGACACATTACACACATTGATCTAACCCCTAAGTAAGCAAACTATTTGCAAGTGTTAAAGGTGTTAGACAACGACACAAATACATAGAAATACACATTATCAATACTGAGAATATATTTAATAAACCACCAAACCCAGAAATACAGACATCTATGTTCATCACATACATGCCTGTCCCTGTCGGGAATCGAACCCGAGCCCCATTGCGTCGCTATACGTTAGGCGTCTGCATACATTTCCTGGACTGCTATGGAGGCATTATAAGAGGGGAAAGGATGAGGGTTCAAATGACTGTCCGCATTGATTAGTTTTTTATTGTATACAATTGTTGTATAAAAATGAAAAGTTATATCAAATTAGTTTGATAAATATACACTATTTCATAAGAAGCCTAATGGTTATCCTCTCCGTCCCTATAAAGATATAGAATGCTAAATTCATCGAAGTTGGTAGCGAAATCGGTAGCGAAAGTTCAATTGGTATCGTGACGGGACGGCTTTACAGAGAACGTGGCTTCGAATCTTAACTTTTATTTTTATATTTAATTTAATACCGTATATTTAAAATAATTTACTGTTGTATAGTAAACTTTAATTGATTAGTATCTTCTCGTAATAATAGCTGTCGTGTGGACAATGTGCATTCCGGTGAGTTATGTTGCTGTTATGTCTTTTAGAGATATAATGTACAATGTACATATAAGTAATTAATTAACGAAATAAATATTTATGTATATTTTCAAAAAACTAAACATATTCCAACAAAAATCAGATTTATATATTATAAAAATAATATAATAATGAAATATAAAGACGTCAAAGCGGTTGGTTAATTGAATTTGAGTGATATAGTTTCTCTGGCTGACCTTTAACTTTGTTGATAACTACGTGCTCCATTCAAATTACAGTAATTGTCAAGTTTGTATTGAGATTAATAAATTTTGGTTACTTAAATATTTTATATTTATAAATTTGCTGTAATTAAATTGATGATTTTATTAAAAACGCAATTTTATTCCAAACTAGCTGTGCCCGCGACTTTGTTAATTTATCAATGTATGTAAAAACTATAAACTTTCAAAGTTTCATAAAACTCAATCAAGTAGTTTTTGCGTACCTAAAGGAGTATTTCTTGTTTATTTGTGTATATTTTTTATGTTTATTCACTGGTAAGCAGCAATGGTACCAAAATAAGAGATTATTAACTTCTTTATTTGCTAACCAATTGTTGAAAAAAAAAATGTTAAGTAAAGCCCATGACAATATATTTCCGAAATCTTTTAGATTGTGGAATGTTGAATTGAATGTGGAATACATTTGTTTTAGTATCTAAATTTCAAACATAATATATCCGTCCTGGTAAAAAGAATAATCTACTAACCCTGGTAATCTGAAATAAAAGGCGCTTATTAAGAAGCTATGTTAATCTTTTTTGTCATAATTGACAATCATCACAATTTAAACTTCAAATACTTAGTTGACCAGACTTTTCCAATGCTTTTCGTCTAAAGATTTCATGGGAAGACGAGATACGAAGATATGAACTGATTTTCTGACAGGCAGTCAGAAAATCAGTTCATATCATCTGAAGAGAAACAACATATCATGCGACATCGGCATTTCTAGAACGTTAAAAGTTAAGTTTAAAATTTAGTTAGGGTCAAATATTTTTATGTCCAATCTTGATCTTGAGGCTACCATGTTTATAGGAAATTGAGATTAACAGTTAGTCAGACAGATGGTAGTTTTAATAATAAGTGATAAATGCGATAAATAATAAAACTGCATCTTGATTCAGATGTTAGTAATAAAATAATTATATGTATACATTACTCATATACTTGCGCATGATTATAATGATATTGGAATTATACTTTTCTTATCAATAAAAAATTAAATTATTAAAATTTATATTTGAGTAATTAAATTTATATTGTATATATAAATATTTCCTTTACGGCTGTATTAAGAGCACCATGAAAACAAATTGTTCTGAATATACAACAAGGGTTGATTTTTTAATATGTGTGTTAAATATATAATTATACGTACGATTATGTAGATAATTGACACTAATATCAATATTTAAAACTTTATATGGCATGTTCTTCTTGTCAATAATTAGAAGGTTTTCTTCTTCTTCTCAACCAGTTAGGTGAAGATTGAAGGATATTAATTCATTAAACATACAAATAACTAGTAACGTAAACAATTAACTGAAAATATCCTTATGTATTTATAGTAATTTATAAGGCATTTGATGTAGGTTGTAATGATGCACACATTCTTTGTTTGATTCATAGATAATTGTGCCGAGTATGGGTGTATACTTTATAATATATTTGTAACACTTTTATTATTAAAAGCTTCCCTACATAGAAAGAGAATTACGTGTCAAGAGAAAATGGAACATTTTCGAAATAATGATCTTGTTTCAGTTTCTTTTGTCAAATAAATAATTTAATATATCATAAAAGTTCCATATCTTTAATATCATTATCATTGCTTTAAACGAGGTTAGTAATAGTAGAAAGGTTGGAGGACGCAACTCTGTCCCAGCTTGTTGGCAGATATCCAAAACTTCGCAGTGAAATATTAAATGGTTAATAAAAGTCTTAAATAACGATAAGACTCTACAGTTTGTTTTAGAGTACACGAACGATTTAAAGTATATAGTAATATATTTTGAATTTCTATAGAATGACTTGGATAATCTATGTTTGTTGCGTTTAGTTCTATATCAATATTTGTATATATATACATAAGAAGTTAGTATAACATTAAAATTAAGTAGCATAGTTAATAACTTTTTCTAGGCATACTTAATAACCATTATAACCATATATCACACTTATAGATTTTCACTAAACTTGAGGAATTCTGAGCTACTAGTCTAGTTTTATTAAAAAAACTATATTATATTTTAAATGCTAAATAATATGTATTAGACATTCAGTTACTTATATACATAATTACAATTTTCAATACTAAACATTCACAACAGCCATTTTTGAGAAGGTTTGCACGGTTCCATACCAGAGTGCACCAGTAGACCGTACCGCCGCAAACGCGATATCCCTACATTTTAAATCTGTAATATCTTCTAAAATATTCATTTAAATTACATGCTACATTACATGTAAAGTGCTATATAGTTTCATATTAAATTTAAAATGTATTTAAGGCATTTAATTAGATAAGGATTAATTCTGTTAAGGATTAATTCTGTATTGCTTAAAATCGCTTCGTAAATAAGAAATTATTTCTCGTAAAAAGTAAAGGTTAAAAATTGGCTATTGCGGGTTATCCCTAAGTGATAAACATATACCATCGCGGACTTTTTTTTAGAACATTTTAAGGTATACAATATTTATTACATTATTTTGATTATTATGATATTAAGCATATTATGATAAAAATAAACATTCCTCTTGAATTACTCTATCTATTAAAAACTGCATCAAAAACCGTTGTGCAGTTTTAAAGTTCTAATATACAAACATAGGGACAGACGTGGGAAGCGACTTTGCTTTATACTATGTATTGATGAAGTCTCTGTGAAAATAAATGACATTAGGATTTGAAACCTTTAAGGAGGATGAAGGATTTCCAAGTTTATTCATATTTAAGAAGTAGTTTTACTGTTATTTTAGTAAATACTGCCATGGTTGGAATCAGCCTCAGCGTACATCTACAGCATATATTTATTTTAATCTTTATTGAATCAAATAAAGGTACAAAAGGCGGACTTAATGTTAAGAGCATTCTCTACCAGTCAACCTGAGAATCCAGTAAAAGATAACACAAAGAGGCGATATACTAGAATTTAAAGAGTTTAGAGCTATGATAGCATTTTCTGTGGAATTCCCTTATCTAAAACCAAGTGGTTAGAAGGATTGTTATAATGATTCAAGAAACCAAGCAGTAATGCATTTAATATTTTTTTTATGATCTTGGAGATATTAGGAAGAACTGTGATTGGCCTGTAGTTACTAATATCGTCTCTGCTCTCAGACTTATGCACTAGTGTAATGATTGACTTTTTAAGGGGATTTGGAAACATTCCTTGACTGAAACAAAGTTTTACTTAGTGGTAAAGTACAGGTGATAATGCCTCACTAGCGCACTTTAAAAATATTGTATGAATATTGTCCCACCAGTAGTGCTATCCGACCTTAAATTCATAAGAGTGTTCTTAATTTCTTATTCATCGGTGTCAAAAAGTACAAAAGATGAAGCAATCATTGAATGAGGACAAAAAATGGAAGATAAGTTTGGTTTAAAATAATACTTTTTGCAAGATTTTTACCAATATTTGCGAAAAAATTATTAATTTTTTGTCCAAAGGATTCGCTTGGCGAACGCTCGTTAAAATACGTAATGAACGCATCAATTGTTTAAGTACGTAATATTGTTTAATTTATTCGATAGAGCTTTAGAATGTTTTGTTGAGGTGGCCAATTCATTCTTTGATATTTGCGTTTAAGTTTTTTATTAGATTATTGCAATAATTGCGATACCTTTTATAAGTTTCATTCATTCATTTTCCGGGTCCCTGTATAGTTGCTTCTGCATTTTGTTCCTATTATTTATACAACGCAATATTCGAGCTCTAATGAACGGTTTAATTTTTCGTTTAAATATTATTTTTACCGTCTACGTGAACTGAGTCGCGGGCAACAGCTAGTAATTTATATTAATAAAATATACATATTATAATATCTTTCTTTATGTATGATTAATGCGTACTTCAAAATGTGAGAATATATAAGTGTAGTAAGTATTAGATAAAAAAAATATTTTATTAGTATTAAATTTCCATTATATTTTTTCATATTTAATAACAATATGATCATTTTATCACTTTTTATTTAGAATAATATTCCTATCATAATGTAGTATCCGAGAAACGCAAATCAAGGTCAGTTACCTACTTTGATTCGTTCTGACACAACAAGGCACTTCGTGAATCCAGACATTATGTCGTCAACACTGATTGTGAATATGTTGTATTCAGTATCTCTATGATAAACATTTATGTTTAATCGTGTTTGTGACAGTGAAACGGGAAAATGCAGAGTTTTAGAAGGTCAGCTGTTTGCCTATCAGCTATTAATAAACAAATGACAAGGTGAGTTTTTGTTTTTTTGAAATACTTTAATTATATCAACAAGAGAGCTTTATCTTAATTATATGTTAATATTCCTTTTATAATTGAAAATATGGAATACATATTTTTTAATACGATATTAAGATAACTTACCAGCTAGCTGTAATCGAAAAAAGTTTAAATTGTATATGAGTTTCTATATCTCTAAGTTATATTAATAAAAACACGTACAAACATAATCATCTTTATATTATACAAATTATACATACCTTCAAGTTTGTATCGTAGGTATTATATGATGTTATATATTTCTCATAATAAAATATAAATCGTCAAATAAATAACATCTGAACTAAAACTCATTTTTTATAAATTGCATACACATTCCTCAAGGCGTTAATATTTTATATTTAAATAGATTTTTTTTAATCACAATATTACAAACTGGTAATAATAAATAACTTTTAATTATACTTCTAAAAAACACCATAATAACACAAGCTATTTATATTCGAAGAAAAAACAAAATGCCTTCATAATATTTTGTGTATATAAATGGCATAACGTATGTTGGTGTTATTGCTATGAACTTATTCATCACAGATCCATTTCATCAAACAACGCAACGATAAAAGCTAATGACCAGCAATCACAATTGAAATCATGGAAAGATATACCTGGTCCATCTTCTTTACCTGTCATAGGACAATTGCATCATTTTCTTCCTGGAGGTACGTAATTCTTTGGATATGACTTTTTTATTTATTTTAATATGGCCTTAAAAGTAACTTGATGATATTTGAAACAAGAAACATTTCAATTCAATTTAGTTGTATGGTTTTACAATATTACGATTTTACCAAACATTTTGTAACATACGTCTACAACAAAGTGTTAATTATAAGAAATAAATTATATGTTAAATGATACATTCTAGAGCCTTTGAATATTCTGAATAACTTGTAAGACAGATTTCCTGTTTGATTTTTTTAAACAGTATTATATAACGCTGGTGTCTTCTCCCGTTTGTATATCGTTTCTAGGATACTAAAAAGATTTTGGAATTTTTATTTTACACTGACATAAACCTATTTGGAAAAGAACATTTATAGTAGATTTAAAAAAATACATGAGCGATTTAATAACACGCTATTGAAGATATGTTATTTAAATAAAATATATTATACATACACTTAAGAATATATTTTCTTTAAGTATTGCAAATATATAAAAACAAATTATAAGTTATAATGAACATTGTACTGTAATTGTATATTCTGAGTATCTTGTAAAACAGGTTTATCTGCTTGGTTTTTTTCGAACAAAATGTTATGCTGACGCTGTGTTCTTCCGTCTGTGTATCGTTTCAAGGATCTTAAATAGTTTTTGGAATTTTAAGTTTATCCAGTTTCAAATATTTTTTGACAAAGACAAAAACTCTAGAAAAACAGAAAAGAGAATTGATAAGGGGTTTAATGATATCTATATTATATGAGATATGTTATCAAATAGATATATTATAGTACACTTAAGAATGTATTGATTTTTAAATATTGCAAATACCTATAAGAAAACAGTTTTGTTTTGATAGGAATATGTATTTATTTAAACTTAATTGTACTAAATTATACAATTGGCCGTTTTAATGCTAAAGCATTTTATCTACCAGTCAACCGAGACACTCTACAGAAAAATAAAAACTACAAAGGTACAATACAAAAAAATATATATATATATAAAATTCAAAACTATGACCAAAGATCTAAATTATGTAATACATATAAAAACTAAAATATCATAAATCATAAACATCTACATTACGTACAATATACTAAATATACTATGAACTATAATAAATACATAAATTAATACAAATACAACATAATATTTGATATCCGTCCGATCATATCTGATAATCAAATCTGTAAGTAATATGAAAATATACAATAAGAAATAAAAACAATTTTATAAGAGAAAAGGACTTATGTTATTGATATAATATGTATTAGCTGTTACTTTTTATTACAAACATATTATTATTTATAAATGCCAATAGTGGTTTTTTATAAAATGGCTATTACCTTTTGAAAAAATCGACAGGTATGCAATAAGGACTCCCTTAATTTTATTTAAACTCGGATAAAAAATTATTAAAGCAGTGAAATATATGTTATTTGGTAAATAAATAATTAAAGGAAAGATGAAAAGTATGTTACGGTCTCAAGTAAAAATGTGGATTATGATAAGAGAAATACTGACTTGAAAAGGCAAGGATGAGTGCGTCTAAAATTATATAGCATGAAAGCAATTCTCTATTAAAATCATACGTAATGATGAATCAGACTTGAAATGTTTTTATTAAGGGCTAGTAATTTATTAATAAAAGAAAAGCCCACTTTGCCCTTAAAATAATAATCTTCGATTTGGATTGTTACTTAAAATTCATCAGTTTATTATAATCAAAATATTGTATTATAAAGATATCTTCTTCACTTATTATTTTTGTATAATTATTGTAAAATAAGAAGCTATTTAGCTTATTTTTATCAAACATATTAAAATAATTTTCTTTCCTCTTAGCTTCTGCCAATCAAATAAATCAATGAATATGGTTTTGATATGGAAATATTATGTGTAGAAGCAAAATAAGTATCAAAATATTTATTCTGCATCTACACATATCAATTTAGATCAGTCTTTCCCAAAGTGGGCGATAACGCCCCCTTGTGGGCGCTGGAACCCTAGAGGGGGGCGGTAAGAGACCGAGAAAGATTTGGGGGGCGCTGGTGTCATTTAGGGGGGCGATAGATGATTTGTAACTTTATCTTATTCATATTTGAAAATTCACTGAAAATAATATCCTTCTACTACACAACATCCATTTATTAATGTTTTTAAATTTTAAATAAATGTAAAATGAAAAATACATGGTTACGAAAACACATCCTTGGTAAAGTTTCCCACAAGTGGCAAATTCGTATCTTTGCCCGTATCGATTGATTTTTCATCTATTTTTAATACAAAGAATACGTTTTCAAAAGTTATACAAGTTTATAATTATTTATAAACCATTAATATTCTAGTTTATTGTATAAATAAAACTTGACAATATATTAAATTAACCTTATAATATATAACCAAATTTTGAACACTGGAAAGATGCCTAAGCAGTGGCGACATAGTTTTATTAAACCTATTTACAAGGGAAAAGGCAGTGTTCAAGACTGTGGTAATTATAAGGGCATTAAGCTTATGAGTCATGAGCCATGAAGATCTTCGTGCACATAAGCGACCTCAGGCTCCGCCAAAAGTGCACTGTCTCTGAGTCTCAATGTGGATTTCAGCCAAGATCGTGTACTATAGACGCTATTTTTGTCTTCAGAACTCTGATGGAAGTATACAGAAAAAAAGAGCTCTACTCGTAACCTTTTTTAAAATTGCAGTAGACTTTTGGCTGTGTGCCTCGTCGGTGTTTCTGGTGGACATTGTGATTTAAAGAAATCCATCGATCCTTCAATTGAGACTATCAGAGACATGTACCACGACTCCTATGGTTAGGACCTCCGTCGACGACACCAAACCCTTCCAGATAACAGTAGTGGTTCACCAGGGCTCAGCCCTTGGTCCGTTCTTATTCACTCTCGGCTCACATCCAAAACCAGTCTCCATGGTTGATGATGTATGCCGATGAAATAGAACTCATTGATGAGAATCACCTAATGGCCTATTTTTTATACAAACTTAGTTATTGCTTGACTACATTCCACCTGATGGAAAGTGGAAATGTAGTCATAGGTTGTAAGGCGCATTAACTTAGCAACCTATTCACTCTACTCTAGTAGAGATCCACATTATATTCGGACGGAAATACCGATGCAGGCAAGTTGTTCCATTCCTTCGCTGTACGAACTAAAAAAGACGAAATAAAGTACTTCGTTCGGGCAGAATGAATGTCCACATATTAGGGATGGATACCCACCGTGCATCGAAACGTCCGGTGATGAAGGAAGGAAGGGGTTGGGGAAATTAAGTCGTGTAATTCCTGTATGTATTCTATAGAATATTAAGAGGATAGTCATTCTAAGCCAGTGTTCAAGGCTGTGGAGGTTGGCTTTAAATTATTCAGGGTCACCTATAAGCGTCTTTGCTCGCCTCTTAATTGAGTTCAGAACCGCAAGATGAGACTTTACGGCACCAGCAAATATATGACCACAGTACTCCACACACACGACCGAATTTGTGCTTTGTATAGTACAAGTAGCTGTCCCGGTGTAAAGTACTGTCAGACCTTCGCAAGACCGGCAAGCTTTCCTGCTGCTGCTTTTGCTCTGGACTCAATGAACCGACCAAAGTTGAAGTTCTCCAAGCCTAACAACTGAACCGGTCACTACTTTCCAAGGATACGTTCTGAAAAGTTGGATCCAAGGTGAAAGGGCTCCTTATAGTGGTGAACAGATACGTCTGCGTTTTGGTGGCATTGAAATTGACAAGATTAGCATTGCCCAATGCGGAAACTGCCTAGAGTTTGTCATTCAAACGTTGCACCATGGCTTCTCTTTCAGACTATACTAAATCTCTACTAGTTCGAGAACTTGGCAGATATCTTTCTACAACTGTGCTCTCGTCTAATACCTATACCCATAGATACCGGGCTTCAGCTGATCGTTAATGTACAGCAGATAAAGGGTTGCGGAAAGAACGGACCGAACGGAGCTGGACCGTAAATTAAACCTATGGAAGGATACCCTTGAGAACGGTGGTATTAAACTAAATATTTCGAAGACCGAGTACATGGCTTGAAGGAGCCCAGACTCAACTACTATCCATACAGATCCTGAGTCAGCCATTAAGTTGGAAAAGTTCAAGTAACCTGGATCTGTAATGCACGAGCCTGGAGGCATCGATTACGATTCCCAAGGCCGGATAAACGCTGCCTGGACTGGTGTAGTCCGTAATCGCAGAATATCGCCTAAAATCAAGGGGCTGATATAAAGGAGCGTCATCCGACCGATTCTTATATACGGCAGCGAATGTTTGCCAGTACCATCTCGGCACACACAGGAAATTCAAGTAAATGACTGACCGAATGACGAGGGAGGAAATGATGCTGAATTGGATGTGCGGCGTTAGGCGGTCTGACCACATACGTAAATTCGAAGTAGTCCAAGATCGACGCCTGAGATGGTATGGCCACGTTGCGCGCTCGGCTATGAAATATGTTGGATGGAAAAACCTTGATATATCTGTTCTTGGAGTGAGATCTCCCGGA
Organism: Napeogenes inachia; assembly: GCA_959347355.1. NCBI lineage: Eukaryota > Metazoa > Arthropoda > Insecta > Lepidoptera > Nymphalidae > Napeogenes > Napeogenes inachia. Next base: position 17,189,854 of record OY365797.1, read on the forward strand.
CGTACAAGGAAGTGCTGGATGGATGTCGAAGATCGTACAAAGTGGAGTAGATTGATCAGGAAGACAGACCTTGATATACGTCAGGATGAAAACCAGGAAGATGAAGAAGAAAACTTTTAATTGTGAAAAGTGGTATTACTATTGATCAATCTTAACTGTTGTAATTTTTTTATAAAAGATGCCTTTTATTATGAAAAGTTGTATTACTATTGCTCAATATTAAATGTAATTTTTTAATCAAAAATACTTTTAATATTGTAAGGTTGCACTATTATTGCTTTTTCTGGAAAGATGACTTATCTTACCAGAAAGGAAACGAATCTGATCTGTTATTCAAGTTTTTAAGATGAAAAAAATTGGGGGGCGTTACAAAATAACTGACTTTCAAAGTGGGCGTTGGACGGAAGAAGTTTGGGAACCTCTGATTTAGATAGAATAATGTCTAATACTATAGGGGACCTGGCAAAAATTACTTACGATTTGGGTGACATTTTATATAAAGATTATGGACCTATAGTAAGATTGGAGGGCTATTTCGGGTCACCTACAATCATTCTATTAGTGGATGCGGAAGCGTCTGCTCAGGTATGTTTTTTAATTCTACCATTTAGTACTATTTTTAATTAGCACATTGTTATCCAAAATTGCGACTAAATAAAAATATAAATTTATAGGTACTTCGAGGAGAAAATTGGTTGCCATCTCGGCCTGGGTTTATTTCTTTGGAATACTTTAGAAAGAAATATAACAAAATAGAAGATTCTAATGAACTAACAGGACTTTTGACAGAGTAACTTTTATTTTTTTTAATATTTTATTACAGTATTATTTTTAGCAATAATATTCAAATACAATTTAAATCAATTATTTAAATTTTGTCTAATTTCCTGGCTTGTAGTCACGGTGACACTTGGAAGAAGTTTCGTTCAACAGTGAACCCAATCATGCTACACACAAAAACAATAAGATTATATAGTAACATTTTAAATGAAGTAGCTGATGATATGATTAAAAGGTAAAGTATAGTTAATAATTAATACATTTCTTTATTCTATTCTTATAATCACCGACTGATATATTTCAGAATGAGGCTAATTCGTAACGATAAAAATATGCTTGAAGGAAAATTTGACGTAGAGATGAATCTGTGGGCGCTTGAATCCATTGGAGTAGTCGCTCTCGGTGGGCGTCTCAACTGTCTTGACCCAAACCTACCAGAGGACTCACCAGCCAGGAAGTTAATACAAACAGTTCACGAAATATTTAAGTCTGCAGATGAGTTGGACTTTAAACCTAGCCTTTGGCGCTACTTCTCTACTCCTGCATTTAAAAAAGCTATGAAGCATTACCAAGACCAAATAACGTAAATATTATTTTTTAATTTGTTATTTTAATTTTAAGCATGAATTTTATATAACTATGGAAAATTAAAAAATAATTACAGGTTAAGTAAACATTTTATTGAAGAAGCTATTGACAATTTAAATGTAAAAAGTAATAAGGACAGCGATGAAGAAAAAAGCATTCTGCAAAAATTGCTTGATATTGACAAGGACATTGCCGCAATAATGGCAAGTGATATGCTAATGGCGGGAGTAGATACGGTAATTTCAGCCATTCGTTTTGATTTCATAATTGATTAATTGTGAACCGAATAATTGAATTCATTATGTTTTATATATGATTTTTTCTGTAAGAAATGTAGCCAGGTTATTAATAACATTTAAATAATTATATAACATTTAAATAAAAGTGAATTATAAAATTTATCAACGCGCTGTGGGTGAGCACATCCTCCGTCTCCATATTCTATATTTCTTTTAATTTATGAAGTAAATTCTAAGTGAAAAGTGATGCTTTAAATCTTGTAATAAAAACATAATCATTAGTTGTAAATTTATAAAAGATTAACATTTTTAAAGGCTGCGAACTCAATCATATCAACATTATTTTTACTGGCCATGAATCCAGAAAAACAAAATAAACTAAGGGAAGAAATAAAGTCACAAGATGAAAAACGACCGTATCTTAAAGCAACTCTGAAAGAATCTATGAGGCTATTGCCCGTAACTTCAGGGAATATCAGACTCACAAGTAAAGAGTATAATATTTTAGGATATCACATTCCTAAAAACGTTAGTTTTTTTTTTTAATAATCCTTTGTTTTTTTATAATATTTATGTTAGAAGGTATATTATTTTTTGGTTATATTTTTTACAGACGTACATGGCATTCCTTCATCAAACACTTGCCAAAATGGAAGAACACTATCCACAATCTAAAGAATTTATTCCCGAACGATGGATTGCTGACAAAACTGATCCACTCTACTATGGAAATGCTCATCCATTTGCATTCAGCCCATTCGGTTTTGGGGCTCGCAGTTGCATAGGTATTTTAAAATAATATTGTAATATTGTTAAAAAACTTAGTTAGTTTGCCTTGCTAAATTTATTAGCAACCAAGTCGGCTTTATGATGTGCTGTATATTCCAGTACCGTCTTACACAATTAATACATAAATGATAATAAAAAATATTTTTCAAAAATGTTTATTATACAAATGTTAATAATATCTATAATTAATAATACTTTTTAAATACAAAAAATATCTAAACATCAAATTCCTGTAAATTTTGTAATCTTTTTAAATTTTGAATATTTTTGTATATATTTTTTATAGAAATATCAATTAAAAAATGCCTAAATTTATTTCCATTTATAATATAATAATGTATTATTAATTAAAAAATCTAGGAATTTTATTTTTCCACAGGTCGACGTATAGCGGAATTAGAAATGGAAACATTTCTCGCTAAAGTGATTGAAAATTTCCACGTGGGATGGTTTGGACCTCCACTCAAGATTCAACAAAAGTCTTTAAACTATAATTCTGAACCTTTCAATTTTACTTTCAAAGATGTTAAATAATTATTAAATTAAAACTTCATTATTATTTTTATAAATAATTTAAGTGGTTTTTGGAACAACTTAATAATGTAATAAGACTCAAAATTAAAACTTCATTATTATTTTTATAAATAATTTAAGTGGTTTTTGGAACAACTTAATAATGTAACAAGACTCAGTTTTATTTATTTCATTTTTGTATATTTATTACATAAAAGCTGCAAAATCGGTTAATAAATGTTGTGGTAATATTTGACTGGTCCTTGGATAACATCCGACATCATGGCCCGTTTTGTTGAGAAACTCTGTTGACGATGTGTTAAATCTAAAATAGAATAACTAATACTGTTCATTAATTGATTTGCGAATGTACTTTGTACGAAATAATAGTATATAAATAATAAACTGTAGAATCTTATCATTATTAAACAGTTTTATAAAATTTTCAGCACTTAGTTTTGGACATCTTCCAACCAGCTGGCCCATAGTTGCTTTCTCTAACTAGTTTACTATCAGTAACTTTATTTAAAGCAACGATAAGAATTTAACAATAAAGGGAAACTTATATTTTTTATGTTTTCTATTTGTCAGACAAATATTAGAACACGGAGAAAAATCTTATGATTTTGACTTTAATTACAATATGTGAAACATTTATTTACTTACTGATGTAGGTACTACTATAAATATACATGACAATGTATTTATGTTATTATTAAAGCATAGTTTTTTATAAATGTAAAGATTGTAATGATTGTAAAGATGTAAAGATTGTAAAGATGTAAAGATTATAGTACTCTGTGAGATTGACTACCAGAGTTTGCGAAGCACGAACAGATATTCGATAGAATATTGATGTATTTTATTTTATTTATTTAATAGGAAGCCGAAGGAAGGAATTTGAAGGAAGGAAGGAATTTGATACACAATGGAAAACATTTGTTTTACTATATGCTATGTAAATATAAGTTACAAAGTATATTCCAATTATAGGCTAATTTAACATTAAATTTTAGGATGCTGCTCTTAAAAATAAACATTAAAGTAAATGCCACAGATTTCATTAGTAAAAGTTACAATTAAAATTCTATGACTAATAAAAAGAGAAAACAGAAAAAATAATAAACGTAAAAATTAAAACAATATTAAAATAATGTAAAATAAAACTTATCTAAACATAAAAAAAAACTAGATAGAAAAAAAATATTAATTTAAATTGTAAAACAGTAAATATTATTATTATTATTATTATATACTCTTTTATAGATTTTTAAGTCATCAGCAAATATCTGAAACTTGCTATGAAGAAAACATTGAATGGCATCATTTATAAATATAATGAACAATGAACCTAGCTTAGAACCTTGCGGTACACCGGACATAGAGATAAATGATTCGGATTTATACCCCCCTAAAACCAGGTTCATTTTTCTATTTTGCAGGTAACTCTCTATTAATTTAAGTAATTTGCCTCCAACACCATAACTAAAAAGCTTGTCAATTAACATTGTATGATCCACCATATTAAAGCTTTGGTCAAATCGGTATATACGCAATCAATTTGTAAATTACGATCTAATGGTTCAGATACATTATCAATAAATAAAGCAAGATTAGTCATGGTTGACCTATTTTAAAAATAAACCATGTTGGTTGTCTGTTATTATTGACTTCATATGAAATGTTAATACTTGACATATCAATGATTCGAACACCTTCGTTTATATGAACAAAATATTTATGGGTCTATAGTTTAAGATTTCTTGCTTTTCTCCACTTTTAAATATAGGAATCACCAGAGCTTTTTTCCAACTCATAGGAAATTTACCATCCTGCAATGATCTTCGATAAATGAATGAAAGTGGTTTCATAATTGTTTCTTCGCTTTGTTTAATAAAAATAGCTGGTATACCATCTTTATGTTTGGTAATATTAGCCGGTGTAAATGCTTCAGATGAATAAACTGTAAAACATATTTCCGAAGGAGGATGAAATTTATCTGCTTGATAGATATATAATATATCACTAGGATTAACAAGAATGTTATTAATGTCTGTAAACACCAAGTCCAGAATATTACCATAAGCATTAGTGTTGAAAAAAGTTTGTCAATGCCATGAAATCCTTAATTAGAGCACTAGCTGAGAAGGTGATGCTGGTTATTTAAGGTTCTATTACTACGATTAAATTCAGATTTGGAGGTGGTATATTGAAGTCTCCTATAATAAGGTTCGAATTCTGTTTGATAAATACTGATTAAAAATTTTGTATAAAACATTCCAATATATCATATTTTAATGGCGAAGGAATATAAACTGCACAGACAGATATAATTTTAGATTTAAGGTTTTACAAGTTTCTCGATCTCGTCTGTAAACCGTATATCTATCGTCCATAAACTCATTACTTGAGATACCAATGTAGAGCCATGTTTTGGTTAGGACAATTATATCAAAATCATGATTCAGTTTAGCACGATAAAAATGATCGGTTTTAGTCCTGATACCTCTTACATTTTGTTAAAAAACTCTTAAATCTCAAATTATAATAATAATTAGACTAATTATAAAGAAGAATTTCCTTAAAAAAACAACTTCTAATCAACTGTATAATTTTAAATTTATATATTGTTTTGAAAAAAATCTAGTTTTTACAAAAATGACGTCACTAGATTCGGATTTTCTATGAAATATGTTTCTCATGTTATTCCGATATGATACGTATTTAATTTGTTATTAAAGTTCGTCTTGTTAAAATTTATAACGCCACCTAAGAAACGATCTCTTATGAGAGGGTTAGAGATTTTTACCACTACAGTTCGTGGGCGAGTTGAGCTTTTATGTAATTTTGCAACACGTGTGCACTTAGTTTTACTGCCTTCTGCAATGAGGATATATATAGTTTTGCCATTTCCTTCAACTTTATTTAAATGTTTTCGTTTTTAAGTTCTGGTATACAGTTAAGTAGAATATTACTTGCTCTTGCCTCTCTTTCTAAATTATCGATAATCCCCAAGTTAGAATTTACAATTTTCCTCAGCTCACAGTTACTTTTATAAAGATTTATGTCTTCACTCTTTAAATCGTCCAGTTCTAGTTTCACGTTATCATAGAGATTTGTAAAATAGTCCATGGATTCTTTAATGGTGTGTAATACAGTTTACTTTTCGTGAACCTTCTTTATCTCCACTTTAAATACTGTATTTATAACTTCTTGCACCTCCTATTTGACAGACCAGAATATTGTATTATACCGCATTACTTAAAAAAAATTAAGGAAAGACGAGAGTTTAGGTAAATTCTAGGCTGACTTAATTGAAAGCAATTTTGGAAGTAAGAAAGAGAAGATTTTTGAAGTACCTTATAGAGAAGCATTAATACATGCATCTTCCGACATAAATGGATTGAGAGCAACATCCTGGATGTCCTCGGAAATGTTTAACCTCGGTCTAACTTGCCAAAGCAGTTCATCAGTTGCTTTTAGATAATAGAAACCCGCGTCATCAAGAAGAGAAAGCTAAAGAAAGCCCTAGCATATTTTTTGTTTTAAAGGGTAGTACATTTTTGAAACGTTATTTTCTACTTCAACAATAATGAATATTCTGTTTTAAATATTTAAAGATTATATTTTATTCATTTATAGATTATTTTTAAATAAAAAATATTAAAGATAAAAAAAAATATTTTTGAGTTTATTGAGATCAGGTTATATTATTATTATTATAATATGTTTGAGATTAATATATCGAATTGAAAACTCTTCTATATATATAAAAATGAAGCCCGTTTTCCTTGGTCACGGCATCACCCGTGAATGGCTGGACCGATTTCACTAATTCTTTTTTTGTTGTATTTGTTATTATTAGGAGAAGGTTCTTACGGAAAAATATATTAAGAAAATCTCTCAGAAATATTGAAAAATGTACATTTAATTTTGCATATTTTTAAAAACGCGAGTAACAAATGTCAATGTCATTCACAGCCATAGATTATATTGATGAAAGAGCATCGTATTGAGCTTAGTGTTTAAATAAAAATGCAAAGTTGTTCAATAGCGATTTGTAAAAATATTAGTGAAATTATTGAATCCTAAGAAATAAACACTATTATGAAAATATTTATTTTGTTTTTTATTTAATTAAAAATTAGTAAAGTCATTTTCAGGAATAGCGAGACCAGGGAATTATGGATTCATTTTTATATGGAGGATTCAGTTCAAATTGAATAGGTACTCATACCTAAGATAGGTCAGCTATACAAAATAAAGTAGTGCATCATTGCAACGCTAAGGCGGTACGAAGTTCACCCGGTCAGCTAGTTCTGAATAGATGTGCCTATATGTAATTATTGTAAACAATAAATCAGTATAAGGAGATAGGTATCACATTAATTTTAGTATGTACAAGAATATAACGATCATTGTTTAATTTACGTTTTTTTATAGTTTATATTTGTACATAATCTTCGTTTTTGGAATAAATGAGTTCAAAGGAACTGACGATTTATAGTACATATAGCTTATATGCAATCTACTTATTTGCATATATGGTATCAACTTATGGAATCTAAAATTTAAATTATTAATTTTTAAAGCAAAACTTCTATTCTAGCGGTCCCAGAGATCTCATTATGTCTTGGAATGGGATCGTAGACAGTCGGCGTCTTTTAAATGATTCGTCTTCGCAAACTATGTGGACCCTATTCTATTACTGAACAATTGAAGAAAAGATCTAGCTTCTCTATTCTCTTTATTTCAATGTAGATATAAAAAAAAATCATCTTCAAAATAAACAAAAAACACTTAGCTCTGAGATCATCTATACGATGTCCTTCATGACATCGTAAACATTACTACTTGTTTTTATATATATTTTACAATATTTTTCACAGCCTATATGATCCCATGAATAAGGTCACTTATAAACTTTATAACCCTATTATTAGGAAGTTAGGTCAAGCTGACAAATAAAGACTTTGAGCAAACTTAGCAAAGGGTCCCTTGTGGCGCTCACCAAAGAAATTACCTAAGATTTGCATAAAGGAAAGGCAGTTTGCTCTTGGGAAACTTGCTATCTAAGTTTGAGTATATCACAGAAAGCTGTATGTCATTAAATCTTGCCCTCTCTTGAGATAGCCCTTTAACATAGATGTAAAAGTATTAAACGCCAGTTTAATTCAATCATCATCATCAATTCAATTATGTGGATATAAAATATCTGTTTCCTACTAACAATACAACTTTCTATATAATACAATATCGTATCCATATTAAGTGAATTTTGATCTATAAATATATTATGGCTATCTGAAATACAGAATTAGCTAATGGATTTTAATTTAGTAGAAATCGTCTGGACAAAAATATATTCACTGAATAGATTTTTTTATATTATCTTTTTATCTTATTCATATTTTGTAATCTTATTAATTTTATAAGTAATCAATTACTTTCAACTTTTCTTTTAAATAAATATAGAATGAAAAAATAAGAATTTCTGATATCAAGAAAGATATTGGTCGATTTACATTTACTGTTGTCAGTCATTATGGTGGCCATGGTGTTATTATTTTGTTATGTATGTGAAAAGTATATATATTTATTAATATTATATTCCTTTAGTTATTTAAAAATTTAATATGAGTGTTTTGTTCGAGTGGCATAATTAATATTTGATAATTAAATAATGAATAATTACTTATGTGGTATATATATATTATATAGTATAATAAATAATTACTTGGTAATGAGAACATATCTCATTACCGCATTCAATATTAATTATTGGTATTTTTTTTCTTGAAATACTTTTTAGATAGTGTGTTACTAAAATATCACTAACAATTATTTTTTCAGTGATACGTGTAAAAACTGCAGAAAAAATATATATAAATAAGCGTAATGTTTAATGAATTTGAGACATTTACGACTCTGTATTCTCGCAAATATATTTTAACATTCCTTGTAATATAATATCCTTCCTTACTAGCTTGTATGCATGAATTAAAATAGCGCGTAATGATAAAGTTACAATATTAATTAATGTATTAATATTTCTAATGAGATATTATTTGTAACTACTTATTAGGGTAACTATTAGATCTTCCTCAACAATAGATTATCTGCGATTTACTACTACTTTACTGGTAAATTTTAAGATTACCAGAATGCTTAATGGTTGCCGTTACCTACCCTAACCCTAATCCCCTGAACTCTGATATTTCACAAGACTTTTGACAAAAGCTTGCGATTCTAGAACCAAAATAACCCCATTCGTCGTTTCAAGCTCTTTTTTTAAAAAAAACTCTCTTCTATATCTTGTCTAGTACTGGACCAGTGGGTCTATACATATAAAATCAAGGCCGAATTGGCCTCGAAGAAACTGGGACTGAACAACAAAGCTACTGACTAGCTTCAAGAGGAATCACAGAGTGTTGTTTTCATCTTTGGTCAATGTATCAGCTGCTACCATTCGACCGAGACAGAGACTAATTAATAAGTGATCAAATTATTTATATTATAAAAAAACTATCAGAATTATATTAAACATGTCTTTGTTTTATATTCTATTCTAGCCTTAATGTTATTTAAAATTAAATATTGTTGTACCAAACTTTTACTTTGCACTATAAACACTGGTTGTTTTTCCGAATACAACTTGGGTGTATTCAAGAGAGGAGTGAATAAGTTACGAGATTAGTACGCCTTACCACCTATAAATATATTTCCACTTTCCATCAGGTGGAATTTAGTCAAGCATTAACCTAGATGAAATAAAAAAATATATACATAAAAAAACAAATGAAAAAAATATCTATAGTCGTTTGGTTTGTATAAACGATGAATGTGTAAGATGTAACCGAGAGTACCTAGACTGCATAAAGTCAGTCGATTAGTCAGTCTTCAATATAAATAAAGGTTTATCATAATAACTAAAGGAGAATTTATAAAATGCCATTAATTAACTTAATGTTATATTTTCTTATCATATAGCAAATTTTGTCGGACTCCCAGGAGTCCGTCACCTAATATTCGTTAGATTTCGAATCTTGGTTAGGGTTTAGAAGACAAAGTGTAGACTAATAGTATTATAAATATTTATAACAAACATGAAGTTACGACCTAAGCAACCGTAAAGTGTAGGATCCTCTATTGTTTTAATCGTAATATTAAATGGATCTTGGCCTACAAACTTACATAAAAACATGGATTAGTATAAATGTTTGCCTATCTATTCAGACTAATAAAATAAATGTCACACCTACAATAAATAGATACATTTTCTGAACTTCACGAAACGTAATTTATAAAGCTTGAAAACAGATCCGGCAATTTCGGTAATGTAGATGACAGAGTTTGTAGTTACTTTGAAGTTGTGCACAAACTTTCAGGTCAGGTAGAAACCCTGACAACACTCAAATTAACAAATCTCTTTTATGTCTTTCAATTTTGTCATTACAATGAAATGACAAAGACTGAAATAGTAATTTCAATAAACACAATATAGGTATATAAACTCTCAGTGCACATCAAGAAAAGTCTGGGTATAATAATAATGCGAAATACATCTCATCTGATTTTACTCTCTAAAATTATAATACATCAATATTTTTAGAAATCAGGTCAGTGTTAGTTTTTTTTATATTTTAATTACTTTTCAATGGTATCGAAAAATAATCATATCAAATCCTTATTACTTATTAGGGTAAAAATTATATATTACTCATCAATAGATATTGTCTGATAATATCAAATTTTATTATTACCAGCTATTGAAATTCAGATGCAACACACTTCAATATTGCTTAATCGATGACAAAGATTATACAGAAATTAATAGAGTGACCATTTAAAACGTTAGTTTAATAAAGGATGGGACTCGGAGTTACGCGAATTTCAAAAAAATATAAAAAAACAAAACAAAAGTAATACTAAAATAAATTTATTTTTAAATTAAAGTAAACATTTGGGAAAATCATTTTTTGAAAATAACATCATCCAGATGCGTACCATCCCGCTGCAAACATTCTTCGAATCTCGACTTAAAATTGCCGAAAACTCGTTGACTTTCGTTGACGTTGACTCGTTGAGAATTGCGGGCACTTTTCCGTTGATATTGGCCTTCAACTGTGCAACTGAGGTCGGATTATTACTGTAGAGTGTAGACTCTACTTTTCATGTAACCCCACAGGAAAAAGTCAACTTGCACCTCAGCGCGAAACGAGTTTTCCAGCTAACTTCTCGTTTAAGACTGCCAAACTCCCATTAGATGTATGGCATGTGGCGCCATCTTGTTGAAACCATGTCACACTATTGTACTCTTGAAATTCTGACAGCTGCGGGAAAAGAAATGGCGTAACATGGCTATGTATCGCTCAGTATTTACTGTCACAGAATTCCCTCTCTGGTCTTCAAAGAAAAAGGGTCCGATGATTCCGTGTGCTGAAATAGCCGCGCAAACTGTCACCTTTGGCGAATGCAAAGGCTTTTGGTGTTTGAAACGTGGATTGTCGGAGGCCCAATAACGACTAATTTGTTTATTTAGGTGCCCATTTAAGTGAAAATGGGCTTCGTCAGAAAAAAGAATATTGTTGAAGCTCCGAAACCGCTCAAACATTGTTTCAACGAAATAACGTCATAAATTGTGATCCTTCGGCTTCAAATCTTGCACTAGTTGAAGTTTATAGGGGTGCAGTTTTAAATCTTTCTTCAAAATTCGACGCAAAGTCGTTCTTGATACAGATAGCTCTGCTGATCGCTTACGAATTGATTGCCCAGGATTGAGATTTGTTTTCCCCATCAACAAACTCTTTCCTATGCATAGAAGATGGAAAACAAATGATAAGACATACATTATTTTTCTTTAAGTTTTCAACTGCAAATATGCTGTATTATATTTGCAGTTGAAAACAAATATCTAAACGCTTACCTTCACATAGATATATTTACGTTGAACATTAATGCAATCAGTTTATATTTGTTAGTACAATTGTCTGACTCGGACATTTAATGAACAAACTACACTGTTTATGCTTTTTTCTTAACACATGTTAATGTTATGATAATAGTGTCACGAGATCCTCCTCCTGATTCAATTATATGTTTTAAACTAGAATTGTGGAAGCTCACATTTTTGTTTGGTAGAATTCTACTTTAATTATGTAGTATTACCATACTCTGTCACCAGTGAAAATACGAATAATCAGAATAAAATTTAAAGTGTTTACGTTTATGATATGATGAGTATAAATATGAAATAATGATCTTAAAAAATGTTTTACTGATATGGATTACAATATATAATTTTAACAAAAGGAATAATTTCAATTAAATACAAATTCAATAAATTTTGTCAGGATTATCTTTGACTATTCTTTTGTACATTATTTAAATTAGCAACGTTAGTACTAAAACTATCTATTTGAAGACTAAATCTCAGACTTCTTTTTTATAATTATCAATAGAGATAGAGCATACAAATACTTTTTAATATAAAGAACAAGTATTATATTTGGTTGAAAAAAAAATACGATTTATTTATTTAGTTATATGCACATCCGACATCAGATACTTTTTTCATCTAGTACTTCATTAATTCTTCTACAAAACTTGCTGTACTGTAAAGACTTGAAATGTTACTACTACATATCCTACAGTAAAAAAAAACCTTTCCAATTAAATCAGCAAAAACAATATTTTCTTTACTTCCAAATATTACATTCCAGAATATATATTCCATTACATTACAACGCAGAAGATTTTTATTCCTAAATGCTTTCTTCATATTTACCAATTGTTTCTAAGACAATAGATTTCTTATCCATCCAATCAATCCCTACCACAATATTGGATTTGGAAATCCTCTGTCTGTTATCGAAACACTAAGCTAGAGATTTAAGATTATGATTTAGAATACCTAATAAGGTGTTATTACCGTACGGTAAGTAAACTAAATCTTAACATCATACAATTTATGATTGCACTGGGCAGTCATTACGACCTTATCAATAAAAATATTATTAGTTATTCATCATCTCAATAGATCAGAGACATCTAGATTCATAAAAACAATAGTTTAAAAAACTAAAAAAAACACGCTTTTATTGCTAACCGAACTAAAAACTAGAAAATAATTTTTAATGACAAAGAGTATAAAATTACAGTAGTAGAAGATCGAACAATTAATCATAGTGAATCGCCTTAATATAAAATTATAATAAAATTTAAGTTATTAACAGAAAAATTCAATTCTGAGTAAAAATCGTGGGGTGCATTTTACTGTGATTCATAACTATCCTCTCATAGATAGTTGCTAATAGAATGATTGTAATACCTTAAATATCGAGCACCCCACGCTTTTTACTCAGAATTGAATTATTCTGTTAATAACTTAAATTTTATTATAATTTTATATTAAGGCGATTCACTATGATTAATTGTTCGATCTTCTACTACTGTAATTTTATACTCTTTGTCATTAAAAATTATTTTCTAGTTTTTAGTTCGGTTAGCAATAAAAGCGTGTTTTTTTTAGTTTTTTAAACTATTGTTTATTTTTTATTTTTTAGTCTGTGACAAACTCATAAATTGAGAAATCATTTCATTACTTAGATTTTTTTAGAAAGAATCACTCAGTGGTCTCCGTATGATCGATCAACGGGCATTGATCCGAAATCAATCGCCCTCAAGGTTCAATGGGACTTACTTTCATCATTGTGGTTAGTTTTACCTCCCAATTAATGGAAAAATCCAGATTGACGTCGTTAAGTTGTCAATAGACCCTTAGTACTTCTACTGTCGAAGTCTCTTAGGAATAAGTCTAATTCATTAACCCGGCGTCAGCACAGTTAAAATATGTTACAACGATAGTAGGGTTGGGTCCAGGAGACCCGTGAAGAAAATCGTCATAATTTCAATAATTACAAGAAATTTACTAATATATGGCTGTAATTGGATAAAACGACTATAGTTTAAGTGGTCATGTATGAGTAAAAAGAACTTGAAGTAAAACTTTCCTTTTAATATTTTTTTTATGATAGTGGAACAAAATATTAACAAAAATAACAACCTTTGCTTTAAAGTCACAAAACTTGAACCAAATATAAACTTTTTTTCTAAAATATTAATAATTAGGATACATGTAAATCACATTTAATAAGACTACAAATAAAATTACAAATTAGTTTTATGAATCAGTCATATCATTGCTTACATATGCGCAGTCTCTACAGTACAATATTGCAAACTTAGTGCAGATATATTTGTTTCAGTTCTGTCAAGTTCAATTACTTTTTCAGTCTTTTTTGGCAGGACAGTCTTGCAACCTTTTTCTGACCTTCAGTATCTTTGCAGACGGGTCCCTGACAGGGTTTCCTAAAAAAATCGCGTATTGTTTGGCACATTAGTCTTAGCAACTGCAGGATGCCTTTACGGTCGCGCAAATGCTCACCAACAAGAGTAATGCGTAAATTGAGAATTTGTAACAATGTTGTTATTTATCTTAAGAAATATATGTGCAGTTATTGAAGCCATATTTATATATATATATATATATATATATATATATATATATATATTATAGAATTTACAAGCCTAAATCGAATGTTTAGGCCTAAAGGCATCTATGGCTACTTTATTGTATCTCTTCCAATAAAATTAATATTTATTTATTAAATTAATATTATTTATTAGTCATTAAAAAATATTTTCTAGTTTTTAGTTTGGTTAGCAATAAAAGCGTGTTTTTTTATTTTTTTAAACTATTCTTTATTTTTTTATTTTTTTTATTTTTTTTTTTTATTTTTTTTTTGGGAAACTTTTATCAAATTATTGCATTGTCATCGGTCCTTGATACGTGTACAAAGTTTCAATTTAATCGGATCGCTGGAACCTGGTGAAAATTAAGCTCGAAGATTCCGTTACATACATAGATACATACAACCCAAGCTAATAAAAGCGTATTAAAAACAAAAACTTTTTTTAAATGTGATTTTACTCAAGCATAGTAATTATTTTAATAATTGATGTGTAGTATTTTATATCCATTTAAAATAATATATCTTAGTTAAAAAATATATTTAATTAAATTAAATAAATAACTTAGACAACATTATATATGTTATGATGGTAAAAAAATATACCGCTCTTCTGTCGCTGCATAAAAGGAAAGTTTTAAGTAAAGTTAAAAAGACTATGGTCAAAAATATTCAGAAAACTTTGAAAATCCATGATAGAAAAAGTATAATTTCGATAAAGTTTCAATAACTCTTTTAACCAGAAACAGACTTACCTACCTACCGGTATTGTATTATTATTCTGTAATTAATTTACACTCTCAAATTGTTATAATAATACCAGTTACAAATACATTCGTTTTTAAATTTGTTTGATATTATATATCAACTCTTAGTAATAGAAATTTTAAGAAAAATGCATAACATACAATGCAGATATTTTTGTATTTCTTTACAGCTATAACTTTATGTATGATTATTACACCTTTAATATTATAGGATCTAATGATAGGTTATTAATTGGTTATGTAAATATAATTAGCAATTGTGTATACCGATTAATGGAAAATTTACTCAAGACTGTAGAATAGAGACTTAAAACAAACTTGGTAAAGGGTTTCCTGTCACTTTCATAAAAAAAATACCCAAAATTTGCATAAAAGAGAGGCGGTACGGTCTTTGAAAACTTGCTGTCCAAGTTTGCAAAGCACGAAAAGTATGGAACGTCTTGTGTAATTCAATCAGCAACGTAGAAAAACCCATTATGACAATGATCTGTAAAAAAACAACTTTCAAAAGTTCAAAAGTTCCACTAATACTAATCGATACAAAATTAACAATATATACATAACAATATGTATTATATATGTTAAACTACCTCGTTGTTCGAGTGGTTAGCGCAGACGCCTACGTATAGCGACTCAAGGGGGCTCGGGGTCGATTCCCGACAGGGACAAGCATGTATGTGATAAACAAAGATGTTTGTATTTCTGGGTTTGGTCGTTTATTAAATGTATTCTCAGTATTTATAATGTGTATTTCTATGTATTTGTATCATTGTCTAACACCCTTAACACAAGCAAATAATTTGCTTACTTAGGGGTTAGACCAATGTGTGTAAATTATTCTGTATTATTATTATTATATGTCAGAATTTTTAATTTATTTAAATAGATACAATTTCAAGTCTTTTTCATACGAGCCTTTTCTGGTACAAAGAAGGTCCGACTAACAATGAGCCTACAGTTTTATTTTCGCCGAATCGCGGGGAATATTATGATTTTATTAATATTTAATTATTCTCTGACATTATTCAGTATAAAATTCTTACGAAATAAAACACATTTGCTAATTTTTTCATGATATGACATTATTTAATTAATAAAATTCTATCAGTAGTATGAATAAAAGGAATACCTTGGAGACGACTTTTCTTACTAACTATTTAAATGCCAAAAATAGCACATGGTCAATCCGTTGTAAAGTGATGCCATTCTTAACGAACGATAAAAGTGAAAGAACATCACATAGCTTGTTATTATCATACAAGACATGCTTCTTTCACCAACTTGAAGTCCACAAAAGACCCACTTTTTTATATAATGAAGTGCAATATGGCTTAAATAATGCTATTTTCTAAGCGCCTGCCCTTTCCCTACTATGTGTATTTCCACATAGTAGGGTAAGGGCAGAAGAGAGTGAGAGTACTACATGAAATGGTTATTTAGTTATATTACTTGTATTGTGTTGTAATTGTATAAGTATTATCTTTTATAATAAATTAAGTGTAATTGTCGCTCACTAATTACTCATTCACAAATTAAACTATAAAATCTTTTGTAAATTATTTTTATTTATTCCTCTCTTCGTCATGTATCGGATATCCATAAAACGCTATCCAAAGAAACACCTCATATTCTTAATATTATTAGGACCTAAAACTTCAATATCATAACGAATTTTTTTTTAATAACTTGGATAATAATTACACTTTTTTCACATAGTCCACAAAATTACTGATTTCTGATATCGTTGACAGTTTGGGTCTAATATCAACAATTAACATATTTAAAAAACTTATCGAGGTTGATCAGAACTTATAAACAAAAAAATATAATAATTTATGTTCACCATTAGTGAATGTTTAGACTGTTTAGTCAAGCTAATTTAACTAAAGACTTCTCGGGGGAAATCATGAGTTTGTGCGTAAAAGCTTGTAGTCTTAAAACTTTGAGACGTTTTGCTTATAAATTTTGTCGTGCTACATAAATATTTTAAGAAATATTTAATATAACACATTTTATTTCTTTTAATAAAAGGCAAATTAAAGAAAGCTATTCATAAAATCACACACTTGCTTTCTTTGCATTGCATCAACGAAAAAGGTATTAGTGTTTAGAATTCTAAGTCATCGAATAACATGATAGCTTAGTAGGGACAAAATAAATTGAGCGATACTACAATTGCAAACAATGTGTTTGCTTTTATATCATAGTGATCCTATGCTGATATAGAATCCTATGCACAGACAACAATGTTGAATATAGATATGGTTTTTAGTAACATTGTTAATGTTACTTTTACATAGGTGTAAGTTATAATATTGCTTGTAGTGATTATAAACTTGCTACTAATAGAACTATATACTTATATAATATCTAGCTGTTGTTCGCAACTCCTTTTTCGTTAAGAAAAAAAAAAACATTATTCGCATTTGCCACATTTGTATTTAAGATTAATCATCTTTATTTAATATATATATATATATATATATATATATATATATATATATATATATATATATATATATATATAAATATATTATTCATATCCATCTTCATCACATTCTGCTAAATAGGAAACACAAGATTCAGGAACGTAATAACTGCATATTGGATTTTGTGTGTTTGAATCAAGGTGCATACAAGCACAAACAACACCAACACATCACACAAAACAACAATATCTATAAAAATCTCAAATTACACTAGTATCGTTGGATTAAGCTGGGTAAGCCATGACAATTTGGTAAAGGTATAATAATACCGCCGTGACATGTTTGCGGTTATCAACTGACCGCTGTTGCTATACATAATATATAAACGGCATCTGTGTTGTAGTTCCTGGGTTTAATTAATATTTATAATACAATTAACCAAATAAATTTTATAAATTATGCCAATTTATGTTATTATTTACTCATTTCATTTTTTTTGTGATCATTACTAAGAATTATTAGAAAGTTCCAAAAAATATATTTTGTATGTATTTGAAAAGCGGATATTTTACTTTCACCTGATTTTATTTATTCGATTAATTGAAAAAAACGTATGAACGGGAAAACGGAAACGTTTATAAAAATGTTTATGTTTATTTCAACAATTCAGCTTGTAGTATTACAAGCTGAATTCATTAAATTACAGGCATAGATTTCAAGCTAACCTTTTTAATTTTCAATAAATATTCAATATTTATTTATAAATTACTTTAAGAAAAATTATTATTTTTCATAAAATAGAATTAAACTTACCTATCTTAAAATCTATAAAAGTAAGGTGAAAAAGTGTAAGGTTTCAATTATTTTGTCAGAATTTCTTTGAAAAGATGGGTAGATCTTACCAATACCTAATACATTTTAAGACTGAGTTAGTTTAAATATAACTTTTAATTAAAGTTTTACATTTTTTTTTTGTGGTTTTGACATTAATTTAAGCAAAACATTCCTCAGTCTATCTTTATTGACCTTTCCATGAACGAATGTAATAAATAAAGTGATTTCAGACAATATTTTTTTTATATGTCTAAAATTATTTGATTCTATTCATATTATTTTTTATTAAATATATATTATATTTGCATATAATTCACAATCCAGTGGATTATATTAGTTGAAAACCACCTCACAAACTAACAAAGGCATTTACGACTAGCTATCTGACACATGCCCGGACGTCAGATTTGTTCACAGGACGGCTTCAATTACGAGGAAACATAAATCTCATTCGTTCAAATGCCAAAACGATTTACTTTTATACTTTACTTTCTGTCTATAGACTTTTGGAAGTACAATAATACTGGTTTTTTTTTTTAACTGAAAATAGATAAGCTAAGAATTATTTATTCTAGCTGAAGATATCTAAAAGTAATATTTTAATATGCGACAAACTTATCGCAATATTTGTTTAATTTAATATTTTTAACACCCGACTCAAAAAGAGGATGTATGTATGTAAGTTTGACGTATCGATCTGTGTATCAGTGTGTCTGTCTGTGGCAATGTAGCATCCAAACGCGTGGATGGATTTGATTGCGGTTTTTCTTAATCTAAAGCCTGGTTTGTTGAGATAGTTCTTAGCTCTGTTTAGTCGGAATAGAAACAGTCATCTCCAAGATATTGAGGTCTTATTGATGAGGGTAAAATGTTCTTATGTTCTTACAAATACTTAAGCAAGTAAAAATATGTATGTCCATTAGTTCATTTAGTACAATAATGAAACCAGTTACAGAACTTTAAAAATATGAAAAACAAAAAGACCTTTGAAAAGAATAAAAATAATATTATTATGTACTTATTGAAGTCGTTGCATCGGGTGACCAAATAATAAAAGAATAAATTAAAATGCAAGGAAATTACCAAGGCGAATAAAGAAATTACGATATCGAATCGTACGTTCTTGTCCCGAAAGTTGAATAACTTTTCATAACATCATTGTTATGAAAAGAAAAGTTAAAGAAGATCTTATAAGGAGTATAGGCAAGTTAGTACGATACTGTGTGCATACCTTGCTAATCTTTATTTAGTCGGTCCTAAAAATATCAGTAGCAGTTAATCTAAAAACTAGACTAAAATATGACATTGCAGCGAATCTACTTGTGAATTAATAAGCCATAAAGTAATGTTTCGATTAACCTTAACGTGAGTGAAGAGCATATTATTCTCATTTGGTAACTAAAAGTGTTTGTTTTATTGGACTTAAGCTTAAAATTCCAGATAGACCCTTTGGTCTTTCTTGACTTCTAAGCTTATGGTCAAAAAAGTTTATAGCTTAAGGCCTTTGCTCTTGGAGAATTTGACGGATTCTTGACATATTAATCAATCTGCAAGATTTGAGTCTTTATGAGTTATATTATATTGAGATGATTTTATTTTTTTTCCTTAGATTTTTGAAAAGAAGGTCAAATATATTTATATACTAGCTGTACCTGCGACTTCGTACGCGTAGATTTCGATTTTGATTGTACATACCCATGAATAAACTATAAACCTTTAATTAATGTGTTATTCCGAATGACGCTCAAATTTTGATGAATAAAAGTTATTTACATTGGCCAAATATTTATAACTGTTGCGAGCACAATTAAAAGAGAAATAGATAAAGAGACAAAAAATTCAAAAATGTTAGACTAAGATTGTGTTAATTATCCGTTCACATCCTGGTTATCCTTTTTGTATATTTTCAATATACAGAGACTCTTCTACAGATTTATTACATGTATAAGAATATTGCATGCCAATATTTCCATGGTACTTATTATGTGGTTGACATAAATTTACATTATTTTTTTATTTCTTAACTGATACAAATGAAATAAACACTAAATATTAAGTGAACACTGTTACAATATATCCCTGAAAACCGCATTCAAATTGGTTAAGCTGTTTCTGAGATTAG
This sequence comes from Napeogenes inachia, assembly GCA_959347355.1. NCBI lineage: Eukaryota > Metazoa > Arthropoda > Insecta > Lepidoptera > Nymphalidae > Napeogenes > Napeogenes inachia. The sequence goes on from OY365797.1 coordinate 17,210,446, forward strand.
CGTTCACAAACATACAGCCAAATAGATAAAATAAAAGACTAACAGAAATATTAGATTCGAATATATCCCCGGAATAATATGTAGAGAGCGTACAGATAATATTTATTACAAATATTTTAATTTTTTTTTTTATAATATCAGGACAAATTACACAAATTGATCTAATCCCTAAGTAAGCAAATTATTTGCTTGTGTTGAGGGTGTTAGACAACGATACAAATACATAGAAATAAATACTGAGAATATTTTTAATAAACGACCAAACCCAGAAAAACAGACATCTATGTTCATCACATAAATACCTGTTCCTGCCGGGAATCGAACCCGAGCCCCATAGCGCCGTGACACGTTAGGCGTCTGCGCTAACCACTCGACCAAAGGGGCGGTTTTAACATTTTGATACTATATCTTTGTACATTTGAAAAAAAAAATTAAGTCGTTTTACAATATGTGTACAAATGTTAAAAAATAACATATAACTCATAGGTCGCTGAGAAATTTTAACATTATAAAAATAATTTGGATATCATGAGAATGAAATGAAAAAAAAAACAAAAAAGGTACAATGTCTGTAATCCCTAGCTAACAATTTTGATATATAAAGGTACTAAGTATAGCTAGTACAATAGACTACATGGAGCTAGTATATGATCACAACTTTCAACAACGCCACAATACGACTTTTAAAACCTTTCTCATTTCGTTTTTGTTTTGCTGTCGGAGAGGCCACATATGTTACTTTGAAAGCGATGGCTCATCTAAAGATAAGCCCGTTAGATTTTCCTGTTGTGTGAACTACGAACTACCATTTTCTAACAAATATCGTAGCGGAGATTAAAATGTTCGTGTAAATATAAATTACATTTGTGTTCCAAACTATTTATAAATATCTTGTAAATCTGTTATACTAAGTATTACCTATTTGGCATCGTATTATCATCGCATTATTGTATGCTATATAATATAATTTTTCCGAGTTTAAAGAGCGAGATATGAAGGAAAAAATATGGAATAGTAAAGACAATATTTATTTATTTATTTGTTGTGCTAAATTCGCTTCAAAAATATTCGCGTCAAGTATAAAGAATGTTTCTTTTACGTTTTAAGTATTTTTAACGAAAAACTGAACTTTTTCCTTCAACCTAATTATCTTACCATCAAAATTTATAAAATATCAATTAAAATAATGTTGACTATATATTTTTAGACAAAAATTTCAATTTATTGTTTGTAATATAATGTAGGTTTAATGTATTGTAAAGATAATGAAGGTATCCTTATAACTGCAAAATGTCAAAACATGCCTTACCTACCTGATAATGACGGGTATGAAAATATATACTACACCCGTTAGGATAAACTAAGTGGGAAATCCAGCGCTACGTGTGTTGCGGATATCAACCGACCGTAAAATTTTATACGTATATTCATACATATTTATTAACTAAATTTTGAATACGATAAGATCATTCAGATGAAGATATTGTATTCCACCCATTCTATTAATATAGCTTAAAGCGGTATTAATATATATACGTAACGAAACGTTTTTAAAGCTAAAAATACAGCAAGATATTCCAAATAATTGATATGGAAATCTTTTTAATAAAATTTTCATAACCCATGGGTATTATCTTGACTGCAATAAGCTCCATAGTCCTTCGTGAATGAGTCTAAGAGCAATGCCAATCTAAAGTCATGAATATAGGTAAAATTTAAACTAATAGTTATATATTAGTTCCACTAAGTTAAATTATCAGCAATTTTGGAGTTGTTGATGATTCAATAGTTGACACAATGTTTCAGTAATAAGTATTTTTCTCTTTCTAAAGCTTTGGTGTATAGCCAACCATATTTAAAAGAGGGATAAGCAGCAGTCATTGTACCAATGAGGTGAACAAACTCTCCTAAGAAGGAGTAAGGCGGTCAATTCAGAAACTTTGAAGTTAACTGTACAATATGGTTTCGTTTTTCCGTAGGTAATGATATCGACATACTTTGTGTATTAAAAATAAAAAATATATATTTATATTTTGCTTTGGTATTAATGAATTCCTATCATAATTAATGACAAAGCCTAAGTAAGGTCGTAACCGCATTCGGGTCTATCGTTATAGGATTCTCCTAAAGCAGCTGTTTGGATCCAAATCCGAATCCATTGGCATAGAATCGGGTAAGATCTCCGCAACTTATGTGTCTTCAGGCAATGACGGCGGCGATGAGACCGGCATGTCCAGTTGATCAGTTTTCATTGTTTTCCGATACTGTAAAGTTTAGGGAAATAAATTATTACATTGTATTAAAATATTTTTTCCATTGTAACATTTATTTTGTTTGAGTATTTTGTTTAATTATTATTTTGTTAAATTATTTATACCCCCGTGTTACCATCTCGAAGTAACTCCGAGTTTGAAATAATGAACATAAATTTTTGTTCAAATGTAGGTAGTTTGGTTGAATAATACCATGTCGGATAACCTTCCGGCATGTGTGTTCGTATCAAGAACTACTTCAGTTTTACCTTCGTATTGTCATCGCGGACAATCTCCAGGTTAAAATTATTATTTGACAAAATATTTATAATAATCACTTGAATATTTTATGGCACTTATCATATTTCGAAAATATCGGAAAGAAAAAACTATCATATCATGAGAAATTAAATCATTTTAAAATGTCTTCTTTAAGTAAACGTAGAGAATTCTCGGACCTTATATTCATGTATAAAATTTTCAACAATCATATTGACTGCCCTCAGCTTCTTAAACTTTTCAAATTTAGGATACCATATAGAATTCCCCGGCACCCAATTGCTATGTTTCAGCCACCCTTCCGTACCACTGTATTAGGTAAAAATTCGCCGATATCTCGCATGTGTAACACATTTAATACTTGGCTCACAAACGAACCTAGAGATATTTTCTCCCTTAAACTCTGCCGTTTTCGTGCACTGTTGATTGATAAAATTCTTAATTAGATGTATGTCATAAGCGTCTTTTTTATTTAATTTTAACTGTCTATTGCATAAATGTTTTTTAAAATCACACTAGATTTAAATTGTAAATATATATTTATATCTTACATAGATTTGGTGCATGTTGTACACACCTGTAAGTGGCATACATATTAGTATTTAAGACTTAGATGTTTAAGATTTTTTTGTGAATGTTGTATATGTTATGCTGTTAGTGTGTCTAAATAAATAAATAAATAAATAAATAAATATTCCTTACTTGCATTATCTTCAGATTCTGAAAATATTATAGTGAATTTTTTACGTCGAGTTTTAGATATTATTGTATTATTATATTATTTTTAAATATTATTATAAACACAAATATATATATTTTTAATAGATAGCTGTCCGTGTAAATGGATTTCTGATAAACAGTAAATGAATAAAGCTTAAAAAATCATGACTACATAGTCAAGTCACGTCTTGTGTAACTTGTAAACCATATCACGCTTTACACAAAATACAAGTGTTACGAATTACATACCATGGCGTACATTTTATTGAAAAGAAAATATGTATAAAAATGCAGATGTTTTAACTATACGTTTGAAACTCAACTTACTAAAATGTTACTGCTTACCATATAAGGTATTGAATGTTTTCATATGAACCTTTTTTACATTACTTATAAATAGGACTTTATTTAATTATAAGTTACAAACTCATTTTATATTTGTTGTAGTGATTTTAAAAATACTTCAATATTATATTATATTATATTAAAAATACTTCGATATTATAGAAAACGTATTATAGCAAATAACTTGAGTTCAGAATTCTTAGACATAAAAATAAGTAGTAATAGACTATCCGAAACCTTTCTCATTTTCTTGTTGTTTTGCTGCCATGGATGTTGGTTCAAAAGCAACGGATCATCATCGGATTAGTATTCGTTAGTACATTGTATATAAATAACAATTTTCTTCATACCACTGCATCATACTTTGTACTGTCAGCGAAAAACTTCTTTCTAAATCGTAATCGTTGCTAAGAATAAAATGTTCGTGTAAATAACTTTCTGCTTTAGTTATGCTTAGACATGCAAAGTCCAAATGAAAAGTTTTAAGTTAAAAAGTTTTACACAAAACATTTTTATCTGTTTCATTTAACAAATATTATAAAGACAAAATTTTCAGATAAAAAATCTGTTTTAGAATCCTATATGATGATTAATGTTTAAGTACGCACACTTTGTTTTAAAGCTCAAGTGTGCATGAGATTTTATTTACTTATGGTAATCAACTTTTACCGTTAATAGCAAAATAATTCGTTATTTTTCCTCTTGTAATTGAAATCTGTTATAAAGCAGATTCTTCCGATGTTTATACTATTCAGTATTATCTGGCATGCTAAAATTTTTATGAGTCGCAAATTACATCTGGGCGCTTATACGGTAAGATGATTGAAGATTTTTATTGTGTAATTTAAAGCATAGTTCTATGGAGTGTTTTATGATTGATGGCATATGATAAAGACAGATTATTTATATTCTATAAGTACAGGTATCATCACCTAGAACTTAGCTGCTATTGCCCCTTCTGACGGAGAAACAAATAGAATGTCCTCTGAGCGCTGCATATCTGGATTTCCCTAGATCCTTACGTAAGTTCGAGTACCATTTTGGGACACTTTGGTCACTGAAATAAACGTGATATTTAAAAAACCTTTTCGTGCTACCAATTGATTTACCGAATCACTGACTACTCGGAGAATGTAGCTACCTACTGGTTATTATAAACATGTTTATCGGAATGGAGGTGACATCTTTTTTTTTCAAAAATTCTTACCAGTGCTTCTATCATTTCAAATAGGAGAAACTGTTGATTAGTTTTACATAACTAAATGCCAAAAGTTAATGCACACAAAAAACTTTTGAAAATATCATTTTGCTATGCTTGCTATACAGTGCACAGATAACTTTTTTTAGGTTTTATACTTTATTTGCATTGGTAGTTTACATTTTTGTAAGAAACGACAGACAAAGTCATTTTTGTTATTTATTATACATCATCCAAAATATATAAACTGAAAGAAATATTAAATAGAACAACACTGAGAAGAGTTCCATACAGATAGTCTTTTCGCTGCTTGAGAGTGAAATAATTAAATAAACCTTATTATAACATTGAAGACTTTCTGGTTGATGGAAATGTGTGTAATTTGGGGAAGACGAGGTCTCCACGAGATTGCGCGTGGTGGCGATGCGGAGCGCGGCCTCGATGGACGAGGTTTGCAAGAACAGTCAGAATATTAAGGGCACGACGATTAAGGTTCTGAAAGAGGCGTCAAAATCAAAGTTCAGTGGGAAGTCGTCGTCTTCCAAGAAAGCATCGAAAAACCCCCGGTGCGAGTTCCACGAAGCTGCCATCCACGCAGTCTCCTGCGGTTTTATTAAAACTGCAGAGCGTGGTGGCAGAGGCGGGCGTGACCTATGCCCATGTTCTGAGGGGTGCCGTCGAGATGGTTAATCTCGGGGACATCGGACTCAGGGTTGGGAGAGGGGGGTGACCTCTCTTGTCCACCATAGGCTTACGTGGTGAGGGTGTCCTTAAGTTGTTCGGGGCCCCTCGCAGAGGATTTCGCCGGGGGCGTCACTGTGAGTGCGAAAGTTTTAGTGGGTAGCCTTAAAAATGGTAGCGTTCTCCCTGATGCTGGGCAGTCCCACATTTTATTTATTTTTTTTATTTATTTATTTCATGTACCAGAAATTTCATAAACAACAAAAAAAATTACATAAAAGTACACATAGGATAAGCTTATCCCTATAAAGAGATCTCTTCCAGCTACCCATGAGAGTTGGAAAAGAACATTTGTGAGGGCAGAAATAGGTACACATAAATTTTAACAACATATACAATACATACACTTACATACAATACAATACAATACAATACATACACTCATAAATAAATATTCAGTAAAATATATAATGACAAATATAATAGCTATAATACATATATAATTAAAGAATATAGATCGCTTACATAAACTTACATAAACATAAAACTTAAGACAATGACAGATAGTGTTGCTTTAATTTTTTTTTTAAAGTAAGGACAGATCGGCTACTTGTAATGTCGTTAGGAAGTGAATTCCATAACTTCGCAGCATTTACAGTAAAGGATTTGGAGAAAAAAGTAGTATTATAAGAGGGGATATCAAAAGTTTTTACTTTGATGCAGGAGCGTTTGGGGCGATTATTAGGCAAGGATAGACGGAAACGTTCGTATAAATAAGGAGGTGAGGGTTTTTTAAGAACGTTGTATAGCGTGGTCAATATATGCATATTACGGCGAAGGCGGATGGGGAGCCACTTCAGTTGACGCCGAAAATCTGAAACGTGGTCAAATTTGCGTAAACCGAAGACAAATCGAATGCACAAGTTTAGAAGGCGGTCTAATTTATTGAGTAGCTCTTCAGAAGCATCCAGATAGCAAACGTCACCGTAGTCGAGGAGGGGTAACAAGAGGGATTGTGCTAGCAAGATTCTAGTCCGCAGAGGCAAGAAATTCTGCAAACGCCTGAGAGAGTGGAATGACATGTGAACTCGCTTACTAGTTTCATTGACTTGCGCTGACCAGCATAAATATTTATCGAAAGTCAATCCCAGATTTTTAACCTCTTCAGAAAAAGTTATGACAGTGTTATGGTATATTACACTAGCAAGTTGGTTGAGGTGCAATTTATTTAGAAAAAATCTACTGCCGATTATAATTGCTTGTGATTTTTTCGGATTCACTTGGAGTCCAAAAGACTCTGCCCATTCTCTAATATTGTTCAAGTCATTATTTATTATTCCGATACTGTGGTTAATGTCATTGAGAGAGGAATGCCTATATAGTTGTAAATCGTCTGCATAAAGATGGTAGGGAGAAGATAATATTTTAGATAATTCATTTATAAAAATGGAAAAAAGTAAAGGGGATAAAATGCCGCCCTGAGGAACACCAGCAGATAGATCAGCCCACTGAGAAGAGGAACCATCACAGCAGGTAATCTGTCGGCGACCATAGAGGTAAGTGTGAAACCAGTTAACCACGGGTGGAGATATGTTAAGGCTGCGCAAAACACCTAGTAGTATGTCGAAATCTACAGTATTAAAAGCATTGCTGAAATCAAGAAGGACGAGGATAGTTAGGTTCTTGTTATCCATAGCGAGCCGTATGTCATCGGTAACCTTAAGTAAGGCTGTGGATGTGCTATGTGCAGTGCGGAAACCGGACTGGAAAGGACTAAGGAGATGGTTGGATGTTAAAAAGGTAGAAAGTTGCTTAAAAACTACTTTTTCTATAACTTTGGACAGGAAAGGAAGGATAGATATGGGACGAAACTGAGAGGGAGAGCTTGGATTATTGGATTTGGGTAGTGGGATAACATGAGCCAATTTCCAAGAATTAGGAAAAGAATTGGTTGTTAAAGAAAAGTTGAGGATATGGGTTATAACAGCCAATATAGTGTCGAGCAAAGGAATCAGCATGTCACGACTAATGTTATCATTACCTACTGCTTTGGAACTGAGATTTATTAGAGCTGCCTTAACATCACACTCCGTAATTTCTCTAAAAGTAAAACTGTCACAGATAGGTGGGGCAACCTTGTTTAATTTATTAAGCACAGCTGATTTCTTTAAATCACTTATGATAAGTGAGGAAGTCGAAAAATGGTCATTTAGTAAATTTAAGTTAAAAGAATTATTAGAGGAAAGTAGAGATTTACCCACACCTAGTGACTTAAAAAGCCTCCACAGTTGTGAAGGTGTAGAATTATTAGCGCAGGAATAAATATAACGGCATTTCGCATCTCTACACATCCTGTTGCAGCGATTACGTAACTTCTTATAAGCAGCATGATTTTCGTTTGAAGGATATTTCTTATAGCGTGTCTTAGCTCTATTGCGTTTCTTCATAAAACATTTGATGTCGTCAGAAAGCCAAGGAGCTGGAAAGTGTTTTACTTTAATAAGTTTTAAAGGTGCGTGGGAATCGTATAAATTAATGATATTTGAGTTAAAAATTTCAACTTTGGAGTCTACTGTTAAAGCTTCATACAGAATGGACCAATCAATATTGATGGCATCTTTATGTAAAAGATCCCAATTAATGGATTTAAAGTTACGTCGAAGAATAGTCTTGCCCTTGCGTCTAGGGGGAGTGAGATTGTAACGAAGAAATAAAAGATCGTGGTAAGAGAAAGGAGCAGTCAGCTGTCCATGGGCTAGCACGTTGTCAGAATTTGAAACAAAAATAAGGTCGAGGAGAGATGGTTTTGAGTGAGGTGAGAAATGGGTTTCGGAAAGAGGAAGAATAGAAAAATTGTACGAAGTTAGTATAGATCTTAATCTTTTAGACCTAAAGTTATTCATTACAAGACATGTATTTAAGTCGCCCATGATAATAACATGTTCGTAACAGGGTGAAAAAGAATCTAGCAGTAAATCTAGATCATTGAAGTAGTCAGTGTTGGGAGAGGGACTGTACAATACACCAAGAAGTAATTTAGAATGTTGGACTACAACTTCAAGAAGAAGGTATTCTAAGGTGCCAAAAGTAGACGGAGGTGAAAAGCTGATTGTTTTGAAGGCTATATTATGTCTTAAGAATATGCAGACTCCACCACCACGCTTTTCAAGGCGATCGTTGCGAATTAATTTGTAATTGGGTAAACAATAGAGTGAGGAAGAAAGAGAAGGTTTAAGCCATGTTTCAGAAACAAGGATACAATCGACTTGGACGTTGCTAAATGTTGCGAGAAAATCAGAGTAGTGTGCCGGTATGCTTTGAGCGTTAATATGAACCACATTGAAGTTGGATTCACAACGGAAGATGGAGTTAAGTCTAGAATCTAAAGGTTGGAAGTCATCAGATAAGGAATCACTGTTAGCGCTCATAAAATCATCAGAGGAGGATGAAGATATACAAATATTATTAAAATCAATAATAGAATCTGTCATTGTAGAATATGAATGATCAATATTTAAAATAAAATACTAAATAATATGTTTATATACGTATATATATATATATATATATATATATGCAATATATAAATAAAAATACTATTTTTTAAGTACAATCTAAAACTAAATATATTGTTAAAACAATATACACCAACATATAAGATTCCACACTCACTGGCATAGTGAAAAAAAAAACATCTTTAAATACAAAATAAAATCTAAGATAAACCCATTGAAAAGCAAAATAATTATTATGATTAAAAAATATATGTATAAAAACACACAAAAAAAAAAAAGACATCAGATAACCATACAAAGGCCGTACCGGTTTATAAACGATTGACAGCTGTCAGGTGAAGAAGTCAATATGCAATTGAGTTTTGACACTTAATAATAATGAAATTAATAATATGTGGAAGGTACATATTTTGTTAATATAACTGTTATATTATAACATTAAGTATTGATAGAGTTTTTAAACAATGTTATACATAATGTACAAATGTGAAGTCAAGACAAAAACAAAAAGAAATATAAATGTAAACCGGTTGACGCTATGTAAAAGTATAAGTAGTATAAGGAGAAGATATGAAACTATTACTTAGCTACGGCCTTAGGAAATCGTCTGGGTCTTGTTCTTTGTTCCTGAGTGTTCAGAGAAGATGGAAAACTTCCCATTAACACACGCAACTCCTTCATGGATTCTATTTTCTTACGACTCTTATCGGGCAAAGAGACAAAAATGGCCCCATCCATTGACCAGGAGTTCTTAACACCAAAGTGACGTCTAGCTTCAGTGAAGACTTCCTGCCTCGGTTTTGTTAGGAATTCCGATATTGAGACACCAGAGCCCTTTAAGGCAGTTTTGGAATTCCAAATAGCAGACCTCTGCCTTAAAGAATTAAACCGAACCAATATTGGTCTAGGTTTATCCCTTTTGACTCCCAAACGATGGCAAACATCAATGTGAGAGACATCAAAACCACTAAAATTATATTTTATAATGGTGTCATGAATTGCTACTTCAGCTTTCTCGTTACTATCTTCAGGTATGCCGTGGAATAAAAGAACTTTTCTACGAGAGAGTACTTCATGCCTATCAAAACCCGCAGAAAGTAACTGCAACTGATGCTGAAGCATAGAAAGTGTCTTCCATACCAGATCCTTGAAAGTTGTATAATCATGAGCCAAGACAGAAATATCATTAAAGCAGCTATTTGGTTGCTGTTTCGTGGATGCAAGTGATTGTGACAGTGCTTTATCAAAGTTTTCCATTCTGGATTCGAACATTGTGACAATGTCCTCCATGTTTTTTGTTACTTGACTGTGTAGATCCATTTCTTTAATAAAGATGTTGTTCAGAAATTGTGTGATTATGCCAGGTAGTGTAGAGAATCTTAACACTTAATAATATTGCATAAAAAGATTGACTTATTGAAAATATATAATTTTTAAAAACAAAACTGTTAGCAGCAAAAATTATAGTTGTTTCACTTACTACATCTACCCGCAAAAAAAAAAGCATTCATTCCCCCTCGGCCATCACCTTCCTGGCCGAAGGGGATGCGTAACGCATTTTTTCCAACGGAAAAAAGAAGGGTTAATGTTATGATGTATGTATAAGTCAAACATTTTTAAATTTCATAGAAAAAGAGCAAATGTTGAGTTTCTGGCCAGCTCTTCTCAGCAGAGCGGCATTCCATACTTGTGGTAGCTTACTTATGGACTAACTATACTGACCAATTTATTGCAATCTTTGACGATTTAAAAGTGTTATATACACGCACTTTGGAGTAGGCACTTCAGTAAAGATATTTGGAATTTGAATTAGAAAATTCATGTATAAGTTGCAAATCTTTGCATTTACATATATGTACAGTCTGAAATAACTTATTAAACCGGTTTTATAAATACATTTTATAATTGGTTATAATATATAAAATCTTTAAAAATTATACTTTCTTGGTTTTCAATATGATATTAATGAAATCATAAGATAAGAAATAACATTATATATCATACTAAGTTAAAACAAAAGTTAAGACCGACGGCGAAAAATTGAAAAAAAATCACTCAGTTTCCTTTGATGCCTCACAATTTTGTAACCGACGAAAAAATGAACAACCGTCAATGATCTTCAAGTCCTTTTATCATTTTGATGTCTTTATTTGTAAACTTTTAATTTAAGAATACAGCACTAATTGCTAACGTTGTTATCAGCAAGATCATACTATAAGACGATATTGAGATTATGAAATAAATTAAAACTTTTTTTAAATACACGCAAATAAAACACAAAATGTTACAAGTTATGTATAAATAAACATTACCTACTGTAGACTCGAACAATAAAATATTCTTACTCTCATCATTTTCAGTACCACCAGACATACCAAACACTTTCAGAAAATCGAAAGCTAAATACTTCTAATGGATTTGTGATAAATAATAAATAGGTGAAAATAACTTGAAAAATCCTTCGCGACTGTACACAGTTAGCCAAGTCACGTTTTGTGAAGCTTGTAAACATTTTACGTTCTACATAAAATACGAGTACCGAGTACCGAGACTTACGGAACCATGGCATTCTTTTATAAGAGAACATATATTTGAAACTTTTAAGAATATTTTGAAAACTAAGTTTTTAAAGTTGTCATGGTAGCGTTATAGGATAAAATGTTAATTCCTATACTCTACTACAGAAGATTATTTTGTATTATTTAACTGTTCTTTGGCAGTAAGACCATCTTCAGTGCATTACTTTGTTTACTTTTTAATAAGAAATTATATAAATGAAAACTAAAATTGTTAATAAGATATAAAAGCATTAAGAGCAGACCTGCCTTATTGTAACTTGCTACAATACGACTATCCGAAACCCTTCTCATTTCGTTTTTGTTTCGCAACCAGAAAAATCACAGATGTTACTTTGAAAGCGAGGGCTCATCTAAGGATTCGTATAATTATCGGCATTAACGAAAAGCTCTGAGCGAAATTTGGTGGGAATAACTACGCCTCAGTTCTGTCACACATACAATAATTTTGTAACAAATATTTTTTATTTATTTTAAATAGTAGGTAATGTAATAATTACTAATAAGTCGTATTGTGTTAATTTAAAATTTATATTGTAAAAAATTGTTGATAATTATTATTTACCTACGGTTTATATTGTATCTAAGATGTGATTTATTAAAGTTTATGAATATTACGTATAATAATAATAACACTATCAAAATTCATCAATAGTTCAAAAACACAAACCAACTTAAAAATATAAAAAAGTCAAATATCAAAACGTAACAATAAACATTAATAGCGATAACAATTGAGCACTCGACTGTACACTTGAAGTGAGCGGGGTGTCGACTGTACACTGGAGAACCAATCAGCGCTACGTTGCAGGCCCCTCATATACCTTTAGGTTTTCATACTGTGTGTAACACTACAAACAAAATTTCTTACAAGTATCGCAGCCAAGATTTCAATGATAATAAAAAGAAAGCAGTCAGCTTTAATTTTACTTTTATATTATTTGTATGTAAATAATATAAAAGTAAATATTAAATCAATGAAATATTTTTGAAAAGCTACAAGAGAATATTTCTTACGCAAAATATTAATTTAAAAATTACCATTAAGAAAACACAACATAACATAACAAAAACAGACATTTCACATTGTACTCCAAAGTAACGTCATTTACATAAAATGTTTTTAGCCATATCGTTCTAGATAAACAAACTTTTAAGTATAAACGAGGAAGCGATTCAAGTTCAAAGTGCTGTGCATATATAAATGGAAGGCGTTTGCTGCACTGCGAAATAAAATTTAATCGCATTAGCAGCAGTTTGCAATGAAGTCAACATAACTACCGTGCTCTATACTCCAAGTGACTACTAATTCTAAAACTAGTTTATAAATTGTGGCTTAAAATTTAATTAAACACGTTAAATATATTTATAAATATTTAAGAAGGAAGTTATTGCAATCGTTTTGCATTGCATTCTTAAATAACAATTATAACATAGTCGTACCTCATAACTTAAAATCTTTTGAGTATCATATTTTAATATTAATTTAGTGGTTACAGATTGATCATAAATATATCCTCCAAAATTTGTTTTAAGCCATTACTTTATACTATTTAGTTTCACATTTGTGTTATTAAATTTATATATATTATAAGAAAAAAAAGATATATAAAAAACTTTTGAATTACAGTTTTAGAATTATGTAAATGTTAAGATGTGAGATACACAAATGTATATCAGTATATTTTATCTTTGACAGATAGATATGAAAAAATATTGTATTAAAAATATTTTTCAAATTTGACATGTATCCTAGGTTTTGGCAACGGATATCCTCAGTGAGGAATTTAATTAAGGATATAGCTATTTGAAACACATGTAATAAATATATTACTTAATTTAAAATTACATCTTTATAATTGTATAACATTTGGGTGGTTTTAAAATTGAATAGCATGGAAAAGACGTTGTTAGTATTGTTTTAACCTGATACGTTGACTTTGGTGACGGGTCTGGTATAAGTTTTTGTAAAATATAAAATTAAACCCTGCTTAAAAAATATCTAAATAGACACTTAGAGCCCTATGGTGTATGAAGTTATAAAATACTTTATTATACACGATATAAGTTCAATAAAATACCCATCGATATGTTCACGTGACTTTATCTTATTATATATTTAAGATAACCATAGGTACTCATATTGAATTTACCAATATCTTTCCCGCCAGATTCTCGTGCAAATTTCACGTATGGAAACCCCACGAATAAGTACAAAAACTAAATTAAAAAAAGCAAATTGTAAAACTCACGCTAGCTAACTGTAGAGTTGCACAGAAATACAACTAAATACAAAAAAAAACTAGTTCGATGGTAGAAGTTATCAAGTCGAAATATAGAAACAAAATAAAGTAGTTAGATAAAACCGTCCCGATAAAGACGCAGATGATCACATATTAATTAATTAATATGTGAATGCTTAATTCACCGAGCGAATAGCGATACGGTAGCTCAGTTGGTAGAGCGACGGAGCAGTTTCCCAGTAGTCGCGAGTTTGAATCCCTGCCCCTATCGGTTTATTTTGCTTTCTATATTTATATAAATTAAGTAAGAGATTTTTTTTTGTTTTATTTACTTTTAACTGTTTTTTTGTATGAGAGCTATATTGACAGAAAAACAAACAGATCGTTCTCTCGGATTTACTAAGTTAATTACGTTTTATCCTGGAACAAATTTTAATTAAAGTTTTATAAATAAGTTTAAATAAACTTTATATTTTTTTACGGCTGCAGGTTTTATTTAACTAGAGTATTTATGAAAATACTTTTAGCTTTAACTTTATTTAAATATTTATTTTTAGGGAACTACATATGCCGCCTTTTTATTAAATCTAGATTCCCAATTTAACTTGTTGGTTGGAGGATGGAATCTTATCCCCTTCCATACAACTACTTTATTAATGACAATCAATTGCTATAGTGAATTCATAACAATGAATATTTATACATTTTTAAGTTTATGGCAATCCTAACGTGTTTTAGTTTCGTATTTCTTTCCTATCCAATTAATAAATACTTTCACCCATCTTATAATACTCGATCTTGAGCTAAGTTATTACACACGATAGTATTTTTTTGTGAAAGACTTCGGGTATTAATATCGTGTATGTACAGGCAGCCTTGGAAGATATGTTTCAACTTAATCATAGATAAGCGTTAGTAAGTTTCGATATAACGACCATTACGTACCTAACTATAATTTTTATTTAATGTGATGTAAATTCTCAAATTCTACATTTAATATATTTTTAAAGTATATTTTTTATAATTCATTGGCTGGCTTTTAATTCTTGCAGAGTTTATCGAATGTTATTTAAAGAATTATTAAGGTGTGGCATCTTTTCAATGATTATCTACACAGCCAAATTTGAAACATTTGTTAGGATTTTAAAAAGAACCCTGTTAGACGTCACCCCCGTCCCGATAAAGACGATCATGTATAGAATGCTTAATTAACTGAGATGGTTATACGGTAGCTCAATTGTTAGAGCGACCGAACGATTTCCCAGAGATCGTGGGTTCGAATTCCTGCCCGTACCGGTTTATTTTACATTTTATATTTTTTAAAATTTAAATAAGATTATCATGGCTACACATGTTTAAAGATATTTTCCAATATTATATTTACTTGATTTGGCAATAAATACAGTTTATTTATTGTCAAATTTTGTATATATAATAGTATATAATTAAAACAATTAATATTATCACTGTAATATTTTTTTTCTGGTATGTATTAATATTTTTAAATTGGCCCTTAAGACAAAGGTTTTTTGTTATATTATATATTTAAATTTTAACAGTACAGGCAATTTTAGAGGAATATATAAAAATACTATGAAGGCTCAACCACTCCGTAATCTTTAACTAAAAGCCACTTCAATAACAAGTCCGTCCAGTAAGAAAATTACTCTCAAATTTGCATAATAGAAATAACGCTAGGGTATCTTTATCCTTTGTAACTTTGAACGGGATGGCGTTGAGAGACACCGTCGGACATTAAATTAACTCTCACTTTGTTTGCGAAACACTAACCGAGTTTGTGACTAAATTCGTATATGAAGTTACAATAGGTGCGCCAAGGTTTTTATGAAATAAAATATGATAACTAGGTTAATATGCGACGTCTTTACTAAATTTATAGCATGGAAAATAGATACTAAACTTTTTAATATGTCATTCACTATTTAACTAGCTGTATCATAAATCGATTCGAATGTCGATTAGTTTGATAGAATTACTTCACTATATTATTATTCAATATTGGTCTTATGAGTCAGAACTGTTTATACAAAATATGTGTATATAGTATGTAGGTATTTTCAGACTAAGACTCAGAGCACATCTCACTTCTAAAGTTGGAAGCAAATAAAGTTACCCCATTAATTATTATTATTTACTTTGTTTTACTTACCTACTTTGATTTTTAAGTACTTTTTATCTCCCAATATTTAACCTTTCAAATTTTGATCAAATTTATATATCCATTATAAAAATTGTAAAGAAAATTTTAATACAGTTTTAAAGAATTTAATATTAGTTTTAACGGATAAAAGTAACATATCCCTATATCAGTATGTAAGGTTCAATATTTTTCTATTATATTCTAGCCATACGTTCTGCCTCGCCGATGCTACTAACCTTCATTACTAATAAATTTTAAGTGGCGCGGAAACATATCAACACATAGTGTAATGTTATGGAAAATATATATTTCTATTTTTTTATATAAACAACGCTCTTCTACAATTGTATAAGTGTTTTTATATATGTATACATATATATGGTCTAATATTGTACGATCCCGATTCTTCCAAAGAATTGAAAATGTCAGGTTCAAATTAAATATGTACTTAGATGGACGCAAGTTGACTCCTTCAAATAGTTTTATATAAATATCTCCTCTCCGTGTTAATTTTAAAGAAAATACCTAAATAGTACTAAATATTATTTCCATTTTCAAAAGTTAAACTTATTATAAAGGATTAGTTTATTATTTATTTTTATTAGATCCAATATTAAAAGGTCAAAAATATTGAAAAAATATTAAACTTCAGAAAGAGCGGGAACAGGGTACTGAGGTGTAATAATTATATTAAAAAATGTAGCACAAAAACTGGAGATATTAATTTAAAAATTTTACACTATTAATTTCTATATTAGATATTTGCAGATAGAACTGAAGTAGAAAATGCTGGTAATACTATAAAGAATATTGTGAGATTTTATTTTTTGCGTTTTTTATTTATTTTAAGTTAAAGGTTCGAAATAAATTCTAACTGACTTAACACACACTAATAAAACAATTGCGAGTCGCATTCACGCAAAAAGTGTTCCGTATACTATTTAAAAAACAAGGCACTAAAAACACGTTTCTTGTATAGAAGATCCCCTAAAAAATTATTTTATTGTAATTTAGTAAGTTTAAAAGTGAATATATAAAAAAAGAAAATAATAAAAAAAAATAAAATAATAATATATAAAAAAAAGAATATATAACTATATATTCTTATCTTTTAGTAGGTACTGCGTCAATTATCAAACCCTTTTAAAAAATTTAAAGCTGTATACTTACTAATGGACTTCTGATAAATAATAAATGGGTGAAAATAATTTTAAAAATCCGTCACGACTGTACACAGTTAGCCAAGTCACGTCTCGTGACGCTTGTAAACATTTTACGCTTTACATAAAATAAGAGTGTCACGAATTGTGGACCACGACGTATTTTTTATAGGAAAAAAATATTCGCAAGTTTAAATAATGTTTTTAACTAGATTTATAAAATTAAAATTCGTAATAAGAATAGTTTTGTATAATTTACCTGTTTTTGAAAGTAAAGCCGCCTTCTGTGATTTAATTTGTATAGTGTAGAATGAAACTAAATAAATAAATACATAGAAATTGTATTACGTTAACAAACGATTACTTAAAATTAAATCGACTAAATGTAAATTTAAGTTAACACTAAAACATAAAAACAGAGTACAGACCTCCTCATCAGAACTTGCCACAATACGACTTTCCGAAACCTTTCTCATTTCGTTTTTGTTTCGCTGGAGTGGCCGCAGATGTTACTTTGAAAGCGAGGGCTCATCTACGGATTACTATTCTATAGGTTTCCATATTGTGTGTTATATTACAACCAACCATTTTCTTACAAGTATCGTAGCCGAGATTTAAATGATAATGTAAATTTTAATTTGCTAGGCAAAGTATTCTACTTTATATAATTTATATTACGATATTACTTTATACAATCTTTTAATTTAAAAGACTTTCAAACTTTGTACAAAAGCTTTCAATTTTTTTTCAAATATTATAAGCTACAAAAAGCTCTGCTCTAATATTTAATTTTAACTTAATAAACAAAGTAACATTGCTTGCTTGTGAAATTATCACTAATATTGGTACTATTTTAAATTAACAGTGACGATTGCATTTGTAATGAACTCTTATCTTTTATCAAAAAAAAAAGTTTTCTCCGATAATTGGAATCTGTTACACAAGTACATTTTACGGGTATTAGGTACAAATTTTTAGAAGTCTCCGGTCGGTTAACATGTTACGAGTTGCGCTTTACGTCTGAACCCTTAAACAATGATAAAAATATAAACAAAGCGTACAAATAAACTACACGATAATTGTAAAATTATAAGAAACTAAAAAAACAACAAATTTATTGAATAAACAGTGCAGTTAAAAAAAATTACCGCATCTTACGATACATACTTCACCTGATTAAATATTTTCTTTCTAAAGTGTACCTCGTTAGTTGTGTGATAGAGGACTTTACATTGATTTGTAAAAATATTAAATTTTTAAGAAATTGTTAATATTTTTTTATTAAACGTTTAATTCGATAAGTAATATATACTATATAGAGTCCTAATTTATATGTTTAGGCATTTCATCGTACTAATTATATTAAATTATCAAAAACAATAAATATTATTATCAGTAACATATTTGGTAGTAATTATAATTTTTAACTAAAATGTATTACAATTGGTGACGTAATATTACTTATACAATCTATATGATAATTCTAAATATGCATTTTAATTACAACTGTTGCCCTAAAATATGAATTAACTTAATGCCCATGTCGTTAACGTTAAATAATTTAATATATTCTTGTTCTTAAAAGGATCTAGTACTTAATTAAAAAGGAATCAACTGCCCGGATAATGCTAAGCCC
Organism: Napeogenes inachia; assembly: GCA_959347355.1. NCBI lineage: Eukaryota > Metazoa > Arthropoda > Insecta > Lepidoptera > Nymphalidae > Napeogenes > Napeogenes inachia. The sequence continues at coordinate 17,229,212 of OY365797.1, forward strand.
GTACTCGGTGTTTATCTACATTTGTTTTGTATATCCGTAACGATCTCGTTAAATAAAAGTTACTTGTAGTACAAATTGCTATGTTTATTCAATACATAGCTACCTGTTTTTTTTAACTATACTTATGTTACTAAAATACTTTTACTTCTATCAAGACAAATAATTACCAAGATATAATTTATGGTAATAAAATGAGAGGGAACTAAAAAAGCTACTCTTAAAATCCTTTTTTTTTTATTACTTTAGTAAATAATAATGGTATGATAACAAATTAATTTTAGGTATCTGCAGTATTATTTCATATGAATTAATCCAAATAGTATATAAAAATGTATCCATGAAAATAAATATATATACCGCACAACTTTATTTTATGGGCTATGCTATTTAATTTATATTTTAATTTAAATATTTAATTTCACTTCTTGTTATTTTTACCACTACCCTATTCTGAGAAATGAGACTTTTATCGTTAATTATAACCTTATCTACAATTCAAACTTTAAAAATATATCTTGATGAGTACTATTTTAAAACAAGCCACGACCTTATTGCACCTGCAAAATCAAAAGCCTTCAGGCAGCGTTCATTCCAGATAGCAACTAATTAGAAGAACTTCCTTCCCCCTGAAATGTATTGAAATAACTAGGCTAATTAACTATAAATGTTGTTGAAATATATTTTTATGAAGTTAAGATTTTGCTAACGATTCATAGTTTATTTCTTTTATTAACCGTTATTTTACTACTCCATCAGTCCTACTTTAGTTTATTGAATTGAATAAAAATTTAAGAATTTTAGTTTAGGAACGAGTCTTTGCTCAAACACAACACAAGTAAATAAAAAAAAATATACATAGTTAAAAAAATAAAAAAAACACGCTTTAGAAATGAATCCAACCTAAAAATCAAAAAATAATTTGTAATATGAAAATAATGGGCAAAATATAATAAAATTATTGCGGAAAAAGAAAAAAAAAGCATGGAATATAATGTAAAAAAAAAAAAAATTGTTACATAAAATCTCAATGGACAGCACTGACTTTTTTTAGAACTTACTATGATTATGTTTTCGCATATGGTATAGCATTTTCAAATTCTTTAATATTTTCATTATTCAAAAACATAATATTTGGTAAAAATGATTTCGTAGGCATATGCTTTATTACGTATATCTGAATAATATCCTGGCTGTGTGTGGATGTGATTTGTATGTATGTTATTATTTTTAGTTTCATATCGTAGCAATATATGTATAAAATTGCCACGGGAATAGGATACTATAGAATTAACTAAAAGTCTATTATAGGTCTAGATAATTGTAGTTTCTACAAATTACGCGAAAAGCGAAATACACGCGGGCGGCACCGCGGGCGACAGCTAGTCTCAAATAAAATAGATAGGTATCATTTATAACAGAAGGAATGAATTAAGTTCTTTTTTTTTATGCAAACTAGGTTCTATAAATTCTTTAAAAAATGTAATTAAATCAGCTCAGTAATTATAGAGGAACTCGAGGATAGAAAAGATGTTGATGGTATTTTATATTTTGTAGTAGACTCAGTGTTTTTTACGTACTTAAGCAATACTTATTACTTCTATGACCAATACTAACGCACTAGAAATTCTCTACTTATCAAGCCAAATATATAAAAATAATAAAAATAATATTTTTTTTCCTAAGGATAAATTAAATCATTCAAAAGATACGTGCTATTAATAGGTGATAAATATTGAATTATAATATAGCAAAAACATGCCTGTCAAAATGTACTTCAATATAACGTAATTTAAAGTGAATGTTATTTTAGGCATATCCTTCTATATAGACAAACTCGTAACTTTAAAGGAGAACGCGATTCAAGCTGAAAGTGTGGCGGTTACATAAGTAGGAGGTGTTTGCTGTACGGTGAAATAAAATATATTCGCCTCAGTAGGAGCTTCGAATGAAGTCGACGCAAGTACATAGCTCATACTCCAAGTAACTCTAAAACTAGGTTATAAATTGTAGCCTAACATTTAAATAAGACTAAGGATATGTTGAGTACTCTTGAATTACAGGTTTACAATTATGTGAATTATAAAATGTCAGTTATGTATAACTGTATCACTGATGCGTGATACTTTGATAAAAAAAGAAGATCGAATTAAACAAATGTTTCAAAGTTCTAAGGTTTATAACCTTGGTGTTGGCAACAGACGGCTGTGTTTTCTTAGTAATATCAAATATGATTAGGTTCATCAAAGAGATTTGAATAATAAACTTTAACTTACTCTTGTAACTATTATACTAGACAAATCCATAATCGTATAAACAGTTTCTTAAGATAATGAAATCGGAAACTCGGAATACTGTTTCATTAATTTATTTTTATAAAGTGCATAAAATAGGTTAGTGGGAGTTATATAAATAAGGTTGAACAATATTCGCTTTCAAAAACAGTATTATGTTTAAAATAGTATCTAGAATATAAGAAGTAGAGAACAAAATCTTCTAATATTAAAAAAAAACAATTAAATTTTACTGTATTAAGTAAAATTCAGTCTAACAAAGAGTTTTCGGTTATATTATTTTACTTTAACTTTTAAATTTGCTTACTTAGATTAATTAAATGTTTCAATTAATTTCATTTGACAAAGACTTTTATTTTACGATTTAATGCCCGTTAGGTCGTCTGAAATTATTAGGCTTGGTTAAGAAACAACATGGGTCTTTTCTGTAGGTCCTTAGGTCAATGACCTACAGGTCCCAAGTTGCTCTTTCCTTCATCTTGTTCTGGACTCAATGTTCTGACCAAAGCTGAGGTTCGAGGAAATCTCTAAGCATAACAACTGAAACCTACAACTGAACCTAACAAAAAACCTAACAACTGAACTGAACAAAGTATATTTAATAAATATATTTCTCTGTTTGAAATAAAATCTTTATATATAGCAGTGTGGTTTAAAATTATCTAACCTGTAAGATTAGTATTGATTTCCTCTGAAAGCTGAAATTTAGTGACGGCTAAGGTGTAAGCTTTTGTAAAATAAAAAACCGAAAAAAGTGCTTTAAAAAATAAACAAGTTATTATAATACTTTATTGTATAAGATAAACATTCAATCAAAAACCATTCAATATGCTACATAATATGTACATGTTAATAATATGTACATGAAATTTATATTTTTTAAGGAACTATAATTACAAATTTTACTTAGAACATTTTAGTATTCATTTAGTTTAAATTCAATTTAACAAAGCTTTTCACGCTACTCAGATTCTCTTTTTCAGATCTCAGAAATTTCACGTACGGAAACTCCACGGCAAATAAAATAAGTAAACAAAATTGTAAAACTCACGCTATATAACTAAAGTATGGTAGTATGGTTTAATCATGTTTAACTAAAGAATTGCACAAAAATAGAAGTAGATAGAAAAAAGACTAGTTCGATAGTAGGAGTTGTCTCGTTGAACCGTAGGAACAAAATAATGTACCTAAAAGGTTCATTTTTGTGTCAAACTGTTCGATAACTGTTAACTGTTTTTGTATTTAACTAAATACTTTCTTATCGATATAAATATTCTTAACATTTACTGAATTTAATATTTATTTTCAGGGAACAACATTTGCTGCTTTTAAAATTAAATTTAGATTCCAAATTTGACTTTTTGAGTGTATCTTGTAACAAAAGACTTGGCAGGCATGCAGGTTGAATTCATATAATCGATTCATACAGTTAAATATAAACGAACCAATAATTGGTTGGGAAGTTTTATTTTTGAGACCTAATAATGAAACAAAATCACGAAGAATATGACACTGTTGGCAGAAACGTTAACGTCACAATTTTTAAACACATTACAGAGCGTTTTTCTCCTATACAAATAGAAACTGGCAGGGATTTTTACGGTAACTGGGATATCGTATGTGTTTATTTATCTGTCTATATTAACAAAAAAGCTAAACATGCTTATACGTTTATAGATATTTTAAAACAAACATTTATGGATTGGTGAACGTTAATTTTATATTTTTAAGTTGATTACAGTGTCAGGTAGTACAAAGTGATCTCGTTTCGTTTCTCTTTCCTATCACTATACATTTTATAATACTTTATCTCGGGGTAACTTACATCCGATAGTCGGTATCTATAATAATCTATATAAGTATCTAAAATATATTTTTTATATCCACAGATTATTATAAATTGTATTATAAATCTTTTTATATATTTTTATTATTTTTTATTTTACTTTTAGTTTGTATATTTTATATAATAGATATTAATATCGTGTTTGTACAGGCAGCCTTGAAAAATGTGAAAACTTTATCAATGATAAACGTTACATTAGAATACAGTACTCGAACCGAAACTGGCACAGTAAAATTTATTAGTTTAAAATTTTTTACCAGATTAATAGAATTAAAACTTTGAATGCGTTAAAATTTAAAATCAACTTCTACCTAATTTCAAAATGGGAAAAGTAAATTATATTACCAAATCAATTTCCCTTAGCCCTTGGTATTCTTCCTTTTTTTATAAATCCTTACATTGATTGCTCAAATAAGGTAGAAAAGATTGCAAAAATTACACTCGGACATTTTCACACAATGATCTTAAATCACTTGAGCTTAGTGCCTCGATTACAGACAAAGGTTCGGCAAAACCCACATTATGACGGTAGTTGAATAAATATACAGATAAGATGAATTCATAGCATTGGCTTATCAGATTTTTTTTAACAATAGCCAACGAAAATTATGTTATAGAATTAAAGAGCTCGATTCTTAGGATTTAGGGTAAGAGTGAAATATTAAATGATATATAGATAATAATGTTGTACCCTATCAAAGCCAGAAAGTCTGGAAGCTAAGTGTTAGGTTACATTATAGTTAAACGACTATTTAATAATAATTCGTAATGTTTTGATTCGTTTCAATATTTTGATGGTCTCTGTATTGATTCATATAAATTAATGAATTATTGATTTAACTTAAATAATAAGAACCAATCAGGTCTTCTTATTTAAATCATGGTTTTAATGTAACTTACGTAGTGTTGTTTAGGATTGTAACGACAAGTAATTGTTCTTTTTTTATGCTTAAAGTAGTTTATATGACTTAGATTATTATTTATGTGAGGGCATTTGCTTGATTAGTAAAAAGTTGAATAAACTAGAAAAGTGAGAACCGTGAAGACTTCATAATTAAAACCAATATTTAATATCGCGATATTTCAAATTGTTCATTTACAAGTAGTTGTGCTTTTTGTATGTTTGAAGTACTTGATTTAACAATAATTATTATTAATGTGAAGAGGGGAGTTTGTAAAGAATGGTATATATACTTCGTTTAGGGCGACATTCGAGAGAGAAGTTGCTGTATAAAATAGTAGTAAATAAAAGTTCAATGTTAATAGTAAATCCGTCAAACAATTCAATTCGGCGTGGCCCTTATGTAAGAAAATAGTTAAGTAAAGTATATAAAAATGGTTTGATATTGATAAAAACTGTACCCGTGTTTAATATTCGGTTATTTAGATTAGAGATTATTTATTTATAATTATTATTATTTAAAACAGTATTTTAAAAATGCTTTTGTTAAATGTTCTTACTGTGTTATTGAATAAAACCACTTGAAAAATCGGTAAAGTTGCTCTATAGTAAATATATTGTAATATTGTTAATTATGTAGATTAAATGTTAATTAGATTAGATTGTTAATTATGTTAACTAAACATTTTAATTAAACTACTCAATATTAGATATTAGATCAATATTAGATACTTCATAGACATGATGTAAAAACAAGTATCATATCTGAAATTTAAAGTTCCTTCGAGTTGCATAGATAAATAGAGTTGAGGTGAGAGATTAGATGAGAGATGCAAATAGAGTTGTCTAAGATTTTCACGATTAGTAGGGACAAATTTTAATAAAATTATTTTTAAGGTTTTGAATTGCTTTTCAATAGATTTATTTATTTACTTTATTGGGAAATCCAACAGAGCCAACATATTTTCCAAGGTACAATATTATATTTATATTTTAAACTTTAAATTTAACTCGACGTTTGATTGTTTTCCAGAAATCGTATTCACAGGAAGCGAGATTTAAATATCAATCAGCAATTCAATCATTAGTAATCTACATCCAACGGTTTCCATAACTATGGTTCTAAAAGTTGGTACAGGTAAAGTGTCTTATCACTCAGTGTGTGTGTCACAAGTGTCGACTCATTCGAAACCTACACAATACTCTGTACCCATTACAAAAATTTCAAGTATTATCACAATTGTAGAATATTATTAGCCGTTTATAAACTTATTAGTCTGGCTACATGACTTTTGAAGAAATAATATTAAGTTAAAATAAGAGATTTTTAAAGGACCTTAGGACACAATAGATTATAATAACTAAAATTATTCCTCAATAAACCCAATTAAACAGTATCTAGTTTTGGGAGACAGTGTAGATACTGGTTTAAATATTTTTTTTGTGCTTCATAATATTTTATATATATATATATATATATATGATGATATAAATATTAACAAACGAGATAAAATGATATGTATAAAGTAAGTTAAAGAGAAGTTATTGTTATTGTTTTGAAAAAAATATATTTATCGAATTCTCAAAGAAAATACGCTATCTTAATTACTATTCAAAATAATTTTGGGATCAAACTAGTTGCATACATTTTAAAGTGATAGTATAGTTATGTTTTTAGTGAATATAAATAATATAAATGTAATCAAGTATTACAAGTTTTCTAAACATAGAAAAGTAATTCTTATTACTAGGTGGGAAACTTTTTAATAATAACGTAAATATTTGCAGGATCAGAAAAAGTTACAGTGCCCTTATTTCATAAACCAAATAAAAATATTGAGACATTCAACTTGTGGACAACGTCTATTGGAGATTTTGTTTTTTCATGAGATTCTTAAACAGTTAGACAATATTTCAATTAATTTATTCCTGTTTAATATTTGTAAATATTGTAATTAGATAATAAATGCTTATTTTGTAAAAATGATATTATACAAAAATATGTGTTTCGACTATTGTAGAAAATATTTTAATAAATAAAAGTGGAAAACGATGCTATTTTTTATAACACCTTAGAAAATGATCAAGTTCTAACGTGCATAGCCGCCGCTGCGTCACCCCGCCACGCCGCGTCCCGATGCGCGTGGCCTTGGCACATATTTTGACAAGTTGCGTGGCCTCTCTTTGCTCAAGTTTAATGCACGTTCAGAGGCAATAATTAAATTTTGTATGGGAAAAACTAAATTTTTAAATCTATTAATTTTAAAAAGTCGTAGAACAAATGTTGTTAGGATTGATGTAGAGGGGCTGCCTGCAAAAGGTGCTCAACTAATTACAAATAACCCTGTATATGTTACATGTCTCTTAATAAGTAACAATATCGCTATAGAGTAACCTCGTAAATTAAGGTCATCATAAATACCTAATACAATTTAAAACGTAAATGCAGTGGTGACCACATTTAGGGAACCACTTTGCATTAGTAGGTATTTGCAGTTAAGGCTCAGAGCACATCTGACTCCTAAAGTTAGAGACAAAAACACTTAACACAAAAACGCATTATTTAATATAATTTGCTTTGTTTTACTTACTTTTGTTTGTGTACTTTTTTCTCTTATTTTTTTATACTTTTGAGCCACTATTTTTTAAAAGGTTCGTAACGTTCAAAGTTTATAAATAAATATTAAATAATAATAAAGTTAAATTAAATAATAATAAAGGGATAAAAGTTATATATTCTTATATGTTAGGTTCGATATTTTTCCTAGCCTAATGTTCTGCCACGCCAATGCAACTAACTTTCAATGTTAATAAATTTTAAGTGCCGCTGAAGCATATCGAGTCGACACATAATCTTTGTATTTGCAATACTATTTTTGTATTTTTTTTTTGTATAAAAAAAGGTTTTTTAAAAGTGTCTAATCGTTTGAATCCCACAAACATATGTAAGTAGATATATAGTCTAATATTCTATGATCACGATTGTTGCAAAGTGTACTTAGACATACTCAATTTGAATTCTTAAAACAGGTTTGTATAAATTCTAAAAAAAGACTTAAATAATAAACTTAATATTTATTCCTTATTAATTACTTAACCGTATTGTAAAGCTTAGTTTATTATCTATTTGTTTTTGCGTTTCAACATGAAAATAAATAGATTGTCTCAATTCTCAATTGAGGCCTGTGTGACAGCAACGACATTTGAAGATATTAAAATAGCTCTGACTAAGAACAAACTGCAAATTATTAATACCATCAGATTATTGGTTTTTATTAAAACATTGCAATTAAAAATAAACGTTTACAGACATTGGGGACATATATGGAATGGCAGTATACATTTTATATACAGGGAACATCATTTTGTTTCCACCACATACTAGTTCCATTTTATAGTAATTAATCAAAATCTAACAATAGTATGATGTTACTGTACCAAAAGTTTCATAATTTAAAAATAAATATAAAATGAAAAATAAACCGCAACCTCTAAAACTGTTCCATCGCTCCACTAATTGAGCCACCGTTACCAGCCATCGGTTCGTGTAAAATTTAAATAGGTTTACCTTGACTATATTTTTTTTAATAAGTATAGAAAAAAATTAACTGATGCCGGCAGGGATTTCAACCCATGACTTGTGGTAGCCATCTCGTCGCTCTACTGATTGAGTCACCGCTGCCAGCCAGCGATTTATTCAAACTTTGAATAAGCTATATACTCTTCGAAAATATCTATAAACATGTGTAACCATGTAAAGCTTATTTAAATTTATATAATTATAGAATGAAAAATAAACCGATACGGGCCGGGACTCGAACGCGCGAAGATTTTTTTTCTAGCTTATACAATTTTGACGCAAAAATACGAATCTTGTTTTGGAATTGGCTAACAATAAAACAAAAGGAATATTTTATTTATTGGTATTTATTGATTATATGAACATTCCTAGAAATAAATAGTTTGAACTATAAACAAACTATTTATTGAAATTTAATTTCAAGCCACAGTTGTACAAAGCATATATCGTCAAACATAGCTAACCATTAGCATTAGCTTCATTAGTAAAACTGTTATGCTCATAGAGGAGTAAGAGGACCAACTATCTAAACCCACTTTCCTCCTCTATGAAAAGAACGTAATTTCCAACCATTCCTTAAGGGCAACAACACATTCGACATTTTTTTTTCGTGTCCTGTCTTCTATTTTTGTTGTAGGGAATAACAATAAACGTTTTAAAAGTGAATATTACTCCAATAATTAATTTTACTACAATAATAATTAAACAAGTATAAATTTCCTTTTCATTCATTTTTATTTTATTTTTATTTTAGGGATGACAGATACATCAAAGGAGCGATGAAGGCGTCATTTTACAACAATGTTGAAGTTAAGTCTACACTAAGATGGTCTTAAAAGACAGAAACTCTGCTCTCGTGAAGGCCTGCTCCTGCTCGAGATGATTAAAAAGGGTAGGCTTCTACAGCAGTTTTTGTAGAAAAACATTAATAAACTATCAAACTATTAACAAAATATAAAAAAAATATATATGTTTTTATATCTATGTAAGTAATAATAAAAAACAGTGAATTCAAATAATCTAAATAATGAACAGAAATTATATTTTGTATCAACAATTATTGAACATATATTTACCCGGATATAATTACGTAATTTAATCGGAATTTGTCCGATCAGTTCCGCCATGCTTCGAGCTCAGAAATAGGAACCCCGAAATGGGTTCTAAACTAGTCGGGCAAATTCCGATTAATTTCCGTGATTATATCAGGGTTAATATATATATAATAATCATCATGGCTTAGGAAGGTTTAAATTCAAAAACTACTGAACACATACAATTTAGGATATATATGAAAGGAAATATATTATATGTAAGTATGATATTTGAAATATAAAATAAAATTACAATGTGTACCAAAAATATTCGCTAGTTTCTCATGTTCAAATTAAAATTAGTATACCTAACACAATAAGAGTTTTTTTATTATTTACCTGTTTTTTGGAAGTATTGGCATTCAACCTCCCCTTCTGTGATTTATTTTGTATATTGTGCAAGTAAAAACTAAATACATAAACAAATAGAAATCGTTAACAAACGTTTTTTTAACATGAAATTAAAATAATTAAACTTGTGAATAGGTGAATAGGTTGCTAGGGTAATGCGCCTTACCACCTAAGACTACATTCCACTTACCATCAGGTGGAATGTAGTGAAGCATTGCCCTAGATCATATAAAAAAAAAATAATAAAAAAACTTAAATTTGTGATAAGATTAAGATATAAAAACATGTAGTGCAGACCTGCCTCATCGCTACTTGACACAATACGACTTTTCGAAACCGTTCTCATTTCGTTCTTGTTTTGCTGCGGGAGTGGCCGCAGATGTTACTTTGAAAGCAAGGGTTCATCTACGGATTACAATCCTATTGGTTTTCATATTGTGTGTTACAATAGAAATAACCATTTTTTATGAGTATCGTAGCTGAGATTTAAATGATTATGTATAGCAAATAGCGTTTAACCTCAGTCCTCATGTTTTTTTTATTTTACATTAAGATATTCTTTATACGAAGTTTTAAATTAAAAGACCTTTACTTTTTGTATAAAAACTGTTTGATTTGTTTTCTTTTTCAAATCTTTTAAAATAGAAATAGCTTTTAGAAATAGAAACAAAGTGATATTGTCTGCTGTTTAAAATAATCACTAATACTTAACAAAAATAAATGGCAGAGATCAAATAACTTTATTAAAATGTAAACCCTTTTTAGCATAGTCGCAGATTATAATTGGCACTAATTTAAATGAACAGTGACAACAAGTAATGAACTCTTATTTTTTTAAATAAAAAAATATATATAATTGAAATCTGTTATACATGTACTTTTTACGGGTACTATAAAGATTGGGTGGCCTCTAGTGGGTTAATATTTTACGAGTTGTTACACCTGAACCCTCAAACAATAAAATTAAAATTAAACGATAATTTAAGATTATAAACAAAAATTAATAGAAAAATCAACATATGCGATATTGATACTTATATTTATCTACGCATTAATAACTGTATTTTATGGACCTTGATATTTAATTTCTACGAAGTAAATAAACTCAAATTTGTTATTTACCACTAACTTATTCTGAAAAATAAGAACTTTTTTGTAACGTTAGTTGTAACCTTCTTGACAATGCGTTAATTGTAACTTTATTGACAATGCAAATGTAAAAAATATATTCTAGTTAAATATGAATATTAAAAAACAGGTCATGACCTAATTGCACCTGCGAAACCAAAAGGTTCCAGGCAACGTTACTCTAAATGGCAACTGATTAGTACCTACCTAGAACTTCCTTCTCCCTGAAATGTATTGAAATAAGTAGGCTAACTAATTACAAATTTATGAAGTTGAAATTTTGCTAACAATTATAATATTTTACTAAACTTCCATTTTATAATTCTAAGAGTTTTGCTTAAATTTATTGGATTTATTTATTTATTTATTTAATTTATTTATTTAATTTAATTTGAAACAAAATACAAGTATCACATTAACAAGATGCATGTTGACAACTGCAAAAGTTAAAAACTGCGGCGCAGCGCCAACGCCCACTTCATGATGTGTAATATTGCTCCAAAATTATATAATACAAAAACAACGTGTGTGTGTGTGTGTGTGTGTGCGTGGGTACGTGTATGCGTGCGTGCGTGCGTGCGTGCGTGTGTGTGTGTGTGTGTGTGTGTGTGTGTATGTGTGTGTGTGTGTGTGTGTCCAGGTTATTTAGAGAAATTCAAAATCAAAGTCTCGGTTTCTTCATAAGATAGACTTAATAGCCATGAGGTACACTTGGATTTACATTTATATTTGGTTAGGGGATAAATTTCTAATGTTTTATTTATTTTATTATAGAGTGAAGAACTCAGATGGAAGAAATGACGACTTGCTAAAACAGTACGTCGTTGCTCTATGTCACATATTCTATTTGTTCGACGTTCCGATAGCTCAGGATCATAGGGAAGTTGTGAGTGTTTCCGCATTATGGTCGCCAAAATAAAAAGCTGCCTGACTGTCAAAACTTGGCACTGTGAAAAAAGGGTTTTCGTTGAAAAAAGAATGCTTTTATGTGTCATAACTTTCAAAACTGCACGTTGAGCTCTTTCTAGACTTAGTATATGGGTTTTAACAGCACCACCCCATGATGTGATGCAATATGAGAGAACTGACTGCGCGAGTGCATAATAAACAGACTTAAGACATTGAAAGTCAGCAGAATTTCTTAGAGACTTAAAAGCAACAATCAGTTTTCTAACTCTGGAAACCGTACATTTGATGTGTGACTTCCAAGAAAGAGTACAGTCAAGCCACACACCAAGATACTTAATATTAGAGCTATAGTCTATTTTGGGACATTGACAAGAGACGGCATTATAAGTTTGAACACAATTATGGATCCGTAGAGTGAGAGAACCAGATGGAAGATCTTGAGTGCGGTTAGTGAAACATACAAAGCGAGTTTTAGTGTAATTTATCGTTAGAAAATTAATAGTTAGCCATTTGGAAATGGTAGCCAATGCAGTTTCAGCTTTCAAAAAGGTTTCAGACCAAGTTTTACTAGAGATTATTAAAGCCGTATCATCGGCGTACATTATCGTTTTAATATTATCCATTTCCAAATCACACAGCTCGTTTACATAAATAAGAAAGAGAGTAGGGCCAAGAACACTACCTTGTGGGACACCAAAAGTGATTTCCTCCTCAGCGCTTACGTAATCGTTAATTTTTACTACTTGGCATCTACCAGTCAAATAATCCTTCAACAAGTTGAAAGCCACACCCCGGATGCCAATATCATTTAACTTTATAAGCAATGAGGACACAGACACAGTATCAAATGCCTTAGTAATGTCGAGAAAAATACCTAATGTTTTCATCTGTTGATCAAGACATTTAACAATTGTGGTAGTAAGATCAATAACAGCATCTTCAGTTGATTTTCGCGATTTAAAACCGTATTGTTGCGGTGATAAGATGTTAAATTTTTCTAAATAAGCTTGAAGTCTCTTATTTAGAATTTTTTCAAAGATTTTAGATAATGAGCTGAGTACTGATATTGGTCTATAATTGCTAATACAATTCTTATCTCCAGTCTTGTAGATGGGATGTACTACAGCTTTCTTAAAAACTTCAGGAAAAACACCAGAGGTTAGACATAAATTAAATAGGAAATTGAGAATGGGTATGAGAGAGTTTCTAGCTAATTTGATAATTGATACGGGAATATCATCCCAGCCTACAGCGCAGTTATCCTTAAGACCCGAAATGGTTTCGTTTAATTCAATATTGTCTATTGAAAACCATACCAAGGAGCTTGAATTTGTGTGTTTAGACATGAGAAGGGAGGAAGACATACTAGAAGGGTCAGTGAAAGTTGAAGCGTTTGTATTTTTATTAATTTCAGATGCTAAGCGCCTTCCAACATTTGAAAAAAAGCTATTAACAACGTTTACAGACGTAACAGGATTCTGAGCAATGCTGAGCAATTGTTCAGACGTATTTTTTTTAGGTCTGAGGTTAGCTATTTGTTTTATGAGCTTCCAAGTAGCTATGGGGTCATTTTTCTTTTTTTCAAATTCGTTCTGTTCATACTGCCGTTTAACTTTTTTTAATAAATTGTTACAAAAATTACGGTACCTATTAAAAGTTATCTTAATTAAATCATTGTTAGGGTCCCTTTTTAGTTTGGTATAGAGTTTGTCTCGATGCCTGATACATTTCAAGAGTCCAGGTGTTATCCACGGTTTAATAATAAATGTTCGGCTAGATATTTTTGTTATACTTCTATATTTCTTAATAATATTCGAGATGGTTTCGACAAACATCGAGGCGGCAGAATTAGGATCAGTTGAAGAAAGAACCCTAGAAAAATCTGTATTATTTATTTCTTTTACAATAGAGGTGGTGTCCAACTTAACTATACTACCCTTAAAATTTGTTGGATTAGGTTTTGTAGCAGTACAGAAAAATATCGGTGAATGGTCGGTAATATAAGAGTCCAGAATTAAGGAAACAGAGCGATAGCGGGTTTTTATAATTACATGATCCAAACAATTTAATAATCGAGTAGGTATTAGGTGAGCTGGAGTCATGGAGTGTGAGGCTAAAAGATTTAAATAATCATCTGAATGCTGATCAACATTATCGGCAGCAATATTAATGTTAATATCACCGACTAATATAACTGTTGGAAAACTAGATAATGAAGTCAATACATTATCCAAACTGCTTATGAAGGGATTCATATTCGTGTATGATGGAGAACGATAAAGAGCAACAACAGCGATTTTTTGGTTAAATTTAATAAGTACGCAGTTGGCATCTTCAAATTCAGGTAGAGTGACAACAAAATCTAACTCCTCTCTGATATAGGCTACAACCCCATCATTTTGTGTAACGAAATTAGAAGCCGTAGGATTGTAACCTGGTAGTAAAGGTAAAATGGGAGATTTGCTGAGCCAGCATTCTGAAAGGATGATAATGTCAGCTTGTAGTCGAATCCTGTTTAACAAGACCAGAAGGCCTTCAAAATTACATTTAATACTTCGAATGTTTAAGTGAAGGACTTTAAAAGACTCACGAATGTGTTGCGTCTTAACAATAATATCCTCAGGGGTACAAGTATTAGAGTCGGAAAGGGAATAATTTTCGATATCATTCACAACAGTTTTAATGTCATCCATAAACGAACTGTAAAATAAACGAATGAACCATAACAGTCGGTATTGTTATTTTCCTTTGCCACATTAATTTTAGCATCATTAAAAGATACATGAGTTGAAAGAAAATATGGGTATATTTTATATTTCCGAAAAACCTGGTTGTAAAATAAATTTGAAAGTTAGTTTGTGTAGATGTGTTAATGTGTAAGTGTGAGTGTGTGTATGCGAAATAGGGGTTTAAGCGTATGTTTACATCACAAGTTACGTTATTAAAATTTAAGTACATAACAATAGTAAAATGATAATTAAAAGATAGTTCCAAACATAACATACAAAACAAAAAAGAATTTATAAAAAGAACTGAACAATAATTATAATAATAATAGTAATTGTAATATAATATTGGTATTTCCGAGGTGAATAGTCATATTTTATTTGAAAGGTGACTTAAGTCGCTATCATTATTTATCCTGATCAGTGTACCGCCGTCCTTTTTACGCAGAAATATTTTACCATTTGAGACCCAACAAAATCTGTAATTATTTGCCTTTGCATATTCCCGTGAGTGAAAGAATAGTTTTTTCAGTTTTGAGGTAAGGTTTTCTGAGATAAATATTGGTTTTGTTGATCCAGACAATTTTAAAGTTTCGGTGGTTAGTTTACCGCTTTCTTTTATGTATTTCTTATAAGAGCTGATAATTTTTTCTTTCGTTCTTACTGTGGTGAAATTGACAATAGCAGTTTTACGTTCTGGATCCTTAGACTTAATTTTGAATGCGTCTTTAATTTCAGATGATTGAATCTCCAAATTAAGTACTTTTCCTATATCCATAAGTGTATTTACTAATGATGATTTAGTGTCAGATTGTAGGGTTGGCAAATTTCTTATTTCCAGGCAAGTAGATCTTGAATCACGCTCAAAACTTTCCACTTTTTCTTCTAATCGAAGTAAATGTTGTTGTTGCTCAGTCTTTTCTTTCTCTAACTTGTTTACCTGAATTTGAAGAATATCTAATGCGTTAGCTAGAAAATCTACAGAAGAACGTATATCTTCAACCGCTTCAAACAGCTTGTCATATCTTTGATTTTGTTGGTCTTGAAACTCCTTCATCATATGTTTCATTTCAGCCATAAAATTAATCAAATTACCTTCATCGCTATCTATGCGATTACTTTTAATACGCTGTGTAATATTAGTTAAGTCGCTGTTTTTAGGCGCACAATGCGATGTTTGCAGCTGAGGAGTTGGCGGAGTACGTTTAGGAGGCATAATTATTTAGATTACAAGTTGTAAACAAAGACTAAATTAACTAAATAGCGATTAAATTAAAATGTTATCAATATAAATTAATACAAATAATAATAATAACTTTGGCCAATATTATATACTAAAAAAACCAGCACTTTAACAAAAGTTACACAAAAAAATAATTAAAAATATATATAAAAATAAACTACTTTTTGCTGGGATTAGAACACCGGTCTGTTTTTAAGAGTGATCGTAGTGTCTACCGCCTAACAGATACGCTACCGCACGTTTTAACACTAATGCTCAAATAGTCTTACATATGTCAAGGAGTCAATAATGCGGCACAGAAAGTTCATTGACCGATGAACTTGTTTCTTGTCACGGCTTAGTCACTGCACTTCATCAGCTAGATCACTTAACGATTTTGAATATTGAATATATTTCTTAATATCACTTCTGTCAATAATTTCACAAATGACTTGTTTTGAATTATCTTAAAACTATGTAGAAATCCAGATATGATTGGTTCTTAACAAAATTTCTACTCAAAACAGCACTTTTAAAATTAAATATACAGAGCACAAAGAAACACGACTGATTCAGCAGGGCGCAGGTGGGGGGGATTATGTATAGCAAGATTTTATTAAACTAAAATCATTTTTTTTTATTAAAATTTAAGAATCTTAGTTTCAGAGCAATCATTTATATGTGACATTGAACGCTTAAACAATATTTATTATAACAATATATTTTATTCCTGAGGTAAAATAAACCACCCAAAAGGTACTTGTGCTGTTAGTAGACGGAAAAGGTTAGATTATAATATAACAAAAACATTCATTTCCTAATCTAATTCAATGTAAAATTATTTAAATTGAATGTTAATTTATCTGTAGCATTCTAGATAGACAAACTCGTAACAAATATGAACGAGAACGCTAATGAAGCTCAAAGTTTCATAAGTGGGAGGTGCTTACTACACTGTGAAATAAAATGTATTCGCATCAGCAGGAGTTGCCGATAAAGTTAACATAGGTACCAAACTCCAAAATTCAAGTGCCTATAAACTTTCATACTAGCTTATAAATTGTAGCCTAACATTTAAGTAAGATAAAGGATATATTGAGTACTTTTGAATTAGTTTTGAAGTATTTTATTCATAGGTAACAGTTCAATATGAAACAGAAAAGTGTATTAAACATATCCAAGTTTGTAGGTTATAACATAGGTGTTGGGAACGGACGAGTATGTTATCTTGTTAATATCAAATTTAATAAGGTTTATCAAAATAATTTGAATAATAAACTAATGATTAAGTTAATACTCACTGTTGTTCCTATAACATATTAAATAAACAAATCATGAAACGTATAAACAGTTTGTAAATATAATGAAATCGGAAACTCGGAGTAGGTACTGTTTCATTAATTTACTCTTAGAGAGTAGATAAAATAGGTTAATGAGAGTTATATAAATACGGTTGTACAATACATCGAATGCTTTCGAACACAATATTACAATTAAAATATGATAATAAGAGAGCAAAGCCTTCCATTATTTTAAAATGAGAATTAGGTGTCACTGTATCAAGTAACTTTCACTATTTTATTATTAAATTGATTAAGGATTCTAATTTATAAAATTTGATCATGATTTTTTTTCATGACCTAACTCGAGAGATCGTTTAAAATGATAGGCTTTGTTTAAGCAACAATATGAGTTAACGAAGCATAACAGAATTTATTTTGGTGCTTTAAAATGTTAGAGTTATTAATATCTTAACATTTTAGTTGTTAAATTCAATTATTTTTAGCTGTTCATAAAACGTAGGAATTCCGAAAAACAGATACTACAAATTATTTGACACTAGCACAGACTGCATAAAGAGGCACAAAAGTATGATAAATATGTATATTAACAGATGCTTTAAAATATTGTTATTTAAAATAACATTTTAACAATATGCTACGTTCTAATGCTCCATTAATTTTTGAATGATAAGAAGCATAGATATTTTTTGAATTTTCGAATTTCAGTCAGTTGTTTAAAAAGCTCAAATGTAAAAACTTCAAAAGTATAAACCATTTTAGGGAAACCAAATAAGAAGTTGAATTAAACATCTTACGATTTTATCCGTGAAGAGAGTCTCAACAGCATAGGTGTTCAAAATTTGTAATAACGTTATTAAATTCTACTTCCACTTTTGTAGACTAGCTTCTAGTAAACGGCCAATAACATCGAAGACTAATCTTTCAAATTGTTATGTGCTAATGGAAATTAGCCCATGGAAGGTTTATTGGAAAAAAAGAAAGATTTATTAGTTTGACACATTTTACAAATTGTTCGACATTAGTTCGCATACTTTTCCAATAAATTAAAACAGAGATTCCTTTTAACATTTTTAAACTTCAAGTGGACCGAAAATTGTAGAACCGTATATGCTTTATATATTTAATTTTAGCTAAAGTCCTACAACAAAATGTTATTAAAATATAAATGGATTTTGAAATTAGTTCCATGAAAAACAAATGATATTGTTATTGGAACGTAGTTCCTTATTGATTTTTATGTTATTTAAATTACTCACAGATATTGAAAAATCAGATACATTTAATTCCTTATATTTTTCTTTGACTAAATGCAAACTTTAATAATGCTCTATTTGAGTATCATCAAATTATCTTAAATCAAGTATTATAAAAATAGTTATTTTGAATTATTTTTAAAATGCTGTTCTTTGTACGTATGTATACGTTTGTATACTCGTGTAAGTAGACTCGATTATTCTAGTTCTAGTTTGTTGAAATACATAACATACAATAACATTTTTATAATTCCATAAAATCATATTTTTAAAGATAAAATATATTCAAAAGAATCATAGCAAGCCCCAAATTCGTTAACATAGTGTTAGTCATATTAATTTATAATAATTTAAATGGTAAATACATTGGAATTTATATGCTTTAGTTCATAAGTTTAACAGTAGCGCCACCTAATTAATTATGGAATGCTATTTAGTATTTACTGTTAAATGTTTTAAGAATTAGAAGCAAAGGATATTTTAACATAATGTTTAATCTCTTATTAATTATTAGAACTTATTATAAAGTATAAATAATAGTATCTGTAAGTTGGTTATGAAATTTAAATTACCCTTACCTAAATATTTTAGTGTTAAAATATTATAAAACGAGTTGTAAGAGCTCTCGCCCATTCTGTTACAAATGGTTGGATATTAGACATTGAAGTGCAAGTACTATGTATTACTGAAACAAGTCTTAACAATAGATACTCGGGTTTCGTTCGTTCCTGTAAATACTAATAATAATGAAAAATCTATCTCTACAATGGATATTTCAATTATTTCTTCGTCAAAGAGACTCACAATATCATTGCATTCCTTAAATTAATAAATAATTGTTGATAAGTATTATTCTACTAATATTCTGCTCAATGGAAGCAGTAGTCTTATTAACCAAAAATTTGGGCGAGTATTTCTCGCGACTTCGACATGTGTATTAGACATTGTAAGAACGGGACTATGTATATAAATATTGCGTTTTTAAGTAAAACCACTTTCATTGTTTTATTGTTACCTGTTATTTGAAACATTATTTATTTTTATGTGTTTATTCTTTGTGAACATAACCGAAAAATGGACATTTTATCGCCAGTTATAAAATGTTATATATGATAGCCCCAGTGATGGCAAAACGATAAGACCGTCATTTATATTTCACCTTTATATTGTACAGAGTCAAAACCTCACTTTTATAACACAAAGTGACTAATTTTACGTTGAATTCGCCATTCTTTCTAAAAACAAATTTGTCACCATTGAAGTAAACTAACGAGACTGCGTTTTCTTTTTTATTCAGTAATAAATTTACTAACTTTAATTAAAACATTATAGCTATCCACGATATTTATGTTAATTAAGAGCATTTATTAATGCAACGAATGAGTCAACATTTTGACTATGTTGAGCAATGAGCAAACATAGCTACAAACTGGTTAACTGACAAATAATCAACAAATAATCGTATTTTTTTTAAGTCAAGTCTAATTATTTTTCAAGATTGTTCCTTAGAACCTATTATTATAATTAGATACATAAACTGAATAATATTATTAAAATTTTCTCAATTTTTCATTTGATAATTCTATATATTTCTTATCCTATAAATTATAAAATTTTTAATGAACAATAGGTACTCAGATTTCAGTTATAATGTTCGTGTTTGTTATGCTAAAATTGGCATCTTGAATTCTACTTTGTGATATTTGTTATACAATTATCTAATATTTTTAGTTTGTAAATATGGTTTGTTTTCTAAATAATATGAATTACAAATAGAATAGTATGAGGTACATTTTTTTCAAACTAATAACTTCAATTGTAATGTAAACTTTTAAATGATACATTTTTTATTAGGTTATAATTGGCTACAAATAAAATTAATTATATTTGCACCATATTAATATACATAAACAATTTTTTTTAGCACATACTTAATAGCCAATATTTAATTACATACATTTACATGATTTTGTTATTTGTATATATTTGTAATAATTTAAGGTTGTCCGAACAGTATAAAACATTTTTTTTTTTTTATAACTTATATAACATAAATATTTGGATTCTAGTTAACATCGAAAACCAACGAAGTTTAAACAAATTAATCCCTGTGGCTCTCAATGAAGAAATTACCCGAGATTTACATAAAGGACAGGCGGGATCATCTTGCCTTGAAACTTGCAACTTGCCCGGAGGTTTGTGTACACAGCAGCCTTATAATTATTAAACCATGCTCAGTTTGGATCACTACTCGTAGGGTTTTCTACGTCAACATCTTATTTTAATAAACCACTAGACTTTATTTAGACAACATTCATTTATCACTTACAATGGTATTCCAAGAACTAATTCTACAAGGCAGTCTATTATCAGCACGTAATTTACTATTTTGTACAGAACCTCGTTATCTGAAGTAAACTGTACAGTGTAATGTTATATAAAGATTAATCGATCAATTTAAAAAAATAATAACAACAAAAGCAAAATTGAATATTTATATAAAAAAGAACCTTAAAAATTTAAAGGTTAAAATTTTTATTTATTAAAATTAAAGAAAACAAAAGGGGTTTTTTTTACATATTATTAAAAAAATAATAATTTAACATATATTATATTATTTATACATAATTTGCTTGAATCGTCCCGGGTAAAAATAAAATCATTCCTGTAATTTACTAAACTTAGTAGAATTTCACTTTTTTCAATAAAAGTTTTACAAATTAACATATTCGTTACGTTTCGTATAAGTAATTGTGCAATTGAGAACCAAAGCATATCAAAATTAAAAAAATGTAAGTAAAACTTAAAGTACTATTTTTATTTTCTAGTAATCTTTTTTTTAAATTGAATAAAATTCAAAAAACATTGAGTTCGAAGTGAAATTTTTAAATATTTACTTTCTATAATTGTTTAAAATTTAAGATTATCCTAACATGGCCATACATGTTGATAGATATTTTAAAACACTTATTTTGGTTGTGGCATCTTTTCAAAAGTTAATCTTTACTGCAAAATTAGAAACATTGGTAAGGATTTTTTAAAGAATCCTAATCGATGTCACTATCGTTCCGATGTAGACGATCCCGATTAGAATGCTTTATTCACCAAAGCGGGTATCGATTAAACAACACAGTGGAGATTGGCGTTGATAAATTGATATTCTGTGAGAGACCTCAGAGAAGGTTCTCTGTATAAAAAAGCACCATTAAATAATTGCTTTAAAAAAAATGTCAGTGCCGCAAAAGGATCCACGAACATACATGTAATGGACGACACAAAATGCACCTAGATTCAGAATAACAACTTCTAGCTTTTTTTTAGGAGTTTCTGGTTACTTATTAAAGTAATTATTCTCAAATTTATTTAGTAATCAGTTTACGTATATACAAAGATCCAGAACCTATTTTAAATCTCTAGATAAATTAAAAAAAACAAAGATTTGTATTCTAATTACGAAAAAAAAAAGTTTCGATATAAATTACATTAACAGACGTAAATTGATAAATAATAAATTATAAGCAAAGAATTTATTTTAGTGAATATATTCTAAAGTATCCCAATGTAAGTTAAATGTTATTACATCAACAGAGTTCTAGATATACAAACGAGTAAAAAGTAGAAATAAGTAAGCGACTCAAAGTTCAGAGTGCGGCGCACACATAAGAGGGAGGCATTTGCTGCACTATGAAATAAAGTTTAAATCGCATCGGCAGGAGTTTTCAATAAAGTCAACATCAGTACCAAACTTTAACTGCCTACTAACTTTGAAACTAGCTTAAATATTGTGGGTTAATATTATAGTAAAGTTTCTAAGGCCTACTAAAATTATTTTATTTCTAATAAATCGTTAGAAATATTTTAACTATAGAGTTCTGTGTAATGTAATAGACACGTAGCAGTTTTTTTAATTTAATTTTGTCACCTTATCCTTTTATGATTTATGCAGAAGATATTAAGGTATACAAAAGATATATCAATATGTTTATGTCACACATACATCATTATAATCAAGTAAATTGAAACATTTTTATATTAAATTTTCATTTACCGAATTCATTTTCATCTTAAAAGTTCACACACGGAACTCCGCCAATGAGTATGAAAACTAGAATGGCAACTACCTGAGAACAATTTATAGAACTGGAACTAATTATCACACTAAGAGCAAAGTTAAACAGACAAAAACTGTACAGTCGAAAGAAACTAAGAGCGTCCTCTCGTAGTATCTGAACAAGAAAATTTTATTGGTATTTTTTTATGCCTATTTTATTCTTTTTTTGAATTAAACTAAATTAAATAAACTCTACCGGACGTCACGTAATTTGTTACACAAAAGAAAATACAACACACACCACTTTAAATCAAATGAAATTAAATAAAAAAAAAAACATAAAAAAATAGTAACTGGGACATCCAAAACGATTAACCACTCATATTTTGCTGGAATATATGACTCCAGCGCTGTTTTTTAGTGGCCTCCATGCCATGAGCTAACCAATACCAGTGACAATTAGCTTAATAAAATTATTTGAAAAAAGGGACAACATCAATCTTAACAAAAACTATAAGACAATTAATAAAGAGACATTGGAGTAGAGAGCATATAGGATATTATTTAAAATATATATTTAGTTAAAATAAATTCTCTGATTTAAAAATACAAAGATTAAAATTAAACTTTTCTTTGGGGTCACTGCATGGTAAGATCGGATTAAAAATGACAAAAACACTCGACTGAACTAGCTTCTATCGTGTAGGAGATCAAGTAGCAGCCACTGAAGTGTGCATTTTCAGGTCACAGTACAAATAATACTTATATCATATAATACAAATATATGATAATATTACATTTATAATATAGACATAGTAATAAAAAATAAACTTGAAAATATTAAATATCAGATTAACCCAGATAAAGCATTTTTAACTTTTAAATAAATATATACATAGAATGTAGAACAATTTATTAAAAAAAAAATAATAATAATAAATAAGCTTAATGTGTCTATATATATTAAAAGATATTTTCAAACACTAATTTCAATAATGACACCTTTGAAATATTTATATATATTTAAACTTCAATTTAGGAACATTGAAAAAGACTTTTTGAAATAGGCCTAATCGATGTCACCGCCGCCGCGCCGTCCTGAAAAGACAATCATCTATAGTCTATACAATGATTAGTTCACCGAGACGACTACGAATACGGTAGCTCAATTGGTAGAGAAACGGAACGGAATAACAGAGGACACGGGTTCAATTTAATGACCATTCAATTTAATAGCGGTTCGAAGATGCAATTTAATATCTTTATATAAAAATTATATACAGCGTTTAAATGCTAACTTACTTTTAAATTATTTATTTATCTGTGTTTCTCATGCTTCTAGGTTTGCAACGACAAAAAAAATCTAGGTACTTTTCATTAACAAATATGAGTAAGTATCTATAAAAAACAATGTTTTCGAAAATTCTAATTAACAAATCTCAAAATTGGATATATGTAACATTATGACAGTTAAATTTAAGCATTTAGATATTTTATGGTGCATTTTAAATTTAACATTAGTTATTCTTAAAAAAATACTCTGGTCTTGATAATCATGTTACCCCCAAGGATAATAAATATTATATTCTTTGTAATTTTAGGTAAGAATTCTTAGACCTCACAACAGATAGTAAAATAGAGTGCAGAAATACCTCATATTAATATGTAACCATACGACTTTTCGAAAACTTTAACATTTCGTTATTGTTTCGTTGCTGGGAAGGCCGCAGATGTTTCTTTGAAAGCGACGCGACGGTTCAACGGATTAGTATCCGTTATGTTTTCATATTGTGTACTATAAGCAACCTTTTTCATAGTGGTATTGTTGCTGTAATTTAAACATTTATATCTTTATAAATTCAGCTAACAGTCCGATTTAATTGCGTACATGTTGTTGTATTTATTCTTTAAGTCTTTACATTATGATATAACCCAACACTCCACTTTATAAAAAGTTGTAATTTAACTTTGGCTTTTTGCAACATTTGAAGTTAAAAGGACTTTTAAGTTCAAACATTTTTTTTTATGAAATCTAATATTCATGAAAATCTCGTACATAATAACGGGACACCTGCCTGAAATTCGATATTGTTTTTAATTGACAGAATTTATTATTAACATCTTAATTATTTATTATTAACATCATAATTATTTTTAACATCATAATTATTTTTAACATCATAATTATTTTTAACATCATAAATATTTTTAACTCCTTAATTATTTTTAACTTAAAATGAATTTATTATTAACATCATGATTATCCTTATATATTTTTTTCAAGTAGTTCACTAATAGGCTTTGTGAACTACTTATGTCACAGTTGAGTTTTTTGTTGATAGTTTACATATTTGTAAAAACCTCTGACAAGGATAATACAACGAGTGTTATATAATAAAAAAAAATATTAAAAATTAAAAAACCCCCGATACAAAATACCTCTAGAAAGAATAAAAATAATATTAATATGTACTTATTAAAGTAGTGGCGTTGGGCGTAAATGACCATATGCTATATTTTATAATCATCATCATCACTAATATTATAAAGAGTAAAGATTTGATCGTTTGTTTGTTTGAATTGAATAGGCTCTGAAATTACTGAAGCAATTTAATAAAATATTTTAAATTTAAAATCCTTCATTATCCCTCTGATGAACATAAGCTATATTTAATAAGAGAAAAAATAAGGATACGCGTGAAAATTTCGACAACGTTATAATATTATTCTCCAATCAGTACATAATAATTTTATTCCAATCAGTACATAATAATATTATTTTTATTATTTTTAGAGGTTTTTTTGTATCGGGAGTTTTTTAAAATTTTAATGTAATTAACAGTTAATAACACAGCACTTTAAAACATAATTTTAGAAGTTTTTGCGGTTGTAGACCAAAACATCGAGTCGCCGGCAAAGTTACCACCCATCGGGCAAAATCGTGCTGTCAACCTGGTCGTGTTACGTCACTTTGCTCGATGAAGTCGTTTATGGAAAATGGGTCTGAACACTTACGGTGCGTTGGCCAGCCGTTTTGACGTCGAGTTGGTGTTTGTTTGTTCGGATGTCTAGTCACACAAGCACTAGCACAATTTTTGCTCACGTGATTGAGTCTGAACGACCTCTGTATCCAGCGTCTTAACTTAACTTTTTCTTTCCTATGGGTTTTAGTAGACACAGGAAACGAAAAAAAACTTGTATTCCTGTGTCTACCGCTCGCACAGCAGCGATCAGGAGGCAACTAGATTGTTTGAATATCTCGGTGAGGCTACTAATATGGCTCTGCATCAGTACCCTTCATATTCCCCATCAGCTCTCGAACGAGGCGAGTATGAAAATACAAGTCAGCAAATTGGTATGAGATGCTGCCCTTTTTTGCGTATTATCCTTGGTTTCAGGTCTGCTTCTCTTGTTTGGATCCGTCAAAATGTGCGGATGCTACAATCGGTACTGTGCTTCAGGCAATGGAGTATTTTATTCCTTTTTGCTGATGTACCCCTCGTTGACAAAGCTTCCCCAATTGTTTAATGCCGAATATGGTCATGCTGAAGACCGAAACACATTCGGCATACCTCATTGGGGCTGATGCTCTAAGCCGCAAAGCTCCGGATGTAAGTTTAAAGAAGAGAGTCTTTAATCAAGCTGCCAAATTCTACCAAAATCCATTGCGGAAGACTCGTCTAGATCAAATCACTAAGAACGGAGAAAAGCTCTCTGTCAGACCAACTAGCAGTCGAGCTTTCTGGTCTCTTGCCAAATCGATTGAATCGAACTTCTGCCAACCCTCACTGTCTGCTCTACTGAAAAGAGATAAAGATGGAAAGACATAAAAAGTCGCGACACACGGGCAATTTTTGGGTATATACCCAGATATTATAGACGATCTACAAACGAATAAATAACGGATACGACAAATACACGCAGATTCGGAATAACAACTTCTAGGTATTATGTTAACGTTTCATTTTATTAATAAAACTTACTATTTCTTATGATTTTAGTGTAAGTAATTAAAAGAAAAATATTTTTCAAAAACAAATATTTTTCAAAAACTTCTTTAAAATATTAAAAAAAACTTAACCTAACTTTAATATAACTGACTAATTAATTACGTTACTGACATTACTTGATTGTTAATTTAATTACTCTTATAAAAACTTTAATTATTATTTTCCTTAAACTGTTCAATCTGTTTTCAACCCGTCACCAGTTACTGACACTCAATAATTTCTCGAAGTTTTGAACTCATAACTTTCAGCTCTTATTAATTAATTATAAAAAAATACTCCTCCTTCATTGTACTCATCCGAAATTTGTGCAGGTTTTTCTGCTAGTAAATATTCTACATAATGAACAATGTTTGTAATTTTTTATGATCTGCGGTTACAAAATACATATTATTACTAAATTACAAAGAACATTCCGTAATGCTTTTATTTTGTATGTACCTTATATAACAGCTCGTCACTCGCTTTTATTCGTGGCTGTGCTCGTATTTAAACAATAACAGTTTATTTTGTTTTATTGTTGTAAATACCAGACACACTAACAAAAAGGTATAGTTTATTTTTAATCAGATAGTAAAGTATTCATGTTTATAGAGCTTAGTTCACGAAAACTAAAAATTCAAAACCTGTTTTTTTTTTTTTTCGTTAGAAAAATGCATTACGCATCATCCCTGCGGCCAGGTAGGTGATGACCGAAGGGGTATGTGGGACTAGCCGGCAGCATAGAAAAAAAAATATCCCTATTCAATTTATTTAGCACAAACATCCAAATTGTTTGGATGACAATAAATAACGATGGAATGACGATAAAAATTTACCAAGTATACGATTTTAGGAGACGTAAAATATTGAATAATAATATAACTGAACAAAAACATACATTTTAGTCAATCTATTTCAAAGGATGCTCATTGCTCATCGATTTTGTTAATATGCTTTTCGATATACAAACTAGTAAAAGTCGAAGCAGTTAAGCGATTCAAGTTCAACGCAAACATAATTGAACATCTATTACACCTGAAACAAATAATTTATTTAGTTTTAAACTCAATATTAAGTGGTTCAATGAATGAACTAATTAATACACATCCAATAAATCACATCTTAATATTATCAACCACTTTAATTATGTTACTCGTATTGGATTAAGAAATCATTTAAACGAATAATAGCAAGGTATCTAGATTTGTGCCTTAATTTCCTCAGTAAGTAAGGTTCCTGCCTCAATAAGGTTTCTCATAATTGAGACGAAGCTCGCCCTGAGGCGCGGTTTTAACGAGCCTCGCATCTTGCATACCGAATATGCCTTACACTATCTACCCTCCTATCTGTTACCAAATTACCAACAAGGCTGTCAAAAAGTAAGTGCCTACAAGTTATTCTACTGTTGTATGTTTTGTTATGCTAGGTACTTGTGTTCATAAAAAAAAATACGTTTTCCATCTATGTGAACCAAAGGATTCAAAACAAGATCTCCAGTGGCAATTACGTAATCACGCTATTACCTATGGTATGTCATAGACAAATCCACGTGCAAAAGTTAGTATTTCTATAGAATATGTATTATTCTGGTACATAAGTTACAATATTGCCAAGTGTAGACAACACTACTTTGCATTTAATTTCTGAATACAAAAAATATATTTCTTGTAGCATTTAGTTGTTTTTTTTAATAATATAAAATTAATCTATTTTTTATAAATGTTACATAAACGAAATATTATTATTAAATTTAATAATTATTGAATAAATGAAAACTATATTAGAATGCATTGGAAAAGTAATATATTTTTGTCGTCAAAATAAAATTATTTTAAGAAAAACTTTTTATACCAAATTCATTGTTAATTATTTTTGCTAGATAAAAAAAACTTTAAAACTTTTCAAATATACTTAATTAGCCAAGTCAAGTATTATTTTGTAAATAATTTGATGTCTTATATAATTGATGAATGTTACGAATTAGGGTGTATCTTAACATAATCGATAGGTACCTTATTTGCTACAACGACAGATTTTGTATCAACAATTTTAACGTAAAAAAAAATATGAAAATTGTTCTTGTTTATATGACCTTATGAAAAGTAAGTATCCATTTAATACGATGTTTTGAAAAATATTAAATAACTAATATTAAGATAATATATAAGTTGCTATTATTTATAATAGTTAATTCGATCACTTAATATTATATTGAAAGTTTCATATCATTAAACATTTTACGAAGTTTAAATTTCGTGTAAATTGTTTTATCTTTAAGGAGTTCTATCTGTATTTTGAAATAAAGGTAAGTACAGCTAGTACAATAGAGTGCATATCTGCCTCTTCGCAACTTGCCACAATACGGCTTTCCCATTTCGTTTTTGTTTCGTCGTCGGGAAGGCCGCAGATGTTCTTTGAAAGCTACGGCTCATCTACGGATTAGTATCTGTTAGGTTTTCATATTGTTTTGTTCTACAAGCAACCATTTTCTTATAACTATCGTTGCACGATAACGTTTATATATTTTTTCACGTTTGGTTAACAGTCAAATTTCATTTCAAGATTTTACAATTCAAATAACTGTCCTATTGCATTAGGTAATATTTCACAGGAAATTGTATTAATCTTAGAAAGCCTAAATAAGGGAGCCTATGCTTAGAAAAGGTTTCGCTTGAACTATAAATTCTTTCCGTTATCAGATAATATTGCAATAAAAAGAAATATCGCGCCTATCCTTTGAAAGTTTGGATGGGACCTAGTTCTTTCACAATATGCGATTCCTTCACGAAATTGACCAAAACAATATATTTTTTACGTGGCGAATTAAAATAAATCAATTCTTTAATTCTGAAAATGGTTCGATTGAAATGTATGAATGAAATGAGACTGTTGTCTTACCATATCATTATAAAACATTTCATGAGCCATCATAAGCCATGTGTATATTGTATGCCTTATATTAAGTAACAAATATATATGTTAAAACGTAAATGCAGCATTTGACGTAATTGAGTAACCGCGCTGCATCATTAAGTAATTGCAGCTGCGGCGCAGAGCACACCTCACGCCTACAGTTAGGACCAAACACACTTACTTACATAAAGTATTTTAATGTTGTACACCTCTTTTCGTTCAACTTATTAAGGAGTTAATGAACGTTTTGTATCGATATCTTACTTTTCATCCACCATTCTAAGTGAGTTTTGATGATGTTTTAAAAAAAAATAAAAAAGTAAATTGTGAATATCAAATTTAACAAAAAAGTAAAACAAGTTTTTAAGTTAACGACATTTCTTTTAGGAGTGTAATGTCTGCCTAACCCATTTGATTATTTTCCCAGCCACGCGTACAAGTTGCGCCGCGCCGGTGCAACAGACGTTCAAAACTTATAAATGTTCAAAACCTGTACAAATAAATATGTTGAAATTTCTGTAATAATAAAAAAAAGGTAGTAAAATGAGATGTTGAATAATATCTACTTAGTACTCCATAAATTCAAAAAACTGTATTATAAAAATCTTTATAAAATTTAAGGATCAATTTTTATCCACAATTATTTATCCACATTAAATCTCTCTTTTTATTTTCACTAAGTTCTTGTTTTCCGGAGTATGCTTTTTCTAGTCTCAGTTCGAACAAAATTTTCATTTTTTTTCTCTTGTTTCTGACACATATTTTGGTAAATTCATTGTCTTTATAAGATGTTTTCACGAAAAAAGCGAAAGGTTCACTTTTTTCGCACTTTATAATTTTTATATCATTCCAACTTAAACATTTTTTGTCTTCAGTTTTATTAAAGTTATATCCCCAGTCTTCTTGAAGTTTTTTCAGGTCAAAAAAAGAATAATAAGTACCTACATTCATGAACAAAAAAATTTTGTCCGGACTTTTTGGCATTTTTAATCATGGTTATATATTGATGGGGACTATAAATTGGTCCTGATTTTAGATTCTTTTTTATTTCTTTTTCTTTTAGGCTATGTATATTATCCCCCTCATTTTGTGTGTGCCCCTTAACCAAAAATTTATGTGTTATTGATGTAATATTCAAATGAGTTACTGCATAGAGATAGCTTGTCACTATTTATTTTTATTTTGACCAGTGCAATTATCTGAATATAAAATTAAATTAAGATTATCACTGTTTTCACTTAGTCTTGATTCTCGGCAAATGTTTTTGAAACAATCTAATAAGCAGGAGCCTATCTCGTTAGCGCCGGGCTAAGCATCAGTTTCATTCCAAAAATAAGAGTGAACATCCGAATAGGCATCTTTCATTTGGCCGTCAACCTTTTGATTCAAAAGTGTGACGGTAAAATTATAACTGTTTAACTTCGATTTATAGTAGAATGCTGATGGGTTGCCTTTTGGCGACTATAAAACAGCCTATATATCGAATACAAGTACTTTGTTTTTATCATTTATTTTGCAACGGTCATTGTATTTTTCTTGCCGGCTTAACGTTTTTTCTTCTAAGTGAGCATAATACCATATTATGGTACTCCGCATGCGACAAAAAAATATTTTACCCCTGAATTTTTGGTAATAAGCAAAAGGATTAGGGTTATAGTATAAAAGCAAGTTAAAAAAATTGTGATGTTAGGGAATTGGATGGATATAAATTGATTAAAAAAGACGTACAAGACAATGTTATTTGATACTTAGAATTTTAATGAAAGAGTACATGAAACAGAGCTTTTGGATATAAAAAAAGACGAAGAGAAATTATTCAGCAAGTTTGCAATAAATAAAACAAAAAATCTACAATCCTAATTATTAATCTCCAAAGTCTGAAAAAATTTAAACCAAGAGGTAAACAAAATAAAACAATTTAGATGAGAACAAAAACTGAACGGAAGGAATTGTCTGGACGAATTTATTACGGGCATCATATTTATTGAGATGGAGCTTATATCATAACAATAAATTAAACCGATATTAATTCAGTAACTTTTGCAATGAGATGTGATGAACACCCATTTAAATAATTTTTGGTATTCCAAGTACAAATTTAGTTTCCTTACTATTTTCTGGTATATTTGTATATAATTTCACCGTAGGGAAAGAGAGCTGAAGTTCATACTTGTAAAATATTATGCAATTTCTTTAACATTAGGTATAATGCGGGTTGCAGACCGAAAGCTAAGCTAAGTAAGGTTAGTTTAGCTAGCACAGCGGACGCAGTTTTTCATATTGTGTGCATAGTTTACAGTCTACGCTCAAGTTATCAGTTTATTGCTGCCAGAGGACAAAGCAATGTCGGGTCATCAAATTAACCTTTGCTCACCGGAAGTCATGTACAGGCTTATCTGAACTACGTTCGAACACCTCCGGCGCTGACGTTACTAAAAAGCAAGCTTAGTATAAGAACTTAGTTATTTTGGTCTTATAAAATACAATAACAAATTTTATAAAATTAATATGTCTGTAAATTACAACTACTATTTACAACTGTTATTTTTATTTTAGTTTTATAGGTTTTTGTTTCTGACTTCTGTAATAATAAGATATATAGATTTTTAGATAAGATATCTAAAAATATTATCTAAAAATCTATATATCTTATTTTTGTTTCTGAATTCTGTTATAATAAGATGTAATTCAGTAAGTAAAAAAAAATACAGGAAATTCCCTGAATATCGCAAATACTCAAAATATGTTAAATGAAGGAAAAAAGAACTAGCTAGACCAATTTATATTTCAGAGGCTTTGATTATCAAAGGTACAAGTATGTTTTTTTCTCGCTTTAGATTTTTAATTATTTAGCTACGAAGTGTGTGATCTCCATAAATGCGACAATATTTTGATAAAATTTGTGTTTAGGAGTATGAAATATTATAATGGTAGAATTTAATAAACAGAAATAAATAATGATAATAATAAATGACTTAACGACTAAGCGACTGCACAGGTCCGGAATGACATTTGTATTGACTCTAACTTTGATTTTGCATAATGTAAAGGAAAAAGTAAAATACACCTGAACCGATCCAATCATCTCCTTCACTTGCCTGGGATATTGGTTCTTATCAGATCTAAAATCTAGAAAATAGTAGCGTGAAGTAAGCTACTGGCAACTATAAAATGGTTTATTAGTAAAACGCTTAAAAAATAGGACTTGCAATCAACAATAATTGGGGAAGTAAGTGGCAGTCACAACGTGGATTTTTCGAGACATTCATAATAAGGGTAAATTTCGAGACATTCTTTTAAAAATTTTAATTCGTCATTATTATTTTATGCCTTTAAATTCTGGAATTGAGCTACATGCTACTTTGAGAGTGTGGTAGTTTTGAGAATGTTTATTGTTATGTTAAATAAATAAACAAACTTATTGTAAGTTCGAGAAGATAGTAAACCTCAATTATCCTAATATCTATTAAAGTTGTTTTTGTTATTGTTTAAGAGCAATTGACCGTATTCTACCTTATTGGATAATTTTGTTTTCAAATTAAATGTTAAATGTAAAACTAAATTGACTAAAGTTTTGTATTTAAAAAAAACTCTATAATCCCATAAACATCAAAAAATTAACATTAATAATAGTTAAAAGTTTTAATAATATCATTGTCATAATAAACTAAACTCCTTTTTTTGTACACATTGTTATATCAAATTGTCAACCACATATTCATTTAAAATAAAAGACACTTCAAAATACATAAAAGTAGTTCATTAGTCTAGTCACGTATTACATACTTTGTACACACAATATACGAATGTAATGAATTAGGGACTGTCTAAATATAATAGTAACCTTATTTGGTACAACGAAGCTAATTATGTATAAAAACAAAACAAACGCTTGCATGAATTTACATGCTTAACTGTATGTCATGCTATCGTTAGATGTTCTTAGATTATTTTACTTAACTAACTTAATCCCTAGGTTTTTTAGAGTTTTCAGTCATAAAGATAAGTACAATTAGTAGAACAGAGTGCAAACCTGCCTTATCGCAACTAGCAACTTTTTATTTCGTGTTTGTTTCGCTAGCGGCATGGCCACAGATGTTACTTTGAAAACGACGACTCTTCTCGGGGTGGTATCCGTTAAGTTTTAATTTTGTGTTGTACTGCAAACAACCATTTTCTTACAATCTGTATAAACGTAAAGTGTAACGTTTATATACTTATAACATGGTTTTATTTGTAAGTCTAGCTATCTGTCAAATTTTACCATCATCGTCTGTTTTTTTTTTACTCTTTATTTTATTACTCTAGAATCCAGATGATAGTACAAATCTCTCAGTTAATTTACTCTTCACATGATTCGGTTATCTACTTTAAATTCTACAATTGCTTTAGTTGACAGAATTTATTGTCAAGCATTGTCGAATGTACATTTCTTTTAGGCGAATCACTTACAACAATTTTTTTGTTTGATTAATTAATAATTATTAATTATCTATTTATTAAAAATAACCAAAACAAAGCAAGATATGTTTCAAAGTTTCACACTTTTAATATCACCACTCACTATTTTTTATTATTAAATCCTGAAATGAAACAATTTTTATGGATTTAACTCGGGTGTAATTAAATTTTAATTTCACGAACTTTCACCTCGTCTTACCGTAAACACGATTGCTGCAAAGGTTTCAAAACGTCGAGTTACAAATTTAAAATTATATATTATTTATACTATAAGCTATATCATTCATAACACTAATAACATAACTAATTTTTGTTTTACAAGAGTAGGTTTAGATGCTTAAATTTTTTTACCGTTGTGTTAATTTCTTATGTGGATACTTTACTGGCATGTCCGTAATATTTTGGTTTTGTTGTTATTTTTTTGTAAATTGATGCTGTTTGTTGTCCCAATAAAATAAAATAAAATAAAAAGTATCTACATAGACAAACTTTGTAAGTTATAATCAGCATGAACATGCTATGCTATAGCTACTAAGACTGTAAATGTGTCAGTCCGCGTAATTGGGTAACTGCGCTGCATCATTTGGTAATTGCAGCTGCGGCGCAGAGCACACTTCACGCCTATAATAAGGACATACACTTAATAGCATCAACTATTATTATTTTACACCACTTTTGTTAGAGGGTATTAAGAAGTAAATAGACTTTTTGCCTCACAATTTTTAGATTTTCACTTTTCACAATTAGAATACTATTTTTTTTCTTAAGTAAATAATATTGGTTTCAATGTAAGTGTGTAATGTCTCACTAACCCATTTGTTTATTCTTCCAGCAAGCTTGTCAGCATGCGCAGCTACAACAAACATTCAATAATAAAAAAAAACTGTACAAATATATTTTTATTTATGATACATTATATGAAAAAGGTTTTCTGAAAAATCTTAGTCTACATATAAAGTTTTATGAACTTTGCACTCGTTTGCAATGTTTATAATATTTGTATATATGTATGTAAGAATAAAATAATTTTACTTTAGAGGTTTTAAAAAAGTTATTACAACAACATTAAAACAATGTATGATATAAATATATGTTACTCATATGGTCTAATACTTTATCAGTTAATTCCTAAAAAAAGTGTATGCGTGTGCAAATACATATCTCTAATAAAGATATTTCCTCGATAGCTACAGAATCGAAAAGGTCGAGTAAAAATTTTAAATAACATCAGAAAAACACAAGTTAAACCCATAAAGTAGTTTTATTTGAACGTGAAATATTCATCAAAATCTTAGATGAGATTTTTAAATAGTACCAACAAATTATAAAAAATATAATATGTTTTCTTTTGTTACTACACAAAAATAAATAGATTGTCAGAGCAAGAGACATTCGAGCATATAAAGATACCGAAGATCAATCTGCGCTTATATTTTTTACAATCAAATATAATTTCCGTTTAATTTAAACATTTATAAATACAGGAGATGTTTTAAGCGGCGGTATAACCTGTCTTAATATTAAAAATAAATTCCTGACACAACACACACACGGGTATGTTGGTGTGGTCTTGAATATGACTACAGGAGGTACCCGCATCTGTTGTAAGAGGTGACTAGGGGTTTATCGTGCAGTGGATCACAATGCGGCACAAAGGAACTGATTCGACTAGCATCTTACCACACTCGCACAAAAGACCGGTGCGACTCAATGGACTAATGCCACTGTGTTTTGTTTAACTAAATCTCGAGCAGCGACGCCCAATCCCAACCCCTCTCCCAAATATGATAGCGGTCCTTGAAGAGTTTATACACTAGGAAATCACTAGCTCCATAGGAGCTGGAGATTCCCTACCCGAGGCATCTTGGACCAGCCACCTTTCGTATTCTGGGGAGGGCAATGAGCTACTAATTGTCAAGGGTAAACGAGATCTAAACTCCTTGGTACTCACTTGATTTAGTATATCCTAAGTATGATAACATTGACCAAGTTCTACTACCAGTTTACGTCCACGTTCAAGTTGTTGGATACCCATTACTCTGTAAAAGACTTAATACTTTGGTGTTGCGAAGGGATATCGCATCTTTATGTATCTTTTACAGCATTTGTCACGGACAGGGTTCCGAACACTACTCCCTCGTCCAAGCAACTCTTTTGCGAATCCTCTGATATTACAAAATACCGTGGGTGGCAATAATGATTCTACAATAGGTAACCCGTAGACTCGTTTTCTCTCCTTTTAATAAAAATAATAATAATAATAATAAGCTATTACTATTTCTTAAGATTTTTACGAGTCATACGCATTAAAGAAATAAAACTATTTTGTACGGATTTAACTTGTGAATAATTATATTTTCGTTTGTTTGTTGAAATATCGTTTCGTTTGACGCTACTAAGTAATTTTCGATTTATATCGATTGTTTACCTAAAAGAATAAATTATACATTCCACGAACAAACTCTTCTTCATCCGGAACTATATTTCTATGTACTTTTTCCAGATTTATTTGACCGTTGTTTTCCAATAAGTTACCATCACCAAGTTCGAAAAGCACCTTTGACATTTCTTAAGCGGATGAGTTTCCGCTATTAATATTAAACGTCAAATGCTGTCTGAAACTAGAAAAGTTAAGATGGATAGCTTTAGGAGATTGTTCATCTTATATTCAAATCCTTTGTGCATTTCCTAATGAATGAGAATTTCCTCTTATGAATAAAGTATGCTTTAACTGCAACCACAGCAAAATTTATGAAATTCTGGTTGTCATTTATCATAGTTAAAGTGATTCATTATTCACAGATTATTGTATACCTATTATCATTTAAACCATTAAGATTTGTTAAAGAAATCCGTAAAAATATTATACAACGCATGTTTTTTAGTACAATAAAATAAAAACTGTTGCTTTACATTGACAGGATTATACGTATCTGTAAGCAAAATTTGATGGTTTATACAAAATAGTTAAGGTTTAGTTAATTAAAAATTAATCAACCACCTGGGTGCCGTTAAGCCTGTCTTTGTTTTCCAACTAGATTTGGTGCACACCCTTATATATAAAATAAACTAAGGCTTGCTTTTGATATTTTACATACTAGATTGTGATATAATAATATTTTGTTCGTTTATATAAAGGTTATACCAAAAAGAACATGTAAATTATTTTAAATACTAATAATGATTAATATTAGGTGTCCAATAAT
The DNA here is from genome assembly GCA_959347355.1 of Napeogenes inachia. Taxonomy (NCBI): domain Eukaryota; kingdom Metazoa; phylum Arthropoda; class Insecta; order Lepidoptera; family Nymphalidae; genus Napeogenes; species Napeogenes inachia. The sequence continues at coordinate 17,266,437 of OY365797.1, forward strand.
AATTATTATTATTGTTCCAAAATTATATTCAGCGTTCTTTTCATTACCAATTTTTAGTAACAATTATAGGTTATATAAAGTAAAATTTCAAGAGGTAGCGCCAATAGTCCATTACAACACGCGATATCATTTTTACCGAGTAGCTTAAGCATTTATCGATTTGTAATTAAAGTTTTGTTCGACATCGAGGTATAGTTTCATTCTATCCGCGAGCTGACATCTGGTGCCGGAATCCGGGAGAAAATGAAATGGACTTGTAAAAAGATCGTGAGTAAAAAAAATCTAACTGTTAAGGACTAAGTGCGATTTCTAGTGAATTTAAGTACGAAAATAAGTACGAAATTGTACTTATATTTTCTGGTTAAATAAATGTATAACGTGTATGCATGTGTGTTATATTTTGTCATATAAAGTAGGTACACAGACGATAAGTAGTTGAGAATTACAAAAAGGAATATATTGTAGTTAACCATGACTTTTAAATATTTATATAAAAATGTATATAAATATAGAATGAAAAATAAACCGATCCAGGCAGGGATTTGAACCCGCAACTACTGGGAAACCTCCCGTAGCTCTACCAACTGAGCTATCGTATCGCTGTCCGCCTCGGTGAATTAAGCATTCAATATGTAATCGTCTTTTTCGGGACGGTGGTGACATCTATTAGGTTTCTTTCGAAAAATCCTAACCAATGTTTCTAACTTTGCAGTAGCAGCAGCAGCAGTAGATATTTTCAGTCTTAAATATTTGTTGGCGTCGCTTTATGTATCCTCATTATTTGTTATTTGAGATGTGGGTACTCTTTGCGGCGCAACTGTAACGAGCCCTCCTCTTTGCATACTAATGTGGTTTTCTTTGACCACAGACTTATTTGTTTATCAACAACGTTTATCTGAGTACGACACTGCTGGTGAAAACTAAGGGTTTTGAAATTAATTAAAACTTTTTCATACAAGACTTTTTGTAAACAAAAAAGTCAGTAGTTATATTTAGTGAAAAGTAAACCTTGTATACTTACTATTTGTAATTAGTTGACCACCTCGTAGGTACGTAGAGCGTAGGTATGGCGCCCGGGCGTTGACCTTTTAAGCACTTCTTACAAAATACAGAGTAATAAGTAAAAGAGGGAGCAAAAAAGAATATATATATGTTTATATATATATATACAGGGTTATTTTTAATTAGTTGAGCACCTTTTGCAGGCAGCCTCTCTACATCAATCCCAACAACATTTGTTCTACGACTTTTAAAAAATCTTGATAAATAACTCAGAATAAACGAACAAAAAAAATTTTTGCTCCCTCGATTATTTATTACTCTGTATTTTGTAAGCAGTCTAAAGTATAGGTCGCGGCAGGCTAGCGAAAGTTAGAAACTGTTAAATGCGCGCGCCAGCTTTTTTCGTATAGCTTCATCTCTTTTACACCATGTTGCTATGGAAATACCAAAATAATCAAAATGACAAGTATGTGGATTACAAAACACAATTTACATTAACCAAAAATAAAATTATTCGATTAGAGTTTTTATAATTAAATAATGAATTGTAATTACATACTGGACAATACGATTTTATGGACTTGCTATTAAAACTAATAAATAAATTCAAGATTATAACATGAAGAAGAAATTATGAAATGTAATTTATAATATTTTTAAAATACATTGATTGTCTTAAATAGAAGAAGTAAGAATGAAAAGAAATACGGGTAACTCTTTCCAATTGAGTTGTAAGAATAGAAAGGAGAGGGGGATAGGGAGAAAAGAGGGGTCGAAGCTCTATCCCCTGACACCATTTTTATTGTGAGAAAATGTTTAGTTTTGGAGATATTTCGATTTGAAGTTTCGTAAAAACTAACCTAAAATGTAAGTAATTAAGACTTCTGTGACGTCTCCGGCGCTTCAGGATGGCCAGCCCCTTCACCCTTGCGTAACACTGAACTGAAACCCAAGCTCGCCTTCGCCACTTCGGCTTGTTGGTCGCCTTCGGCGACCAGCCTCAGTAGCTACGGCTCGATTGGGTTTCAACTCAGTGTAACAGCGGGTGGGGGCTGCCCTCCTTCCGCGCCTCCGGATTTACAAAAACACTCTAGGGGTAGGGCAGACAAGACTACGTGGAGTCGGGGTTAACAGAGTCAGTTTTGACAAAAAAAGTAATATAAATATTAATTATTTCAAAAAGCATTTTAAATCACAAACGTCATATGTCAAGTTGCCGCCATTTAACATTAGGGAATCTAAAACAACAAAGTTGTTACGAATTGTGTTTTTCTTGTTAAATTAAAATGAAAAATTGATAATATCATATAAATAATTGATAAACATATTGCATAGATGTGAAGTGTTCTTGTGTTAAACATTGTGTTTTCGTGCTAATATTGGTGAAAACACGGTAAGTTTATTTCACAGAAAAAAACATATAAAAAAGAAACTACGCATTTTCTCAGCCTGGGAATAGTATTAAAAGAAAGGGGAGACCAACCCCTTTCAAATGATACCATTTTCAAACCAAAACTCTTACAACTCAAATGGAAATTCTAGCCGAAATACGAGTTTTGGCTGAGAAATGGAGCATTGGGGTCCTGATCTTTACAAGGTCTGTTTTGCTATACTTAGAACGAACAGCAACTCGAAACAGCAGAAACCATGATGAAGAATAATTTTATTTGTGATATAGTGACGATCCAACATGTTAAGAAGCCTAAAGTTATTATTTTTAAAGTGGATTGTGTACATTTGTCTGTTTTTATGGTACTTACCTATGTGTTTCTTCTATGAGAATATTATACGTCAGAAACAGTCGATTCACTTCTTACGTTTTAATTAATTAATATTAATGAAAATTATGACGTTTTTCTGTTACGCGCCATCTTAAAGAAATTCGTAAGTAACTTATTGTTTTATTGTCATGATATAAATATTAACAAACGAGATAATATGATATGTATAAAGTAAGTTAAAGAGAAGTTATTGTTTTATAAAAATAATATTTATTTGGTTTCGTTACAGTGCCCTTATTTCATAAACCAAATAAAAATATTGAGACATTCAACTTGTGGACAACTTCTATTGGAGATTTTGTTTTTTCATTAGATTCTTAAACAGTTAGACAATATGTGTTTCGACTATTGTAGAAAATATTTTAATAAATAAAAGTGGAAAACGATGCTATTTTTTATTACACCTTAGAAAATGATCAAGTTCTAACGTGCATAGCCGCCGCTGCGTCACCCCGCCACCCCGCCACCCCGCGCCCCGATGCACGTGGCCTTGGTACATATTTTGACAAGTTGCGTGGCCTCTCTTTGCTCAAGTTTAATGCACGTTCAGAGGCAATAAATAAATTTTGTATGGGAAAAACAAAATTTTTAAAACTACTAATTTTAAAAAGTCGTAGAACAAATGTTGTTAGGATTGATGTAGAGAGGCTGCCTGCAAAAGGTGCTCAACTAATTACAAATAACCCTGTATATATATATATATATATATATATATATATATATATATATATATATATATATATATATATATATATATATATATATAATTTATAAAAAAACCCCCCTCTCATTTGTAACAAACAAGTCTAGTTAACTTATTTCATATTAAATATGAGAAAAGTATGTCTATGACAAGTAATTGGTAAATAGTGAATGTCTACAATAAAGAGACAGTTAATGTCGAATGATCTAGGATATTTTTAAAGATAATAGTCAATGTCTATTACGATTCTGAGATAGTGTGTGTATGTGGCTTGAAAATTCCGTGATACAGTATGTTCCATAATGCCGAACATCAATCATTGTAATAGCATTTCGCCAGTCCTACCCGTCGTGGAATACTTCATAATAAGTCCTACCCGTCGTTGAAATACCTACGTTCAGCTACTGTCATTTATGTGCGTGTGCACCAGAAAACTGGGGATTTCCCATAGAACCTTTTTTTGCAATAACTTTTTTTTAGTTCGGTTTTTCAATTCTGTTTTCTTAATAACCTGCATAAGAGAGTTCGTGACACATCTGCCGATTTGCATATAATGCGGTTTATTAGTTTGGACGTCAAGGCCGTCACCAGTTAGGTCAGGTGAACGGTAAAAGCCTTCGCTCACATTTCGCTCAATTATCTAAAGTAAGATAAATCTAAAGAGCTCTAGTTTAAAGGTGCATCTCGTTTTACAAAGTCCGTCCACAGCAGGTTGCAGAAAATTACGCGATAATTTGCATAAAAGAGAATCCGCCACTGCATTCCTCTTTTGTAAGCTCGAACTGAACAGCGTTTGACTGACATTGGGGCACTTTAAATTATTTCCCTCGCCTTTGTTAGCAAAATGCCGAAATAATTTGAAATGAAATTTGTATATGCAATATGAGAATAGCTTTGCAAAGTATGAAATTTTAATGAATGGATATTGATATTAAACAAAATTAATTGTGATTTAGTGCAACAAAAACTCAATCAAGATAAAAGTAATCGTCCAATATTCGTTATTAATTATGCTTAATAGTTTCATAACCTCTCTCAAAATAAAAATTATACATAAACAGAATATAATTTAATTAATTTATTGTTCTATGGCAAAAAAAACAGTAATGACTTAACACATCTAATAAAGTAGAAATGGCATAAATAGAATATGTAATAATTACCGCAATTTTCGTGGCCACATCGTTGCACCATTATTTAACTGCAGCTATCGCTCAGAGCATGCAGCCAGAACGAAACATTATTATTCTTTTGCCAATTAGTGGCCCTTTTATAATTCCACCGTGTAGTTTACAGACCTGTGTAATTGTTTATTATTTAATTCACTCAAAATTTTTTGCAGGTACCTTTACAACTTACATTACTTTTATAAAAAAATATTAAATTATATTATTAATAATAATAAAGTGAAACTTGTTTGCCCGTACTCCTAAGTTGGTATTCAGCTGCATGAGCATAGCAAAAGTTAAATAACTAATAATAATAAATGGCTGAAATACTTTACAATGATTCAAACTTTATATTTTGTTTTTATTAAAAAATATGTCCGGTTTTTTTTTTACATTAGTCTTAAATATGAAATAATTTATGTATCATAAGAAAGTTACCAACGAGAATGATTGTTTATATCTTGTAAACGATTGTCGTTACATTAAACAATTAAACTTGTAACATTTTTTAATAGACTTTTATTTGTTATGAATAGAATTGCAAAATATATTTTACATAAAAGTAAATTTATCCGTGCGACAATCGTATTTTTTCTTATTTAATACAGTAAAATAAATAATCCTTTGGTAATTGAAAACAGATACACTAATACAATCTACAGGCGGTACCTACAAGCATTTAGCAGTCTGATAACTGAGTCGACTACGATAACAACGAGTCGCTAATTAAATATTGGTGTTTAAAAGATAAAATGAAGTGTCAAATCACTTTTATTGTATAATTTATAACAGGGTTTTAAAATTATTTTCTAATCTATGAGAGCCAATAAAAAAGGTCGTCTGTTTTTTTATTTTACCTAAAATTGATCCGAACATTTGAAGTTATTGCCTTATTTTTATTATTGTAGGTCCTTTAAATAATCATTCATTTAACTGAATTTTACTTAACTACGAATATAATCTATTTGTAACGATATTCAGGTACATAGTTCAATAAATATAAATACAATAAAAGTTTTAAAAAAATATTGAGGGATCTACATTAAAAAACTTGTCTAGCTTTACATACTTTGATTTTTTTGTGTAATGATATGTAATTAATAAATATTATACAAATACATATTATAAAGGTACACAAATATGCTACAATACTATACACATGTACAGACATCTATATGAATACAAAATATACTCATAACATAGTGCTTGATTAGAAATATAAATTGATAATGACCAATACAAAGAATTATTTTTGTTAACATTATGTTAACATCATGATGATGTTAAAAAGTATTCTCTATCTATTTTAAGGTGCTCTTTGAAAGGGCTTTTTTATCTTTGCCGGGAGTTGGTTCCATAGAGGCCTGGATAGTGAATGATTTGTGGAAGAAGTTACTGGAATGAGATTGAATGTTAGTTTTATATATGGATTTTGAAAGTACTTAGTATGATAACATACGAAAATGAAGCATCACATATCCGTGAATAAAAGTTGTATACTTTGTATAGTTATTCTCACGTTACACAAATTTCATTTCAAATTACTTCGGCGTTTTGCTACTAAAAGCAAGGGAGATAATTTAAACAGCCCGCGTGTCCGTCAAACGCTGTTCCGTTCAAGCTTACAAAGGACGAGGGCAGTGGCGGATTCTCTTTTATGCAAATTATCGCGTAATTTTGTAACACAAGATCCCTCGTTAAAGTTTATCTGAGCTTTTTATACTATCTAGCTCGAGATAATTACTTTATAGGTAATTTAAATACCAATTATTTTTTTTCCTATGTATTAATTTAACGGGATACCTTAATTACCAAGATGTAAATAAATTATTATATTTTCAGATACATATTGAAATATACCTAATATGTATTTAATATTTATATTATTGTTTAAGAACTGGAGGCTTTGGTATATAATTAACAAATCTTTTTAATTTATTTTTCAAAGAGTGTCAAGACCGAAGAAGAAAGATACAAAAACAACAGTTCTTTGTTAACTTGTCTTCTCGGAATTTAACATCTTTATCTTTATATTTATTAAATCAGATTGTTAAAATATTTTTTTTTCTGTCTCATTCAGTAAGTCCCTTGATGAATGAATAAAGAAGAATTAAGACAAAAACTAGAGATTGTGATATTATATTATTTAGTTAACAATTAATCAACAATAAATCAACAATTGAATCATCGATCGATTGATCATGTTACGTATTTTTATCACTTTACTATTAATCACTTGTATTTAATTATTCGTTGGTACTATACAGCAGTTTCACTCTCCAATCCAATGTAGTCCTAAATGCATTTTAAACACTCTTCTCTACAAGCCCCCGCTTAAGTTGAGATTTCAAGATTTTTTTTGTAACTACATAATATATTTATAGATAATTTAGAATTCAAATTTTCAACTGATTGTATAGTGTCATTTTCATAAATGTTTTTGTAATTCATAAACCAAAATTATTCCGGAGGAGGTATCCTCAGTTATAATTTTCTCAATTTTAAAAATGTTATTTCCATACGGAAATATATACTTCTCGTCTCTATTATTACAAAAATAGTTATAGTAAAACACTATAAAAACCATCATTGATACTCGGAAGGTCACGAATAAAAAAATTCCAAATACATACTAAGCTTTTGTCCGCAGTTCCATCTTCCATAATTTTAAAAGGTTTTTGATCTAAAAAGTCGATTTTAAATATTGTTCAAAGAAATTTCCTATAAGAATATGAAGTTTTAAATTATTTTTTTTAATTCTTTAGTTTCTTCTTCTGGGTGGGGCCTACTAATTAGTAGGGGATTACGTCTAAACGTTAGTAGTAAAGGCAACCGTAGGATATTGTGACTCGAAGAAACTTAAAGTTCCACACATAATGCCAGCGACTAATAATGTAGCATTTTAATTTCCACGCCATTAATATGATATTTGGTAATCATTACAGATGATACTTTACATATTAATGAAAGTAATAAATTAATAAAAATATTAATATCACATCACATATATATTCTGTAATATTGTGATGTATAATAAACAACCACTTTCTTTTTTGACTGACAGTAAAATTAAAGCATTATCTTCTATGTTTCTTTATCCTTTTTTTATTACAATACAAGATGATACTTCACTGATTACCAATCTCTAAGTTACATTATGCACGAGAAGAAAAAACTTTTAAGAGCCAAACAGGTTTTCATGTAAAATTTAATACACAATTTAACACACATGAAAAGCAGAAAATGTCCTTAATAAATTGAAATTAATATTTTTATAATGGAAACCAGCTACCTTTCTTTTAAAAATACAAACATTAAAATTAATAAATTATTCATATCTGAATATCGGTCAATGAATGTGTCCATCCTTTTAAAAGTGTTACCTAATCATATCACAGCAGGCAAATCTGTATCGACAAACCTCGTAAGTTATAATTATTATGTATATATAAATCTATTACTAGTTAAAACGTAAATGCAGCATTTGACGTAATTGGGTAACCGCGATGCATCATTAGATAATTGCAGCTGTGGCGCAGAGCACACCTCACGCCTACAGTTAGGACCAAACACACTTACTCGCATCAACTATTATTATTTTATACACCTCTTCTGTTCATTAGAAGTATTTAAGTGGTGTACGCAGTGGACTTTCGTCCCTTTTAAGTTTTTCATCCACTATTAAAAAAAAAGATTATGATAAAATTATATACTTACAAGTGAGGAATATAAAGTTTAAAAAAATATATATTGGTTTAATAGTAGAAGTGTAATGTCTCCCTAATCCATTTGCTTATTTTCCCAACCACGCGTTCAGCTTGCGCCGATGCAACCAACGTTCAATACTTATAAATTTTTGATAGTGATGAAACATAGCGTATAACACATAATCTCTATACCTTTATAAGTATTTTGGTAGGAGTTAAGGGTATGTTTAAGCGGCTAGTAGCAAATATGGGGCCATAGATATTTATATTAGTGAAGCATTATAAAAATAATAAAAAAAGATTTTCTGATAGTTTTTAGTTCACATAAAAAGATATATGAACTTCGCACTCGACTGCTACGTTCACAAATATCTGTATATATTTATTTGGTAATGTAATAGTTTCACTTTTAAGATTTTAATAAAGATATTAATTTGAAAACATTGTGAAAACGTTCAACGTAAGTCTTCAACATGCAGTATAATATTTTATTAGGTTAATATCTAAAAAAATGCATCTTATCACATACATGCGTCTTGTTTACCTGTTTGCGCTGCTAAGAATTGTAAATATTGATTAAAAATATAAAATGTGATCAGAGATACTCGAGTAAAATCCATAAAATAATTATATTTAAAGGTGAACTCCTCGTCAAAATCTTAAACTAAATACCTAACAATTACTTTAAAATATATATATATTTTTTATATTTCCTATTCCAACAACAAAATAAATGGATTGTGAAGATTTATTTAACTCCAAATAGAAAATATAAAGGTGTGCTTCAGATCACCCTGCTTTCTAATTTCTAAATTAAATGGTTTGCTTACATTTAAAATAAACGTTTTATATTTAAGAAATTTTAAAATGGTGGGGTATTTTGTATTAATACTAAACACGCTTTTTCTTGCGCCACACACTAGAAACCAAGACTTTAGCGTTTAAAACCTGAGAGCCAGTTAAATTAATTATTACTAATAATAATATGACCTGCATATTTATTAGTAATAATTTGCTATAGGTTAGTCACCTAAAATTTAATGTCAGTAATAATAGGTATATTATTTGCAATGAAAGATTACTTTCTGATAGTTTTGATGTCTTAATGTGTTTTGTAAATGATGTACAATCATAATGTTTTCTATCAGAATCATTTTATTTATTACTGTTAAGTGATATTCAATTATATTCAATTGCTTACAAACATAATACTTATCTAAAAGTTATATCAGTTCTACTATATATAGCACGATTAAATACTTCTAAATACGGAACAATAATTCCAAGTACTTTTGCCGGATTCATTTGACCGTTGTCTTCCAATAGATTACCGTCACCAAGTTTGAAAAGCACCTTTGAGATTTCTTGAGCAAAGTTGTTTCCGCCAGGGCGGGCACTAATATTAAACGTCAAATGCAGTCTACAAACTAGAGTAGATAAAATGGATAGCTTTAGGAGAACATTTATCTTGCACTTCGTGGTATTTTTCTTAACTTACTCACGGTCGGCTATAATTAAATAAAGCCAACCATAGTGATACATTCAAAATCATTTGCAAATTTCTCAGTTAATTTTCTTCTATGAGTAAAAGGTTTTCACTAAAATAAAACTATTTTTACGGATAAAACTTGCTTATAACTAAATTTCAAATTGCAGCAATCGTGTTCATGGTAAGACAAGGTGGAGGTGTCTGTCAGTAAGTTAGTCATCTACCTCCGATGGTTCCAAAGTTGCCAAGCGTATAGAGTTCAGGATGCACAGAAAATTTACTAACACGTCACTAAGACACTTAAAAACCAACGGTAGCTCTCATCGCCTTAATGGGACGCCACGGAATCGTTTGCGCATTTACCGTGACGCCCCGGCGGTACCCCCCAAATAAGGGTGCCCCGAGCTTACAACAAAGGGATGAAAGCTTCTCGTTGCGGAGTGCCCTCTTCGTGGTTCACATCGGGGAATCGCGGTGAGTGCGAAAGTGATCTCGTGGTGTCCGATTATGACGGCGACGGCAACCATCTGGTTCAGAGATTTCTACTCTCACATAAAAGCCTCCATCTTTCCCTGGATAGTGGTGTGTATCCATGATGAGTTCCAGACGTTAAAAAAAAGCTATGGACGTAGAGAGGGGTCTCGTCATGTTAATAAAAAGGAAAATCATTAATCAGCATTAAAATTACTTAAAATAAATGATCTAAACGTAGATTAGTCTACAAAGTTCAAGTAAGCTTCAACAAGGCATCAAGTTTTACAAAGTCTGTCCACTCTGAGGTTTGGAGGAAATTACGCTATAATTTGCATAAAAGGGAATACGCGACTACTTTCGTCCTTTGTAAGCTCGAACGGAACAGCGTTTGACTGACACTGAGGCACTTTAAATTATCTCCCTCGCCTCTGTTAGTATAATGACGAAGTAATTAGAAATGAAATTTGTATATGCAATATGATAATAGCTTTGCAATGTTATTACATTGCAAAGCTATTTTATATTTTATTTATTTATATTTTATTTTATTAATTAATATAATAAAAAATATTTTTGATTTAGTCCATAAAAACTCGATCAAGATTTAAGTAACCGTCAAATATCCATTATTAATTATGTTAAATATTTTCATAACGTCTCACAAAATGAAAATTATACCTACTGAATGTAAAAAGTATATTATTAAATTAATTCATGTTCAATTGCAAAAAAGGACAATATTTATTTATTTATTTAATACTTTATTGCACACAAAACATTAAAAAAATAAATAAAAAGAAACAGAACAAAAGGTGAGATTTTCTCTAGATGCAGAGATTTCTTCTAGCCAACCCAAAAAATATGATGTTGTGATAGAATATTGGAAGGCATCGTGTACAATTGATAATTAAAAAAAAAAAGAAAACAATAAAAAAAAGAAAATATATTATAAAAAAAATGATGATACTCATCTTGTAAAGTATATATGGCATAGGTGAAAACAAAATATTAATCCAATAGTTACCGTTATTTGGTGACCGCATCACTGCACCATTAGGAAATAGCAGCTGTGACACAGAGCATGCCGCTAGTACTAGTACTAAACATACATATTCTTTAACCAGTTATTTGCTGTTTTATAATTCATCTGTATATTTTATTCACGTACGTAGCTGTTTAATATTTAATTCAATCATACCTTTTGCAGGTACGTTACCGATCACACACATGCCTAAATAGCTTGCATTAATTGTATAAAAATCACATATATTAATAATATAGTGTAACTTGTTTGCTCATATTCCCAGATTGGTGTTCAGCTGCACGAGTTGAGCAAACGTTCAATATAACTATTGAACGTTAAATTTTAAATGCGGCTGAAACTTTTCAAATAAGTTTATACTGTGTTTTTAATTATAATATTTTAGGTTCTTTTGAATTAATCTTAAATACGCACTAATTTATATAGATATCATAAAAAAGATATATGTAGCTAGGAATGGATTTTTATTTTCGTTACTTAATTACCAAAATTAAACCCGTCACATTTTGTAGACTTATATTTGTTATAAATTGTATTACCTAATAATTATATTTTTCATAAAGTTGATTTTATCCATTCTTACGATCAGATGAACTTTACGCATGTAGAACGAACGAACATCTTGTTTCTTATCTTCTACAGTAAAATAAATAATCCTTCTGTAATTGGAAATAGTTGAACTTGTACAAACTACATGCGTTACAAGCATTCAACAGTGTCCGTTGTGATATTATTGTGATATTTATGTGATTATTATTGCTGATTCTTCATTTTATTATACTTCAATAAACTGTATTTTATTTAAGTTTAGTCGCCTATATTACAAAAGTTTGTAAGAGAACGATGTTAAGGTTGTTAAGATGAATAAATATTAAAAAAATAAAAATGTATTTAAAAAAAGTATACATTTAAAAATATTCGGTGTTATTACTAACGAAATCAACGCGTTTTCATTCATTAAAGTTGTAAACTTAGCAAAGCTATTCTCACATAGCATATATAAGTTTCAAATTACATTAGCATTTTACTAACAAAAGCGAGGGAGATCATTTAAAGTCCTCCAGTGTCAGTCAAACGCTATTCCGTTCAAGCTTACAAAGGACGAAAGCAGCTGCGGATTCTCTTTTAGGAAAATTATCGCGTAATTTGCTCTAACATTAGACAGAATCTGTAACCTGAGAAGTTTCTCGTTTACCTGAGCTTTTTGGGCTTCATAACATTTTAACAGTATTCGATAAAATGTTAAAATGGTCGAGTAAACAAGCAGAATACCGTAATTACCAAGATATCAAGATGTAAATAAAAAAATATACTTTTATATATATATTTATCTTTAAATAATCTTAAATATTTAATAGGAAAAAAAAAACGTTTCGTAAAATTTAGTTTCATTCAGTTTTTATATTCAAAGCAGGCTAGGACTTGGTCAAATATTGTCTTATCTAATAATCTTTTGCATTTAATGGCCACAATTAAAGTTCATTCAAAATAAGTTTATTTTTTTGACGTATCCTTTAAAAAGATTTGTCTCTTGATCTGCATCCAAATTTACTACCATTAAAAAAATAAAGTATATAATCATAAACATTAGTCCAAATAAATATGGTAGCTTGTTTCCTACTTTTTTGTTTTTTCTCGATGTCGTAGTGGATTACAAAAATACGGTAGCAATCATAAACATCACAACTTTCGACACGAAAATCCTCGAAATCTCACTTATATGTAAGGAATAATGAAAAACTAATTCAAATTATAAGTAGGATGCTCATATATTATATATACTACCTTTTTAAAGCCACAAAATTTAAATACAATGATTTATTTATTAACTTGCTAGATAAACTACCATAGTACCTAAATAAAATGGAAAATTATAATTTGTCATATAACTAATTAATGGTAATTGTTTATTAATTTAAAATAATTGCTTAAGTTATTTTATTTTAGTTAAATAACTGCTTAAGTTATTTAATTTAATACTTGTTTGTGTAACTAAATGCATATTGAATAGCTACAGCTACATGAGGGTCTTTGCTGGGATTCAGAAGACACGTATTACGTTTTTTCTTCTATCCAATAATTCAATATTCTAACCAATGCCTCTAGCATTACATTACAAGAGTACTCTAACGATATCACGATTGTTTTACACCTTGTTTATTCAACGATAATTTAGAAAATGTATCTTCAAATAATAACATCATTAAATTTGGTCTACAGGAAAACCCCTTTAAATTAAGAGGTTCGATCCTAAAAGTATTTTCTTAACTTTGGAAAACGACAATTTCAAACCGAATAATTTTGAAGATTATACTACATATAATTACACTCTTCCTTACAAACTTATAAGCTCAACTTTTTATAACACATATATTAATAATAAAAAGGTTTTAACAAAACTAAATTGATATAGTACTATACATTTTCCTAGTCTTTGGTTTCTTTTTCTGGATGACATACTAATTAGAAGGGGTTTACGGCGACTCGTAAGAACGGGAAGCCTTACTTATTAGGAACTTGGGACAGAAATAATCTTGAAATAGCACTGACTAATAAAGAAGTATTTCATTCGACACGCAATAATTACGATATTTAATTATTATTGGAAATTGTATTTTACATACATATATTAATGTATATAACACCATTAATGTAATAGATTATAGGTATATTCGACTAATATTCGACTAAAGTCGAAGGTTTATTGACTTAGTCATTATGATCTATATGAAGGTTATCGAATTTTAACTTAGTTTATGTAACAATTTAATATAATTAGTTATTTAGACGTGGTGTCTTATGAATGTTTCTGCGCTATGATTCAAGCAACACAAATACGTCAGTGAAAATAATGCTCTTATGTTATGATAAAGATACAATTTTTTTATTATTTTTAAATCTTAAAAAAGAAGTTAGAACATTTCTTGGTGGTAGACCATAACATCGGGTCGCCGGCAAAGTTACCACCCATCGGGCAAAGTCGTGCCGCAAAGCGACATAGTCGTGTTCCGGCACGTTGCTCGATGAAGCCGTATATGGGAAATGGGTCTGAACAGCTGCGGTACGTTGGCGAACCGGTTGACGTCGAGTTGGTGTTTGTTTCGTGTGTGTGTGTGTTGGTGGTGTTTGTTCCGCTGGCCGCCCGCAGATAGTTGGGGGCCCAATTAGTGGGTTAGCCACCCACGAAAGACTGCCCCGGGGGGGACGATCCCTGGGGGGGGCGTTCCCGCAGTCTCCAGGCTAGCCTCCCAGCGACAAGACATCACTAATTTCGAAGTCGGGTTTGATACGTACCGCCTCGTTCAACTGCCATTTCCCATCCCTATTCACTTTTATTTATTTTTATTATGAAAAAGGTAAAAAAAAGAAACAAGTTGCTGCCTGCCGCTGCCACTGCTCTGCTGAAGCCGGATGGATCCCTGGCCCACACAGCAACAGAGAAAGCGAATGTACTTGCTTCTCTGTTTGCTGATAATTCGCATCTAGACACTGGCAATGCTTCTCCAGCACATCTTCCTCACTGCGGTGTTTCGATGCCTGAAATCCGCATCACTAACAAAGAGGTATGGAGAACATTGTGTCGTTCGTTACCTTCTAGGTATGCTAGTAGGCGCGAGTTCAATACACGCTCCATAATCTTGCAAAGTATGGAGGTGATTGAAATCGGTCTGTAATTGACAGGGTCGGCACGGCTGCCTTTTTTGGGCACGGGTTGCACATTAGCAAGCTTCCAGGATTTCGGCACTATTCCAGTCATGAAAGAGAGGCGATACAGACGTGTCAGTACAGGAGACAACTCAGCTGCGCATGTCTTGAGCAGAATGGCTGGTATACCATCAGGACCACTGGCTTTATTCACATCTAAACGACACAATGTTCTCCATACCTCTTTGTTAGTGATGCGGATTTCAGGCATCGAAACACCGCAGTGAGGAAGATGTGCTGGAGAAGCATTGCCAGTGTCTAGATGCGAATTATCAGCAAACAGAGAAGCAAGTACATTCGCTTTCTCTGTTGCTGTGTGGGCCAGGTATCCATCCGGCTTTAGCAGAGCAGGCAGTGAGGGTTGGCAGAAATTCGACTCGATCGCTTTCGCAAGAGACCAGAAAGCTCGACTGCCAGTTGGTCTGACAGAGAGCTTTTCGCCATTCTTAGCGATTTGATCGAGACGAGCTTTCCGCAATGCCTTTTTGTACGACTTGGCAGCTTGGTTAAAGGCTCTCTTCTTCGAACTTACATCCGGAGTTTTGCGGCTTCGAGCATCAGCCCAAATGAGATATGCCGAATGTTTTCGGTCTTGAGCATGACCACATTCGGCATTAAACCATGGGCGAGCTTTGCCACCGATGGGTACGTCAGCAAAAGGAATAAAATACTCCATTGCCTGATGCACCACATCGGTTATAGCATCCGCGCAACTCGACGGATCCAAAGAAGAGAAGCAGACCTGCCGCCAAGGATAAGACGCAAAAAAGTGTCGCATCTCATCCCAATCTGCTGACTTGTATTTCCATACTCGCCTAACACCATGAGGTTCGAAAGCTGGTGGGGAATATGTAAACACAGATTTCACCAGACAGTGATCGGAGGTTCCCAAGGGAGAGGTAACCTCTACACGATACCTGTCCGGATCAGTTGTCAGCAGAAGGTCCAGGCAATTGGCTGTATGGCCTGCCACATCTGGTACCCTTGTCGCTTGCTTCACCAGCTGAAAGAGGTCCAAGGACAACGCAAAGTTCCGCGTTTCTCTTCCAGCATGGTCGGTCTTCTGGTACGGGAACAGCCAGTCCTGATGACAGGCATTAAAATCCCCCAGAAAGACAAGCTGCGCTGAAGGGAACTGATGCAGAGCCACATCAGCAGCCTCACCGAGATACTCGAATAATCTAGTTGTCTCCTGGTCACCGCTGTGCGAACGGTAAACACAGGAATACAGGATTTTTTCGTTTCCTGTGTCTACTAAAACCCATAAAGAAGAAAAAGTGGGGTCTTCAAGGTGACGGAGACGCTGGATACAGAGGTCGTTCCGCGCATACACGCAGACTCCGGCACGTGAGCGAAAGTTGTGCTCTAACGTGTATCCGGGATAATCCAGGTGCGCAGCGCTTAAGGGACATTGTATCTGCGTCTCCGTCAAAAAGAAGAGGTGCGGTTGTTCTGTCTCCAGGTGGTGATGGACAGGTAAGATATTTGAGTTTGCTAGGGCAATGCGACTTACCGTCTAAGACTACATTCCACTTACCATCAGGTGGAATGTAGTCAAGCATTGCCCTAAATCATATATAAAAAAAAAAGTAACATTTTCTAAACATACAGATAATACAACCATTAAGTAGCATATAGCATGAGCGCTCAAACAGTTCAGTGTTTTCTTAAAGATATTGAATTATTCTATTATTTCATAAAGTTTTATGTGCCAAATAAGATGGAATACAGAATACCAAATTACATATTAAAATTTATTAGTGAGATGGAATATATCATTGGCAAAATAAACAGCATTTTTTTGTAAAATTGTTATCCAAAACCGAAAGTTGTTTATTTATTTATTTTATATTTACATATAATACTTTATTTTTCGAACACATCAAACTATATTGTAAGTTAGGAAGCTTAATTAGATGTCGTGTTAATCGTTTTATTCCAGAGGTGTTTTATGTGTAATCCTTTAGTAAGAATAAAGGTCGAAAATTGGTGATAAGAATATAAAGACATAAAGATAGCTAGTACAATAGAGTACAGAGCTGTCTCATCGCAACTTGTTATACGACTTTGGAAAACTATCTCATTTTCTTTTTGTTTCGTTACTGAGGAAGCCACAGATGTTATTTTGAAAGCTATGGCTCAGCTACGGTTTAGTATCCGTTAGGTTTTCATATTGTTTTGCACAACGAATAACCATTTTCTTACAAGTATAATTGTTAGAATTTTAGGTTTATATCTTTGGTTAAAAGTATTATTTTTATTTATTTAGGGTCTTTTATGTAGTTTTGGCAAGAAAGAAAATAGTTTTGGGTCTTTGAATAAGGTATAGATACCAGTTTTTATTAAATTCTTATGTGCATAATCTAATTTGTTTATTTATTGTCTGATAGCAAAGCTAATTATAATTAATTTCAATGTCTGTACGGAAGAAAAAAAATGAAAAAAATAAATAAAAAAAATAATTTTCTTTTTAATTTTCTTTTCTTAGCTTTGAGTTTAAAATTATGAGTATAAGAGTACCTTACTATATATTGATTACACATTGATATTATGGGACATTGGTATATATTGTATATCTTACAATAAGCAACAATATCTGGAAAGAATAATCTTTTCAGTTATAGTAAGCATAGATATATATAACAAATAAAACATAAATGCATCAGTTGTCGTAATTGGGTGTTTGCTCTGCATCATTAAGTAATTGCAACTGCGGCTCAGAGACACCTCACACCTAGAGTTAGGACCAAGCACTTACTCTCCTAAAATATGTTTGTTTATACACTTTATTTTGTTTCCAGAAATTCGGTAGTATATGTATAACTTTTGTAGTGACATTGTTTACCTTGTTCATTGGATAAAAATCCACCATTCTAAAAAAATGTTGATGATGTGAATCCTTTTTAAGTGTATGAAATAAATGACAAAAAATAATAAAGAAAAAAATGTTAGTTTTAATATAGGAGTGTGATGTCTCCCTAACCCATTTGTTTAATTTCCCAGTCATGTGTTCAGCTGGCGTCGATGCAGCAAACCTTCAATACTAAAAAAAAAAAATGACGCTGAAACATAGCAAAACATAATCTTTATACCTGTATAAATAAATATGTTGAAATTTCTAATACATAACAAGCACGACCTATTAGAAATAGAAAACCTTGCAGAAACAAAATAAAGCTACATTCAATGTTGAACTATAAACTCGTTTATAAATATAATGATATAATCAGAGTTTAAAATTATAATCAGAGTTATTATAATATAAGACGATTTGCAATGAGAGATTAGTTTTTCTGTTCTGTTCTGTTCACAATCTTTTTTGAAGGACTTTCTGAATGCATCGTTTTATTTATCACTTAGTAGTAAAATTTAATTAAAATCTTTCGTTTACATAAATAAAAATTATGTTATTCGGATAAGCTGTTGTTTTCCTATCCTACTAATATTATTAATGCGAATGTATGTTTGTTTGTTACGCGCTTTCACACGAAAACTACTCAATTGATCTTTAAGAAACGTTGTACACATACTTTTGGAGGTATTAGAAGTAGCATAAGATACTTTTTATTATTATTATAATTTTTTACAGGCAGTTAAAAAAAATATGATAAAAGCCAATGCTTTTTGTCAATAAAAACGTGGACGCAGTCGCGGACAATAGCTAGTATATTTTATAAATTTGCTGTTCAATAATAAATTATACGGATAAGCTTTTCTCTTCAACTATATATTATTAGGATAAGTTCTCCTACAGTCGAAACAGTATTTTCAACTACCTACTATAGGATGCTGTCACGAAATTTAAGAATACCCGTTGTTGAGATTTCTTGAGTGGGTCAGTTTTTTGTAATATTAATCTTCAAATACAATCTATAAAATTGAATATAATGGATATAGAATGGTGGAAGTAAAACATTATATGATTTTATATAGACTGTATATAATATATAAAAGAGTATATTATGTATTAAAATATATGGTTTACCAAAATTCATAGTTGTCAGTTAAACGGTTTGGATTTTTCATAAGAAATTTAATTTTCAGACCCAGACTATAGATTTTATAAAAAAAATGCATACTTTAATCTTGAATTATCAATTATACTTACGCAGGTGGGTCAAAAAGTTCGCGGAATGGAGGGTAAAAAGTAAGAAATAAAACACAAAATTATTTTTCTTTCTCAATGTATTCCCCCTTAACTCTAATACATTTATTAGACCTCTCAATGAATATTAATACCATCGAAAAAAAATGATTTCTCTTTATCGTCAAAATAGGCCGAAATAGCGCTCTTCACTTCTTCATCACTGAAAAATTTCTTCCCTCGAAGCTCTTTTTTCATTTTTGGGAACAAATAAAAAGCACTAGGGGCTAGATCTGGGCTGTAGGGAGGAAGTTCTAAGATTTCGAAGCCCATTCTTTGAACAGCAGCCATCGCAACTTACGCCTTGTGCACAGGTGCATTGTCGTGCAAAAGGAGCACACCTTGGGTCAATTTTCCCCATCTTTTCTCCCTCACAGCAACTCGCAGACTTTCTAATAATGTAGCGTAGTACTTCCTAGTTATAGAAACACCCTTTTCTTTATAATCAATAAGGAGGATTCCTTCTGAATCCCAGAAAACAGAAGCCATGAGTTTTCCAGCCTCGGAATCCATCTTCAATCGAATCCCTGCCTTGGTTAAACAGGTTGTGCCACTTGTAAACCTTGGTTTTACCAGGGCCAGAGTCTCCGTAAATAGAAGACATCTCTTCCAAAATAGTCTGGGGAGGTTTTCCTTGCTTGGTTAGGAATTTGATGACGGCGCGAAACTCAATTTTCTTCATGTTGCAAAAATTCTTCCGGATTGACTTGTTGATTGACGTGTATCTCAGTGAATTATGACCTAATTGTTTTGAAACTTAGTATTTATACTCTTAATGAGTGTCACAACTAGTGCAGATAGTAAAAAGTTGCCTTTTCCCCCTCCATACCCCTCATTCCGCGAACTTTTTGACCCCCCCTCGTATGTCATAACTCATTAAAGTCAAGAAATGTGTTTTTTTTCTGTTTTACAATTTTAATTTATATTTTCCGAGATTAAGTTTTCGTTTAAAAAAAAATTGTTAGATTTTGCGTCAGTAAGAAATATCTTCCTGGGAAAAATCATCGAAATTGGTATAATAGTTTCGACTTTTCATAAAAACTTTGAGACCCTATTTCTATCCTATATTGATTAATAATTATAAAAAGACCGACAGACATTTCGCATTTATAGTAGGTATTAGTATTGATACATGTTGCAACTCAATAACTGGTACCAAATAAATAAGGAGTATTACTGTTTGAAGTGAATTACATTACCTATTAATTAAAAAGAATAAACATTATCCTCATATTCACATTACAACTATTGTAAAGGCACCTGCTATTCTTTATTATTTAGAATATTTAGTTAAATATGTATTTAAATCTGAAAAATATATGATTATACAATAGGCCTCGAGGCTTACGCCCATTGTATAATATCATATATTTTGAGTGAGTGAGACATGAGAACGTGGGGAGTACAGTTAACGCCTGCATGATGTGTTTGCGGTTACCAACTGACCGCAGTGCTTATACGCACTATATTTGTATTGTAACTCCTGGTTTTATTGATCTACTCAACTGACTACAACAACTCAAATTATTCAACAGAACTGGTGTGTTTCATAAACAACAATATATATTATTACATATACTAGTAACCTTTGATGGCACTAGTTTATTTTTATTTTATTTAATATCTTAAAAATACATATAACTTTTAATAAAATTATATTGAATGAATTATCTAGAATTATCTAAATGTCCAAAGACTACGGTTTGAAATATTGTGATCGTTGTTGCCTATTTTTCGAAGTTTTCGGAGCTAATGAATGAGGACTTAGACTATACGACTACATATTATTATTGATTTATTTGCCTTGGCAACTTACTTACATTTTGATTTTTTTATTTCATTTAACGGTCGCCTGATGCAACGACTTCCATAAATACATAAGTTATTTTTATCCTTTTAAAAGGTCTTTTTGTATCTTGTTTTTTTGGTTTTTAAAGTTATATTACCGGTTTCTATATTGTACTTAATGAACCTACGAACACGCTAATTTTCACTTGTTTCAATATTTAAAATCAATATTCACCAGCACCAATAAAAGCACAATAACTTGAAAACGATTGCATTTATATTGACGGAATATAGCTTAACATCAACTCGACAAACCAGGCTTTCGATAAAAAAAAACCGCAATCAAATCCATTTACTCGTTTGGCTGGTAGAAAGCCACAGACAGACACACAGATACACACAACACTTATAACTTATAACACCCCTCTTTTTAGGTAGAAGGGTAAAATAAGACAAATGTTGACGAAACTATTGCTTAATGTTGAATAAACATATAACTATATATTTATTTATCATACATAAAATACTTAGATTAAGTTTTGTCTAGTTTAGTTTAAAGATTTACTTTAAAATAGATTTTTTATTTAAATTGAGTTTACTAACCCCATTTCAGATGGAAAGTTCACACGGAAACTACGAATAAGTGCAAAACTAGAGTGAGAACGGCAATTTGTAAAGTTGTATGTTTGGTTAGTTATACTAACTGAAGGGTTGTACAGAAATAGTAGAGTTCAGGAAAAAAAAATAAAGAAGCGCTTTGTTGAACTATCGGAACAAAGAAATTGAATTATGTTTGTTTCTTTTTATTGTTTAAATTTTCATTATGTTTATAGTATTTATTTGAAATGTTAGTTTTTAAACTAATGATCAAGGTAGAGCATCATAAGTAGATACTGGTCTTTTTAAACAAACATTAACGGCTCAATTTTAAAAGATGAGAAAGACAGGAATCAAATTCCTAATAGGATATTACAGTCAAGATAATTGTAGAAAAAATAAATAAAATGGTCATCTCATTAACAGCACGTGGTTCCTACTTCCAGTCATCTTTAAATAGAGTGTTAAAAATCTTTTTATTACATTTACAGTTATAAGAAACCATGATGCTTAAACATAGGGTATTATCTGGATTATGTAATCTGTACACCCGGATACATGCTCTGACGTGACGTCATCTGTCAGAAATGTATCTCCTCCACAATGATATGTGATTGTAGGAAAATATATTAAACTTCAGTTATTATAAGATAATTTTAAGATAATGTCTTTTATACAAAGTAACTGTAGTGAAGTTTTTATTAAATAAGTAATCTTAAATTATAAATAGTGTAACTCCTAATTTTAGGTATATAATAACAATTTCATCTATAATAAAAATATATATTTATGTATGTTACAAAAAATAAATATTAAGTATACGTAATATTAGTATAAGAGTAATATACAAAAATGGTAAGTAAATATATCTATTTATCTTTATACCTTACCTTTATTTACATCGCATTCCATGTAACTATTTATAATCAAAGCTTTTTTTTTTATTGGGCTAAAATATTGGTTAATAAAATAGTCATGCAGATTTTTCTTAATTGGTTTTTTCTTCTGGATGGACGTAATCGCCTTCTAATTAGTAGGCGATTACGTCTATACGTAATTAGTAACGGCAAGTATTGGAACTTGTGTCTCAAAGAATCTTATAAGCCACACGTAATGCCACCGATAATAATGAAGCCTTTAATTTAGACATCGCAAATACGATATTTGGTAATCATAAGAAATGTTACTTAATTTATTTAATTGAACAATAAACTAATTGAATCAAAGTGGTTTATTAATGATTTTTTTTTCATATATAGAATAAATTATTTATCGACTTATTAAACAGATACGTCATGACAAGGATTTAATGAATGGCAATGCGATATCTCTTTCAAAAATCCCAGGAGCAATTTTCATTACTGTAACTGATGTTCCTTTGCTTACATTATGTCCAAATAATAAAAATTCTATTTATTATTTTTGCATGTCATTTATGTACATCATAATTAAAATACTTTCACGTTAATTCTTTTGTCGAAATTTGCGAGGTCCAAAAGCAGGATATAAAAGATATAAAATATAAATAAAATGATATGCAAGTTAGATACATTAAAAATTGTTTTATTCAAAATTGTCCTAATTAATTTTTTACTAATTTAAATTGTATAAAAAACATAAACATTTAATAATTTTCTAGAAAAAATAATACAATCCTTATAACATTTGCATCGATTTAGTCTTCACTTGACGAATTTTTTAATGTACATGTTAATTTCAGAAAAAAAATGAGAATCACTACCTTTATTCCACTTATACTACCACCAATCATAAAACACTTAATAAAAGACCGCTATATAGACCAGCTTATTTTACCATTTGAGAACTCCGTTAAATTTGTGTCTCGTAAAATGTAAGTACGAGCGGTTACAAAATATTCTGCAATAACCGTAACATATACACATGTAGCATGTATGTAACTTTATATGTAACTCATATAATAAAATGTATTGTACCATGAATAAAATATTAAAAGTATATGAAAACTAAAGTAAGAGATAGTATAGTTGAAATTAAAATTAGCTCTATCCTTCCCAAAAAACAAAAAAATCATGATAATAATCTTATCTAGTACTTAAAACATAAAAAAAACGCCCACGTGCATATTACAAAGCGTTACGTACCATTATTAGTATTCGTTTGTGGTATGGAATTCTCTTTAAATACTCATTTTAAAATATATATAAATATTTTAAAAGAAAATTACTTAAAACTTAAGAGGTTTGCGTTTCAAAACTAAGCACTTACCTCTAAGCACACTAAGGAACGACTTTGATATCATTTTTATTACTGAAACATGGCTGTCGGAAGATTTCAACGATAATGAATTATGTGATGATATGTATACAGTTTTTTGCTGTGTCAGAAACTCTAATACTTCTAATAAATTATTTTTAGGTGGAGTTTTGATATGTTCTAAAAATTCCTTGCCAGCACTAAAAGTGCCTACCTGGTGCTGTGAAGAGATCGAAAATGTCTGGATACCTACACCCGCTAAGAACTCTATGATGAAGACCTTCCTGATTATTGAAGTATTCTAAATTCCACCAGATATCCAACAAGCAACCCGTAATCTTCATGTTCAAAGATGTCAATCAAAAATAATGTCTATGAGATCAAACGATTTCTTTAACATACTTCACACCGGGACAGCTAAGTAGTTTTCAGTATTATGCAAAGCACAGATCCGGTCGTGTATTGTAATCAACAATTTTAAAGAATAGCATAGCAAATATGTGTTTCTAGCCTCTCAGTATTCTATAGGATATATTTTGGTGAGTGTGTGCAGGAATTAAACTTTTTAATTTCCCCGTCCCCCTTCCATCACCAGACGTTCCGAAGCACGGCAGGTATCCTTACGTTATGGACATTCCTTCTATCCGACCGAAGCGTTTTGATTCATCTTTTTTTTAATTCTTACAGTAAAAGACTGGAACAGCTTGCCTGAATCAGTATTTACGGCCAATTACAATGAGGGTCTCTTCAAGAGGAGAGTGAATAGTTTGGCAGGTTAATGCGCCTAACCACCTACGACTACATCTCTTATTTACATCAGGTGGTTAAGCATTGACGTAGAGAGGATAAAAAAATAACAATAAAATAATAGATAAAAAGTTTGAAACGAATCCACCAAAGCTGTCGTATCACATCAAGGTTTTAACAAGTTCTACTTACACGTACGTTAATAGGAACGATTCCGCAATATATTTTAGCGACCGTTTAGGAGTTGTATAGTGATGTCGGTGCGGTCTTGTTCTGTGATTTATGTGTTTTTTTTTGTTTGAGGCCCAGGACTATTCCAGTTCTGTTAACTAATTTGCTAGATAATAACTCAAAAAGCATAAAGCTAGAATTACATTAACTATTTCATAGCTATTTCAATAGAATAAACTTTTCTGATATATAATAAGTTTATATGAAATAATATGCTTAAGTTTTTGCATGTTTGTACGTATTTGAGCACAGTATCCTAGTTCAAACCGTCCAAGTTGGCTCCAGCACGTCCCGAGTTACTAACACTCATTAATTTCTTGAGTTTCGGCTCAAACCCACAACTTCCTAGGTCTGTTCTACCAATTATTGGTTGTTAGTGAATATTGTTGGTAATGAGAAATTCAAAGTTTTATCGATAAGAATATGATATTATGTAATATGAAATTGTTGATTCATAATGTATATTTAAAAGGTAAAAGGTTTACGATTATAAAATAATTTATATTGTATATTAGGCAATTTAGTGATAATAATTCGAATTCTAAAGGAAGCGCATAGTTGAGTGGGAATCCGTCACTATGAAATGAAGATATGTATTCAATAGCATCAGCAGTAGTGAAATGAAAATAACATAAGAATCATAGTCGCACTACTCAACTTTCTATTGTTGATTTTTTTTTAAATTTCAGTAATAGTTTATGCATCATCTATCTACTATCTACTATCTCACTCAAAAGTATTTCATACCGTCCTTCTAATTGTGT
Source organism: Napeogenes inachia (assembly GCA_959347355.1). NCBI lineage: Eukaryota > Metazoa > Arthropoda > Insecta > Lepidoptera > Nymphalidae > Napeogenes > Napeogenes inachia. The sequence goes on from OY365797.1 coordinate 17,292,015, forward strand.
TTGCATTATAATCACCGAAAGTTTATTTGGATCATCCTATTTATACATATATTCATTTTAATAAAGGAATAAAACCCAATTCACCGATTTATTTTTACAAATGGTCCAAATTTGTATAAAACTGAAATTTTGTGTAATGTGTTGACGTAATCGGATTTTTTTGGCAAGAAATAAGTATAAAAATTTTGATTTTTATTTTTGGTAAATAAAGTGTATGCATGTATGTATCTGTTAATATTTATCATACAAAGTAGGTTTTAGTAAGTAATATTAAATATAACCATGACTTATTTTTTTTTAAATTTGATGGCTTCAGTTTATATTTTTTCAAAATGAACTTTGTCATAATTGAGATGAGAATACTCCCCGCGGCGCAATCATAACGAGCCCTTCACTCCGCATACTAATACTGTTGACTTTGGTAAGAGGCCTATTTGTTTATCAACAACGTTTATCCCATTACGACACTGCTAGTAAAAATAATGCTGCTGGACATATAAGATGTCTTATAAGCAAAAAAGTCAGTGACGACAGTTAGTGAAAAAAATATATAAAAAGTATAATATACTATGCTTACATGCAATAAATATTGGTTATTGTTTTAATTTTGATTCTATTTGGCTTAATAAGTAATTCTCACATAGTGCCAACGTGTCAGATAGCAAAAATGTCAGCACGTCTTTCACAAAACACACACTGCTCTAAATAAAGTCTTTTTTGTAGATATCATGCCTTTATTTATTTATTTATTTATGATGGAGACAATTGATGTTTAATGGATGACCGTAAGTGTTTATAGACCTCTTCAAATATGGTAATGTCACCAAGGTTAAGTTGCAGGGTTGGATATAGTATAGTATATTAGTATAGAAAGTATAAGGAGGATAAGGAGACAATATAATAAATGACGCAGTAAAATAATAAACAAACATAAAAAAAATAACATTTATGTCAAAAATCATAATATTATAAGGACAGAATTTAAAGTCCATAAATTGTTAGAGTTGGTACCTCTCTTATTGTAATTTATTTGACTGCAACTCATATGTAGGCTGTCTAGATCGGAATAGATCCTCTCATAGATTATCATCAAGATTGTTATGGGGTATCTATTATAACCATGTTTCTGACGATAAGTGACGATTCCCAAACTTAAAATCGTTTTTTTATATGTCGATACAACAACGATCTGTCTTTTTATTTATACATGCTGAATGTATAGTTGGGCTTTGTAATTAATTGGGTCGTTTTCCTTTTTTTTATCTTGTTACGTTTAAAAAAACTTGACTGATTCTAATATAATTTAATAAAATAATGATGTATATTTTTATTTAGAAGAAGCAAAGATTTAGAAGAGCTGACGTTGGATGTGATTAAGTGCCCTGATTGGATGAATCTATGTAAGTAAATATGTTATTTCATTTCATACTGATAAATAATATTTTTCGTCAGTCGAAAGATCATTAAATTTATATTTCCTTAAAGGTAATAATCTTTTCTAACATTAATAATGATGTATAATTTTAAAATAACTAATCAACATAGAACAACAAGTAGGTAAGTTTTGATATGTAACTCAGGTAAGCTTCAACGAGGCATCTCGTTTCACAAAGACTGTTTAGTGTGGGTTGGAGAAAATTATGCGATAATTTGCATAGTAGAGAATCCGTGACTGCCCTCGTTCTTTGTTAGCTGGAACGGAACAACGTTTGACTGACACTGGGGCACTTTAAATTATCTCTTCGCGACTGTTAGCAAAATGCCGAAGTAATTTGAAATAAATTTGTATATGCAATGTGAGAATAGCTTTGCAGAAAATGCAGCTTTAATTAATGTATATGAGATGCTTTGATTACGTGGGTTGTTTCAAAATCGATGCCCGATCGGTTCTATCTATGGGTTCCAATCCCTACTTGTATCAGTTTATTTTTCATTCTATATTCATATAAATGTTACGATAATAGTAGTAGATTCTACATAGGGTAGTTCGTTTTTAAGACTAATAAAAAAGAACCTTCACAATTTTTTATTAAAAACACAATATAAGGTCAGAATCAGCGTGAAGTTTTTCAGCCACATTTAAAATGTATTAGCAGTAAACGTTTGCTCTACTCGTGCAGATGTAAATTAATCTGGGAATATGAGCAAAAGAAAAGGTTTCACTTCATTATTATTGATCTAATTGTATGATGTTTATAAAATTTATGTAATTTACTTATTAGGAAATGTAACCGATCGGTAACGTAGGTATGTTATTACTTAATATTAAACTATTATGAACTGTTAAGAATACGTATGTTTGGTTTTAACAGCATGCTCTGGTCACAGCTAAAATTATCTAACGGTGCAATAATGCGGTAACCAAAATTTTGATAACTATTGCATTTATGTTTTATTTATACCTATGTTTTTGCCATATATCATACTTGCATAGTAGGAGTGATTGTGGTTTTTCATTTAAGTGTGAAATGTGAACATTCAGTTGAAAAACAGAAGTCAAAACACTTTATTACATACTTAATTTTAGTCTGTAAGTAAGACTTTAAAATAACAAATTTAAAAAGAACTGGTTATTAAGAAAATACATTATTTAGGCCTTATCATTTATGGAGATAAATAAAGAAAAAATAATACGCAAAGGTAGTAAATAAATATAGAACTTAACTTCTTTAATAAAACACATTTTAAAACTTGCCGAATATACTTCCATAGTAAAGTCACGTATTACTTTGTATACGCTTAACATAATTTATAAATGTTACGAATTCGGGATTGTCTTATTATCATAGGTACCTTATCTGCTACGATGAAGGGATTGGAAAATGATATTATTAAAAATATATAATAACAATTTTTAAAAGAACATTAATATTAATTGAATATTCGAACACTTTAGGATATATTGTAAGTTTCATATCATTAGGCATTCTTAGAAACTCAACTGAGTTCGTATGTTCGTAGTTGACTCGAGTGATAAAATAAACTGATCAAATTATTAATTCATATAGGGCTTTGTTAAGTGTTTCATCATTGGTGGTAATCAGTAAAGGAAATTGATTATCATTTTCTATCTGAAATTAGCAACTATATCAAAAAAAATCAGATGTCAAATCGTATAGTCTAAGTCCTCATAAATTTGTTCCAAAAACTTAGTGAAATAGACAGCACGTGATCCCTCGTCGCAACGACTTTAATAAGTTTATAATAATATTATTTTTATCAGTTTTAGAGGAATTTTGGTATCGAGGGTTTTTTATTATTTATTTTTTTATACCTACACGGTTCACTTTAATTTGGTTAATACTTACTGACCAAATACAATAAATTGAAATCTCAATTAGATGCGCAAAAATTTTTAAACAACATTTTAAGGAGCGTTATACTTTTTTTGTATTTTTTGTAACCAATTGAAACCTAAGCTGTAAAATGCATATTTAATATATATTGTTACTAATATTATTATTATATAAATTAACCTTTTTTATGTAGCTTTGGCGAGAAAAAAAAATTATAAATAAAATAATTCTACTATATTCCAAAAAGCAAATGAATATAATTGTATGCAAAGAAAAATGTTTTAATTTATTTACTTTTGTTAGAGTGCTCTCTATAGACATTGTACTTACTATTCTAAGTGAAACTGTAATAAGATTTTAAAGGCCCAGCATTTCCAGTAACTATTAACAAGGTGCCGCTAAAATTATAAATTCTGTCCAGTGTCGGATAACGCTACTACTATTAAATTTGCATAATAGAAATACCGCGACTATCGTTATCCTTTGAGAGTTTAAAGGGGACCGAGTCCAGAGACACCATCGAATATCAAAATATTATTCACTTTGTTTACGAAACGTCAAATAAATACTCAACAAAATGCCTATATTAATATAGATATGCGATGTTTTTAGTAACTTAAAACAATTAATTTGTTTCTAAACAACTAACTTGGTGCATTAAAATAAATTAATTCTTAAATACTGAACGATTGAAATAATCTGTCTGTTTAAAAAGATTAGTCTGAGAAGGTTACTCTACAAAATTTTTATCAAACATTGATGTTGTGGGACATTAGTAATTAATTATCTATATATATTAAAATGAAACCCGTTTTCCTTGGTCACGGCATCACCCGTAAATGGCTGGACCGATTTCACTAATTTTTTTTTTGTTGTATTTGTTATTATTAGAAGAAGGTTCTTACGGAAAAAAAAATTAAGAAAATCTCTCAGAAATATTGAAAAATGTACATTTAATTTTGCATACTTTAAAAAACACGAGTAACAAATGTCTATGTCATTCACAGCCATAGATTATATTGATGAAAGAGCATCGTATTGAGCTTAGTGTTTAAATAAAAATGCAAAGTTGTTCAATAGCGATTTGTAAAAATATTAGTGAAATTATTGAATCCTAAGAAATAAACACTATTATGAAAATATATATTTTGTTTTTTATTTAATTAAAAATTAGTAAAGACATTTTCAAGAATAGCGAGGCCAGGGAATTATGGATTCATTTTTATATGGAGGATTCAGTTCAAATTGAATAGGTACTCATACTTAAGATAGGTCAGTCAAAGTCAGTCAAAGATAGGTCATACAAAATAAAGTAGTGCATCATTGCAACGCTAAGGCGATACGAAGTTCGCCGGGGCAGCTAGTCATCTTATAATAATTAACATCTTATAATAATTAACAATATCTGTATAGATTCTCTTTTCAGTTATAGTACGCATATAAATATATCCAAATACGTAAAACATAGATGCCGTAATTGGGTAACCGCTCTGCTTCCTAAGGTAATTGCTGCTGCGGCGCAGATCACACTACACGCCACACGAGAGGAACACACACACACTTCGCTAAAACTTTTTTTATACATTTCTTATTTCTTTCCAATAAAAATCCATCCAGAATTCTAAAACATTTTTGATCATGTTAAATCTTTCTAAACGAGTAAAATAAATAACAAAAGAAATATCTGTTATTTCCTTTTAAAAAATATTAAAAAAGTTATCAAGTAAATGATATAAGTATTAATAATGTAAGAGTGTAATTTTTCTCTAAACCATTTGCTTATTTTCCCAGCCTCGCATACGGCTAGCGCTGATGCAGCAAACCTCCAAAACTAATAAATTTTAAATGCCGCTGAAACATACCGAAACCTAATCTCTGTAAATATAAATATGTTGAATTTTCTAATATATTTTTAATAAACACTACTTTTTAGCAAACCTCTCCTTTGCAGGTACAAAATAAAGATATATAAATAGTTGAACGACGAACTCATTTGACAGATCAGAATTTTTCTATGGTATTGTCATAATTAGAATGATATAAAAATGAGCTTAGTTAGTTTATTTTAGAAAGATATGTACATGTTTAGTAAGATATGTATAGGTACTTACCTTAAGTTTAACTTCATTATATATAAGACGATTTGTACGGACAGATTAGTTTTGGATAGTGTCGGCTAATATTTTATTTAAACTGTACACAATTTCATTTGAAAGACTTCGAGAGCGAATGATTTCTTTTATCGCTTCATTGTACATTCCAATTAAACCTCGTTTACACATACAAATATATTATACGGATAAGCTCTTCTACTAGTCGAAACAATATTGTCTTCCTATAGATTGCTATCATCAAGTTTGAAAACAGTATTGAGATTTCTCGGGTAGATGAGTTTCCTATGACTATTAAGTCCTTATATATGAAATTGGCGTTTTCCGTACTGGCAGTGGCCAGGGGAAGCAGATATTTGTGATTAAAGTGTTAATCGCTAATTTCTCCACTTTGGTAAGAAATTCCAAATTCAATTTTTACAACTCTTTCCTTACACATGGATATGCAAAATGTTATCGGCATATTGGCGAATCTACCAATATGCCGATGACACGTGTCTAATTAGTGCTGATAAAAGTACAGAAATAGCGATTCAAAATTTACAAAGTGATAGTATTGAGCAAGTGGTCTGATGATCCTGGGTTAGTATTAAGATTCAAACCCATTCGTCACAAGCGTGGAACGCAGGTTCCGTCTTGAGTCTTGATACAAAATGTATTAAGATGCCTTCATTACCATCGACAATGACGCTTCGCTAGGCTGACAGCTAAAAGTCAACCTGACGTAAGACATTAACGGATGCGCCGTCATATGTACAATAACTTTAATAATAAATAAGTAAATATAAGTTATAAAACAAGAAGACAACAATTTTGCTTTACATAAAACTATTTTAAAATTATATCTACTTGTAGAAGGAACCATACTTTAAATACTTGTTTATGTGCTTGTGAAGACCGCATGGAATTATGCATCTACCCGCATTATGATCACACGCATTAGGTACGCATGGACCGCTGAAATGCTTTTCTACCGCATAGGTTTGTTTGTATTTTTATTGTATTCGTTTACTATATTACGTTGTGTGTCTTTCATTTTTGTAAATAATTGGGGTCTAAGGCTTGGAGATCACACAGACCATGCTATATGTGTTATTGTATGTTTATGCATTAACCTTGAATATAAATATACCAAATCAAATTCAATAGGGGTTTTATTTATTTATTTATTTATTTATTTATTTATTTATTTATTCAAACATAAAACTTAAATCTAACATTACAGTATTACCAAATCGTTAGATAAGTTGACATGAAACACTTAAATTATATTAAGATTCAATAAATAACAATTTCACATTTAATCAATAATGTCAACCAAAATAATAATCATAATAATAATAATAATAATAATAATAATAATAATAAAATCCATACAATAAAATTTAATAATTCATTACAATTAAAAATAAATAATTTCATCATTTACAAACAACATAATTATTTTACATTTTAAAACCTATTTCATAAAGTCATGCTTAATAATGTCAAATATAATTTAAATATTACAATTAAATATTGTCTAGGCACACTACGAACACAGTTTGTAACATATTCTAGTGAACTCGTCCAGTGTGCAACTGAATAGATCCATATGACACGCCGTTTCGTTCAGCACCCGCAGTGCCCGCGTCAGCGGAGCGTCACGCAACAGCGTAGTGCGCGCAGCCGGCAGCGCCAGCAGCGGCGGCAGCCGGCGACGCTCTACACTGTTAGGAGGGGCAGAGAGATTAAGCTCTGCCAGAATTGCCGGATTATTCAATTCACCGCGTAATACCCTTACCACAAATTTAGCGAGAGCGACATCCCGCCGTGCTTCCAGCTTACTGTATCCCACCATGCCGATAACGAACAAGGTAGGATACAGCAAGGGATAGCCTGGATACACGCCATACACCTTATGATAGAGGAACCTAGTAAACTTATTTTGGATGTGTTCAATCATAAGTTTATACTTAGTCTCACACGGAGACCATACGACCGAGTTATACTCCAAATGACTCCTCACCAAGGCCTCATATAATATACGTAAAGCAGAGAAGTTGGTAAAGCTTCCGGCTTGCCTCAGTACAAAGCCCAGGTTCCGGTACGCTTTTTTGCACACCTCGGCTATATGGCCCCGAAAGTTAAGATCAGAGGTAAATCGAACACCCAAATCCCTTATCTCTGTGACGTGCTTCAAAGGCTGATCTCCCAAGCGATAGGCAAAGTGCTGAGGATTGCGCGCGCGACTGAAAGAAAGCAAGGAACACTTTTTAACGTTGAAGTGTAATCTATTCCTGCGACTCCACTCAACGACGCTGTCAATGTCCTCTTGCAGTCTACAGTGGTCCGCCATGTCACCCACCTCTCGTACTAGTTTCAGGTCGTCAGCATATAGGAGACATGTAGACTCTTGAACCACCTCCGGTAAATCATTAATCATTATAATGAACTGGAGGGGTCCTAAATTACTTCCCTGACTGACGCCTGATCTTGTCCAGTACTGCTCCGAAAGAAACCCGCCACATTCAACGTATTGACGCCTGTCTCGCAAATAGGTTCCAAAGAATGACAACGTATGCGGCGTGCAACCCATTCCCGCTAACTTCCTCAATAAGACATCGTTATCAACTGCGTCGAACGCCTTTTGGAAATCTAAGTAGGCGACATCCACCTGCCGCCCCGCATCTATCGCTGGCACCAGCCGCGTCATTAAATGCAGCAGATTACCCGCTGTCCCCCGCCCCGGACGAAATCCGTGCTGTGCGTCAGACAACCGAGCATTCACCTGCGCGTATAATGCATGGTGGATAGCCGACTCAAATACCTTTGCCATTGAGCACAGGATAGCCACCGGTCTGTAGTCACTCGGCTCTGTTCCGCCTTTTCCCTTCGGGACTGGTACCACTCGGGTGAGTTTCCACCTATCAGGAAATATGGCGTTAGCCAGGCAGACATTAAAAATATGCAATAGAGGCTCCACCAGTGTACGTCGACAATCCTTCAGTACAAAAGGTGGAATTCCATCTGGTCCAACTGACCGTTTTGGTGCTAGCCGTGCGAGCGCTCGTGACACGTCCACCTCAGCGAAGCGCGCCAGATGCACGCGCGAGTCACCTCCCACCATGGCGCTCGCTGCTGTCACATCCAGCCGCGCCGGCTCCGTGCTATACACGGAACAGAAGAACCGGGCCAGTTCATTTGCACATTCCTGATCTGAAAGAGGACGCCCGTTACTCATTAATTTACATCCTGTGGAAATTCCCCTCTTTGACCTTAAGAACCCCCAAAATGCTTTGGGATCCTCAGCGAGATTGTTCTGGACTCGCTCCTGGTAGAGGTTATGAGCGCGCGCAGTCTCCACCTTCACCGCAGTCCTGTATCGAGAAAACTCCTCATAGTCGCGGCGACTCTTACTGATTTTATATTTTTTGTGTAAACGGTGTTTCCTCTGTATAATTTTAATAATTGCCGCGGTATACCATACGGGATAAACATATCTTAAATTGTTTATTTTGCGAGACTTCAGAGGAACACAGTTGTTAAAAACGTCATTAAGTTTGTTATAAAATAAGTTTAAGACTAAATCAGGATCATCGGTCATATATACCTCCGTCCAGTCAATTTTTAAGATTGCGTCGTATAATTCAAAAAAGTCCGCTTTATTAAAATTCCATTGCTTTGATGTTTTCTGGCCTCGATCCCGGTAGCTATCTGCACTCGTGGCGGTGCGGGTGGCGGTAGAAGTGGCGACAGCGACAGCGAGCGGAGGATGGTACGCGTCCACCGGCAGCAACGCCTCGTCCGCCGCCACCACCGCCACCCCACCTCCGCCACGTGCGCTCAGCACCAGGTCCAGCTGTCGATCATTACAGTTCAAAACAGTATTACACTGAACGAGTTCACAGAAAGACATAAAATATTCATAATAACCATGTACACTGTCATAACTACAAGAATTCAAATTAAAGTCACCTAAAACTACAACATTATTTTTGAATCTGATACATATTTGTTCAATTAAGCCGAGCATTACTAGGTACTCATTTTCCCCAGCCCTCGGTGGAATATAAACGACACAACATGCAAACAAGAACCGATCACTTATATAAACTGACGCACATACTAATTCAAAATTGTAGCTGTCTAACTTAATACTGCTAGGCACTGGTACTTGCCGCAACTCGAACCGAGGCGTAGCCGCCAGAAGCACACCGCCCTGCTTGCGGCCGTCTGCGCGGTCACACCGCACAACGGAGTAACCGGGCGGCACGATCTCTGCATTCTGAATACCCTCGTTGCAGCCGGTCTCGGTGATCGCGAACAAGTCTGAACCCGAAGATTCAACGAAAGATAAAAATTGCGAAGTCTTCGAACGGAGTCCTCTTACATTTTGATACAGAATATTAATTGTTTTATTATTTCGTAACCTGTCGGGCGTGTTTTGGCGCTCGAAAAAACAACCACTCACTGTATTCGGTGTCTTTCGGCCATACGTTAGGATTACACAATTTGTTGAAATTATTTTCCGTTACACATATTTTAAATGACGAATACCCCCTTTCTGTCTTATGTTGTATCTTACTAACGGTTACAAAGCAGTTTTTACCCAGTATTTCTGTTATATACTCGGTTATGTCAGTTTCCGTAGTATCTTTAAGAAGTCTCCAGACATGTAAATACTTCTTACGTTCAACTGCCTTTATTTTAATAACCGACGTATTTATTCCCTTGCTGATGGAGGTAATTTTTCTGGTATTTATCCAGCTTTTATCTGACCCTTCAGTAAATATTCCTACTTCCTTTACTGCATCCTTACCCTTGCTTTGATCAGTCGTTACAGAACGGCGACGCGATCGCCGCGATTTCACGTTAACCCAGTCATTCTCTAATCGTTGCTCGTCGTCATTTATATGAACTAAATTCTCACTTTGCATCGTAGTTGGGGTGTTATTTACTATTTGCGTTCGAGTCCGGTCAGCTGATGAATCACTCGGCAAGGAATCTAGCGCGCTTGCTCTAACTCGGGTGTTCTCGTGTGCCGTAACAATGACAGCGTTGTTCCGACCGGGCACGGATATCGCCGACTTCGGCCGACGACTGACGTCAGCCACCGATCGCACAGAAGGCTGGCGCATACGCATACCCTCATTATTGTCAATATTTTGATTTATCACTGAGACTTCACGGACACTAATAAGTTTTTTAATTATACTATTTTGGTCTTGAATAGTCTTTTCTAGTGATGACACTTTGTTTTTAAGATCAAACACTGTTTCCGTAAGGTATTTAATCGCACTTTCTACTGAATTAACAGCCATTTCTAATATTTGACAAATTTATAATACGGAGCTACGTAAACAACTTCTGATCACTGCAAGATGCGGGGGGGAAGAATATGGTGTTATTATACTAAAAATGCTATACTATTATACTATTTATGGTGTTATTATACTAAAAATGTAAGTAAATAGTATTGTAAAAAATAAAAAATAATAATGTATTTAAAAATTAGTAACATAGCGGTTATAAAAGGCAATTTATGTAATATATCACATAGTAACTAAAAAAAATATGATAGTATGTAATCAAGTTCAAAATTAAACGTCAAATAGTTGAGCTGGGATGCGTTGTCTCTAACTATGAAAAGAAGCTGTTTTTCATTGCATGGGAAGTAGTGAAATTAAAAAAACATAAGAACCATACTATAACAACTTAACTTCTAACATGTTTATGTTTTGTGCCTAAAATGTATTTAAGCAAATGTATGTTTCTTTACTTTTTAATAAATAAAAAATAAAAAACATTAAAACTAGCTCTTAAATTGTTATTTTTTTTTTAATGTACCTACTAATATTTTATGCTTCAAACACTATCCCACTTTTTGTATACGAAAGCATACAATTTAAAGTCATTTCATACCGTCTCTTCAGATGTATTAACTTTATAATCACAAAAAATATCTTCATTGTCCTGTTCGTGCATATTTATATTTTATATAAAGAGATAAGTCCCAACTCGCTGATTTATTAACAACTAGATTTAAACTATACAAAACTACAATTTTGCACAACCGTTTTAATTTAATCGGTCAATACTGGCTGGATTTCGGCAAAAAACAAGTATCAAAATGTACATATATTTGAATTTCTGGTTATAAATAACGTATACTTATTATTTATGTGTAGTACGCGATTAAGTTCCGTTTACAGTATAAAAATACGACACTACTGGTAAAAACTTTGGGCTTACAAAATAATGAACGTTTCTTATAGAATATTATATTTAGTGAAAAAAGGTATATAAATAAATATTACACATTATTAAACGTCAAATAGTTGAGCTGGGATGCGTTGTCTCTAACTATGAAAAGAAGCTGTTTTTCATTGCATGGGAAGTAGTGAAATTAAAAAAACATAAGAACCATACTATAACAACTTAACTTCTAACATGTTTATGTTTTGTGCCTAAAATGTATTTAAGCAAATGTATGTTTCTTTACTTTTTAATAAATAAAAAATAAAAAACATTAAAACTAGCTCTTAAATTGTTATTTTTTTTTTAATGTACTAATATTTTATGCTTCAAACACTATCCCACTTTTTGTATACGAAAGCATACAATTTAAAGTCATTTCATACCGTCTCTTCAGATGTATTAACTTTATAATCACAAAAAATATCTTCATTGTCCTGTTCGTGCATATTTATATTTTATATAAAGAGATAAGTCCCAACTCGCTGATTTATTAACAACTAGATTTAAACTATACAAAACTACAATTTTGCACAACCGTTTTAATTTAATCGGTCAATACTGGCTGGATTTCGGCAAAAAACAAGTATCAAAATGTACATATATTTGAATTTCTGGTTATAAATAACGTATACTTATTATTTATGTGTAGTACGCGATTAAGTTCCGTTTACAGTATAAAAATACGACACTACTGGTAAAAACTTTGGGCTTACAAAATAATGAACGTTTCTTATAGAATATTATATTTAGTGAAAAAAGGTATATAAATAAATATTACATGCACAAAATATCGTTCATTGTATTTTTTTCTTAGTTCAGAGATTAAAAATGTGTGTAGCTATATACATGCTTGCTTATTTTGTGTTTTTATTACAAGTTCTTTTATTACAACAACATTCTCTTTAGAGATAATATATATATTTTTTTATTTCAGCTGTATTTGGCTTAATAAGCATTTTTTTACATGCCCTTATCACACTCGTACCTTCATGTCTATAATTTACATTATTACTGAGAAGAAGAAGAGCTTTAGAAGAGCCGACATTGGATGTGGCTGCATACATTAAAATTAGATTAGATCAGATCGCATGAAACGTATAGACCCCTACTATAGAATTTAATCCACCAAAGCAATAACATTGTTAACATTTCATCGCTCTGATTAGAAATTTTGCAATATTTAGTTGGGCTTAATTAATTAAATTAAGTCACTCATTGAGGCGTAGACAATATTATCATGATTAATAATGTACAACTATGTATTATACTAATGCGCCAAATCTATAGCTTTGCGTAATGATATTATAATTTAATAAGGAGTACAAAAGTTAAAGACTAGTAAAGAGTGATAATAATCATTTTATAACTCATTAGCGAAGAAGCATAAGAAATCAAATGTGTAAAAGTATTCCTTGAAATTTGTCAAATTCGAAATAATGTCGTTATACTGAAATGTTTTAAATATCGTTAGTATATAATGTACCATAGATCTTAAAAACTTTAACTATTGTACTTGTTTATGCTATTTCGTAAATATTTTTTTCTTACATTTAAGTTTCATCTAATTACATCTAATTTCAAAATTTGTATAAGCAACGTTCGCATCCTTACCTATCCTTTAACCTATCATCAATCACCGCTAGAATCGAAGATGGCTCCATCTAGCGAAGTATATATTTTATTGCATGAAAAGGTATATAAGCCCATACCCTCGCATCAAGAAATATAGAAACCACAAGCTACGAACCCGCTTGGAGCTCATAAAGTCATTAGTTATCATCAAGTCATTACCGCGACTCCTATAGTCACTACGAACTCATTGCCGCAAGTATATAAAACAAGACCCATCCAGACAATACTATAGTTCCGTGTTTATGGTGTATATATATTGTGACCAGTGCGCTTAGACTCCGGCAATCATCACAGGAAGAAGAACGACGAAGAAAATCCCAGTAAGTCCTCCTTATACTTTTACCTATCCCGCGACGTTGCTTTCTTCTTATCTGAACTATCACACTTAAATAACTAGGAACCTAACCGCCACTGGCACTCGTCAGTAAAACGCTTCCCCAGTACTTGTACCTTAATCAAATAAATAAAAATTAATTAGGTTTGCTCATCTAAAACAATATAACCTATATATGTTATATTGTTACATATGTATAATATATAACATATACATATGAATAATCATAATTTTAGACATCCAGCGAAATTAATTTTGGTAACTGTTCATTATCGCGCTACCAGGAATTTCAAGGCTGTTTTTTTATATAATGAAGTTAGGGTTCCGTACCCAAAGGCCAAAAACTGTACCCTCTTACTAAGAGTTTGATGTCCATATATCTCCAATCTGTATCTCATGAATCGTGATAGCTGAAATGTTCAGACAGACAGTTAAAATTATTTTAGATGATGATTTATCTTGCTGCTACAATAAAAAATGCTACAAAAAATAAAACTTATATTTGAGGGAAATAAGGAATATTCATTTTTTAATTTGAAAATAAGTTGTAGGATACAATATACAAGTTATGGAAAACCTAGGTCCCTGTTACTAATAGAAGTAGACATATTAGTTTGATTTTTTTTACAAATTAAAGGTATAATAAACCTGAGTATTTGATAAGATTTTAAATTTAATATCTGTATTAGTTCATAAGGATAGGAGTAGTAACTTTTAAATTATTAATAATATTTTTATTTGATGTAACTAAACAAAACAAACAAAAGCGGCAGTATCTTTTGATTGCGTCGAATCAGAAGTTTGATTTCTTCACAGTTCCAAAAGACAGTAGACTTGAGTATTGAATATAAATTTCAAGTTGATTTCTGTACTCGTTTTTGAGTAAATGGGCCTTGACAGACGTATGGAAGCACGGACAACAAACTGATCCTATAAGGTTTCGTTTTTTCCTCACAAGGTACGGAACCCTAAACATAGCCATGACCCCTTTTTTTCCATCTCATTGTTATAATTTAAATAATAAAATGAATAAGGCATAATAATCCATAATAACTTTCGTAGCCAATAGGGGTTAACAGAAAAAAATGTACAAACGAGAAAAAAATATATATTGAGCAATGTTTTAGGAACCAAAATGATCAACTTGATAATAATTGTAGAAGTCTGAATTTAATTAATAGCAATTTATTGTTGTAAGCATTCAAAAATAATAAAAATTGTTATATTAGTTTGTAACCTATTGAAAATGATCTAAAACTTTCTTTCTTTAAAACTCGATCAAAAAAATATCACCTGAATGTATTAAATGGCGCAGCTATTACTTATTTTTTAATACGAAGGTTCTTTCTTTCAATTGCAATATAATGTACAAGAACGTTATAAAAATATAAAATATTGTCTTTATATTAATATAAAGTATCTCATTGATTTCTAAAAATAATAATTAGAAGTAACATTAAAATTATTACATTAGTAAAAGTCAACACGATTACTTATTTCAATAATTTCATAGTTAACTTACGGATAACTTTAATAACAATAATCATTCTAAGAAATAAAATTCATAAATTGATTTTATCTGTTGATTGACGTTCTCCTTTAAGCCGACATATATATGTGTTGGAGACGTTTTCTTGGTTGGCAGTTATTTTCGGATATTATGTGGGCTGGTTGCGGGTATCGAACAAACAGCGATATTTTAATTATAGGAACATTTTCACTCACACAACAATCATTACTCTATTGATAATTAATTTTAAGAAATGGAGAGACAGTTACGTGTGTTGCTCCATGGAGCTACAAATAACAATTGTGCTCGATCGTGCAGCGCACGACTCTGCCAAGGCGCAAATAGCAGTCAATCTTCACTTGGGACAGGATTTGGTTGGTGGACAGGGAACCAACCATTGTGATGAGCACTTCCAATTATCGCAGAGAATCCATTTTTCATCACATTTAATGATTCAATTTAAAATCCCTTCATTATTGTGCCGGATCAGTATTGTAACGCAGAAGTCCACGCGCGTTTGACGGTTTGTTTCAGACAATTCATGAGGTACCCACCTATCAAGATTTTTAATATTTTCTATTTGCTTCAAGTGGTTTAAAACAGTTTTATCACTAACATCACAGTCTGTAGTTATCTGATCAAGTAACGTTAGTAGTATATGTAACATTCAATAAAAACGTACTTTTTAATTTATATTATAATATGTAAAAAATCAAGTCTAATCATTATCTATAATTATTATTTTAATACTTTTATTTATTGATTTTCTTAATTATTTACCACTAAATTGTTTTCTGTTACTGGTAGATATAAAGGTATTTAGAAATTGACGTTACATTATTGAACGTTAAGATATATATTTTTTATTAATATAATGTTTACTTAATTTATTCTTAAAATGAATTCTTGTGTTGTAGAAAATTATATTGATGTAAAATACTATTTTATATTTCAACAAGAAAATCAATATAATATATTAAACCATTAAATTAAATAACCTTTCACGTTATCAAACATTACACCGCAAAACAATTTATTTCTCAGGTCAGAACCTCTCCCTGCAAAGATAACAGAAATATAACGGATTTGCGTGAAATATGTGAAGCCTCTTGTATGCTAATACAATCCCATTGTTCGGAGATTGAATTTTTCTGGATATCATGTTACGAATAATTCCACGTTCAAAATGTGATACGATGTAAAGAATATTATTTAAATTCTCTCTCTTAAACATATTTCAACATTTAAATAGTTTTACTTCTTATCTAATAAATGCAGTTTTGCGGTAATAGATGACAACACTAATTGACATTCATTTTGACATTCAACAATAGACTGAACTCTCTGTTATATACATAACATATATACAATACTAGCTTTCCGCTCGCGGCTTCGCCAGCGTGAAATTCAGTTATATCGCGCGACATGGTTAGTCTTATATGATTTTATGTCATCTTATATGATTTTATGTTTGACAATAAGGAACTTCCATATAAACTTTCATCCTCTATTTTAACCTCTTCTACCATTTTTTTCGCAATGAAAAGTATCCTATGTCCTTTCCTAAATTCAGTTCTATCTTCACAGCGAATTTCATCAAAATCGGTTCAGTGATTTAGGCGTGAAAGCGTAACAGACAGACAGACAGACAGACAGACAGAGTTACTTTCGCATTTATAATATTAGTATGGATTATTCGGTGGAGCTATACAAGCTCTTTAGTGGTTTATTTCTTAATAATATGATCTGATATTATTTATTGTACAAATACATAAAAAGCAACAGAGATAAAGAATAATAATTAAATTGTATATTCATTATGTTTAATATACTAATAAACATAATAAATATAATTCACTTTGTCACGAGTAATCGAAATTAAAGTAATAATTGATAAATATTTTTATATTTTAAATAATGATATATGTAAGAAAAAGTATGCATATAATATAGATATAAAGATAGACCGCCCTCTTGAGGCATATATGTATAACATATATTTATTTTGTTTATCAATGTTTATTTATGTATATGATATTTGTGAATGTATATTGATTTATTAAAAACAAGTATTTATGATATGTAGTTACATCGTGTGTAATGCACATAAGCTTTATATAATTTATTTTATTGTTGTTTTTTTATTTTATTTTTTTTTTTAATGTTTTTAGTGTCTTACTCTATACTTTTACTGAATTTTTATGGTGGACTGGTACAGAATACTTTTAAGTCCACGTACTCGTTTGAGGCAATAAAGATTCAATAAAAGAAATAAAAAATTAAATATAAATGAGTACATTCCTTTATTTCTAATTTTAGTGCATATAATATGTATATATTAATCTATATCTGCATGTTTATTGTACTAAGTATTTTATTAAGCTTGTATATTAATATTAGTATTATTATGCTAAAACAGAACAGAAAGTGGTCTAGAAGAGATCGATCTCTCGATTACTTAGTAACAGAACCGCTTTATTTTATACCGATAAGTAGTTTTAATGTTTTTCACATCTTAACAAGACAAACAAGAATGCATTTTTTTTTTGTACACTTTACACCTTATATTAAAATTATACATTAACGAATAAACAAATCTATATTTCAGATATATATATTTCACATTATACAATAGCACTAATAATACAAATAATGCAGTAATACAAATAATAAACGTATAGATGTATATATACAATATACTCGTAACAACGAGTTTTTCGTGAACAGTGCGAAAACTCTTCAAACAAAAGAAATAAATCCAATCGAAACTCGCTTCATCATGTTTACATAAACAACACCATCTGATTGAAATAAAATCCTATTACTTTTATTGTGTATAAAATATTTTGTACAAATAATACTATAATATACAACAGACTATAGTAAATTTTTTTAAGGAAACATTTTCTTAGTTCAAATAACATTCAAGGATATGTATTTGTAAAAATATTCTACTTATTTGTGCTTGAGTTTTCAATACATTAAAATTTACATAATATGCTAGCAATAATAATATCAGTTTTCGATTGAAAAGGTAGTGAAAATATTTACTATGTTAAATCTTAGCGGAAAAATGGTAGGTAGGCTGTGTTATTACATGTGGCACTACATTATTTAGAAATCTAAATCTGGTAAAATTTTAGAATTAGAATTCCGAAAGACGATCTTTACAAAATGCTTCACTTCAACCGCCCCGTTGCATTGGTCGAGTGGTTAGCGCAGACGCCTAACGCATAGCAACGGGGCTCGGGTTCGATTCCCGACAGGGACAGGCAAGTATGTAATGAGCATAGATGTCTGTATTGCTGGATTTGGTCGTTTATTAAATATATTCTCAGTATTTATAATGTGTATTTCTATGTATTTGTATCGTTATCTGACACCCTTAATACAAGCGAATAATTTGCTTACTTAGGGTTAAATCAATGTGTGTAATTTGTCCTGATATTATTATTATTAATGGTATATCGCAAAATGATTATAACCCATGTTTTTTATGTAACATTTGCTACTAACTAGAACTAATAAGACGATTCATTGACGATCTTATAGACGATTATGAACTTTAATGTTATAGAATAAGGAAAATCGAAGACCATTATTTTATTTATATCATGGTTATAATTAATATTATTGTTATTAATATTACGAATTCAAGAGGAATCATTATCGCAAAAAAAAGATGTTCAGAAGGCCGCAAGTTTTGTAAGACAAATAAAAAAAATATATATATATGTGTAATATTGTAGCTTATAAATGTAAATATATAAGAAATAAAAACACAAAAAGGGTTTTTTTGTTCTTATAAAATAATACATATTATTAATACAATATGTATTTTTACTAGACCACGGTCATAACATGTGATTTTTTTTTATTGTAATTTGGACATAAGTATTTTAACATTTTATGTACTGTGTTTCAAAATTGTCGAAAAACAACGCTAAAAGCTTTTAAGAGTCGTATACTGACGATAAAATCGAATTAGCACCGTCGTCCATACTTCTGGGTCTGTCGGTAATCCTATTGTGGTGTCAAGCCTCGCCAGTTGTTGTTGAAAGTTGGAACGCACTACAACAAGCTAGCCACGGGATTTACCACACTCGTGACGGGATGGCTTTGTGCTTTTAAACCATTAAAGTCATATTGAAGTACAAAGTTACAATATAAGATTTAAGTATGAATTTAGAATTTAAATGGTTGATTACTAAAATATGATTCTTATTATCACATAATAAAAATAGTTTACTGATATTATTAAAAAAAATTAAAATATATTTATTTCTATTTTTATTATTTTTGTGTTTACAATATATTTCTTTCTTTACCATTTACAATAAAACATTAAACGGATTATACATAACGATTTTTAATTGCAATTCTTAATATATTAAAATCTTCATCTCTAAGTTTAATGAACTTGATATGAGTACCCTTTTTTACAAAGAAAATATATTTTCCATGAAGAAGAGAAATGTTCCAAATATTACGAGAAAATTTTGGCACCCAAATACATACTGCGCCATAGAATATTCTACATAGAATAATGTTAGTGTTGTGTGATATTAATTTATCTTATATTAAACCTACCTCACACTATAATATGTGTAAATATATATACACCTACACACACATATAGCTACACAGTTTCTAGATGGGAAATGAGTATACACTAATAATGTTTATTATTGCAACAACGAAACCGATTATTGTAAGTAATACGTTACCGATATCACAATATCACGAGCATTAAATAAAATAAATATGTAGTATATATAAAAGAAAAGACACTAACAAATACATATATAATAATGACAATGAATTATTGTTCAACAAGATATTCCCTAAAGAGATAAGTTCGCTTCGCTTCACATTATAAAACATGCAAAAGAACACACAAATAAGTTACGGGAATTGATTCAGAGCACAAAGGAAGCGAGCTCACTGTCTCTAAATAACTTCCTCATTATGTTTGTAAGAACCCACCTGAGATATATCTCTGAGATATGTATGTATATTTGTTACATACTTTTTCTGATTTCAATGCTAGTGAGTTCGTGTTAAGTTAAATAATTACATACATTATTTATTAGGATTATAACTTATTATAACTAATAAGTTATAGTCCTAATATAAAAAACGTTATGTGAAAGTCGCATTTAAATATTGATTATTAAAAATCATAATCGACCTAGCAAAACAAATATTGCTATTTTTTTCTATTGTAACACAAATTTCATATATATTCGAGAAAAAAATCCTTTAGATACTTATATAATTATGTACTAACAGATATAAATGGGATAGCGATAAAGGCCGAAATACGAAACATATATCTGCAAATATAAGTAGGACAACGCCGGCTACACTGTGGAATTAAGTTTTAATCGCATCAACTAGAGTTTCCAATGAAGCTAACATAAGCATCATACTCCAACTGACTGCTAACTCAATTATACATTGTTGCCCAGAATATATTTAAGTTTTTGAGACTCAGACAACAAGGAGTTGCCTCACTAGTGCAATAACGCAAATTAAAGCATCTCCAATGACTTTAGTTTTAAAAAGTATTAAATAATATAAAAGGAAAAATAGGTTGAAAGTGTCTTTATTATTGGATGGCTTAGTATACACTTAATAAGGTTATTTATTATACTTACTTGTGTTATGTCAGCAAATTTGTGCGGGGAAATAATTGAGGCGTGGCTTCCCTTGTGTCTGTAATGAGACTCGCATCTTGCATACGTAATAACAATATTTGACTATAACAATTGTTTTATTTATGTCCAAACATCCTGGCCATGTTACATTTGAATAGATAAATATATCCGTAGACAGATAGCATTGTCAGACTACGAACGGGTTTATCTTTATTTCACACTAGCAGCAACCCTCGGTTTCACCCGCGGAAGTCCTGATATTTAAAGATAAAAATTTATCTTTCCAAAGAATTAAAGAAATAGGAACCTACTACTTTAAATTACACTTATATATTTCCAAACTATTTATTAGTACCAACCTTCAATTATAGTACATTAAGGTACTTATTTATTGGCTAATAGAATAGTAATGTAATGATACATATTTACTAAAAAATATTTTTAGATAAAATGATAAATTCGTTACACATCACCTTAAGGATTCATTATATTTTCGTTTTTCGTCGATTCGTTATCAGTGCAATTGGTTTGTGGCAGTAATGTGTACTGGTTTTCAGGAGATCCTAGTCGAGAAAGGCCTACGTACAACTGGCCATGGGAAAAACCCTCTTTTCTTAAGTCGATGCCTTCTGTCGAAAACGTCTGCCCCTGTGACTTATTTATGGTAAGGGCGAATGATATTTTCACGGGGAACTGCAGCCTTTTAAAAGATATTGGTAAAAATAAATTTATGGTTAAACCAAAGCACATGTAGTTCTGAGAAGAACTGTTGTAGGTACAATTAAATTGGATGAATTTCACATAATAAAATTATCAATCAAGTGTAATTCTAAAAAGAACTGTTCTAATTAGGTATAGACTCAAAAAAACTTTTTGAGAAATCTTAACATATATTATGCTAAAATTCCAATGCAATATTGCTCACGTCTGCTACGTATGGAGCCGACCGCGCGGCTACCTTCCTCATAGACATTGCAGTTTGCACGCACATGCGCACTTCAGCTACGCTCAATCAACATCGCGACGCGATGCGGCGAAGCGCTTAGTTATTTTTAAGTTACCCAAATTTTTAAACTCGCTATATCTTTTGAATGTAGTCTCCGATTAAAATAATTTAAACAGTAATGTAAAGGTATTGAACTACTGATAAATAAAAGATAAGTTATTTAGATAAGTATAAATACAATGGTATGAATATCGACATCTTATTTTAGTTGCCGATTTAAATAGTTTGTTAAACTTAAAAAGTTGGAAGATTTAAATAGTTTGTTAAAAGTTTTTATATTGGCGCAACTATAATACTTAGATATACCCTACCAGGGACTTTTCTGTAGATAATAATGTGATCTACAAAATCGTAGTACATTATTTTGCTCCATCATCAATAGTTATTGCAGCGCACGCGATTTAAGGTATTTCAATAGTGATTTTTATCGACGGTGGTTTACGTTATTGAAGTTTTCACAAGGACCCCCATATTTTTTAAAATAAAATATAGCCTATGTTACTTTGGAAAGATGTTCATTCATAATTGTGAAAGAATATTTAAAATCGGTTCAGTAGTTATTGAGCCTATTCATTACAAACATACAAACAAACAAAAAAAATATTACCTCTTTATAATATTAGTTTAAATTAGATTAAAATGAAAAACAAATTTCACAAAATAATAATTAGGCATTTACTTTGAATATTAAAAAGTTTTGTCCAAAAATATAATTAGAACAATTATTATTACAAAACTTCTTTCTTATTTTATATAAGTCATTAAGTTGGATTTAATTGTCTTGAGGATTTTAAAACCTGCATTTTTTATCGTAATTATTATTATAGTTATATAAGATTTCTTAGAAATATATTTTTTTACAAGAGCCAGTGCATTAAAATAGCAAATAATATTGAGCAGACATTATAAAATTCCCCCAGACGTAAGACTACTGTTGAAGCCAAATAATACCTTTATCATATCTTAATCTCTTTAGATTAAATTCGAAATTCAAAAGAATTATTACCTAGAGAATATTAGTAATATACATACATGGAACTTATTGGTTCGTTATTTTATGTTGAGATAAGGTAAAATTGCCGTTACAATATTTTATGCGCTGATTTTACTGTGTGCGACTGTAGAAAGTATTAAGTAATAAACATATACCTTACAGAAATATACCTAGTGTTTTCTTTTGGAGAACTTAAATTCCAACCAACCAACGAGCAAAACGATCCCAGCAAGAAGAATATATTACTCTTATTATTAAAACATTATATAAATAACTGTTGCATTTGTCATATTATTGTTTCCTGACTTGTAAAATAAAAAGAAAATTTAATAGCAGTGACTTTTTTTTATATACTTAAAACTAGCGGTTGGTTACAACTTAATTCTGAGAATGAAAATAGGGCGTATCTCGCAAGTGACTCGCAGTGCCAGCGTCGAGCTTCTGTAAGAAATGGACCAGACTATCAGTGCGCTTATATGGTTTACAGGTAGAAGTATAGAGCTTTTCTTTTTTTTTGTCTTTTGTCTTTGCTATTAGACTTAGTCTGTCTTATGAAAGCGTAAGTGGGTAAGTATGCGGATCCGGACACCATCAATATTAAGAAGTTACTTGCAGAGGATATCTATCCTCTATGTTACTTTAAAATAAATACAGAAAGAAAAATGTGGCTGAATATGTTTAGTGACAATTTAAAACAAAGAGGGCATGAGTTCTACAAAATAGATGACTATTACTATTGCCAGATATTATAAATAAATTTTAGACCAGAGGAAAAAATTATAAGATATCGAAGTTATATATTTCAAATATATCGTAGCTGCTCAAAGCGAATAAAAAATATCGACGTCTTTTTTAACCCAAGTTCAGAAAAACACTTAATATTTAATGGACACTTTAATTTAATGAAACAAATAATAATAAACTTTAAGACTTACAATTAATATTACAATAACAATTTAAATAAAATTCAATAGGTTATGGATTAAATCGTGGAATTGTTATCAACAAAATTAAACTCATAGACCGTTGTTAAAAGTAATGTTTATATTATACATTTTATGTCTAAGCCTACGATATCCACACCAGTCCATTGGCCTTTCATAAATATTAAGGGACACTTAGATATTCAGTTAATTTAGGAAAACCTTCACTATAAAAAAAGCTTACAGAATATTTGATAAACATAATGATATTTGAAATTGACAATTAAAATGTTAGCAATGTTAAGCTTGCTTAAGGTTAAATAAATTCAGAATAAAAATAATTTAACATGGGCCTGACTCGAATCTCTAAGAGTCTCTGCTAGTTGTAATACTGTGTCATTATTCGCCTTAATTACTTTAGCATTCTATATATAATAATATCTTATTCGGGAAGAAAGCGATATCTATATTTATTTAGAAAATCCAAACATAACATAACATTGAAAACAAACTATAACCGAAGAGAAACAAAACAACAAACTACAAAACACCATTTAATTATTTAAATGGCTGTGTACCTAACCAATACATACAAAGTGACGAATAAATATTACGCTACAGAAGATATTTAAAAAAATAAATAATATTTACAAAAACTATATTAAGGAATACTTTAACAATAAGATTATACTCATTTCATGAAAAGTAGGTATTGTTTAGAAATTTTCAAAATACCTTATATTGTATTAGTAAGCAAGATACAATCTTTGATTTTTTTGTATTAACATACCTAATATTGAGTTGAGGGTACAAAATATTGCCCTCTCATTAATGCCAGTAACTTTTTTTTTTTATAAAATACTAGCTGTTTACAAGGACATCGTTAGTCCACTGTCCCCATTCTTTCTGCTCAAATTATATGCCATCATTTGAAATGTATACATATCCAAAAAAAAATAGTTTATTGCAATTGTGACCAACGGTTAAGAATAATAGTGCGAATAGGACAATCGCTTATATCCTGAGTAAAACATAAACCAAATTTTATACAAATCCAGTTACCAGTTTTCGTGTATTTTAAATAAAAGAATAATAATATACGTAAGATCATGCTCATACCCCGCGTCCTTTACCTAAGGTGGTCAAAAAGAAATGTTCTTTAGCATTACCTTTGCACTTTTTCATTAGCTTTATTTTTTTTTTTTGTTATTTTTATTTATTGATAATTTCGTTGTTCACTTAACATTCTACGAACGCACATAGCAGTAAATAAATGGAAAGTTACTTAATTCAAAAAGTTTGAAATTATTTTACGTATTTTTATTAATAATTTAGTAGGTAATAAACATTTTTAAAAACTAATTAAGGTTTATTAGTCCAGGATTAATATAAAATATCAAATAATTATCTAATTGTACTGTCGATTGCAATTAGATATCAAATACGTCAAAGAAAAGCGCTTTGAAATATTTGGTATGGAATATAATTTTCAGATTTAGTTTCATCGCAAACAGTAAAGGTTCCAGAAGCTCTAAAAATGTTAATATTTTAAATTGCTAAAATAAAAAAAAATATATTGTCTTTACCAATTTATTTTGGAATTGACTTTTGTTTCCTAAATACTTAAACAAAATTTATTGCTAACTTTAACTACGTAAACCGGAAAACTCTTTTGAACTTATTTCGTTAATGAAGTAGACACTGGCATGTGATATGATTATAGATCATGCATGGTCAACTCATGATTAAGTTAATATAGTCACTATTGTGAGCACAAAGGAGCGTGACGGATAATTATAGTTATCGATTCTCACCACGTACATTGAACATTACGGCCGTGAATTGATTATTGATTAATTATCGATGCTGATTACGAGTTTTTTACTCGTCAACGTTATTAAACACATAATATAATAACACCTTTTTAAGCAAATTAATGATAAATATAAATATTGTCTAATTTTGTGAAACCCGACTAGTGATACCAAAAAATACAAGAATATACATCGATCAATTAAAAAATTATCCATCTAATTTTTGGCATTATAATCCAATGCAACTAACTTTTCAACGATAGTGTGATAAGATAAAAAGAGTTAACGATAAGTAACTGAATGGATGAGTTACTTTTATTTAAAACATGATTAAGAAAAATATGCAAGGAAAAAAGAAAAAGTTTTTTTTTATCTTAGTATCAGAATCACGTAAAATGTATGTTAGGAATCACATTGATGCTTAACTAGGTGGTAGACCGTGACATCGGGTCGCCGGCCAAGTTACAACCCATCCGGCACAGTCGTGCCGCAAAGCGACCAAGTCGTGTTCCGACACTTTGCTCGATGAAGTCGTTTATGGGAAATGGGTCTGAACAGCTGCGGTGCGTTGGCGAAAGGGTTTGACGTCGAGTTGGTGTTTGTTTTTTTCGGGTATCTAGTCGAGGAGGGTAGCGGGATCTGAAGCGACGGCTATCCTCTGCCCGCCAGCAGACAGTTGGGGGTCCTTATTACTGGGTTAGCCACCCACGAAAGGCCGCCGCGCCAGCTGTAAAAAATACCAGGGTAGCTCCATAGTGCTGGTTGGCGACCAGACAAGGAGGCCCGATGGTGATCCCTGGGGGGGTTCGGGCATCCCCGCAGTCACCAGGCTAGCCTCCCAGTGGTATATCTTAACCAACTTCGACGTCGGGTTCGATAAGTACCGCCTCGTTTAACTGCCATTTCCCATCCCTATTCACTTTTAAATTTTTGCTGAATTTAAATGAACTGCTGGAGCCTGGTATCTATGGGTTAAGACCACACAGTTGTAGAAAGATATCTGCCGAGCATTTGGGCTAGTAAAGATCAAGTACAGTCTGAAAGAGAAGCCATGGTGGAACTTTTGAATGACAAACTTCAGGCAGTCTCCGCATGGGGCAATGCCAATCTTATTAAATTCAACGCCACTAAAACGTAGACGTGTTTGTTCACCGCCAAAAGGAGCCCTTTCACCTTGACTCCTTGACTTTCAAGAATGTATGTTGGAATACAGTGCCCGGGTTTGGTTGTTAGGCTTAGAGATTTACACGAACCTCGACTTTGGTCGGTTCATTGAGTCCAGAGCAATAGCAGCAGCAGCAAAGCTTCGCAAGCAGCAGCAAAGTCTGGCAGAGTTTTACATACGATCAGCTTCAGCTCTACTATGCTCACATATTTGCTGGTGCCGCAAAGTCTCATCTTGCGGTTTTGGACTCAATTGAGAGACGAGAGAAAAGGCTTATAGGCGATCCCGAATCTGTCGAAGCCGATTTCCACAGCCTTGAACACAGGCGTAGAATTGCTAGCCTCTCAGTATTCTATAAGGTACATTTTGGTGAGTGTGCGCAGGAATTACAAGACCTAATTTCCCCGACCCCCTTCCATCACCGTCGTCCAGTGATGGAAGGGAAAAAAGAATGGATACCTATCCATTCTTTTTTTGTAGACATTACACCTGTCGGAACGAGGCGTTTTGCTTCGTCTTTTTTACTTCGTACAGCGAAGAATTGGAACAGCTTGCCTGCGTTGGTATGTCCGGTCGAATACAATGTGGGTGTCTTCAAGAGAAGAGTGAATAGTTGCTAGGGTAATGTACCCTACTACATTCTACTTACCATCAGGTGGATACCTCCACCAAGTCTCCACCAAGTCTAGATGGTCAAGTATGGTCTAAATTATATTAAGAAAAAAGAACGTTGTGTTTCATCCATTATTAATAATATAACTTATTAAAAGTAAATTAATTAAATACTCCAGTTAATTAAATAATCATAAAAACTGTTAAATTAAATGAATATTTTTTAAGAAGCATTGTATGTCTCAGAAAGAGGAAAAAAAATAATTATTTTATAAATAACACCTTTAGCTTTTACACAGCAACCGTATCTGGCTACGTGTTTATGTTTATTATTGTTTCCATGGGAGCTATAACTGGCTAGTATTTGTAACCTAGTCCCGAAGTCTAACTATGTGGGAGCTAAGTCCCGAAGATTTACTTTAAGTCAGTTTGGTAACTTGTGTCACTTAATCATGAGTATAGACTTACTGAAAATTTCAAAGAACATCAAAAAAAGGTGTAGTACTTTAACAATTTGTCGTAAGGTTTTTGTTACCTCGATTACCTTATAATTATTAAAAGCCTTTGTTATTATTTTAATTCGGCAAAATATCACAATAATATGTGTAATTCGTTATAGGAAAAAATGCTATTTGATACTTTTATATGACTTTTATACCTTTTGATAATACTCAGAGGCACCTACATGAATTATGGTTGGATAGATTCAATCTTTATGCGGGATGAAAATTGAAAAATGACATTTTGTTATTTTATTAAATAAGATTAAGGTACCTTTATATTAAACTAAAACACTAAAATAGTGTGACTTTTCAGACAGACCAACATTTAAAGTATAATGAAAAACTTTAACAACTGACAAGGTTAAATACTGAAACATATATTTGATGAATATTGAGTATCACTGCATTTGCACTTTTTATAATGGTCTGCACATTTTTCAGACACTTCTTATAAATAGTAAATACATTTATTAATCTATTTAATGAAAATAAAATTCAACTATCAAAATGTAACAAAAATAATGTTACTGCCAAACTGAAATTTTTGTCAGAAATACACTGCTGTCTCAAATAATTAATTTCTTGGAAAATGTGTTATCCAACTCATGGCCAACTATACCACCGCCAGCCATCTTTGGCCAAATCAAATAGCGGACACTTAACAGATTTCACGCTCTTAGTCAAATCAAATAACATGCATTTCTTTGACATCTTGTGACAACATTCCATCCCTTTCCACGAAATCACTTCCAAATTTTGGCAGAAAGCTATAGGAAATATGTTTCACATACATAAAAAGATAGAGAGACGGAGTTAGTTTTACAGTGGTTTTATCAGTTTTATTTTATTAATAATTCCAAAACTGAATGTGCTTTACATATACCTTATATACATATACTTTGTGCATATACTCTTTCTTATAATGATTACTTAAAACTTACACTTGCCAAGGTTTTTGTTGAAATCTCAAGTCAAGCCAAGTCTCAAGTTGATTAAACAATTTGTACCTTACTTTTTGGTCTTAGCGCTAACACATACAATGTTAAATGAAATAAGTAAGCGAAGGATTTCTTTCCCAACTCAGACAAGATGCATTTCCCGTAAAGTGAGTGGATATATGAAGATATAATATAACAAAGTTTTGCAAATTATAAGAGAGTTTCGAATTACCTGCCAGCTTGAATTAATTAGTACCTAGTATTAGCAATAACTAGACACATGCGAAAGCTACCTGTTTTAATTTTATACTGTTTTTATTCATTATATTAATATGAAATAATAACTTAAATTTAAAAACAAACAAAGAATCAGCCAGAACTAGCAACTTTATCCCATTCAATAGTAATAAGATTAGTAATCCGTACTTTACCGGTGGAGCGTATTCTAAAATTAATTGTTCTTTGCGGTAAAGAACATTTTATCTATTTTTATCTCGATCTAATTAGGTTTAATAATTGAATATTAAAAATATGACTAACAGTTGACTAAATTATAAAAATAATTAATCAAAATATTTTGAAATTTAACTTTAATTTATTTTATTACTGAAAATGCACATTCTTATATATATTTCATAATAAAAAAATATTAATGACAAAACAATAAAATAATATTCATATGTGATATTATTTTCGCATAAACGCAAAGCTGGTTATGCAACCACCAGAAATCTAGAATAATATTCTGCCAACGCCTCTCAGTTCATTATATTTGAGTGAGGAAAACAAGAGTAGTAGTCATGTATGAGGTGTCTTTTCAGCAAAACTCGCTCGCTTTTACTTGCCTTTGTTCAGGCGACTTTCCAAGCGTAAGGGGCATGCCATATTTCAACAATCCTCAGTGCATAATGCTAAAATATATTAATTTCCTTAAAACTATATACAGTAAAAGAATTGAAAGTCAAACACTTACTAACGTTTTATAACAACTTTTAAAATTCCTCGTTACTTCGTTATTTTATTTTAAGTCTAAGTTATAGCATATAAGCATGCAAAGTTATATGATTATTAGTATATTATTCTTATACTTACAAATTTTATTATTAGCACACAAAGAAGATGTAGAAATATATATTTTTTTTCAGTTTGGTGCATGCAATGCAATTAAAAATAAAAAAAAAATTATATTGAAATATCAAACTTAAATTTGTTTTTTTTATATGAAGGAGGAATACATGGCAGTGAGCTTTATGGATACTCTTACAATTTTTATGGATTTATTATTAAGTATCAATTTTAATGAATATGTGACGACACATTGAAATAAACTAAAGGTTAGTCAGTACCAAAGAAGACAAGAATAACTGACCAAGCTTTTAGTTTTAGTTTTATGATGCTGTCATATTTACCGGAGCTTAAATGATTT
Source organism: Napeogenes inachia (assembly GCA_959347355.1). Classification (NCBI taxonomy): domain Eukaryota; kingdom Metazoa; phylum Arthropoda; class Insecta; order Lepidoptera; family Nymphalidae; genus Napeogenes; species Napeogenes inachia. The sequence goes on from OY365797.1 coordinate 17,322,179, forward strand.
AATTTTTAGGTTTTAAAATAATATTATATATATAGGTAAAAATAGTATATATAATTATTAGGTCTAATGATGTATATTCCTGATGTTTCAATAGCTTACAAGTAGTAAATTCTTAAATTTATTTCTCGTTAATTATTTATACTCACACACTTTATTAAAGAAGTTGACTTGTTTATAAAATCTTTATACAGAAGCTACTAAAGTGCAAGTGAAATTTGATAAAATTAAGACTGATGGAAATATTATCATCTTTCTGTGATAACGAAGCTATATATATGACAGAAAACGTTTTGTGCTCAATCACAGTAAATAGGTTTTAAAATTTCATATTTTTTATTTATGATTAAAAATATTTAAAAATGTTTGTTTTTCTAGTATTGGGTCTATTAGTTTGTGTAGTATTTTTTTATGAATATCAGAAAAAAAATACCTATCGTTGGAAAAAACTGAGCGAGTACCCAGGAGATGCACCATTACCCTTTTTTGGTAATGGTTTACAACTTGGATTTGATTGCGACGGTAAGTTTCATGTTACGATTTCTTGTAGGTGGTAGAACCAAAGAAGTCAGTTGGCTGCAGCTTTTACATGTTGCTTTGACTAGAATAGAACCTGATTCGCAAACTGACCTGAACCTGACAGACCAGAGTAGAACAATAGATAAATGTCAAGAGGTTCGTATAACCTCGTACCTTTTGCTGAGCTCAAGCAGTGTTGGAAAAACTACTACCATTTCTTCCTATGCCTACCAGTCGCCTGTATCCTGTATGTCTCCTGTATGTAGTCCCTAAAATACATTATTCCATATTTACAGGCACCTGGACATCCCACCTTAGATAACGTACCATCACGTTTTTTAGTCAACCCCATGAAAGAAAATATGAATAGCTTAATTTTCAGAACATATTATTGTATTGATCAACATTATCAAATTTTGTACCATAAATAATATTTGTTTCGAAATATGTAATAATAAATTATAGCAAGATCTTAAACACTTGGCAACTCTCCTTACTTTTTAGAGGCATCTCAGAAGTTAATGGCGATGTGGGAGAGACACGGAAAACAAAATTTCCGTTTATCAGTTGGTTCTGAAGACTGGGTAATGCTTTCCGATCCAGACGATGTTGGGGTAAGATTTATGTATATTTTTTTATTTTGTTCTATGCAACCGATTTTTCTCTATCAATTAGAGTGGGATTAAAAAATGTGTAAAAATCTTTAAACATATGTAGCCATGTTAAGCTTATTTCATTTTTAAATAAATATAAGATGAAAAATAAACCGATGCGGGCGGGACGGCCCCTAGAATCATTTTGTATTTGTTTAAAAAAACATGTTAAAAAATAAATATAATTATCAATGTAAAGTCTCATGTGTGATTTTGATGATTTCGTTTTTAGTAGTTTAGAATCTATGTTGTTGACTCAGAGTATCAACATTTTTCTCCTATCTATAGCTATAAATAAAATCTCATCAGATTACCAGCCGATAACCTGTTAATAACTCGAATGCTTTTTAAGTCGGAATAAGTAGTGTAAGTAGAGGAAGTGTGAAAAGAAATAATAATAATATTTGAACAGAAATACATAATGTAACATTTTTTAAAAACTCACAGTTTGCAGAATACATTAATTTTACATAAATTTTAAATTTATTAATTGTAACTTTAACTCTTCACACTCAATAAGTAGCCACTACTACCATCGACGAATGGAACTGACTGTGTCCGGTTTACCCTCGTTTTGTTAATTTTGATGATATTTTACCGTAATACTTGGCCAGATTAATCCACCTAAGGATACATCTATGGTTGGATACTACTGGATCCTAGAAATATGGAACTGTATGCATGCATAGGCTCGTTTTGTTAGATTTGGTCCAGTAACATAATATTGTGTAAATTTTAAAGTATCAGTTTTTGTTTTATTGATAAAAAATATTTGTACTGCGTTGTATCTATATCAATAGAAACTTTTACCTACAAGCGATACACTGACTTGTAGGTGCACTACTCAGTGTACCTACAAGTTAGTGTATCGCTTGTGATAAAAATGTACCAAAACTCCTCTCAATATCGTGTAATATGCTTGAATAATTAACGGAAAATATTTTTATTTAATATTTCAAAACCTCAATAATTGAAATTTATTTATCAATTATAGGGAAACATTACATACTTTGCATTTATTGGTTTGACTTCATTATTTTTATAAGATTTTGTAACAATATGTATTGAAACTTTATAATTTTCGGACTAACTGTAAAAGGACACACGACTGGAGAAAGAAAAGTCTTTTTTTATAGAGAAAAGTTCATTTGCAAATTTAAACCCATTTTAATACATACCAATTACTTGTAAATTTAGCGAAAAGTACAAATTTTAATTATAGAAATCAATGGTCAGTATTCGATATGATTTTAATAATTTTAATTAGAATGTATGTATTATTAATAAGAATGTATATATTATTAAAATAGAGAATAGTCTTATTTATTTATTTTTTATTATTTAATTTATTTTTTAAAGTATATGTAGTCAATCAATTTGATCGCTCTCATTATAATATAAAAACACATCTACATAGATAAATTAATAAATAAAAAATAAAGATTTGTGGTTCAAATTAAAAATAGGAAAAAATTGTAAATTATTCTCGAGCTGAGAATGTTAACAAATATCACCACATGTGTTAGTGCTAAATTCGATAAGAATTCCTTCTAATACCTGATATAACATAATCTCTTGAGCTCAATTTGAGCCAACTTCTATTTATCTTTTAAATTCTCAAACTGATTAAAAATGTCTACTAATCCAACAAGACAAGTTAATCTATTATGTACTAATGAGTGACTGAGTAACTAAGTGCAAAATTAAATATTTTTTAAAGAATTAATTTAAAAAAATCCCGCTGATCTCTTGATCTCTTTAGTACTAAACTCTTTTTAAATTTGTTGTTTCTTCATTGTTTCAGTTTGTTTTTTATTCACGAAAAAATACATTACTAGAATTTGGGGGCTGTAATAAAGTCATAAAATAAGAAAACTAAAATTGTATGAATAAATTTTCTGAATATATAATTTAGAATGAAAGATTTCTTCAGGATCGCCGAAATTCAGAATCCAATAGTATTCCAGCGATATCTCTGTTTGCTATTAAATTACGATCTATGTTAGTTTAAGATCCCGAAATATAACAGGAAAACTGTATGTAACCTTAAGAATTATAGTTTTACAAATGTATATGGTTATGAGAGAAGAGGTTGACTATATAAAACATGAAGTGCGTAAAAACTGATAAAACATATACTGAATCTTTCCACTTATTTAACGTATGAAAGCAGAGCTTGCAATAGATTATGATATAAAGCATCGTCCCCAAATTATTGAGATAAGAGCAGGTGGACAAAGTTTAAGATCTACATCCTCTTTCCATGCGACTTCAGCCGTGGAAGTAAGCATTTCATTACTTGATCTATATAGAAATACATTCTATTATTATTTTTCCATAAACATATTTTGTTAATCTTCAATCTGTCTCAAAGGATGCTGACCAGATCTAGATTTATATTATTTACAAATGTATATATATATATATATATATATATATATATATATATCATACATGACTAAATATCAAATTCTTAGGAATTTTGTATTGTTTTTCATGTGTCAATCATGCAACTCTAATTAAAAGACATTTTATGAGAAAAGCCTTCTTTTGCACTTTGCATATGATTCTATCTAGAAAAGTTCTATAGCTTAATAGCAAGTATTTTGCTGATCTTGCTGTGGGGAGGTCCCATAGATATTTCAAGACTTTTCGGTAACTTTATCTCATCTTAAAAAATGATTTTGATTTTGGGGAAATTAGGAACACACTTTAGAACTTCACATTTTATAATGCGCGAATCAAGAATATAGTAGAGTGCATCATTTTAAAGTTAGTGGATTACGAAATTCTCTATGGTTACCCATAGGTTTTGCTGTTCCACACTAAGCTAAATTCTTTTAAGTTTTCTAAAAACTTCACAGATGTCACCTTCACCTAACCATCCTTATAACTGGGTTATAAGGTATATATTTGTATGTACAGATTTTTCAAGAGTTAAATAAAGAAGTATATTATAAGTATTAACAGCTTCGTAAGTCCAACTATACATAACACACATGTATTCTACGTATGAAGAAGTGCAGCTTAACTAAAATTAAAGAGCATAAAAAAATAATAAACACATTTTACAGACTTGATATGTATATTTTGATAATTCTTAAATCATTCTTAAATCATTTAATTTTGAAAAACTAATCACTGATAAGTAATTGGACATGTGTTATGTACATGGATAATGAAAAAGAAAGGTATTTAGATAATGAATCAGTTTTAGATATTAACATTTTTAATAACTATTACTAAATGTCTGTTAATTATTTATTTATTTAGTTTTACTTTGTCTATCACTTTTTGCTCGGATCGCAATCCCGAAAATAATTGTATTCCACTAGGCTGTATCTTATTTCTAACACTGCACACAGTACTGGGAATGTAATATATACTGGCGTTGAGGACTTCATCGGGTGGCGAAAGAATGTTGTGTCTTTTAATAAAAACTCCCCAGAAGAAGTTTCGGAATATGGTATATTTAATTTGGTCAGATTCATTCCCGGAAGACACTAGAAAAAACCACTAAGAAATCTAACCAAGACCGCAGCTCTCAGTGCCTCACCGGGTACGGGAGCGGATTACAGGGCTTCGAAGATTCGGATAATTATTATACATAGTGAGAGTACCCTGAACCAGAAAATAGTTCTGTATAAAATTATAAAGTCCAGCCAGTACAGAAAATATGAAGCAAAGCTCAAATTTTTGGGTTAGATAGCCCAAAATCGTTATATCATATTACCATTGGCGGCTTAGAAGCACAGCATTTAGATCGTCGAAAACTCAGTGATCTAAGAAAGGCAGAAACGTTCCGTTTCTGTGCGTTTTTTTTTTCATTCAATAGTGTTCCGACCAATTCAATATGTTTCCTGCTACAAATTTCTACGCTCACCACGCACACTACCGCTTTTAATACCCTAGTTATTACCTGGATGCATAACGCTCTTTTACAATGGAATTCTCAAAAAACTTTTTTCCATGAAAAGCCACATGTGGAATGAATGTTTTATGGCTGTTTTCCAGATTGATATGACATGGGTGACGAAAAGAAGACATACAAAAAGAATTTCTAGTCCCTCTTCAAAAGCTTCAACGTTCTTGTGCATCTGATATTGCAAGACACCCTGGGGGCCGTAGTCGCTTCTCATTAGAAGACTCTCATGCCCTCTATTTAGTTAAGAAATATATAAAAATGATATTTCACAAACAAATATTTTCCTTTAGAGCCTTACATGATCTTAAATGTTGTAAATATTATGATGGCGTATTAAAACAATATTAAAAGCAAGTATGACAGTAAATATTTTATTTGACCAAACAACTGGGACTTAAAATCTTAATTTCCCTAGAAATGTTACCAACAATATTTTATATTGTCTTTTTTTCAGACGATTCTTAATCACCCAACTGAACTTTCAAAACCCCTGGAAAGAAATGTAGCAATGAAACCTTTTTTCGGAAATTCCATTTCAAGTTCTGAAGGTATATTTGTGTTTTTTATTTGTATTTACTAACTTGCACTTGCAGCACATAAACAAAGTAACATTTAAATACTTTTTATTCTATGGACTATCCGAAGTCATTTAATAGGATATTTGAAACCGTTACACATATTATAATATAAATTATGAAAAAAAAAACCGGTATAACTATTATCTAGAACAACAGAATGCGGTTAGTGGTCATTTGCAGCAGACAAAACAAAGCCTATTTCATCGCATTATGTTGCGGTGCCTCGTACAGGCGTCCTGACAAAATGCCACTTACTGGCAATTACCTTTATACCGCAGAACATCAACATATAAGTATTAGCAATATTTGCAAAATTGTTTTAAATATATCTATGATATTTTTTTGTTTAACACCGAAACTGTTAAATGTCATATTATTTATAATAATGTGTTTTTCGTTCTTTCTTTTGATAGAGTTATAAGAAATATTTGAAAAGGGTGCTAATAATGATGTTTATGTTAATTATAGTTTCTTTAACTATTGTTTATAAGTAAAACTAATATTTAATAAATATAAGAATTTATGAAAATATTTTTTTAAGGCGAAAGGTGGAAATCTATTCGGAAACTGATGACACCTAGTTTTCACTTCAAGACTTTAGAAAAGCGAGTAGTAGATGTCAATAACCACTGCAACCGTTTGTTTGCCATCTTGGACACTTTTGAAGGCAAAGGCGCTATAAATGTTTACACATACCTCAGACCATATATGTTTGACATTTTATGCAGTAAGTGATGATTGTATTAAATAAAAATGGCATTGTGTTTGATCATTTAATACACTGACAATATTCATTTCAGATACGCTTATGGGAGTTGATAGTAATTTACTTACTAATCCAGATCATCCATATCTAAAAGAAAGTGGAAAGTATGTATTAAAATCAATTATTATAGAGATAGTCATTAAATCATATTCACCTTTAAAAACCAATTAATCTCTGAATCTTACTCTTTTCTAGTTCTTCAAATCATTAGTTATATATAACATGGATTTGATTTAAAAGATATTGATTGGATTGATGTGATCTTCTGATTGAAGTAATTTTCGAAGAATCAGATTTTTACCATATGCCAAGAAAACTATAGATTAAATACAAAATTCCTTTTTTCTTGAAAATGAAAGTTAATGAAAACAAAATACTTTTTATTTCAGGGTTATAAAAACAGTAACTCAAAACTACTTTTCATATTGGAGAAACATTCGTCTTCTTTTCGAGTTATCGCCACAATATCACGAGATGATGAAATCTATTAAGATTATTAGGGAAACAAGCACAAACGTTCGTATTTTTTCATACTATAACGGTTGCCTTGGTAAACATGTATTATCACATTCCCATGAACTTTTTTTAGTAAGATTTTATGAGTAATAAAACCCTTAATTATGTAAATAGTAAATAAAAACTAACGTTGTTAAGAATAAATATTCGATGTGATTTTTAATTCTAATACAAATATATAAAACACAAAAGACGTTGTCAGTTAAATGGGATATAATGATTGTACAATTTATTTTAGATAATTCAAGAAAGAAAACTAAAACTTAAAGAGATGAAAGAAGAAATCAAAAACAATAATAAAAATGCTGATATTGATATTGATGCACTTATGAATAGCAGAGCAGCTGATAGTGGATGTTTGTTAGATAAATTTCTACTTAGTGAACTACCGAATGGAGATCCTATCCCAGATGAAATGATCAATGAAGAAATTACTTTAGTATGTTATACCGTAAGTATCGATGTTAATATGTATTTTTTTAGTTCAATTTAGATTAAGCTGTACAGCTGCAACTCATATATATCTTTAGATATACGGCTACTAAGAACTATATTTAGTATAATTAATGAGAAACTTAAAAACGCAACCTTTGCTACTATTCCTGTATCCTTATCTCTTCGTTTCGATTATTTTATTTACTCCCTTAGCAGATTTCTTAGAGCTATAGTTATCACTGGATAGACCACCTTTTTGATGTCACTTATAATTATTAAAAATAATGTGAAACAGGTAACAAGCCTGTACTAAACGCTAATTTACATGTTTATATCATGGTGAATTAAAAATTTTAGCTGTAATAAAATATGTTATTATACGTAAAATATTAAGCTGTCATAAATATATTTTAGGGGCATTACACAACAACTATGTCAATTAGCCATACATTGTATTGCTTAGCAAAGTATCCAGAAATTCAAAAACGTGTTATCGAAGAACAACGTTCCATATTTAAAAATGATTTTAATCGAAAACCAACTAATCAAGATTTAAATGATATGAAATATCTTGAAGCAGTATTCAAAGAAAGTATTAGAGTTATACCAACTGTAACAAAAATAGGCAGACAAGTGCACGAGGACCTTCATTTTAAAGGTAAACATTATAATAGAAGAAGGAAGTATATTATACATAATTTTATTGAAAATTGTCAACAAATATCTTTGCGTGGAGTGCAGTTTATCTTTAAAGTAATCTAAAGAGTTTAAAGATTTGACCCTATAGTTATTTTTTCTTAAGTTTTTTGTTTATTATATTTTTTTGTAGATGGTCGAGTAGCTCCTGCAGGGACTTCAGTTATTGTTTTCTACGAAGCTATATATAGCAATCCAAAAGTGTTTCCGGAACCCGAGAAATATGATCCCGAAAGATTTTTCGAAAATATGCATAATTTTGCTTTTGTCCCTTTCAGTGCTGGACCCAGAAATTGTATAGGTGATTATTTACATGCTTATTTACATTTGGAATATTTTTTTCACCAATGCCAGAGTCTATAACAAAAAATATGTATTGTATGTATTCATGTCCGTCTCGCCATATGTCATATACCTATCAATTTTATGATTTAGAAAAAAATAACTTTAATAATTATAAAAAAAAACAGAAAATTTAAGAATATACACATTCTTATTTGATTGAAATTCATTATTTTTCTAAAGTACTTAATCTTAAAGTATAAGTACTTGGAAAGTGGTAATTATAAGAAATATAACGTGAGGTATTACTGAAGGAAGAATAGTTTTGAATATAAGTCTATTTGAATATAAATTATTAGTGGCATTTCTTTTAGGTTTCCGATATGCTTGGGTGGCGATGAAAGCAACTCTGTCTAACCTGTTAAGAAGATACGAAGTATTGCCTAGCGACCTGCCAGCCGACGAACCACAATTTGCATATCGTATAATTACGGAGTCTAAAAATGGCATTAATCTTAAACTTAGAAAAAGGGTGCTATAAAAATATGATTTGTAATGCAATAGCTATATAATAATAATAATACGTCATTTAAAATTAATAGTCTATTTTTGTTTTTATAGAAATGAAAGTCAATTATTTCATTTACATTTTATGTAGGTACTGGAATTCTATTTGAACAAAATATGATTATTATATTTTATTCAGTATTTTGAGTTTCATTTAAAAAACTCTGATTAAATCCAGCGCACAGTCCAACTTCACCCTACCTTTTAAAAACAAAGCAGACGTAAAAAGTTGTTGGAGGCAAATATGTGAGTTAAACATTAAGATACAATTTCCCAGACTGAAACTTTTTTAATTTAAGAGTTGAAAATAATTCCATGTTGGAGATGAGATCGCTACTTTTTGATCTGGTAAAAACTCTGTAGCTTACTTTTTATATTACCATATTAAAGAGAGATTCTGTTTGCAGATATATGAAATTGGTATTATTACTTACAAAGTCATGAGTTAGAACTTATGTAAAGTCTTTGAATAAATATTGTTGGGATTGATGTAAAGAGGCTGCCTGCAAAAGGTGATCAAGTTATTACAAAAAACCCTGTATATAATAGTAAAAGGCAGTTCGAGATTTTTGGCACTTAACTAATATCAGTATTAGAATTTAAACATTAGTAGAAAAATTTGGACCGCAAATTTTAGTAACAAATATATTAAATATTTGTATTTAATTTTTAAAACTTCATTAGGTGCGAAAGTTTTCACATATTTCAAGTATCAGAAAACGTAGGTGTTGCCTCTCGGGAAATTATCACCAAAATCTCAAGGATTCCTATAGAATACGGAAAATGTATTCGCCTCCTTTGTACTTTCAATCAATTCCCGTAACTTATCTGCATATTTTATAACGCGAGACGAAGTGATATTGAGTATTGCAAACTTATCTTTTGGGAAATTATATTGTTATATCGTATACAACGCTGTCTAACAATGGAGAGGAATTTTTATTCTATGTTTTATGATAATGATCAGATACGTGCGTATTGAAAAAGGCGAAACTAAACTAGTTTCTATTGACTCTTCTATTGGGAAAATTTAGGATTTTAACCATAGTTTTTAGAAATAAGGCACTAATCACGTAATAACGTGGAATTAATAAATATTTTTGAGTCAGAATAAAGTATGATAAGCATTTTTTATTAATCCGGGAAAATTGATGTCTAGAAATGACATAGATAGCCTCGATTACGTCAATGTTTATAGACCTATCCAGGTAATCTGCTCGTAAAAGCGAATACATATAAACAAGGTCTCCAACCGGTATAAAATGTACAATGATAATATTTTGTATAAAAGTTGAAAAAAATATATGTTATTTTAATAATATACGTATTTAAAATTTATTGTGTTATGATTTAATTTCGATAATAATATAACAAAACGTTTTAAAAAAATAATATTGATTCGAATAGAATCAAGTCTTGATAAAGAAAATTTTTTCATAGCCTTAGAAAACGCCGTATAAAGCAGCAAGTATTTATAGTTACTTCATGTAAATATTAGTACATGAATTGCTTCCTCGGTAATTAAAATTATGTATTTTATAATTACACTAACAATATTTAAAAAATAATAATATTTCTTTGATTAAATAAAATGATAGTAACAGATAATATTTACTACAAGACTGCATACAATGGAATGAAAATTATCCATTACCTCTGAATTCACTATTCCTTTACGACTACAGTGGATTTCGGTAATAAAAACTCTGTGGCAAATAATACAATTTATGAATATAATATTTAAGTCTAAATCATTCCGCTAAAGTTATGTCAATCGTTGGATTTTTAATTGCTTATAAAATCTTTATAGCAAATGATAAAACTTTACAGTACCTTCAGAAGTGCGATAAATGATCGATGACAACATATATCTACCTACTGAAACAACACCAATTTAATTTGTATGTCTTTCATTTACGACTATGAATATAAATTAATATGAATGATAATAATAATAATGTATATTTCTTATCTTTCTTTTTAATCATGTTATAGTAGAAATATTGTATTTTCAATACCTTAATACCTACAGTATTTCTCGTTATCATGTCAACTTCAAATTGTTTATAAATGTTTTCTCATTTCTATCGAATGTTATACTTTTCAAATAAAAAGATATCCGATAATTTTAACAATATAAATTATTATCCCAACTTTAACAACTTAAATCGTTTTGCTGGAACTAGAAATGAAATTTAATTGGCCTCTTATTCTAAATGTTTGAGAGGTAATTTTAACTTAAGGATTTGTTTTCACTCCTTGTAAACGACAGGCCCTCGAGCCTCTTCATTCAAAGTGTACTATTATTAAAATGCAAATAAATAAAAAACTTTTTAATGCTATATTGAATTTAGAGTTATTATAAAGATATTTATAAAATAATTTAGTTTGAAATGATTAAACATATTATCAGCTTATAATCAAGACAAGTAATGAAAAAAATTAGTTTACGTAAATAAACAACATTTTAATTGAAATAAATATATCAGGTAGCCGACCGACAGTCCAAGGATGTAAGAGACTTGGATACTAGGAGCTTTTTGTATTATTTTTTTAAGAAGATAGACTTAAAAACTACACCTAGTTAACCTTTTTAAGAAAGTGTATCCACTTAACTCATGCAGTTTAACTTAAGGATGATAAGCCAACCAGTCAAGCGAGCAGAAAATCCTCCGGAAGTGGTATGTGAGGACATAAGGACATAGAGGACATAGATGAGGATTCGAAAATGTTTTGCTACTTGTGTATATAATGGTGGTTACTAATACATACAACAAGAAAAGAACAGTCTTTGGTCATCCATCTCTCTCTCTCTCACTCTCTCACTGTACAAAACATAGTCACTCTAGCAACTTTATGTCCTTTGTATTTCTAAAAGCACGCTTTTCCGAAATTTTAGGTTTTTTCATATATATGTAAAACATTTAATCATTGGATGTTTTAAACACAATTCACGAGGTAAAAAAAATATTGGAATGTTTTAAATTGTTACTATACTTATACTCAGACTAGTAACAATTCGAATTGTATCTTGATCAGTTAAAAATAATTTGTAAATTAATAATAAATAATACGTAAATACTTCATATTGAAATATTATCAATATATTGATATAAACACAAAAATATATTCACACTTTTTTCTCTTCCAAACACATCCATCCATCCAAGATTCGAATGTGTCGGAGATAGAGGTACTAATATACCTTGCTTGCTCGTTTGCTCGTTCTTGATGGAGTCTTCTGGTACAGGATCCGAGGCGTAGGTCTCGGGAAATTAAATAACACAGACACAGTATGACAATTCTCGTATTAAATGTAAATAATCAGTAATCACAAATTACTTAGTAGGCATACAATAAGTAAGGTTCTCACTAATCAATTCCTCTTCGACTCGATGCTCTCGAATATTTAAAATGACTCAGGTGCCCCTCCAAACGATCCTGATCACGTGACTCCTTATGTCACGATGTTCACACCTCACTGTTACAATGATATCAATTGAGTTACTAATTATCGTTAAATTATCGTGATCTGCGATATATAAACCGGTGGACATATTTAGCGGAATGCAAAAAACAGACTGCAAGATCATATGAAAACACATTTTTGTTGTACAATACATTTGATTATTATTCTGATTTAATTAAATTAACATTTTTGAACATAAAAAATCACAAAATTAAAGCAAAAGAAACGAAATTAAAGACAATAAGGTCAGTGACTTAATTCTGAAGAGTTTTGACCTAACACAATGAAAACTAAAGAAAAGTTAATATTGTCCAAATTACTGGTTTTTTCGCGATGGGTGATACAATCAGTATTTAGTGTTGCCACCTCTTGCTGTTAAAACTGCCTGCATGCGTGTGGGCATGCTCTCTATTAAATTGTCAATAAAACTTAGCGGCATTGAGTTCCATTCTTCAACCAATGCGGTTTTGAGGTCTCTTACGTTGACAGGTGATGGATTTCTTTGTTTAATTTGTCTTCCCAGTTTGTCCCAAACGTGTTCTATTGGATTTAGGTCTGGCGAGCGTGCCGACCACCCCAAAACCTAGATTCCGACCTCATTAAGATATTCCGAAACTAATGGCGCAATGTGAGGTCGAGCGTTGTCATGCATTAGAAGAAAATTGTCTCCAATGAAAGGGGCAAAAGACATCACAATCTGCTCTAAAATGTCGATTACGTATCTTGCCGCAGTCAGGGAGCCGTTTTCTACGATGTGTAGCTCCGTGCGTGCTCCTAAGCAAATACCGCCCCATACCATTACTGACCCTCCACCATACGGCTCTCTTCCAATAATGTTACACTGAGCGTATCTTTCTCCGGGTCGTCGCCATACTTTGGTCCTTCCATCATCTGGTTTGAGACAAAATCTGGACTCATCACTAAAAAGAACTTTTCCCCAAGCGTCATTATTCCAATTTAGGTGGAAACGAGCAAAGCTGGCCCGAGCCACTCGATGACCTGCGGTGAGCTGTGGACCTCTGGCAGGCAAGTACGCCCCTATACCAGCTGCCTTCAGTCTTCTTCTGACGGTTTTGGTACTAATTATCACTTGTCGAACTTCCTGCAGCGGGTTTCGTACCTCAGAAGAAGTCAAGGTACGGTTTCTGAGAACACTGCTGACAATAAATCTATCGTCTCTCTCTCCTGTTACTCTTTTGCGACCTTGTCCTTTACGCCTGGTATACTCTCCAGTCTGCCGGTATCGTTTAACATTGCGGAAAATCACAGACTTGGAAACATGTAATGTTTGAGCCACTTCATTCTAAGTGTAACCATTTTCAATTAAAGTTACAGCTTTAGAAACCAGAGCAACGCTGAGATCCGGCATTATCGCCTAAATTTATCGAATTAAGTTCACTTCACTCAATAATGACAATTTTTCGTCAAAAAAACAACAGAAATAAAGTTTTTGTTAAAAACAACAAAAGCCGACGAAAATTCCATACACTACGTGTCTCAGAAATTAGCAGATAAACAAAAAAAACAAATGAAATTTAAAATAAAATTATTTTTAAAATCATCTTTTTTTTTAATACATAATATTGGTATAGTGGCCAGTACGAAAATATGAAAATATTTTCCGTTATTCGACCTTTTTTTTGCGTTCCCCTAAATATGTCCATGAGTGTATATATACTACACTCAATGAAATATGCTCGCTTGGCGAAACAAAGTCGGCCCGAAACTCCAACACGACGCGACGCGGTGTAATGAATTAAGTTAGTAACTCTTTGAACCGAGCACTGCTTGTGTCACACCTACTTGCACGGTATACGTTTAGTTTATCTACTCAGTTACACACTTTCTGACACCACCAAAACACAAGGAAATGTATTTATGTTACAATAGTGAATATTTAGTTCTATAATTATTATGTTTTATTACGTCACACAAATTGTATATCAATTATATACTCTAGATATAATTTCCATTCCATTTCAAAGTATATAAATCAAAATTAAAAAGAATGTAAGATCATAATATATTGAAAATAACCCTATTCATCTCAAACATTACGTTCTTTAATTATTTATTTGAGAAGACAAATTCCATTAGTTGCTACAATTGATGTATACTGATTACAGTTTATTTTGGGTGCGAAATCATAAATATGATTGAGAACAAAACATATACCTAATAAATTACCTATTAGTCAAAATAGGACCAAAAGATATTTATATGAGTATAATGCTCCATTGCTTAGATGTTATCTGAGCGATGTGACGGGACCTCAAAAAAGCAGGTTTAAGTATTATAGTTAAGCATTATAAAATGTATTTAAAGTATAAGTTACAAAGTCGAAATCTTAGACAGCGAAGAATTCAAAATTACAAAATTATAGTATTTGCTATATATATTTCGATACGTATAGAGACGTATTGAAAAGGAATGGCAAAAAATTACGTCTAGGTTCGAATTCTATTCTAAATAAATTAATAGCAGAAATTGCAATTAGTCCATATTGTAGGATACTATTAAAACTGTTAGTGAATTATTGTTTCATACCGTAATCGAGTGAATTTTGTGTTATCCCACAAGATCCATATAATTCTTTGGGATGACTTATGTTTTTTGTCAGTGTGTCAATTATAAAACCAATGAAACTTTTCTCACAATCCTACGAGTGTCTTTTATGGGAAATTTTAATTAAATATTACATAAAATGTATATGTTTAGAAAAAATAATTTACCATAAAATGAACTTTTTTTTCGGTGGGTAAACTTGAACAAGTACAATTAGATATTTTGTGCTGTATTCATTTACTTCAATAAAAATCTTTTTAAATTTATTTTATTATTTATATTTTTTAATTTATATTATTACTTTAAAGTAATTATGTGACATGTGTCCTGTAACATCTACTTAATACAAAATATAGTTACATCTTTTGCCAAAACAATCCGAATACTGAAATTATGGCGACCATTGTACAGAGTAAATTCACAATTTACAACAATATTACAAATGAAGAAGTTTGTTAACCCATTAAAAAGATATTAAAAAATAAATAGTATTTATATTTTATTTATTTATATTTTTACTTTTGATAATCACTCTTCAGGTATTATGACATGTGATTTCCATAATAATAATTATATGGTGATACCTCGTAATTATTAAGTCAGTTATTTTTGTACGCCATTGAGGCTTTAATTGCAGCAAAGTTTTTTTTTATATTTAAAGTGCTTATTAACTATTTTAATAAGGTTAGAAAAGGTAAACTCCGAGGTATTTTGAATTATAGCTCTTGATTTGCTAATTAAAATATTTTACAATAATATTTTTATCACAAATCTTACAAGTACAAAATGACAAAAGGAAATAAAGATTAACATGAAGACCGTATCCAACAGACGAAAAAAGATTTGACCTAAGAAACATGTTCCGACAGAAAGACGAGATAAATAGGATAAATGCTGAGACGTTAGCAAATTGTATTATAGCTCGTTCAAACTTTCAACAACAAATGTCGCGGGTTGAGGCCGCAATAGGATCACCAAAAAAACCTAGAAACCCTGCGAGGGTTTTACCGCTGTTAATTCAATCTTATTGTATATATAGCTCCTACTTTTAAAAGCTTTTAGCTCGGTAACATCTTCGTTCGTAAAAAAGAGACTAGTAGAAACGACAACTGCTTAAATTATTTTACACCGCAAATGTATCTGCATTAATATTCAATAAAATTTTATGGATGACAGTTATGTTTTAATCTTACATTAACATTTACTAATATAATATAAAATACAATCTGTATTCTTATCTGTGTTCTATTCTATTAAAAAGTGTCTCAATTTTCCTTTGACTTGGTCAGAGAATATTTCACTCAATCAACTATTTCTAGTTGTGACAAATTTGGAACGACAGGAGCAATGAATTGCTCCAGCGACGACGGCGAGAACAATCGGCGCCGCTCAATACCATCTGTAACCGCGTTTTGTTATACAACTTTCTTGGTGGTAGACCATAACATCGGGTCGCCGGCAAAGTTACCACCCATCGGGCAAAGTCGTGCCGCAAAGCGACCTAGTCGTGTTCCGGCACGTTGCTCGATGAAGCCGTATATGGGAAATGGGTCTGAACAGCTGCGGTACGTTGGCGAACCGGTTGACGTCGAGTTGGTGTTTGTTTTGTCGGGTGTCTAGTCGAGGAGGGTAGCGGGATCCGAAGCGACGGCTTTCCGCTGGCCGCCCGCAGATAGTTGGGGGCCCAATTAGTGGGTTAGCCACCCACGAAAGGCTGCCCCGCCAGCTGCGAAAAATCCCAGGGTGGCTCCATCGTGCTGGTTGGCGACCAGGCGAGGAGGCCCGATGGCGATCCCTGGGGGGGTTCGGGCGTCCCCGCAGTCTCCAGGCTAGCCTCCCAGCGGCAAGACATCACCAATTTCGAAGTCGGGTTTGATACGTACCGCCTCGTTCAACTGCCATTTCCCATCCCTATTCACTTTTATTTATTTTTATCATGAAGAAAAACCAAAAAAGGAAAAAGTTTGTACAGCGGTTGCACTCCTCCTCATTTAAAGTGCACCTCAGTAATATTAGGGGTTTGCACTCTAATATCTTACCTGTCCATCACCACCTGGAGACAGAACAACCGCACCTGTTCTTTTTGACGGAGACGCAGATACAATGTCCCTTAAGCGCTGCGCACCTGGATTATCCCGGATACACGTTAGAGCACAACTTTCGCTCACGTGCCGGAGTCTGCGTGTATGCGCGGAACGACCTCTGCATCCAGCGTCTCCGTCACCTTGAAGACCCCACTTTTTCTTCTTTATGGGTTTTAGTAGACACAGGAAACGAAAAAATCCTGTATTCCTGTGTTTACCGTTCGCACAGCGGTGACCAGGAGACAACTAGATTATTCGAGTATCTCGGTGAGGCTGCTGATATGGCTCTGCATCAGTTCCCTTCAGCGCAGCTCGTCTTTCTGGGGGATTTTAATGCCTGTCATCAGGACTGGCTGTTCCCGTACCAGAAGACCGACCATGCTGGAAGAGAAGCGCGGAACTTTGCGTTGTCCTTGGACCTCTTTCAGCTGGTGAAGCAAGCGACAAGGGTACCAGATGTGGTAGGCCATACAGCCAATTGCCTGGACCTTCTGCTGACAACTGATCCGGACAGGTATCGGGTAGAGGTTACCTCTCCCTTGGGAACCTCCGATCACTGTCTGGTGAAATCTGTGTTTACATATTCCCCACCAGCTTTCGAACCTCATGGTGTTAGGCGAGTATGGAAATACAAGTCAGCAGATTGGGATGAGATGCGGCACTTTTTTGCGTCTTATCCTTGGCGGCAGGTCTGCTTCTCTTCTTTGGATCCGTCGAGTTGCGCGGATGCTATAACCGATGTGGTGCATCAGGCAATGGAGTATTTTATTCCTTTTGCTGACGTACCCATCGGTGGCAAAGCTCGCCCGTGGTTTAATGCCGAATGTGGTCATGCTCAAGACCGAAAACATTCGGCATATCTCATTTGGGCTGACGCTCGAAGCCGCAAAACTCCGGATGTAAGTTCGAAGAAGAGAGCCTTTAACCAAGCTGCCAAGTCCTACAAAAAGGCATTGCAGAAGGCTCGTCTCGATCGAATCGCTAAGAATGGCGAAAAGCTCTCTGTCAGACCAACTGGCAGTCGAGCTTTCTGGTCTCTTGCGAAAGCGATCGAGTCGAATTTCTGCCAACCCTCACTGCCTGCTCTGCTGAAGCCGGATGGATCCTTGGCCCACACAGCAACAGAGAAAGCGAACGTACTTGCTTCTCTGTTTGCTGATAATTCGCATCTAGACACTGGCAATGCTTCTCCAACACATCTTCCTCACTGCGGTGTTTCGATGCCTGAAATCCGCATCACTAACAAAGAGGTATGGAGAACATTGTGTCGTTTAGATGTGAATAAAGCCAGTGGTCCTGATGGTATACCAGCCATTCTGCTCAAGACATGCGCAGCTGAGTTGTCTCCTGTACTGACACGTCTGTATCGTCTCTCTTTCATGACTGGAATAGTGCCGAAATCCTGGAAGCTTGCTAATGTGCAACCCGTGCCCAAAAAAGGCAGCCGTGCCGACCCTGTCAATTACAGACCGATTTCAATCACCTCCATACTCTGCAAGATTATGGAGCGTGTATTGAACTCGCGCCTACTAGCATACCTAGAAGGTAACGATCTCCTCAGTGACCGACAGTACGGGTTTCGCCGTAATAGGTCTACTGGGGACCTCCTAGTGTATGCTACTCACATTTTAGGCGAGGCCATCGAGAAGAACGGAGAAGCGGTCGCCGTCTCTCTGGACGTCTCGAGGGCATTTGACAGGGTCTGGCATGCGGGCCTTATAAGCAAGCTTTCAGCGTACGGTATATCTCCTGGTCTGATCGGCTGGGTAACGGACTTTCTGAGCCACAGATCTCTCCGAGTAGTTGTCGACGGGTGTTCCTCGGAACCCTTGACAATAAATGCCGGAGTGCCTCAGGGGTCCGTTCTTTCTGCAACTCTGTTTCTGCTGCACATTAATGATCTGTTGAAGCCCGGTATCTATGGGTATGCAGACGACAGCACAGTTGTAGAAAGATATCTGCCGAGTACTCGGGCTAGTCGAGATCAAGTACAGTCTGAAAGAGAAGCCATGGTGCAACGTTTGAATGACAAACTTCAGGCAGTCTCCGCATGGAGCAATGCCAATCTTGTCAAGTTCAACGCCACCAAAACGCAGACGTGTCTATTCACCGCCAAAAGGAGCCCTTTCACCTTGGCTCCTACTTTCCAGAATGTATCCTTGGAATACAGTGACCGGCTTCAGTTGTTAGGCTTAGAGATTTCCTCGAACCTCAACTTTGGTCGGTTCATTGAGTCCAGAGCAAGAGCAGCAGCAGCAAAGCTTGCCGTTCTGGCGAAGGTTCGGCAGTACTTTACACCGGGACAGCTTCTTGTTTTATACAAAGCACAGATCCGGTCGTGTGTAGAGTACTGTGGTCACATATTTGCTGGTGCCGCAAAGTCTCATCTTGCGGTTCTGGACTCAATTGAGAGGCGAGCAAAGAGGCTTATAGGCGATCCCGAATTGGTCGGAGCCGACCTCCAAAGCCTTGAGCACAGGCGTAGAATTGCTAGCCTCTCAGTATTCTATAGGATACATTTTGGTGAGTGTGCGCTGGAATTACACAATTTAATTCCCCCGTCCCCCTTCCATCACCGGACGTCCCGACGCACGGCAGGTTTTCATCCTTTTGTTGTGGACATTCCACCTGTCCGAACGAAGCGCTTTGCTTCCTCATTTTTACTGCGTACAGCAAAGGATTGGAACAGTTTGCCTGCGTCGGTATTTCCGACCGAATACAATGTGGGTGTCTTCAAGCGAAGAGTGAATAGGTTGCTAGGGTAATGCGCCTTACCACCTAAGACTACATTCCACTTACCATCAGGTGGAATGTAGTCAAGCATTGCCCTAGATCGTATAAAAAAAAAAAAAAAAAAAAAAAAAAAAATACCAGACTCTTTTTCTCAACACAGATGATAAGACAATTATATAAAATCTTTTGAGTTGATTTGCAAGTTACGCATTTATTGTTTTATTTAATTGTAAATTACGCTATATAATTCGACTGTTTTAGATTGGGTATAAAATACATGTAAGGAAATTAAGATATTTATGTATTATTTAATACTACCGATCCCGACACTGTCGTGGTAGGTAATGAAAAAGCCCTGGAATACAATAAGAGCGCCACCTCTATCTTACTATGAATTTAAATTGTCTCAGTGTCAACTTACTCAAAAATACAAAGAAAAAATCAGCAAAATCACTTCATCCATTCCAAAGTTCAATAACTAACACGTGTACAAGGTGTATACAATTTATTATTTTGTACCTAATGTACATAAAATACAGTACAATATTATTAATATAAAATCCCATATCCAATATCAATTTGGCAAAGACTCATGTTAAAATAAAAATATTTAATACTTGTATTAAAATATAAATGTTGATAGGTACACATTTTTTAATAAGTAATTGCTGACGTGCCAATGTGACAAAGCGAAATAAAAGATCTTTGACTAGATCATTTAATAACAGTTTTTTTAAGCAATTCAATAGTTCTTTAACTATTCCTTAAATAACAATCGACGTCACATAACTACAATATACGCTGATGTTGTAATCATGTTTAAAAATTATCACCTAATTAGGGAAAACAACAAAACGTAAATATTGTTGTTGCCGCAAAAACATGGCTATCTCATTCGTCCTGCAGCAAATAAGATCACTTAACTTCAATCAGACTTTGTTATCCGTTTGTTCGTCTGTCTGTCTTGAAGCTGTATCTCAGTAACCATGATAGGTAGACAGTTATTGCTGTAACCACAAATACTAAAACAGTTAAATGCTTGAGATATTATATATTCACAGTAACATGCTCACTTCAAAATAAAAAAAAATAATGAAAATAAAATATTTTTTGAGGGGTTCTCCTACCATATACTTGATTAAAAACTTTCCACTTTTTTATATGTTATATTACGGAAACTCTCTTGCGACTCTCGGTTGGCCGTTTTTTGTAATCGCCATCAATGTTTCTCTATTTGCATCGCAGTTCTTTAACCTTCAATGCAAATCCAAATTACCCCTAATTAAATCCAATACAAAGGTATTGTATTAGTATTTTTTTTCAGTCCACTCACTGATTTCTAAAACGAATATTCGTTCCCTAAATAAAATCCTGATTGAAACCTATATACGATCTTTATTTAATTATAATAGGAATTTAGTCATAGTGGAAAAAAAGAAAATCGTTTTATTTGACATATCAAAACGAAAAATTAGAATTTATTTAACAATTAAAAGTTTATATAAATATAGAATGAAAAATAAACCGATACGGGCAGGGACTTCCCAGAAGTCGCGGGTTCGATTCCCTGCCCGTATCGGTTTATTTTTCATTCTATTTTTATATAAATTTAAGTAAGCTTAACATGGCAATACATGTTTAAAGATATTTTCAAAAATTAAAAAGAGATTATGGAAACTACACATAAAATGATTACGTAGTGGCCATGTTAATTTATTCTGAATTATGTTGCATGGATTAAAAAACATGTTCAACCATAACCGCAAGCCGAATTTGATTTATTGTAACTTCAATTAAAATATTTATTTGTTATTCAATTCGTAACATATCTGTATATAAAAATATTCAGTAGAAAAACACAACTAAATAACATATTAAAAATTTTATAAAGTCTTTTATATGTATCGTATAAAAAGATCTTACAATTAACGAAAAGTTTTAAAGATTACGTAATAAATTATTACATATATAAGTTGCCGATTTGTTCTTGAAGGCACATCACGTCTGGTAAACGGTGGGTAATTGAAAGTTTATATTTTAGCGCACTCCGTCTGACCGGCGAACCTAAGATCTCTTTAGTGGCAAATTCCTTAGTGAAATAAAATAAAATACGTAGAGATTACTACTAAACGAATTACAGGGTTACTGTTCACAAGACGACAGTTTTACTTTACATATAATTTCTTACAGTTTTCTGTAGATTTATTCCTAAAATATAATTTTATGTCAAGTATTTTAAATCCTTTTAAAAAAATGTATAAGGCAGATCTACTTACTGTCTGTGACATAGTTCATTAAATACAAAAGGCTTGAATTGTGATGAAATCCTTAAGCTATTTTTTGTTAAGTTATTATATATTAATTTTATTACATTTTTTAATGGTTACTTACTACTCTTGAAAGTCAAAAGAGGAAGGACAAAAGGAACACAGGATCTTAATGCTTTAAATTCTATCAATCACCTTTCACTTAAAATTGTTATAAGGCATGAAAAACAATATTTTAAATCTTAAATGTGTGAATTTAAAAGTAAAATAACTATATTTTTAATTAATTATATTTTGTTTTAAACTAAAGTAATATTATAGAAATCATTAAATAAATACGGTTTGTCTATTTAGGTAGGTAACATAACAATACTCTTCTTGTCCTAAAATAACCAATGTGTACGTATCTCGCGTAATTTACGATAGACTGTGGCATCGAGCGTGAGTCTAAATTGTTTTGCAAACATGGACAGCTACCCGCAAATGAGATGTTATACAGATGCTGCATATGGTGATTGAACGAGTTCTAGTTTTGGAATTACATATAGTAAATATATATATTTTAAAGAAATAAAGATTAAAATTGAGAGATTTGAGGCTGAGACCTCTGGGAAACCGTGCCTTCGGTCCACCGATCTAACAACGTATACGGTAAAAATTACATTCTATATTTGTTTTTAATATAAACAAGCTTGGCTATACATGTTTAAATATATTTCAAACATTAAATGTGTATAACTCAGAAGTTAAAAACTCAGAAGTATTCTGAAAACTGTAACATGGCAATTAACAAGTGAACAATATTATACAAAATTGCTGACTTACTTATTATATAAAACACCTAGTTCAAAAACGTTGCCAATAAGAAATAAAATTTCAGATACCATTCTCAAATTATTATTATTATCACACTAAACTATATAAAATATGATATCTAAAATAAAAATATGTGTGATTTATTTGTTTTTAATTTGTATATCCAATAGAATAATTATAGAAGGTAGAAAATGAAACAAAATTTTTTTTGAAGCACCCTATTTTGTATACCTTTCCCTAAATTCAAGGTCAAGCGTTTACCAGGAGATGCAAATATATGTTTCTAATTTGTAAAAAATAAAATATTTTTTTCTAGGAATTGTCACATCCTGGACTATATATGATCAGCCACAATTTTGAAGAAAGATCTACTTTTTTATGTATTGATAACCTGTATAGTATTTATCTTTACTTCAATGCCAAATACCACCAGAAGATTAGTAGTATTTACTCATATAAATAATAAAACTAACTTTTTGTAGAAATTTTTATGCATTTTTCACTTTTGTTCAAATTCGAAATGTGATGACATAAAAAAACAAAGAAACATTACTACTGCAAGTTGTTTTAAAAGTTAGTATGTCTTATCTGACTTCTAAAATAATATAAAACTTTAGGTAAACTCTTATTTAAAAATGAAATAGACTGTTCTTAACTGCTTCAACAATTTAGCTTTAGAGTGCCTTGCAGATTGCCGAGATCTAGATTAGTACCTCTTGTTCCTCCATACAGATCCTCAGCTTTTGGTATGAATTCTCCAGTTCCGAGATTGAGTAGGTGACTGAATAGTTATGAAAAGTTTTCAGATATTTTCTAAATCAGCATTAACATATTTCGAAAGCATTTGCAAGCTTCAATAGATGTAAACTAGGATAATAACTCCAAATTGAACTATAGTCAGTCGTTTGTTTGTTTTGTGTTTATTTTTTATATTTTTGTTTAATAATTTTTATGAATAAGTTTTGTTTACCTTTAAGAATTTGTACATTATTTTTACTGCCCTTAGTTTGTAGTTGTAATAATGTATTGGTATAACAATTGTTGGTAAGCCAATAAAGAGAAAAAAAAGTTTAAGTACAGAAAAAATATATCTACTTTTGATACAGAACTGATAGATTAAACATAAACCACTCGGCATATGTTACAAAGTATGCTTTTCTTTTAAGGCCAGGTATCCCTGCAAAAGTAGGCATTCAGTGCAACCCCCGCCCGCGTAATATAGGTACATCGCGCCTTCGCAGCGGGCATTGTACATAGCGACCACGTGACGTCATCTTGTCGCCACAGCTTAGAACTAAACCATGTTTAATAATTTATTTCATTTCAAAATATTAATGCCTTTTTAATATATTTTTATGTGTTAATAATGATATTGATTTTCGTAAATAAATAAAGTGTAAGTGGTATATATAGAATAAAAATAAAACAAATTATATATTTAATTTAAATTATGTTTATGTATAATCACAATAAAATAGGTAAATCTTAATTAAAGTAATTTAAAACTGAATAAAATTTTATCGGCGTATATTTTGTGCCGGTATTAATTCCTTATCAGGGTTTTTAGATTTACGGTTAGTTGTATCAGTCATATTTTCCTTCTGAATTGATATGTCTCGTATGGGCATACCTCTTGCATTTCTACTGTCTATGATTTCAGGCAGCAAGCAATTTATATAAAATATTAATAATTTTGGTTTCATATTAGTGTCCCAAAATAAATCATCTTTTTCAATGAACTGTGTGTATATTTTCTCATTCTCGTCTGCCCATATTGCCAAAAGACACTTTTGTAGTTCTGTTACGTGTAACTGGCCTTTTACTTGGTAGTACACATAGAATGCACATATAGAATGCTTAATTCACTGAGGTGGACAGCGATACGGTAGCTCAGTTGGTAGAGTGGCGGGACGGTTTCCCAGTAGTCGCGTGTTCGAATCCCTGCCCGTATCGGTTTATTTTTCATTCTATATTTATATAATTTTTTTTACACATATTGCATTCAAACTTAAAAGACGATATCAGTCCATTTCTTCTTTCATCGACTAAACATAAATTACTTGCATTACAATTAAATAAATTATTGTGGCGTGCTTTCTCTTGTAATTCTCTTAAAAAGTACTGCCCATACAAATGTCTGTGATATTAATCAGCCAAGACTCAGTACTTCTACTATTGAACGTGATGATCATAAGGCAGAGCCTTGCTTTTCACATATTAAAGATAAATTACCAAGTGACTAAGCTGTGCAAGTTAATATTAAACCGAAGTATGGAAGTAAAGGTGTCAATGTAAATATACCTGCTGAAAAACAAAATGTAAATGTAGCATTGTCACCATTTCCTCATTGTTACACAACAGTTTTAAAAGTAAAACTATCTGTTTTAAAAAGAAAATTGTTTACTGAAAACACAGCTGATAATACTTCTATAGCATCTTATATCTTCTATATCTGCTGATTATCAACCAAGTTATTTATCTGAGTCAAGTAAAGTGAAAAATGATTCAGAGGTAGAAACATTTTAAAAATGTATTGTGTAGTAGCATGCTAACTGCTATTCAAAAAGAGTTTGTATGTATTTGTTTTGTTAGAGTTGTTTGAGTATTTAGAAAATGTTTTTAAGATTACCTAAACAATTGTATCATTTAATAAAACCTTTAAGCACCAAAATATAGGTTTAAATTATTTATTTTTCTCAGTCACACTGATACCACAGTATGAACCTTAACGCCGATATATTGAATGGCGTGTCAAATGACGTCACATTTCCTTTCGAACAATGGTGGCGCGTTTTGTAATTTTGAATTTCGCTCCCTAAATTTACACTTTTCATAAATTATTTTATGGCCTTAAATGATTAGTAAATTAAAAAAAAATGATTTTATTATAATAAGATGATACAAAGTAATCGAAAAAAAAATATTTGAGACCATTTAAATTTTTTTGCATGTTCCCTATTCGATTACTTTGAGAGTTATTCATGATTTTGCAAAATGTTCGATTGACACTTCTTCAATTTTAACATTTTTATTATTCTCTATGGACCTACTGAAAAAGCTAGACTGTGGTAAACTAGGGAATGACATAATATATGTCATGATAATCGCACAATTGCGTCTGAAAAATTTTGATACACGTCTTACCTTGTCAACGTCTCGCGAGACACTGACGAGTTCTCTGTGGACCGAATTTCGCTTGAATAATTAATTAAAAAAATAAGAGATTGAATAAAAAAAAACTATCGGGTAAAATGCCTCGAGAAATCAATGAACATTATTTTGGTAAAAGACCCATAATGTTTAATAGAAATAAAACTATATTTTAGAAATAAAACTGAAAAATTGGAGACAAAAAGACGGAAAAGAGGTAACTTTGTGATTTTTTTCTATCGAGCCAATTTTATTGAATCATGTTTTCATCGAGTACATTCCCTGCAATATATCCTCAAAATTAACCATATTTTTTTTTAGATTTAAATTTCAATGTTTACTATTTCAAAAACGAATTCTAACAATGTGTTTTGTAGGTATACCTGGCCTTAATAACTAGTTTCATTGTTTGGACTAACTGCTCTTAAAGAGGATGCTAAACCTTCTCTAAATGTAAATGAGATATATATATATGGGCCATTTTGATGTGCAAGAGAGAGATAGGTAGCGGTTTTTTTTTTCTACAATGTTTGACTCATAAAATAAATATTTTGGTATGGTGAAGTTTTACTAGAAACTAAATTTATACTTTTATTAAAATTAAATGTTTGTCATCTTGGCGCGACATTGCTGCAATATATATGATTTGAGACTGCAAAGTTATTGCTTACTATCTAACTATCTATATTGGTAAATTTAATTTTACCCAAGACTTGATAGTTTTATCTTAGATTGAGGTGTTCTTGATTGCAAAATGTTAGTGTTATTATTGTATTTCAAATTTGATTTTAAAATACTGCGAAACAATAAACTTCAATTACATACTATGAGTAACATGCGTTATTTGGTAACCATTAATTCCAGACTCGCTAATTGAATGACTTTCCAGAATACAAACCTGATTGAGACTCGCCGACGCTATTATATTTATTATTTAAACATTCCATAAAAGAAAAAGAACATTTATTATTGTATTGTATTGCAACAAAGAGAAATTAATGTTAATTAATAATTAATCTACTGAGATGCCAACGAGGTGAGCAAATGTGCAGATGCCAAACAAACTGTAATTTTATTAAACCCCGTAGGTGATGATGGCATCGAAATATTTAATAGCTTTAATATTGACCGATTAAAAGCGGACGTAGAAAGATCTAAAAAACTCAAGCAAAAGAATGAATATTCAAGTCTGTCAAATCAATTAACAAGCAATAGAGGAGTACCTCAAGATCGATTCGAAAATCACAATCATCAGAAAGATATCCAAGTCAAAGGAAAAAATCACCATTCAATATCAAATCTTGCATGAGATGTGGTCAAAAACACAGATACAACTGTCCGGCTGAAGGAATAACTTGTAACATTCGTAAAAAGAAAAACCATTTTGCAATTTTTTGTTTTTTCAAAAATAAATCTTATCACATACAAGAAAGCACAATTAATAGTAAAAGTCAAGAAGATATTGACAATCACTTTTTAATTAATTCGATTCATCGGGGTATAAATAAAAGTAATGGTTGAGAAATTAGGGGAATTAGTTCCAAATTTAGTTTTCTTCAACAATCTTCCTCTAGAACAATATTGTTTATTATCACTTACATTTTCAGTTATATAGATGTTGCCACTATTTTTTTATTATCAGGTAACTTATCAATGATGGAATGTTGTCGAGCAATAACTTTGATAGTATAAAAAAAAAATGATAATATAACTATTAAGTTATATTATCATTTTCATCATCATAAATTTGTGGAATTAAAATAAAAAGTAAGTGTAGAAATTTTCTAAGTATTTTAGTTTTTTTTTTATTTTTGTATAGTATATCTTTTTAGAAGAAGTTTTCTTACTTTTGCTCAACTCCAATTTATAGTTTCGTACAAAAATGTGTAAACGAAAAACATACAAAAAGTTTCAGGTTTCTATAGAAAACACAATTGAATCTATAATGTCATAAATTCGATCGTTTTCATTAACCTATTTTTATTATGTCGAGTATAACCGTTATTCAGTCCAAGTACTTATTATTCTTAACTGAAGCACCTGAGTCCCTATAGTGGTAAATCTCTAGGCGAAACAAAATAAAAATACGAACAAATTTCTACAATACGAATTACGTGAATAAGGTTTTCAAGACGATATTTTTAAATATTCTTTCCTTTCTTTGCAAGACAATTTTATAGAATATATATAGAATAATAATATTAATACTTTGAATATAATAATAATATTTTTTCATGTTTATAAATATAGGATTTTAAGTATTATAATTATAAATTTTAAATATACATGTTATTGTATGTAATTCAGAAGAATTGTACACGCACAGAAGTTCGTCTTTTGTTATAGAACTGATCCTAAACTACTATTATTTGTTTCGTATCAATATCCGGAATCCATCTTGAGTCAAGCGCCCACCTTTCTACCGGAAGTCAGCTTTAATTACCTCTCTATAAGTGGCGCCCTCTATTCTATTATGAAACTTAACTTTGAATGTTCAGCAGGTGAGAGTTTTTCATTATAGCGTCATTTTTCACGCCGTGTACAAGTCAGCATGTAAAATCTAGTGAAAAATATTTAAAGTTATATATAAAAAGTGTTTTATACCTCTCTGTAAAAAATGGAGAATCAAGATGTAATCGAAGATTCAAGCTCTCGAAAACGCGGTCGTTCTCCATCACCGAATTCAGGCAGCGAAGATAGTGTTTCGTCGGATAGCCGAGATTCAAGCCCATGCAGACGTAAGGCAAGGAAAGATACGCAAACCGTGAGTTACGCACATTTTGAATTTTTATCTCAACAAGTTGCCTTTTTAACAAACCTTATTACAAACAGTAATACAAATACGGTTTCAAATTGTAACAGTGATAAAATAATACCAAACGATCTTAATTTACGGCGCCCGGATAATGAAATGAAAAATCAGCTTAATATTTTATCAGATGTGAGTACTACTGTTAAAGACCCTATTTTTTCAAAAGCTAATGATAAATACCTTCAAAAACTATCGGAATTACAACGTTTTAATTGCGATGATTGGTATGCTATTAGATTTTCGGATGCACAAAAGAAATATTTATCTACCCCCGGTTTCGTGGAACTTTCTGTTAATGACGAATTTAAGCGGTTTGAGGCAGCAATGTTAAAGGATGACCCTCGTTCTTATTTGTTAGAACGTTCTTTCGCAGGGTTAACGAATGCTTTGCTTAACCAAAAGGATGAATTGCAAAAAACATTACAATTACTAGTTAACTGGGCAAACAATTTAAAAGAATCTTTGACTCCGAATGCATTATTTGACAAAATTGAATCATTATTTTCGAAAGATTTCGGCTATAGTAAAGTCACTGATGATTTATTACAAATAGTGTGCGGGAGACGTGCGGATTTTATTAAAGTGCGGCGAGAGGCCTTACTTAGACAGATACCAGAGGAATATCATCGCGATGTTTTTTATAAGATACCCCCTAGTTCGGAATTTCTTTTTGATGTGGATTCTATACAAAACTATCTACAAAAGATTGGAGGGATTAATAAATTAACAGAATCATTAAAATATCATCCTCAAGTAAAGTCTAAAAATATACATAGCATAAATATAAAGCCTTCATCTAGTAAAGGAGATAATAATTTTTTTCGTCAAAACAACTTTTCAAAAAGAGGAAAACACGTCCCGAGCTCTTCAAACCAAGCCAGATCAAAATCGAACAATAATCGCGAGAAATCAAAATCAAAAAAATCTCAGTCGCTTAAAAATAAACGTCGCGAATGACTCGAGGACATTTCGAGGCGGCTGTCTAAAGCAATTTCAATGTGTCTGGAGCAATTTTGGTGCACCAGAAAAGATTTGCAAATTACTGAATGGAGTACGAATCCCATTTTTTCTAAAGCCGCCTCTAATTTATCCAAATCAAATGATTATGCAACTTTACAGAACCAAGACTACATCGGAGATGACTTCACAGATCCAAAATATGATAAATTCAGGAGTCCTCGAACATGCAGAGTCAAATCCCAGTTACCTATCAAAGTTCTTCTTAGTACCCAAACCAGAC
The DNA here is from genome assembly GCA_959347355.1 of Napeogenes inachia. Lineage (NCBI taxonomy): Eukaryota > Metazoa > Arthropoda > Insecta > Lepidoptera > Nymphalidae > Napeogenes > Napeogenes inachia. The sequence continues at coordinate 17,352,249 of OY365797.1, forward strand.
GGAACCTTTCGTCCAATTTTCAACCTCAAGCGACTGAACAGGCTTGTAATGACAAAAAACTTTCATCTCTTCAGCCATTTTCGGGTGCCTACATTTTTACAAAACGAAGACTGGATGGCCAAATTGGACCTAAGTCAAGCTTATTTTCACCTTCCGGTAGCGCAACCACATCGAAAGTTTTTAAGACTAAATTATCATCACGACCCAAGCAAACAATAATTGCTTCAAATGACATGTTTGCCTTTTGGCCTTGCATCAGCACCGAGAACCTTTGCCTCAGTCACCAATTGGGTAGCGGAACTGTTACGAAGTCATGGCATTCGATGTGTAGTGTATTTGGACGATTTTCTCTTGGCCAACCAATCAAAATCGCAACTAGAAGACGATTTAGCGATCACGATAAAAATAATTCAAGTGCTAGGTTGGATGATAAATTATTCCAAGTCTGTTTTAGCCCCGACTCAATGCCTCGAGTTTCTTGGCATAACCTGGGACACAAAACGCAACGCAAAGTCCTTGTCGGGTCAGAAGTGCTTAACGCTACGCAAAGCTCTTCTGTTTCAGCTCAAGCGAGCAAAGTGGTCCCTCAAACAATACCAAACGATAATGGGGAGACTCAATTTTGCGACATTTGTAACTCGGAGAGGTCGACTTCACTGTCGGACGCTGCAGTACTACAGCAGACAGTTGCCGAAATCTCTTCCCCACAAACTAATAACTATTCCGCAGCCAGTTCGATCGGAAATGGAGTGGTGGTTAGAACAAATAGGCGGTTCAATGCCGATACACGTAGAAGAAGTTACCCACCTTTTGACAACAGATGCATCGGATATTGGCTGGGGTGCACAGATCGGCGACATAAACATACGGGGCTCCTGGACAACACAGCAGCTCCCATGGCACACCAACAAAAAAGAAATGTTTGCCGTGTTTGCAGCTATTCAGCAGAAACGGAATCTATTGCAAAATGCTCAGATACTTTTACAAACCGACAACCGAACGGTAGTATCGTATATAAACAAAGAAGGGGGGACAAGGTCGATAAAGCTGTTAAAACTAACTCGACAGCTGCTAAAATTGTTGGACGAACTGAATGTTCACTTAATAGCACAGTACTTTCCGGGCCGATACAACATCGAAGTCGATGCGCTATCACGTCGAAGGACTTGTCCCGAATGGCACTTGAAAACGGAAGCTACGTCAAAAATATTGGAAATGTGGGGAGTACCAGAAATAGACCTTTTTGCATCGAAAACCGCTCATGTAGTACCGAATTATGTAACGATAGACAGGCAGGATCAAGAAGCTCATCAGTACAACGCATTTTGTCACCAGTGGACTTACAATCTAGGTTGGTTGTTTCCGCCACCAAATCTGATTCCCAGGATACTCTGTTATTTAAACCAAGCCAGCGGGTATTACATAATAATTGCACCGAAATGTAACAAGGTATTTTAGTAAACAGATCTTCAACAACGAGCCCTACAACCTCCTTACCTGATTCCAGATCTAGAACACAATCTCTTGGATACGAGAACAGGGATACACCCGCCAGGAGTTCAGTTCCTCCACCTGGAAGCATGGCTGATTTCAGGTGGCAAGACATGTTGACAGAGTGGACGGAGCAAGAACAAAAATTGTTAATGACTAGCTGGAGAGATTCTACAATAAAAACGTATAAACCTGCGTGGATTAGGTGGAAAAAGTGGTGTGAGAAAAATTCAATTAATTATAAATATCCTAACGCGGATCAAGTAGCTCGATACCTTGCTCATTTACACTGCGATATAGGTCTTGCTTACAGAACTATTTTAGTCCACAAATCTGTTATTTCAACGTTTACTCACTTAAATAATAATAACATCGATTTAGCATCTAATTTCTTTATAAAACATATTCTAAAAGCGATATCTGTTTCACGCGTGAAACCATTAAAACCACCTATTTGGATTCCAAGAACGCTCCTTGAATATATGAGTGCTCACAGCCCTGACGAAAATAGCCTCTACCAAGTCTCAAGATATGCCGCCACACTTTTATTACTTGCTTCAGGTCGTAGAGTTCACGATCTCACTTTTTTACGAATAGATAATCAAAGCTTAATAGATGAAGGGAATGCGGTGATATTGTGGCCAGCGTTCGGTTCTAAAACTGACAACACCAATCACAGACAATCTGGATGGCGGCTTAAACATCATCCAGATAAAAATTTGAATTCAATTTTTTGGATAAAAAGGTTATTATTTCTGAGTTTAAAACGAAGACAAAATATTAATCATCTGTTTATTACAGCCAGGGGAGCGGTAAAACCAGCATCTAGAACTATGATTGGCGGATGGATTAAAACTCTTTTCAATGAATCTGGAATAAATGCCACTCCAGGTTCGGTAAGATCAGCAGTATCTTCACTTAATTTTGTAGAAAATTTTTCCATAGATCGAATCCTTGCAACTAGTAATTGGAAAATGATTCACACCTTCCAAAATTACTATCAAAGGGAATTAATGGATTATAACCCGCAAGATCAAAATACTTCTGTGTCGTTGTCTCATTACTTTGAAGCTATTTAATAGTGTACAATTTAAATATCTAAATGATTGTTACTAAAGTGATTAAAATATAATTATAAAATAATATTACTTTTATTAATTAATCAAAGACCTAAAAGTTTTCTTTACTTCTTACTATTCTAACACATTATAGCGTCAGAAACTTCTACAACACCAGGTGATAACAAACACATCACTCAAGATGGATTCCGGATATTGATACGAAATAAATAATAGAGAGTTTTACCTTAAAATAAAACTTACCTATTATTTTTTCATCAATATCCGGAATCCAGGTAAGGGCTACCTGGTGCATCATGAGCTACAATAATGAAGAACTCTCACCTGCTGAACATTCAAAGTTAAGTTTCATAATAGAATAGAGGGCGCCACTTATAGAGAGGTAATTAAAGCTGACTTCCGGTAGAAAGGTGGGCGCTTGACTCAAGATGGATTCCGGATATTGATGAAAAAATAATAGGTAAGTTTTATTTTAAGGTAAAACTCTCTATTATATAAATGGAGAGTAGGTTTTGATAAAAAAATAAAGATATCAGTTGGTGGTATGACTTAAACTTATGATATGTTTGTATAGAAGTTTAATTGACTAAATAAATAATTGTAATATTAGATACTGGTTTGTTTAAGAGTAGTGAATATATAAATTGTCTCACAGCTAATAAATTACAGAGTGTGAGAGAAATTAAGAAGCTAAGTTGTGGAACAGAACTAGTATAATAAAGTGTTACGGTGATAGTAAAGAGTTTAAATAGTAAACTGTTTAGTGTGTTTGTGAGCAGTAACAGTAAAGTGTTTTAAAAAAATGGAACGACTGTTATTGGTGATTCTTTGCAGTAAGAGAGATCTAATAGTAGACTGATTATGTTTTTTTTATGTTTCCTCCAATGATCGCATTGATTCATAACTGGAATAAGCTCAGTAGTTTATTCTGCAATTGTATTCTAGCTTTCTAAAATATTAAAGAAAAAAATCTTGCATATTACATGCTTTATTTTTGGACAGGACAAAGTCAACCAGGTGGCAAATATAAGACAAAATAAAATCCTTACTAGGGCTATTTACAAAAGAATATAACTCAAATTCAAAATACCTTTAGACATGTAGATATTTTGAGATACACTCTTGAATCGTTAATTTTAACATTAAAATTTCAGCATAATCTGTCTTTCAGTCAGCTACCATTAGCTCGAAATGCTGGCCTGCTAAAAGAGCCGATCAGAAACTCGGCACTTACTTTTATATAATTAAATCACAATGTTTGACGTTTAATTTATAACATCAACCCTGCAAATTAGTTAACAACATAAGTTCCACACATTTTGATCAAACAAAAACTCCTGCATGCTATAATAAGATCTATTTAATAATAATATAATGTGTAATATCTATCTATTACATATTATATAAGATGTTATCTAAAACATTTAATGTTATAATAAAAGTTTTAGTTTAACTATGATAAATTGAAGATAAATATTTTGTTGTATTCCTTACAACATATTCGAATAAATAATGTTGTATCAAAAAATATATGAATAAAAAAAATATTAACTGTAAAAGATAATAAATAAAAATTACTTTTTTTTCACAATTGTTTCACCCGATTCTTTAGTAGGAATATTTAAAGATTTCTGTAAACGAATTCGGTTTATGTTTATTTTAATGCTAGTTGTAAAAAGTAGAATTTATCACGCTATACAACAACAGTTGTCATGGGTTGCTATAAAACAATGTCATACAAGTTATTTACTTATTTATCCATATACGAGCATCGTTACCACTGCATTCCGTCAAGATACTACCTTGAACTATCATTGTCTTATAGTTGTCTTAAGCTTGTGAATTATGTTTTCATATTTTTTTAAAAATATTTAATTGCATATAAACTGTTTATTTGCTAACAATTACTTTAAGAGTAAGTATATGTCAGGTTAATGGTTATTCAGAATTCGTTGCTGATTGAAAATGTTGGGATGAAAATGAAATAATTGTTACAGCAATTACCGTGAACGTGAAAGTGCTCCAGACTTTTGTTGACTTTAATTATTTATCTCTTTTATGTAGTAGCATTTAAAATAACAATTGATAGACTATAATTATTTAAGCTACCAAATGAATATAATATTTTCCATGTAGTAAGAACGTGTATGCTTTTAAAAAAATATAAAAATATAAGATGCTTTGCATATTTGTAATAAAATAGTTATTAATTAGAGACAATTTTATCTAGTCTTACAATAGTCATATATGGTATAGACAATACTTTATATTATTAACGTTAAGAAAAATAAAGGTTTAAATTTCACTAATTGAATTTTAAATTCACATTACGAGCTTAAGAAAAATGTTATATTAAGCACATCTTACGAGTATTTACGTAATCACTTTAGTTATTAAGTTTCTTACAATTTTTTTGAGCTCCTTATTAGATCAATACCCATTATATAAAAATATTCAAAAAATATTCGCTCTTTTAAATCAAATAGGAGACTAATTAGGTAAGTGTTCCTCCGATTGGATAGGTCGGAGTCTGTGTAAAGGCGAAATAAGTTTTCCAGTTTGTTATGTTTTATTTGCACGTGTTTTCGGTGTGTTTTGATGTTGTTGTCCTTATCGTGTGAGTATGTTTTATATATTTATTCTATATAATCCTATCTATATGTCTATCTTATGCCTAGTATATGAAAATGTACAGTTAGCGAGTGCCTATTTTCTTTGTATATAGTCTTATCTATATTTCTGTGTTATATCTAACTGGTTTGTCTTTCTTGCAGGTCTGCCGTCTTCCGGAAGTTAGTGCGTTTTGTTGCATTTATGTACATGGTGTTTGATATTTTCCTTTTCTTTCAGGAGTCCAGGAAGTTGACTGTGGTACGGTGAGTAATAATATATGTTTTTTTTTTTTTTTTTTTTTATTGTTATATTTATATATTACTATTACTATTTTTTTTTTCTTATATATATCACTCTATTACTGCTTTGTTCATTTCTAGATAGCTATTTACAGCTCCTCTGTCCATGCCGGGGCCACATTGTCACAATGTGGCCTGCGTCCGGGTGTGCGTCGTGATCGTGATGCTCCCTCCGTCGTTCAGATCGTCGATTGCAGAGATGGCATTTCAGGATGCTCTCTGCAATTGTGTTGTTTGTGGTGTCAGGTCCTGGGGCAACCATGTGGTGCCTCATGAAGCCAGGGCCTATATGCTTGTTCTTGGGTTGATTGGGTTTGTTATTTTTCCATGATTGTATCTCAATTCGCCATCGGTTGTCCCGCATGGCTTTTTGGGCCTGCATTCCAGTTGTCATTGTGTATGTTCAGTTTTGTCCCGTCCCGTCTAGTCACGTCTGTCATTTAAGGTCGGTCAGTTTTTATTTTCGTTTATAATTCTTCCTCCTACGTGACGGCAGTACCGCATGAAGATCTCAAGTGCTCCAGGGTTCCTCATGATGTCGGGTAAGTTTTGTCTGTTTATCGTCATGTCCAGTTCCATTTCTGTATCATGTCTCTTTGTCATGAACCTGGGGCACTCGGTGAGCAGGTGGATAATTTCCTCTTTGGTGGTGTCGTCACACCTGCAGGTCGGGTTGTCAGTAAGTTTAAATCTGTGTAAATACCCCGCAAACCCCCCGTGTCCGGTAATGATCTGCGAGGTAAGTGAGTCTTTTTCAAGTCTTGTCACGATCTTTTTAGCTTGTCTGACGTCAGGCATGAATGCCTTGGTCACCGCTGCAGTCTCTCCCGATGAGTAGCGCTCTTGCCAGATGTTTATCGTGTGCTTCCTTATTGCTATTTTGGCATACGAGACGGGGAAGTTGTCATAGCATGGCTTTCTCTTCATATTTAAGGCTGCGTCCTTGGCAAGGCTGTCCGCCCTCTCATTGCCAGGTACCCCCACGTGCGCTTTGATCCAAAAGAATCTTATGGTGTTTCCTTGTTGGGTGACTTCCTGGATATTTCTTATTGTTCTGAGTGCAAGTGGGTGCAGTACTGGGTCCGCATTTAGTGCATCCAGAGAGGCCATCCATTGTGGCCGCGTGCTTGGATACAGTGCGGTGTGTTCGGCCAATCTTCTGCGCAAATTCTCTCTGTACAGCCGACAGCTGTTTTTGCACATAAACTTTGCAGAGTTCTGATGCCCACACCGCTGCACCATACGATATGATAGGCTCTATCACCGCTGTATATACGGTCCTGATGATGTCCGAGTTTAGACCCCATGTCGCCCTTGCGGCGCGAGATACCTGCCCATAGATGGTCAGGGCTTTGCGCGTTGTCAGTGAGATGTGCCGTGCAAAGGTGAGCTTGGAATCAATAGTGACCCCCAGGATTTTGATTTCGTTTGTTCTCTCTATATATTCCCTCCCCATCCTTAATATCGGGTTGTCGTACTTTATCTTCCTGGTGATCACCATTGACTTTGTTTTGTGCGGTGCGAATCGCAGTTTCTTGTTTGTGCCCCATCTTCGTACCATTTCCAGTGCGTTGTTTGCCGCCGTTTGTACTGTGGTGGTCTCCTGGCCCAAAAAGACCAGGACCACATCGTCAGCGAAGGCTTGGCAATGTACTCCTGTTTCTTCCAGCTCATTCAGATAGAGTCCAGGAGGAGGTTCCAAAAGAATGGACCTCCTACTGAACCCTGGACGCACCCCTTTGAGGTCAGCCTCTTCGCTTTCCGTCCCATGTAGTTCACCATGACCGCTCGCCCCGAGAAGTAGCTCTCCACCAACCCCCACAGGTTCCTTGGACAGCCTATCTCAGCCAGTCGGATCTTGATGGCTGGCCACCACGCATTGTCAAAAGCGCCCTCTATGTCTAGGGATATCATCACGACTATTTCTTTTGCTGCTCGTCTGTCCCTTATATAGTTGATGAGATCATAGAGGGCGTCCTCTGTACTGCGCTGTGGCGTGAATCCGTATTGGCGGGGATTTAGCCTGGGGAGGAGGTGCCACCGGAGCCTTTTCACAACGACTTTCTCCAGTATCTTCCCCAGTATTGGGAGAAGACCAATTGGGCGGTATGATTTTGCCTCGTTGTGGTTTGGCTTTCCTGGTTTCCTCAGAATTACGACCTCTGCAATCTTCCAGGGCGCTGGGAATACCCCCAGCTCCAAGCATTTGCTGGCCAGTCCGAGAAATTCCTTTGGGGTTCGTCTTATCGCCTCCCGGCAGATGTCGGCTGTCAGCCCGTCAGCACCCGGGGCCTTCTTTGCGCTGAAAGACAACGCAGCTGCGTCCAGCTCTTCCCAAGTTATGGGAGGGTCGTCCACGTCCTGCGGGCGTATGGTGGCCGTCTTGCTTCTGGCTAGTGTATGCTGCGGTTTGCCGTCAGTGGTTGTGTCCGCGGGATAGAAGGTGTCTGCCAGGTTTTCTGCAGACTCTTGGGCACTCAAGGTGATGTTGTCCTTTATCATTGGTGAGTCTTCCGTTCTCTTGTGCGTCGTCCTTATGATCCTGTAGATTGAGTCCCACATCGATTCTGTGTCTTGTTTACTACAGAATCGTACCCAGCTTTGAGTCTGCGCTGCTTTTGCCGCTGCGACGCATTTATTCTTGCTCTCAAGGTAGTCTTCGTATACGTACTTTTTCCTCCTCTCGGCAGCACATCTTATCCTTCTCCTTTTAGTGGTCATGTCCTTTTTTAATTTCGTGAGTTCCTCGTTCCACCACGGGATCGGGGGTTTATCGCGGTTCTTAGTTTTGGGTATGGACAACTCACATGCTCTACCTATTGCTTTTCCGTACATATCCACCATATCTTCCATTTCCAGTTTGTAAGATTGAGATTGTTAATAATTACTTAAATGAGAGACACCTCCATTTCGTCTTACCGTGAACACGATTGCTGCAAAGCATTCGAAACGTCGGGTTAACATTAACTTTTAACATTTTAAATCTAAAATGTAAATTTAAAATTTAATTCAATATACACGAATTAAGTCCGTGAAAATAGTTTTATTTTAAATGAGAGCGATAATATCGGAAAGCAGAAAGAACTAGAAATTTTCTTGTAAGTAAGAGTTGGGATAAAAACCAGCTTATAATATTACGTTCACAATGTGTATAGTTTATTTTGTAAATAAGTAAAACTTTTAAGTGAAGCTTTGAACAAATTAAGTCTAAGGTGGCGCCTATGAAGCCAACAACAATACAGCATCTTGTAGTATCAGCATCAGCATAGTTGATCGTGGTTCTTTGTGCCTACTGAACAGAATCCAGTAGACGTGATCTCAAAAACTAGACTTACCTGCGATGTTATCCACTTTCGCCGTTGTCATGGAACCTGAAACAGAAATCCTAAAAATATATAAGTTTTATCGTTTTTAAAATTAAGACGCATATTTGCTTATGGGAATAAATTTATTTATAACAAAAGACATAAAAATCCTCGAACATAATTATTTGGTAGGTAAATTTAGTTATTAGTGAATTGGAATATCCTTGATTAATTTATGCAAAATTGCTCAGCAAACCCATTTATATTTTTAAACAAAATATTGAACTGTACTTGCTTTTCATTCACCAAGTTATATTTCAAACATTAATACTACGGAACATGCATGGTGGGCCTCAACTATCACTGGCCTGTGTAACCAATAATCGACAGGCACTTGGCCCGTATTCAAGGTAAACGTTAACTCAAACGATGAGCAACTTACCGGTACAGCTCATAATACCTATTTTCCAATTCGTACCATTGGCGTTGACTTTGTTGTTAAGTTCTTAACACGCTAAATAGGAAAGGTCGAGTTGCAAGATTAAGCTATGCTCCACATTTTGTGCGCATCTGCAAAGCCGGCGTCCGCTTTAAAACGCCTTATAGGAAACAATCTTTTAACGTTTGAGAAGGTATGTAGTTGTTTCACACATGTGGAAGCTGTGCTTAATAGTAGACGTTTGTGCCCACTCTCCCCTTCACCTAATTGCTATTTCCTAATATACAGTCTTTTTCTCATAGAGAATACCCCAAATACATTACCTGATCCATCGCGCGAACACGGGAGCCAAAACAATCTTTACTTTATGAAGCTTGAAAAATACATCAATATTTTTATCAGCGCTAGCAAAAGGAATATGTAGCAGAGGTACAGCAGCCCTCAAAATGGCGTACTAAATGAGCATTCCTACAAGTCGACGATTTAACTTGAAGAAGTTAACTTGTCACTACTCAGCTGGCGAATGGCATGAAGCAGCCGCCTGTTTCCGGGGACCGACCGATATAAAAAAATATATAAATACCTTTTTCTCCTCCAAACAAAATAGTTCTTAATTCGATGACATGTATATAAACTCATTGAAATATGCTTGCTTGACAAAACAAAGTCGACCTGAAACTGAAACACGACGCTGTATTGTGAATGAAGTTATAAATTCTCTGAACAGAGTATTTCTCGTGTAACACTTACTTGCACGGTATACAGTTAGTTTATCTACTCGGCTATACACTTTGTGATACTACAAAAACTTTAAATATAATAGAGAATTTTCAGTGCTATAATCTATTTTTTTTACGGCACACTAATCACGTCACTGTTTTTCATTTCTATAAATGAAAAATAATTTAAAAAATAATACCATACCTAGAGCATATGCGATATGGTATTATTTTTGAAAACACCTATTTAAATCGTTTTGATTTTACATTTCAATTCGAATTATATAAATTAAAAAGGATATAATATAATATATTGAAAATAACTCGAACAATAAGTTCTTTCATTATTTAAAAAATACAGCGTACGCTAATAGAGTTCGAAAACCAATACTTAAAGACGTGGTAATTGCATGACTGCTCCGATAATAATTAATCATTATGAGACTAACAACGTAAAATCATATTTTCAATTATAACTTCCAAGGATACATTTACATATATCTTAACCTCTCCATATTTTATGATAACTCTGAAGTTTATCTTATTTACTTATATACGAAGACAAGTTGGATGCGTACAGGTGGTCATTACTGATTACATTTTTTTAATGAGAATTCATAAATATGGGTGAGAACAGAACATCGAATTTCACGTAGTCGCTATTGCTTAGATGTTATCTGAGTAATGTGACTGGACCTCAAAAGACTCAGAGATCAAGGGCTTTTCATTTCAGTGGTGTTTACGGATTATAATATTTATTAAAAAGTATAAGTTAGGCAGACAAAATCATAGACACCGAGTCAGGCTTTTTTTTGAATAGGTTAATAATAAAATTAGAGTAGATTAACTACTGTATATACGTGTGGAAAATGAATGGCCAAAAATGACGGCTCCTTTCGAATTTGATGATAAATAAATTGATAGCAGAAATTTCGATTAATCCTTATTGTAGGATGCTAATGAACTTGATTATGAAATTGCAATCGAGTGAAAATATATTAAATATATTTTAATATTTATATAAATTTATACATGGCTATACATGTTTAAAGATATTTTCAAATATATTTTAATACTCTAAAGTTAATTATGTGTGTCAGTCGATGAGAGTCTCTAATTGAGAATTAATTATTAAATAAAATGTATTAAATATTTAACAAAGATAATAAAATCTATAGAAACATACCCAAATAAAATAAATGCATTTTTGTGTTCAACTTTAAATTGTATAGGATGACATAATACCTATTACAGTTTTATAAAAACATTCTAAAACAGTTTTATAAAAACATTCTAAAAAAAATCTAAGACAGAGATATATTTTTTCAGTACTAATTCAAAATTATTTTGGTTAATAAACAAATCAAATAATCATTTCAGTACTTCTCTCTGTATATATAATATATCTATATTTTAGTATGACTTTGAAACATCATGAGCTAAATCAATCATATCGATCAGACGCACAAACGATTATATTGTATTAATATTTATTTGTGTTTTGCTATTTATTTTGTGGATATATCAATTAAGTTTTGATAGTAACGAATCCATTTTTCCCTAAAACCAATTGCAAATCATGAACTCTGTATGAATATCAAATTAGGGTCTGGCTTTAGAGAATCTGAATATTGTGTTCTTGCTCAAATATTTGTAAAGGAGCTTAGGCAAATATTTTTTTAGTATCGAAAAATAAAATATTCAAATAGAATTATTATTTACCGAAAGGCGAAACGCTGCTCAAAGTTTTATTCTATTGCATTCCAATGCCACGGAATAAAGTATATTTTTATTTTTTCGACTTTGAATGATGTGATTTTAAATATCATTAATCACATAGTATCGACACAAGTATGACAAATGTAAGTTTATGAAGGGACTAGTTTGATACCATACTTACAGGCATTAATTTCGCCATTTGTACTTACAGGGTTATTAATTAAATAATAAAAAATAATTAGGTACCTATATCCACGATAGTTTCAAACGCTGCTCTGCTGAAAAACTACACAACAAACCGAGACGGGTATATCTTAATTGTAAGAGCTCTTCCCCGGACGTCAATATTTAATGAGCAATGTCATTATTTAATATTTAAAAGGTAATGCCAATATTCTGCTTGAATTGCCTATAAAATAATTTGAAAAAAGAAAACAGGAAAAAAAGATGGTGAATCTAAAAAATACGATAGGATTAAAAATTAAAAATTGACTTATGAATCAAATGATAAATATTGTGTAGATTTAGTAAATGGAAATAAGATTAGCAAAAAAATAGACCCCGATGGTCTATTTTTGCGTTTATTAACAGTCTTACGGCATTAATGGTGTTGAACTACAATACTACCCATGAATAAGTTTGTTACAATATTATTATTATATTAATAATTTATTTTTTATTTTGTTTCTTTTCACAATAGTTCTTCAGGCACATAACGTGTAATTTTCATGATACTAATACTATAGTAATATCTCATAATTATTATGTCAGTCATTTATGTACGCCATTTAGGCTCTATTTGCAGCAATATCTTTGGCCCTTAATGCTACAAGTTTTATATTTAAAGGCATATTCAAAGTGCTTATAAATTATTTTAATAAGGTTTCAATATAATTTTAATTATTAATTTTGATTTGTTATTTAAAACAAGTTTCAAGAATAATTTTATTACAATTCTCAGTGTAAAATGCCAACAGAATAGAAAGAATAAAATTGACGGACATATCCAACAGACGAAAATAGGTTAGACCTAGCAATTTTGTCTCGTTAGAACTAAGATAAGTCCCGAGACGTTAGCGTATTATAGTTCTTTCAAAGTTTGGACAACCACTGACGCGGGTCGAGGCGGCCGCAATAGGATTACCACAAACCTAGAAACCCTGCGAGGGTTTCGATGCTACTAATTCAAGCTTATTGTGTATATTGCTACTACTTTTAAAAGCTTTTAACTCGGTAACATATTCGTTCAGAAAAATAGAGAGTAGGAGAGAGAAAGAGAATTGCTTTATTTTTTAAACATCGTATTTTTTTTTATTTATCATAAATAAAAATATGCGGATTGATCACAGTTTTATTTTAATTTGTTGCTGAATTGCAAATGTAGATGAATATACTCTTAATCAGTTAATTTTTAATCTACATTTGTTAGTTTCTTAGTAATTGAGCTTTGTATTTAAGAATCATACAAAAAATAATATACATTTGTTCATTGAAATCAGAATTGATAATACCGAATTCGTTTAAAAAAATATCTAGATATTATTTTAAAATGGTCAGAAAATATGTTTCTCAATCGACGATTTCTAGTTTTGATTGCATTATAAGTCAATCAGATGTCTTTTAATTTCAGATGCCTGACGAAAAAAATGTGGAAAAACAGGAGTAATGAATTATCGCCTTTAGGTCTTTGTATATAAAGTTTTTCCAGACAACCATATTGTTAGGAAATTAAAAAAACTGGTGCATATAGATAGGTGGTAAAAAATTATAAAAACTGCAATCATACGAATTCTTACACATTAATACATGAACATAATACATACATCATTTTATATAATAAATATTAAATAATAAACTAAACAATACGAATATAAATAAATACATTGGCAATACTTTATAAAATATGAATTAAACACATAAGTAAAGCACATTATGATAACATAAAAAAAAAAAATATATAAGTCGTCTCAGTTTTCTTCAAATAAATTTAGTTTAATGGATTTTTTAAATATTAGCAAAGTTTTCGATTTTCTTATAAAGAGAGGCAGCGCTTTCCATAATTTTGCAGCATGGACTAATGTGAAGGAGTCATTAAAAAAAAATGTATTGTGAACTGGCATTCATAAAATGAAAAATTGTAACGATTGTACATCAGCCGGAACTCCAACGAACTTAAATCTCTCCTTCAGTTATGAGGAAATTTTCGGGTGAAATAATACACAGTACAGAAGAGAAAGACCGTGTGAATCCGGCGGAACTTGAGTTTTTGAGTTTTTGATGAAATTCAGAAATGTGGTCATATTTTCTTATGCAAAATATGAACCGTATAGCAATATTTTGGAGTCGCTCAAGTTTGTTAAGTTGGTCCTCAGTTAAATTAATATAACTTGCATCGGCATAATCTAGAATAGAAAGAAGAAGAGAGTGTACTAACAGAATTTTTGTAGGAATCGGAAGAAAATAATGCAGTCGCCATAAAGATCTGATTGCAACAAAGATTTTCTTGCTAAGTTCTTTAATTTGACTAGGCCAAGACAACGTCTGATCCAGATGAATGACATGAGATTTTTCACAGTAGAACAATAGGGTGTTGGAACATTATAATACAAAATTTCAGGAATGCTTCCACAAATAACTCTCGCAATCATACCGGGGCTGCCAATAATAATAACCTGGGATTTGACACGATTTATTTTAAGACCATACTGCTCTACTCCACTCAGAGATTGCAGTCAGGTCACGATTAATGGCAGATATGGAGGAGATAAGATTATCAACTTTTGAATGTCTATAGATTTGTAGATCGTCTGCATACATGTGATAAAGAAAAGATATATTTTGAGTAATAGAATTAATGAAAATTGAAAATAATAAAGAAGATAACACGCCACCTTGAGGTACCCCTGCCGAGATGTTAAACCAGGACGGGAAGATATCTTATCGTTTCAAATGCGCTGTCGAGGGCCAGTGAGGTAATTCCAAAACCCGTCTATTACCGATGGAGATATATCAATTGAACGTAATAAGGCCAGTAAAATATCATATTCAATAGCATTAAAAGCATTGCTAAAATAGAGAAGGGTCAAAATTGTAAGCTGCATATTATCGATTGCCAACCGAATGTCATCAGTTACTTTGACCAACGTTGTAGCCGTGCTGTGACCGGGGCGGAATTCGGACTGAGAGGGATTTAATAGATGATGTTTGTTCAAAAATAAGCTCCGTTTTTCCGATATTTATTTCTCAAGTTTTTTATAAAGGATGGGTAAGAAGGAGATAGGACAAAAATCACTGAAATTTAAGGGTGTTTTGTTTGAAGTTATTTGAGCTTGTTTCAAATATCGGGAAATTTAATAATGATAATGGAATGGTTTAAGAATGGGTTAAAATGGGAGAGATAACATCTAGGATAGGTACAATTATATTCCGGATAATGTTATCAGCACCAACAGCATTCAATGAAATGGATAGTTCGTTCCTCTTAACATCACATTCAGTAAAAATTCAGAAAGAAAATAGTAAAGAATCTGGCCTTATGGTAGTTGATACGATTTTAATCACTGTTTTGTAATTTAAATTTAGCTTTATGTTTTTTAGTCATAAACGTTTTCAAATCTTCTGTTAGCCAGGAAACAGGAAGGTATTTTAATTTAATTGGTCTAATCGGTGCTTGTTTATCATACAGATGAGTTAATAAATCATTGAAAACCTCAACCTTCGAGTCAATTGGGTTGCAATTAGTAATGGCAGACTAGAGACTAGTTTAGCCGTCGAGCATCCTCACAAAGGAGGTTCAAGTCAATTCCACCAAAATTACACCTCAGAAGTATATTACATTTAGATTTTTGTGGACAGGCCTATTAAGGTAGATCAATTAAATCATGATAAGAGAACGCATCACTGGAGAATTGTCCATGTTTTGAAACAAAATCAAGTAAGTTGGTATCTCCCAAAATGAAGTCAAGAATAGAGGGAGCACTGCCAGGGGAAGGATGAGTAGGCGAAAGCGGTAGAATGTGCAGATAACGAGAATCAGCAATAGTTAACATTTTTTTAACTGCGGTAGTTATCTTTTTTTAAACATGTGTTAAAATCTCCCATCATGAAAGAGTGAGCATATAAAGGAATTTAATTTTATAATAATTTTTCAAAGTATTTTCTAAATATTGTCTTATATAATATATGTATAAAAATATGTATATAAATTACTAATTAAATAAATATCTCAAATAATAAATAAACTTATTACTAGCAATAAACCCGCCATAACTAACCCGCCAATAAAAAAAAAAATACTTCAACCCGCCAGCAATAATACAAAAAAAAAACAATAAAAAAAATGAAAATAATAATAAAAAAGTTCAAACTATGTTATCACGTATAAAGTTTTATCTAAATAACAATAAAAAAATAAAAACACTTAAAATATGTATATACTAATAAAACAAAAACAACACAACAACACACTTGTAAATCCTTGGATGTTGCAAGAGTTCATGGGCGGCGGTGATCACAAGTCATCTGTGACCCGCCAGCTCGTTTGCCTTCCTCTTCCATAATATATTTGTACCTTCTTAAAAAGGTAGTTCATTTTAATGTTATAATATATATTTTATATTATTGTATTTAGCCTAATATTAACTACTGGGGGTCGCTCGCGACTTCGTCCGCGTGTTTTTTAGTGTTGCCGCCGAGGTCCATACAAAATTGATATTTAAAACCCTTAAGGGTGGAATTTAAAAAAAAACAACTGTATCCTCCAATTTTACTATCTCTACGACCTGCGGCTTAGACTGTATGCTATAACTAAGTCAGTCAGAACCTATTAGATTATATTATATTTGCAGCATTTTTCATTGCCGCTTAACTTCTATTTGTCACAGCGAGATAATATATACCCTATAACCTTCCTCAATAAACGGACTATTCAACAAAAAAAGAATTATTTCAATTCGGGCCAGTAGTCCCAGAGATTAGTGCGTTCAAACAAACAAACTCTTTAGCTTTATGATATTAGTATAGATAAATAAACTAAATTATTCAAAAACCTACTCAGAGTCTCAAAGAAAACAAAAAGTGAAATTAGTCCAGCCTCTTCAGAGTTCAATGAACAACATATATACAGAAGATGAAAAAAAAATAATTTGATATAATAGTAAAATAATAATATTTATAACTGTTATAAAAATATTGATGCACATTTTTAAATTAGTTGCCGATATGTACTAGTAGATTTCGGAACAAATCCAACTAAAATAGTTTTCACTAGATTGTTTAATAAACTCTGTTAGAAACAAATTAGGAACTATTCCTTATACAACAACGACGTCACATAACTACGATATACATTGATGTTGTAATAATAACGTATTAATGACGGGGAAGGTGTCCAAACAGGTAGAAAAACATTTCTGATTCACAGCACGCGCCTCGAAAACATGGCTCGCTCAATCGCCTAGCAGCAAATAAGATCACTTAAATTCAGCACCCGTACCCTTACCTCCGAGATAGCTATCTAGTTAGCTTCAACCCATATATGAACTTCCACGTTTCGTAATTACACAAAAGAAATTAAATGTTTAAATACTGCGATAGTTGTAGCAACAGTAAATTACTATGGTATATTGTGGTGTCTGTGTTACTAACCATTATAGTTATTAAGGCTACACAGCAAATGAAATTCTTATCGCAAATATAAAAGTATACATTTTTATATATAATATGTAAGAATACAACATGTTATTTAAGTTCATTAAAATGAAAAAACGACTGTAATTTTATATTTTTAAATAAAAACCGACAAATGTATCTATTATTATTTCTTTATGTAATACTTTTGTTATGTCTCTACAAATACTTTTTTCTAGGAAATAATTCATGATGCCAATGATGATTTCATTATCAATTAATCTCTATCTATTAGCACTGATTTCCACCCACTAATCGCATGCCGTGCTTAACATTCCGGCAGACTGCTCCGGCATTGTTGTTAATCGATCGATACACGCTCTGCACTTAGAAGATAGTATATGTTCATAGCTCTATTATACATATAGACAAATTATATGCCTATATGTTTCATACTTCAAATTGTTTGAAGTTTATTTACATTTAATTTAACAATTAAAACCTGTAAAATCTTTATCCAAAATGATTGTTTATAATAAAGATGGTTAGATTTGACATAATAACCAACACGCGATTTTTATTTGTGGTGTATTTATCTATCTATGAATCTATCTACACTGCAATCTATTCATTACTTAAAAGGTAATTATCAAACGTGCTTTATGTTAAACCAATAACTATTGTTGAACCAATAACACTGATAATTCCATTCCAAACCAATTTAAATCTTGAAGAGATCATTTTAGCTAGATTAGTGACAGGCACAGATAAATGATACCGTTTAAAAATAAGGTAAATATCTAACAAATCCGCCCAAAATTATATTGTTCAATAATAAGTTCTTTAATTCTAATAAAGGTGCAAAAACTAAGAAACGAGGAGGATAAGCTAAAAAATCAACGAACCTTACCGACACATACAAGTTTAATATTCCCAAAAAAAATCTCTGGGTTGGCATCCAATTTAGAAACCTACAAATATAGAGTTGTAAAATACAGTTTAAGGAGTATAAGATTATTTATGTGAAGTGTATGTATATATAGTCTTTCCATAAATACTGTTACAACTAAAAATAAAAAAAAATACTTTTGAATTTGGAATTTGTTGTTTTTATACGATTTTTCCTTGTGTTTACTCATTTTAGCGCCAATACATTGTGTAATATTTTGCGATATTAAAATGGAGTGCGGTGATGAAGAGAACAGAATCGCTGTGATTGCATTACACAAAGTAGGTATGGAGCCAAATACATTTTTTAAAACTCTTACCCTTGTTATTAGTCAATAGCCCAGTACATAAACTGGGCTATTAATAGGCACAATCAGACTTCCTCTGTGTCAAAGAAAGATCTGGCCGTCCACGTAGTGTTCGTATGAAAAAGATGGTCAAAGCAGTTAGGGAAAGAACTTGAAGAAATCTTGTTCGAAAGCAATTAATTATAAAAGCAAAAAATGAATCTGGCAAATACAGACTAAATGTGAAATGTAAATGCACGGGTGTTGATAAAAGTAAAAAAATAGAAACGAAAAAAACATAAACTTGTCTTTTTATAATGAGAATAAAACTTGGTATTGCATTATTAATAGGCTTTGCATTTATTTCCAAAGAATTTAAAAACAAAACGGATGATTTAATATTTTTTAAGCACTATGACGCTAATATGACTCTTTAGTCTTGTCATTTAATAATTAATAATTTTATTCTAATTAAAAAAATCAAATGTTATGGTTACTTAAAGACTGTAAAACAAATAATGTGTTTTAGTAAATTATAAATATTGACTTTTTAACTAGCTTTTTCAATAACTAACTCATTGAACTTATATACAAAATATACAAATAGTAAATCTAATTAGAGATCGTCTCGTCGTCGAATTAAATAGATTTTCCTATACTGCAATATCACTTCGCTTCGCATAATAAAATATGCAAATTAGTTACGGGAATTGATTCAAAGCACAGAGGAGGCGAATATCGTCTATACTCTGTAGGCAGGCGCAAGATTTTGGAAATAATTTCCCGGAGGGCCATACCTTTATCTCACGATACTGGAAATATTTAGAATAACATTGTCTGAAAAAACACATTTAAGTTTGAACGCAGAAATCAAAGTTTTGTTAAGTTTCCCCTTAGGAACGTTAGATTTGCTGATTTGTAAATAAATTTTATTTTTATTTGCATATTAATATTCTTCTCATATTTTTTTTTGTCGTCAATAAATTTGTCAACATAGAAAGGTCTATTATACGCAGTATAAGAAGCATATTATATATATTATATAGTATATGTTGTACATTATGCAGTCTTCGATCAGCCAGGAATATCACTCCTAGAGTCAATTTTAGCACTACAAACATACAATAGTTTCACTTAGTTTATTTCCGCTTTACTGCTAATTCAAAACTTAATGATATTAGAAAATCCAAATCTTTTTTTACTATTCAATTACAAAGAAATAAAACAACATTCATTTTACGTAAAACAACTGAACTTCCCTTATAATCAATAATTTTTTATTATTATTCACTAACCTTATGTATAATAAAAAATTATTAAATATTATTAATATATTTAAAATTTTATTGAACATTTAAATTTAATATTATAATGAATCTTAAATAGTTCCAAATCATTTTATTTTAAACAAATTATATTAATTTTTATAAACATACTTTATTCTTTTTGCATAGTGGCCAACACGTGGCTCAACTAACATAATGCAATTAAATTTAAGTCTTATTATTAGTTAGAACATATTATTAGTTCTTAGACTCGCATGTAATTAAATTGTGAATTCTCTTTTTAAATTTAACCCGACGTTTTGAATGCTTTGCAATAGTGTTCACGGTAAGATAAGATAGAGTCAATAATTCAATTAATTAGTCGTCTACCTCCAACGGTTCCTTAGTTTCCGAGCGTATAGTTCAGGATGCTAAAAATATTGACTAACAGTATCATGTAAATTTTAAAGATTTTTTTTTTAAATTTAAAGTTGTAATAAGAAGATTAAGACACTTTGATGATTATTCCGAATTCGTTGCTGATTGGAAATGCTGAAACGAAAATTGAATAATTGTTAAAGCAATTACTGTGATCGTAGAAATTTTCTAGACTATTTTGTCTATTTTAAATAATAATAATAATAACAATAGTCGTTATTGAATCCAAAAACACATTCACAAAGTTATGGTTAGTGTTAACAGCTGCAGTAGACTACTGCAGCTGTTAACACTAACCATAACTGTGGACTGTGTCGCAAATGTTAATTATTTATCTCTTTTATGTTATACCATTTAAAGAATATAATTATTTACACCAGCGAATTTTTAAAATATTATGTTTTAGAATGGGGTCGGCTCAATCTCGTTGAGTTCAACTTCTCGAAGACACAAGTTTGCACGTCTAATGAAACGGAAACCCCATTTGCCATAGCACCAAGGAACCGAACTAACCGTTGGAGAGAATATAGGGATCCTGGAAGTTGAAATTTCGCATGATGTGCAGTATCGAAGTCATTTGGAAAGTAAAAAAAAACTGGCCTCCAAAAAACTAAACGCAAAGAGAGCCCTCCTTCCAGACCAGCGACGCATTGGCGACTCTTCTGATGTTTCGAATGTCTATAGGCGACGGTGACCACGTTCCATCAGGTGGCCTGTATGCCTATTCGCGGGAGAGTCATTTGGAATGCATTAAGATAGAATTTTAATAATGCTGGGGACCAATCATAAATTAAGGTGCGCCACTTCAAAGCTAGTGGAATACAAAAATCTCCTATGGTCACCCATTCGTTTTGAATTTCTAGGCTCATCGCGTGGAGTCGGTAATTATCGTTTTCATCTTGTCGAATAAAAGATTTTGTTATGTCTATGTCTTGAGCTTTCCTACTAGATCCTAGCCCTTCTTTATTCGTTTGAGCACCTATCATAAATTTTTTATGAAATTAAAGTCGTGACTCGAGCTCTGAGGCAACTTTGTCTTTTGGGAGAGAAGTTACAGTATCATCTTTAAATTTTCCGATGATATGTCTTTTGGTAACTCTTAGATGTTTGTAGAGCTCCGATGGTTTCTTTAATTTTAATCCAAAATTGTTTCGGTCTCTAAATAAGGTTGAAGAGTTTCAGAGTCCGTTGAGTGCGCTAACCCGAGCCATAACTTTAGTGTCTTTATGACGCTTGCATCTAACTTTCACAAAAGGGTTTTATTAATATCATAAACGAGGAAAGGCCAATTTAGACGTGATGTTAAAAAATTATCGTAAATCCAAGCTTTTTTGACGTTACTTATTGGTTGGTTGTTATAATAAATGAAAGTGCTCGTATTTTCTATAAAACCTATTCCTACCTTCCTATATAAAAATGTTATAATAATCACCCTATAATACAAGGACATCAACTATCACAATTTAACTATAACTTTGTAAATGTGTTTTTGGATTCAATAACGATTATAATTATTATTTATATTGTAAATTATTACCTAAGTGATATAGACCATATTAAACAGTTGGAGTAGACAGATAGTTTAGAACAGAAGTTTTTCTTGTGAGCATTGTCGGCAAATATAAAAATTATTAGAACATTACGAGTTATATAAGTATACTTTCTGTGTTAAACAAGTAAATCGTGTGTTTTTAGATTTTTCTTTAAACTGTTAAGATATGAAGCTATAAAAATATATAGGAAGGTAGGAATAGGTTTTATAGAAAATACGAGCACTTTCATTTATTATAACAACCAACCAATAAGTAACGTCAAAAAAGCTTGGATTTACGATAATTTTTTAACATCACGTCTAAATTGGCCTTTCCTCGTTTATGATATTAATAAAACCCTTTTGTGAAAGTTAGATGCAAGCGTCATAAAGACACTAAAGTTATGGCTCGGGTTAGCGCACTCAACGGACTCTGAAACTCTTCAACCTTATTTAGAGACCGAAACAATTTTGGATTAAAATTAAAGAAACCATCGGAGCTCTACAAACATCTAAGAGTTACCAAAAGACATATCATCGGAAAATTTAAAGATGATACTGTAACTTCTCTCCCAAAAGACAAAGTTGCCTCAGAGCTCGAGTCACGACTTTAATTTCATAAAAAATTTATGATAGGTGCTCAAACGAATAAAGAAGGGCTAGGATCTAGTAGGAAAGCTCAAGACATAGACATAACAAAATCTTTTATTCGACAAGACGAAAAGGATAATTACCGACTCCACGCGATGAGCCTAGAAATTCAAAACGAATGGGTGACCATAGGAGATTTTTGTATTCCACTAGCTTTGAAGTGGCGCACCTTAATTTATGATTGGTCCCCAGCATTATTAAAATTCTATCTTAATGCATTCCAAATGACTCTCCCAGATCAAAGTAATTTAGTAAGATGGGGCAAAGCCACCGAAAAGTCTTGTAACATCTGTGGGGAGGCAATAGGAACCGCGAAACACCTATTAGTAGGGTGTAGGGTACTTCTAGATAAAGGTCAATAATCGTGTCGTCACGACAAGGTATTAGAAATATACGGAAAGCGGTTAGTCTTTCAGTAGCAAGAGCGCGGAAGGGTATAACAACCACCAAACGATCTGTAGAATTCGTAAAAGAAGGCTCCTCCAAAAAATCAAATGCGAAGCCTTATTCAATATTAGGCGCGGCTCCTGATTGAATTCGTGATGGACACGTATGAAAAGCATTACAAAATCCCTGGGAATGTTGGTGTTTCGTCATCCAGACCGGACTTATTCCTGTATTCGAAACATCTGAAGCGCGTGATACTTGTGGAGCTTACTGTTCCTTGGGAAACAAACATTCAAGGGATCACACATTCAAGCTCAATAAGTATTACGACCTGACCAACGAACTGATCAGGAATAAATTTATAGTTAGTTTGTACGCGGTAGAAGTGGGAGCGAGAGGTATAACAGCAAAATCTCTCTATAGCCTACTTAAAGACCTTGGCTTTTCTAGAACAAGCATTGGTTCATTTCTAGAACGTATTTCAAAGACGGCATTAGTAGGTACTTTCCAAATTTGGTTAGGTAGGGAGAGGAGTGTGGAGGGTGAAAGTGAGAGTTTTTGCGCATTATGCGCAAAAGGGGCCCCTTAAACCTTGCTTGCACTCCTCTCCTTTCAACGCGATGGGCCCGGCACCCGCACGGTGAATCCATGGATTGCTAAGAAGCTTCGTCTTAATAAAATCATATATTTGTAGGTTTAAAGAGCAATTTAAAACCATTTCAGTAATGTAATTGATTATATGGAACTATAAAATGTATACATTTATCATTCAATTATCGGACATTCGTTACTCATTGGAATTTATCTGTCAAAAATAATTAAATGAGTGTTAAAAACAATTATTCTGAACGTATAAGTGTTAATGTAATGTAATGTTAATGTAATGTTATTTGTTTTCAAGATATAAATTATTTGCGTTTACTTTTATTTATAATCAATGTTCTCCAGGAATAGTGGTTTTTAGTGCATAAATGAGGTTTTAAGTGCATACATGTTTTGCCATCCCTTTATGCGAAGGGTAGATTCTATTGCATTCCAACGTCACTGAATAAAGTATATTTGCAAATGAATTGGATTTAACGGCCTGAGGAATTTAACTAAAACAATTCGCAAAAAAATTTACTATGACGTGTAAGACGAAGACTTACCAAAAGAATCGCCTGCTCACAAGCGTAACGCAAGGGTCAGTCACCAACCCTTCACCATATTTGAGTTTACGACGTAAAGTAAATTTATTAAATTTTGTCTTATTTTTTTGGGCAATCAATTATTAGCGTTCAATAATTTTACATCTGAGAAAGCATTACATCATCAATTATTGATTGTTGTCTGTTAATTTAAACAATTATAGATATATTATCAACAAACAATACTATTCCATATTTTGTAAGAAACAAAGTAATTTAAGTCATTTAAGTAAATAAAGAACAAAAAAAGCCATAACATAGAACTCTATAGGCATGAGGCCTTGTAACACTATTCCTTTTTTTTTAATTCCATGATGATGTTATTTTATAATTAGAGTTTCATATAAATAGCGAAAGGCTTTGACAATTTACGAAAAACGTAAGGGCATCTAGCCACTCTTTCCTGGCGTCAAAAATATTCTACTTATATTCAAGAATATATTATTGTGGTTAAGCAACCGCTAATTATAGTTATTCCAAATAATTGAAGTTAAAAGTTTATCTTATTTGATGTTATTTAGCATCACATGTAATAAAAACTTTAGTCTGTTTTAATTACAACAGCAGAAGAAGAATTCTATAATATTAATAATGCTTTCTTGTTTTACAACTAATAATAATAAAATTATATAATAATAATTCGAAAATGTAATAATAACAATATTGGATGAATAGTTTTATCAGGTCTGACTATTTTTCATTACGAAGTTTGAGGCAACTGGGACACTTCGCTTCAACGGACCCGATATTGCCAGTAAACTATTTGAAGCCGGTTTTCTAGTGTCCTAAAAAGATTTTATTTGTTAGTTAACCTTTTGACATAAATATTATCGCTGTCGTGACACCTAAATAAATAAAACCTAGATTTTGTACTTATGATTAATTAATAATATCTGAATTTATTCAAATACTATTTTAACTACCCAATGATTCAAAGCAAAACAACATATTAGTGTATTACTTTACAAAAAAATATAAGTATCTGACGGAGTTTGACGTGAATATATTTATTTATTATTTTTATTTTGGCACATTCTAAAAAAAAAGTAAAATGCTATTTCTTTTAGAGAACCCTCTAAAAAATATCACATAAATATAAACGGTGCATAAACAAGTAAAAAAAGAATAAATAAGAAAAGACACAAGAAAGGGAAAAACTACATATGACCGAATAAGAAATATAAAAAAAATACGATTTCCAAAGAAATTTACCATTGGTTTATTGACAATCTAACGGGATTTTTTGTAGTGTTGCGCTACAATTCTATGGGGGTTTGTCATAATTATTATGTTAGTAATTTATGGACGCCATTTAGGCCGTCATTTTAGCAAAACCTTTCGCCCATGATGTGAAAAGTACTTTGAAAGTACCTTTAAATATAAAAATATTTAAAGGTACTTTCAAAGCATTTATAAAGTATTTTAATAAGGTTTTAATTTGTTTTGAATTATAATTTTTAATTAAAAATATCCCACAATAATATTTTTTTGCAACCCTCACAAGTGTAATCTTACAACAGAAGAGAAAGCGTAATATTTAAGAATTCATATTCAACAGAAGGAAAAAGTTTTGACCTAACAATTTTGTGCCGTCAGAGGTGAGATAAATCCCAAGATGTTAGCGCATTGTATTATATAGCTCGTTCAAACTTTCAACAATAACTGACGCGGGTCGAGGCCGCAATAAAATTACCAACAAAACTATAAACCATGCGAGGGCTGCTAATTCAGTCGAATTTTAGTTACTACTTTTAAAATCTTTTAACTCGATAACATGTTCTTTAACAAAAAAAGAGACACAAAGGAAGCCTAGTGTATTTATTTTGCAGCATAAATTATATTTCTTTATTATATAAAAAACCGAAACAATTTTGAGTTAAAATTAAAGAAACCATCGGAGCTCTACAAATATCTAATAGTTACCATAAGACATATCATCGGTAAAATTTAAAGACGATATTGTAACATCTCTCCCAAAAGACAAAGTTGCCTCAGAGCTCGAGTCACGACTTCAATTCCTTAAAAAAAATATGATAGTTGCTCAAGCGAATACAATAGGGCTAAAAACAAATCGAAAAGGTCGCGACAAAGACATTACATAATCCTTTATTCGACAAGACGAAAACTGTTCGCTATTCGCTTAACTTATTCTTAGTTTAAAACCTCGCGCGCGTCATTGGTCTGACCAATAGCAAGGCTCGAACAGAGCATACAGTATCGGGTGATTGGCGGACAATTCATTCGAAAAATGGTGATCGCGTCGTCGCGCGAACAATTCAATCGTCTGTTGCAAAAACCGCAAAACATTTAATTTCTTTGAAGATTTGTGTTTCCCAGTGTAATTTAACGTCTTCCTTGGCCGAGGAGTTATTGTGATCGGTGAACGTAAGTGTATAGGTGATATCCAGCAATATCATAGTTGGCGGTGCCACCACGTGCCACCTACCCCCTGAACTTTGAGAATAAGACACTGAAGATCGTCGGGTGCCTGGTCTGAATAGCTGCAAGCCCTAAACTGTAAGTACTTGTTGTTGTTCAGGCCATTCGTACATAACTTTTGAGAACCCATCGTTTTACCGGCAGAGACCTATATCCAATTCGTACTCTGACCCTAGCTGACGCTGACGGGCCACCTCGGTTCGCTCGTTACGTTACATATTTTTGGTGCCGAAACCCGGGAATAAGGGTGCCCGATAGTTTTATTTTGTCTTGTTTAAATATCGAACATATTATATAGCTGGCATTTTCTAGAAATACCTACTAACTTTATATTTAACGTTATTTCTTTATTATCTTATTTATTTAATACCTAAATATCTTAACTTCCTAAAATATATATATATATATAATATCATATTGTTCTTGTTTCAATAACATAAAATTCATATTTGAAACTCGTTCGCCCATTTCTATATTGAATCTTCAACTTCATTCAATAGTAGTTGAAATCATTCAAGTTCATTCGTTAATACTTGCACTCGATAATATTCATTATCTATGTACGTTCATTCAGTTCCTTTTAACACATCGTTCTTATTCGTTCTTTTGTACTAGCATCAATTGCATACAAAGATTTAAAACTACATAATAATATTATAATATATTAACGTTTTTGCAACACAAATTCGAATTCGCTAATATAATAAATGGTTACAGATCACATATAAACAATCTTAAAGCAATTAATCGGTGTTTATGTGTATCAACCGGCTGTGACAATTTAATATATTAATCCTTAACTTCACCATTTTATACTTAACAGTATATAAAACAATCTAAGCTATCGGTGTTTTATATATTGGTATTGCAAGGTATTGCAGATCTTAACACAATATTACTACCTTTTAAAATGCGAAGTGTTTCATTTTAATTAACGGCTGCAATATTTATTAAATCACAAACAATTTAAATTTTACTTAATTATTTTAACATAAATAAATTAAGAAATTGTTGTTTGTATTAACCAACCCATTTAAGGAAGTTGTATACCGTATACTTCAACTTAAGCTAGCCGCGTTATATCGGTTGTCGAGACGCTCTGTGTGACTCATTCAAATAGCGACCGTCGGCGAACTGCTTAAAGCACAAAACTGTTATATTTATTTTCATACTTATATTTGTTTACCTCGTTAGCGTTATAACAACCATTATTATTTTGTTGTTGTTTGATCTTTTGTAAATTCATTTATAAAATGTCTTTTCATCCAAAGCGTACTATTCGTAAGTTAAGTTCTGCGAGTAAATCTAAATCTAAATATGCAGAAGTCGATCATTATACTGTGCATGATTTACCTTCTTTACGTCGAAAACGAACAATTGCTATTAATCGTATGTCAAAGGCATTAGAAGTAGGTAAATTAGCGCGAAGCGATGAAACTCATTGCGATCTTTTCTTTTCATATTGCGACCAGATTAAAAAAATTGTATCCGAATTTGAAGATTCACATTATTCAATTTTAGTTCTTTTAGAAGAGGATGATGTCGATGTTGATGATGCTGTACGCACTCGTTTCGATGATTTATATTTCCAAGTTAAGACGATACACCGTAGTTTGTCAAAAAATAATTTAAATTCTCCCGAAACTATAAATAACTCTTTAAGCGATTTTCATAATAAATCAACGTTATCACGCGTCAGATTACCGAAGATACAGCTACCACTATTTTCAGGAAGTATTAAAAAGTGGCCTGAATTTATAGATACATTCAATGCATTGATTCATAATTGCCCATCTCTTTCTAGTATTGAGAAGTTTCATTACTTGGTTTCCTCTTTAAGCGGCGATCCGTTAGCTCTTATCCGAGTGTATCCTGTTGCAGGTGAATACTACTCAGATGCATATGCAGCATTAATTGCGCGTTATCAAAATAAGAGGGAATTAGCTTTCACGTGTTGGAAGGATTTATTGAATATCACTTTTAAAAGTCAAAACCTAAACGAGTTTCGTCGTTCTTTAGATAGTATAGATGAAAACTTAAGTATTTTACGAAAATTAAATTTACCGGTGGAACAATGGGATTTTATTATTGTTTATTTAATTTTATCAAAATTAGAACCTAAATTACGTCGTGACTTTGAAGAGAAATTTTGTGATTCAGAATTTCCCCAATATTTACAATTAAAATTATTTTTACATTCGAAATGTGAAGCGCTTCTTAGGGATAGTCATTTTAATGAATCTTCGAATTCGAAGGTTACTTCAATTAAAGAAAATTCTAGAACTTCATCTACTTATGTAAAACGTTCCAACGTTTCTCATGTCTTGCTAACCGATAATCAACAACGGTCTAAGGGTTCTATGAACCATATTCGCAAGTGTTCATTCTGTTCTGAAGCACATTCTATAACACAATGTAAATCTTTTTTGGCTAAATCTGTGGACGAACGCATGTCTATTGCAAATGAAAGAAAGTGGTGTTTTAATTGTCTTAAACAATCACATCAATTAAAGGATTGTAATTCTATTTTTCGTTGTTTAAAGTGTAAACATAAACATCACTCCTTAATACACAAGGATCGCGCTGATAATTATTGTACTATTTCTAATTCAAAAATGGAAAACTCGCAGGCGGTTTCTCTTGTTACCAAAGGAGCTAACAGCACCTTATGTGCTTCTGTGAATACTACCGTGCTTCTTGCTACCGCGATTATTCGAGTTTTAGGCGCTGATGGTGAATATCATTCTTTTCGTGCTCTATTTGATTCTGGGAGCCAGAGTCATTTCATTACTCGCAAGGCAGTACAACATTTGAACTTAATACCAGTTCAATGTGAAACAAATGTGAGCGGCTTGGGTGGAACTGCTGCTGAAATCACTGATAAAGTATCTTGTTCTATTGCATCAAACACTCGTTATTTATTCGACATCGATTTATACATTCTTTCTAATATTTGTGGTGAACAGCCGATAGCTAAGATTAATACTGCTGGTTGCTCACACATTAATTCGTTGCCGCTAGCGGATCCAGGTTTCGATATACCTGGTCCTATCGATATCTTGCTGGGTGCTGATATGTTCGCTGAATGTCTTCTCGACGAACACATAAAGGGTAAGACTAATCAGCCACTCGCTTTTAATTCTGTGTTTGGGTGGCTTTTGTTAGGAAGAACGCCACTTATTTCTTCATCGTTACTTATTTCCTCGACATCAAATAATTTGACTGAGACTGTTGAACGTTTCTGGGAGGTTGACAGCGTTCCTTGTGCTTCATCTCTTACACCGGACGAACAGTCTTGTGAACAAAATTATGTCACCAGTCACTATCGTGATTCGATAGGACGATACGTGGTCTCCTTGCCTTTCAAAGAAGGTGTGGAACCAGAATTCGAAGGTTCTCGTGATATCGCGCTAAGACGGTTTAAAGCAGTCGAAAGGCGTCTGACTCGTGATTCCAATCTACGACATTTATATTCAGAGTTCATGGAAGAATATGAGACAGCTGGTCATATGACGTTAGTGAAAGGTAAGGAGCTGGATAAAGGCAAATATTATATACCACATCATTGCATTATCAAGCCTGATGCCGCTACAACTAAATTACGTGTCGTGTTTGACGCTTCCGCTAAGGACATAAATGGTAAATCACTAAATGACACTTTATTGACGGGACCTAAGCTTCAGACAAATATTTTTGAAGTCCTTCTAAATTTTCGTTTCCCTGCTATAGTTTTTATGGCTGATATTCGTCAAATGTATAGGCAAATAGAGGTTTTAGACGACCATAAGAATTATCAACGTATCTTTTGGAGATCTACTCCGGAGAAGGTTTTGCAAGAATATCGTTTAAACACCGTCACCTATGGCGTTTCCTCTGCTCCATTTTTAGCTTGTAGAACTATACAACAACTAATAAAGGACGAAGGTGATTCTTTTCCTCTTGCAAAACGAATTTTGTCCCGAGACATTTATATTGATGACGTAATCACCGGTTGTGATACTTTGGGAGATGCTTTCGAAGCTAAATCACAAATCATTAAACTTTTTTCGTTAGGCCATTTTTTATTACGAAAATGGGCCAGTAACGAACCTGCTTTACTTTCTGATCTTACTCAAGAGGAATGTCTTCTTGATTTAAAATCGTTTTCAGATGGTCATCCTTCAAAACTGAAAGTGCTCGGTCTCAAATGGAACCCAGTCACTGATATCTTTTTATTTGACATTAAATCGCCAAATCGCATTTGTACTAAACGGATAATTTTAAGTGAAATTGCCAAAATTTTCGATCCATTAGGTTTTTTATCTCCACTTACAATTAAAGCCAAATGCCTTATGCAGAAACTTTGGATTTTGGGAATTTCTTGGGATGAACGTCCTCCCCAAGAGATAACTAACGAATGGTCATCTTTGTGTGACCAGCTACCTATTTTAAAGAACCTGCGAATACCTCGTCGGCTCATGACCAATGCTGCTCAAGCTTATGAACTTCACGGTTTTTGTGATAGTTCGGAAATAGCTTATGGGGCTGTTATTTATTTACGCATAACTGGACATGACGGCATTGTTGAAGTTCGTTTGTTATGTGCAAAAACTCGTGTTGCTCCTCTTAAGAAAATTTCTATACCTCGTTTGGAGCTTTGTGCAGCTGTGTTGCTTACTGATCTTTTTCGATTCGTTCTCGATACGTTTGGAACAAAAGTTGTTTTAAGCTCGATCAATCTGTGGAGCGATTCAACAGTAGTTTTGTCTTGGCTTCGTTCGCATTCGTCGCGATGGACTACATTCGTGGCTAACCGTGTTAGCCATATCCAAGACAATTTTCCTACAGAATGCTGGCGCCATGTCACCTCAGCTGACAACCCAGCAGATATTTGTTCTCGTGGTCAACAACCAAACGATCTACTACATAACTCGTTATGGTGGTCGGGACCATCTTGGCTATCCAGTTCTTCTGACGATTGGTCAAGGTCAATGAAATTTCCTTCTCCTACTGATGACGAAGAGGTTACCTTACGAGCTGAAGAACGTCGATCAGCCATGTTGGTGAAAAATGACACCGGTCCTATAGATTCTCCAATCGAATACTTATTGAATCGATTTTCATCTCTTGACAAAATTATTCGGATTGTTTCATATGTTAAACGCTTTATATTGTATTTAAAAAATCCTCGTAACCGAAAACAAACTTCTATACTAACCGAAAATGATAATTACAACTCTTTACTATTAATCGTTAAGTTTGTTCAGAAGTCATCTTTTGCAATCGAATTGCAACGCCTACAATCAAATCAATCTTTACCGAAGCCTATTCGTAAACTGAACCCGTTTTTAGACGAAGAGGGTATTCTCAGGGTGGGCGGTCGTATTTCTCGTTCAGGTTTAGAATTTGAGCAGCGACATCCTATTCTTGTACCTAGTTCTCACATGTTTACTACTAAATTAATAGAATCAGTACATCGTAAACACTGTCATACTGGACACAATACTACTCAATATTTACTACTACAACGTTTTTGGATTTTATCTGCTAAACGCGCTATTCGTCGTTGTCTTTCTAAATGTATACGGTGTTTTAGAGCACAACCTCAACCGTTACAACCTTTTATGAGTGATCTTCCATCGTATCGTGTAAACCAGATCAAACCCTTTTCTATAGTTGGAGTTGACTTTGGCGGTCCTTTTCGCATCAAACTTGGTGTCTACCGTGGAGGCAAGATAGACAAAGCATATCTTTGTTTATTCGTTTGTTTAGCTACGAAAGCTGTTCATCTTGAATTAGTTTCGTCATTGTCGGCCGACGGCTTTTTGGCAGCCTTGCGTCGATTTATCGGACGTCGAGGACGTTGCTCCGTAATCCATGCCGATTGTGGTACAAACTTTATCGGTGCCAGCAATTATTTATCGTTGTTTAAATCAGCTTCGCAAACTGAAAATATTGAATTTAAATTTAATCCTCCTTCTGCTCCCCATTTCGGTGGTGTGTGGGAGATTCAAATTAAGGCTGCGAAGACTCATTTATATCGAATTGTTGGCAATCAAGTGTTAACGTTCGAAGAACTTACCACTTTGTTTGTCCAGATCGAAGCAGTTTTGAATTCGAGGCCTTTGTGTCCGTTAAGTGCAGATCCAAATGATCTCAACGTTCTGACCCCAGGCCATTTCCTAACTCAAGAACCGCTAACAACTGTTCCAGACTCTGACTATTATAATATTAAATTACCTCGATTAAATCGTTGGCAGCTCATTCAATCTTTCCTTCAGAATTTTTGGATGCGGTGGAAAAACGAATATTTAAACTCATTAACACAACGTTCAAAATGGACAAAATCGTGTAAACCCCTAAATGTTAATTCTGTAGTAGTTATAAAAGACGATAATCGTACACCTTTACACTGGTCTTTAGGAAGAGTTATCGAATTACATTCGGGCCCTGATGGTATTATCAGAGTGGCAACTATTAAAACAAAAGAAAGTGTCATTAAAAGACCCTTAGTCAAATTATGTCCTCTTCCTGTAGAATCTTAAGTTTACATATATTCCTTATTGATTTTCGTATTTATTTATATATCTAGCTTGTATTTATCGTAACGTAGCATGTAATTTTAATTTCATACATCTATTTGATAAGTTTAACATTATTCTAACTTAATCCGGAAAATACCAGCTGTATTTTGGTGGGCGGTATGTTCGCTATTCGCTTAACTTATTCTTAGTTTAAAACCTCGCGCGCGTCATTGGTCTGACCAATAGCAAGGCTCGAACAGAGCATACAGTATCGGGTGATTGGCGGACAATTCATTCGAAAAATGGTGATCGCGTCGTCGCGCGAACAATTCAATCGTCTGTTGCAAAAACCGCAAAACATTTAATTTCTTTGAAGATTTGTGTTTCCCAGTGTAATTTAACGTCTTCCTTGGCCGAGGAGTTATTGTGATCGGTGAACGTAAGTGTATAGGTGATATCCAGCAATATCATAGTTGGCGGTGCCACCACGTGCCACCTACCCCCTGAACTTTGAGAATAAGACACTGAAGATCGTCGGGTGCCTGGTCTGAATAGCTGCAAGCCCTAAACTGTAAGTACTTGTTGTTGTTCAGGCCATTCGTACATAACTTTTGAGAACCCATCGTTTTACCGGCAGAGACCTATATCCAATTCGTACTCTGACCCTAGCTGACGCTGACGGGCCACCTCGGTTCGCTCGTTACGTTACAAAAACTATAACTACTGACTTTATGCGATGAGCTTAGAAATTCAATACGAATTGGAAAAGGCTGCTCCAAAAAATCAAAACCGTAGCCTTATTCTATTTTCGACACAGCTCCTGATTGGACTCTCATGATGGACATGTATGTAAAGCATTACAAAATCCCTGGGGATGTTGGTGATTTGTCCTTCAGGCTGCACTTATTCCTGTGGCTACGTGGTTGTTCGGCGTTGGCGAAATTCTGCTCGTCTGTGACATAAATCAGTTACCTTATACTCAATCGAGATAATCTATTCGAGATGAGGTACTGTCGTCCCACACTGGTAACGTCCATCAACCAGGAATTACTACGCACACTTATGCGTATGCGCCCTTAGAAGAGGTTTACTCCGGCATCTACTCCAGCAGGAAACTAGTGCAATATCTCAACCAAATACTCTCTACTTAGTACACACTCAAGAAGAGAAGACAACATTGTCTAACGAGGGTTATGGATCAGGCGATGGGTCGCGTATCTTAACCATACACGAAGCACAATGACTCACTTTTGGCTCCGTTTTTATAATTAACCCCAGGAGTAAGATGCAACTGCAAGACAGCGATCCCTACGCGATTGTAGCAGTATCGTGTCATACCGTTAGTTGTGTGTATTCTACTGACAGCGAGGACGACGCGACGGGCAGATTCATCAGGTGTTCAATGAAGGCGACACAATACAACATTATAGAATATAATACCAAGGTATTTATAAAACCAAGGTATTTATAAAAGACAGAAACTTTGCTATCGTGGAAGGCTTGTTCGTGATGAGTGAAAAAAATAAAACAAAACAGTAGGCCGCCACAATAGTGTTTTAGTAGGAAAGCGTTAACCGGAAAATGTAAGAAATATATATGTATCCCACTTTTAATAATAAATCTTTATTATATATCAAATACTTAAATACTTCATATTTTACCATTGTATGGATATATATATATATATATAAAATAAATAAATAATAAATAAAAATAAAATAATAATTACTGTGCAAAGGATTCACTAATATAGTTTTTTAAGATACCTGTTCTAACAGTCTCCTTTTTGAGCATGTTATCTCAAATTTCAATTATTAATCTGACAAATGCAGACTAAATATGAAAAGTGCACGGGCGACTTGTGCGTGGATAAGAGTAAAAATTAATAATAAAAAAATCCGAAACAAAAGTTGTCATTATTATTATAATTATTATTACTAAAGGCCGTACAGTTTTTAATGCTAAAATTCCTTGGAATATAATTCCAGCGCTGCCAACAATAATTTTAACTTTTCAGAAATGGATAAAAAAAATCAAAATTAGTTTAGACTCTTAAAAGTTCAACGACAAAGACTTATACAGACGTAAAAAAAATATAGAGAATCTGATATCCAACATACGTCGGCCAAAGACTCACATTTAAGTAAAATACATAATATTACTTTTATTAAAATATAAATATAGATACACATATTTAAATAAGTTGCCGTAATCCAGATTAAACCAAACCGAACTAAAATAGTTTTTACTAGATTGTTTAATAGAATGTTTTTATAAGCAACTCTTATTGAGTTCTTAAATTGTACCTTAACATAACAATCGACGTCACATAACTACTATATACGTTGATGTTGTAATTATGTGTTAGAAGTATTAATTAGGAAAGGCGACCAAACAGGTAGGTAAGCATATCTGATTCACAACACGCGCCGCGAAAACATGACTTGCTCAATCGCCAACTGCAAATAAGATCACTTAAATTCAGCACCCGTACCCTAACCTTTGAGATAGCTATTTATTTAGCTTCAACCCATATATGAACTTCCACATGCCGTAATTACACAAAAGAAATTAAATGTTTAAATACTGCGATAATTGCAGCAACAGCAAATTACTTAAATATATTGTGTCTTTGTAACCATTATAGTTATTATATTTGTAACCATTATAGTTATTATATATTAAATATAATATGTATTGCAAAATAATTTTAAAGAAAATATAAAAGTATTAATTTTGGTAATAATTCAACTTTCTATTTAAGACTTCTCAAAGATGATAATGAAGAGGACTATAACAGTAGGGGAGCCCAAGAGGGGATTTAGGAATTACACGAGTTCGGCAGATTTAGATTCAGGAGATTTTTTGTACCCAGTTGAGTATTTTCAGCTATTATGAGCTTCCTATACATGGTCGCGTCTCAGATATTTTTTTTTGTCTGTCTATGCTGTTAGCCCTGTTTGCTATTATAGCGTCACCGGGGGAGCTGGTGGATCAGGAGACCCGCCCTTAAAAGGGGGGGGCAGATGGGCCCCCATGGGGAACGACGTCCCGAGGGCGTCTCAGATTGAGACACGGACCTCGGCTCGGGGCGTTGTTAGTCAGGAGGGAAGCTAAGAAAGTTTGGACACTAGCGTCCTCCGACGGCAGAACGCCGGAGCAACGGAGCACTTACAGAGTTGGGACCTCGTCTATACCGGTATAGACGGTGTGTGTCTGTATGTTGTGCGGTGTTACTTATGCCTACGCGTACACGTTATTACCTACTGTGTACGTATCGTCGGGGTCAACGAGTACTTACTTGGGTCTTCTTTTTTTGACTAAAGTAGTCTTACGTGGCGTGGCGTGTGGCGTGGCGTACTCTGCGGCGTCCGCCACCAGTGGGTTCGGGTGTCGCTCAGCACGTTCAAAGTACTTTTAGGAAAGCCCCTTGAAGTACTGAGCGATGGTCGGAAGGTCTAAGTCTAATTCGCGAGAGGAGGTCTCAGATATACGCGATTAGATTAGTGCAAAAAAAAATTATCATCAGCAATTCTATAGCGCATCAAATTAGGCAATGATAAAGATTTTCCACCTAAATTTGGGAAGGGGAGGGGGATATGTTTAGGTTAGGTTTTAAAATTTCGTTAAGTCTATATGTATTTTTTTTATTTTTATATGTAACTACTATTTTATTTTAGGTTTGTTATGCACGTTGATGTATTTACTGTTTATTTGAGGGCTTGCTGGAAAAGAATGCTTGTGGCATTATACTTGCCTTTGCAGGATATGTGCAAAAAATATTAAATAAATAAAATCGTATCATCAGTATAATTTTCTTATAGCTCTCGATACTCGAACACATCTATTTTTTATTTAAAATTTATAAAAAGCACGCCTAGAACATCAGGAAAAAGCATATACCTAGACGTGCTATAAATATTGTAACAAGGAAAAAAAAAATTTAATTGCAAATAACATTTATTAATTTTACAGTGTGTTGGTTTAACACACAAATATAAAACAATTAAAAATATAAAAAGCTTATTCGAAGTGGTGTCGATTGGCTGCAATATAGTCCTTTAAACGTAGCGGCCACTTATCAATAGAAGCACGCGCTCTTTTCATGCGAAAATTCACTGCCAATCGTATGGATTGTTTTAGGGAATCCAAATTATCATGGCGTTTAGAGAAAGCTGCACTCTCTAAAACTGACTATAAATCACAATCCAGCGGATTAAGATCGGGACTAGACGATGGCCAGTCTTTAGCTCTTATGAAGTCCGAGACGTTCGCTTCCAACCAAGACTGTGTGGACCAAGCTTTATGTCCCGGCGCCGAGTCCTGCTGGAAGTACCACACTTGGTTATTGAACATGGTCTTATGAAGGTGCTTAACCACCTTCTCAAAAATGGTATCTTGATACACTTGTGCTAATGTTTTGATGCCTTTCTCACAAAAATATAGCTCAGTCACTCCTTCATAGCTAACACCCCACCAAACCATCACTGAGGTTAGATAATGCCCACGTTGCAATCTCTCGGGAAGTCTGATTGGGAAACTTCCTTAGAGCTTTGAGCATTAATGCGGTCATTTTGTTTGTAAAACTCATTTGTAAACAATTTTTTTCTGTGATCCCCCTTTGCGTATCGCTTCAGTAGCTGTTTCGATTGTAGCACCCTATTAATCTTTTATTTATCAGTTAAGAAATGACCAGCGTCTCTTATGGGCTGCAAGTCCTAAGTCATCTCTTAAAATATGCGACAGGGTTCTGGGTGCTATCTTTATTTCCCGAGATAATACTTTTGCTTTCGGAAAGGATTTCTACGAATTTTTCCCCTTACTGCCACCACCTTTTTCATACGAACACGACGTGGACGGCCAGATCTTTTTCTGAAACAGAGGAAGTCTCATTGTGTCTATTAATATCCCAGTACATAAACATTTGACTAATACCAAGAGTACGGAGAGTTTTAAAAATTGTGTTTGGCTCCATACCTTCTTTGCATAATGCAATCACAGCAATTCTGTTCTATTTATCACCCTTCTTCATTTTGATGTCGCAAAATATTGTACAATGTATTGGCCCCAAAATAAGTAAATACAATGAACAATCGTATAAAAATGACAGATTCCAAATTCAAATGTAATACTTTTTTATTTTTAATTGTAAAAGTATTTATGGCCAGACTAAGTATATCTTAATCTGACGCGTTTGAGTATCAAAATGACGATTATTTTGCAAATTCTAATGATGGCCACAAGCTTGCGTCATATCCGAATCGTCAGATTATTTAATGAGAGATTCTTTTAGGTTCATTTAATATCCAATTAGAAAATCTGACACGCTCGATTAAATCTGCAATAGTTTTTTTTTACATTTATGGAAAACTATAGACGCTCTCCCCACTGATGAAAGATATACATTATATAACAATTTTTTCTTTTTATCATCTAACCTTCGCAATCTTACAGGTCTCTATGACCCTTGAGTAAACCCCCATTTAGCATCGTGTGCTCTCCTGCTATAACTTTACACTAATATTTTTATTTACAAAGCGACAAAATTATTAATAATTTTATTATATCTCAACAAACACTACCAATTATTGTAATTATCAATTAATCTGTAACGATTAGCACTGATATCCATCCACTAATCTCATGAAGTGCTTAACATTCCGGCAGACTGCTTCGGCATTGTTGCTAACCGATCAATAAGTGCCCTGCACTTAGACGATGGTAGAAGCTGGTATAATATATATATATATATACATAGGCTAATATATATTTATAGTTATATTATAAGCATAGACATTATATACATACATGTATAAACATATTATTTTCGTACATGAAGTTGTTTAAAGTTTAGTCACACTTAATTCAATTATTAAAATCTATAACATTTTTGTACAAAATAATTGTATAATAAAAGTAATGTAAAATAAAAGTAATTTAACGTGCTTTATTTTAAACTTATAACTAGTGTTAGCAATATTTATTTATAATAATTTAAATGGTAATTACTTGTTTTAGTTAATTAGTTTCAACAGTAGCAACTAGTACGTAATTAATTATGGAATGTTTTTTAGTATTTACTGTTAAATGTTTCAAGAAGAAGAAGAATAGGATATTTTAACATAATGTTAATATTTTATTAATTATTATAAGGTATAAATAATAGTATCTGTAAGTTGGTTACGAAATTTAAATTACCCTCACCTAAATATTATAGTGTTAAAATATTATAAAACGAATTGTAACGGCTGCTCTCGCTCATTCTATTACAAATGGTTGGATTAATAACATTGAGGTGCAAGTACTGTGTATTACTGTAGCATGTCTTAACACTAGTGATAGTGACGTCATAGTGATTATAGAAATATTAAACAATCTTTAATTTTTCAGACGAAAACTGTCCTCTTTTGGACCGTATGTATGTAATACGTTTTGTAGTTATTTTTTCATATTTTTTTTTATTTCACTAAGAGACATTCCACTAGAGAGATCTCAGGTTAGTAAGTCAGCTGAAGTGCGCTAAAATATAAAGTTTAAGTTTCGCACACTTTGCAGACGTAACTAACGTTCAAAAATAAATCGCAAACTTATTAGTAATAATTTGTTGCGTCATCCATAAAAAATATTGTTATTTGTAAGATAATTTTATACAAATACACACATATACAAGATTTTGTAAACATTTAAAGTTATTACCTAGTAGATATACATATTTACTAACTTAGCAGCTGAATATATCTAGTATAGTCATAGTCTAAAATGACGCAATTCATGATTAACAATAGATATTTCAGGCCTAATCACCAGAAAGGGTTTTTGCCAGGAATTTCTGGATGCCTGGAACATAATACGTTAATATCGGAAAGCCTTAAAGATGCTAGAACTAGCGAGAGACAAATTACGGTTTGTTGGATAGACTTAGAAAACGCCTTTGGGTCGGTACGACATGAACTAATGATGTTCGCGCTTAAATGGTATAACTTTCCTATGGTAGTTCGCGACATTATTGCATCATATTATTCAAAATTAAAATTCTCAATAATTTTTAATGAAAACCATTCAAAACCACTTAATTATAACGTTGGTTTATTTCAGGGCTGTTGTATTTCTCCTATTATATTTAATATAGTTATTAATATTTTAATAGACAAATTAATTAGAAATGAAAAAAAGTGGGGCTATCGGTTTAAGTTCAACAACAAATACACAGAATCCATACTAGCTTTTGCAGATGATCTCGCGATACTGACACGTAATCCGAAACAATGTCAGGTACTTTTAAATGTAGTTGAGGATTTCTGTACGTGGACGGGCGGATTGAGGACAAAACCAAGTAAATGTTTTAGTCTGTGTCTGGGTAGACGGAATACCAAATATACCTCTTACGATCCGGGTCTTATAATAGGCGGTCAGTGCGTTAGTACGGTTACGGAAGCAGCTCCGTTTAAATTTTTAGGTAAAAAAATCGATTACCAAGGCCGTACTCCATCGTTGGATGTAATAGTCGATAGCTTTTTAAACGATCTCAAAAAGGTAGACAACCAACCAATAAGTAACGTCAAAAAAGCTTGGATTTACGATAATTATTTAACATCACGTCTAAATTGGCCTTTCCTCGTGTATGATATAAATAAAACCCTTTTGTCAAAGTTAGATGCAAGCGTCATAAAGACATTGAAGTTATGGCTCGGGTTAGCGCACTCAGCGGACTCTTCAACCTTATTTAGAGACCATAACAACTTTGGATTAAAATTAAAGAAACCATCGGAGCTCTACAAACATCTAAGAGTTACCAAAAGACATATCATCGGAAAATCTAAAGATGATACTGTAACTTCTCTCCCAAAAGACAAAGTTGCCTCAGAGCTCGAGTCACGACTTCAATTCCATAAAAAGTTTATGATAGGTGCTCAAACAAATAAAGTAGGGCTAGGATCAAGTAGGAAAGTTCAAGACATAGACATAACAAAATCTTTTATTCGACAGGACGAAAACGATAATTACCGACTCCACGCGATGAGCCTAGAAATTCAAAACGAATGGGTGACCATAGGAGATTTTTGTATTCCACTAGCTTTGAAGTGGCGCACCTTAATTTATGATTGGTCCCCAGCATTATTAAAATTCTATCTTAATGCATTCCAAATGACTCTCCCAGATCAAAGTAATTTAGTAAGATGGGGCAAAGCCACCGAAAAGTCTTGCAACATCTGTGGGGAGGCAATAGGAACCGCGAAACACCTATTAGTAGGGTGTAGGGTACTTCTAGATAAAGGTCAATACTCGCGTCGCCACGACAAGGTATTAGAAATTATACGGGAAGCGGTTAGTCTTTCAGTAGCAAGAGCGCGGAAGGGTATAACAACCACCGAACGATCTATAGAATTCGTAAAAGAAGGCTCCTCCAAAAAATCAAAAGCGAAGCCTTATTCAATATTAGGCGCGGCTCCTGATTGGATTCTCAAGATGGACACGTATGAAAAGCATTACAAAATCCCTGGGGATGTTGGTGTTTCGTCATCCAGACCGGACTTATTCCTGTATTCGAAACAACTGAGGCGCGTGATACTTGTGGAGCTTACTGTTCCTTGGGAAACAAACATCCCAAGGGATCACACATTCAAGCTCAATAAGTATTACGAACTAACCAACGAACTGATCAGGAATAAATTTATAGTTAGTTTGTACGCGGTAGAAGTGGGAGCGAGAGGTATAACAGCAAAATCTCTCTATAGCCTACTTAAAGATCTTGGCCTTTCTAGAACAAGCATCGGTTCATTTCTAGAACGTACTTCAAAGGCGGCATTAGTAAGTTCTTTCCAAATTTGGTTAGGTAGGGAGAGGAGTGTGGAGGGTGAAGGTGAGCGTTTTTGCGCATAATAAAGGGGCCCCTTAAACCTACTCCTGGGTCGCAAGTCCCAGGCACTGCTTGCACTCCTCTCCTTGCAACGCGATGGGCCCGGCACCCGCACGGTGAATCCATGGATTGCTAAGAAGCTTCGTCTCTATACAGAAATGTTAAATTGAAGTTACAATTAATTAAATTCGTCTCGCGGTTTTTCCATTGATCATACCATCTTTTTAATCCAATCAACGTAGTCTAGAATAAATGGACATACCACACTTAATTATGATAAATAAAGTTTTCCATTTTTAATAATCACTTTTACAATTAGGTTTTTTAAATATTT
Organism: Napeogenes inachia; assembly: GCA_959347355.1. NCBI lineage: Eukaryota > Metazoa > Arthropoda > Insecta > Lepidoptera > Nymphalidae > Napeogenes > Napeogenes inachia. Next base: position 17,394,368 of record OY365797.1, read on the forward strand.
TTGTATGATATTTCAGATAAAACTATTAAGTTTTTCATTACTAAAAAACCACTATTATAATTAAATTTTGATCATTTGTAAGTTTCAATACAGGATTTGATTTATTGAAGGGTTTCTCTTTAACTATTGCCGCTATTAATACCGAGCAATAAAAATACGTTTCTTGTCCATACAAGAAAATACAACTCCCATGAGTTCTCTCATGTATATTTATTCTATTGTTTTTAGTTTTTGTTGTTACAGCAGTAACATAAATTATCACCATCACTAACATAATAACTGTAACAATTTCTCAATGGTAAATGTATTCTTACTTGTTTATGCTATTTGAGTTAAACTCCTATTATTATTATTTTCTGTTGTGTGCGCAACTTTTTGTACACTTACAATAAATTGGCGGAGTTGGGTAAGAAAAGACTACACTCCGCGAGTGCTGTTATTACACCTATTTTTATTAAAAATAACATTTATACACTGTACATTCCGCCCACTTTAAAAGAAGAAAAGATACAGATTTAAGAAAAGACAGATGGGAATTCCACCGGAGCGGCTGCTGCCACTGCAACGACGCGCGACGCGCGTCTTACATTTCGCCAGCGCAGGACGAGGTAGCAAAAATCCAACCTAGTATCGCTATTATACCATACAACACCGAGTAAGGGTGTATGTCATGCACGTTTAGTGGATGTCAGACTGCGATTTTAAATCTTCGATCCGTCTATGTAGATCTCTGCAGGTTTCATCGTTGTTTAAGGAGATGAAAGACTCTCGTAAGGTCGACTTCATAACATTGTTTAGTACCAATGTACTCTGATTTACTAATAAACTACTTCCGACCTTTACTTAATTGAAGAAGTTCTTGTGTCCTAACAGTGAAAGGGATTGTCCTTTAATCGCACAACCTTAACCTATATCAATCAGTCCATTACCGGTCAAGGTGATGAGCATTTCTTTTTACCTGTATTATGCAATTTGATCCACCGCACCTCGCACCGCTATCGTTTTGAACTGCATATTATTTTATTATTTACACGTATGTCCATTATGTGCTGAATTGTAAAAACATTGTACATTGACTTTGCCAAATATCAGAAAGTGTATGAATTAAAATTTGTTGAACACTTAATATTTGATATAATTATTTGAGCAGACAAAAAAAGAAGACAAAATATACAATTCATTGCTTTATGAAACTTAACACTATTTAATGTTAAAGACACATTTCTTATATAATCTTGAATAACAATAAACTGCTTGAAAAATATTATACTCTTTGCCAGTTTGATTTTTCAACATGTTTTAAAAGATTTTCATTAAATTTTCAATTGCATTTTTTCAATATCTTTTTAGAATTGTTTCAAAAACCTCTCATCGAGCAAACCAAATAAACTATTTGCTAAGTAACTAATTCCGTTAAGCAAACCTCTTTTTAACCTATTTTTCTTATGTATCATAAGAATATCATTGTAATGTTTTATTTGAATGAGAATGAGACTTATATCTTTTATTTTATAAAAGTAAATTCAAATTCAAAATATCTTTATTCAAGTAGGAATTTACACGCTCATTTAAATCGCCAATTACATTAAATTGGTCAGTATAGTCAGTCTGTGAGTAAGCTACCACCAGCTCGGAATGCTCTTCTGCTGAAAAGAGCTGGCCAGAAACTCAACAGTTGGTCTTTTTAAATGAAATTAACAAGTTCCATACATTTCGTTCATCCAATAAATCTTGGATTTTATAATAGGATTTATTCAATAATATGCTTTTAATTTTAGATTTAAACTAATAAAAGGAAGATCCAAGATATCTTGTGGAACCTTATTATATATGCGTACACTAAAGCCCATGAAGGATTTTTTCACTTTTTGAAGTCGAAATTCAGGAGTTACGAGTTTATTTTTACTTCTTGTATTTATCGTATGTCTGTCGCTGTTTTTAGTTTAAATTTTGACGTATATATAGTATGTTATTAAAAATGTATTGAGAAGCGACCGTAAGTATACCGATTTTTTTAAAAACATCCCTTAGGGAGTCTCTAGCTCTTAAGTTACAAATAGACCGTATAGCTCTTTTTTGTAAAACAAATATAGAATTCATTTCGGCAGCACTGTCCTAGAATAAAATTCCGTAAGACAAAATACTATGAAAATAACTAGAATAAACAAGTCGAGCCGTATTAACATCTGTTATTTGTCTTACTTTTTTAATTGCAAAGACGGCTGAGCTGAGTTTGCCAGCGAGTGTTGAGAGATGGGGGATCCACTGGAGCTTTTTATCTAAAGTTTTAAAGTTTTATCTAAAGTTTTAAAGAAAATTGTTGAGTCAGTCAGTTCTAATACTTCATTGTTAAGGAGTAAACTACAATTTAGACTTTTGACATTAGGAATTTTGTAAATTCTATGCATTTAGTTTTTTTTAGTATTTAAGACCAAATTATTAATTTCGAACCAATGAATAACACGTGACAGAGCACTGTTTACTTTGTCATAATTAGCCTTTTTACGATCAACATTGAAAATAAGCGAGGTATCACTAGCAAAAGCACAATGTCACCTAGTCCTTTTACATAAAAGGGCAAATCATTAATATAGAGTAAAAATAAAAAGGGGCTAAGAAAAGATCCTTGTAGAACACCCATCTTTTTGTGAGAACCAGCCGATTCACAAATTACAATGCTTTGATTGTTATTTAAATTAGAAAAGTTATAAGATTTATGCATAGAAAGCATAGTAAAAATAAATAATATTAAAACCACAAAAACCTTAATATAAAATTACAAAAACGACTTGGTGAAGCAGTGCTCACTCGACGCGACACCTTTCGTGATACCACCCAGGAGACAGATATTCATTATCTGGGTTTTCTGTTAAACTAATGAGTGGACGAGAGTTAAGATAAGCTTCTACCTGGTGAAGGTGAGTTTTTGCTCACCGACTACTCTTTTCATGTGGTACTTCATGAATATAATAGCTATTTCTCACAAATCGCCGGCCTCTGGATTTACTGGAGCATTGAATACCCACTCAATGTTGTAGTTATTTATGAAAATCCTGTCCGAGCATGGTATTTTTCTTCCATCCCTAGAAGAATTAGTGGTTTGTTTTTTTTATTTCTCTTAAAGACAACTTAACTTTTCGCTCAAACACAAACAACTGCTCAATTTAATATCAGAGCTTCGCTTACGCTCAATTATAGAATTTAACTCGTACGCTAAATGTTTAAAATTAAAAATGTTGTTTAATTTTTGTGTAAAGTACATAATTAAAGTGTTTATTACGAAGTTAATTTACTTAATACGTGTAATAATATAAGAACAACTTTTGAAAAACACTAATATTAAATAAGGATAAATAATAATAATGATGAATATTTTTCTATACATGTAATACAATATTAACACAAAATTGATGACGTTGAAATTTTCAGAAATAATGCAATTTCACATGAATCGTTGACTAGTTCATGTTCTTACCACAGCATTCAAAGCTGTGATTGAACGATGTCATTAAATGATGGTTATCGTATAATTTGTCTAAAAATTATACTATAAATCCTAAATACTTGTCTTCAATGTAACTACACAAATATATATTATATCCATAAGAAAACGTAGATAAAAAAGCGATGCGGTTGCTTAATTGGTAGAGAGCCGGGAAGATTTCCCAGAGGTTGCGGGTTCGAATCCCTGCCGTATCAGTTATTTTTCATTATATATTCATTTTAAATTTTACAAATAAGATTAATATGGCTATACATGTTTATAGATAGTTTCAAAAATTAGCGTAGATAAATAAAATAAATATATGTTTAAGAAGGTACTATATATTGGAAATAGAGGCATATTAGTGGCTTGCTTGTTTTTGATGGAGTCTTCTAGTACAGAATCCGAAGCGTAGGTCTCAGTAAATTAAACCACACAGACAGAATATGACAATTCTCGTATTAAATGTACGTAATCAACTATCACAAATTACTTAGTAGGTATACAATAATTATCAAAGTTGCGTGAACCACCGATCCCGTTTGGAGGTTCCGGACTGTAAGGCTCCCTAATCAATTCCCCTTCGACTCGATGCTCTCGATGCTCTCGAATATTTAAAATGTCTCAGATACCCCTCCAAGCGATTCCGATCACGTGACTGTTTACACCCCACTGTTACAATGAAATCAATTGAGGTACTAATTATCGTTAAATTATCGTGATCTGCGACATAAATATATATATATACCTATATACCAAACATAATAATAACACATTTTAATTATTATTCTGTAGATGTTCATAGAAATAAAAATGAACTACCGACCACCGCCGAAAGGGCTAATGATTTCAGGGAGGCTGTTTCAGAGTTTAGTAGTGTGGAATGTGAATGAGCTTGAAAGAAACCCGGTTTGGTGAGAAGGGGTGAAGAGTTTTAGATTTGAAGAGGAGCAAGCGAAGATGCAAGTCATAAGTATTATCTAGTAATTGAAATTTATATTTAAAATACTAGTAAATACTCCACCACTTAGATTCACCGGTCTTTTTTGATGATAGTGGAGTTATTAAATAGGAAGACAAATGTCTTTCTATTTTTATTGGCAGTTGGTTTACATACATAATCAACTCTAATAAACCCAAAACGTAATGCCAAGAAAACTATTAATTATTTAATCAAGCTCTTTGTTTTCGTGCTTAACATTAGATTATAACTTTTTTAAATACAGTTATGATGCACATTGATTTAAACAATACGTACATAATAACTCTGTTGGATTAATGAGTATTGTATTTTAGAACCGTTTTTATCTGTAAGTTAATTGCTATAAATATATTTTGTTTTAAGACATCAGGAAAGTGATTATGTCAATTTATTGAAGGGTCACTTCGTTTTTAGAGAGTAAGAAGTTTTCTGCTATCAAAGAATATTATTTACTATTTTCGTGTTTATTTAAAAAAATATTAATAATAATATACATTTAGTATGTGCATTATTTTATTTTGAACATCTTCAAAATAAAATAACTATTCATAGTTTTCTTGTAACGATAGCTCAGTTTTTTCAAGAGAAAATTGAATATGATTGGATGATGACTGGTGGATATATACATATCCACCAGTCAGTTTCATTCATTACGCTGTAATAACAGTGCGCTGTAATGCACTGTCTTCTGAACGGTGTGAGGTCATTGATGTAGAAACTAAATATATATTATTTTACACTAAGTATATTCTGTGCATATTATTGTGGTATTCTTATAAGCTTTTATAACCTTCAGATGTATCTATTTTTGTAATGGAAATTTAAAACTTGATTTTGACTGACTTTTAATTTTCTAAATTTATTGTTTTGTTTTTTTTTAAACGTGTCTTTTATTTTTTTTCAATTAATATTTATTAATTTGTATAAATTGAAAGATGGGCCAAGCGGTGCGAAAAAAAATACTTTATTATAAAATTTTAATTACTACATACAACCAAACTCTTAAATCACTTTTACCCAATACTAAGAAGTTTTACTTAGATTAAAAATAAGGATATAAAAAAGATATTTAAAAATAAGTCATTTGTGAATTTCTTTAAATTACTGCAAAATAATAAACTTCAGTTACATACTATGAGGAACATTCCTTATGTGGTAACCATTAATTCCAGACTCGCTAATTGAATGAATGGCCGGAATACAAACCTGATTGAGACTCGCCGACGCAATGTTATATTTATTATTTACACATTCATTAACTAAAAAAAAAAATATTTTTGCAACAAAGAGAAATTATTGTTGATTATTCATCTGCTAATTGAAAATAGTTAATTCTCTACACAATTTCCTGAAACACTTTTTTTTATTAATTTTTAAGTTTCTTGTTTTTCAATATCTTATAATTTTTCTGTGTAAATTATTTTGGTTCAACTTATAAACAACCTTTCTATATAAATTGTTTAATTTTATTCCTTTATCCCATTTAAAATTTGAATTAAAATTATGCACGCTGGTTTTTTTTACTGTAATTTTTAGTAAACTGATAACTTAAGAATTATTTATTTGGGTATTAAACTGTTACTATTAAAAGTAAAAAAAGTTTTTTTTTTACTATAACTCACAACGCTTGACAGAATTGTTTCATCTGAGTCTTTACTAGGGATACTTAAGGGGGTCTTGTAAACGAACGTAGTTTATGTACCGTTTAATGTTGGTTATAAACAAGAGAATTTATCACGCTTTTTTACAACAGTTGTTATGGGTTGCTACAAAACGATGTTATACGAATTATTTACTCATATATATATATATATATATAAATAAATATAACACCACAATTACTGTATAGTATATTATCAAAAGTTATGTTACTTTTAAATATTATTTTTATATGGTTATTTTAGGGTTGTACCTGTTTTTTTTTTTGACAGTATTACATCCTATATAAGATATTTATTTATTTTGTTACCAATTACTTTTCGAGTAAACATATTATATCATTTTAATGATTATTCATAATTCATTGCTGATTAAAAATACTGGGATGAAAATTAAATAATTGTTAAACCAATTACCTACTTTAAACATAGAAGTGCTCTAGACTTTTGTTAATTTTAATTATTTATCTCTTTTATATTAAATTATTAATTAATTTTTTTTAATCATGTATGCTTTCAAATTAATATAAAATCAGTCTGTAGAGTTATAACTATGTTTATGATTTTAAATAATTGTAAAAATATAGATGCATTGTAAATTTATATCTATAATATAATAAAAGGAATCATATTTATAAGCTATAAAATGTTACATCTAGCACATCTTACGAGTATTTAAATAAATACTTAAATAATTAAGTTTGTTACAATTTAATTAAGCTCTTTATAAGATCTCTGGCCATTATAAAAAGAACATTTAAAAAATGTGAACATATCTGTTCTTAGTACTTATTTTAATGTATAAAATAAAGGACAGAAACAATATCATTAAAAGCTTTGAACAATATTTTCAATTGAAGACACTAATGAGATTTTATTCAATCTGCGTCTATTCCTCAACAGAAGTGAAAAATTGAAATAAGTGAGAGACTTCAGATGCAGAAACAATGAAATTGTATGTACTCGTACAAATCAAAGAGCCGTCAAAGGAGTCGCTGAATTTGTAGGCTCTATTCTTACTAGCTGTTGGCTGCTTAATTCACATTAGGATTTATGGAGTATGTCATTGTTTTATGGTCTATCTGTGTTGTTATAGATAACTTTTTGGTATAAAAGATTCAAATGTTTTATTTATTAAGTTAATTTTGAATTTATTTTGTTTATTATAGGAATCCTTAAAAATTAAAAAACTGATAATGATATAATACTTTATTTGTATATTTTTTAAAATAGAAGTCCGTAAACTCAAGCTATTTTGTGAATATAGTACACAAGTAAAACCTGCGAAACTATTTTCTTTGTGGCTACGTTGTCTACTGCTCTAGCTAGCATGTAAAATATAAGCCATAAACAATGGACACTAAAACCCAGAGAGGTTTTAATATTTTTAAGGATCTTTCCAACATGTTGTAGGATATTTTTTAAGAAATATCTGGCGGATTATTAAAGTATATTATATTATCATCTAAAATATCTGTTTAAAAAATAATACCTTTGATGAAATAAGGATATTTCTTACTTTATTTCTGGTTATTAAAATCTTTGTGCATGAAGCAATTTATTTTTGTTATTTCATGATAACAGCATAACCAAAATTAATGTGCCTTTTAACTTAAACATATTTAAACTTTATATCACTTAGCTATAGCTATTGATAGCTTTTATGACCTAGTTTTTAATTCAAATATAATTAATACATGACTATAAGGAAAATGTTTATTTTTTATAACAATTCTAGTGTAAGATCTGATACAACTTAGAAGTTAAATCTAACATTAATATTTTAATTTTATATCTGGTATAAAATAAACGCTCTTCTCGGAAAAAGTATCTAAGACAAGATTAAAAACTCTTTAAAATGTAAGGAAAATACAATATATATTTAGATTGATTTGTAAAAATCGTGTTAACAGGTTATTAACTGAAAATATTTAAAAATACTATAGCTACGAGTTAGGTGTATGGCTCATAACTAAATATAAACGTTTTCAAAAATTAGTTCTGTTTGTACGTTTATTGATTTGTCGGTATTCTTTTTGTGCATTACACAAAATCTACTTGACTATTTTGATGAGATTCAGCATTCTTATAAATCATTGCTTCAAGTCTTGTCAACAATTTTCTGATTTTCATTGGAAAATACAAAACTGGCTTCGGATATAATAATAATAAAAATAAGAATGTTTGGATTTGTATAAATTGTGAAATGTTACATACACAAATATATTCATACTTTATTCTCGTCCAAAATAAAATAGTTCCTAACTCGATGACATAAACTCAGCGAATATGCTCGCTTGAAACAAAGTCAACCCGAAACTCAAACACGACGCGGTGTAATAAATTAAGTTAGTAACTCTCTGAATCGAGCACTCCTCGTCTCACACTTACTTTTATGGTATACATTTAGTTTATCTACTCGGTTACACACTTTGTACCAGACAATTCGAAAAAAATGTCTTTATATATAATAGATATTGACCATATTTATTGCGGCACAGTAGTAATTGTATTTCATTTATTTATTCTTGTTATAGCAATATTAAAAAAAATCTTTAAATTGATATACATTTAAATTCTAATTATATAAATGGAAAAGAATATAAAATCATATATTGAAAATAACTCACTATTTATGTAAAACAATAAGTTTTTTATTTATTGCAAAAATCCACAGCGTACGCTAACGAGTTCGAATACCAATAATTAATTATAGACGCGTTAATTGAATGACTGCTCCGATAATTAATCATATTGAGACTAACAATGTAAAAGCATATTTTCAATTATAACTGCCAAGGATACATTTACATGTACATATTTTATGATAACTCTGGAGTTTGTCTTAATTACTTATTTACGAAGGCAAGCTATAGTTGGAACAATAAGTCAATACTAATTTAAAATGTTTTTGGGTTAGAATTCATAAATATGGGTGAAAACAAAACATGTATCGTTTCATCTAGTACTGAAAATAGGGCAACAGGATGTTATATATTATGTACAATGCCTAATTTCCAGGTGCCAAATGGGTGTTATATGAGTGACGTGACCCTACCAAAAAAGACACATAATCAAGGATTGCTCATGTCGGTAACGTTTACAGATTATAAAATCTTTTTAAGAGTCAAACCATAGACAACCAGGAAGACTTTTAATTTGTATAATCAAATTATAAAATTATAGTAATACCTTCTTTGTATGTGTAAAAAATGGGTGCTAAAATTTCATGGCAAAAAATTACGTATTCGAATTTGAGTCTAAATTAATTTAATAGATGTAATTACATTTAGTCCTTATTTTAGGATACAATTGAAGATACTAGTTGGTGAATTTATGTTTTACATTGCAATCAATTATAGAACGAAAAGGACTTCTCACACAATTAGTTGGAACGGGAGTGGCTTATGGACAATTATTATGTATTACTTAAATTGTAATATATATTTAACAAAAAATATCTACAGAATAATGCTCAAGTAAACTAGATGTATTTTTGTGTCTAGCCCAAAAAATCAAAACCGAAGCCTTATTATATTTTAGACGCGGCTCCTGATTGGACTCTCATGACGGACACGTATGAAAAACATTACAAAATCCCTGAGGATGTTGGTGTTTCGTTATCCAGACCGGACTTATTCCTATATTCTAATCATCTGAGGCGCGTGATACTTGTGGAACTTACTTGTGTTCCTTGAGAAACAAACATCCCCAGGGATCACACATTTAAGCTTAATAAGTATTACGAATTGAGCAACGAACTGTCCAGGAATAAATTTATAGTTAGTTTGTACGCGGTAGAAGTAGGAGCGAGAGGTATAACAGCAAAATCTCTCTATAACTTACTTAAAGACTTTGGCCTTTCTAGAACTAGCATCGGTTCATTTCTAGAACGTATTTCAAAGGCGGCATTAGTAGGTTCTTTAAAATTTGGTAAGTTAGGGAGAGGAGTGTAGACAGTGAAGGCGAGCGTGTTCGCGTATCATAAAAGGGGCCCCTTAAACCTAATACTGGGTCGCAAGTCCCAGGCACTGTTTGCACTCCTCTCCTTGCAACGCGATTGACCCGGCACCCACTCGGTGAATCCATGGCATGCTAAGAAGCATCGTCTTACAATATTACGAAAATGAGTATTCTAAAACGTGCTTGATAGAACTCGATTTTGCGGCACCGGCAGAGTATACACTACACAATTATTATTACTTCGACCACAGTTCTGCACAAACGAAAATATGTTATTTACTTCAAATTCAAGATGATTTGGGTTTCTAAGCCGAGAATTAAATAATAATTTCAGTACTTTCTCTGTCTAAATATAATTTCTCTTCAGAATTAGTTTTTATTTTTTGAATTTTTATTTAACCTTTACTTTTATTTATATAAAATCTATAAGGGATCTAACGAAATCTTTATGGATCTTTACGGACCTAACGTAGACCTATCAATTAAGACCATTTGCCTTTTACAAATTCTTAGATGAGGTGCTAAATTTGCACAGATGCATAAATGTCTGTATTTGTGGGTTTGGTCATTTATTAAATATATTCGCAGTATTTATAATGTGTATTTCTATGTATTTGTATCATTGTCTAACACCCTTAACACAAGCAAATATTTTGCTTGCTCATGAGGAGGAGTGTGTAATTTGTCCTGATATTATTATTATTAATACTTATTTGTTTATTTTATTTCGTGCATATATTTTTAAGTTATTAAGTTTGATAGGTAATATCGAATACATTTTTCCCCGAAACCATGATTTTTATCTGATTATCAAATAAAGGTGTAGTTATTGTGACTCGGGTTTTGGATATTGTGTTCTTGGTCAAATATTTGTGAAGGAGGTTAGAAAAATTTTTTTTTAGCCTTTAATAAAAAATATTCAAATGGAATTATTATTTTAAATGATAATGTAATTTAATTATTTAATGAGTCGTTATATAAAAAAAATATATTTTAAAAGCAGCCTTCTGTTGTTCTAATAAAAGAGATTAAAAATTGTAGTAAAATATTTTAGAAAAGAATTCTTCGAACAAATGATAAGTGGTTTCCCATACTAATTTTCCCAGTCATTTATGTACGTCATTTAATTGCAGGACAATCTTTCGCCCATAATCCTAAAATTCTTTATTAAAAAAAGTTTAATAAGCTTCCAACTTATTTTGAATAATAAATCTTGATTTAGTTATTTAAATATCCTACTATTAATAATATACTACAATTCTCACAACTAAAAATTGACAACAAACTAGAAAAAATATCATTGAAGAATGTCTCCAACTAGAGAAAAAAGGTTTGATGTAATCATTTTTGTCCCGACAGAAGTAAGATAAAACCCGAGACGTTAGCGCTTTGTATTATAGGTCGTTAACTTTCAAAAACAATGGACGCGGGTTGAAGCCGCAATAGGATTGCCAACAAACCTAGAAATCCTGTGAGAGTTTCGCCGCCGCTAATTCAATCTTATTGTGTATATAGCTACTACTTTTAAAAGCTTTTAACAAGGTAATATATTGGTTTACCAAGAAAAGAACAGAACATAGTAGAGAGGATGCTTGGCATATTTATTTAATAGCGTAAATATATATATTAATAGGATACGCTTTTTTTTCAGATTTATAAAAATTTTATTTTAAGCTTACATTAATTTTACTACTGCATTGCAAATTTAGATAAATATAATCTTAAAGGTAATTTCTGCTACAGCCCACGGTTTCTGAACTTTGTATAGAGAAATAATACAATATACAATAAAATATCTATGATAAAATGCGTACATTGAAATCAGAATTGAATATACAGTATTCGATTAAAAAAGTGTCTCGATTTTCCTTTGATATGGTCAGAGAATATTTCACTCAATCAGCGATTTCTAGTAGTGAATGAAGTAAAAGCCAATCAAACGTTTTTCAATTTCAGATGCCTGACGAACAAAATGTGGAACAACAGGACCAATGAATTGCTCTAGCGACACGACGGCGTGAACAATCGCCGCCGTTCGATACCATCTGAAACCACGTTTTGTTCTACAAAATAGCAGACCAGATACCAGACTCGTTTTCTCGACCCATTTGATATAGTATTAAATTATGTATTTCTACTAATATAATATTCTGGTAATTTTATAGAATATAAAAAAAAAATATTGATATTATGATAATACAAATAAACTAGTCTCACTTTTTAGTGCCCTGGTAAACCCTGAAATCCTATTAAACCGCTTCCTCCAAATAAATTTGGATCTAAATTTTCCAAGTACCTACTAAGAAAAATATACATTTTGCTGTAATATTATATTTGCTATAATATACATTCAATATTATTTATACCTTTGTTACTAAACATTACAGTTATTTGGCTATGCAGTATGGGATTTTTTGTAAATTATAATAAGTATTGCAAATATAGAACTATCTTCTATTATATAAATAATATTGAATGTACTACTATCTACTATATACTATCAATTTTATCATTTCTGTAATAACAGAACATGTTTTTAAGCCTTCTTAATGATGATAATGAAAAAACGACAATAATTTTATTTTTTAAATAAAAACAAGTGTACCAAAAATACTTTATGCATACTAATTAATGATAGTAATTATTGTAATTATCAATTTTAATCTATCTTTTAGCACTGATTTCCACCTACTAATCTCATGTCGTGCTTAACATTCCGACAGACTGCTCCGACATTGTTGTTTATCGATCGATACACGCTCTGCACTTGGTAGAAAATAGTATATTTTCATGGCTCTATTATATGTATACATATTATACATCTCTATGTTTCATACTTGAAATTGTTTGATGTTTATTTGGACTTAATTCAGTAATAAATATCTATAACATTTTTGTCTAAAATGATTGTCTAAAATAAACTTGAATACATTTTACGTAATTAATAATAATAATAAAAATAAACACTCTTTATTGTATACCCAGATAAAACAATAGAAACAAAAAAAAAACACTAAAGAGCAATCTCTTCCAGGCAACCAATTAGTTGGAGGAATAGAGATACAGAAAATGTAGTGTGGGTATTGTTTAAATAGTAAAATAAATACAACAAAAAGAAAGCAATGCATATAATACATACTACTTCAGACATATAGCTATCTACAAATAAACAAACATACACATATAACAATGTGTACACACATACATACTGACATATAAAAATATACATACGCTTATAAATTAACATACATATCCACATAAACAAATAACAATACAGACGAAAAAAAAGAGTTGAAAAGTAGAGAGTATAGAAGCATATGAATATTCCTGCAGAAACATTGGAAACCACTTCAATTTTTGCGAAAGTCAGAAATATGGTCATATTTGCGAAGGCCAAATATGAACCTTATGCAGAGGTTTTGAAGTCGCTAAAGTTTATTTAACTGATCCTGATCTAAAATTTCAAAGAGTAAGGATTGAATAAACACAACTTTGGAAGAGATTGGGAAAAAAATACCTAATCTTCTCATGGATCCCAAAAGCTGCAAAGATCTTTCTGCTCACCTCACTTATCTTCGAATTCCATGACAAAGTTTTGGTCAAAAATGACCACATGCTTTTTAACTTTAGTGCTAAAAGGAATAACTACGCCTTTAAAACTAATATGTGGTAGCTGATAATCGGAAGAACGTGATTAGTCTAAAAATACCAATGATTATGACCTACGTTTTAGAAGTATTTATTTTTTGAGACCAAAACACTTGCTCCAATTTGAGATACGCGCCAGATCTTGATTTACTTGCAATATAGTATTTGCAAGGACATTAAGACTTGAGTGGCGGTAAATTTAAAGATCGTGTATACAAGTGGTAGAAAGAATTTATATGCAAATAGTGTTTATAAGCATTAAAAATAGTAAAGGAGACTACACGACACCTTGCGGGACACCAGCACTGACCGCGCTCCAGTCAGAGTACAGGTCATTTAACCGTACACGTTGCCGATGCCCACACAAGTAACAATGAAACCAGTCAATTGCCGAGGGAAATATGTTAAGGCTACCCAATACAGTGAATAAGATATCAAAGTCTAATTTCTAACTAACTAAATCTAACTTCTAAGTCTAACAGTATTAAAGGCATTACTGAAGTCCAGCAAAGAGAATACTGTGATATTTATTTGTAAAAGCAATTATGTCATATTTGTGTGCATGCATTTATGCACTGCAATCTATTAATTATCTATTATACATTGACCGATTCGCTATTAGGTTAGGATTTAAAGTTATTTTAACGTGATTTATATTAAATCAATAACAATTGTTATTATGAGTGACGTCATAACACGTGCTTAAAAAATATTAAACTAATGGTTTTTTTAACTTTTGACATAAGCACAAGACCTATTAAAACATTATTTAATATCTAGTAAGATGTTTCATCACCATAAAAGGGACAACTTTATGTTTATATACATACACACACCTAATTAATAATCCTATATATACTTTTTAAACTGTATTTTATAACTCTTTTTTGGAACGTTATTGAATATAGGCTAGGCCAAAGATAATATATTTTTTTAAGATAAATAAATTGGTATCTGTCGGTTAAGTTCTTTAATTTTCCAGCTTACCCTCCTAGTGTCTTTGTCTCTTCATATTTTTGATACATAAAGAACTTATGATCGAAAAACATTACTTACTTCACTAACAGTTGTTAAAGTATTTTTTACATTTTCAATTTATCTATCTGTCACTAGTCTAGCTAAAGTAATCTCTATAAAACTGTTTTTAATCTTGCCTATAAATAGAAAAACAAGAATATTCCAAACACTTTTGTTATTTTTGCATTACTAGTTAACTAAATATACTTACATCCAACTAGTTAGCCTAATTAAAGACTGTCTCGTCGTTGAAATAAATACATTTTCCAATACGGCCATGTCACTTCACTTTGCATTATAAAATATGCAAATTAGTTACGGGAATTGATTCAAAGCACAGAGGAGGCGAATATCGTCTATACTCTGTAGGTAAGCGCGAGATTTTGGAAATAATTTCCCGGGAGGCTATACCTTTATCTTACGATACTGGAAATATTTAGAATAACATTGTCTGAAGAAACACATTTAAGTTTGAACGCCAAAATCAAAGTTTTGTTAGGTTTTCCCTAAGGAACGTTAGATTTGCTTATTCGTATATAAATTTTAGTTTGCATATTAATATTTTTTTCTGTCGTCTATAAGTTTATCTACATCGCAAAGGTTACTAAGAAAAATAAGTAGGTTCTATTTATAGATTCTTCAATGGAAAGAGTAAGACGGATTTTTTTATAATTATGCCATGGTTAGTTCAACGTAAAATATTTTATAATGTCTTATTCTTTTATGCTAAGTTCGTATCTCGTCTTTTTATCAGTGACATATTTTAATTTTTGACAATCGTTTTTATTTTTTTTACAATGAATATATTTTTTATACATACGTAAACTGTAAAACCTACTTACTTAAACTGTAAAAAGATATACATGAAATGTTTTCTGAATAAGTATTCTTAAAAAATGTAGTACAGTTTTTAAAATACGTAAGAAATTCAAAATAAACCTTTTGTCTTTTTTATTATTCTTAGATTTGAATACGAACATTGCTTTAAATGTAATCTAAAGTTTTTATTAATTTCAAAGATTCAGACATTCATCTTTATTAATAATCTGAGAAGTTTACAAAAAACAAAACAATTCCAAATCTAAAGATGGTCTAGTACAATACAACTTTAATTAAACGAAAAATACACATTCAATAACAATAATAAGTTTTCCTTGTTCTTTATTAGTTTAAAAAGTAACAGGTTTTTTGTATTTAACTTATTTGGCTACATAAAAAGGTCTCTATTATTTATATGCTTTTTATGAAATAATTTATAAATGTATAATACTTGTTACTTGTTAATTTTAAAATGTTTTATGAACTCTCAAGATAATTTCAACAATTAAATTATCTATGATTTGATTGAACATTGAACGTTTGATTAAGAAAAGTTTTTTATAAATACAAACTATCGTTAACAAGAGGATTAATACGATAACCCTTAATCAATGATATCATTCAAATAAGGCTTTGAAAGAAAGGCGTAAAAATATGAAAATTGTATTATTTCTGAAAATATCAACGTCATAAATTTTGTGTGAATATTATATTAAAAGGTGTTCCTAACTTAATAAACGTATAAGTTAAGATAACTTTCTATTAAATACTTCGGTTATGTACTGAACGTAAAAAAAAATATATATTTTTAAAACTCCTGATACAAAAAGACGTAAAAAATAGAAGTCTTGTATTCTAAAAAATAGAATAAAAAAATATTGTTTCGCTTAAAGATATGGGCAAAAAACTGAATCTCCCATAGACTTAAGCTTAACTTAACCTACGCTCGCAAATCGTTACTCTTAACCATTCCGGTGCCAGCAACTTCATTAGAAGTCCTTGGGCGCAGTATGGACTGACTTTAGTAGCATAAATAGGGGGAGGGCGCTCAGCTCAACTCCCGCAGCGCATTGTGGCGGATCCTAGTATTATTATATACTTATTGAAGTTGTTTCGCCGGGGGACCGTTGTACGTACGTTGATGATGTCTATTTAACGAAGTTAATCATTGAGGACTTAGACTATACCATTCGATATCATAATTTCTTTATTTGCCTTGGTAACTTTCTTGCATTTTTATTTCTTCCTTTATTAAGCGGTGCATGCATCTTCAATAAGTACATAATATTTGTATCGGGGGTTTTATACATTTTAATTATTTTTTTTTCTGCTTTTTAAAGTTATACTTTTGGTTTCTTTATTGTACTAAATGAACCTACGGACACACAAATATTCACTTTTTTTAAGTATATCTATCAATATTGCATAAGAACCTTTCATCCGCAACAATAAAACCTCAATATCTTGGAGACGACTGTTTCTATTTCGACCAAACATAGTTAAGAACCATTTCGACGAACCAGGCTTTCGATTAAAAAAACCGCAATCAAATCCATCCACGCTTTTAGCTTCTAGAATTGCACAGACACACACACAGATACACAGATCAACAGGTCAAACTTATAACACCCCTCTTTTTGAGTCGGAGGTTAAAAAGGTCGATATTTTATTTAAGAAACAAGTAAAACGTTATAATATTATAATGAAAGGTTATTTTATCTGAGAAAAAAGTTAAATTTTCTTTGTTCGTTGGAAGAGAATTGAAAAAAAAAACCACTGAAGCTACTGGCTTGCTTATTTTTCGCACTAAACAGGGCCTATTTTTGACTAAAAGTATTGTTTTTCTTCTTTTGTCAGTGATACGAAACATTGCAATAAAAGGATGGAAGAAAAATACTATCCTTAGACAGGATATTACAAATGTCATCTCAGTATTTTATGAGTTCTTGTTTAAAGGTTATATAAACTTACAATTGCGATAATTTTGCATGGTAGTTATAATTAGTGGTACTGATTAGTAGAACGGTAAAGATTTTAGAGAGATCATGTTCCTATAGCAATAAAGCTACATATATATACAAGTAGGTATATATATATATATATATGTGTATGTTGCTATAGAGTCATTATGGCTTCACTACTGTTAATATCTGTTTCTAAATATCATGTACACCAAAATATTAAAACAGAAAGGATCAATCTCACCTCAAGAGTCACTTGGTATACTACGCTTCTACGAAAATTTTAACATGTTAACTTTAGAACTACGCATTGTAGCGCAGATTACGATATGCATGTAGTATCGAATGTCGCCATATTGGACATTGCGAAGAGCATCGCAAACATTGTAAAAGCTTAAATTTACCGGTCTTTCTTGATGATTTTGTAAACTGATAAAGATTAAAGCAACTATGTGGCTTTATATTTTTTTTGGAAATTTGAACTATTTGAATTTGGAACTATAATAAATCCAAATTGTTATGCCGATTAAACTTTTAATTATCTAAGTACGCTATTTCTTATCGTGCTCAAGATTTAAATGTAATGCTTTTTTGTTCAAATACATTAATGATACACGTTGATTTAAACAAAACATATTTCACTCATGTTGATTAATGAGTAGGTATTAGTATTTTAAAACCGTTTTTATTTCTAAATTGATTGTTATAACATTACTGTGTTCAGAACTTTAATAACTGCTTAAGACCAAACTTCAACTCTCAAATAACTTTTACCCAAGATTTGGTAGTTTTTTCTTAGAATAATAATAATAATATAAGAGAGATATGATTGCATGATGTTAGTGTTATTTTTATATTCAAATATTATTCTTGATATAAATTCTTAAAAATACTGAAAAAATAATAAACTTCAATTACATACTATGAGTAACATGCGTTATGTGGTAACCATTAATTCCACAATCGCTAATTGAATGACTGGCCGGAATACAAACCTGATACGACGCAAAAATTATTTATTATTTACACATTCAGTAACTAAAAAAATTTATCAATGATCTTTGTTGCAAAGACAAATTAATGTTGATTATTCATCTCTAATTTAAAATAATTACGTCTTTCCAGAATTTTTGCAACACCTTTTTTAATTGGAAGTCCAAATTAGACACACCCACCATTAGAGAGAAATGATAATCAAAGTTGCATAGAATAAGTAAATGTATTGGATTTTAATACCTAACATATTGATTTTGTATATCTTATTGTACATGTCTATGTCTTATTTTTTAAACGAATACTGTTATTAACTTTTTACTCTTTAATATTTTTTTACATATAACATATACTCTTAGAAAGTTTTCTTTAAACTTATAAAGAAAGTTTCTTGTTTTTCAATATTTCATAATTTTTCTTTGCATTTATTTTCTTTTACAGTAAACATACAAAGAACATTTACCTACTTAATATTTTTATAAAACATATTACTCACTATTAGTCACTAAATATATTTTATAATAACATTGTCTTTGTTTACTCTTATTACTATCATTAATTAAACTAAATTGTTAGTATACCAATTTACGTTTAACGTTTTTTTATTTAAAACTTTAATCTATTTATTGTGACTGATGGAACTATTTTTTTTTATAAAGCGGGAAGTTATGTCTGAAATCATAAACTTAAACCTTAAAAATGTTTTAGATAAAATTGCATCAAATAATTTGTTCATAAGACTTTATTTTCCTATGTGTTTATTATTAATTTAATTATGTGTTAAAACCCAGACCTAACTACTTACATAAGTAAATAAAAAAATTATATATGTAGTTTATTAATATAATCTGAGTGTAGATGTATTAATACTGCAGTTTCAGTCCTTATCTGGATCTTGCAGCAAGGTTTTTTGAAATCTGGCAATCATCTATTATAACGTTGGTATTTATTAAACAATTAACACCTTGGAACCTCGTAACCACATAGGTAAATTTTAAGCTTATATTGAAATAATATTGTAGAGTCCAACAATATGTATACAACTAAGTTGACGATACATTATAGGGATATCGTCAATATATATAGTGGTAGCTCCTCTCATTATATAAAATGAAAAAAAAAATAGGAAACAGACAATATATAATTCATTTATTCGAATACAAAATACCACACATCTGACGTATGATTATTATATATAAATTTGTAACCACTGATCTTCTGATGATGGATGCTCTCTAGTTGAATCTTGCATTAAGTCTTGCATGCTCAGTAAAACTCTTGTCCAAATAATTTCTAGCTCAAATCTTGAAAGGTCAGTGTTTGTTTGTTCTTACTACTAATGATGGTCCTATTCTTGAGACGAGGATCAGGAGAAAATTTGGCCAAGGTCATATTAATAAAATAATAAAAAAATTAATGGCGAATCCATTTATTTCTTCACCATCTAACAATGCTCAATAGTAGAAACAGATATGAATATTTTAATATAAATGTTAAGATAACTTAAACATCGTTAACTTGTGGAATTGAAATAAGTATGTAAAGTTTAACTTTAAACTTTGAAGAGATTAGCTATGAGAAATAGGAAAAAAAAAATATTTTTTACATACAATTCTTCCTATTCCTCATAGCTAATGTTTCATACTAAAATGAATAAACAAAAACCCATACGATTTGAAACTCTCGAAAAGATTCGGTATACAATTAATTGTATGTCATAAATTTGATTGATTTCTCGAACCTATTTTTATTATTTCGAGTATAACTATCATTCAAACCAAGTACTTATTATTATTCACTGAAGCATCTGAGTTCCAATAGGGGCAAAATTAAATAAAAATACGAACAAATTATAGATTATAAACAGAATTACAATATTCATACTTTAAATATTATCATAATACTTATCCTTGATATAAATATCCTTGTGATTTTGTCATAGAAGCGTGATGGCCGTAATTTTGTCATAGAAGTGATTCTAGACTACTCGACCGGCTATAATGTTTTTTGTGTGTTTCGTCCAATGATAGTATTGATTCATAAGTAAAATGAGCTGGAGAATTAGTGTTGTGTTCTAGCTTTCTAATATATAAAAAAACCACGAAAGTTATTAAGTCTTATTTTTAGATATGACACAATCTGTCTAAGTGGACGTGTAAGATAAAATGGAATCTTTTCTAATACAATTTATAAAATAATGTTAAAAGTTAAACTAAAAACATTTAATTTTATTGTGGTTTTGGTTTCTTTCACCATGATAAATGTAACATAAATATTTTGATGTATTCCTAAAATCATACTCAAATATATAGTATCAATATGTCGGCGCTAAGCCAGGGCTTTCACGTCCAAAGTCCAGTTTAACACTACAAACATACAGTAGTTTTACTTAGATTATTAGCGTTTTACTGCTAATTCAATACTTAATGATATTATTAAACTCTACATTTATATACAATATAAAATAAATTTAAACAGAATATGGTATAATTAAAACAACTGAACTTCCCTCAAAATAAATCCTTTATAACCTTATGAATAATTAAGTTTAATGTAATGTTAATATAAATATTCAAATTTAATATTACAATGAATGTTATATAATTCCAAACAATTTTGTTTTGCAAGAAAATAAATTTAATTTATTAAACATACTTTATTCTTTTACATCTTGGCCAACAAGTTAATACAAAAAAAAATTATGTCTAACATTGAAATTAGTATTGGGTATTAATAATAATATTAGTTGTACTATGTATATTTTATTTTCAATATTTACGCAGTAATATGAAAAGTTATTATTTAAATATCTAACATATTCCAGACCGTTCAAACAGTCAACATAATGTCTTTCAAAAACTAAAGAATAATATTTATTTAATATTTAACACCCTTCTATAACCCTTTTAGACGATATAAATATTTAATATTCGTTATATTATGTATACCTAAGTCATATATTATTATATTGATTGTAATATAGGAATAATATAATATATATACAATGTACTCGTATGTATCAAAGGAACCTTTATTAACTTTAGTTTAAAAAACAAAATCAATATCGAAGCAAAAATAAAAAAAAAATATCGTCTAATATTAAAGAGTAAACTAAGAAATTACTTAATTTTTGTACTATTATTCACAAAGCTTGACACAATTGTTCCATCCGAGTCTTTAGTAGGGATACTTAAGGGGATCCTGTAAACGAATGTGGTTTATGTACTGTTTAATGTCGGTTATAAAAAGGAAAATTTATGACGCTATTTTACAACAATTGTTATAGCTTCCTACAAAACAATGTAATACGAATTATTTACTTATTTATATATATACCACCATCGTTACCACTGTATAGTATACCGTTAGGAGTTATGGTACCTTTAACAATCATTGTCTTTTGGTTGTCTTAAAGTTGTAGCTTATGTTTTCATATTTGCAATATTTTATCTTTATATATATATATTTCTTGTGTGCGTATGTTTGTGATTTTTATGAAATTTTTTGTGTGTGTTCAAGGGAACTTGAGAATTGTTTAAATTCACAGTTTGGTCCACTGGAAAATGGTTTTTTCATTAATTTTTAATGTGTAAGTGGGTGGTGATTTTGCAATGCTTCACATTGGTTCCGACGGACTACGTTACTATGGCAATGTCAAATATTAAATAATATTATATTTTAATTATAGTCTGCCCTGACAGTTGCGTTGTGATAGAACTGAGAAAAATATTTTATTATTGTATTATTTTCATCCACGTGCTGAATTAAATATTAAACCAAGAGGTACTGAGTACTGAGTTTGTAAAGAGCTTTAAAGTGTGCATAAACAACTATACATTTTGCGTATTTATTACGAATCGAAGTAAGTATATTTCTTTTAATTTTTTATCGTTATGTGTTGTTTTTTGTCTTCGATCTGCGTTATTAATTTCGTTAGTAAAAAGTGAAATTTAATAAAATTTATTGGAACTTCAAATTCATTGATTCAAACAAAAAAATCTTTATATACATATAATAATTTGTCTACAACATCCGTACTAAATTCGACGATGTACGAAGATACAAATTAAAGCTTGCCTCTTGGTACAGATATGGAATCATCGATGATTCAAAATTTGAAACAACAAATAGAAGATATGAATAAGGAATTAGTAAGTGCCCATGAGGAAATAATAAATTTAAATTTAGAAATCACAAATCTTAAGCAAATATCCGATGACAAGAGTAAACAAATTGAATTATTAAAAAAACTTACATACACTTCTCCTGGCATTACAAAAACACCAGTCCAAAGATTAGCAATAACCTCATGTAATAAGAAACAAAATAAACGCAAAATAGAAAAAATCATTTGTTTAAATATGAATACATTACAATATATGAGTACAGCTGATGTTACTAAAGGGGACACCCAAAGTAAGTGCAGTGTAAACAAGACACTAATTGAAAATGCTGGAATAAAATCTAACACTAACCAAAAAGTTACTAAAAACGTATCAAAGATGTTTATGAAGACAAATATAGAGCGAAAACCTAATATAATAATACTAGGAGATCAACAAGCTAAGGGAATATCAAACGCAATATTGAAAAGCCGACAAAATAATTGTAGTGTAAACAAGACACTAATTGAAAATGCTGGAATAAAATCTAACACTAACCAAAAAGTTACTAAAAACGTATCGAAGATGTTTATGAAGACAAATATAGAGCGAAAACCTAATATAATAATACTAGGAGATCAACAAGCTAAGGGAATATCAAACGCAATATTGAAAAGCCGACAAAATAAGTGGAATGACAAGTATAATGTTAATTCAGTAATCAAAACACATGCTACTACCGGGCAGATATTAATGGATTGTAAAAACATAATCAATAATCTTTCAAGCGACAAGGAAGATATATTAATTTTGTTTATAGGAAGTAACGATAATAACCCATACCTACATTATATTTTGTGAATTATCTAATGCCTTATATATTCTTAACAAATTATTTTAAACATATATTTGTAACAAGAGTAAAATAGAATAAGTATTTAAACGAAAAATTAGTTAATCAAAACATACAATTAATACTCAACTATTACAACAATTGCACATTTGTAGATCCATATGTAAATTCATATTATTCTGGCGGAAACTTAATAACTAAATTTTATATCTAAATAGACTATCTACAATATAAAACTCAATATTTAACTTTTAAAAAAAATAATAAAAATACAATTAATGAAATCGATCAACAAGTTCCAAATACTGTTAACATTATTAATATAACTAATACAAAAACTTTTGAAGTCAATAAACATATGTTAGAAAAACAAGTCGAAAATAGAAATAAGATCTCTTTTCAATGTGAGATTTTTTATTTTAGTATTACTGCTAGTACATATTGATAGTAAATATTGATAGTAGGTATTGATAGTATGTATTGATAGTACGTATTGATAGTACATATTTATGGTACGTATTGATAGTACATATTGATAGTAAATATTGATAGGACGTATTCATAGGAAATATTGATAGTAGGTATTGATAGTATATATTGATAGTAAATATTGATTGTACACATTGTTAGTACGTATTGATAGTAAATATTGATAGAACGTATTGATAGTACATATTTATGGTACGTATTTTACTATCAATACGTACAAACAATGTGTACAATCAATATTTACTATCAATACGTACTCTCAATCAGATAGTACGTATTGATAGTAAATATTGATAGAACGTATTGATAGTACATATTTATGGTACGTATTGATAGTAAATATTGATAGTACGTATTGATAGTAAATATTGATAGTATATATTGATAGTACGTATTGATAGTAAATATTGATAGTAAATATTGATAGTACGTATTGATAGTACGTATTGAGAGTACGTATTGATAGTAAATATTGATTGTACACATTGTTAGTACGTATTGATAGTAAATATTGATAGTAAATATTGATAGTACGTATTGATAGTAAATATTGATAGTACGTATTGATAGTAAATATTGATAGTACAAATTGATAGTAGGTATTGATAATATATATTGATATTACGTATTGATAGTAAATATTCATAGTACGTATTGATAGTACGTATTGATAAAAGGTATTGATAGTATATATTGATAGTTAATATTGATAGTACATATTGATAGTAAATATTGATAGTACATATTGATAGTACATATTGATAGTACGTATTGATAGTACGTTTTGATAGTAAATAATCATAGTACGTATTGATAGTACGTATTGACAAAAAATATTGATAGTAAGTATTGATAGTATACAGGGTTATTTGTAATTAGTTGAGCACCTTTTGCAGGCAGCCCCTCTACATCAATCCTAACATTTTTTCTACGACTTCTTAAAATTAATAGTTTTAAAAATTTAGTTTTTCCCATACAAAATTTATTTATTGCCTCTGAACGTGCATTAAACTTGAGCAAAGAGAGGCCACGCAACTTGTCAAAATATGTGCCAAGGCCACGTACATCGGGGCGCGGGGTGGCGGGATGACGCAGTGGCGGCTATGCACGTTAGAACTTGATCATTTTCTAAGGTATAATAAAAAATAGCATCGTTTTCCACTTTTATTTATTAAAATATTTTCTACAATAGTCGAAATACATATTTTACTTACGAAATAAGCATTTATTATCTAATTACAATATTTACACCTATTAAAAAGGGATAAATTAATTGAAATATTGTCTAACTGTTTAAGAATCTAATGAAAAAACAAAATCTCCAATAGACGTTGTCCACAAGTTGAATGTCTCAATATTTTTATTTGGTTTATGAAATAAGGGCACTGTAACTTTTTCTGATCCTGCAAATATTTACGTTATTATTAAAAAGTTTCCCACCTAGTAATAAAAACTACTTTTCTATGTTTAGAAAATTTGTAATACTTGATTCCATTAATATTTATTTATAATCACCAAAAACATAACTATACTATCACTGTAGTAATTTAAGAATACTTTAAAATGTATGCAACTAGTTTGATCCCAAAATTATTTTGAATAGTAATTAATATAGCGTATTTTCTTTGAGAATTCGATAAGAAACCAAATAAATATTATTTTTACAAAACAATAACTTCTCTTTAACTTACTTTATACATATCATTATATCTCGTTTGTTAATATTTATATCATGGCAATAAAACAATAAGTTACTTACGAATTTCTTTACGAAGTTCCTAGAAATTGCAGTCAGTCACAAATAGAAGCATCGGTTTACAGAAACAATCCAGGTAGTTAATATAAAATATCAGTAATACTACACACTTTCATCACTATAAATCTCACGAGACAAATGAAATATCAATTATCAAATGACAAAGATAATAATATCAAATTACAAATTACAATAACTTATAGTTTGGACACTTGGTACTGACACCAACTTTTGGTGTTACCATTAATTAAAAACATCAACGTAAAATAGTAACAGTATTTAAAATGACTCCATCTTGTGATCCCAACCATAAACTTCATTCAGATATCCGACAAAATAAAATATTAAGAAACACCAGGAGGAATAATAGGAAGTTTATTTAAATTATAGGTTTAATATTTGAGCTTATTTTTTCTAAGATATAACACCATGCTCATGGTGTTAAAACTTTGAATGAAGTTTTTGTTCGAGATCCAAAAGATGGAGCTATTTTAAATAATCTTATTTAATATTTTACAGTGATGTTTTTTAATTAATGGTAACACTAATTCTCCAAAATTATTGTAATTTGACATTATTATTTTTGACAATGTGCGCAAAGCCTGCTATTGATAATTGAATATTCCGGTGGTGGTTGGTGAACAGTTAATTTTTAGGTGTGGTCTTTGTGTTGGATGCGAAGGGGACTACTTTGAACGGTATGTGCGTGATGTCCAACGGCATCCGCGAGATTTTAATTTGAGAGGTAATTTGGTAGTAGCTAGGTATCGCGACGTTCTTTGGTCTTGACAAACTTACTTCTTTAAATTCATAATTTGAGGTGAAATGTAACAGTCTGAATAAATTGTAAGATGTTATTAATTTCCTAGTAAATTTGACCGGCTAGCAAAAAAAGCGCGGGGAAGTTATAGTAGGTATAATAGGTAGGACATTCGGGTATAAAATTGTTTAATTGAAAATAATAAAACTATCTTAGACACAATATTATTACAATAATATTAAAAATAAAACAAAAAAAAGTTATAATAGTATTAGGTGCGTGGTACGTTACAAATTTCATGCAGCGCTAGACTGCCGCGACCTATACTTTAGACTGCTTACAAAATACAGAGTTATAAATAATCGAGGGAGCAAAAATTTTTTTGTTTCGTTTATTCTGAGTTATTTATCAAGATTTTTTAAAAGTCGTAGAACAAACGTTGTTGGGATTGATGTAGATAGGCTGCCTGCAAAAGGTGCTCAACTAATTAAAAATAACCCTGTATATTGATAGTATGTATTGATGGTAAATGTTGATAGTACGTATTGATAGTACATATTGATAGTACATATTGATAGTATATATTGATAGTACATACTGATAGTAAGTATTGATAGTATATAATTGATAGTACGTATTGATAGTATATATTGATAGTAAATATTGATTGTACGTATTGATAGTACATATTGATAGTACATATTGATTGTATATATTGATAGTACATACTGATAGTACGTATTGATAGTACGTATTGATAGTATATATTGATAGTACGTATTGATAGTACATATTGATAGTAAATATTGATAGTACATATTGATAGTACGTATTGATAGTACATATTGATAGTAAATATTGATAGTACGTATTGATAGTAAATGTTGATAGTACGTATTGATAGTACATATTGATAGTATATATTGATAGTACATATTGATAGTACATATTGATAGTACTTTTTAATAGTACGTATTGATAGTAAAAATTGATAGTACGTATTGATAGTACATATTGATAGAACGTAGTGATAGTACATATTAATAGTCCATATACATAGTCCTAATAATAATATACTTTTCAAAAAAATATATACATAATTGAACGACTCAGTACTCAGTTCTTAAAGAGATCTACTCACGAATTAAACGAAAAAAAAAATATTTTTTTTCGTGAGATATTTTTTTCGTGTTCTACTACACGCAGAACACGCAAAAACTACTTGCCGGAATTCGAAGAAACTTTAAACAGGTATCTTTATTGAAATCAGAATCTATGCGTTCGAAGTCGCAGGCACAGCTAGTTCAATATAAATTAATTACTTATCAACAATTACTTTTAATCCCCGATCCAAAAAGAGGGGCGTTATGAGTTTGACGTGTGTATCTGTGTATCTATGTATCAATGAATTTGTGTGTCTGTCTGTGGCATCGTAGCAGCCAAACGAGTGAACGGATTTGATTGCGGTTTTTTTTAATCGAAAGCCTGTTGCGGTGTTGTTCTATGTGTGCTGGTCGATATAAAAGCGTTTCTAAGTTATTCAGCTTCTATTGGTACTGATGAATATTAATAGTATATTCTTACATGTGAAAATTAGTGTGTTTATTTATATAATTTAACACTAAATAATATAAATAAAAAAATTATGTAGAATAAAGATAAAACATAAAAAAAATATTAAAAATAAAATAAACCTCTAATAAAAGATAAAAATAAAATAATTATGTACTTATTAAAGTGTTTGGCGACCGCTAAATAAAGGAATAAATCAAAATGTAATATAGAAATAATAAATAATGTCTAGTCGTATAGTCTAAGTCCTCATTCATTAGATCCGATAACTTTGTAACATAGACACCAACGTCAACGTACGTGCAACGGTCCCCTGTAACAACGACTTCAATAAGTATATAATAATAATAATTATCCTTTTTATAGTTCATTTTGTATCGTCCCCGATATATTTTTTTAAAATATTTATTAGTAATATGTAGGTCATGTCAGTTTAATGATTATTTAGAATCCGTTGCTGATTGAAAATACTGGGGCGAAAATTAAATAATAGTTAAAAGAATTATTTTGAACGTTAAAGTAATTTCTACTTTTGTTGCTTTTAATTATTTATCTCTTTTATTTCACTAGCCATTATAAAAGGAACCTTCAAAAAAATATACTAATTGTCTTTTAACTTTTAACATTCTCAATATTTATCTAAATAAATTAGATGATTACGAAATGCGAGCAGTTTCTTCATATATGTATATATTTAATGAAAGTGTGTATATTAAAAAAAAACTGTGGTTCGTTTTTTACAATGTTAACGATCGTATTATACATATCTGACATTTCTCGACAGAAGTAATAATTTGAAATAAATAAGAGAAAACAGATACAGAAACAATTAAGTTGTATGTTCAAATCGAACATTCACCAGCAGAGTCGCTGAATATGCACGCTATGTTCTTACTTAATGTCAGGTATCGGTTTAACGCATAATCAATCATTGGACTGTAAATTTCAAATATATGGAGCGTGTAATAAAATTATCATATATATGTCAGGATATATGGTCTATCTGTCTTTATGTATATAGCTTGTTGACATAAGATATTCATATCTTTTATTTATTAATTTCCATTTTTATTTTTTCATCATAAAAATCATAAACAATGATAATGTAATATCATTGTTTATGATTTTTATACTTTAAGGTTCGTACATCGATATAACAAATAGAACCTCGTAACCTTAACGAATTTTGTAAACATAGTACCACGAGTAACACTTGCAAAATTCCTTTGTTTGTGGCTACATTTTTATTGCTCTAGCGGGCATATAAAACTGTTCGCTATAAACAATATAAAATTAAAACCCAAAGAGGTTTTATTTTTAAAGAACTTTTAAACAACTACTAGGAGAAGATAATACTATTTAGTTTTTATTCCTTGTAATTAAATTCTCTGTACATTCATAAAGCCATTTAATTTTGTTGACAAAAACAAAAAAAAATATGTGCCTAAAATTTAAAATATTTTAACTCTTATTATAGCTTTTAGCAATTTACATATTTATAACTTTTATATCTTTTAATAATTCAAATATAATTTAACAATATATGTATAATAATTTGAATTTGTTTTTATTCTATTACAATTTTTGTTGTAAAGCTGTATATATTACATAGAACTAAACTTTAACAATAATATCTTAATTTTCTATCTGGTGTGAAATAAACGTACTTCACGGAAAAAGTGTCCGAGACAAGTTTAAGAACACTTTAAAATGTATGAAACTTATTATTTAAAAAACCTGAAAGTACTACGGTGTTTAAATATAATATATTTAGATTGATGTCATAAATCGGGTTTACATGTTATGAATTGAAAATATTTGAAAATTTCATTGCTGCAAGTTCAGTAGATGGAACTTAACAAAAAACAAGAGATTTTGAAATTTAGTTCTTATCGACGCCGCACCCACGCACAATGATTTTTAATAGCAACAAGTTAATAGAGAATCTGATTTTATATTATTTTCTTATATATTTTAGCCCTTCATTTTAATAGACTTCTCGATGGGAAACATAATTTTTACACCTCACAATATGGCGTCCATAATTCGCCGTTTTCCTTTTCCTAATGTATCCTGACTTGTATTACCTAGATGTATCTAACAGTACCTTACACGATTTTCACAAAAACTTTTGAAAAGTTCAGTGAATCAAACGATTAAGAACCGAAGCACCCGTTGCAATTACGTAATCGCGACTCAACCTATGTTAGGTCACAGACAAAACCACATGCAAAAGTTAGTCTAACTATAGCCAATGTATTTTCTGGTACATGAGCTACAGCATTGCCAAGATACATCCAAATACGTTAGGCAGTTTTTGCGTGAAAGAGTCACAAACATCCATCCATACTTATAAACTTTTGCGTTTATAATATTAGTAGGATAATATTTATTTAAGAGTTTGAGTTACGTAGGCACAATCATAGACACCGTCTAAGGCTACTACGTAAGTGACGTGAGGAAGGCTTTTTATTTGTATAAATCAATTTTAAAATTATAGTGGTTAAGTACTTCTTTATACTTTAAATGCGAAAATTTACGTCTCCTTTCGAATTTAATTCTAGAAAAAATCAAAGCAAAAATTGCAATAAGTCCCAGTGCATCCTATATTAAGATGCTAACAGCATCTTATTAGTGAAATTATGAAATATTCATTTTATATTTATTTATTTATTTTATTTATCAGACGTTGACAGATAAATATATTAAATAATTTATAAATAAATATTTTTTAAAGTATAATTTAATACATTGTTTTTACTTATTAACAATCACTTCAAATTTTACATACTGCCAATCTTCAATTTAAAATTTCAATATCAATTATAATTTTGACAAACAAATAAAATCTTTTTAGGAAACTAAATAACCGACTTCAAAGTAATTTACAGGGAATATCGGGTCCGTAGGAGAATAATTGTCCAAGTTGCCACAAACTTTAAACAAAACAGTCAGACCTAATAAAACTATTCAAGCACTATTGTTATTATTAAAATGACTATTTTCGAGTAAGGATAATGCAATTTAATTATTGTAAGTTGTTATACCAGAAAGCATTATTTAAACTAAAAGTGATCTTCTGCCTTAGTACTTAAAACAGATTAAAGGTTTTAGTAAAATATTTCATACAAAAATTCTTTAAGCAAATGTGTGTGATTTCTCCTAATAATTTTCCAAGTCATATATGTATGCCATTTAATTTGCATGACTATCATTCGACCATAACCTTAAAATTTTTCATTATAAAAAGAACATTTAAATTTCTTATAAATTATTTTTATAAGGTTCAAATTTATTTTTAATAATATCTTTTAATTTATAATATTTGTTTACTACAGCTATCACAAGTATAAACTAATGACAGAAGAGAACAGAACAGAAGGAAAAAAATCGACCTAACACTTTTGTTCCGTCAGAAGTAAGATAAATCCCGAGACGTTAGCACTTTGTATTTTATTTCGTTCAAACTTTTCATAACAACTGACGCTGGTCGAGGGTGCAATAGGATTACCATCAAACCTAAAAACCTTGCGAGGGTTTCGCTGCTGCTAATTCAATCTTATTGTGTGTAACCTACTACTTTTAAGAGCTTTTAACTCGGTAACATATTCGTCCGCAAAAAAGAGACAGATTATTTTACAGTATAAATATATCTTTATTTATAAGACTAATTTTTGAGGATTGACAATTATTTTAAGCTAACATATTTTTTTCTGTTGCAATAAATATATCTAGATGACTATACTTTTAATTAGGTAATTTGCAATCTACATTTTATGGTTTCTTAATTATTTATCTGGATTTGTATTGAAATACAAAAAACAAAATACAACAAAATATGTCCATTGAAATCAGAACAGATACAGTATTCGATTAAAAAAGTGTCTCGATATTCTTTTGATATGGGCAGAGAATATTTTACTCACTCGACGATTTCTAGTTGTGACTAGAGTAAAAGCCAATCAGACGTTTTTAAATTTCAGAAGCCTGACGAGCAAAATGTGTAACAACAGGAGCAATGAGTTGCTCTAGCGACGCGACGGCGTGAACAATCGCCGCCGCTCGATACCATATGAAACCGCGTTTTGTTCAACAAAATACCGGACTAGATACTCGTTTTATCGATAGAGGTGATAAAACGAGTGGTAGAGGTGGTAGATTTTTTTTGAGTTGATTTGTAAGTTAAACATTGATAGCTTTATGTAATTGTAAATAACGTTATATATTTCGACTATTTTTCGATATTTTACGTATTAAACTATATTTCTACTTATATAAAATTACAAATATTTTATAGAAATTAAAAATATTAATAAAAATACCAGACATAAAAATATTTTTTTACTATTTTCATTTCAAATAAATTTCAATTGTATTATAAATATCTAGTTATTTTAAATTTGTTATTTTTATAACACTAGGTTATAAGAAACATTGTTATTAACGACATAAGATGGGCTAGTTCCAAAATAAAAAAATATTATTATTATTACAATTATTTTTTAATACTAACATATCCCGTACACACATCCAATTAGAGCGCTGCCAATAATTTGTAGTGCCTTTTCAAAATTAGTCGCCTCTTAAAAGTTCAATGACAAACATGTACACAAGAAAAAGTAAAGAGAATCGTCTTCATTGTCTAAATTGCCGTAATTCAGATTTAACTAAATACTGATAGATTTTCAGAATAAGTTTGTACTTAAGTTGGTATATTTATTTTTTTAACCATCGAGGTCACATAACTACAACATACGTTAATATAATGATGTAACATTGTGTAAATGACTGTAATATTGTGTTACACGTATTAATTAGGGAAGACGACCAAGCAGGTATGAAAACATTTTTGATTCACAGCACGCGCCTCGAAAACATGGCTCGCTCAATCGCCTAGCAGCAAATAAGATCACTTAAATTCAGCACCCGTACCCTAACCTCCGAGATAGCTATCTAGTTAGCTTCAACCCATATATGAACTTCCACGTTTCGTAATTACACAAAAGAAATTAAATGTTTAAATACTGCGATAGTTGCAGCAACAGCAAATTACTATAATATATTGTGGTTCTTGTTACCAACCTTTATAGCTATTACGTCTACACAGCATAATTCTTAGTATATAAATATATTCTAAAAGATAATAAAAAAAAAACGACTAGAAATTTATATTTATGTTTACAAACAGAAAAATTTAAAAACAATTTAATATGTCTCTACAAATACTTTTTTTAATAATTAATTCATGATGGCAATGATTGTAATTATCAATTAATCTCTATCTATTAGCCAGTGCTAATTGGATATCAGTATATCCACCCACTAATCGCATGTCGTGCTTAGCATTCCGGCAGACTGCCCGGGCATTGTTGTTTATCGATCGATACACGCTCTGCACTTAGACAATGGTAGGAGATAGTATATGTTCATAGTTCTATTATATACATAGACATATTCTATACTAGCAGTTCCTCGCGATTCCGGCCACGTAGACTGTAAAAATAATATTAGTAAAAAAAATTTGTAGGTATTTTTTAGTTTTTGTCAGTCATTTCTTTCTTATTGTTAATCACACGAAAAATTACAATAAGAGAATGGCAGAAAAATACCGTTTACCAAAATTTTTCGAAATGTCATACCAGAATTGTATTAGTCCATGTTAAACGATTATGTGAATTACCAATTGAGATAATTTTTGTAGTTGATATATAGGGTAAAATGGAAATTACTAAGACTTCTCTGTCCGTCTGTCTGTATCCAGGCCGTATCTCGTAACATGATAGATATACAGTTGAAATTGTCACAGATGATATCTGTCTGTTATTACTGTAACAAAAATAATAAAAACAGAATAAAATAAATATTTGAAAAAAGTCTCATACAAAAACCGTAATATTTTGCTCGCTATTAATATTATTTACAGAATATTTAGTTATGTAATCACTCCAATAATAAAAACCTCTGAATTAAAATAAAATAAATATTTAAAGAGCTTCCCTTTTTTAACAAACGGTTTTTAGATTTTTTCCTGTTCTTTATATGTAATGGTATGGAATTGTGCGACTCGCCCTTGGCTAGTTTTTTTTATAGATTTCAATGTGATTTTATGTGCATCGCAATTCTTTAATCATAGAATTAATTAAAACATCATTGATCAATAAAACTGCAATTGAGTCCAATACCAAGGTATTGTATTCGTATAGATAAATATTTCTTATATAGTTTATACATTTCTAAAATAAAAAAATAGTTTCCCTAATTACGTCCTGTTTATAAACTTATATACTAATTTTATTTATTTTTAAAAGTAATTTTTAAAAGTAAGTGTTAATAATGAATAAAAAGTTAATAGTTTTATTTAACATTCCATTACGCAAAACTTAAAGAAATCTAATTCTAAATTAAATTGAAAAGTGATTATTAAAATTCGTAAACATTACTTAACATGATGAAGTGTGGTCATGTTCATTTAATCTGGATTACGTTGCTTGGATTAAAATGCAATCAATGTTAAAACCGAAAGCCCAATTTGATTAATTGTAACTTCAGTTTAAATAGTTTTATTATTTTATGTTTGAAAATATCTTTAAACATGTACAGCCATGTTAAGCTTATTTAAATTTATACAAATATAGAATGAAACATAAACCGATACCAACCGATACCAACTGAGCCACTGTATCGCTAAAAGAGCGATACGGTGGCTTAGTTGGTATAGCGACGGGACGGTTTCCCAGTAGTCGCTGGTTCGAATTCCTGCCCGTATCGGTTTATTTTTCATTCTATATTTGTATAAAATTATTATTTTATTATATTTGTACCATATCTGCATTTTGATATATACTGTAAGTATACCTGCTAAGTATGTAACAAATACTATAACTAGATAATAACATTTTGAAGAAAGTCTTTTATATGCAATTGTATGAAAAGATGTTACAATTGTTTCATTAAGTTTTGCGGATTACGCAACAAATTATTACAAATATAAGTTACCGATTTGTTTTGGGAGGCACCTCACGTCTGGCAAACGGTGGGAAATCGAAACTTTATATTTTAGACCACTCCGTCTGATCGAACCTGAGATCTCTCTAGTGGAAAATCTCTTAGGAAAATAACATTTAATACGAACAGATTACTACAAAACGAATTATAGGGTTATGGTTCACATGGCTGTTTTCCTTTACATATAATTACTGATCGTTTTTTTATAGTTTTTTTATAGATCGTTTTTTTATAGATTAGATTGAATTCTACTAGTGTCATAATAATTATGCTACCGGATTGCTACCGCATTGCTACCGGATGCTAATGCATCCGGTAGCAATGCGTTTAAAAATAAGTATATTTTTATTGTTAAAATATTGTTGGAATAACAACCGCGTTGGTGGTTTTTGTTATATATTTTAGGATTCTATAATTTACAATTGTTATAAGTTGTTATATTTTTTTGCAAACCTCCCAAATGTTTTAAAATGTGTAAAAGTCTTGAAGTAGTGTGTAAAAAATTTTATAATATATAACATAAGTTATATTCTGGAAATCAAAAACTATAATAACAGTATGCATTAAATACACATGGCTTGTATATTTAGGTAGGTAACATAACAATACTCTTCTTGTCCTAAAATAACCAATGTGTACAATTCTCACGTAATTTACGATAGAGTGTGGCATCGAGCGTGAGTCTAAATTGTTTTGCAAACATGGACAGCTAGCCGCAAATGAGATGTTATACAGATGCTGCATATGGTGATTGAACGAGTTCTAGTTTTGGAATTATATATAGTATATATATATATATATAGTTTAAATAAATATAGATTGAAACATTCCGGGATTTCAGCCTGAGACCTCTGGGAAACCGTCCCGACGCTCTACCAATCGAGAAACGTATGCGGTAAAATTTACATTCTATTTTTATTTTAATTATAAACAAGTTTAACATGGCTATATAGGTTTAAAGATATTTCAAACTTTAAATATACAAAATAAAGAGTCAAAACTCAATTAATTTATAATCCTCGTTTAAATATAAAAACATACAAATGTGACATGTTTTAAAACATAAAATTATACTAAAAACTATAACATAAGTATTACTTGGTGAATATACTATCCAAAATGTCTGTACCACACTAAAAATATAATTTTCTCCCTATTAACAAATAATGCAAAGGTATAAAAAAAAATCCATAAATATTATATACCTAGTGTAATTTATTGAGGAGTAAGTGGATGAGTGATTCATAAATAAAGAGCATTTACAATTTCATAAATATTCTATATAAAATTCTTAATACTTTATTAATTCGTGGTATCTATTAATTGAAAAACACATACGATTACAAATTTTATTATTTTTTTCTGCTAACTGAGGCAAGAATTTCCCTCATTACGGAACACATCTCAAACATCGCACAAGCTTAGATTTATCGACCCGTCTTTTTTGATGAATTTGGAGATGTGAAATACTAAATACTAAATCACCTGATATGATTTTGTTTTTTTTCTGGCGATTGGTCAACTGGTCAAATACATAATCAACTCTAATAAATCAAAACTGTAATGCCAAGTAAACTATCAGTATTTTTTTTTTGTGAAAATTCTTTCTCCTCTGAAACCTTTTTTAATGATTCGCAGTTTCAAGATCTCTAGTTATTGTTAATAAGACTGGTTGCTGACAATCTGATTTCAAGCTAACGTGACGTTACATTCTTCAAAAACTTCGTGTACAAGACCTAATGTTTCAGGGTCACTTCTTCCCTGGAGAGAGAGAGCAGTCCACTGCTCTAGGAGATTATTATTTATGAGTTTGGTGTCATTTTAAATAAGCTATTAATAATAAACTTATAAAGTAGTATAATGTTACGTCGGTAATTATCTTTTTTTTATTTTTAGGATATAAAATATTTGAATCTCTTATAGAACAAGCCATATAAAACAAGACAGATGCACTATTAAAGAAAAATTATCAAACGCTCCATATATTTTTAATTTGCAGTCCAATGGTTCGTTATGTATTAAGCACCCAACCGCAAGTGAGAACATAGCGTGCAAATTCAACGATTCCGATGGCGACTGTTAGATTTGTGCATATAATTTCATTATTTCTGCATCTGAAGTCTATCACTTATTTAATATTTTACTTTTGTCGAGGAATAGACGCGGCCTAGACAATTTTTTTTTAGTGTCTTAAGTGGAAAAATTTGTTATAAGATTTTTCTTGATTTTGTTTTTGTAGTTTATTTGTATACATTATAATAAGTGACAAATAAGTTAATGGCTACAATTGGATAATATGGTTTTCACGAGATTTGTGAATTGTAAAATGTTAGATATAAATAAGAAAATATTATTAAAATAAAATCAAATGTCACTAACATTCTCAATGTTATAGACAAACTGAACATACAATGAAGTGAAATCCGATTTCAAATAATATCTCTTTTAGTATTTCCTATTCCTTGCAAGAATATTTTGAGCAGTCTGTTTTATATTCGACTGCTCTGCAACGAACAAAACACTTCTTAACTTTCGCAAAACAGACAACTGTGATATTGTTATGATTTCAATTTGTTATAATGTTGCCTTTAATATCGTATTTGTGTTTATTTAATTGACTAGATTTTGAATTGACTTTATGCTTGTTATAAAGAAATATGCAATAAATGTAATAGGTACAATTAGAAAAAATATTCTAATTGTAATATTTTAAATTAATGTAAAGTATATTTTGTCAATGAACTTTTTAAAATATAAATAGTTTACAAAAATAAAGAATGAAAAATAATCCTACATTTCATTTAGATCCATACTGCTCTAAGCAGCATTTCATTGAAATTAATATCTTAGAAGATATCAGAGAATAATAAAACGAAGGCACAGCGTAAATATTGTATACAACGACATACTGTAGTATAAAGTCAATATGACCGATCTATCTTCATCTCCCTATATTATTATATACGTACATTGCATCCCTGCAAAGCCAGGACAGGTCGCTATATTTGAATATAATCTGTCTATCTGTCTTGACGTTGAACTTTCTTACTTTTTTTATTAATAAGTGTTTATATTACTTTTATAAAAATTTGAACATTTTAGGTACACCAAGCTTTGTCAAGTTGTATACTTAAACATAACAATTTTTCTTCAAAGCCTTGGTTATGTCTGTTTTTATTGCGCTTTCTCAATTTTCGGTTTATATTTGGCATGTTGATTGCAATTTTGCGAGTGACACTCACAAACGTATTTGAAAAGGAGTTTACAGTTTTTATTTGTATACGAGTTTAACTAAACCTGTTAACACCCCAAAACGTATTTGCTTGTAAATGCAAATTAATGTCAGCATTCAGCAAATGTGGGGTAAGAGAGCCTTATTATGTAATACATTACTTTGAAGAAAAATAAGGTTAATAAATTTGTAAAATTTGTAAAAAAAAAACGAAATTTCTTTGGTTTTCACGCCGCGAGTCCGCCATGCTACGATCTCATGAATAGGAACCCCGAATGGGTTCGAAAGTAGTCGGACAAATTCCAATTAATACTACATGATTATAGCCGGGTAAATATATTTATTTAAAAATCATCATGGTTCACGAAAGTTTAAATACAATAAACAAAGTCTTAGGTAACATGGAAATATGAATTATAATATCATTGTAACAGACATACAATCTCTGATTATGATAAAATTATAAAGAAAACATCTTATTATTAAAAGTTAATATAAACTCTACTTACATCTACTTCTGTTTATATTTTCTGCTCGAAACAAGTTAAATTTTCAGTAAACACTCTTTATTATTTTCGTGGTTTTCCAACGAAATATTTTGAGGTGGTTGTATGCTACATTATTTGTAGGAGATAAATTTTATTCTTCTAAAGAATCTAAAATATTAAAAAGTATATAGTTTGCACTATTTTAATAGAAATAAAAATGAGAGTTCAGACATCAAAATGAATCGAAACGATCATTTATTCTGTTATTGATTTTAAGTCGTGTTATCAACATGTAAATAGATATTAAAACTAAAATGTTTACTTAATAATAATGTTTACATAAAATCGCATATTTGATAACTTTGGATAAATCTCGTCTTGATAAATATATTAAATTCTTATGGTGTTAATTATAAAACTACATACATACAAACTTATTGCTAAGATAGAAAGTATGAATTTCATATTAATTGTTTAAACACCTTCGACTTTAAACGGTAACCAAGGGTAACGGAAACGATTAACCTAGTTGTTTTAATAATATTATCAAAACCCATATTATAAATCACCAAACAATTGAAATATATGAGACTAGTAGAAATTCTGTTAAATTTTAACCGGAAATGAAGTGCTGTCTCACAAAAGCCTTAAAACAAATCTAAATCTCACTACTTATCGGGTTTTATTTAAAACCACATCTCTACCCCGCTTCGAAATACAAATCTTCTCTGAAAGGAACTCTAAAGGATTGCGAGAGCAGGGACAATGCATCATTCAAAGTAATGCAATTCACTAGCAAGTTTTCTTGGTTGCCGTAATGTTCTTCGTCTACTTGGCTTTTTTCACATTTTTAGCTTAACAGTGACAGTTATTTCATTTTATTTTTTTCACTCAATGCACCTTAAGGATAAGTTTGTGTACTTCTGTCTTTTATATACATCTATATATATTGCTATTATATGTGTGAATTACTGCTATATTTGTATTTTTAATTTAAATAATCATACATTCATATATAATTAAAAATATGTTCTAAAATTCAACAAATACAATTCTATGCCTTGGTGAAAAAGTATAACATCCAATTACATAAGGAGCAGCATTTTGAGAAACCGGTAAATAATTATACAATTATGTAATTCCTGTGTAATAAATGAGTTAATATTTAAAAGGGAGATGAAATTTTGGAGTAAAAATTAATACATTTATAATAATAAAACATAGAAAAAGTTTAAATAATACTTACGTTAGGTAAGTATGCACTTAAGTATTTACTAGATACATATAAAGAAGTGACTTATGTAACGTACTAACGTTAGCAATACGAAAACTTTTATTGTAACAAAGCGGTGAAAATGAATAACGCATTTCTAAGAATGATAGTCGAACATTGGTATTTCACACTGATTGATGGCGATGTAGATGTGAATGATCATATGCTCGCTATACATTCAGTTCGCAGCTCAGTGAGTTCGCATTAGTCACCCGTCAGTAGCGAGCAAGAACAGAGCGGACTGGCGCAGCGGCTCCACTGACGAGGAGTACTCGATTTGTAGATGGAATTGCATTGTTCCAACACCTGTGCTCCACGGAATTCAGTTGGAGCGAATTTTTAGTTCCACCGAGACGAAATTATCTTTCAAACGATAAGTTTATCCCGCAATTTTATCTTTTACATTAGATGTAAATGAATCACTGTTTTATCTTTTATGTTACATGGTGTTACTAACTCTGACGTTGTTTGAGATTAATCTTTTACTATGGTTTGCAATTTATTGACTTTTCCCTTTCTAACAGGGTTTCGTGTTAATATTAAAAATTCCGGAAAACACTAACACGTTCAGCTGGGCTCTCTGGTCAAACATGTAGTTATTAATGACTGTTGTTATTGCAGTTAGTCAGTCAGAATCAAGAATTATAAATATAGTTCTTAACCTCCTTTTACCAACTTTTATACTTCAAGAATTCCTAGAGAAGTTACGTTAATTATTTAATATAAGACAGACATTTAAAAATAAAAAATATCGTCATTAGTTCTTCTAAAATAAATAGACAAATAATTTGGTTTAAGAGCCAAATTAATAATTAAATGTTCATTTCAGGGTCATTTAAAATAAGACAAAGGCAATAAGATTTCAAAAACATTCTAGCCTCCGTTTTAATGTGAAGGTCAAGTTACCAAAAAATTGTTATTTTGTTAACTGTTTTCAAAAAATAATGTAGTTTTATATAATGTTAGGACTTGTTTCAGTTATATGCAGTTCAATGTTTAATATCTAACCATTTGTAATAGAATGGGCGAGAGCAGCCCTTACAACTCATTTTATAATATGTTAACACTAATATTTTAGTTTACAATTTCATAACAACTTACAGATGCTATTATTTGTACCATATAATAAATTACTGTTGTACACTATTTCAAAACTTATGAACTAAAACATGTAAATGCCGATGTATTTACCATTTAAATTATTGTAATTAAATATTACTAACACTAATATTAATTCTTTTGAGTCGTTGTATTAATATATACATATGTTAGGTGTTACAAATAGTTCTACAATTACTGTCATATCATTTTGTGCTGATTTTGTATAAAACATGGAGTTTTTATTTATAAAAAAAAAATGCCATAGTTTGATTAGTCATTTATTTTTTTTTGCACAAATATAATTAGCTATAAACGTCATATGAACTGTTTTTCTAATTCATACAGTTAGTCAACATGACAGTATAAATATAAAGAAGATACAACTTTACCTACATCTCAACAATTTTTTTTTGTAACCCTTATATTTGAACTCTCTTACTAATATATAATCACCACTGACAGTCGTTCTATTATTTAAAACACTTTACTGGCACTGTTTACAAACACACTAAACTGTTTAATATCACCGTTATACTTTGTTATACTAGTTCTGTTACACAACTTAGCTTCTTAATTTTTCTCACACTCTGCAATTTATTAGCTGTGAGACAATTTATATATTCACTACTCTTAAACAAATCAGTATCTAATATTACAATTATATATTTATTCAATTAAACTTTTATACAAACATTACTGATATCTATATTTTTTTATCAAAACCTACCGTCTATACATAGGAAAGCTAACATAAGTACCATTGCAAACGACTTCGTTTGTTGCACAAAAAACATTGACATAAGTTAAATTTAACTAAATTTTTAAAGCGTTTTGTCATAACTATATTTTGGGAAATATAGAAGCAAAGATTCATAAATTAAATTAGTGAGAATTAAGACAAAGGTCTTTGTTTCGACCCCGTAAAGATTTATTATGTCCTTAAGGTTATGGTCTTCCTAATTTTCTTAATGATGAAACAAAGTATTTTTCATCTATTTTAATTATCAACTTTAATTTCTGCAGTTTAGTCTTAAGAATATATAAAAAAACATTATAATAATATTTTAGGTCCAACATAACATACATACATGTTACAACATAATATGTAGGTACACATATTTAAGTGTATATATTTTTTCAATTATAATTACCTCTCAAATCTTTTTACATATTTTTCGATAAAAACACTTAATTCAATCAAGTCAATTGAGAAGATATTCCAATTAATTATTATTGATAAGTACGACTTCATACGATACTTCCTTTTTTCAGTTTTATTACAAAGAACAATATGAATTGGTATATAAAAATCTTTGAACAACCAGATCTGTTACTTTAAAGCTGAAATCTGTTTTCCAATTTTATTGTATTCGGAAATAACATGAAAAGCGCATTTTACTTTCTCCTTT
Source organism: Napeogenes inachia (assembly GCA_959347355.1). Classification (NCBI taxonomy): domain Eukaryota; kingdom Metazoa; phylum Arthropoda; class Insecta; order Lepidoptera; family Nymphalidae; genus Napeogenes; species Napeogenes inachia. The sequence continues at coordinate 17,436,934 of OY365797.1, forward strand.
TTATAAATATTACTCAAACTACAACCGTTATATTGTAATAAAGATTTCACACTTTAATACTTGAAGATCTTATTATACATATAGGTATTCAATCTTATACAGAAATATTACAAGTTAAAAAACTTTCAATTATTTGTTAGGTGCTTATAAAAAAAAAAATATTATTTGCATCACATACTGCAGACGACTAAACGTAGAAAAACAAAATACAACCACTAAAAATAGTTATAGCCTAAAATAAAAGTTATTTTTACGAAGTGTGCAAAATTAGCTCGGCAATTTAGGAACCGTTGGAGGTAGATCACTAATTAACTGACTTACTGACAGACACCTCCATCTCGTCTTTCCGTAAACACGGTTGCTGCAAAGTATTCGAAACGTCGGGTTAGATTTAAAATGTAAATTTAAAATTTAATTCAATGTATGCGAGTTAAATCCGTAAAAATAGTTTTATTTCAATGTGTAGTACCCGTGAAAACATTAGAAAACCCTTAATAATTAATTATTAATTATCTTAAATTGTTTAGTTTTATTATTTAAAAAAAGAAAGCAATTCATAGACATAATCTCTTTTTCACGGGAAGTTTTACAAACATCGAAATAACGAACACGAAGAATACCCAGACTGGAAACAACAATCTGTGGATTTTACAAACAATTGTCTGATGTGGGAATTGAACCCGGCCCGATTTTGGGCTCAGCAGCAGGACCTCTAACCACTAGACCAACAAACCGTAATTATAAATAAAGTACTTCTAAAATACCATATTATTAAACCTAAAGAATAATCAGATTTGAAAATTCTGTATACTTAAAAAAAACAAACTTTTAAACTATCGCGTTTCATTATATATTATTATTTAAGAAGTCGAGAATTAACGCGTAAGAATAGGTATCACATACCTTTTATGTGCCTTTAAATAATAATATATAAAAAAAATTGCTAAGGATTTTAAAGTAAACAAACAATCCCTTAACTTCACCCAGCTTTAAAGGGATCTAAATCTGAAGAATCTATCAACCATATCGTTTTATCAGCTCGAAACTTGTTTATAACCTTTAGATTTTCACTCCCTTGTAACTATTTCTAAAAAATAAACTGTAACATTGGTAAATATATTTCATAATATTTTAATTTAAATAAAAAAGATAAATAAGCTACTTGTACAAAATATTATTAGTTTTAGGTCGAGACTTTTATGCGAACGTTTGGCGATCGATTGCCTGGGAGTAACTTTGAGGTTGCACTAATATTTCTTTCATACATACTCACATACAAACTCTTATTTAATTTATTTGCTTTGTTATATAGACAATTTAGTTTTAAAATTTTGATCAGTAATACTACACCATGACATTTTTTCTCAAATCTTTATTTTAAGATGAAAGAAAATGTGTTATTAAGAATTTACTCAATGTCACGAAATTATTTATTCATTAAAATATTTAAAATAATACGGGCTTAACGCGTAATTTACCTTTTATTTTATTTTACCCGACGTTTCGGCTGGGTTACACCAGCCGTGGTCACGGGGAGACTAGCGGTGTGCGGCGCCGTCGACTGCGAGCGGAGGTATCTTTTTCAGGTACCCTCACTTGTGGATTATATTTATAAAAGAAAAAAAAATACCAAGAGCAAGAGAACCCAAACTAATGGTTTTGTTATAAAAAAAAATATCTGTGATTGAAAATATATCATAAAGATATAAATATAAATTAGAAATACTCCAACACACAAAAACTACTTGACGGTGTTTGATGAAACTATAAAGGGTTATAGTTTCGTCATACATTACATTAATCATACATTACATTACATGGACAAAGGGTACGTTTTATCAAAATCGAAACCTACGCGTACGAAGTCGCAGGCACAGCTAGTCATAAATAAGATAAATTATGCAATTCTGATTACAATAAATATAAGAGCATTGGTAATCATTCTATTCAATTATAGTATATACAAAATGCTAAACTATTAGACAATAATATGCTAGACAATAATAACTATTTATATTTGAGAGAAATTTAATAAAGTGAATGGATTTATATAAATATAAAATGAAAAATAAACCGATACAGGCATGGATTCGAACCCGCGACTACTATGAAACCGTCCCGTCGCTCTACCAACTGAGCTACCGTATCCCTGTCTACCTCGGTAAATTAAGCATTCTATATGTGATCGTCTTTATCGTAACGGTTAATTTCGGTAGTGGCATCTTTTCAATGTTTATCTTTACTGCAAAGTTAGAAACTTTGGTTAGGATTTTCGAAAGAAACCTAATAGATGTTTCTGTTACCTCTGCCGAAATAAGGTAACCTTCCCATTCTTCAGAATTCTTCAGACTGCCATCCTATATCTATCCTTTTTTTTAACTCCTTCAAAAATTCTGGAGCTATAACTAGATTTCCAATTAAGCGCTTTCTTAACCAAAACTAATCTCCTCATTAAATGTAATACCAATTCAGCTTCCATCCTTGTTATAGTCATTAGTTAGTACTAACTAGTACTAATTAGTTAGTACTAACTAGTAGTAGTCTACAGCCTTGATAAAAATGACTGAGGATATCAAGTCAGATATCCTCGCTCGTTACCGTCATGTTACAGTATTTACATTATTTTTATTGTTTCTACAATAAAGTATATATATTAAGATTATAAATAAACTTCATTAAATATCCTATTTGGAATCTCATGCTGCAATCTAGGTATTTTTCTGCCAGGATTACTTCCACCGCCGATATAACAGAAGTGTTCATATTTAGTTTTTGTTATGTGTTAAAGTGTGGGAACGCACTGTTGGTTGGGTTGAATACTTACTACATATATTAAATATTCAACATAATACTTGTGTTTACATCTTCTATAGATTTTGTCTTTGTTATTGATTTAATTTAATTAGAATAAGCCCCAGAAACCCAACCCTTTACCTTTTTTTTATTTTCCTTTATCTTTCTCCAAATAAAAAGAAATGCGAAGGGTGCACCCCTTTGCATTTGTATATGTCATTGGGCGATAGCACCACTTTCCATCAGATAAACCGTCTCTGCGTCTGTCACCATCCTGTACAGTAAAAAAACAAGATTTTACATGTCGATAATTCGTTTTAATAATTCCATTAAATTAAAAGTCACACATAACTAATCTTTTTTGGTCTCTTTTACTCTTATTTAAACTACTTTTAATATTATTATAAACTTTTGTAAACGTAACATTCTTAATTGTTAACCTATTGTTTATTTTAACAAGAACAAACATGGTATATATTATAACAATATATTTATTTTCTATAAATTTTTAGTTTTTTAACTTTTTTTAGATATTAATAAAATGTTTTTAGGCAAAACAAATAACAAAATTTTATACTTTAATTCCTCTGAACTAAATATACAAAATATCAAATAAACTAATAAAAAATTCAATACAGAGGTTACTTAAATGTATGCGTCTGCTTTGCAAGCTTGAACACTCGAACGACTTAATTCTTTTGCTTTGTTTGTTATTGAACCACACACCTCATGGATCACTTTATTTTTAGCTATTTTCCGTCCAATACCTAATTGAGGAGAAGGACCATCAATACCTACATAAGTAAAACATTGCATTTGGTTCTAAAAATTAAAACGACTGAATTAGTAAGGAATTTTATAATATTTTCTAACTAAAAAGACTCTGAAGAAATGTCTTAGGGGAAATATATGTCTCTCATTGTTGTTATAGAGCTCTCACTGAACTGAACAGCAAGAAGAGCAATTTAATTTCTATTATGTTCTCAGGTCCCGAATTCTCTAGTGTTGAATGAATGTATGAATCATCAGAATGGCTTTTGGAACACCAACACTTTTTAAAATTATATGAATGGAATTACACAAAGCAATAAACACGAATTCAAAATAATTCTTTGTGTATATTTTATATTTTCAGATGCGATGTCAGAAAGCTCCTTCCATTATAGTTAGGTCAATAAAATCCATTATGTTTTATGAAAATGGTGCATAATATTTAGGTTAAATAAAATATTTGTTGAAGTATTAAATATATTAAAAACTACTAAAGCTTTATTAATTAATATTCATCTAAATATAACCAATTACTGGTAATCAAGGTATTTCAATTCACACCCCGATTAATTTATCGGTTTAATCTGATTTTTAATGTAAAACTAAAGATTTAAATTATTTAAAAATGCTAATAAGTAATCCGTGAATTGATTTTTTTGTAAATCATATAAGGTTATTTTCTGTCTAGAGTAATTGATATATTTATTATTATAATATACAGATTCATTTGCTTATATTGGCATTTTATTGTTGACAATCGAGAAAAACGTTGAAACATATATTTTTATTTCATCATATGTCATACGTTTTCTAATAACGTAAACCAGTAATATTTTCATCATTAAAAAATTTTAGGTTTTAATATTTTATTCATTGTTTCATTCGATATTCGATAAAAATCCTACGATTCTCTAAAACTTTCTAAAATAAATGTCGCAAATAGTTGCAAATGACACAAGCGAGTACAATACGATGTTTGTAAAGTCATCTCTAAAAGCCATATTGTTTTACAATCCCATACACTATCCAGTTTTAAGCTTAACGTTTTATTAACCTGTAATTAAAAGGCACTTTAATTCCCTTGTATTAATAAAATTACATTTCTATTAAGTTTCATTGTTTTTTTATTATACAACTTAACTTTGTTAAAGTGTTTTAAATATTTTCCAATATGCTTTGTTAATTCAAGAATATTAAACGGAATATCTCCAGTATAATTATTGTATATTTGTATAAATTATTAAATGTTCTTTATTTTGATTATAAAAATTATTTTGTTATAAATATAAAAAAATATATGTATTTAATATCAAATGAAGGATTTTGAACAATAAAACTGTTTTTTCTTTGACTTTATTAGCTGTCACAAGAGGGAAAAGGTTTCACATAAGGGTAGTCCTTGTTGTTTCTAAACGGACAAGAAGGACTACCCTTGGCTAATAAGGGGACTAATAAGGGGACAGGTCACTGCTTTCCTAAATCACGTCTTTTTTACATTATATTGTCATCATTCTAAAGATAATAGTTATTATAAACTAACTATTAAAAAAATATGTAACTTCAAATTTATCAAAAATACAAAGAATATAAAAGTATCTTTGAAAATCTTATTTAGAGATTTAATATAAATAACACGAGTGCGACATATTCTTGTAATATTGCTACATATAACATTGTTATTATATAGTAATTTCGTATGTAGGATATTATTATTTATGTAAACTACATAATACCGTATATATATAAAACAATAAATGTGCGAAGTATTGTTGTAGCAATTAGATTTACGAATTTAGAATGATGTAGTTAGTCATTTATATATCATTATTATTACTGGTATATTATGAAAGTAGTAAAAGATTTTGATTTGACAAACTATAAGTATATCTTATCACAAAATGTTATGTATTTTTATATTTTTTTATAATCTGCTGACCACAAGGGCTAGACTATCAAGAAATTTAAAAACTCCTTATAATAGCAAAGTAACTTTTATTATTAATACTATATTATTATATTATTATTTCATTATTAATATTTTAAATTTATTTATTTGTACAGAATTTAATTTAATTTAATTTAATTTAATTTAATTTAATTTAATTTAATTTAATTTAATTTAATTTAATTTAATTTAATTTAATTTAATTTAATTTAATTTAATTTAATTTAATTTAATTTAATTTAATTTAATTTAATTTAATTTAATTTAATTTAATTTAATTTAATTTAATTTAATTTAATTTAATTTAATTTAATTTAATTTAATTTAATTTAATTTAATTTAATTTAATTTAATTTAATTTAATTTAATTTAATTTAATTTAATTTAATTTAATTTAATTTAATTTAATTTAATTTAATTTAATTTAATTTAATTTAATTTAATTTAATTTAATTTAATTTAATTTAATTTAATTTAATTTAATTTAATTTAATTTAATTTAATTTAATTTAATTTAATTTAATTTAATTTAATTTAATTTAATTTAATTTAATTTAATTTAATTTAATTTAATTTAATTTAATTTAATTTAATTTAATTTAATTTAATTTAATTTAATTTAATTTAATTTAATTTAATTTAATTTAATTTAATTTAATTTAATTTAATTTAATTTAATTTAATTTAATTTAATTTAATTTAATTTAATTTAATTTAATTTAATTTAATTTAATTTAATTTAATTTAATTTAATTTAATTTAATTTAATTTAATTTAATTTAATTTAATTTAATTTAATTTAATTTAATTTAATTTAATTTAATTTAATTTAAATTGGTCTGATTCTATTTTATTGGATTTATTATTATTACTATTTTTTATTTTTTGTACATATTCCATAAATATATTTCATATAACTTTAAGCTAGCATAGTTTATAGTAAAGGAATCTTAAATAACATAACACATAATTTCAATAAATAAAATAATATTTTTTTGTTAATTGTTATAATTGTACGGGGATTGTGACTGTGTGTGAAATCAAAACCTATTATTGTGTACATGGGGTTAATATAAACAAATAAATTACCTGCAATACAGGTTTATTCTTAGTGTAGGTCATTTTATATTGCTCTTTATTTTGTAACTATTTTTGTACCCTATTGTTTTTAATATTTTAGTTGTACCTATTGAATCTTAATGGAAATAAATTATTATTATTATTATTATTATTGCACTCAATTTCATTGTAAAACAAAAATCTGAGCCTTCTATTAGAAAACCATAAAAACTAAATTGAACGAAATTGGAAAGTAAATTTGTAAGAGTTTTACAATTCTCTATTGTAAAAGAACTGTAGTTTACAAAGTTATTTTCATGCATATTGTCTTTTAATATACTTAAAAATAGCAATGTCAATTAGATAATATTATAGACAATACATATTATCAATCAATCTTAACTTAATACAAATTAATTTAATAATAACCCTGCCGCCTGTCACTTTTTTGATAAAACTAATAAATAATATATAAAGCCTAGGAGGTTGTTGTTTAGATTTCAGTGATATAAAATCTAAAGTTGAAATTCTAACGAGGATTACCTTATTTGGACAAAAGCATAAGAACATAAAAAAAAACAAAACAAAAATAAAAACTTGATTTTATTTATTTATTTATTCATGTACCATTAAATTAACATATACACTAGAAAGATAAGAAAATTACATAGTACAAAGGAATACCTATCTTTTTTAGAGATCTCTTTCCGTCTACGCTTTGGTGTGACACAGTTTGTATAAGGTGTTGTGGTAAATATATATATATATTATATACTAATGATTTATAAGTGATACATTTCCCAGACACCTTTTTTTTGTTTTTTTCTCAATCCAAGATATTACAACATAAACTTGTCAAAGTATAAAACTCTCATATAGAATATTTCTATCTAACTTTCTATTTTTCGTAAATCGATTTATTACTTCGTAGCCAAAAGCTGTTTTTCAACTTTTGTTTATTCGGAAACGCCACGAAACCGATAAAAGTTATATTTCGCTTATTATAGCTTTATTATTTTATCTGTATTGTTTATTTTACCTAAATAATATATTATTTTGAACATTAGAAATATAAAGAATTATAGATTGTCCTGCTTGTTCTGTTTCCAATAAAATCGTTGCTATGAATTTTATAAATGTCAATGAAAGAATAATAATTGTTTTTAATAATACTTTAATGTGAAGACAAATATTGAATTTTTAATTTTGTATCTGTAGTTTGAATAAAATATCATAAATATGTGTTATTATTTATTTACTAATGTTTATATGTTGATTAAAATGATGAGGGTATTAGAATTGATATAATTAGTTGTCATAAAAAGTAACTTGTTTGACTTTAATATGAATCAATAAAATGTCTCTTTAATTTTAATATGGAGGACTAATCGTTGTTTTCGGGCTCACTTGGAGTTCAGCTTCGAAGAAGACAGTCCTAAGCTCAAAGATAAACTGTGTTAACTTAAATTAGTACAGTTTATAAGTTGTGGTGAAGATAAGATTAAAATAATATCGTTCCATTCTGTATTATTTGCTCAAGAATATATTTTCTCTCTTATCTATATATATAAAAATGAAACCCGTTTTCCTTGGTCACGGCATCACCCGTGAATGGCTGGACCGATTTCACTAATTCTTTTTTTGTTGTATTTGTTGTTATTAGGAGAAGGTTCTTACGGAAAAAAATATTAAGAAAATCTCTCAGAAATATTGAAAAATGTACATTTAATTTTGCATATTTTAAAAAACGTGAGTAACAAATGTCAATGTCATTCACAGCCATAGATTATATTGATGAAAGAGCATCGTATTGAGCTTAGTGTTTAAATAAAAATTCAAAGTTGTTCAATAGCGATTTGTAAAAATATTAGTGAAATTATTGAATCCTAAGAAATAAACACTGTTATGAAAATATATATTTTGTTTTTTAGTAAAGTCATTTTCAGGAATAGCGAGACCAGGGAATTATGGATTCATTTTTATATGGAGGATTCAGTTCAAATTGAATAGGTACTATACCTAAGATAGGTCAGCTATACAAAATAAAGTAGTGCATCATTGCAACGCTAAGGCGGTACGAAGTTCGCCGAGGCAGCTAGTTGTCATATAAAAATAAAAGAGTAAGCTTGGGTACTTTAAAAAATAAACCAAATAAATTTAAAGTCTCTGGTGTGGAAATGCAAACACGGTGAATTGGTGAACAAAAGTATGTGTTCGCAAAATCTTGAATATAGATACAATTTGATTATATAGCTCTATTTGTTAGCAAACAACACAGCTCAGTTTTAAATCAGTATTAAAATAGCGTTATTGACTTTAAACTACCCATATTTGTTAAAAACATAAAAAGCAAACGTATAAATACAAATTTCCTATATTGTTTTTTTGGGTTAAATTAATGAATTTTGGGTTTAAGTTTATGACATTTGCTTTATTGTGCACTAATAAATATCCAAAATAAAGTCTAAGCGAGGCAATTGATTCGTTTATTATGGAATCGGTTATTACCTGTAAATCCCACAATATGTTGACAGTTGTACATCCTGATAAGAGTTCATAACCTGCGAGAAGATGACCACTTGACAGCCGCCTTGCGTAAGGCGGTAGATGGACTGGAGGGATTCAATTTAATTTGAACTACTTAGCTAGAAACGTCGCTCATATGACTTATTTTTGAACCATGAAATCTAGTGACGGTAAATTATTTGAGGTCGCGGGTTTGAATCCCGTATCAGTTTATAATTCACTCTAAATTAAAATAATTAAATAAGCTTAACACGTTTATAAATAATATTTTCAAAAAAAGCTTGTTAATTGAAATTCATTAGCACATCGTGACACCCAACCACTCGTCTTTTAAAGAAATCCTGTTAACTGTTCAGTTAATGATCTTAAAATAAATTTCTTGTCGCCAAAGTCCATGCCATTGAACTAAGCCTATACCGGCATCATCCAGAACAATAAAGAGATCAAATTGCGCTTATGTAATATTTTTGCTAGAATTTATAACAAAACATCGCACAGACAATATTTATCGTAGATGATATTCTTAGATTTTGACCCTTTATGAATATATCACGACGAAGATAATGATAGAAACAGTTTTATGGAACTGTTGGTAAGAGACTGACAGAACCAACCACCAGATCCAACCACGGTTACCCTTATCGCTTCAGTGGGGGATCATCGCTGCGATCACCGCATCGCAAAAGTTTTAATCGCTATCGCTAACAAGTCATTTGTTTCCGATAGCGATTAGCATAAGAGAAAAAAAATATATTATGTGATTTTAATACCTGTCAACTCACAGTGAAATAAAGTTTGATCTTAAGAAGGAGTAATCATCCCACACTTATCCTTATCATTAAAATGGATGGTCATATTATTTTGTTACTATTTGAATTAAATTAAATAAAATAGAATGAGAATTATGATCGTAATCTACTTTGAAAAAAATGGTTTGAAAGTTGTTTGAATTTTACAGAATAAGCTTTCTGTTCATAATAAAGTTGCATGATAATTTTGGGGATAAAAGATGAGGGATTAGGGATAAAAGATGGAAATGAAAGTATAATATAATCACCAATGTTAAGAGAAACTGCTAATACCAGTTTTTGTTAACATTTAAACAGAAATATACTAATATTCCTTTTTTTCAAATAAAAATTGAGATAGGCTTAAAAAACACTAAATTGTTAAGAATCTGTTATGTTTTACATTATATAATTTCTCTTCATTTCCATTTTTTATTATAGCAATATCATAAAAATTTTGCATGTAATAAACGTAAAATCAAACAATAATTATTTATAAAGTCCGGATGAAAATGTTGAAATATTTTAACACTATACATTTAATATTCAAAAGCAAATAAATGTAGCACTATATTAAACCAATACTTTATGATAGGTCTATTATTATATTTCAGTTTTACTATTAAATGTATATGAAGTAATGTTTATATAAAATATGTTATTGTTTAATCTTCATTAACTGTTGTAATTTTTCGCATATAAATTAATTTTAATAGCAAAGAACACATGTTTAATCATTTTAAACCTGTGGATTTAACTTTTTTTATGCCTAAAGTACTTTTTGTTTATATTTATTTATTTATTTAAAATCTTTATTGCACACAAAAAAACGTACAAATGGCGGACTTAATGCTAAAGCATTCTCTATCAGTCAACCGACATAGTAACCTAAAACTAAAAATGAGGGGGCACAATATTAAAAATTAAAAAACAATTAAAATAATGGAATGAATATCCATAAAAATATTTATTTATATATATTTGTTTTAAAAAGAGTTCTAAAAAAATGTGATAAAAAAGATATTTAATTCGCTCTGAATGAACATGCATTAGTCATACTTGCGCACAGCAGCGCCGCGAGACTACTACTAAATTAATGTACAAAATTGAACTCTTTTTTAACCTGCACTAACGATAAATTTAATATTGCTTTTGTAAGGAATTTATATTTCGCAGAGAATAATATTTTTAAATATTCCAATGAAAATTAAAATTATTAACATTTCATGTTCTAAACTATCCCAAAATTATGCAAAATAAACATTTATTTCGTTTAATATATACAAAAACTTTCATACAAATGTAATTTAAATTGAAGATAAATATATAATACTACTACACTACTACTACTCCACATATCCTGTACGTAGTACAGTAATAGCCCCAAAGGAATGCAGCTAGTTGCACAGAACAACGCGCTAGTTCATCAATCCTGCAAGAACTTTTATATCTTAATAGCTTTATTTTTATTATTATTGCCAAAAATAATTTTCAACTGGCGTTTCTATTATATTTATTTATTCCTACAGCTTTAAGCTAACAAGTTTATATTATTTGAAAGAACTTGAAAATAGATTGTCTCATATATTAAGTTATTATAAAAGAAATACATATTTTCATTAATATCCAGGCAAGTGCATTTAATTAAAAGCACAAATAACCTTGTTGTTTCTCTCTTCGTTTTATTAGTATTAATTTTGGTGCATGAAAATAATTTGCCTAACATTTAATATCTTACCACTTTATTACATATTTTTTCGATAGCGTAAAATTGTACGCAAAAAAATATATTGACGAAATATATAACTACGTTCCTAACATAATATAGATTTCGTATGATTTATTCTTCAGCATGAATATACACCTTTCTTACCAAAATTTAGAGGGTATTTTTTTTAATTAGCCGATACATGTATTTATTACCTTCTAAAAATAAAGGTTATCCTATAAATGAGGAAAATATAATTATAGTAACTAATTTTAGTAACTACTTCTTGAACAAGGATTACCAGAGGCAGAAGTTATATCAATATATTTTTTTAAAGATAAGTATTTTAAAGTTTAAAATAATTTACAATTGATACCGTCAGGGCAAGCAAGGATGTACACATGAAAGTTGCTTATAATACAAAATGTAAAGTTATATAGCCTGTTCAATATATATTTATTAAATATATATTGTATATAACTATTGTATACTCATTCACTTCTATATCAATACAGATCAATATAGATCTAAAATGAAATTCTCTATAAATATTCAGTTCTCTGACAGACACACATTAATCACACGTCAATAACAAACAAGAACTGAGTGCGAACGAAATTGCTCAGCTAACGACTACTCGATATATTCTTGGAATGTAATGCTTTCCTACTGATTCTGATAATTCACATGAAAGGTCTTATAAGCAATTGAATTTAAGCCATAAATAGTTCTAATTGCCTTATGATTTTATTTAGTTCTTATAAAAGAAAAGACTTTTTAATTTTTTTTTTTAATTTTTAAAGAAGTATAGAATTTTAAATTAACCGCTACGGGCCGTACCCGCGAAATCTGGGCAAGCTTCCCATCACTCTCTGAATTGTAGCTCATACCGTATCGTTTATATATTTATTTTACTTGCATTAATGAACTTATAATATGACATTAAATGATCTTTAATCTCTCTCTCTCTCTATCTCTTCTCGCTACTTGGTAGTAATTACTGGAGCTTGTTCAATAATTAATTGAATTTCAAATTGCAGTAATGTGTCTTATTATATCATCATTTCATACATATTGATATATAGTAAGCAATGTTTGACATCTGTCCTGAATCCTGGTTGAGCATATTAAATAGATATATAATGTCTATGTATCAAATTAATGACAGTCATAAAAAAAGGCTTTACCCACCTTACCGCTCAATTTGATTACTGATTTGTATTCTACCTTTATTACCATTGTAATTGTATCTACAAATCTATCCAATCTAATCTATCTACAAAAATAATATGTCTAAAAAACTTTATATATTTTAAATTCTATTTCTTAATAGATTGTTTTTCATAAAAACAAATAAAAAGGTTCACTTTAGGTTTTGGAAGGGCAAAAATTTAATTTTAATTTACTTACCTTTTACATTCTTGAAATAACGGAGTAAGGATTCATAAATTATATTAATGAAAATAAAGAGATAGGCTTTTGTTTTGATTTTCAAAAAAATATTTAAAATTCAGCGTTTGGTGTACCTATTGTTAAATTATTATAATTATATATTTGGCTTGTACAAAAATATATCTGGATACTTACTTAGGTTTACGTGACGTGACATATTAAGTATCATTTATTAGTTTATTCATATATATTTATTTGATTTATCTTTTTATAGTTTTTGAATTGAATAATCTTATTTCACTAAAGTAAATTTAGATTATATCCAACATTATTATCGACAGGTACAATTCTTTACGATACTGCTTTCAACAGCTTCAGCTTTATAACATCAATATAAATTTGCATACAAAATACTTCGTATAACCCGATTGGTTACTTTATAGCTAAAATCTGTATTCAAACTTTATTGTATTCAGAAATAACATGAAAAGAACATTTTATTTTCTCCTTTATGCAAACATTATTCGAACTACTTTCATATTGTATTAAAGATTTCAAGGTCTTACTACGTAGTATGTACGTACATAAAGACACTGTGCATACACATAAATTTAAAAAGTCTAATAATCAAAAGAAAAATATATAGTAGTAAAAAATATTTTTGTAGACAAAAGGTTAAGGTTAATGTTTTAAGGTATTTTCCGTTTCTACATATATTTTACTTAGCTTATTTTTTAAAATTTGATTGCACAGAAATAGTGTCGCCCTTTTAACCGAAACACTAAAGGTAAATTACAAGAAATATTTTATATTAATGTGTGTAATAATAATTTTTATTCTCTGACCCGTGCTTTTTATTACATTTAATTATTTTATTTATATTTTGACATTTATAATTTTGAGATGTTAACATGGTCAACAAAGTGGTTTGTTAGTAACCTCAAGAATAATTATGTTCCTGTATGACTCCTTTCACACAGTGTTTTTTTTTATATACATAGTAATGTGTATTTGATAATAAATAATTAAATAAATAGTAATAATTAACTTATTTTACTCAGATATTTTCCGTATATTTTTATTTGTATACATAGTTCTTATTGACTTTTAACAGTAGCATTTACATAACCTCATAATTTTTATTACTTTATAATATTGATCATTGTTTTTCTACCACACACTATTGTAGCGGCTTATTGTTTTTTCAAATGAAACCAATAACTCATCTCGAGCAAGACTTAGACGATGACCAAATTCCTGTCTTTATTGGACATCTTGGTGTCACATTGGACATCTTGGTGGACATCCATACTGCAGTGGGCATCTTACTCCTGGTTAGTTATGAAAAAGGAAGTGTGTTCCAATGCTTCGTGTTTAATCAGAATTCACAACCTGCGTTAGACAATATTGTCGTTTCTTCTAGGATGTTCACTAAGAGAAGATATAGGGGTGTGTTTGAAATATTTTTGCCTGTTAGGAACTACGCTCTTGTGTAGATGCCGGAGTGGATCTTTTCTAAGGTGCCACTTCTATAGGATTCTTACGTGTATACAGTAATTTCTAGTTGAAAGTCGTTACCAGGATGGGACAAAACCGCTGGCTTTTTGGCTTTTCGCTTTTTGGTGGTTGTAACGATGACGTCCTTCTCTGCGTCAAAGTTTAATATTATCTTCGTAGCTTTGTCACTTTCTGGAACCCCATTAAAATTTCATTGTGCTGGGATTATTGTACAAAAACATACTAATTTCATACGAAACATATAACATACTAATTTTATTCGATATATCAACAAGAAAATATTTTCCTTAATAAGTGTGTACTCATAAATATTTTACAACTATCTAACTAACATTAACGATTAAGATATGGTAATTATAAATGTATACATAACGTGTATACGAAGTGATATTGTTAGTATTTAATTTATAGGTGAATGGGCATATGTTACTCTTAGTCATACGTCAGTTGGATTTCTTAACAAAATTGCATTGCACCTGCACTCCGCGCTTGGATTGGATTAGTATAGCTTTTAGAGAAAATTTATACTTCGTAGAGTATACTGATATTTTTAAACATTTGAATGTAAATAAAAATCACTATTGATTAAACATTTTATTTTGATGAACTTTAAGAGGTTTCCAAATAGCACGAAATATTTTTTAAACAAAAAACTAATTATCAACAACGACAACGACAATCTATCTAGAGAATACGTCCTTTAAATACCCAAACTCTTAATCTTATTTGACCATAATTATAATTTTTTTTACATACAAAACAAATTTTTAATTCAAATATATGATGATATATAAACCACAATTACATATAGCGTAAAGAGTTAAAATAGCATTTTCAACTAATTTTAATGAAACTTTGAATTTGAGCTCTGTAATTGATAGTGTTGCAATAGGTACATAAAAACATAGAGCTTTTGAAATAACCTTAAACTATAAATAAACACAAGACAAAAATTCGTGACTTATAAACGGTCAAAACTATTGGAAAAAACTTGATATATGTTTTATTGTTCTTAATGTGAGGCATGATTTTAATAAAATTTGAATAAAAATAGTAATGTTTTCTAGACAGAGACTAAAAATTAATGGTAAAAGTAAACCATTGTATCACACAAACAAAAACTACAGCTTTAAGGATTTCAAAGCAACAATAAGCAAATATTTACGAGTAATGTAAAACTTAAAAGTTTAACTACTGAACACGTGAAGCAATAAATTCCTATAGACTTTTCATTTAGCTCACTATTCGAAACAGTTTATGTTACAGAGGTTATCAAAACTTTTCATTGAGTGCAAATACTGAAATTACTAATTTAAGTTATCGAAGTTATATATTTTAAGTTCTTTAGGTTTTGGGATCTGAGGGAAAAATAACAAAAACTTTATTGAAGTACATTTTTAAGTTATCGAGACTTATGTGATAATAGTCTACTATCTTATAAAGTTAAATACCAAACCTTATATAATTAACATTGTAATTTTATTTAGACTTGCAGTAAATACATTTAGCAAGCACATACTTTAGCAAGTTGTGCCGATGTTGTCACAAAAATATGACTCAGTCTATTTTTTTCTTATACCTATTGCTGTCATTTATCCCATTCGTTTAAATAATTTTTTATTGTTTTCATTTTGAACTTTGGACGCTCTCATCTCTTTGTCTCTTTTTAAATAGCTAATTTATTTGAAAATAAGCTAAAATTTAAAACTATAAGACTTTGTGAATAATTACTGTACCACTGTACACTGTAAGACTTTTTGAATAATTACATAGAAATTGATATTCATTTGTAAATAATATGGGACATTTGTCCTAAGATATGGGTGAGTAGATTAAATGGATGTGCAATATACATATATCAATTTAATGATGGCCATAAAAGAAAAGGTTTAACTCACCTTTCAGTTTTATGACAGCTTTGTAATTTACCTTTAGTACCTTTCCAAATTAGTCTGTGTGTACAAAAAAATCATGTGTATATTCTTAAACACAATTTTTTAAATTTATTAATAGCTTATAAGGACTGTTTGATCGTGCAAACTAAAGGAGATAAGGATGTAAGTCATATATTATTGCTTTATAATATTTTTATTGTTTTAGCCATAAATAATATATACATTTTTTGTATATCGAAATATATATACATATTTTATATACTGAAATAAAAATTCATATTAATAAAAATAAAGACAGAGGTCTTTGTTTCAGGGCCTGAAATTAATTTATAATCTCCTTAACGTTACGGTCTTCTTAATTCTCTTAATGATGGAGAAAGAAATTGTTAATCTGTTTTAATTACTTAAATTATAAGCTCTTATTAATGATTTGAATTTTGCATGTACATAATATTTTATATATTTTCATAAATTTCTGACATCTAAAATCCTATAAAAACTTTTTATTGGATTATTTTTTTAATCAATCAAGTCCATTTAGAAGATATATTAAAATATAATATAATTAACGATCCTATATAATACTTTAAACTTTTACAACATCGATATGATCTTGCACATAAAAGTTTTGTATAACCCGAATTGTTACTATATAGGAGAAACCCGGGCAACTTGAATATCTTAAGCTTTACTTGTCGATTAGAAACAAATATTTATAATCATTCTTAATTTAATGAAGTTATATAATGCAATAACAGTTATCTCTAACATTAATTAAACTTTAGGTATAACTTCAGTTTTCAACAATGGGACGAAAATCTACTTTGGCCAGGACCAAAGGCAAAGCGATCAAAATCATTATTTGTAATGGAACTAAACATTAGAAATATAATATCCTTCGAGAAATAAAGGATTAATTTAAGAAATATTTTTGGGTACAATGTTAATTATTATAGTTATTAGAAACAAAAAAAAAAGAAAACTTAAAAATTAAATAAAATTCGAAAATTAAAGGACACAAACATTGTTGCAACAATACTAATTATTGCAGTTTTTTTTTAATAAACAAAGATATTAAAATAAAAAAATAACATCAAGAATTATAGAACCATTGAAAAGAATGGCTATAATACGAATAAAGTGAATACGGTATCCACTTTGCCTAATCCGCTTTTGCCGTTCAGGGACATTTCTTCAGGGATTCATGAGGATATCCTAAATTACCAAAAAATCATCAGGATCTAAACTCGTCATCTATGGATAGTTGAAAGAAATGTAATCATAAGGAAGTTATTCTATTGTAGTTATAAACGAAATACTTTGTTCTGTGAATCAATATTTTATTCCCAAAAAGACATTTTGTCCGCTTACTACCTCCGCGCGACGAGAACTCATCCTGACATTATTGTGACAAAGCGGTTGCTGGCAAATAAACACTTTGGAGATATTTGCAATATTCGCTTTGCCACTACTCGTAGCCAAAATCTGTTTTCCGATAAAATGTATTAAGAATTAACATGAATTTGATATTTTTTTTTCTTTTATGTAGGTAATCATTATTTAAACTTTATACGCTTATATTATAATAAATTTTAACACTTTTATGGTTTTAGATCCTTAGTAAAAAACGTCGAAGTGCGCTATTTTGTACTCAAAGTAGGAGTTTATAAAAATACTCAATACATCAAAAAAATATTTTAACTGTTTATAAATATATCAAGTTATAAAAAGTTTTCAAATAATTAATATTAAAATTATTTAAAAAATATGATTAGGTGCTTGTTAAAAGAAACTGTCAATACGAATACATACATGCGTTGTAAACAACCAAACAGTAATAAAAATAAAAACAAAACATGAAGCTGAATAAACAATATTATATATTATATTTATTATAATTAAAAATAATAATAGCTAAAACGATTTTAATAAAAGAAAGGTATTTTTAGTAGTTTCTGTGCCAAAACAGCGGCGCAAAAAATTGAAATTTGTTTTCTACCGCAAGTATCTTACAAATTCTGTAAAGTAGTAGTAGGTATTTGACATACGAATTCTTCAACACCGTAGGTTAATTAATAGTTAAAACTTATTTCAAAGTGTATATATATCTAGCCTTTTTCTACGCTGATTTAAACGAATAATAGTATATGGGAACTACAACCAAATAATCTAGCGAAATTTACGAAACGTGCAACATTTTGTTCAGAAAGAAATAGGAGATATTAGGAGGAAAGAATCATAAAAGTGATAAACAGTTTTAGAACCAAGAAAACAATATTTGCAGTATACCTATGTTTTATTTTTAAAATGATATATCCTTGGACAGTTTTTATACATAAAAAGTTTAATATTGACAGTATTAAGCTTGTATCTGCCCGGAACATCGGCGACTGCATCGTACTTCTGTACTATAGCAACGTTACGGCGTTCTAGTGCTCTTATGTTTGAGGATCGTGTACACTATCAAATTTACTATGTCCAAAATAACGTAAACGATGCGTTATTTCTTGCATTGTCGTTTAAAAAATATATTTATTTTCATTTTATACTTAATTTGTTTTAATACCAATGTGTTAAATAAAATCTTATTAAAATTGCATTATATATAAATAAACATAAGATCCTATTTATTAGCTATTTTTAGGCAACATGTAGAAATTTAATAACATTGCGACATTTACATATTTCACATACGGACAGCGATATGGTAGCTCGATTGGTAGAGTATCGGTACGGTTTCCCAGATGTCGCGGGTTCGTATATTTATATAAACTTAAATAAACTTAACATGGCTATACATTTTTATAAATATTTTCAAACATTAATTTCGGTAGTGGCATCTTTGCAATGTTTATTTGTACTGCAGAGTTAGATACATTGGTAAGGATTTTCCAAAGAAGCCTAATAGATGTCACCACCGTCCCGATAAAGACGATCACATATAGAATGCTTAATTCACCGAGACGGACAGCGATACGGTAGTTCAATTGGTAGAACGACAGGACGGTTTACCAAAGGTCGCGGGTTTGTTCCCCTGCCCGTATCGGTTTATTTTACGTTCTATATTTTTCAGTGTAAGGTCAAATCTTAAGGAGTCAAATGACTTCTGAACTCCGGCTGACGGTATTGTCAGCGATTTTGACATGGTCGCAGTCTACCAGTTGCGAACTAAAATAGCACTGTCTCTCAAGACTATCGTTTATTATTTTGCTTTGTCGGAGTCCGTACAATACTACTACCATTATTGTGCTAACCTGATTTTTATTGCTCTCTGCAACTTTCAGTATGCCTTTGAGAGACAAGACCTTTCGTTTCTTTTATCTTCTATTAATCATTTTTACCATAAATTTTACTGAAATGAAAGAATTATTTTGTATAAAAAAATGCTCTAATTGTTACATAGTTCATTTTCGTCTAATTTTTGATTACACAATGTTTTTTGAGCACTTAGCAGTGAAATTTAACATTTCATAATTTTCATATTGGTTTTAAATTAATAATATGGTCCACATAAGTAACAATACTACTTTAAGCAAAGCAATCTAGTATATGCATTGCTAAAGAATACAATAGAATATCCAATACACTGGTTAAGTAAAGATATGTGCCTGTTTTGCTAGCCCGAGCTTTCGAAAAACATGATTATTTTAGTCTGTTTGTTAACGAATCACTGTTTTATCTACCTCCTCACAGTTTTATTTATCTACTAGCCGTCCAATCATATCGCATCGGTGAATACATAATAACCAGCATTAATAGAAAACAAACATTCAGACTACATAAATAGAAAAAATATAGAACTGACTATAATATTGTTGTAACAAAATCTTTAAAAGGAAATATACGTAAGTCGTTTAATTTTGGTACAGAGTTCTTACTCCGCAATAAAGAGCAAGTAGGATATTATACTTTTTATAATATTGTCAGTTTCGAAGAATTTCACCCTCACGGAGTATCTTTTAGGATATTAATACTTATTTCTTGCTATAAATTGTATTTATTAAAATATACGAAATATATACAGAATTTGGTTTTACTTTTAACAGTAGTCATTAAAATTATATTCTGGACGCAATACAATTTAAAAGTAACTTTTGCTCCTAATTTTATTGTGCCCTTATTGTACCTACGTGCTTCCAAATGTTGTAAAATACTTAACTTGCGATGGTATGACATTTGCTAAAATATACACTTATACGATAAATTACAAATTTAAATAATATTTACGTATGCATGTAATGATAAGAAATTATATTTTAGTAAAGTGTTTTTTATTAAAATGTATTAAAACCTTTTTTAGTTTTAAATTTTATGTTAACGCCACGACAAAAGTTTTCGTTTTGTGTTATTAAGTTCTAAGACTATATAGTAGAAATTGCTCTAGAGTATGACGCAGAAAGTTATTTAATAGTTGCTCTATGTTGCAACATAGTCTAACGAATGTTTTATGAATAAATTTAATATGTATATACATTTTTCACTCTTCTTTAAATAAGGTCTAGTAAAATTATCAATATAATTATATATTTTCGTTAAAAAAATATTTTTTATTAATGTACACGCAACTAATATATTAATTAATGATCAATAATATAACAATATTTTCATAATGTACAACTAAGTTAAGAGTAGTTCTTTTTAGCAAAATCGACTTGTTTTTCTTCCTAATTGCAACTACGTATAATGTTTCAATGTTCTTAAACGAGCTGCACAGCAGCTTTTAGCTTTTAAACAATTCGAGAAATAAGATAATTGTCTAAAATTCTTAGTTCTTACAAATAATTATTATGTGCATATTCGTTATTCCATATTAAATTTCATAATGTTAATAAAAACTATATATGTTCATCAACATCTTGTAAGCATAGAAAGCAGACGTATTGTGGTACTCTATATTCAATGTTAATAGGAATTAGAAAATAAAAACTCGTTGTAAAAATAATTAATATTTTACCGAGAAATAGTTTTCAACATAAAGGAGGCGCAACGCACTTCCTCCATGACTATATCGATTTCTCGTTCCTCATTTCTTCAAAAATGATAACGTTTTGAACATCTCAAAGAAAAGAATATCCCGCGCCTCTAAACGCGAAGACCAGACACACAACTTAATGAAAAAAACAGGCAAAGTGGCAACAATATAGGTCAAAGTTTTTACGAACCTAATCCACTAAGACACTCATTCAGTCAAATAATATTATTATACAGTGGAACACTCGATCAACAATTCATTGAAGAATCTAGATAACAAAATTCGATGACTTAAAATTTAAATAGTGATATAAATTAAACACTCTTTTTTAAAAAGATCTAATAAAGTGAAAAAGGTTGTGGCCACGAATATATTATAACGGGGGAGCCCACGTTGTTAAATGGGGGGTCGGGATTTACTTGAGCTTCATAGAGACCTATTTGGTTGCGAAGTTCAGATTATAAAAAGGAAAAAATGTGTACTTTTTATCGGTGGAGGGAGCGTCTATAGATTTAAAAAATGTAGAAAAAGGACTATTTCATGGAAATACTTGAGCGCATCAGATAATTATAGCATTCATGCCCTGTATATATTTTTTTATGAAGTGAGTATTTTAATCAATCGTTCGATCTGATCGTTTGCATAGTGGGAATAGTAGTACGTAAGGGTTAAAAATGAAAAAAAAGGGATGTGAATGATGAAAAAAAAATAACTAGAATGTGCAAAAAAATCGTTATTTTGATACTCGACCGCGTCAGATTAAGATATATATTCTTCATCCTGAAGTTACAAAATAACTTATTTTACTAATCTGATCCTTTATATGAAGTTCATATTTAGTATAAGTACTCCACTGGGTACAAGAAATTTCTTTTATGTTAGTCTACCACACTCGATTGCCCGAAATCCCCTCTAGGGCTCCCCTACTAATAGAACTTGAGTTTGTATCTGAACACAAAGTAGAGAATGTAGAATTTAGTAGTAATAGTCCCATCAAAAATATAAATGTGAAATTAAAACGAAGTTCAATTTTATTATATATGCCTTGTTATTATTGACTTAAACGGTAAAAGAAGTGAGATCTAAATTGCTACCAAGATATAAAGTCACTCCTGAAATGTACGAACAACAATAGAAAATATTATATTACATTTTTTTTGTTTCCTATAACTTAGAATATTATATTGAAGCCTAAGGTTTAACTTCGCTAGTTTTCATATACGAATTATTATTAAGTATATACAAAATAGTCATTAAAGTTATGAAGGAATGAAAAGTAGTTCCAAATTTCCAAGTTACATACATGCAATCGAGCATACGTGTTAAACATATGCTCGCTTGAACTTAGATTCACCTTCTAACGCATGTCTAGATTGTGAGACAACAAAAAAACGAAT
Source organism: Napeogenes inachia (assembly GCA_959347355.1). NCBI lineage: Eukaryota > Metazoa > Arthropoda > Insecta > Lepidoptera > Nymphalidae > Napeogenes > Napeogenes inachia. Next base: position 17,459,698 of record OY365797.1, read on the forward strand.
TTAATGCGTAATGGCATTCCGTCCCAGCTAATATATGTGAAGTGGGAAATTGTAGTAGGCGTTTAAAAAATATATATGTATACAGGGTTATTTGTAATGAATTGGCCACCTCTTTAGGCAGCCTCTCTACATCAATCGCAACAAAATTAATTAATTTTAAAAAGTTTTTGAACAAATGTTAAATGTTGAAAAAAATTAATAAGTTTTCCCATACAAAATTTATTTGTTATCTTTGAACTGGCATTGACTCTGAGCGTAGGTATGGCGCCCGGGCGTTGACCTTTTAAGTATTTCTTACAAAATACAGAGTAATAAGTAAAAGAGAAAGCAATATTTTTTTGTTTCGTTTTTTTGTGTTGTTTACCAAGATTTGTAATAGGTCGTAGAACGAATGTTATTGAAATTAATGTAGAAAGGCCTGCAAGAGGTGGCTAACTAATTATAAATAAACCTGTATATAAACATTAATCAATAAAATTACATAAATAGATTTCAAAACTGTACATATATTTACATATACCAATATCTTTATAATATCATAAAATGAAATGACAAAATATGATAAATTTATTATTTATAAATTAAACATTTTATCATGACATAATGTTGGTAAAAATATTTTGTCTTACATTTGTATTGCTTTAAGCTCTGAATGCTGTGATAATGTCGGAATTGAATTCACAACTGAATGGACATGCATTACTCACACATCAGTTGTACCGCTGATGAAGTACTACTCAATTTGTTCACAAAATTGCATTTCTCCTACACCTGCACACGGAATTGTATTAGTATTGGTTTTGAAGAGAATTTATATTTCGTTCGGTTGTGCTATAAACATATCGAAAGAATTATATATACATAAAGTTCAAAAAAATATCTTAAATATTAATTTTCTTAGTGTGAATCTAAACTTAAAAGTAATTTTTAAATAAATCGTATTACAGCATTCCAGCGTTTTTGGTTGATCGAAATGTGTGGAACTTGGGTAGATGACTCATTTGTAGGTTTGATGTTATGTGGGGGGCGAACGCCGGGAACCTCCTCGTGGTGCTCCCTGGGCAACAACGGTTACTAAATGAAAGTATAAATTAATATATACCTCTTCCTTTCAACCAGTTTACTTAAATCAAGCTAAAAGCAGAGTTTATTCATTCGAAATGAATACATTCTTATTAAAAAATAAACTCTTTTTTTTTTTAGAAATTCTATAGTTGTTAAATATTTTTTTTGTGCAAATATAAATATGAACTTATCTCTATTTCTCTCATCCGGCTATTTTACTTGAAAAAATCATTAAAGCTACTTTAATAACTAAAGTAAGTCTAAAAGATTGTCTAACATTTGTCATGAGTTTACAAGAATTGATATATTTTAAACAATATGATATATCTGTACTGGGTTATGGGTGATCAAATGAGAAGGATATAAAAGGTACATGTATCATTTTAATGATGGCTATAAAATAAACAAATTAATTCACCGTTCCATTTTATGACTGGTTTCAAATCTACCTTTATAAAAATTTCAACTGCAGACTGTGTACAAAAACCATTCTTATATGTATACTTGTGCCCATTTGTTAAATCTATTAATAAAATAACCTATTAGAGACTATAATTCATAATAAAAAAAAATAAAAGTATCACTTGAGTCATATAAGCGTTGTTTTTTAATATTGCTATTTAAATTCACTTAGTAATTTATATTTCTGAAATATTTGAGTAAAGATATTAATGAAAATATAGGCAGTGATTTTTGGTTTGATACCTGAAAATAAAATCATCAATTTGGGTTATGGTCCCAAATTCTTTTAATTAGATGGATCAAGGAGTTCTTCATCTGTTTTGATTTCCAATGTTAAATTCTTTTATTTCTTGCAATTAATTATTAAGATTAATAGGTAATAATCAATCACGTTTAACTATCTAGGTGGATAGTTATAAGTGATTGTTTTATATTATTTAGAATTACTAATGTGTAGGATTATTATTGTTTAGTAATTGTATTACACTTTAAGTTTTTATTTTTAGACAATCAATAAAATAGTTTATTACAATAATTTCTTTTAAAGAGCTTTCAAAATAATTTTAAGTATTTTGACATTCATAACATTAAAATTATTACAAAATTAAAATGACTTTAATCTTAACATTAAACAAAACCAGATTTGTTACTATGCAGCTAAAATTTAATTTCCAATTTTATTGATTTCGAAAATAACATAAAAGGACATTTTATTCCTTCTTTTATTAACATTATTCAAACTTCAACTGTTAATATTGTAAAAAAGATTCCATACTTTACTGCTTAAAGAGCTTACTGAAAACGTTAGAATATATAATTTTATACTCAAAACAGAAATTTGATTAAGTACTTAAAATATATTAATTATTTAAAGTGTTCTTAAAAAAATTAAAACTGTGACGATGCTTCTTAGCATTCCATTCACTGTGCGGGTGCCAGGGCCATCGCGTTGCAAGGAGAGAAGTGCAAACAGTGCCTGGGACTTTCAACCAAGGAGTAGGTTTAAGGGGCCCCTTTATGATGCGCAAACACGCTCGCCTTCACTGTCTACACTCCTCTCCCTACCTAACCAAATTTGGAAAGAACCTACTAATTCCGGCTTTAAAATACGTTCTAGAATTGAAGCGATGCTAGTTCTAGAAAGGCCAAGGTCTTTAAGTAAATTATAGAGAGATTTTGCTGTGATACTTCTCGCTCCTACTTCTACCACGTACAAGCTAACTATAAATTTATTCCTGGACAGTTCAATGGTCAGTTCATAATACTTATTAAGCTTAAATGTGTGATTACTGGGGATGTTTGTTTCCCAAGGCACAGTGAGCTCCACAAGTATCACGCGCCTTAGATGTTTCGAATACACGAATAAGTCTGGTCTGGATGACGAAACACCAACATCCCCAGGGATTTTGTAATGTTTTTCATGCGTGTCCATCATGAGAGTCCAATCAGGAGCCGCGTCTAAAATAGAATAAGGCTTCGGTTTTGACTTTTTGGAGCAGTATTTCATAATTATTATGAAATATAAATTGATAAAATTAAAACTTAGTTATTATATGAAAAAGTGAATGTCATTAATAACACATGCACTGCCTCCCAGTCAACGTAAAGAAACTAAAAACAAATCACGAAGCGATAATAGGCAAGAACAAACAATAACAACAACAACAAACAAAAAATTAATAACCAAAAATAAGAGGAAGTTACTTTTACGAATTACTGTGCGGAAACTGCGGGAAAACTAATTTAATCTTATTTTGAACTCAAGTATCTTATTAATTCTTTGTAGTAGTACTTGGCTTGCAATTTGTAACCACAAATATTTTTAAAAGTTTTAACAAAAGGGAAATTGTTATTTTTAATTTATTTTCCAATTTCAATTTAATTCATGTCCTATTTATTTCATTTTAATATAGTTAGATTAGTTTTGTTACGTTTTCAAATTACGTTTCCAAATGTTAAGTATAATAAATGAACTTTCTGTCTCTTACAAAGCTTGAAGGATTTTCAAAAGGGCCATCAAAGCAGTTATCGATTTGGTTCACCAGTTCACAAATAATGTAAAATTAACTATAATATGAATATTATAAAAATAATAAGAATATGATAAGACGGAGAGATATATTGTTAATACAAAAAAATATTAGGTTAAAGGCGAGGCTTTTATTTTAACTTGTGCCTAGAATAGAGTCTAATAAAAGATAACAATCTCATCACCAATAAATAGCTGGATGGATGGATGGATTGTATGATGATGAATGGATTTGTAACAATTCTTCAAATAATATTTTTTTTATTTCATTTAATAAAATAATAATATTGCTAAAATATTTTTTTACTAGTACACTTTTATATATCCATATGGACATTTTATATGTTTAATTTGGAGCTAATTACGCATTGACGTCATAAAACCTGTTACGGTAAATCAGTACCTAACCTTTGTTTTGCATTATAATAATATGTGGAGCATTTTCAATATTCAGTTTAATTACACTAAAACAAAAGGCGGATGGCCTAGTTTATCCTTTGAATTAACCGCCTAATTAAAATTTATTTAAATTTTCAGATTAACTGTAGTCTAGAAATAACATAATATGTAAGTCTATAGAAACAAATGTGAACGTATATTAAATCACATTACATCACATATACACATACATTACACAATATACCTAACTGTGTGTTTATATATGTGGGCTCTTTGGTCTAAGAAACTCTTCTTTGTGAAATGAAGTTAACCGCCCCGTTGGTCGAGTGGTTAGTGCAGACGCCTAACGTATAGCGGCAGCTCAGGGGCTCGGGTTCGATTCCCGGCAGAGACAGGCATGTATGTGATGAGCATAGATGTCTGTATTTCTGGGTTTGATCGTTTATTAAATATATTCTCAGTATTTATAATATGTATTTCTATGTATTTGTATCATTATCTAACACCCTTAACACAAGCAATATAATTTGCTTACCTAGGGGTTAGTTCAATGTGTGTAATTTGTCCTGTTATTATTATTATTATTATTACATATTAGGAATCAGTGTCTTTCAGATTCTAAATATGACATTTAACTCCATTCTGCTAAAAAATTTCGATAAGATAAAATAGCCGTGGAACTGTCGACATATAATTAAAAAAAATAGTTAATGGACATCTTTCTGGAATGTAAATTTTAGAATAGTTTTCGGAACTTTCGGCAAAAAAGAAGCGAAAAAATCAGGAAGAAGACTATTCCACATTCCTTAGAAAGGATGACAGTGAAGAATATATAGTTTTGAATACAGACAGACAGTAAAGCAAAAAAGTTACGTGAGTGATATCCAGGCCCGTGGATATTGAATTGTGTTACTTGTAGAAATTTATGCAAAGACTTTATTGCAATTCGATAGATCGGTGCTATCAATTTTCTTTGAGATAGGTGGATATTTTAGTAAGGAAGACAGACAGACATTTGAACAAGGACCGAAAAAGAATTATTAAGTTGAAATCTGAGTTCCATGTCAAAGTAAAGAATATAATGTATGCTTCTTGCAAAATCAGTTTTTGTAGTTCCAGCATCTTATTTTTCACCAACAAACTTAACTCTGCTATTAAGTACCTGATGCTGCAAAGACTTTCTGCAAGGATTTCATTCAGCGCAGATATGACAACAATCTAGTCTTCTGTTATTACTATGCATACTAGAACAATGATGTAACAATGTTAAAATGATGAAATGAAATGAAATAAAATTAACGCGCACATTCTTTCAGAACCGAAACTATTATTTGATCTTATTCCAATTAAACATTTTAAAAGATTTAAAATACAATCGGTATCTTAATTAATAAGTGCTACTAAGCAACCCGTAACTTGATTTTTAAGGAAATGACATAAATATTAAAACATAAACCTCTAAGTAATTCATAAATGTCATTCTATATCGTTATCGTCTATTGCACATTAAACCGTTTTATTACTTTATAGCCAAAAGCCGTTTTTCAACTTATGTTTATACAGAGATAAGTACCATGAAAATGACCAAAGTTATATTTTGCTGATTATGTCGATATTATTCAGTCCTTATCCTTTATCTTAACTACATAATATTTTACGTTGTGTTTAACATTTTAATTTTATGTAGAACATTTATAGAAGGTAAAATAGAGAAATATAAATAGTAAGCGATTGTGCTGCACTCTGCTAGTTTTAGTGTTGTCTGATAAAATAAATGCTGTAAATTTTGATAAATGTCAATAAATCAATAACTGTAGTTTATAAATCTGATTAAAGACTAATCAAAAAGTTTGTACTCTAAGTACGTAATTTGTTTACGTTGAGACATTTAATTATTATGATCGTACTCGTTTTGGAAAATTGAGCTCAAAATTGTATTTGTGTATGATCTCCAACTGTGTACATTTGTACTACACCGGCTGCTTAGTTATCAAATATGATCTACTAAAGCTATATATATCCACTTATGTTTCGATATCTCAAGAAAATTTAACTGAATAATTAACGGGCCCCGTTAGTCGAATAGTTAGCACAGATGGCTAACGTAAAGCGGCGCGAAGGGGATCGGGTTCGATTCCCTATGGTATTTCTGGCTTTAGTCGTTTACTAAATAAATTCGCATTAATAATGTGTATTTCTATGTACCTATTTGTATTGTTTTCCTACATCCTTAAAACAAACAAATAGTTTGCTTACTTAGGGGTAAGATCAATTTGTATTATTTGTTCAGTGATATTATTATTACTTCCGTACTATATTAATTTACAACTGAAATTATTAATCTTTAAATCCATTTAGAATACTAAAAATTTAGATTACAATCCGTTTCTTGATTTATTAATGGCAAAATGCGAACTGAGAATCGTCAAATTATTTTTTAGGAAATTATATAATTTTAATCTAAAGTTGTAAATCGTTGAAATATTAAATATATTATATAGTTACCATTATTCAAAGAAAATCTATGAAACATACTACATATTCTCAAGGAATACATATCTCATATAGCTTACTTGATTTGAAACATTTCAGTTCGTGAATATAATCTATCTTTCCTGTATTAAGAGATATAATGAAAATGTAAGAATGGAGATATAACAGGAATACATTTTGCATCTACCTTTTATGTTATACTGGAGTATCTAATACAGATCTAGTTTCATTCCACACTTAGTATTACTATTTTTTAAAACATTTTTAATCAAAATCTGCTCTTATAAAATAGTGCTATTAACAAATAAGACCAGTGGGTATAATCAAAAGTTTTAAAATTCTCTCTAGAGCTTAAGAACCTTATTGTTTCACTGTATCCTGTAATTAACAGAATATATATTCCCCTTACATTTATTAAACTACATTTCTTTTAATTGTTAAAAGAATAATAAGCGTTGTATATAAAAGAATAATACAGTTATATTTATTATCATTTTCAGGTATTTTTGTTATAGGAAATTAAATTTATCATATAACATGTTAATGACAAGTTTTTTATAAAAATAAACAGAGTATTGCATTAATTTTCATAAGAATTGCTTTTTATGTGGATTAGTACTATTTTTTTGTTGCAAAATTACTAGGAATTACAAGTAAAAAAAGTTCACATAATGATTCAGAGTTTTTGTAGTTTCTAGACTTTGTTTTTCTATATTACCTCTTTTTAATAAAAATCTTATAATTTAAGAAAAAAATATTATGTTACCAGCTCTTACCCGTGACTTCATCCACGTAGACTGTAAAAATAATATTTTTATGGCTATTATAATTATGGCTAGGGTTATCTACCGACACCTCATACGTCAAAATCTTTTAATACGTATAGACTGTAGTAGGGAACATAAAAAAAGGATAATTGGCTATACATATTTCTAATGACATTCATATATTTGAATAACATAACACTCCTTCCAAAGTCGTCACTCATTTGGGCTGATGCTCGAAGCCACTCTGCTGAAGCTGGATGGATCCTTGGTCCATACAGCGACAGAGAAAGCGAATGCATTTGCTTCTCTGTTTGCTGATTATTCGCATCTAGACACTGGCAATGCTTATCCACCACATCTTCCTCACTGCGATATTTTGATACCTAAAATCCGCATCACGAAGAAAGAGGTAAGGAGAGCATAGTGTCGTTTAGATGTGAATAAAGCCAGTTAGTCTTGATGGTATACCAGTCATTCTACTCAAGATATGCTCAGCTGAGTCGTCTCCTGTATTGACACTTTTGTATCACCCCTCTTTCAAGACTGGAAAAGTGCCGAAATCTTGGAAGCTTGCCAACGTGCAACCCGTGTCTAAAATGAGCAACCATGCCGATCCTGTTAATTACGGACCGATTTCAATCCTCTTTATACTCTGCAAGATTATGGAGCGTTTATTGAACTCGCGAGTTCTAGCATACCTAGAAGGTAACGATCTCCTCAGTAACCGACAGTAAGTTTTTCACCGAAAAAAGTTCGCTGGCAACCTTCTAGCGTACACACGGTTTAGGCGAGGCCATTGAAAGGAATGGAGAAGCAGTTGCCGTCTCTCTGGACGTCTCGAAGGCATCTGACAGGGTCTGGTATGCGAGACTTTTAAGCAAGCTTTCAGCGTATGGTATATCTTTGGCTGGGTAACGGACTTCTTGAGCCAGAGATCTCTCCGAGTAGTTGTCGACGGGTGTTCCTCGGAAACCTTGACAATAAATTCCGGAGTGCCTCAGGGGTCCGTTCTTTCTGGAATTCTCTTTTTACCGTACATTAACGATCTGCTGGAGCCCGGTGTCTATTTGTATGTACACGACAGCTATAGAAAAATATCTGCCGAGTACTCGGGCTAGTAGGGATAAATTACGGTCTGAAAGAAAAGCCAAGGTGCAACGTTTGAGTGACAAACTTCAGGCAATCTCTGAACGGGTCAACGCCACCAAAACGCAGACGTATCTGTTCACTGCCCAAAAGGAGCCCTTTTACCTTGGCTTCTACTTTCCAGAAGGTATACTTGCATTCCGCTTTCGCCTTCGTCCCTATGAAGACGATCAAATGAAGAATGCTTGTATTCATCGAGGCAGGAAGCAACACAGTAGCTCTTAAAATCTGAGAGATTTAAAGTTGAGGTCCATTTGCGATGTTAATTTTTCATTCTATATTTATCATTTAAATAATTTTAGTGATGGGAACATGTTTCAAACCAATATCAAATATTTAATGTTTGTTTTTATAAGATACCAGATACTCTTTAATATATTACATTAGATTTGATGAAGGGTGTTGGCAAACTAAAGATGTTAACTCTAAAACAGAATCCTTAATTGATAGAGTGCCTTCATAATTAATTGATGATACTTTCAACAGAAAAGCGAAAGGAAATGATATATTTAGGGTAGTGAAATTTATAAACAACAAATAATCTTAATCAAAAAAATAATTAATGTTTATTAAGTAAATTTTCCGATTACGAAAGTCAGCAACCTGAATTCCTTTCACTTTTTTTTTCTCGTTGGTTGGGATCGCATTTGGATCTATATTTCCATTGCATAGCCGGCATCTATGTATGTTAAAAAGTCGTAGTACAAATTTAGTTGGGATTGATGTAGAGAGGTTGCCTGCTAGAGGTAGCCAATTAATTACAAATAACCCTGTAAATCTGATCAATTGCCGATCAACTTACACTCGAGCAAAATTGTAATGCGTATTCGGCCTAATTTTTTTTTTATTATTTTAAGGAAAAAAGGTAAAATGTAGATGAAAGTTAAAGATTTCAATTTAATAATTACTTTTTTTGTTAAGGATGATTAAGTGAACCACTAACGTTATTTAAGATTTCAAGCAAGCAAGCAAAACTCTAAATGTATATTAAAAGAAGTTAAAATAGTCTTCATAAACAATACTATGGGAAAGATCATGTTGTTCAAATTAACATTGCAAATTTCTTCTCATTTCCATTTTTATTATAACAATACCATAAAAATTTGCATCAAATAAACGTAAACTTTGTTCAAACAATCCTTATTTGTAAAATCGGGATATAAAGGAAAAACATAATAACATTATCTTTTTTATTCAGTTGCCAATAAATATATAACTTTATTATGAGTCTTTTATTGTTTCTGTTTTACTTTTAAATTTGATAAAAGTCGTATGTTATAATTTGATGACTATTTATTATTATAACCTTTCCCATATTACAATTTCTAATTGAATAAATTCCTTGTAATAAATGTATGCAGTACAAAAACACTTTACTATTTTCATGCTTAATGAATAAACTCGTTTTATTGCTATAAAAACAAAGAAAATATTTTCTGAGATCCTTGCGTTCGTAACGTAACGACATTCATAAATATTTCTACAAGTTATCAAAGTTTATCATCAACAACTTACATTAGAATTTTTTATATTTTAGCATTATATTTGTGTTACATTAAGCTCTGAACGCATTGATATGGTCTGTGTTTAATTCACAGTTAAATGGACATGTATTACTCACACTAGAACGGTAGGTATACATCTGTGTATTATTGAATTTGTTCACAATATTTTATTGTTTCTGCACACATTATATAACTCATGATTATACCACTAATCTTTAGTTTGGCTTCAAGAGAGAATTGATATTCCGTGGTCATTACTTATATATTTAAATATCTATCCTAATGCAAATCAGGATTATTGTTACATTTCTTTTTGTTAAACTACTCGCTAATTTCCAAATGATACATAATAAACACTTATTTAATAAAGTATTTTAAAATATTTTGATACAAAACGAACGAACGAACGAAAACCTCCAATTTATATGTTGTAACCACATTATGTAACTAGATGGTTAAAATATTTTAACGGAATTATAATTACGTAACTGTATTGTGTTTTCCTTATTTTTTTATTTTGTTTTATTAGCTTTTTCAGAAAAATAAAAATCTCATTATATTACGATCGGGTTTGTTAATAATTATAATTATTCCATGATTATGCAATACATTTATTTTTAACTAATTTTAAAACGATACCCACCCATTCGTTTCCCTTTGCTTTGATATTCACAAATTTCTGGCTGTTTTATTAATAGTATGCTTAATATAGCCAGGAAACACGTCCAAACCATTAAACTTATTTGCTCAAAATTGTAAATTGTTACAGGAAACATTACTATACCCAATATTTTATTACTATTGCTTCCTTTAGATATAATCTTGCGACCCACGTATGCCCCTTAAAATTAAGGGAAAAATCTACAAAACAGTCATAAGACCTGACGTGTTATATGGTTCTGATTGTTAGGCAACCAAAGAGATGGATCAGAAGAGATGACATGCAGCGAAAATGCGAATGTTGAGATGGATGTGTGGGATAGCAAAAATTGCGTAAGATACGTAATAATTATGTCAGAAGAAGGTTCAAACTTACTGACATAATGAATAAGTGGCGCCACTGACAGACAAAATGAGCAGTAAAGGGCTTACCTGGTGTGGGCATGCTATGAAAAGGGACGGATGCCATGTAACAATGGGAATGCTAGACATGAATGTGGAAGCACATGTGGGTCGAGGTAGAGATCAGGCAGGCCAAAGAAGAGATGAATGGATTGTGTGGAAAAGGAATCTCTGTTCAGATGACGGCTGATATGCAAGAATGAAGGAAGAGAACAGGTTGTGCCGACCCCACATAAAGCGGCAATAGGACAGGAAGATGATGATATATAATACAAACCATTCAGAAATATTTATTTTTTTGTTAAACTTTACCTGATTAGTTTTTAACCTATTCAGGATTCTTATAAATGAGCATGGCATTAAGCAAAATGAATATTATGCAAATCGCTGTTTGAATAACATATTTGAATTTTAATCTTGAAATTATTAGGTATATTTTATGATATATAGAGATAAAAGCATAACTATCATATTGTCTTTTGAAATCTTTTATTGGTCATCCCGAGAAGCTACGTTTTAGAAGTGTAGTAGTTTCTATATTTGCTCTTATATTATATGTTTCTATATATCTCTAGAACAGTGTTTCTTTAAGAGATTATAAATAATATTTTTATATTTATATATAGAAAATATTTATGATATAATATTGTCAAAAAGAATATATTAAGTGTTTATCATTATATACAGTACTAGATGCGTGTGTTTTTAAATTGTTTGAAACACTTATAGACAAAGATGTAGTAAAATAATTACATTTAAATAAGTGTTATCAAGAGTATTATAAGATGTTATAACATTTTATGTAGATCTTAATTATAATATTATTCTCACTAGACAATGTTGCAGTTTTTTATAACAGTCCACGTCGTACTGCAGAGCAATTTCCACGGGCTGCCTTAAGATTTTATTTTGCTCCACATAAAAAATCTTTGTAAATAATAAACTTTCTGATGGTCTCTGTTCTGGTCTATATTAATATAGTTACTATGGTTATAGTAACATTGTATAAATACGTATTATACAAATTTGTCATAAATAAATAAAATAAATTTAAGTCAATTCCTAGAATCCAAGTTATAAACTTTCATTTATAAACTGTATGACGTTGATGCAATAGGCAATGATTGAATGGATTGTTAAATGTTAAATGTAAAATGTCACATGTCACGTGAAATTTTACATTTAACAATCGGTTTAAATGTTATAAGAGGCGCAACCAAAAGCCAAGAAAGAAATAAAGAATGAAAGAATTTCAAAATAAAGAAGAAGAAATATTATAAGCATTGCAAATTACTTACGCATAAAGTACATATTAACTTTAAAGTATGAAACGATTATTATTAAATGTAAAGAAGCTAAGTATATATCGAATAGATATAATTATGATACAATTTGAATAAAGTCAATCAATGAAGGTGACAAATAAAAAAATATATTCATTTACAAACAATCACGGAAAAAAATACTATTTTTTAAGTCTTTTTTTGTCTGAAGTGATTTGGTCTCCAGCTTGGTAGCAACGGTGGTCTTCCTCAATGGCTTCGGAGACAAGTTGGGCAAAAATGTTAAGATCAGACATACATTCAATTTTATGCTAAAAGTCTAATGGAAAAAAGTCTGCAAAAAGTCTAATGGAAAAACTTATAATAAACACCTATAAATATAATATAACACCCTTTTTATAAAAAAAAAATCCAAAGTACAAACTTCATGTAACGAATTTAACGTAACATAATGTACGACCGACCAAAATTCTAAACATTCTATCGCGCTTACATATAAAACCGACCAAAGCTGTATATGTGTGTGTGTAAATAGTAGTGCAGCCGCAGAGTTTTCTCCTAGACAGTCGAGCGCCAAGCGGTCACATAAAAGACTCGCTTTAAAACTGATATTACTTTGGAAAGTATTATGTATTATCAAATTCATTCAATTCATTAATAATAGTATTTAAATACGTAATTTATTTTAATTTTGATTTCATTAAAATTCGTAGATGTATTTCCAAATAGTGCTTGGATTCACTTAACACAATTTTTAAAGATTACTTAATTAAAATATTTAAATTTAGATCTAAGTAACTAAGATCCCAACATGAAACTTGATTTCTAACTTCAAGTTGATAGTTTGGGCTGCCTTCCCTAAATTATAAACTTCAGACAGATGTCTAAACTCTTTACTGTTAAGCAAATTATCATAAAAATAATTATATTACACCAAGAGAAGCAATTAATGGCACCAGTCTTCTGTTCCTTGTTTGACTCTGGATTGGAATTAACTAAACTTCCTGTACTAAGGGTGTGTTATGCCCAATTTTATAAATAACCATATCAGTGATACTCCTACATTATAGTTCTTAGATATTACAAAAACGCTTAATAGCTTTCTTTATATGTTTAAGAAAATTAGAATAATAATTAGATATTCAGTGTCTTTTTAAATTCCTGTTTTGCGTACAAAATATTATATATCATTATGTTCGTGGTAAGACCTTTAAGCATTGAAATATTTGTTCTAATATAAATGGGTTTAGTTGAAATGTTTACATAAAGGAGAAAATAAAATGTCTTTTTCATGTTATTTCCGAATACAATAAAGTTGGAAAACAGATTTTAGCTTCAAAGTAACAAATCGGGTTATACAAGGCTTTTTGTATGCAAATTCAAATTGATGTTTTAAAAGTTGAAAGCAGTTTTATATGGATTCCACCTATAGATAATTATTTGGAATATCTAAAAAAATGGACTTAACTAAATTGAAATATTATATAAATAAAGAAATATTAAAACTTAGTATAGTATTTTAGCCATCGGAGATAATTGTAATTATAGTTATTTCCGAAGGTACATAACGTCTAGGTACATAACTTGTTATCATTTAAAATATTATGCAAACGCACTTTAGATATTTTTCTGTTAAAAGCCAAATAAATAATTACAACATTTTAATCATACATTAAACGCGAAATTAACGTAGGTAGTAAAAACAAATTAACAATTCCTTACTCCATCATTAAGAGAATTAGGGAGAACATAACCTTAAAGAGATTATAAATCTTTACAGAACTGAAACAAACAACAAAACAAACAACAAAATTAATGAATTTGATATACAATATCATTCAATCATTTTTTCCCCAAAATTTTGTTTCAATTTAAAAAGATGGATAGAATTTTATTCAACTGTGGATAAAAGTAGTGATTAAAGTCGTTATGGAAAATAAATTACCTTGTTTATTTATAAATGTAAATGAATCTATTTTTTTAATAAATAATCAGATTTCATATTGAAATTTTTTTTTCCATCACAAATTCCGATTTTTTAGAGAAATTTTAAATAATTTCTACTAAGGTGTAAAGTAGTGTACTAATAAGAGATAAAGTATACTTAATACTTTAAGGACAAAAAAATATATATTTTTTTCACCTTGAAACCTGCCTTTAACACCAAATTATTTATTTATTTTAGAAGACGATGTAAAATTATTGATACTGTTAAAGAAAACAACTTTCTTTATCAAAAAGTATTTAACGCAATTCCTGTCCTCAGTGGTTTCTTGTACAATAAGTATTAACGAAAGGCTAGTTAATATTAATTAAATTAATTATATTATTTAATTAAATTAAGTAAATTATTATTATTATTATTTACAAATTATACATTTATAACAATAAAATATAGTAAGCAAATAATATAGTGTAAGATACGTTTAATTTTGAATTATTAAAAAATGTCGTCTATTTTTAACAGTGCGGTAATATTTCAAGTGCTAGGCACAGTAGTTTTATAATTGGATGCTGATAAGCAATAGTGTTTCAAGCCACAAACACTTACTTTTGAGAAAAGTGAGTCAAAAGATTTTACAAGAATTTAAAATATATTTTTTGAAAAATATCTACCAAGATCTTTTTTATTCTTTTGGAAGTTTTTTTCTTACCACCCAGTCAAATGATATTTCGAAATAAAATGTAAAATATCATAACATCTTTACAGTGATAATAATTTTATTGACGAATGTGTTAAAGAATTTAATGTAATGTGTGATAACAATACATTTTTTTGGTACTTTTTGGACTGAAATGACTTAAAGTGTTTGTTTAATGTGGAATATTTGACCCATTATAAAAATACAAAAATATCTCCAAAAATCACTTTTTGTAGATTGTCACGATAATGACGATGATGATAATGATGGTCAGTTTTTTTGGAATATTTTGAAAGATACTCTTTAACTGAATGATTAGAAATTGAATTTTATTACTGTAAGAGGAATAAAGACTCTTTTAATTACAGGGCAATAAAACGTTAAGGTTCAAGCTGGATAGTGTATGCGATCGTCAAACAGTAGGGCACTTAAGCGCTGAAGAGGACTTAGCAAACATCATATTATACTCACTGGTCTCATTTGCAACTACTTGCGAGATTTTAATTTAAAAACTTAAAAAAAATCGTACGACTTGAATCTTTGCTAGATATTGTAGTATACAAACATAAAATGAAATATAACTTTTTTTTTAATAGAGGAAAAAAAATATGTTCACGTGATAACAATTCGAATTAAATAAGTTATATACAACTATTTTCAAATTACATATTAATATTTTAAGTTTAAAAATACTGATTTCCAAGATTTCTGTCATTGTCATTTATGAAATCCACAAATGAACCAGATGATTATAATAATTTATATATAAAACTCCCAATTGAAATCAAACTTATACAAAACAACAAAAACTTATCAAAACTTATACGACTTTTTAAATACTCAATTAAAGGGTCGCTTGTTAACTTACAGATCAAGAAACGGAAAGAAACGAAAAGATTTTTTTTTTATTAGTAGTCAAAATTGGCTCAACATCGATTAGTAATTTTGCTTTGTGAAATGAAAGATCCAATTGTGTGTACTTGTTTTCTGCCCATTGTATTATCTAAACCTAGAGGAGAATTAAAGAAGAATATATTAATTATTTATCTTGGGACAATAAATACTTTTCAAATGAGAAGTAAATACATATTTTATTTAACTCAATTATTAGAGTTTGAACATACCTGTAAGCATGTATAGCCATTTTAAGCCTATTTAAATTTTAAATAAACGCAATCAAAAATATACCGATACGGGCTGTGATTCGCAACCCTGATAATCCTTTATTATGCATACAATATTTATTTGCATTCAAATAAAATAACACTAAAATCTCTTGGAACTTATTTTACTGATCTCATGATTAAAAGACTGCCGATGTACAATTCGCTAACAAACAAAAAAGAAAATGGATTAGATCGTTTACGAACACTGAGACAGTATTGTTCCAATTAAGGGAGAAAAACCAGCCAAGTGCGAGTTGGATTCGCGCACGAAGGGTTCCCTTGTTATTAATAAAAATATGTTATGTAACTAAAAATATTAGTTTTTCGGACTTATTCCTATATATGTGCTATAAAAGATTGATTCATGCCAAATTTTAAGATTCTAGGTGGACTGGAAATACCCTTTATTTTTTTTTATTTAAATTCCTTGCATGTACTTACAAGTTTGAAAATATGTAGCTTAAATTGTTGTTTCTTTTGGTTGCGTTGACATAGAAGTGGTCATGACATAGAAGACTTGAGAACTCGACATCTGACAATATAATAGAAAGTTGCTCTTTTCTTTCGAGTGAGAGCTGTGTGGCTAAACCTAAAAGACAGTTATATGTTACTTATTCATGACTTTTTTAAATTTTTAAATGTCATAGGATTTTTTTATATCATGTTAGTTTGTACTAGTAAACATTTTTGTGTTTCTCTCCACTAGCGTTAAAATGTGTTAGATAAAACGATTAGATGTAGAATAAATGTTTTAAAGTGCTATTGGATGGCGAGTAGCTGTGAAAATAAAGTGGTTCATGAGTCGTGCGATTCATTAACAAACAAGGCAAAAGAACCAAATCGTTCGAGTGCTCAGGCTTGCAAAAGCAAGTACTACTTTGATCAAACCACTGTATGTTTTTTTTTGTGTTATTTTAAGTTGTTCGTAGACTAGATTTTACTTTTATTACCTTATTTATGTTTTCTTATGTAATATATATTAAATTTATCTGAATATTATATAATGTAAAACTAATCTAATGTTTGTGCTCGAAAAAAGTATGAATTGTGAGTTTATAATCAGAATATTTTTTTAAGTATTCTGTTATAATATTTCTACGATGTTTACTGTGTTGTTTGATTACAAAATACTGTGTATAGAATTATCAAAAAAATAAAAGAAGTTTTAATAAGACTAATAAGGACAAAATATTGTATATTTTTTATAATGTTTTTTGTCGAAATGTATAAAATTATATGAATAATAACAAATAATTTATAAAATTAATCATTATTATTGTAAAAAATACATTGATTTTATTATATATTTTTTAAATTTTATGATGATGACATATTTTAATTTTATAGGCATAATGCATAGTCAACTGGTATCACGAGACCGATCACTAATGCCAGTGTTTGACTGGTCACAGGTATTCTGTGGGGCTGGGAGGACTAAGAGGATGTCATTAGAATATTTTTTTCCATTCTAAGTTTTTTAAGACTGCATTTATCAAAATGCGGAAGTATTGTGATTAATGGCGTCTTAAATCGGTCTTCCATCGGTCATCTAGTAGATACGTATTTATAAAAAGACAACCAAAAAATGGTATAAAAGATGTTAATTAGAAGTTAGTAATTAGTTACCTTCCTCAAGGGAAAAAAATCGATATCTTTTTATCTTAACCTTTTTAACTATTTACTCTTTATGATTCCAAAATCAATGTAATATAATCTTGTTCAGCAATAAACTTTGCTTAATTTTGTAGAAGACCAAAAAAATACAGACTTTTTACATTTGGAACAAAATACTACGGGTCCCTCCACTTCCTATAATAAAAAGCATAATCAAGATATTTTTGTGTAATAATTTGTATCTAATACTTCCAAATCGAGTAGAGTCAGATTTGTAATATGTTTATTATGCAATGCAAATATAATATCATCCATAACTTGACTTCCATAACTTGGGATGAAATCGGAATCTGATCAGAATATCTGAATTGAAAGGGACTTGTGGGAAAAGGAAGGATGGTACCTATATTTTATACAATTTGTTCACCGTTCACAAATAAATTGTTTAGTAATTTGAGGAAAAGAGTTAAAATAGTGTGAAAGATATTAATATAATCACTGCTTAATATAATCAATGCTTTCAAAAATGTGTATTATTTTTTTTGCCTTGCTTATATAAATACTAGACTAAAAAGTGAAAAATCATGTTTTTGCACAGCAAATTTCATTTAATTTACATTTCTTATTATTACAATATCGTAATAATGTTCGTCAAATAAATATACACTTTTCAAAGAATTCTTATTAGTAAAATTCTAAAGAAGTTGTTTATTGTAACAGTATATTTTACATCTAATAGTCAATAGTTGATTATGTTTTAATATGTACATAATCTTAACATTTTATTATTTTATTGTTAAATGTATAAAATGTAATTGAATTGTTTATAAAATATGTTTAATAAAAACAAAACCAAATTATTTTTGTACTTAAAGAATACGTTTTATATATAAAATAAAATATACGATAAAATATAGCGATACGGTAGCTCAGTTGGTACAGCTATGGGACAGTTTCCCAGTAGTGGCGGGTTCGAACCCGTATCGGTTTATTTTTCATTCTATATTTATATAAATTTAAATAAGCTTAACGTGGCTATACACGTTTATAGATATTTACAAACAAAATAAAATATTTTCCTACATATATGTATGGTACTGTACGTTATACTTATAAATATCATTTACAATTTTATTAATATTTTTCTAGGCATCATTAATAACTATTTTTAAAGATTAAGATATTTTAGCGTTATATTTATATAATTTAAGCTGAAGAAAATTATATAGTCTGTATAAAATTAATAACTGAATGAACAATCATTTCACACGTCAGTTGTGGACAGATATGACACTGACGAGTACGACTCGATTAATTTTCAAAATTGCATTGTTCCTCATCTGCATTAGTATTGGTTTAAAACAGAATTTTTACTTCGTAGCAAATACAAAACAATCTACATAACCGTAAGGAAATCATAATTAATTAAATTTAAATCATGCGCAGTTTTCAAATATTTATATTTTATAAAAAAACAATGTATTTCAAAAAATATTTATAAAATTTCTCTAATACCAAATGTACATAATGTCACACTTATCTAATCCAGGTATCTGATATATTAGTTAAAAATCTAAAGGAATGCAACTACTTTAACAAAACATAGCACTGGTTTCGTAGTCCTGAAAATATTATAAAGTCCAGTTAATTTAAATGTTTCAATGGCACTTTATTTATTATAAATTTCTGTACTTTTTCTTGTTTTGGTTGTATTAAGTTATTAGAGAATATTTTTTATATTTTGAAAAAATACAAATCATATAAATAAAAGATTATCATAAGATACAAATCATCAAAAGTATTGTTTAAAAACCTCGGTATAGTACCGTGATTTTAAAGTATCGGTATCTACAAACTACAAATATATATATAATTATATACATGTATAATTTTGGGAGTACAAAGAGGATTAAGTATAATTACGCTATACGAATAACACATACAATTACGCAACATTTTAAAAACGCTATGTTAAAAAACTTTAAAACAATTTTTTTTTTCTATACCTATTTTCTCACAGCTTACTCGATGTTAATTGTGACATTTAGTGAATATTGTTTATATTTCTTGCATCTTGCATTAAAGTTATAAGGTTAAAATACACGATTCAATGTTCACATACTGAAATACTACTTGCAAACGACAGAAGTATCGTTTCTGGGCTGAGGAACAAGTTACAAAGGAACCGAACTCTACAATTGTAAAGGGAAAATAGAACCGTGGCTTTAAATTCTCGAATGACAAATCGCTAGAGAAAAGTCCATGTATGTCGTCGTCAAAATAAGTGAACTGCTGGGGAATTAACTGACACACAAAATGCCACCTTTTCAATGCTGCAAGAAAAAAAAGTTCCACACCCCAGACCTTGCCTTAAAATGTGTTTAATTTTTTTTAATTAAAATCTTGCAAGTGAGACCAGTGAGTATAATATGATATTTGTAAAGTGTTTTCCAGCGCTTAAACACTGTTTGAAGATCGCATACTATGTCCAGTTCTGACCTTATTGTTATATGATCCGGTAATCAAAAGATTCTTTATTATTCATACATTTTTTTAATTCAGTTTAGGTTCAGGTAATTGATATCTTTTTAATAAATATAACCTAAAAAAATATTATCATTTACGTTTAAAAATATATCGTGTTCAGTAATAAATAATAATAGAAATGTAATTAGAGTGATTAATAAACAGTTTTTCAAAAAGGAAAATTAAAGTTTCCTAATTAGTTTGTACAGGTCAGTTTGTGACATCATATTGAAAAGAAAAATACAAGAATGTTTTCAACTATAATGTTACAAAAAGGATTTTGAGTAACAATTTTTGGTTTTGTTAGATATATTTTGTTAGCTGTCACAAGAGGGATAAAGGTTCCTTTAATGGTAAACCTTATAAAGGTTCCACCATTAACCGAACAGTCCCTATTATTTCTGGATATCGGCAATTACAGAGGAGGTCTAATTGCATATAAAATGATAACCTTAAGTACTACAACTTAAAATTTTGTATATTGCTCTTGGATACAATCACGAAAAGAACTGTCTCTGAAAACTGTAGTAAATGTTTGATTACATCAATTGTACACCTTGTTAAAAACAAATTTTACCATTAACGTAATTCTTTTTATAAGATAAGTTCTGTAATCATTATCCGTGCTGTCAAAAATTTTGTAACATAAAATAATAAGTAGCACGAATAGGACGCTAGTCTAGTGGTTTTTAATTTTAGTATGTGATATAAAATATAAACTTACAATTTCCGCAAGGTTTAAATTACTTGCATAAGAAGTCGACAACATCATAAAATACAGAATAATAACAATATTTAAATTACTGTATTATATAAGTATGGATTTTCCACTTTCTGGAAAATATTAATCACAAATAAATACATAAATTAAGTATATTTTAGAGTTAATTGACCTTAAGTTATATCTAAATGGGGGGCGAACGTCGGGAACCTTCTCGTGGTGCTCCCTGAGCAACAACGGTTACTGAGAACCTTCGGGTTCTCCCGTTGGCTAATACCCGGCGCGGTGGGGGTCGGTCATGAGACTTTTGTGCCCGGTCCATGGCTGGCCAGGGCGGCTAACCTTTCGGTGGCCTGCCCGCCGGACTCTTTCCATCGTTTGATAGCCTTGGAAAGTTGGCCTGGGCGTTGAGGGTGGGGGGGCGCAGGTCCTCTTTGCCGGGGTCGGCTGCGGAATTGCTCCTGGTACTTCTCTGATAACAGACTGGACTGTGGAGTGGTTCCGTGGCTGTGGGGTTAGGGTGGTGTGGGGATATTTTAACTATCATATTTTTTCAGTCACAATTATTATTTAAAACCAGGATGTTAGAAGATATACTTATTAACGTACATCTTTTTTATATAAATCGATTTCTATTAGTCTATATAATCATAAATTACTTCTTAACTTATGTTTGAAAGTATCTATAAACATGTAAGCGTTAATTAAAATTATATAAATATAGAATAAAAAATAAACCGATACTGGCAGGGATTAGAACTCGACCTCTGGAAAACCGTCCCATCACTCTACCAATTGAGCTACCGTATCGTTGTCCGTCTCCGTCCGAATAAAGCATTCTATATGTGATCCTATTTATTGGGACGGTGCTGACATCTATTAGGCTTCTCTCAAAAATCCTAACGAATATTTCCAACAACATATCCAAGCACACTTCATATTCTTTGTCTGTTTTCGAATAGCACAACTCATTGGCCGCATTGTTTAAGTACTACAATAGCGCTATTGATCTTAAACGGTGCGTTAAAAAAATTAAAACTTTAATGTTTTGATTATATTGTTATGTTATTGTATATTTAAAGTACAACATAAAATATATAGGGCCTAGCTGCGACAAAGAAAATCAGTCAGGTTTAAATTTTCCCTAATCTGTAAAGCCCACCATACGCTGATAGATTTAGTTCCAGTTAAGAATGACCCGATCAGAATTTATATTTCCAAGATGTTAAATATTAGTGACGAGTGTTGGCCTGAGGGTGCTGAAGGCGGTAGATGGGCTGGAGAAATTAAATTAAATCTGCACTTGCTAGAAAATGTTGTGTTGCGTATGGTTTTCATTTCTTGTCACGGTGAGTGTGAAAGCGATCCCGTGGCGTCCCATTGCAGCGATGAGGCCAGCCGTTGCTTTTTTAGTGGGGTGCCTTAAAAATTGCAGTTGCCGGGTGCCACACATACCGCCCGGCCATCGCCTTCCTGGCCGGTGTGACGACGCGGAAACGCATTTTTCCAACGATAAAAAAAAATGGTTTTCATTTCTTGAATTATGTAACTTTTCAAATACTGGCTCTTGAAGAAAATTTGCAAATGAATATTTAAATAAATATTATATTAAATAAATACTAACGGAACTTTTAAATGCACGTAAAAAGGCACTTTTATTTTGACAAAATACAAAAATTCGTTATGTTTGGTTATAGAAATAGCATGCAAAAACTAAATACCTTAGTAATTTTTAGAAAAAATGCTAAAAGAAAAGATAACAGATAAACAGGCCTAATGGTTTCAGAATACCTAAGTTTAGACAACGGCAATACTTAAGTCTGACCTTGCAGCAATGTTCTAAATTAGCTTATTAGAACATAAACTAAAATCAAATAATCGTAAACATTGATCCAAGAATCTTTTTTTATTAAATCCCGACGAAATTACTCAAATAATGTAATAAGTATTTAATATTTAGTTACGAATAAATATATAGTGTTCACAGTTTTATTATTATTTTCAGTTAAGCTATTGAATATACTAAAAGTAGTTAGTGATTATTTATTAGAACGTATTTGTTATAATATTCTATAAACCGTAAAAAAATAGCTATCAAAACTAATTTAATCAGTACAAGAGCATATTTCTCAAACCTTATTAGGTTAGGTCTCAAACCTTATTCTTTCCTATTGGAAAGAACTGTTTTTATAGCTATAACAACAAGAAAATATTTTCTTAGATATTTTCTACAACCTTATCAAATTTTTTGCGAGAAATACAAATATCAATAAGTAATATTAAAGATAGTTGAGTATCATATTACGAGGAAACTTCCGGGAGCTAAGCCCCCGGCAACAGTGCCGGTAACAAATTTTATGACCGCTAAAACCTTTCTTGACCTTGCAGACAAATAAAACACTTAAGTAAAATTGATTATTTTTATCAATATGGAATTCGATACTTATGCATGCTAAAATGCCTTTAATAATTCAGAGTTTTGAATTGTGTTATAGCACCTACACTCGGGATTAGATTAATATTGTTTTAGGGTTATACTTTATGGCGATAACTTATATTTTTAAATATTTTAATATAAATAGACGATATGTTCTCTTTTGTTTACATATTCGAGAGTTTAAAAATAAAAAAATATGAAATAGATTTCATTTATAAATTTAACTTTAAATAATTTTAATACAAAACGCAACAACAATAATAATTATATCACTAAACAAATTACACAAATTGATCGAACCCCTAAATAAGTAAATAATTATTTTCTTGTGGTAAGACAACGACACAAATACATAGAAATACACATTATAAATACTGAGAATATATTTAATAAACGACTAAACCCAAAAATACAGATATCTATGTTCATCACATACATGCCTGAATCTGTCAATTTTCGATATAATCGTATCATCAGAAAAATAAGTGTCTATTTAACAAATGCTTCTCTTTTATTTTTACTTACAATTATTTCACTTATTTTATACATATAGTATGTATGTTTATTTTTTTTTTCAATTTTCTTTCTCTTTTCTCGAAAATATCACAATCCAGTAGATCATTCGACCTCTTTCTCGGCACATGCAGAATGGGCTCCCCTTGCCACTGTGTGTCGTCCAGAACAAGCTAGCTGGACAAAATTATTTTTAATGGATATAGGTTACAAAGCCTCTGCTAGATAATAATATAAATGATTTCATTAATTGCTTGCGCTTGAATCTAGTTAAGTATTCCGAAAATCCACCATGCCCTATTATTACCTTTTTTTACCGTTGCAAAAAATGCATTTCCGCATCATCACACCAGCCAGGAAGGCGATAGTATGTGTGGCACCCAGAAGCATAGCAGACGCTGCCATTTTTAAGGCACCCCACTAAAAAAACCAACGGTTGCCCTCATCGCTACAATGACACGCCACGGGATCGCATAAGCACTCACCGCGACGCCTCTGCGCCCTTTATTACCTAGGTAAGTATAACATCGACCTTTTTTGTTTTATCTTGTGTGCCTCTCATACATTTGGGAAAAACATCTTAGTGACTAAGGCCGTTACTCCCTTTCATGATATGGTATAATCCTGTATGGTTATCGTCCACCCCGTGGCAGAGATAGCATGTTTATGTGAGACTGTCGGCTAAAAAATTACAGAATACCACTTAAAAGGCAAGGGTACTTATCGACACGGGTTCACTTTCGCAGTCATCATAAAGTCCGAAAAAAAACCACATAAATCTGATCAGTTACCGACTACACCCACACTCGTGAAAACTTATTCCGGATTATAATTGTTTTATCAATTTTAGGAAAAAAGGTACTATGGAGATGAAATTTAAAGATTTAAAATTAACAATAAATTATGTTTTAAGGGACGCTTAAGTTGACCACTTTTTTACTTAACTTTGAATCGATTTTTTTGGCGTTTACTCCTTAAGAATCTGTTGTTTGGTTTGGTTGTCAGTGTCTTAGTATTTTTGTAGTACAAATTAATATAGTCTTCATAATAATCGTGTTGTTTATTTCCTATTGCAAATTTATTCTCTTTTCTGTTTTTATTATAATAATATCATAAAAATTGCATCAAAAACATTATAACAGTACCTATATTTTTTATATAGACACTAATAATGATTACTCTTTTACTTTTAAATGTAATAGGAGATTACTTTTATTAATGTTATAATTTTATGCACACAACCTTACATACAACAATTTCCAATTGAAAAAAATCCTATGAATATGTGCTTGAAGTACAAAAACAGCACTATTTTCATACTTAATGAATAAACTCTTATTATTGCTATACTAAGAAGAAAATATTTTCTTAGATCCTTGTACGATAGGTCTTGTCTTTAAGTTTATTAACATTTTTTAAGGTTTACCATCAGTATCTAATATTAAAGATTATGATATTTTAGCATTGTATTTGTATTACATTGAACTCTGAACGCATTGATATATTCTGTATTTAATTAACAGCTGAATGGACACGTATTACTCACACGTGAGCGATATACAATAGAACTATTCAATTTGTTAACAAAATTTCATTGTTTCTGCACAAGCACTCGCTTTTGGATTAGTTT
This sequence comes from Napeogenes inachia, assembly GCA_959347355.1. Lineage (NCBI taxonomy): Eukaryota > Metazoa > Arthropoda > Insecta > Lepidoptera > Nymphalidae > Napeogenes > Napeogenes inachia. The sequence continues at coordinate 17,485,158 of OY365797.1, forward strand.
TGCTTTTAGAGAGAATTAATATTTCGTGGACATTATATTTTTAACTATTACAATGTAAATCAGGATTATTATTAAATTATTATTTATTCTACTATACCCGTGTATTGCAAAATGATAGCAAAATAAAAAATTATTTATCTGAATATTTTAAAAATAAATAATTACATAAAGGAGATACAGAATACAATAAATAATAATACCCATGTATCCAATATATATGTAACAAAGGAAGTCAGCTAGTTTCACAGAACAAAGCACTAATTTAGCAATCCTGCAAGCACTATAAAGTCCTGATGGTTAAAACTTTTAAACGGAACTATAATTATGAAGCTATATTATTGTTCTTCATTGTTTAGTTTTGTTTTATTTGCTTTTCACAAAATAAGTCTTATTATATTACAATCGTTTTTGTTAATAATTATTATTATAACATGATTATGAAAAATCATTTATTTTAAATTAACGCTAAAATGATACTAATTCATTGCATTCGTTTTCCTTTGCTTAGACAAATGCGAACCCTCGCCTCAAAATCACTTCCCAGCCTTCTGACTGTTTTATTTATAGCATTCTTATTATTTATACAGAAAAATATCACCATTTTATTGTATTATATTACTATTACTTATATTTAGCTATAAATATTCTAAATATGCCACAGGCTAACACTCTTGGAACTTATTTTGTACTTAAATGATAAAAAAATACCACAAACGAAGTAAATAGCTTAAATAATTTATGAATATTATTGACGATTTCTTCCAATTAAGCAAAAAAAACATAATCATAACAGTGTTCAAACAAAAGTTCTCTCAACTTATTATTTATATGTATATAGAAAATATTGCTAATAGTATTAACAAGTTTAATAAGTCAAGTGTTTATCAAATAATAAACTACATATATACGTGTAAATTTTAAATTATTCAATAATTATGTACATAATATAGTAAAATAATTATATTTAATTAATAAGAGTGGTTATAGATATTATAAAATGGTATAACATTTTATATAGGTATTAATTATAATCATAAGAAATTCACTAGACTATGTTGCAGTTTTTTAATACATTTCACGTAGTACTGCAGAGCAATTTCCATTGACTGCCTGAGGATACTATGTTGCTCCATTTAAAAAACCTTTATAATGGCATTATTACAAATTATTAAACTTTATGACGGTCTCCATTCTGGTTGATTTTAATATTCATAGTAACATCATACTATGCTTTTATGCATACATGTATAAAAGCAGATAAGACAAATTTAATGTCATACGTAGTTGAATATTTCATAAAATGTGGTGTTATATTAAAATCAGATGAAATTGGGAGCTAGAGTTGGTTATTTTTTTTATATTGTATATGTTATGCTAGAAATTCAATAAACATAAACTAAAACGATTTATGTAAGAAGGAAAAGTATTGGTATCTTAAAAGCTGCTCAGTGAAGGTCAAATACTTGAGTACCCAAAATCTGACAATATGATAGAAAGTAGATATTACCCCACTGGCTCTCTTTGGCGACTGAGCTCAGTACCAAAATTAAACGACCTAAATATGTAATCTTGCAAAGATTTTTTATAGTTCTATAAAAATATGTATAGTTTTAAAAATAGTATGTTTGTTTTTGTTCCATACTTAACTTGTATTAAACGATACGATACGAATGCAAAACGAAACTTTTTAACCAATGAAACTATTGGACTGCTAGTACAGCTACTGCTACAAACAGAGTAAAATAATCACCTGGTACGAATGGTCAGGAAAAGAAATTCCTCTTCCTAACTAGTGTATTGGATTTTCTATTTTTTTCTTTTAGATTGTGCATAGATTAGATTGCTCTATTGATTGATGATTCTAAAATAAAAGTAGTACTGTTACTAGTATGGACTATAAATTGATTCTATCTTAATATTAAAAAATCTAAAACTAATTTGAACAGTTTTCAAAAAGTTTATAAATATTTTTAATGTATAAAATATTGTTATGTTCATATAAATTACAAATCTTACAATAATCATTATAAAATAAAAATTAAATTTTAAATTTAATACAAAGAAGGTTGCATTAAAAGGAGGAATATATAATACTATCATTGTTTTTTAAAAGACATTCAGTACAGTGGTTAGTAGTGTACCGTGTGTAAAAGGAATTAAAGTAAAGGCAGATGTATGATAATGCCAGTTAAGATGTGAAATAAAACACTTCAGTACTGCTGTGGTATCGGTGGTCATTTCTGGTAGGAATAGTTCCGCTGTAACAAGTTCCAAAAAGGATACATTCCAGAGACCAGTTAGCACTGCCGATAATAATCCATCAATGAGTTGCTGCATTAACTATTAATATAAAAAGTTTGAAAAAAAAATATGAAGAAATAATTCATAGACATATCTTAGATATTCACATGTTCGCATATAGCAATAGCATCTCTTTGTGAAGTGTAGATAATGTCCATATTATCTGTAAATTAAAAAGTAGGTACTTAACTGTTTTTAGGTTGCGATGGAAGTAGTACAGTAGTACGATGTTTCTGGCACACAATAGGTAAATATTGATATTTATTACGTATAAATTAGTACTGATAAGAACATTTCTAAAGAGTTGAATGACGAGAAACGTGACAGAAACATTATTATCAAGAATAAATCTATGTTATTATATTTCACTCCAAGAGTACCAGCTCCATCTTATCTTGCAAATAAAAGTCTAATGAGCAAAGTACACAACATGTAATAATATAGCCATATTATTATATAAAAACTAGCTTGGTATAATGAAATTAACATAATGTACGACGGAACACACTTCTAAACATTTTATCGCGCTAACATATAAAACAGACCAAAGCTTTATCTGTGTGTGTGTAAATAGTAGTGCAGCCCCAGAGTTTTCTCCTAGACAGTCGAGCGCCAAGCGGTCACATAAAAGCCTCGCTTTAAAACTGATATTACTTTGGAAAGTATTATGTATTTCATTGTTATATTACTTGCTAGCTGTACCTGTTAATATTTTCAATGTACAGAGACTACTCCTTTACAGATTTATTACATGTATATAAGAAGATTTGCATGGTACCTGTTACATAAATTGACATAACTTTTTTATTTCTTAACCAATTCAAATGAAACAAACACTAAATATTAAATGAAGACTGCTACAATATATTCCTGAAAAACAGATTCAAATTAGTTATGCCATTTTTGAGATTAGCGTGCAAAAAAAGACAGACATACCGACATACAAACAGACAAAATGAAAAACCATTGTTTTGGGTTCTCTGGCTCTTGTAAAAGCCCCCCATTATGTTATTTTTTGATATTTTCCATGTACAGAGATCGAAGAGTGACAATTTGATTATATGTATAGATAATACAATTACCAAATTCATTGAATTCATTAATATATATATTTAATGATGTAATTTATTTAACAATTCATAGACGCATTTTTAAATAATATTAAACACTTGGAGAAGCAATTAAAGGTAGATCTCTTCCTTTTCTTTGCTAAAGTCTGGATTGAAATTACCCAGCTTCCTAATTAGAACAGTGACTCCATTTGCATACACGTATACTAAGGGGGTGTGTTCTACCCACTGAGATAACCACTAATAACACTCCAGTATTATTATTATTCTCCATTACTTTTAAAAAAATCTTTATATATTTAAGAACAGTTAGAATAATAATTAGATTGTTTGTGCCTTTTTAACTTCCTGTTCTGAATACAAAATATTCGTGATAAGACTGAAGAATTGAAATCTTTGATCTAATATAAACGGGTTTAGTTGAAATAATGTTTACAGAACGGAGTAAATAAAATGTCTTTTTCATGTTATTTCCGAATACAATAAAGAAGGAAAACAGGTTTTAGCTTCAAAGTAACAAATCGGGTTATACAAAGCTTTTGGAATGCAATTTCAAATTGCTGTTTTTAAAGTTAAAAGCAGTGCTATATATTGAATTTTACATATAGATAATTATTACTAATATGGACTTAACTGAATTAAAAATATTAGATTATTAAACTTATTTTAGTACATAAGACATCAGAGATAATTTTAAATATATATCACTACATGTACATAATTCGTTATTATTTAATATATTATGTAAATGTATATATTTTTTTATTTATTTTTCTGTTTAAAGCCGTATATTTAATTAAATCATTTCATTGATACACTAAACTTGAAATTAACATACGAAAGCAAAACAGATTAACAATTCCTTAATCCATCATTACGAGAATTAGAGAGAACATAACCTTAAAGAGATTATAAATATCTACAGAACAGAAATAACGTATTACATTATTACACAACAAATTATGTAAATTAAGTGATCTTTATTATTGTTTATATCAAATGTAGTCCTTATAAGTTATTATTACATTTAAGGAATTGTGTTTCAATTTATAAACATGATTGATTTTTGTACACACAGACTACAGTTGGAAAGGTACTAAAGGTAGATTACAAAGCTGTCATAAAACTGAAAGGTAGGTTAAACCGTTTCTTTTATGGCCATCATTAAATTGATATATGTAAATTGCATATCCATTTAATCTACTCACCTATATCTAAGGACAAATGTCCCACATCTTTTACTATCCCAAATCAATTATCATGAAATTTTTTTTTTTTTTGTATAAATTAGTTTTTAAGCTTCATTCAAATTACACTTCCAACTTAAATAGTTACATAAGAAAAAAGATGGATCGAAGTTCGTACATAGTTCATAATAAAAAAAAGATAGATATAAATTCACAAGTTTAAAAATTAATTCAATATTAAAATATAAAATCCAAATTAACACTTATTTGTAAGACCTAAATTCAAAAGTTCGTATGACCTTTGAAATAAAAGATTTGGATCAATAAGAAAATATTCAAATCCACGATCAAATCAAGTAGTTGTTTGCTGAGTAATTTTAAGCACACTTTTTGTTCTTGCTTTCTAATGACTGGTGACTTATGCACTCCCGTCAGTGAGCTATTGTTAATAATATTTAGCGAGAATTCGATGGTTGATCTGTAGTGGTATCGACTCGGTACATAACACTGATATACATTGAATATGTTATTTAACTATATATTGTGTTTGACCTGGACCTATAAACTTTATGTCTTGACTTAAATAAGAATTTTATGCATAAATATTTTATTATTTCAACTTTTTAACTTTTTATGTCATTGTTTTTGTAATTTTATAATTATATTATTGAAGAATAAAATGCTATGTAAATAACATAACATAATTCTAGATGATTATTTTAAATACTAGCAGTTAACAAAATAGTATATTCTTTGTAATATGGACTAATACTAATAAATTCTAATAAATTGTGCTGGTTTAAATAAAATAAACTGATACAGTTTTAGTCAAATAAATAAAATATAAAATTTTGATATACAATATCATTCCATCAATCTACAATATAAAACGTGATTTTCCTCAAATTATTGTTCCGTATAAAGAGGATTTATGTGGTTTTATTCACTTGTGGATATGTTGTTTATTGGGACCATGAAAACGAGACGAAGCTTCTTAGCAATCCATGGATTCACCTTGCGGGTGCCGGGCCCATCGCGTTGCAAGGAGAGGAGTGCAAGCAGTGCCTGGGACTTGCGACCCAGGAGTAGGTTTAAGGGGCCCCTTTATTGTGCGCAAAAACGCTCACCTTCACCCTCCACACTCCTCTCCCTACCTAACCAAATTGGGAAAGAACCTACCAATGCCACCTTTGAAATACGTTATAGAAATTAACCGATGCTTGTTCTAGAAAGGCCAAGGTCTTTAAGAAGGCTATAGAGAGATTTTGCTGTTATACCTCTCGCTTCTACCGCGTACAAACTAACTATAAATTTATTCCTGATCAGTTCGTTGGTTAGTTCGTAATACTTATTGAGCTTGAATGTGTGATCCTTTGGGATGTATGTTTCCCAAGGAACAGTAAGCTCCACAAGTATCACGCGCTTCACATGTTTCGAATACAGGAATAAGTCCGGTCTGGATGACGAAACACCAACATCCCCAGGGATTTTGTAATGCTTTTCATACGTGTCCATCATGAGAATCCAATCAGGAGCCGCGCCTATTATTAAATAAGGCTTCGCTTTTGATTTTTTGGAGGAGCCTTCTTTTACGAAATCTATAGATCGTTTGGTGGTTGTTATACCCTTCCGCGCTCTTGCTACTGAAAGACTAACCCCTTCCCGTATATTTTCTTATACCTTGTCGTGGCGACGCGAGTATTGATCTAGAAGTACCCTACACCCTACCAATAGGTGTTTCGCGGTTCCTATTGCCTCCCCACAGATGTTGCAAGACTTTTCGGTGGCTTTGCCCCATCTTACTAAATTACTTTGATTTGGGAGAGTTAAAACTGAAAACACACAAAAACACATGAAAACTATTTACCAATTATTTCAAATGCACTTAGAGTTATAGTAAAAAAGTTTCAGGTACCCTAAAACTGATCAAATAATTCTGTAGTTTATATTAGATGTTTAATATTGTGAGTGAGGTTTACAAATTATACATATAAAACAATAAAATAGTAAGCGCATAATATTGGGTAAGGTAATTAGGTAAGATATTTTTCATAATCAAATCATACCTAATGATTTGCATCATTAAAACTAGAACTTCTATTTTTAACAACATGGTAAAATTTAAAGTATTAGGCGCAGTAGTTTATATATTAAATTTCATAATAATAATAATATTGGGTGTCTGCGCTAACAATTCGACCAATGCGACGGGGCAGTACTCAGTAGAGAATAAATGTAAAATGTTCAGCAGAAAGAATAAGTTTATTTGGTAGCACTGTTCATTAAATTTACATGCCTGGATAGTGGATAAGTATATTTACATTATAATACTTCATATTAAGAATGTTATCTTATCTATCGACCTCTGGAAAATATACCATTGTATTTTACTAGATGCTATCGCTTCGTAGCAATATAAAATAAGTAACACAACTTGTTCAACAAAACAAGTATATAAATATAATAAAAAATATATAATTTAAAATTTAAAAAACCCCCGGTACAAAAATACGTCTTAAAAGGATAAAAATAATATTATTATGTACTTATTGAGATTGTTGTGTCGGTGGACCGTCGTACATGTACGTTGACAATGTTGTCTATTTTACAAAATTTTCGGAACTAATGCATGAGGACTATACGGTTTCATAATTTATATTTCGTTTTTTGCCTTGGTAGCTTACTTGCATTTTGAATTCCTCCTTAATTTAGCGGTCCCCCGATGCAAAGACTTTAATAAGTCCAAAATAATATTATTTTTATCCTTTTTAGACGTATTTTTTTATTTATTTTTTCTGTTTTTAAGGTTATTTTTTTTTTCTTTGTTATACTAAATGAACTTACGTACATACTAATTCCACTTGCTTAGGTTTTTACTATCAAGGTTGTATAAGAACCTTGCACCAGCAGAGAGAGACGACTACTTCTATTTCGATCAAATATAGCTAAGAAACATCACGACAAACCAAGCTTTCGATTAAAAAACCGCATCCAAATCCCTCTACGCGTCTGTCTACTACATTGCCCCAGACCTAACACACACAGTTGGGAGTTAAACATACATTTATGATAAATAAAGCCGTTGGTCCCATAATTAATTTCAAATTTCAAATTCAAATTCAAAAACTTTATTTATGCCAGACACTGTGATGCTTAGGTACATGTTAAAAAAAAGAAACACAATAAAAAAAAACAAAATAATAATAATAAAACAATATAAAAAAAATACAATACACAATTTATAACAATAACATTTTTCACAGCAGTGTACCGACACAAAAAGGAAGATCACTCAGCCTATGTTGAAACCGAAGGACGCTTAGCGTCCACCGAGATCCAACGCTGATTTTCAGTGACCGCCAAATTTCACAAATATAAATTTGTGAAATTTGGCGGTATTATGCTTTTGCTTGCTTATATTATGCTTTATTTTTCATTTTTTGGTGTGTTCGTCTGTTTTTTTTTATTTTTAGAAGTAAAAGATTTTATAATTAATATATTTACTATTTTAATCAAATTTAATACAACATAAGAAACTAGCTATACAAACCGAATAATATTGCTTTAATTTATCTTTTCAAAAAAACTAATTTTAATGAAAATATTTCTTTTATTATTTTTAGACTGCTTATTAACACGTTTTGTTTTGGTTATAATACTTTAAAAGAAACTATTTAATTGAACGATTAAAAATGTAATTAATGAATGTAAGGGGAATAAAGACTCTTTTAATTACAGGCCAATAAAACGTTAAGGTTCAAGCTGGATAGTGTATGCGATCGTCAAACAGTAGGGCACTTAAGCGCTGAAGAGGACTTAGCAAACATCATATTATACTCACTGGTCTCATTTGCAACTACTTGCGAGATTTTAATTCAAAAAGTTTTAAAGAATCGTTCGACTAAATGGGTTCCTTGCTAGATATTGTTGTATATAAATATTAAATGAAATATAACTTCTGTCTTATATAATTATTTAAAAATCGGGCATTATAGCGTACGAAATAGGTATCACACATTTTCTTTGCTTGACGTTTTGACCAGGTTGCACCGGCCGTGGTAAGAGGCTGATACTCTTAGTGGTGCGAATCTCCGTCGTCGAATTCAAGTCTTTCCGCCATGTACCGTGTACTGTAACACTCACAGTATCCCTATTCTGCAATCTTAACGACACGTCCCTATTCAGGTGCTTAACCGTCTACGCAAAAAAGCGAGATATAATGCTTTTTATTGGCTAGCTTAAATCCATCTTCCCAATTGATTTCTTTTGTTTTTTTTCTCTCAATCTCTTCACGTACAACTCTAGAATAAAAGTGTCGTTCTGTCTTGGACCATAATTATTTGACCCTTTCCGAAATAAAACACTTTGTTTAAACAGTTTATACCCAGGCTATAAAGGTTAACATCGTAGGCATATCTGAGGATGTGTTACCATTACAAAGTTATTTTACAAAACAAATTACAATTTAAAAAAAAACTGAGCTAAATAATATACAATTTAATAAAGGTCCGTTATAATGTAAAAAATAATCTTTAAGCAATGTTGCGCTATCTCATAACTTTTTGCGTAACCCAAGAGCAATTTGCACTGGCTGCCACAGGATATTATGTTGATCTACATAGAAAAAAACTTTGTAACGACATTGTTACACAGTTTTGAACTTTATAATGGTTTCCAATAAAGAAAATATATGATATATCTTTCTATCGTTATAATGTAAATTTTATAGAAAAAACATATAATAATATTATTACTTGAACAAGATTATGTAATTTATATTTAATGTTAATAAAGTTTCTAGCAAATATAGAAATACGCACTTTAAGGTAAAATAAAATTTAGACTTAAATACTAGATTTATATTATATCGTGTATTTGATTTAATACCTATGATAAACAAGTGCTACTGTGGATAAAACTTGCATAATATGAAATAAAATATAAGTATCCTCAAAGTTATTCTGTAAAAGTCGAAGACTTTTAACTCGATATCTTTAAAAATAATAAAAGTTGCTTTTTACTTTTGAGTAAGAGCTGTGTACCGAAACTAAAAGACAGGCTAATATTTGAAATTTGGAAATGTCATAAAGTTATTTTCTAAGTCAGTCAAATTATTTTGTGTATGGCTTACAGCCATATATAAGTTTGTTATTATTTTTTATCATGTTTCATTTTAAATATCAAATGTATAAAATGTAATGTAATTATTTTATCCCTATTTTATGTAATATTTTTTATAATGCATGTTTAATAACCACAAAACCAAATTGTTTTCATACCTGATGAATAAACAATTTTTATAGATAAAACAAAATATTTTGTTGGATACATGTGTACTTACCTTATACTCATAAATATAATTTGCAAGTTCCATGTCTCAATTTATGATGGGCAAACTTGAATCTCCTAATTGCACTGCTTACGGAGTTGACTCCGTACTTGACTCCGACTCGAAAGACTAGACCGACTTGAAAGAAATTATATAAGCAGAATGTTGTTATGTGCAGAAGTAAAGTTAAGTAAATATTTAGGTTTAGGGTTCTATATATATAGCATCTCCTCTTTTAGAATGAGGTTAAAATGCTTTATAAATTAATTATTTTGTGGTTATAGTTACGGATAGATATTAAATAGCTTAAGTTAGTTTAATAATTTATTGTTTAATTTATTTGTAATCAATCACAGGGTTGACATTTTCACTGCGAAAAAAACCCTTTTCTAATTTATAGGAATTAAGTTCAATAATATTTGTCTAGACAATATCAATAACTATTTTTAAAGTTTTAGATATTTTACCATAACATGGGTATAACATTTAGCTGAACGCAATGATATAGTCGATATTTAATTAACAACTGAATCGACATGCATTTCTCACACGTCAGTTGTGGACAGCAGTGCTGCTGACGAGTACTACTCAATTTGTTCTGAAAATTGCATTGTTCCGCATTTGCATTAGCAGTTTGATTAGTATTGATTTTGAAGGGAATTTATGTTTCGTAACGAATAGAAGATAATGTTTGAAAATATCTATAAATATGTATAGCCATGTTAAGCTGAGCGGTAGCTCAGTTGGTAGAGCGACGGGACGGTTTCCCGTTAGTCGCGGATTCCAATCCTTGCCCGTATCGGTTTATTTTCATTTTATATTAATATAAATTTATAAAAATTTGGATAGCAAACATTTTAGATCGTAGAATAATAAAAACATAATTTATAATTATTGTAATGTGCTGTTATTTCCAAATATGTAGTTTTTATTAAAAGCAATGTATTTTATAGTTTTTTTTTCATTAAGTAAAGTTTATAATAAGCTTTATAGCTTCAATAATATTAATAAAATCCTTGGCATAAGACTGCGTAGGAATTTTTAATCTTCTCTAGTTTATAATCGGCTTTAGTTTTTAAATGAAAGTATGTAAAGTACGTTTATGGTGCTTGATAACGGAGTAAGCCGTGTTTTCCTTTTTTAAATAAATATTTATATCGATATATATCTACGGTAAAAGTAGTGAGTTTACCACTTGAAAAAAAATGATATTTTATGTAAAGTTATAATAAAATTATTTATACGTCTTCCCTTTTAGTATTTTTTGTTTAACTAACTGACAGATATCTACATGTATATTTAATTTTACATAATTGTATAAACATTGACCAGTATCACAAGATTCCTGTCTTTTATATGTCTAGTAATCATGTTTTTAACAAGACTTAGGCGGTTTATTTAAAAAAATTGACAATGCATTAATTTTAAATTTTCAACAAACTTGATAATTTTCTATATAAAGATTTAAAATATCGGTTTTAAGATAAACAAAAAAGAATATTTAAAATTTCTTTCTCATATAATATTATTCTTCAATTGTTTTTTTTCGGGCCTCTGTTTAAGTGATTAATATTCTAGGGATTTTACGTAAAATATACGATTTTGTTAACTTTTTTTTTTTAATTCCTAGTATCACCTAATTTTTGTTTACTAAAGAAAAAATTCATAATGGAATACTATTTATTTATTTGTTTGATAGTCTATGAAGAACCCTTTATATGGATTGTTATTTCCTATATCTATTTTCAAACAGCTAACTTAATATAAACTGTCATGTAGTGAATATTATTCATAATTCCTGCATTAAAATAAATAAGTTTGAAATACTTTATTTAATGTTTATATTATATGTTGCAGTACTACTAACTGGGCTGAAACACTGGACTGGAACTGGATTTTTATAAACAACAAACTTTAGGATCCATCAATAACCGTCAATATGGCTTTCACTGTAGTCGATCAGCGGGTGATCTTCTAGGATATCCATCACACCGATTGATAGCCGTTATTAAAAGTAAAAAAAGAAATAGTATAAATGCTTCGATATCCTCCGACCATCATGCACCATGAATTTCTTTTGTCGTCTTTCGAATTTCCTATAGGATGCAAGTGGATTACCAGCTTTGGACTACCTTTTCTACGGTATTTGGTTTCTATATCATCAAGGTCGTGAACGATGTCCCCAAGACTATTCCTACTCATCCAAGATTTATTGTTATGTGGATGACAGTAACGGGAATGCTGTATTGATTGCAAGGTGTTGAAAAATATTGGAAATTTGGAATAATCAATCGAATGAGGCAATGGTCTGGCCACGTATAAATAACTGGTCTCGTCTGTAGTCAAAGTCACACCAATATCAACTTCTACCATTTGACCGTGTACTAAGATAAGCCGTTCGAGTTTTCGGAGAACACTCATTGGAGACATTTTGTGAAATCCTTGCATCTATCTAGATGCCAGGGATGAAGATTGAAGGTATGGTATGGCGTTTCTCAATAATGCGATTCTACCGAGTAACTTTCTACCACAGACCGACAAGATATGAAATGAATTTCCTTAAGCCATCTGTCTAGATCCTGTTGTTGTTTCCAATATTGCAAGAAACCGTGGGCAGCAGTGATAACTAACCATTAAGTGTTAATCAGATTCACTCAGATAAGAGAATGTTAAATATACATAGTAGAGTACATAGATAAAATTGATTATTTTAGAATAGATAGTTTGATTAAAAGTTGATATATCTGACAATTATAACTAAATATGAAATGAGAGAGTCTAATAAGGAGTTAAATCTTAAACCCGTAAAATATATAATAACCCGTTACTATGGAACCAAAGTTCAAATATAGTGTAATAATGTACAAACGTATGTGTTCGCCAAAGCCGAGCCCACGTATAATATGGCTTCGTTTGTAAGCGAATAGTTTGAAATTATTATCTCATCGCTCATCGAACTCTTCATTTCAATACTACAATAGTATACTCTTGCAATATTGATCTTAAACTGTATGATGAAAAGCTGAAACTGTTTTGATTATATGGTCATGTTGTTGAATATTAATTATAATTTATTTTATAATAAATAACAGGGTTTAACCGCGACAAGGAAATAGATAGTAAATAATCTGATTTAAATTTTCCCTAATATTTAAAGCTCAGCATACGCTGACAGATTTTCCTACAGTTTAGCCAGATCCGATCAGAGTTTATATTTCCAAGATATTAAATATTAGTGACGAGTGTTGGCCTGAGGGTGCTGAGGGCGGTAGACGGGATGGAGAGATCCAATTAAGTCTGCACTTACTAGTAAAATGTCTCGCATATTATTTTTATTTCTTTATTCTGTTAATATCGCACTAAATAAATTTCCTTTATTTATTATATGCTATATTAAAATAGAGGGTACTTTCAACTACTAGTAAAGAAGGCTAGGCTATGCTTAAGGAATAGATAAAAGATTAACATAGTCACTACTAATATAAAAATTACTAAGTTTCTACACCGATAATACTTGGGAGTATGATCCTTCAACGAGAAATCTACCTACTAAATTAACTTTTTATAATTCAAATAATTTTAAACCTTGATCAAAGAGTCATATTTTAAAAGTCTGGGTGAAAATACTTAAATAATAATATTCACTTGCAAATAAATATATTACTTTTGCTGTAATACTAAAAGCCATTTGTGATTATTTAATCATCAGTAAGTGTTATAATCTTTCCCATATAACATAAAATAAACAAATAGCTATAAAAACAAATTTAATACAAATTTAATAACAAGAAAATATTGTCTTAGATCTATGGGTATTTAAATATATTTTGTACAGTTTCATTAACATTTTTCGAGGAATACAAATATCAATAAGCACTATATTATATTACATTAAGTTCTGAACGCATTGATATGGTCTGTATTTAATTCACAGCTGAATGGACACGTATTACTCACACGTCAGTTGTACACAGCGAGGCGCAACTGTCCTATTCAATTTGTTCACAAAATTGCATTGTTCTTGCACCTGCACTTGGGATTGGATTAGTATTGTTTTAGGGGAATTCAAATTTTATAATAAGTAAAAATAGTAAAAAGATTATTAATTATATATTTCATTTTGTCAAAATACTCGAGAGTTTTAAAATCATACAAAATAAACTCATTTTCAAATTTTTTCTCAACATTATGTAAGAATCTTATCTTTTGAGCGATTTATTGACAATTGACTCTATAATTACTCAAAAAGCTTAAGATTTCATGTTACCTACATAAACTTAAAAATTGCAAATCGTATTATGTACGGAATACCTTATAAGACCTACAGTATGTTTTATTAGTTGTAGGAACTTCTTTAATTCTGTTCCGTACATTTCTATGTATAGCTATTTAAAGATAACCTATGTAACTGAATAGCCAATGGAAAATTTTAACCCATTATTATAGAGAAGTGAATTTCTATTACTATTAAAGTAACTACCTGTTGATTATTTCGTAAGAGCCGTCTTAATTAAGGTTTTCAACGTTGGAGTGGTCGGATACTGAAAATGATTTTTTCTCAATTTCAAAACACAAAAATTCTGAGATAATTACAATAAAATACAAGGTAATCGAAATATACATGGTATACCTGTAGTCCATCATTACAATGATATAGAAATCTATTGTTATACGACAAAATACACCATCAAGCTTGTTAAAATATTGAGTTGTGAAAAACAGATTTAAATTAAAAAACATTTAATTTATATATTTGTCTTTTTGTAATGAATATTTATACAATCGTTTTTTTATATAAAGATTTACATTAATTTTCACGCATATCTACATTTTATTGAATTGTTTTAAAAACAGTCTAAAGGGCCACCCGAGATTCATGTTATATATTATAACTCGAAATTAATTATTTTGTAATATTAAAATAGGTAGTTCCTAAAACTGCTCTTGATACGGAGAACAGTTTTTCATACGACATATTACTGTGGAAATGTGCAAAATAAACAAGCATTTGTGTGACAATATCATGGAATATTTTGTCATATGCGGCTTATAAAAATATACTAGTTTTTATTAGAACAAACTAATCTCAACTCAGCTGTACATATTAAAAACATTATGTATACTACACACATTGAATAAGTTGAAAATATCAAACCATTATAATTAATCATTATTATATTTATAAAATATATTTTTAAATCATTTTAATAGAGTTCAAAAATGAAATAAGAGTGATCAAAATAGATATTAATTAATTGTAGGTGAACGTTTACTATCAGATTATATTTTAATAAGAAGAAAAAGCATTGTATATTCTATCGCCATACCTGTATTCTGTCTTGGTGTCTTACGTCTTGGTGTTTTATTCTTCTCAGTGATTCGTACATTGTCATTTTTGAAATTCTATTTCTAGCTGTTCGTTAATTGTTCACTAAATGTTGACGCTAATACACATGGCAAAACAACAGTGATCCCATTAAGAAATACCCTGTTCAGTTTTTGTGTTGTTCTCTTCAGAAATTTGAACTCCTCAAAATGTTTATATTAAATTGCAGTCTTTTCAAGGTGGCTAATTTCGATTGCTATGTTATAAAAATAGGTCCGCCTCACATTTCTAGTTAACGTAGATATAAGATACGTGATCGCTGATTGTTTCAAAGTGGAAAAGATATAAATAAATAGTTAGTTTGAATAAACTTACAAAAATTTAAAACATTTTCTAATCTTCTTCTTAAGATTAGCTTCCGTAAGAACATCTTCAGCTGCAGACGATATTTAAGATAGCTTTGAAACTTGAAATTAATAACATATTGGTTTTTAAGCGAGTTTGTGGGCACTCTAAAATATTCAAATAATAAACGAAGGATTAAACCAATATTCTTTAATTTTTCATATTTACCAAAACTGTCCCTGTACCTATTTTCTTTTTATATTTTAACCGAATGGAAAATCCGTCTTGCAGTTTTCCTTCATGCGCAAACAGTCAATCAGACTTTTTAGACCAACTCCTTATTTAAAACAATTCTTTACTAATGAAAGACAGTAGAATATGTTGGAAATCCAATATGAAAATGAATGATTAGAGATGTAAGTATGGTAAATTGTATTTTTTAAATCTAAAAACAATTTGTATATTCATATATAATATAATAGTATAATACTTTATGTAATACTTTACTTTAGTAATACTACGTCTACCCCAGAATAGTATTCCTCGTAATAAATCCAATGTTACCCAAAATATATTTCAATTTTTCAATTTCCTTAACAGAGTCAATAAAATCCATTCAATAGAATTGTAAAGTAGTTGACATATGAAACGTTTCTTAGGATTTATTTTCATAAGCCTTAATATCCTATTTTACCCTCTATTTTTCATAATATGACTTTGCCTTTACCTAAGGTCTTTTTAACGTCTTTTCAATTTGAATTGAAGTTAAATAAATAGGTTTCTTTCATGTAGAGTAAATAAATGTATGTTAAACAAATATCTTTTTTAAATGCAAATTCTTGTTGATTTCACAAAAAAATAATGTATCGTGAAGTGCAAAATATTGTTGTTTATTCGTATGGTGTTTTTAATATACATTACGAATTAGAATTATTATATTTTATAGGCGCCATTTAAATAAATATTGAGCATAAAACGTTCTGAACCGTTTAATGACGCGTAATGTAATTAAGAATTTATTTAATTACTCACGTGAAGATTACAAAATAATCCATCAATCACTCCTATAAGATCCTTAAGATAATTAAATTTATTTTATAGAATTTTTTTTTGTTATTTTATTGTTAAACATACAAATTTTATCGTAACAAATTTTTAATAATGTAGGATTTCTAATGGAGCTGCAACCTCTATTTCAAACTCTCAGGGAGCAGATTTATTAAAAAAATCATAGTGCTTATCTGCATGGCAAAAGGAAACTTTGTATTAAGCCACGTTGTTAGACCCAATTTGCTCTATACTCTAATATGCCAGTCACACAATTAGTTTTCCTTATACTACTACATATAACTTTCTAGCCCTTGATTATTTTTATATATTTTTTTAATAAATAAAATATTAACTTTAAATCGCATTATGTTATTTTTGTTGTCTCCCTTCTAAAACAAAAAAAAACAGTTAAACGATGTTATTGACAAAAGTATAGATTATAGTTACATACTTTAAGTAAAACATATAAAGTAACGATAGCTGTTATATCATAGAATAATAAAATCATAAATGTACATTGCAATTTATAACTATTCTACTTTGATAAACAATCTCCCTGCTCGTTGGATTTTCTAAATATTTATTACGTAATTCCTTTGTATGAAAGTAAATTGTTGCGTCGGAACTCAATCTAACTTTAGAACCCTTCATGTACTAACTTCTTAACCAATTAAACTATTACTTGTATAACAAGACTATCGAATAACATTTCATTTTTGAAACGTCAAAAGATAAAAGCTTTATAAAATAAACAAGTATTAAATGTATATTTCATTGAAGTAGACTAGTAAAAAAATATAATAATAATTGTTATTAGGTATAAGTTTTATATATATTCAATTAAATATAATAAAGGACCTACTCCTTTTTTAAAGGCAAACAACGCTATTGTATATCCTCTAAGATGTGATGCAATACTAATATAATCGCAGGTGCAGAAAGAATGCAATTTTGCCAACAAATTGAGCAGTAGCCGTCACCGGCGCCGCTGAGCACAGCTGAGTGAGTAATGCATGTACATTCAGAAGTATATTAACCATATCGCAGCATCCAGAGCTCAATACAAATATAATGTTAAAATATTAATCCTTTAATATGAGAAGTACAATGCTTATACATTAGTCATTTAATATTTGCTGTTAATTAAATTGAAAAATGGAATGGCTCGAAATTTTCATTAATGGGGAATATACGAAAAGTTTGTTATACATTTAAAATTGAAACATAATGAAGGTCTATCCTTGTAAGGAAATATTATTTACTTGGCGTAATGTATTCAGCCGGATTAAAATGGTTTCATGTTATAATAAATATGTATATTTATTAAAACATTATACTGTTGTATTTTCATCCGGCTGAATGCATTCAGTTCCCAATAATTAATATTTTAATATTATAACAGTATTGTTATTATGAATAAAGTATTATAATATTAAAACATTTTCATCCGTATTTTCCAATTATTAATTGTATGATCTAAGTTTTTATTTATTTATATTTTAAAATTATAAAAAATCTTAATAAATGGAAATGAGGTGAAATAAGTACTGCAGAAAAAAAAAGTTCGTATCCATACTCGTTATATTAAGAACTGCTGTTGGAACTTATATTGTAATAAATAAGTAAATTCAGAATACTTCTTGATGCAATATAAAAGATAAATATTAACGGTGTTTATATCTTTAAAACATTGGTGATTTGATATATCTTTTAAGTCTTCTTTATATTTTCTTCTTAAATTTTGCGATATATTATTAATATGTAAGACTTTTCCATAAAAAGATAAAGCATCTGCCAGGGCTATTTAGTCTAAACGATATTTTTTGTCGACAAAGAGTTATACAAATGTATGTTCCATTTTAAATATAACGGATATGTTATTAAGCAAAATTGCTGCTACTGAGGCGCAAACAATCCAAATCAGATACATCAGAAGCCCTACGTTTTCTCAAAGTGCTTAATTATTTGTCCTTACTTTTTTTAAAAGGGGACGCACAATTACGGTGAATTCAGAGCATTGTGTGAACTACAAAACTTTTCTGGTTTTAACACGTGAACATACGTCCAACAGGTCTCTAAAACGATTTCGTGAAATTTTTCCGGGCGATTTTTAGGAGTGGTGACCAGACTTGGCCTGAATGCAGTACCGATTTAACACTTATAAACTTTTGCTTTGGGGTTATGTCAAAACCAAAGTTTACGCCAAAAAACCGACTTCTCTAGCGCAATTATTATTAAAACGAAATAACCATCACAAAATGCAAGCCGTCACCGAAAATACCTGCCGAGCTGTCATAAACAATTTTAGCACTCGATTAAATAAATGCCGTAAGCGCAACAGTTTACAATTGGATGATTTATTTTTAGAAAATAAAATCCCAAACAGTGTATAGTTAACTCTTTACTTTATACAAAATATTTTTATGAAATTTGAACTTCCTATTGAGATACCTTGTAGATTATTATTCTATTACGAATAATATACACAAAATATCATTAGACCTTAGGCCCAGAGAGTCAATTGCGATGGTACTATTTGTTTAGTAATTGTTCACTAAATATTGACGTTAGTACACATGGTATAATAACAGTGATCACATTAAGGAATACCCTACTGAGTTTTTATGTTGTTCTTTTCAGACGTTTGGAAACCTTACAAATTTAATTGTAAATTTAATTTAAATTAAAAGAAACTAATTTGAAAAGGGATCCACCTGACACTTCCATTTGACGTACACAAGTGATCGTTGGTATTGATTTAAAGTGGAAAAGATATAAATAAATAATTAGTTTGATTAAACTTATAAGTTCTGTTTTAAATGTTAAGTTAAAGTAAGAGTCTGTTTTAAATGTTCTAATCTGCTTCTTAAGATTAGCTTCCATTGCAACTTCCTTAACTGCGGACGACGTTTAAGCTAGCTTTGAAACTAAAAATTAATAATATATTGGTTTCAACAAGAAAACCGGAGTAAAAACTATTTTTAAACGAAGGCTTAAGCCAATATTCTTCATTTTTTAATATTGACCGAAAATATATTTTTTTTCTTTTCTTTTATATTTCTAGCAAAGATAAACTTAATATTTTCAAAACTTTTCAAATTCTTCTTGCTGTTTTCCTTGATGCGTCTACATGTCAGACCAAATTCTTTATTTTAAATAATTCTTTATTAACATGTATAATTGATACAAAATAAAATTAAATGAATAACGTGTTCCAACACATATGAGTAATATTATGTTCTTCATATTATATTCGTCTACTACACATACGTACTATATCTTTTGAAAAGTAATAATACAATGCTTAGTAACAGTTTTTGCGTTAAACAAAAGAAGCGTTACAAAGCTCCAAATAAACTTCTATAGTAAACGAAATCGTGTTTGAATATACTTTCAATGTTACCTAAAAATATTTAATATAACAAATGTAAAAGTATTTACTTAGAAGTTACACATCTTAGATCATTATGTACTAGAACGCTTGCACCGACAATATCCAACAATCGTTCATCAAATCATGAAAATTCTATCATAACTTAAGATTTACATGAGTCCGTAGGTAGATTTTAAGTTTGGTTGAAATTACAGCTTTGGTAATTTTTTTGAAACTTCTTCTGAATGGCGCCAATTTTCAAAGTAAAAAAGAAGGTATATATTTACTTTGTCAATAAACACTTCATGCAATTATAATTTAATTAAAATCTTTTTAGTACATTTCTTAAATGAAACGGAAACTTTTTTTGGAGTTAAAAGTATTCTCTTTTTTGAATGGTGCAATAACCTATAATTATTCTTCATTTCATTAAAAGCAGTCTCGCAGTTTTCCATGATGCGATAACAGTTAAACAGATCTTGGAAACCAAATTCTTTCTTTAAAATGTATAGTTGATCTGTATAGTTTATTAAACACTAAAGAAATTAACAAAACGTTCAGCATCCTTTGTTTTCCAATTCTGTTTTAATACAAATTATATACACAACTTTTAGAGGAAGCACACTATTTAATATTTGGGATTGTTTAAATTATTTTTATCTAAAGGGTCCTTAAGCCGGCTCTGGAAACGAATGCCAGTTAATTGTCATGGTTTCAAGAGGGAATTGTGACCCTGTTCAGATTTCTATTACTAAAGATTTAATTGGCTAGCTAGTCACCGCAACCACCGGACGTTGAAAACGACATACGTAACGTAACGACGATTTGACATAGAAAAGGACGAATCTAATAAATCTTTGATTGAAGTAAGCAAGACATGCAAGAAAGAAACTTGTAAGAAAGTGAACAGAAATATTATATTCCATACTTACTGATATTCATCTTATTTTTTTATTCTTTATTTACGCCGAAACAGAATTGCCCGTTATAAATCCTATGCTACAAAAAACATATCTCAATTCTTCAATTTCCTTAACAGCGGTAATAAAATCCATTCAAATGAAATATAAAGTAGTAGACATATTATAAATGATGTTTTAGGATTTCTTCTCATAAACTTTCCAGTCGCTATAGATAAACATTGAAGAGATGCCGAAACCGAAAATAATGTTTAAAAATATCTTTAAATATGTATGGCCATATTAAGCTTATTTAACAGAGTTAGAAGCATTGGTTAGATTTTCGAAAGAAGCCGAATAGATGTCACCACGTTAATAATATATGAAAGGGTGAATTCACCGAGACGTTTAGTGATACGGCAGCTCAATTGGTGGAGCGACCGGACGGTTTCCCAGACGTCGCGAGTTAGTATTTCTGCGCGTATCGGTTTATAATTTATTTAAAATTTATTCCAAACTTTTATAAGTTTACGTAGTAAAACATGTATATAAATATTATAAAATATGTTGTTTCTAGTTTACACCCAATAAAGCTGGCCAAAAAAATTAATTTACATTTACCTTATTCACAAATATGTTTGTAAATTCCTTGTTTACGAAACTTATTTTGAAATAATTTATTTTTAATAATATTGCAGAAGGAACTGTCATCTTCTACTTCACATTCTAAGGGGTTAAATTAATAAAAAAATCTGTAGTGCTCACTTGCGTTGCAAAAGGAAACTTTTTTTTAAAATTCCACACACCTAGACCCAGTTTCTCTGTGCGCTAATATGTCAGTCACTAACTTCGTTATCGTTTTACTACTACATATATTTTTTTCTTGCAATTCATTGTGTTATATTTTTAATAAATTATATATTGGCTTTATTTGACTGGGTTCCTTAAAATCGTTGTATTTTTATTTTCTCCGTCTTTCCTTTACTCAGAAACGGCTTGTCGGATTTCAATTTAAAATTGAGTCTAGTAAAAAAAAACGTGTTTGACAAAAGGATAAACTGAAACTACATCATTTCGGTAAAACATATAAATCAGTTTTAGCTACTATATTATAGATTAATGAAGTATATTAATTAAGAATGTACGTTTTTAAGCAGATAGTTTGAGGGAAGGGGAGTGATAAAGCTTTGTTTTTAATCTGGGAAGTATTCTTTAGAATCTACTGTAACGAAGCTATGGAAATAAGTTGTTATAATTTAAAACACTATATTTTAATATGTTTTGTATTATCCCGCTCTATTTCTATTTATTAAAAAATAATCGAAGTTTATAAAAAAATGGGACCTCCATATTTTATATGATAAGATACAATAAAACTCCTTTTCTAAAATTAAAGAGCCTTTTGCGGCAAAATAACAAAAAAAAGCAAAAAAAAATATGTGTAAAGAAAATAATACAGCTATATAATTATAGTTCCATCCAAATATTTAAGATTTAATAGTGCTTGTGCTTAAGACATAATAGCGTTTAAACTAGTAAACTCTTCTGTGAACCACTTTACTTCCTTTGGGGTTATGATAAATATACCGAATACCTTTTAGTATTAAGTTTTATAAGAATTTATTGAAATTTATAAAATACTATCTACAAAACTAATTATTTTGAAATTAATGACAATGCATCATAATATTCCTCATTCCGAATTAACTACGTTTATTTTAAAAAAGTACATTTTCTATGAGCTATAAGTAATATAAGCAATACTATTACAATCGCTTGCAGATGCAGGAAGAATGCAATTTAGCAACCTAATTGAGCAGTACTCGTCAGCGACGCCACTGTGCACAGCTGACGAGTGAGTAATGCATATACATTTAGAAGTATAGTTACCATATTACAATGTTCAGAAGTCAATTTAATAGAAATATATTGCTAAAATATCTTATCTTTTTAACCCCCGACCTAAAAAGATGGGTATTATAAGTTTGACCTGTGTATCTGTGTGTCTGTGTGTATATGGCATCGTAGCAGTCCAACACGAGGACGGATTTGATTGCGGTTTTTTTTTATCGAAAGCCTGGTCCGTCGAAATAAAAGCAGTCGTCTCGAAGATATTGATCTTTTATGGTGCTGGTGAAAGGTTTTTATGCAATATTAATCTTAAAAATAAAAAAAAATAAAATTTGTGTGATCATACGTTGGTTCGTTCGTTCATTTAATATAATATAGAAACCAGTAACATAACTTTATGAAGTGGAAAAAAATAATAATAATTTACGTGTTTATTAACTAAGCCTCCCCGGTGACGCTGTAATAGCCAATAGGGCTAACAGTATAGACAAAAAAAAAATACTAACTATATTATACAAGAAAATGTTTAAATAATTAATGATCAATTACTAATAATTAATTATTAGTAGTCTTTCATTAACTGAAATGTAAGAAACTATTTACTATTAAGACCTGCAATTGTAGTGTTAATAGAGTACAAATGCAGGGACAATGCAATTTTATGAATGAATGAATAATACACAGCTGGGTCTCGCTGTGCACAACTGACGTGTGAGTAATACGTGTCCATTCAGCTGTGAATTAAATACAGACCATATCAATGCGTTCAGAGCTTAATGTAAATAAATATAATGCTCTATCATCGTTTATATTGCTTATAAATATTTCTGTTCCTCGAAAATTTTTGATAAAGTTGTAAACAGTATTTTTTTTGTATTAATTTTCACTTTTATCCACGTACACGTCGGACATGCACTTTTCACATTTAGAGTGTATTTGTCAGATTACATATTTTAATAGATAAAATTTACTAACAGACTGAGCTGATTGAGTCTGAACTGAGTTATCTCAAAAGGGAGTCTGCTAGTAAAAGGTATCTTAATAAATGTTAGTGAGTCCTTTTCACAATTATTGTTTTTTTTTATTGTGTTTATATACATATCGATCTATAAATAATTTCTTGTTGTTATAAGTATAAAAACAGTTTGACATCAAAATAATATGGCCTTGTAAAAGAAATAAGAAATGGAAATAATATGCGAGACAGCTTTTGCTAGCAAGTGCAGATTTAATCGAATCTCTCCAGTCCATCTACAGCCTTCAGTGCCCTCAGGCCAACACTCGACACTCATATTTAATATCTTGGAAAAATATATTTTGATCGGATCAGGCTAAACTCGAGGTAAATCTGTTAGCGTACTGTGAGCTTTACAGATTAGGGAAAATTGAATTTAAATATTGAACGGCTTTCGTTGTCGTAGTTGGGCCCTATGTCTTTGTTTATTATAATCTACAAATAATAGAAATATACAATAACATCACCATATTATGAAAACCTTAAAGTTATCGTTTTTAAACTAACAGCTTAAGATCAATAGCTATTGCTATTAACCACTATTGTAGTACGCTAAGGTGTTACTGAAATAAAGAGGCCGATAAGCTGTGCTATTCGCTAACAAAAAAAATCGTATGTGTGCTCGACTTCGGCGAATACATGCATGCTTCACACTGATTCACTGCATTTGAGCTTTAATTCTATGTTTTATATATATACGAGTTTTTATATATATACGACTTTCTCATTTTGTATTTTGATTAGATATTCCGATATCCAAATAAAATAAATTCTAGAAAATCTTCATAGACTATTTTTATGGTACCGAAAAGATAAAAACGGAAACGGAATAAAGTCTTCGCTATCCGTCTGTCTGTCTCCAGCATTTATCTCATGATCCGTGAAATTTATATAAATGCTCAAGTCTACTGTCACTTAAAACTGTGAAAAAATTAAATTTCTAAGCCAACGCAATCAAAAGAAACGTTTTTGAATTAAGTATAAGTCTGGATGATGGTACATCCACAGATTACCCGAAAAGCGACCTAAACGCGGGCGGCGCCGCGGGCGACAGCTAGGTAATAATAAGAACTTACCACATTCTCAAATGTAACGTAATAGGTATGAACTTTATCTCTTTCATTTTCTATTTCTTTTGTTTTTTTGTCAAGTATAGGATATTTTTGTTTTATATAAGTAAGTATAACAATTATTATAGTATAAGATATCAAGATTGTTTTAAGAACAATATAATGTTATATATAATTATTTAGCTACGAAGCGTGTGAACTCTATAAACGCTACCATTTTTTGACAAGATTGTGTTAAGGAGTATGTTATCTTGTAATGTTAGAATGTAATAAATAGAAAGAAATAAAAAAAAAAATTTAAAGTTACTACCCCTTTCCTTATGAACGCGAAGAAGTATTAAATTGAAATTTATATTAATTAGTTTACATTTTATAATATTCAGATAAATTTAATTTTGATTATATAAAAAAAAAACAAATAAGTAAAGTAAATAAAAGTAAAGTCTAGTCTACGAACAGTTTAAAATAACACAGAAAAAACCATACAGTGGTTAGATCAAAGTAGTACTTGCTTTTGCAAACCTGAGCACTCGAACGATTTGTTTCTTTTACCTTGTTTGTTAATGAATCGCACGATTCGTAAACCACTTTATTTTCGCATGTACGCGTTATCCAAAAACCCTTTAAACATTTATTCTACTTCTAACCATATTATATAACACATTTTAACGCGAATGGAGAAAACACAAAAACGGTTACTAGTACAAACTAATATGGTAGATAAGATTCCTATGACATTTCGGAATTTAAAAAGGTTATGAATAAGTCAACATATGCTTGTCTTTTAGATTTAGCCATACAGCTCTCACTGAAAAGAAAACAGCAACATTCTGTTATACTGTCATATCTCGAGTTCATAAGTCTTTGACTATTGCAGAATAGCTTTTGGAGCTTTAGCTCGCCACCCCGTTGGTTTGTTAACATGTAGTGACTCGGGACAATGGAACTTGGGTTCGATCCCCGACAGTGACAGGCATGTATGTGATGAATAGATGTCTGTATTTCTGGGTTTGGTCGCTTATTAAATATTTTCTCAGTATTTATATGTGTATTTCTATGTATTTGTAGCGTTGTCTAACACCCTTAAACAAGCAAATAATTTGTTTACTTAGGGGTTAGATCAATGTGTGTCACTTGTCCTGTATTATTATTATACTTTTTATCCCATTATATACACGTTTTCTCTACAGTAGCACTTGCTTTCATATAATAAGTCTTACATCTTATACACAATACAAATTAACTACTGTTTTAACCGAACTGACCATAAAGTGCGTATTTTTAATTTTGACAGAAACATAATTTACATTAATTTTGAACGTGGAGTACGTTCAGTGTTTGACTTATAATAGTATTCTCCTTTTTTGTATTAAATATAAATAACGATAAAATAAATATTTGCACATATTCTGTTTATTGGAAACCATTATAAAGTTTAAAATGTTGTAACAACGCCGTTACAAAGTTTTTATATCTAGATCAACATAATATCCTATGGCAGCCAGTTGAAATTGCTCTCGATTACTACGCAGGAAAGTTATGTGATAGTTCAACGTAGCCTGAAGTACATCTTAAGCATTAATATAGGATTAAATTGTATATATTTCTTGTGAGCATGTGTTCCATGTTTTTTAATTATAAAAATTGGTTTGTTAAATAGTTAAAAATATATACGTAACTTATGTATTAATAAAAAAATCCTTATAGATATCGAACTCTACATATAATATATATATATATACTATATAAAAGATAAAAAGATAAAAAAGAGTTAAAAGATTTTTATAAACAAATTCGAATGATTCAAATTAAAGTGCAACAATACTGTCTCAACGTTCGTAAACGATTGAATCCATTTTCTTTATTTTTTACAAAATTGCACATCGGCAGCTTTTTAATCGTTCGAGCAGCAAAATAAGTTCCATAATATTTTTATGTTATTTTAATTACATTGAAGAAAATATTATGAAATGCACATTAGATTTTATATAGGTACGAGATTGATAACGTTGATAATAAATTATAAACTGAACATTTTTAGTTTATTACAGAAATCTCTAAAATAATAAAATTGTATATCTATTAATTTTATAATATCAATATACATTTTTATCTTTGATGAACGTTAGAAAGCAAGTACAATGAAATTTTAATCATCGTGTATGTTTTGTCTAAAGATTGCTCTAATCTACTTTATCCATTACGGTTTAGATGTACACAAAATTGGATCATTAAACGAAATTATTAATCTAATTTTGATTACCAAAAAATAGAAAATGCAGTCCGCTATTTTGGGAACATCATTTATTTTAACAGCATTAAAAGACACAGGTTATATTAAATTTAATATTTATATACAACAGTATCTAGAAAAGATCCCATTTAGTCGTAGGATTCTTTAAAGCATTTTAAATTAAAATTTCTCAAGTAGTTGCAAATGAGACCAGTGAGTATAATATGATGTTTGCTAAGTCCTCTTCAGCGCTTAAGTGCCCTACTGTTTGACGATTGCATACACTATCCAGCTTGAACCTTAACGTTTTATTGGCCTGTAATTAAAAGAGTATTTTTTTCTCAAGTTTGTTAAAATATTGAGTTGTGAAAAACAGATTCAAATTTAAAAACACTTAATTTATATATTCGTCTTTTTGTAATGAATAATTATATATTCATTTTTTTTATATATATGTTTGCATTAATTTCCACGCATACCGATATTTTATAGAATCTTTTTAAAAACAGTTTAAAGAGCCAGCCGAGATTCATGTTATACATTATACGAACTGTTTTATTTTGTAATATTAAAATAGTTTCTAAATCTGCTCTTAATACGGAGAACTATTTTCATACGACATATTACTGTGTAAATGTGCAAAATAAACAAGCATTTGTGTGACAATATCATGGAATATTTTGTCATATGCGGCTTATAAAAATATACTAGTTTTTATTAGAACAAACTAATCTCAACTCAGCTGTACATATTAAAAATATTATGTATACTACATACATTGAATAAGTTGAAAATATCAAACCATTATAATGAATCATTGTTATATTTATAAAATATTTTTTTTTATTCATTTTAATAGAGTTCAAAAGTGTAAAAAGATTGGTGAAAAGAGGTATTAATTATGCGTAGCTGAACGAATACTACCAGAATATATTTTAATAAGAAGAAAAAGAATTGTATATTCTATCGCCATACCTGTATTGTCTTGGTGTCTTACGTCTTGGTGTTTTATTCTTCTCAGTGATTCGTACATAGTAATTTTTGAAATTCTATTTCTAGCTGTTCGTTAATAGTTCACTAAATGTTGACGTTAATACACATGGCAAAACAACAGTGTTCACGTTAAGAGATATTCTGTTGAGTTTTTGTGTTGTTCTCTTCAGACGTTTGGACACCACAAAAATTTAATATTAAATTGCAGTCTTTTCAAGGAGGTTAATTTTGATTACTGTGGTATCAAAATAGGTCCGCCCCACATTTCTTGTTAACGTACATAAGTGATCGCTGATTGTTTCAAAGTGGAAAAGATATAAATAAATAGTTAGTTTGAATTAACTTTGAAAATTTAAAACATTTTCTAATCTGCTTCTTAAGATTAACTTCTGTCAGAACATCTTTAGCTGCAGACGACATTTAAGATAGCTTTGAAACTTGAAATTAATAATGTATTGATTTTTAACAAAGAAAGCCGAGTTTAACCTATTTTAAAAGTTTGTAGGCACTCTAAGATATTCAAATAATAAACGAAGGATTAAATCAATATTCTTTAATTTTTCATATTTACCAAAACTGTCCCTGTACCTTTTTTCTTTTTATATTTTAACCGAATGGAAAATCCGTCTTGCAGTTTTCCTTCATGCGCAAACTGTCAATCAGACTATTTAGACCAATTCCTTATTTAAAACTATTCTTTACTTATGAAAGACAGTAGAATATGTTGCAATACAATATAAAATTAATGATTAGCGATGTAAGTATGGTAAATTGTATTTTTTTATTTTAAAAACAATTTGTATATTCATATATTTATTAGTATAAATAAGTCTTCCCCAAAATTGTATTCTTCGTAATAAATCCAATGTTACCCAAAATATATTTCAATTTTTCAATTTCCTTAACAGAGTCAATAAAATCCATTCAATAGAATTGAAAAGTAGTTGACATATGAAACGTTTCTTAGGATTTATTTTCATGAACCTTAATATCCTATTTTACCTCTATTTTTCATAATATGACTTTGCCTTTACCTAAGGTCTTTTTAACGTCTTTTCAATTTGAATTGAAGTTACATAAATAGGTTTCTTTCATGTAGAGTAAATAAATTTATGTTAAACAAATATCTTTTTTAAATGCAAATTCTTGTTGATTTCACAAAATAATTAATGTCAGTATCGTGAAGCGGAAAATATTGTTGTTTATTCGTGTGGGTTTTTAATATACATTACGAGCTAGAATTATTCTATAAACAGAAGCCATTTAAATAAATAGTGAGCATAAAACGTTCTGAACCGTTTAATGACGCGTAATGTAATTAAGAATTTATTTAATTACTCACGTGAAGATTACAAAATAATCCATCAATCACTCCTATAAGATCCTTAAGATAATTAAATCTATTTTATAGTTTTTTTTTTTTGTATTTTATTGTTTACCATACAAATTTTATCGTAACAAATTTTTAATAATGTAGGAATTCTAATAGAGCTGTCAACCTCTATTTCACACTCTCAGGGAGCAGATTTATTAAAAAAATCATAGTGCTTATCTGCATGGCAAAAGGAAACTTTGTATTAAGCCACGTTGTTAGACCCAATTTGCTCTATACTCTAATATGCCAGTCACACAATTAGTTTTCCTTATACTACTACATATAACTTTCTAGCCCTTGATTATTTTTATATATTTTTTTAATAAATAAAATATTAACTTTAAATCGCATTATGTTATTTTTGTTGTCTCCCTTCTAAAACAAAAAAAAACAGTTAAACGATGTTATTGACAAAAGTATAGATTATAGTTACATACTTTAAGTAAAACATATAAAGTAACGATAGCTGTTATATCATAGAATAATAAAATCATAAATGTACATTGCAATTTATAACTATTCTACTTTGATAAACAATCTCCCTGCTCGTTGGATTTTCTAAATATTTATTACGTAATTCCTTTGTATGAAAGTAAATTGTTGCGTCGGAACTCAATCTAACTTTAGAACCCTTCATGTACTAACTTCTTAACCAATTAAACTATTACTTGTATAACAAGACTATCGAATAACATTTCATTTTTGAAACGTCAAAAGATAAAAGCTTTATAAAATAAACAAGTATTAAATGTATATTTCATTGAAGTAGACTAGTAAAAAAATATAATAATAATTGTTATTAGGTATAAGTTTTATATATATTCAATTAAATATAATAAAGGACCTACTCCTTTTTTAAAGGCAAACAACGCTATTGTATATCCTCTAAGATGTGATGCAATACTAATATAATCGCAGGTGCAGAAAGAATGCAATTTTGCCAACAAATTGAGCAGTAGCCGTCACCGGCGCCGCTGAGCACAGCTGAGTGAGTAATGCATGTACATTCAGAAGTATATTAACCATATCGCAGCATCCAGAGCTCAATACAAATATAATGTTAAAATATTAATCCTTTAATATGAGAAGTACAATGCTTATACATTAGTCATTTAATATTTGCTGTTAATTAAATTGAAAAATGGAATGGCTCGAAATTTTCATTAATGGGGAATATACGAAAAGTTTGTTATACATTTAAAATTGAAACATAATGAAGGTCTATCCTTGTAAGGAAATATTATTTACTTGGCGTAATGTATTCAGCCGGATTAAAATGGTTTCATGTTATAATAAATATGTATATTTATTAAAACATTATACTGTTGTATTTTCATCCGGCTGAATGCATTCAGTTCCCAATAATTAATATTTTAATATTATAACAGTATTGTTATTATGAATAAAGTATTATAATATTAAAACATTTTCATCCGTATTTTCCAATTATTAATTGTATGATCTAAGTTTTTATTTATTTATATTTTAAAATTATAAAAAATCTTAATAAATGGAAATGAGGTGAAATAAGTACTGCAGAAAAAAAAAGTTCGTATCCATACTCGTTATATTAAGAACTGCTGTTGGAACTTATATTGTAATAAATAAGTAAATTCAGAATACTTCTTGATGCAATATAAAAGATAAATATTAACGGTGTTTATATCTTTAAAACATTGGTGATTTGATAGATCTTTTAAGTCTCCTTTATATTTTCTTCTTAAATTTAGCGATACATTATTAATTTGTAAGACTTTTCCATAAAAAGATAAAGCATCTGCCGGGGCTATTTAGTCTAAACGATATTTTTTATCGACAAGGAGTTATACAAATGTATGTTCCATTTTAAATATAACAGATATGTTATTAAGCAAAATTGCAGCTACTGAAGTGTAACCAATCCAAATCAAAAACATCAGAAGCCCCTACGTTTTCCTAAAGTGCTTAATTATTTGTCCTTACTTTTTTTAAAAGGGGACGCACAGTTACGGTGAATTCAGAGCATTATGTGACGATGTTATACGCCTTACTCGTTCCTGAACTACAAAACTTTCCTGGTTTTAACACGTGAACATACGTCCAACAGGTCTCAGGTGAATTTTTTCCTGACGAATAGATTTTCAGGAGTGGTGACCAGACTTGGCCTGAATGCAGTACCGATTTAACTCTTATAAACTTTTGCTTTGGGGTTATGTCAAAACCAAAGTTTACGCCAAAAAGCCGACTTCTTTTGCGCAATTATTATTAAAACGAAATAACCATCACAAAATGCAAGCCGTCACCGAAAATACCTGCCGAGCTGTCATAAACAATTTTAGCACTCGATTAAATAAATGCGCGCAACAGTTTACATTTGGATGATTTATTTATAGAAAATAAAATCCCAAACAGTGTATAGTTAACTCTTTACTTTATACAAAATATTTTTATGAAATTTGAACTTCCTATTGAGATACCCTGTAGATTATTATTAATAATATACACAAAATATCATCAGGCCTTAGGCCCAAAGAATCAATTGAGATGGTACTATTTGTTTAATAATTGTTCACTAAATATTGACGTTAGTACACATGGTATAATAACAGTGATCACATTAAGGAAATACCCAGCTGAGTTTTTATGATGTTCTTTTCAGACGTTTGGAAACCTCACAAATTTAATTGTAAATTGCACAATGTCTTTTAAATAAAAAATAAAAAAAATTGAAAAGGGATCCACCTGACACTTCCATTTGACGTACACAAGTGGTCGTTGGTATTGATTTAAAGTGGTAAACATAAAAATAAATAATTAGTTTCAATAAAATTATAAGTTCTGTTTAAAATGTAAAGTTAAAGTAAGAGTCTGTTTTAAATGTTCTAATCTGCTTCTTAAGATTAGCTTCCATCGCAACTTCCTTAACTGCGGACGTTTAAGCTAGCTTTGAAACTAGAAATTAATAATATATTGGGTTCAACAAGAAAACCGGAGTTAAAACTATTTTAAGGCAATTTGTGGGCACTCTAAGATATTCAAATAATAAACGAAGGCTTAAGCCAATATTCATTAATTTTTAATGTTCACCGAAAATGTTCGTTTTTTTCTTTTCTTTTATATTTTTAGCAAAGATAAACTTTATACTTTCAAAACTTTTCAAATCTTTTCAAATATTTATTGCAGTTGTCTCTACAGTTTAGACCTTTTAGACCAAATTCTTTATTTTAAATATTTTGTTAATAACATGTATAATTGATTTTAAATAAAATTAAATGAATGACGTGTTCTAACACATATGAGTACTATTGTGTTCTTCATATTTTATTCGTCTACTACATATACGAACTATATCTTTTGAAAGTATTAATAGAATGCTCAGTAATAGTTTATGTGTTAAACAAAAGAAGCGTTACAAAGCTCCAAATAAATTTCTATAGTAAACGAAATCGTGTTTGAATATACTTTCAATGTTACCTAAATATCTATACTAATATAATAAAGCTGAAGAGTTTGTTTGTTTGAACGCACTAATCTCTGGAACTACTGGCCCGAATTGAAAAATTCTTTTTGTGTTGAATAGTCCGTTTATTGAGGAAGGCTATAGGGTATATATCATCTCGCTGTGACTTATAGAAGTCGAGCAGCAATGAAAAATGCTGCAAAAACGGGTAAATATTTTTTTGAGAGCTTTCCTCGCGTGCGCTGAGGAAACACTAAAAACCGCGCGGACGGAGTCGCGGGCGACCGCTAATATTTAATATAACAAATGTAAAAGTATTTACTTAGAAGTTACACATCTTAGATCATTATGTACTAGAACCCTTGCACCGACAATATCCAACAATCGTTAATCAAATCATGAACATTCTATCATAACTTAAAATTCGCACGAGTCCGTAGGTAGATTTTAAGTTTGATTGAAATTACAGC
Organism: Napeogenes inachia; assembly: GCA_959347355.1. Classification (NCBI taxonomy): domain Eukaryota; kingdom Metazoa; phylum Arthropoda; class Insecta; order Lepidoptera; family Nymphalidae; genus Napeogenes; species Napeogenes inachia. Next base: position 17,518,484 of record OY365797.1, read on the forward strand.
TTTGGTAATTTTTTTGAAACTTCTTCTGAATGGCGACAATTTTCAAAGTAATAAAGAAGGTATATGTTTACTTTGTCAATAAACACTTCATGCAATTATAATTTAATTAAAAACTTTTTAGTACATTTCCTATATGAAACGGAAACTTTTTTTGGAGTTAAAAGTATTCTCTTTTTTGAATGGTGCAATAACCTATAATTATTCTTCATTTCATTAAAAGCAGTCTCGCAGTTTTCCATGATGCGATAACAGTTAAACAGATCTTGGAAACCAAATTCTTTATTTAAAATGTATAGTTGATTTGTATAGTTTATTAAACACTAAATAGATTAACAAAACGTTCAGCATCCTTTGTTTTCCAATTCTGTTTTAATAAAAATTATATACACAACTTTTAGACGAAGCACACTATTTAATATTTGGGATTGTTTAAATTATTTTTATCTAAAGGGTCCTTAAGTCGAATCTGGAAACGAATGCCAGTTAATTGTCATGGGCTCAAGAGGGAATTGTGACCTGGCTCAGATTTCTATTATTAAAGATTTAATTGGCTAGCTAGTCACCGCAACCACTGGACGTTGAAAACGACGATTTGACATAGAAAACGACGAATCTAATAAATCTTTGATTGAAGTAAGCAAGACATGCAAGAAAGAAACTTGTAAGAAAGTAAACAGAAATATTATATTCCATACTTACTGACATTCATCTTATTTTTTATACTGTATTTACAACGAAACAGAATTCCCCGTTATAAATCCTATGGTACAAAAAAAACATATCTCAATTCTTCAATTTCCGTAACAGCGGTAATAAAATCCATTCAAATGAAATATAAAGTAGTAGACATATTATAAATGATTTTTTAGGATTTCTTCTTATAAACCTTTATATAAGATTTTAATTTCTATATTTATCATAATATGACTTTTCTTTAACATTAGACTTTTTCCTAAAAAAAATTGAAGTTAAGTAAACACATTTTCCTAAAGTAGTGTAAATAGTTATATTAACTCTTTTTAACTTCTTATAACTTTGCAGTAGCTATAGATAAACATTGAAGAGATGCCACAACCGAAAATAATGTTTAAAAATATCTTTAAACATGCATGGTCATGTTAAGCTTATTTAACAGAGTTAGAAGCATTGGTTAGATTTTCGAAAGAAGCCGAATAGATATCACCACCGTCCCAGTTAAAACATATGAGGGTTTATTCACCGAGACGTTTAGCGGTACGGCAGCTCAATTGGTGGAGCGACCGGACGGTTTCCCAGACGTCGCGAGTTAGTATTTCTGCTCGTATCGGTTTATAATTTATTTAAAATTTATTCCAAACTTTTATAAGTTTACGTAGTAAAACATGTATATAAATATTATAAAATATGTTGTTACTAGTTTACACCCAATAAAGCTGGTCAAAAAAAATTAATTTACATTTACTTTATTCACAAATATGTTTGTAAATTTGTTGTTTACGAAACTTATTTTGATCTAACTTATTTTTAATAATGTAGTATTGCAGAAGGAACTGTCATCCTCTACTTCACATTCTAAGGGGTAAATTAATAGAAAAAAATCTGTAGTGCTCACTTGCGTTGCAAAAGGAAACTTTGTTTTAAAATTCCACACACCTAGACCCAGTTGGTCTGTGCGCTTATATGTCAGTCACTAACTTCGTTATCGTTTTACTACTACATATATTTTTTTCTTGCAATTTATTATGTTATATTTTTAATAAATTATAGATTTGACTTGGATCCTTAAAATCGTTGTATTTTTATTTTTTCCCTGTCTTTCCTTTAATAAACCGCGTGTCGGATTTAAATTTAAATTTGAATGTAGTTCAAAAAAGTGTTTGGCAAAAGGTTAAACTTAAGGTACCTATATCATTTCGGTAAAACGTATAAATCAGTTTTAGCTACTATATTATACATTAATGAAGTATATTAATTAAGAAAGTACACGTTTTTAAGCAGATCTCCAACTAACTGCCCTCCGGCAGGGGAGTAATAGAGCTTTATTTTTAATCTGGGAAGTAGGTATTCTATAGATCTACTGTAAAGAAGCTATAAAATAATTTGTTATAATTTAAAACACTATATTTTAATATGTTTTGTATTATACCGCTCTATTTCTACCTATTAAAAAATAGTCGGAATTTATAAAAAAATGGGACTCCATATTTGATATGATAAGATACCATAAAACTCCTTTTCTAAAATTAAAGAGCCTTTTGCGGCAAAATAACAAAAAAAAGCAAAAAAATATGGGTAAAGAAAATAATACAGCTATATAATTATGGTTCCATCCAAATATTTAAGATTTAATAGTGCTTGTGCTTAAGACATAATAGCGTTTAAACTAGTAAACTCTTCTGTGAAACCACTTTACTTCCTTTGGGGTTATGATAAATATACCGAATACCTTTTAGTATTAAGTTTTATAAGAATTTATTGAAATACTTATAAAATACTATCTACAAAACTAATTATTTTGAAATTAATGACAATACACCATAATTTTAGTCATTCCGAATTAACTACGTTTATTGTAAAAAAGAACATTTGCTATAAAGTAAAAGTAATATAAGCAATACTATTACAATCGCTTGCAGATGCAGGAAGAATGCAATTTAGCAACCTAATTGAGCAGTACTCGTCAGCGACGCCACTTTGCACAGCTGACGAGTGAGTAATGCATATACATTTAGAAGTATAGTAACTATATTACAACGTTCAGAGGTTAATGTGATAGAAATATATTGCTAAAATATCTTACCTTTTTAACCCCCGACCTAAAAAGAGGGGTATTATAAGTTTGACCTGTGTATATGGCATCGTAGCAGTCCAACACGAGGACGGATTTGATTGTGGTTTTTTTATCAAAAGCCTGGTCCGTCGAAATAAAAGCAGTCGTCTCGAAGATATTGATCTTTTATTGGTGCTGGTAGAAGGTTTTTATGCAATATTAATCTTAAAAATAAAAAATATACAATTATCTTAATTATACATAGTATTTATATTTACACGAATTTCAATGAATTCAAGTTTGAACATTATTTTCATTATTTACATCATTGTCATCGACAATACAATTTTAATAATTTTTAATTTTTAATTAATTAAAAATTTTTTTTTTCCTCCTCTTCTAACGATATTGTTTGATGCTTAGAAATTTTTAAATCAACGTTAAACGTCAAATTAGTGTATACGTGTACACAGGCTACTACGCGTGCGCTAGTCTGGCTCTCCGCGCTATTATCATTAGCATGTCGGTGACGCGAACCGAGGATTTTACCCTCTACCAAAACGCTCAACGCGCCTAAAGAAGTTTTCACTTCAAAAAGTGAAAATTTGTGTGATCATAGGTTCGTTCGTTCATTTAATATAATATAGAAACCAGTAACATAACTTTATGAAGTGGAAAAAAAAAATTACGTGTTTATTAACTAAGCCTGTTAATAAACACGTAACGGTGACGCTGTTTTAGCGAATAGGGCTAACAGTATAGACAAAAAAAAAATACTAACTATATTATAAAAGAAAATGTTTAAATAATTAATGATCAATTAATAATTAATTGTAGTCTTTCATTGACTGAGATGTAAGAAACTATTTACTATTAAGACCTGCAATTGTAATGTTAATAGAGTACAAATGCAGGGACAATGTAATTTTATGAATGAATGAATAGTACACAGTTGGGTCTCGCTCTGCACAACTGACGTGTGAGTAATATGTGTCCATTCAGCTGTGAATTAAATACAGACCATATCGATGAGTTCAGAGCTTAATGTAATAAATATAATACTCTAACATCGTTTATATTGCTTATAGATATTTCTATTCCTCGAAAAATTTTGATAAAGTTGTAAACAGTATTTTTTTTTGTTGTAATTTTCACTTTTATCCACGTACACGTCGGCCATGCACTTTTCACATTTAGAGTGTATTTGTCAGATTACATATTTTAATAGATAAAATTTACTAACAGACTGAGCTGACTGAGTCTGAACTGAGTTATCTCAAAAAGGAGTCTGTTAGTAAAAGGTATTAAATCTTTGCACAGTTATTGTTTTTTTTTTTATTCTGTTTATATACATATCGATCTAAAAATTATTTCATGTTGTTATAGGAATAAAAATAGTTTGACATCAAAATAATATAGCCTTGTAAAAGAAATAAGAACTGGAAATAATATGCGAGACAGCTTTTGCTAGCAAGTGCAGATTTAATCGAATCTCTCCAGTCCATCTACAGCCTTCAGTGCCCTCAGGCCAACACTCGACACTCATATTTAATATCTTGGAAAAATATATTTTGATCGGATCAGGCTAAACTCGAGGTAAATCTGTTAGCGTTCTGTGAGCTTTACAGGTTAGGGAAAATTGAATTTAAATATTGAACGGCTTTCGTTGTCGTAGTTGGGCCCTATGTCTTTGTTTATTATAATCTACAAATAATGGAAATATACAATAACGTCACCATAAAATGAAAACCTTAAAGTTATCGTTTTTAAACTAACAGCTTAAGATCAATAGCTATTGCTATTAACCGCTATTGTAATAGTACGCCAAGGTATTACTGAAATAAGGAGGCCGATAAGCTGTGCTATTCGCTAACAAACAAAGCCAAAGAATCGTATGTGTGCTCGACTTTGCGAATACATGCATACTTCCCACTGATTCACTGCATTTGAGCTTCAATTCTATGGTTTATATATATACGAGTTTTTATATATATACGACTTTCTCATTTCGTATTTTGATTAGATATTCAGACATCCAAATAAAATAAATTCTAGAAAATCTTCATAGAATATTTTTATGGTACGAAAAAGATAAAAACGGGATCGGAACAAAGTCTTCGCTCTATGTCTATCTGACTCCAGGATTTATCTCATGATCCGTGGAATAGTATACTATACAACTAGCTATAAGTCTATTATAGCTCCGGATAATTGTACGTCCTCAGATTACGCGAAAACCGACCTACACGCGGGCGGCGCCGAGGGTGACAACTAGTTAATAATAAGAACTTACCACATTCTCAAATGTAACGTTATAAATATGAACTTTGTCTCTTTTATTTTCTTTTTTCTTTTGTTTTTTGTCAAGTATAAGATTTTTTTTTTTGTTTTATATAGGTAAGTATAACAATTATTATAGTATAAGATATCAAGATTGATTTAAGAACAAGATAATGTTATATATAATTTTTTAGCTACCAAGCGTGTGAACTCCATAAACGCGACCATCTTTTGACAAGATTGTGATTAGGAGTATGTTATATTGTAATGTTACAATGTAATAAATAGAAAGAATTAAAAAATATTTATGTGTGTGTGTATTAGTGTACACATGTAAGAAGTGAAACTTCTTTATGACATAATTTTTTGAAAAATGATTCACTAATAGGGAACATTCATGTATTTTTTTTTTTACGTAAATTAATCATTTACATATATCGTAGAAAAAAATATAAATAGGCTTCAAAAGATTCTAGTTTTTTTCAAAGTGAAAATTAAAACATTGAGTAAATTTGACCCGTTTAAACACCGCCATATTGCGCGCGTTTTGCGTGACGTCAAATGATACGCCCAGTGAATGTTTACTATGAACTTTTTAGTTATTTCATAGATATTTTAAGTTTTAATTGCTTTACAAGTCATGAAAGAAGATAAAAATCATCTTACGAGTATTGTAAAGTACCGGAGTGCAAAAATAGTATTAGAAAAACACCCGACAAAGTGTTTTTTGTATTCCAAGAGATGCGAAAATACAAAAACAATGGTGTATGGTAATTAAAAGGGATAATATATGCCCTAAATCGTGTTTATATGGTTGTGAAGATCAATTTAACGTAAGTATACTTTATTTATAATAAGTTTAATCTATAAGTTTAAATTTATAGTAAGTATTAAACATTAGAAAATTTGAGTTTAAAATTAGCCTAACCTATCTTACAAATTTCAGTATAACTTTCTATAAAAACCGTAATCTTTTTTTTTAGTTTTGCTCAATTTTATGGTCTGTCGATTTATTTCAGGTTAAGGAAGATACAGCAAATTGTATTGAATATAATATGTGTAACGAAACAACAAGGAGAAAGATGTAACCTAAGTTTGAAGAAAGGAGTTGTTCCTTATATATTTTTGTGGCAAAATCACCAGCTGATAGAATGAGAATGTGCATAGTCAAAAAGGCAAAGATTGACATCGGTTAACAAAGCCTTTTCAGAGTTAGCTATCAAAAGTAGTGTTTAAAAAAATTGGTGACCTTTATGAAGAAGTGATATAGGTCCTAGTACTGCCTATACAAATGTCTGTTATATTAATCAGCCAAGACTCAGTACTTCTCCTATTGAATGTGATGATCATAAGGCAGAGCCTTGCTTTTCGCATATTAAAGATAAATTACAAAGTGACTAAGCTGTGCAAGTTAATATTAAACCGAAGTATGGAAGTAAAGGTGTCAATGTAAATATACCTGCTGAAAAACAAAATGTAGCATTGTCACCATTTCCTCATTTAACACAACATTGTTACACAACAGTTTTAAAAGTAAAACTATCTGTTTTAAAAAGAAAATTGTTTACTGAAAACACAGCTGATAATACTTCTATAGCATCTTATATCTTCTATATCTGCTGATTATCAACCAAGTTATTTATCTGAGTCAAGTGAAGTGAAAAATGATTCAGAGGCAGAAACATTTTAAAAATGTATTGTGTAGTAGCATGGTAACTGCTATTCAAAAAGAGTTTGTAGGTATTTGTTTTGTTAGAGTTGTTTCAGTATTTAGAAAATGTTTTTAAGATTACCTAAACAATTGTATCATTTAATAAAACCTTTAAGCACGAAAATATAGGTTTAAATTATTTATTTTTCTCAGTCACACTGATACCACAGTATGAACTTAAACGCCGATATATTGAATGGTGTGTCAAATGACGTCACATTTCCTTTCGACCAATGGTGGCGCGTTTTGGAAATTTGAATTTCGCTCCCTAAATTTACACTTTTCATAAATTATTTTATGGCCTTAAATGATTAGTAAATTTAAAAAAAATGATTTTATTATAATAAGATGATAAAAAGTAATCGAAAAAAAAATATTTGAGACCATTTAAATTTTTTTGCATGTTCCCTATTACAACTTAACAGGAATGGCTAATTAAGCTAAATTAGATAAAGTTTAAGCAAAAAAAAATGGCGCGTAACATTTTCTGTTACAATTTTTTGACATTGCTATAAAATTTCTCCCATCCGTCGATAAAAAAGTTTCACTTCAAATATGGCGCGTAACGGAAAAATGTGACTTAGAAATAAAGATGGCGCATAACAGAAAAACGTCATAATTTTCATTAATATTTAATTAATTAAAACGTAAGAAGTGAATCGACTGTTTTTGACGTATAATATTCTCATAGAAGAAACACATAAGTACCATAAAAACAGACAAATGTACACAATCCACTTTAAAAATAATAACTTTAGGTTTCTTAACATGTTGGATCGTCACTATATAACAAATAAAATTATTCTTCATCATGGTTTCTGCTGTTTCGAGTTGTTGTTCGTTCTAGGTATAGCAAAACAGACCTTGTAAAGATTAGGACCCCAATGCTCCATTTCTCAGCCAAAACTCTTATTTCTTATCATTCTTATTTCTTCTATTTCAGACAATCAATGTTTTTTAAAAATATTATAAATTATATTTCATAATTTCTTCTTCATGTTATAATCTTGAATTTATTTATTAGTTTCAATAGCAAGTTCATAAAATCATATTGTCCAGTATGTAATTACAATTCATTATTTAATTATAAAACTCTAATCCGATAATTTTATTTTTGGTTAATGTAAATTGTGTTTTTTAATCCACATACTTGTCATTTTGATTATTTAGTATTTCCATAGCAACATTGTGTAAAAGAGATGAAGCTATACGAAAAAAGCTGGCGCGTAACGGAAAAATGTGACGCGTAACGAATAAATGTTACACTAATTTTTTTTCCAACCCCGATAAAGAAGTTTCACTTCAATAATAATATAAATATTCAAAACAATTTTAAAGCTACTGCCCCTTACCTTATGAAAGCACAGAAGTATTAATTTGAAAATCATATTAATTAGTTTACATTTTATAATATTCAGATAAATTTAATTTTGATTATATAAAAAAAAATCGATCTCGAAAGATAAAATTTAAAATCTTTTACTCGAAAAAAATGGTTTCGTAGATATAAGTTTAAAATGGTTAAACCAAGCGTCAAGCGTCAAGCACTAAGCACTAAGCACTAAGCACTAAGCACTAAGCACTAAGCACTAAGCACTAAGCACTAAGCACTAAGCACTAAGCACTAAGCACTAAGCACTAAGCACTAAGCACTAAGCACTAAGCACTAAGCACTAAGCACTAAGCACTAAGCACTAATCACTAAGCACTAAGCACTAAGCACTAGTTCCTGCCAGATGTCAAAAACGCGCTGAAAATAATAAAAACAATAGAGATAGATACCCTAACTGCACAAATCCTGACTGGCCACGGTGGCTTCGCGCAGTACCTGCATCGTTTTAAATTAACTGACAGACCGACTTGTAAGTGTGACAATGAGACAGACGAAGACATCATCCACCTGGTGACGGAGTGCCCAAGGTTCCTGGGGAAAAGACACGACACAGAAATGGAGATCGACATGACCATTGACAGTAACAACTTATCGACAATTATGACCAATCAAGACGCAATCCACAAATTTATGGACTTCTGCAGGTACGTGGCAAAAACAATTACTACAGAAAACAAGAGTTGATTGACATGACAGAAAAACGACCTATGACAGGAAATGACGGAAAAATACTGACTATAACTGGACTAGGACTGAAACAACGTGACGAGACAGACCATATACAGATAGGTCAACAGCCATTCTGAAACACCGGGTGGCAGAAAATGGACCTGGAAACATGGAAACAAACACCCCTCACCATAGGAAAAAAGAAAAGGATCTGGCCCCATGCGAACCATCACATGGTGCGTCCAGAACCACACCACAAACATATGATTGTGAAGGGCATCATACTGATACCTAACACAATCACTGCACGAAAACACCAGCGGGATACATCTACAACACCGGAGAAGACACCTGGAGGTAGACCGCAATGTACCATTGCGGTCACAGCATGGCCTCACGGCCGTTATTTGTAACTGAAAATTGTATATATTAAAAAAAAAATAATAAAAAAAAAATAAAAAAAAAATAAAAATTATTACTTACCAGTCCAGTCCAGGACCTATTATATTAAAAATAAGACCTAAAAAGGTCAAATAGATTAAGATTTAGAAATTACTGCAATAAAAATAAACTGTAAAAGCTACTATATATGTCAAAATAAGTATAACCACTTACCTGCACCGACGCAACGATGACGCAGGATGACGAAGACGAAACACGAAGTGAAGACGACCCTGGAAAATAAATATTAAGTATTAAAATATGTAGAAAAATATTATAGCAACAGAACTTTCCTTACCTGTCATCCATGAAAGAATGTAAGCACCAGGTGCCTAAAAAATCTACACCATGTAAATATCAATAACAATTGTAAATAATGTAAATAGTAACCTAAAGCCTAAAGACCTAGACTTACACACGATAGAACACAACATAAAGAATACACTGAACGTACACGTAATAAATTAAACAAACTGAAAAACTCATTTAAACCCAAACATAGACTCCGTCCACCCATGCGGAGGTACACATGAGCGAGCTAGAATAAAAAAAAAAAAAAAAAAAGCACTAAGCACTAAGCACTAAGCACTAAGCACTAAGCATTAAGCATTTGCGCTTGGCGCTTGATTCCTGAAGCTTGACGCTTAAAGCGTGATGCTTAATGCTTAATAATTGATGCTTCACGCTTAATGCTTGACAGTGAATTCTTAATGTTTAAAGCGGTTTAGCAGTTTTTTTGTAATAGGATTCCGTAAGTGATAGGATTCCGTACCCAAAGGGTAAAAACGGAACCCTCATACTGAGGTTTTTGTCGTTCTGTCAGTTTGTTTCATGAACTGTGATAGCTAGACATCTGAAAATTGCACAGATGATTTATTTCTGTTGCTGTTGCAACAGCAAATACTAAAAAACAATTAAAACAAATACTTAAGGAATCAAAAGTTGTTAAAATAATATTTATTGCAAGGGTGCCTTAAGTGTTATGTTCTTAACTAACTCTAGCAATAAAAATTATGTTAACGCTATCAGGTAGATGCTTGAAATATCATCAGAACATTTAGTTACATATCACTTTAAAACAAATGATTCATTCAAAATTAAAAAAGTAAAATTAGGGGGTTTCCAATACAACATGTTTTACATATGATTTTCAATATGTGTAGCTGAGTTGCTAGTAGTTTGTATTTATTAAGTGTAGTTATTTTCCTCGGTTAATTGGAACAAAACTATGTTCAACGTTCGTAACAATTTTAGTTATTTGCTATGTTTGTTAATGAATTTCACAACAGCCGTTTCTTAATTATTTGATCAGTATTTTTATACTTAATGAATGAATAAAAAAATCATTTAAACTTTTTAGTTTAAATGATTGGGAAGCTTCTTAAGAGCTTTGAGGTATTTTTAGAAAAAAAAGGTAGAGTAGAGACACAAGATTAACATAATCACCAATGTTTAAACAATACATCGGTTTGTTACAGTTATATTACAGTGACACGAAATGAACGCAAAATAATATTTTAATTTAAAATGGCAAAGAATCAGTTTGTGACACAAATGTCACATGGTGCTACAGAGGGTTAAGAGTTTCTTAGCCGGTAATAATTAAAGGTTTAATTTTGCATCAATATTCCAAATTTACTTATTGATTAGAATATAACTTCAAATAGGATTAATAGTAACTAGTATGAAAACGAACTTTTTGTGTTTTTACATTAAAAATTTCTTTTTATTTCCATTTATTAAATCAGGATCAGTGATTCTAGTAGGTACATGATGGTACATTAGTTTAAAGATATTTTGGTTAATAAAAACATTTTGAAAATTTAAATATTTTTTTAAATAATTGAAATGTCAAAAGGAATACAACAATATTATTTTTTATCATTAAAATGATTTATTAAAAACCTTAAAGAATTTTTAATCTTCTCCAGATAATCGCCTGTAGGGTTTAAATTAATTATTAAAAAAAAATACATTTAAAATGTTATTTGATAGTCTAGTAATGCAAGCAATAGTTTAATTGTTAAACAATTTAGTACAGAAATAGTGATAAAGTTATATTGAGTTTCGATGCAACTATTTGCCTACCAAGTATTTAAGTTTTATACAAAGGAATTACGTAACAAATATCTAGAAAATCCAAGGAGTAAGTAGATCGTTCATTAAAGCAGAATAGTTATGAACTGCTAGGTTTGTTATTTTGGATTTTACTAATTTATGACATAGCAGCTATAGTTACTTTAAATGTTATATTTAAATTTAGCACCTATAGTCTATCCTTTTGCTAATCACATTTTCTTACTATATTTTATTTTAATTGAGATCTGTAAAGCCTTTTTTTATTTTAAGACAGACATGCAAAAAAATCAAATGGTACGAGTTTAAGCTACCAAATTAAATCTACACTTTATCACAAAATTGAAAAAAATATATATATTTGTCGGAGATAGATGCATATTAGTGACTTGCTCGTTCTTGATGGAATATTCTGGTACAGGATTCGAGGCGTAGATCTCAGGCAATTAAACCACACACACAATATGACAATTCTTGTATTAAATGTAGGTAATCAATTATAACAAATTACTTAGTAGGAATACAATTATCAGAGTTGCGTGAACCACCGATTCGATTAACATTCCACCGGAACACGTGGGTGCGTGCGCGCACACTCGCACTCAACTAGTAATGGCCGCCTCCCCAGCGCTCAGTGTTATGTCTTCCGTCAACTGTCATCTGTCAGTTAAAAATCAACTAAATAGTCTTGTGCGCCGTCATATTAAAGATTAATATACTAATAAAAAGATAACTAATAATTAAGTGTCTGACATATTAACGCACACAGCAAACTGGGTCTAGGAGGGTGAAAGTTTCACAAAAAATTTCCTTTTGCAATGTTACCTATGATTTTTTTTTATATATTTAACTCCTGACAGTGTAAAATAGTAAAAACCCAATATTTTTTGAAATCCTATATTATTAATAGTTATGTACCGGTTTCTAAAACAAATTTTACAAAAATAATATTGTATATAAATTACATAGGTAGATAAATTACAAAATTGTAAATGGTAGCTTAATAGGCTGTAAAGTTAATGAAATTCTTTTAATCATTGAAATAAAACTATTTTTACGGATTTAACTCGCGTATATTGAATTAAATTTAATTAGATTTAAAATGTAAGATCTTAAATATTAAAAACTTTGCTTTGTCTAAAAATGTGTCTAAATATTTTTTTTTTATTTAAAGGTGTTGTAAGCTGTATTAAATCTTTAAGTCTTGAAAAAAAAAGGTTACTGTTTTTATCAACATACAAATTGATTTCGAGATAAAGAAATACAATTTGTCAAACATACTTCACAAATCTTTAATTTTTATTTTAGGTTTAGAACATAGTTTTCATATTGTCCTATATAAAGTACATACTTAATTTAATCGTTTCTACAAATCAGCAAAGTATATATATATATATCTTAATATATATAAATTACGTGTCACGTTGTTTGTCCGCGATGGACTCCTTAACTACTTAACCGATTTTAATCATATTTGCACACTGTGTGCAGTTTCATCCAACTTAAAACATAGGATAGTTTATCTTAATTTATAGTCGCAATATTATTTTATTGCAAAATATTTGTTTATTTAGTCACAATTATTTGTTATTTCTAAACGATTCTAACAGATGACAGCATCTGTTGACTGGATCAACACCAACATCAAAATAAACTACGAAAAGTATTGGAATTGATAGCTGAAAGGTAAACAATAACTATGTAATTTATCTTTTACATTCAATATTTTATTTTAATTTTTATTAGGTAAAGTAAATTTTAATTTTATTTAGCGCGATTTAAGTTAAATTAAAAGCAGGCCGCCATGACAGATCATGACGTGCTATATCATTTGGTAGCTGTAAAGAATGATGTGAGCTATCTTACAATTGAAAATATAAATAAATAGTAATACCAAATGAAATAAACCATTAAAGAGATTTCTCATCGGTTTTAGAAGCGCTGTTTAAGTTTTATTTTTGTTTTCTTTTATTATGTAGAAAGGTCTCATTTTCAACAAGGCTTCATTGGGGCATTTATTATTAAAACATGGTATGGTATATTTATTCTTGCCATTGAAAACAAAGAAAATAAGCTTCATTTATTAGTTCTACGTTAGTTAGGTACTAATTTTTTTCTTATCCCTATAAAGTATTTAGGTAAGTCGTGAGGAAGTTCCTAACGAATTTAAATATTTCAATTACTTATTGGAAACAACAAAAAATAAATTGAAAATTATAGTTGTATTATTTTCATAAATTCGATCATGTCCTAACTGTATTATTTAGTAAACACGTGTTTTAAAAAAAAAATGAAATACATCAACAATAAATTACTTACATCAAAGTTATCCTAACGAAAGTAGGTATATCGTATAGTTATATTATAATTAATAAGGGTTTCGTAGTCCTAACTTAATGCATTGTTTTTAGGAACATGTATAAACAGTGTATCAGGATTTTTAAACTGTCTTATAAGAGCACATTCTTCTCAATTTCCAATGAAAACGTTTCATAAAACGTTCAAGTAGCTAATTCAATGGCATTACCACCACATGTCGCTGAGGCTAAAGTATAACTCAAATCTATTTCGTAGTGAACGCAATCAATGAAATTCCGTTGTTCTTACTTTTTCAATATTTGGTGTTAGCATAGCCGGCCACGTGTTGTTTAGACTGAAGTATAAATTAAATTCATATAATAGTAAAAACAATGCAGTGGAATTATTATTGCTTTTCTATAGTTAGTGGTTCAATGTTCAAAAATCTTTACTTAAATTGTATACATCTAAGTATTATCACATAGTTATATTATTATATTTGCTATGAATAAAATCACACTGTATGTATATCCTGAGGTACTAAGTCTCCAGGATCTCACTGATTCTGGTTATCTATCTATCTATTATCGGCTTGCTTCTCATATTATTGATTTATTATATTGGTTATGGAAAATCGATTGACAAAAATTTATTCACCATTCCGCAGATAATATATCGGAGATGTATAATAACAGTGCCATCTCGAAAAGTTAATTGATATATTATATATATGAAAAATTCGTACAAAGCTCCTCAAATTTTGAAATAATTTATTTTTTTATTATTTTCATTCAACCTCTATTGAAAATTATTTTACAATTCTCATTTTAATGTGCTATAATAGCACGCTTTTTAGTTTGTTCTTTTTGGATATCTGAATATTTTAATTACTTATTATTTGCAGTCTAATGCCACCGAAAAAATCTAACCTCCACAACATGCGAAGCAGAGAAGCACGACGCAAACGTGCTGAAAGAGCTCATCAATCGGCAAATCAAATCGCAACAATAAATGCAGCTCAAAGTATCAGGACAGCAGAGAGTCGTGCATAAGAATCTCGAGAACAGCATGACGAACGTCTGCGACAGACTATTATAAGAACAAGAGCGGCTCGAGAACGAAACATAGCTACAGCACGAGGTCAAGAACGACAGAGACAGCGGACCAGCCGCTCATTAACACGTTCATCGTTTGTTCGTCTTGCTTTCGAATATGCACCAGATATTAACTACTCTGCGCATTCAAAAATTGCTATCGGTGCAATGGATAAAGTATGTCAATATTGTCAGGCAATGAAATTTAAGAATGAAACATGAGACATGTGCTGCGCATCAGGAAAAGTTGTGCTGTCACCTCTACCCACTCCACCGGAACCTTTATTATCCCTTCTTGCTGGCGAATCAGATGATTCAAAATTATTTTTGCGTAAGATACGCAAATTTAATTCTTGCTACCAAATGACGTCATTTGGGGCAACTAAAATTTGAGATCTCGCATCCAATGGACTTAATTTTGAAACGACATTCAAAATACAAGGCCAGGTGTACCATAAAATCGGATCACTGATGCCAATGCCCGATGATAATCCGAAATTTCTTCAAATTTATTTTATGGACAATTGTGAAGAGCGCGTGACGACTCGATGCCAGTATAATTTCATTGAACAAGCAGAGGAAAGAGCAATTGTGATATTGCTGGAACATTTTTTAGAAAATCAGAATCAACTAATTCGATTGATTAAAAGAGTTTCGCCACGATTGCAAAATGACGCCTATCAAATCGTCATAAAACCCGACAAAGTACCATTAGGTGAACATTCTGGCAGATTCAACGCTCCAACTGTTGATGAGGTTGCCGTTATTATAGTTGGTGATCCAGTTGACAAAAGAGCTATAAAAATTACACGGCGAGACAAAACTGTCAGTACGATTTCAGATCTACACCGTTCATATGACGCACTGCAATATCCATTAATATTTTGGCAAGGACAAGATGAATATCATCTTAACATTAAACAATGTGATCCAAATACCGGTAAATTTGACAATTAGCTATATATTTTCTTACTGTATGTACGAATTTTAATTTCTTTCTCCATCTATTTTTCTAATTTTATTAGGTGCTGAAGGAGATAAAAAAGTTAGTTCAATGAACTACTACGCACACCGATTGATGATTAGACTAAATCAGGACAACTATATCCTTCGATATCGTCAGCTATTCCATCAATACATTGTTGATATGTACGCTAAGGTTGAAAGCGAACGCTTGCGATTCATTCGATACAACCAGGCTAAATTACGATCGGAAGAATACATTCACTTACGAGATGCTGTTGTTGGAAATATCGACGGAAATTTAAACCCCAGTGAAATCGGTAATGCTTTAATTTTACCTTCAAGCTACATCGGCAGTCCACGAAACATGCAGGAATACATACAAGATGCGATGAAGTCATCGTACGTACGTCATTACGGCCGGCCGGATTTGTTCATTACATTTACATGTATTCCGAATTGGAAAGAGATACAAATTTTACTATTACCAGGACAACAAGCAATTCATCGTCATGATATAAATGCACGTGTGTTCAAACAAAAATTAAAATCCTTAATTGATTTTATTGTTAAATATTCAGTATTCGGTATCAAACGTTGTTGGCTTTATTCAATTGAGTGGCAAAAGCGAGGTTTGCCTCATGCCCACATTTTAATTTGGCTTCAAGACAAAATCCGTCCAGAAGAAATTGATCAAATAATTTTAGCCGAAATCCAGACCCATCAATTGATCAAGAATTGTTTGATATTGTTACCAAACACATGATCCACGGACCGTGCGGTGCTTTCAACATGACGTCACCATGCATGGAAAATGAGAAATGCAAGAAAAAAATCCCAAAGCCACATACAAATGACACTATCACGGATATTGACGGATATCGAATGTATCGCCGCAGAAATACTGAGAATGGTGGCCACACATTCACAATGCGACTGCCGAATTTTACAAATCAAATAGAATTTGATAATCAGTGGGTGGTACCATATTCACCATTACTTTCAAAAACTTATGAGGCTCATATCAATGTCGAGCTTTGCAGTTCTGTAAAATCAATTAAGTACATTTGTAAATATGTAAATAAAGGCAGTGATTTGGCTATATTTGAAGTACAAAATATAAATAAAAATGACGAAATAAGACGATACCAAATGTGTAGATACATTAGCAGCAACGAAGCTATTTGGCATATTCTAATCTTTCCCATACACGAAAGAGATCCCTCTGTCCAGCATCTAGCAATACATCTTGAAAACGGTCAACGTGTATACTTCACTGAAGAAAATGTTGTCCAAAGAGCGCTTGAGGCTCCAAAAACGACACTAACTGAATTTTTTACATTGTGTCAAAAATCTGATATTTTTGGCAAATTCGCAAGGACATTGATATATAATGATGTTCTGCGTTATTTCACATGGAACAAAACCGGTAAAAAATGGCAGCCACGAAAACAAGGGAAATCACATCCTTCCATTACAGGCATATTCAAAGCTAAGACATTGGGGCGACTTTACACGGTACATCCAAAGCAACGTGAGTGCTTCTATTTACGTTTGTTATTGGTGAATATTCCCGGACCAACGTCTTTTGAATTTCTGCGAACGGTCAATGGCCGAGTATTCAATACATACCAAGATGCATGTCATGAACTGCAACTGTTAGAAGACGATAACCATTGGAACTTAACGCTTGCTGATGCTGCGTTGACATCATCGCCCAATAACATTCGTCAGCTGTTTGCAATTATTTTGACGACATGTTATCCATCGCAAGCACAAACTTTGTGGAAAAAATATAAAAATTGTATGACAGAAGACATATTGCACCGAATTAGACAAACAGATCAATGCCAAAACATAGATTTTACGCCAGAGATGTATAATGAAGCGTTAGTGTTGATTCAGGATTTATGTGTTTTAATTTCAAATTTACCACTTAATCATTATGGTATGCCATCACCTGATCACCCAGCCATCGACTTAGTCAACACCGATTTACAACGAGAAAAACAATATGACCATGGTAATTTAGCAACAATTATCGTAAACAGTGAGCCATTGCTAACAGCAGAACAAAAAAATATTTATGATCGAATTATGCTGACTGTTGGTGCTGGGCAAGGCGGTTTTTTTTTCTTGGACGCACCAGGTGGAACCGGTGACAACACAACAGAAAATCGCATTGGCAGTTGCATCGTCAGGCATTGCGGCTACTTTGCTAGATGGTGGGCGAACGGCACATTCAATATTCAAGTTGCCGTTGGACATTCATAATAAACCAAATGCAATATGTAACTTAAAAAAGAATAGTAGAATAACTGCAGTGTTGCGGAAGAGTTCAATCATATTAGGATTTAGGGAACGGTAAAATAGAACTGCAACCAAATATGCAATACATTAAATTGCCAGACAATTTCTGCTCTGTTCTTCAGGGAAAAAATGAATTGATTCAGAGTATTTTTCCGGATATACAGAATAACTACTTGAATCATAACTGGCTTAGTGAGCGGGCTATTTTGGCAGCCAAAAATGTTGATGTTGATGACATTAACTTCCAGATTCTACAGTTTTTACCAGGCGATCTGATGTCTTTTAAATCAATCGATACTGTTGTCACTGAAAATGATAGTGTAAATTTTCCAATTGAATTTTTAAATTCATTAGATATACCTGGAATGCCCCCACATAATCTTCGGTTAAAGATTGGTTCACCTATTATTCTCTTGCGTAATTTGAATCCACCTCGATTATGCAACGGTACACGTTTGGTCATCAAAAAAATCACCGGAAATATTCTTAAAGCTACTATTTTAACTGGAAAGTTCAAAGGAGAAGTGGTCCTGTTGCCACGTATTCCAATGATACCATCAGAATCTACGATACCCTTCAAAAGGTTACAGTTTCCAATTCGTTTAGCTTTTTCCATATCTATAAATAAGTCCCAAGGCCAAACAATGTCCATTTGTGGTTTAAATTTGGAAAATCCATGTTTTTCTCATGGGCAACTATATGTTGCATGTTTGTTGTGTGTAGGAAAATCGTCGAATCTATTTGTGTTAGCTAAAGACAGGTTAACCAAAAATATTGTACACCGATTAGTTCTAAATTAAATTAAATTCAAAGTATTTATAATTCAAAATAATAAAAATTATTGATAAATATTTAAAACTATATGCCTTACCTACCTCATTTATAAGTTTAAGTATTACGTGCTACTTACTAACAACTTTGTAATATACTTATTTGTTACTAACTTGAATACAAAAAAAAAAAAAATTTACTATATCTTTTGTATTGATTTTTGCTCAATATCAACTGTGGTAGGAAATCAATCATGGGGGTCGACATGTTTTTTTTTTTTTACAAATGGCATCTCCGTAAAAAAGCATGGTGGTCCCCATGACTGGTGTTCTCCTACCGTTTGCCTTGAATAGTTTACTACTATGTAATATAACAAAAAAAATAGCCACAGCAACGCGTGGCCGGGTCTGCTAGTATATATATATATATATATATATATATGAGTTCGATACTTACGCATATGAATTTGTTTTATATTTTTTTCATTTCAACATTATAATAACAAACAAAGAAAACCACCTTTTCCTTTACGTAACGCAAAAACTGAACATTGTATTAATATTTTATAAAGGATATAGTTTCCATTTGTAGTATACGAGTATAATATCAAGTACACAATCTATACATATTATAAAACTTGTCTGTATATTTCTATATCTGTATGTTTGTGCACTCTAATCTCAAAAACGGCTTAACGAATTTTGATGCAGTTTTCAGAACTATGTTGTAATAATCTTCACTTAATATTAGGTGTTTTGTTCATTTAAATCGGTCAAGAAATAAAAAAAAATTATGTCAGTCATGAAAAATAATACCCTTTCCAATAAAAAAATACGAAATCGGGCTACCTACACTGTAAAAAAATGTGATTAAAAATTATAAAAAATAGGAAAATGAAATAGAAATACTACATACAAAATATATTTGACGGAGTTTAATGGAACTTTGACGGGTTATAGTTTATGTACCAAAGGTACGATTTATCGAAATAGATATCCACGCATACGAAGTCGCAGGCATAGTTATTATATTACCTAAATGCATTGGAACAGTTAAAAAATATACAACTCGATAGAGAGATTTTATTTATTTAATTGTATCTAAAATCAATTACACATTTTAAATAAAGTATTGTTTTAAACAAAGAAGCTTGTCTAGAAAATCTTTTCGACTGTTTGCGCACCACGAAAAACTTCACGACGGATTTTTATGAAACGTGGTAGCGTTAAAGGTTATAGCATCGTTCATGTAACGAATTCTTCTACTTTTATGTGGAGCAATGTAACACCTTTAATAGTTTGTGCCACACAAAAAACTATACAACACTACAGTTTTCAATATCGTCCGAGTTATTTATAAGCGGTTATAAGCGGTTGCATTAATATTTTCATTGCATTTTGATTTCAATTTGGCCACAGCTTTGAAAACAGTACGTTAAGTTTAGTTGTAGTTTAGTTAAAATATAAAATAAAGTACAGGCACATTTCAATATGAAAAAATTAAGAGTATTGGTTTAATCCTTATGATTTTAATGTATGAGATTGCAAACGATTTGTCTTAAAATTGGTTTCACTCTACTTTCTTTGTTAAAACCGAATTTATTATTAATTTTAAGTTTATAAAGCTAGCTTAAATTTTGCCCACAGCTAAGGAACTCGTGGTGGAAATTAATCTTAAGAAGCTGATTAGAATATTCAAAACACACTTTATACTTGTAAGTTAACTTAAATTAAATTAAATTAAATTAAATTAAATTAAATTAAATTAAATTAAATTAAATTAAATTAAATTAAATTAAATTAAATTAAATTAAATTAAATTAAATTACATTAAATTAAATTAAATTAAATTAAATTAAATTAAATTAAATTAAATTAAATTAAATTAAATTAAATTAAATTAAATTAAATTAAATTAAATTAAATTAAATTAAATTAAATTAAATTAAATTAAATTAAATTAAATTAAATTAAATTAAATTAAATTAAATTAAATTAAATTAAATTAAATTAAATTAAATTAAATTAAATTAAATTAAATTAAATTAAATTAAATTAAATTAAATTAAATTAAATTAAATTAAATTAAATTAAATTAAATTAAATTAAATTAAATTAAATTAAATTAAATTAAATTAAATTAAATTAAATTAAATTAAATTAAATTAAATTAAATTAAATTAAATTAAATTAAATTAAATTAAATTAAATTAAATTAAATTAAATTAAATTAAATTAAATTAAATTAAATTAAATTAAATTAAATTAAATTAAATTAAATTAAATTAAATTAAATTAAATTAAATTAAATTAAATTAAATTAAATTAAATTAAATTAAATTAAATTAAATTAAATTAAATTAAATTAAATTAAATTAAATTAAATTAAATTAAATTAAATTAAATTAAATTAAATTAAATTAAATTAAATTAAATTAAATTAAATTAAATTAAATTAAATTAAATTAAATTAAATTAAATTAAATTAAATTAAATTAAATTAAATTAAATTAAATTAAATTAAATTAAATTAAATTAAATTAAATTAAATTAAATTAAATTAAATTAAATTAAATTAAATTAAATTAAATTAAATTAAATTAAATTAAATTAATGAGGGTTACCACCGTCTGAGTTCTTAATGTAAACACTTTTTCGCCAATATCTTGACTAACTAAGCCAAAACCGAAGATAGTAAAAGTCAAATCAAATGAATACAAGAGCATCATATTGGTCAGGCACTACATTGGGTTGAATCGGATTTTAGGCGGAAGTTGAAAAATATGTAGTAAGTTTTCATGTTGATGATTTCCAGGCCAAGACTCCAATTTTTTTAGCCCTCAAAGTAGTCCTACAAAGAATAATTTGGTCACCAATATAGTTATAGAATAGACAGTCTCCTCCTCAATGATAAGACATTCATTATCAACAAGAATAGGTAACTTTTAAGTATGCCAACGCATTTACATTTAATTTTGTAAATGTTAATAGGCTGCAGCACAACTAACCACCACATAGACCATCTGCTTGTTTGCTTCCAGTAACATAAAACATAAAAAACCCGATATTATGATATATGCGTTTTCGATGAATCACTTTATTATTCATTTATATTTCTATTTATATTTATGCCCATTATACATTTCTAAAACTATTTCTAATTCTCTATTCGTATTATTATCTTTAACCCTTATATTATTAAGTAACCAAATAGTAAAATAAACATTATAGTAATAGTATAACTGTACACTACATTATTTTCAGATTTTAAACCCACAGTACATTTAACTTTTTATGAGCAATTAAGTACCTGCATTAGTTTTATGTTTTATCATTTTAAAATAAATTTATTCCATCTTAAATTAATAACAAAACTACTTCATTATCAGCAGTCAAATATGATGTAGGTACATCACCCTTTAACTAAACTCTATATTGGCTATTTTATTGTGTATTTGAAGTCTTGCATAGATTAGCTTTTTCAAGCCTGAGAACTCGAACGACTTTATTCTTTTTGTCAGTTTGTTGACAAATCCGGCAACTCATAGATTACTTTATTTTCGTATCTGTAAGTCGCTTAATAACAACATTGGTCCAAAAGGTTTTGTTATTCATCGCATTATATCGTGTCATACACAATAATAAGCACGAAGATAACATAAACAAACCGACTACATTAAGAGGCTACACCGACTACATAAACAAACCGGCTACATTATTATATGTACAAACTAATTTTACTGACTTTATAGGGAATCTTATAACTTCACGAAATTCAAAGATGGACATGTAGGAATCTGAGAAGTAATATGACTGAATGAGAACTGACAAGTAATGACTGTCTTATACTTTTGAAACAGCTCTCACTCAACAGAAACGAGCAAGTGAAATAATCCATTTTCTAAAATATTGTCAGATCTCGAATTCACATGCGATCGTCCGACACAGATAAGCTTTTAGGATATCAATACTTTTCCTACTAATTCAATTTTATTCTGATCGCATTCGTGCACCTTCAAACTATTATTACCTTCGTCTGATATAAAAGTGAAAAAATATATTATTAAAGTATAAAATAAAATATTTATTTTAATATATTAAACTAAAACGAAAACTATTGTAAGGATTATTATTGTAGAATAATATCATTTCGAAACATATTTTTATGTAGAGCAAAATAATATCCTCAGGCAGTGGAAATGGATCTGGAGTATACACAATAACAGTGGAACTTAATCTTAATGATATGTTATGCATAAACTTAATAGAATTTAATATATATTTTATAAACTCGGCGTCACAAAAATCGCACCTCTATGTTTTTTTCAGTAAATTGCTCCTAGAATCTAGCACATAAGTACTACGTATGAAAAAAATATATCATTCTAAAGTGCACTTCAATACCTTTATATTAATTACCTGTATCATTAAAAAACCAATTACCATTTCTAACCAGGGACCAATCAAAAAAATGTTTAAAAAAATGCTCACTTAAGGAGCACTACTTGTGCTACCTTATAAGGGTATAAAAGCTCATGTAAAGGTAAAAAATGGGTCAGTCGCTACTCAGACTTCAGAGTGAACACACCGGAACAACATACGCAAGAGAACAGTACCTGAAGATGGATACAACCCCTGATAAAGCCGCTCAAATCATTGCGCTATTGCAATCAGGACTGCGACAGGTTGACGTTGCTCGACAGTTGAACCTTAGCCGATTCTCAGTTCGACGAATATACCAACGGTTCCTTGAGACTGGTGGCTATACTCGAAGACGTGGATCCGGAAGAAAACGCTGCACGTCAGAAAGAGACGACCGCTTCGTTGTTTCCACATCCTTGCGGCACCGCTTCAGCAATGCTGTTGAGTTGCAACAAGAGCTCCGATCAGCTTGCAGAACGTCTGTGAGTGTTTCTACGATTAGAAAAAGACTGAAAGAAAAGGAATTGAGAGCTCACAGACCTGCTAGGGGCCCAAAATTGACCGTGCAGCATCGAAGAGAGCGGTTACGATTTGCCCAGGAGCATGTCAACTGGACGAGTGAAAAGTGGAAAGCCGTTCTCTTCACCGATGAGACACGAGTATGTCTTTTCTGCAACGACAGACGCAGAAGAGTATACCGAAGACGAGGAGAGCGATTTGCCCAGGCTTGCATAGAGGAATCCGTCGAATACTGAGGTGGTTCCTGTATGTTCTGGGGTGGCATATCCGTCGAAGGGAAAACGGAGCTTGTGTGCGTCTCTCGGACTGGTGGTGGTCGCGGGCAAGGGTCGCTGAATGCTCGGCGTTACATAACGGAGATCTTACAAGACCATGTGGTTCCGTATGCTGGTTTTGTTGGCGATGGGTTCATGTTAATGCATGATAAAGCCCGTTGCCACACTGCGTTTGCTGTGCGGGACTATTTGGATGAGGTTATGCAGTGGCCGGCACGAAGTCCAGACCTGAACCCGATCGAGCATCTCTGGGACGATGTAAAGAGGCACGTACGAGCACGAGATCCTGCTCCCACCACTCTACAAGAGCTCCAGGATGCCGTGAAAGACGAATGGGACAACATACCCCAAGCAAGAGTGGTGACCCTCGTGAGCTCCATGAAGGATCGGCTGGAAGCTATCATCACAGCAAGGGGTGGAAACACTAGATTTTAAGGCCTTATTTGTAATTTTTTATGATGTTATTAATTTTATTTTTTGTCACTTTGTCATGTTTTAAGTTTTTTGTTATTAAAGAATTAAAATGCATACACATGTTTTTTATTTTCTAATAGGCAGTTGATTTACCTTTCCAATGATATCCTACAATCATATCCTTACAATTCACAAAGTTTGAGTAAAATTATTTTGAAGTTGCTTTTTTAAAAGGTGCGATTTTTGTGACGCCGAGTGTACTAAGCTATTAATAACTCTTACTTATGTTTGAAAATATCTATCAACATGTATAGCCAAGATAAGCTTATTTAGATTTGTAATAAATGTGTAAAAATAAACTTATTCAGGAAGGTACCCCCTCTGAGAAACCGTCCCATCGTATTACCCATAGAGCTATCGTATCGCTATCCCTCTGGGTGAGTTAAGTATTCTAAATATTGTTCATCGTTTATCAGGACGGGAGAGACATTTATTAGAAATCATAAGTAATGTTTTTAACTTTGCCGTATAGTTTTCCGAGATGTCGTTGTTCAAATCCTTACCTGTATCGGTTTATTTTTCACTCTTATTAGACTATTAAACGGAATTAAACTGAATTCAAATATACTTATAAATTAAATAATAATGTATTATCGTTTGATATTTTCAACTTAATGTATAAATAATAAATAATTTGAAATGTTCCTTTTCCATAAAATGGAAGATACTTTTTTCTAATAAAATAACATCTGTAACACTAGTTCACAATCCTTAAAGTACTTCTGCTCATTATTTATTAACAACATATTTTAATTATAGCCTTTTGATATTTAAATAATTTATTCATTCATTTATGAAATGTTTGTTTTTAATATATCTTGAAAATTGACCAAACATTTAAATACTATACATATTATTTGATATCGTAATTTATAAATAAATATTTATAACAATGAAAACATTTTTACTTTAATGGATAATCGTCTGTAAATAAATACAAATTAATATAAAGCTTTTCATATATTACGTATTTTCAGATGAGAGGTCATCTCTGTTTCGCTTTTAATAGGTCAATAAAAACCGTTTTGTTTACTAACGAATGCTGCATAATGTAATGCTATTATTAAACAAACTATTTGTAAATTTCTCATTCAAAATATATTTTGTAAACTCTTATATATAACTGATTTCATTTTAATTATAAGCTGATAAATTGTACCAAAATTATTAATCAATCTTCAACCATTTTTTAGTACTAAGAAGGATTACAGTCTGTTTCTTGATTTATCAGTGCCAACCAGTTAATTCAATTTTAGGAAGCCATATAAGGTGAATTTCAATCGTGTAGAAAATTGAGTTTGTTTCAATAATATGATCATAATTGTAGATATTTTATCATTAATAGCCGCGGAAAAACGTTAAAACATTTATTTTAGTTCCAAATACATTATTGATTCTTAGGATTTTTTAAGACTGATTAAATCTAAATGTCGCAAATAGTTGCAAATGAGACAAGCGAGTACAGTATGATGTTTTTAAAGTCCTCTCCAAAGTGATCAAACACCCAACTGTTTGACGATCGCATACACTATCAAGCTGCGACCTTTAACGTTTTATTGACCTGTAAGTAAAAAGACTTTAGAAATTTTACAATTGGATTTTGCAGAATTCAATAAATTGGAATAAAAGGTGAATGATAATTTAATTTAAATTATAATAAATGTATAAATTGGCCTCGGTAAATAAGCACAAGAAATATTTATTATAAAAAAATATATAATATAATCCTTTTTGCAATTACTTAAATTCGTTCCGGAACGGGTTATGTTCAATAGTTATGTTAATTATAACATAAAATGTTTTTGGTTTTAAAGATATATTAAAGATAAAACCAATACTAACAAATAACAATATTTTCCATTTTATGATACCATTTTAATGTTTGTGAAGTCAACTACAATTTACATATGAAAAGAGTTATCTGTTTAACATAAATATACTAACTCTACATAAATAAAAACTGTTTACTGAATTTCAATGCATTTCTGAAAAACTTCAAAATGACCTGCGGTTAAGGCATGTTATGACAAACATAGAAACAAAAATCAAATATAAAGTTTTAACAGAATTCTATTGAGTGGATTTTATTGACAATGTTAAGGAAGTTGAAGGATTGAAATATGTTTTGGGTAACATTAAATTCTTTTTTGGAGTAGATAAGTATAAGAAAACAAGGTGAATGTCAGTAAGTAAAGGGTTTTTTTTTAAACTTTGCTATGCATTGCTAACCTCAATCACGTAATTGGTCAATTTCTACAACAATCTGGCTGCAGTGATTTGCTAGCCAATTATATTTTATAACAGAAATCTGAGCCGGGTCACAGTTCTCTCTTGAGCCACTCACAATTAACTGCCAATTGCTTTCAGCAGAAGCTTAAGAGCCCTTTAGATAATTAGGGATGATTAATACACGGTCTCAGATATTAGAGTTACCTTTGTTTAAAATTGTTATGTAAATGTTTTTCAAATTTAGGTTGTCGTGAACTTTATTATTTTATATTATATTGGAAAACCATACACTTTTATATAATATATCAATATACAAATTGTTTTCGAATTATAGTTATAAAATTTGCCATACATATATCCCAAATCATTATTTTTTTTTATATTTACAATATATATTTTTGACTATCAGTGATAAGTAACTATTTCTCTTATATTAAGTACATACTTAGTTTATTCCTATCAACAAGTCAGAAAAGTATATCCATTTATTTTAACTTATATACTTTTATTTTTCTCCTTTTCAATCGAAAACTATTATATACTAACTAGCTGTTGCCCGCAGCTCCGCCCGCGTGTAGGTCGCTTTTCGCGTAATCTGTGGAAACAATTTCATAGAACATCATTTTTGCGTAACTTTCACCGTTTTCGCAGCGCACGCAGTTTATTGTTTATTTTATTACACCTTGCGTTAGAATATTCAAGTTTTAATAATCATCCCTATTTTTTTGAAAATGAAACATAGCCTATGTCACTCGGGAATAGTGTAGCTTGCCAACGGTGAAAGAATTTTTGAAATCGGTCCAGTAGTTTCGGAGCCTATTCATTTCAAACATACAAAAAAATAATCAAAACTTTCCTCTTTATAATATTAGTATAGACAAACCACAAACCACATTTTCTTTTATGTAACGCAAAAACTGTTATACTTATAAAATGTTATGAAAAATATAATAATAACTTTTGAACTATTGGTATTCTGACTGACCACCTGGCCACCAAGGCATGTGAAACCTGGTCGAAACGCCAGTCAAATAAAAGGTATGTCAAACAATACTTCCTTCGTACGCGTTAATTCCCGTTTATTAAATAGTTATATATTGTTATATTTTTCCACAGATCCATTTTTGATAGGTATATGTAGTTTGTATATTTATTAATATATAGTAGTAAACTACATACATTGTATCTAAAATCCATTACACATTTTAAATAATGAAGTTGGTTTAAAACGGTTGTTGTTTTGGTATTTCGCATTAAAATTCAAAATTCAAAAAGTTTTAAAAACAATATTTATTTTTATTAAAAAAAAAATAGCACAGGAACATTTTCTGTCAAAATAAAAAAAAATAGAATATTAGGTTAAGATTATTAAGGTTTAATCCTTCATTAATTATTTGAATATCTTAGAGTGTCCATAATTTGTGTAAAAATAAGTTTTACTCCGCTTTCTTTGTTAAAAACCTAATATATTATTAATTTCAAGTTTCAAAGCTAGCTTAACTGTCACCCTCGGGTAAGGAAGTCCTGACGGAAGCTAATCTTAAGAAACCGATTCGAACATTTTAAACACACTTTGTACTTGGAAGTTTACTCAAACTAATTATTTATTAATATGTCCCCTTTAAATCAATACCAGCGATCACTTCAATACGGCAAACGGAAGTGTAAGGCAGTACTTAGGTACTACGTATTTCGATTATAAGGGCCACGTCCGATTGGTTTGTTTCACGGATTTCACTATCAACACTCCACTTTTATGTACTTGTATTTAAACTTTCCTCGGTACTATACAGCAGCGTCTGTCCCGAATATCGTCCCAACCGAAGTTTATATCCCTTCTTTATTAACTCCCTCTTTATATAAACAATAATCATAGTAAAATCAGCTACTTTAAACGTACAAAAATAACAACTACTCGTAAATGAACTATTGTAAGTATCGATAAACACAGTATTAAATACTGGTTAAAACCAGTATGAAGTCTTAATGGTTCTCACTTTTCCAAATGTACCTCCTCACATAAATAATAATCTTAGTCAAACTACTTAGAGCATACGAAAATAACAATTACTTAATATAATAATGATTTATTCATTAAACCTTAAATAAGAAGATACTTAATTTAAATTAATAATTTATATGGATCAATATAGTGATCAAAAAAATAATAAAACGAATCAAAACATTACTCATTATTATAAAATAGTCGTTAAGCAATAATGTAACTTAACACGATACCTATACTTATCGAAATTAACCCTTCTGAAAAGACACAGTGCAACTTACCATTAAACTTACGAGGGTTCCAAACGTTTGAGAAGTACGACCCAATAACTCAGCAAGGTATTTCTCGTTGCAAACACGGTTTGACTATTGTCAGTAATTCCGAAAGGTCATAAAAAAAAATAACCATTGTGTTTTATTATGTTATAACATGTCTAATGAGCACTTTTTTTTAAATAAAAGTTTTCAAAATTATTTCATAAAGCAACCTAAGAAAGTAAATGTCCTACATTAAAAAAGAAGTTAAAGTTAGGTAACACTTAACTTAGTGTTTGTCATGATTTCAAGTAGAACTCGAGTTTTGAGGAAGACTTCGCAGGTGTCATTAATATAAATTCTTATTCATCCCCACTTAAGTAGTTATATAAGATTGAAGGACTTCATTGGTGGTAAAGATTTATGTCATTGCAACCATAGGCGTACCGAGGGGTTAGAAAGAGGGGGTTTTAAATCTTTACTATCGTAGAGATGTACAAGGAGGATTAAATTTAAAATAAATTTCTTATTTTACATTACTATTTAAAATCAATTAAGTTTATAAAAAGAAAAGTGGATTCTTAGCTATGATATTACCTCTATGTATTATAGACCAAAAGAATTCTGTAGTAAAACATGTCGCGAACACTACAGTCTAACATCTTCATCAAAAAGTTCGGCAAAGACAAATCACCAGCGTTTGCTCTTACATTGTTAAACCCTGCTCAGATAATTAAAATTACAGCTCTAAAATAACAAAAATATATTAAAGAAATCTGATTTTTGCTACCCCCAAGCACAAAATCTTAGTGTGCCCATGATTGCAATAATACAGAACAAATTGTTGAACTCACGTTTTCATTTAAAGATAAAAAAAATATTGTTTTTTTTTTTGTTTTAATTTAAATTAAATTATCATTCACCTGCTTTTATTCCAATTTATTGGATTCTGCAAAATGTAATTGTAAAAATTCTAGTCTTTTTACTTACAGGGCAATAAAACGTTAAGGGTCGAAGCTTGATAGTGTATGCGATCGTCAAACAGTTGGAGTTGGATCGCTTTGGAGAGAACTTTAAAAACATTATACTGTACTCGCTGGTCTCATTTACAACTACTTGCGACATTTATATTTAATAATTGTTAAAGAATCGTTAAAAGCAAAAAGCAAATTTTTAAATCAAAATTTATGGCAAGCAGAAAATATAAATTTTGTTCACAAAATGATAAGATTCACCAAGCAGCTTATATGAGATAAGGCATTTGAAATTTAAATAAATATGTAAAGGTTTTTATTCCAACTGTTCCAACGGATGATTATAATAATGTAAATAATCAATCTTCTACACGAAATTGACCTTGTATAGCTGCAATTCAATTCAATTAAAGAGTCGCTTTTTGGCACTGATAAATCTAGCTATAGACATCACTGGATTTATAACGTGGATTGTTTTTTGGTAAATAAAATATAAGAGAATAAGGTGGATGTTATTAAGAATAGATTTTATTATTTCTTTTACAATTTTGCCGTGCTCACTACAATCGAAGGTTAACGTAATCCGTCATTTTCCGTCAAATATACCAGTTGCAGCGGCTCGCTTTCGAATCATGTTTTTAATAATAGTAATAACAAAATGCTAAATTATTTTTCTCAGTAAATATGAGCTGGGTCACAGTTTTCTTTTAAGCCAGTCATAATTAACTGCTACTAGCTCCCTCAGTTGGCTTAAGAGCCCTTTAGGTAATGAGGGATGATTTATATATGAACACGGATATTAAATAGTTTGCAATTGTCTGCAATTTTTTTCTAGACTTAACTTAAGTTTTTACTTTTATTAGTTATTTTAATTTTAAGGATGATAACAATAATATTCTTGTTGTACAACCAAATTAACAAAAACAAATTAGTACAAATTTTGGAGGTCTTACCACTAAAGAACAATATCCTCCAAAGAAGAAGGCATATGTAGTGTAGACTGTAGTGTGAGTGTTGTTCACATAATAATAAAAAAAGCTATACATACATCTACTTATATACATATAAATATGCACATAAACAAATATAAAATTCGACAAACAAGCTATAACTTTAAAGAGTAAGTTTTAATGCAGCGAGTTTAAATGACTCGCATGACTGTGTCGCGTTTAATACTAGGAGGGTCATAAATGTTTAAAGCTATTCCATTTTAATATGAAAACATAAATTATTCAGATACTAATTATATTGTATTTTTGGAATTATATAGTATATACTCGTACACACTTAATATTTGAAAGATATCTCTCAAATATTAAGTGTGTACGAGACACAATTAATATTTGAGAGATATCTTTAGTTAAGTAAATTATATCTATATCTATAATAAAATTGTGTGTGATCGATTTTTGTACATGGAAAATATTTGAAAAAAAAACATAATGTGGGGTCTTTATAGAAACAAGAAAACCCAAAACATTGGTTTTATATTTTTGTCTGTTCGTCTGTATGTCTGTGCACACTAATCTTAGAAACGACTTAACCAGTTTTCAGGAAAATATTGTAATTATTTTCACTTAATATTAAGTGTTTGTTTCATCATTTAAGAAATAAAAAAGGTATGCCAATTTATGTCAGACACGTAATAGGTACCATGCGAATCTTCTTCTATACATGTAATAAATCTGTAGAGGAGTAGTCTCTGTACATTGAAAATATTAGAAAATATATAGTCAGGATGTGAACGGATAATTAACAGAGTCCATTTCTCACATTTTTTAAGTTTGTCTGTTGATCTTTTTGTCTTTTACTTGTGAATCTAAATAACTTTTATACATGAAAATGGTGCGTAACTCTGAGTAACATTTAGTTTTTCTCTTTCATTGCTCACTCTTGACTCTATCAAAAAATATAAGTATTTAAAATGTTCAAAAAAGTTAGCTATAGGTATACATATAATAAAACTGTAACTTTCGCTGTATGTACATGGAAAATATTTAAAAAAAACATAATACCTTTATATAACAAGAAAACCTTAAACAATGGTTTTTCATTTAGTCAGTTCGTCTGTATGTTTGTGCACGCTAATCTTAGAAACGTTTTGACGGGTTTGAGTGCAGTTTTCGGGAATATATTGTCATGGGCTTCACTATAAATATTTTTTTTAAATTTAAATCGGTAAACAAATAAAGAAGTTAATAATTTCTTGTTTTATCGAAATCGAAATCTACGCGTACGAAATCGCAGGCACAGCTAGTCTTCAAATATAATATGAATTGCTCACACTCATATACTTACACTTACAGTTATTAATTACAAATATGATTTTGTTTTATTAATTTTGACTCGAACACTATTATATAATTGCAAATAAATAAAACCACCTTTTTATACAACTCAAAAATTGTTACTAAGCATTTTATTAATCTGTTTCAGAAAACATAATTTGTATATGTAGCATGTCAAGTATACGAGCATGTCAAGAACACACTATTACATAAATGTGTGGGAACAGTGTTCAAGCCATATGTCTATATATAGGCATCAACGTCATTATTTTAATTGTTTCTAAATTCAATTATACATGTTAAATAAATACTATTTTTATAACCCTTATTTTCCTGCACTTTAGTCGTTTAAAATGGCGATATTTCATTCTGCTGTCAATAAATACGAATACGTTGATTACATGATGCTTCATAATGCTAATTCAATAAACTCGAAATTACCGAAGAGGGAAATTAAATAGCTGTTGAACTTTGACTGCCGATGATTGCAGTACATTTTAAGTATGTTTTGGTTACATTTTATTTTTATGGCTAACATGCTTAATGTACTTTATATTTTGTAATGTGAGAATTACCAGCCAGTCTTTTTTGCTTCTTTTTTAATCAGCTATGAAAAGACTTATACCAATTTTAATGGAAATAAGGTGATCTAAAAAACCAGATGTCTTATTACCAGGTAGTATTGTCAAGCTGTCATCTACATACCGTTTAAAGATCTTTGGCATAATCGGTGCAAGGGAAAGGGCCCTCGCCTCGAAGTGCTTTTCCTCTTATTGGCAATGAGGATATTGAGGTCTTTATTGCTGCTTAGCTATTTAAAAGCAAGTGACTCATCGAGATAAGAAAAAGAACGAAGAAGAAGAAAAGAAACTGCACCAAACATAAGAGATATCCAGAATCATTCTTTCTCTGTTATTTTATTATTATAAATCTTGCAAATAATATCAACGAACGGACTGGTGTAAAATTTTAAGACTTGTCTAATATCTCAACGGCTGGTTTATAAAACTTTGTTTTGACAGATTGACAACTAGAGGCCGTTAGAGGTACTACTAATTAACTGACTGACTTCAATGTGTTTTTACAAATACTTTCGGGATTAAATCAAAATTTTAATTGCAAATCTAATTATACGAGATTTTAATGCATTAAAATATTTTTATATAATAAAACTTGTGTGGTTTTATGAAACCACCGTAAAAGTGAAACTTTTTTTCACATTATAGACATTTAACTAAAAATTTTCGGAATAATATTCCATTAAGGGTATAAAAATTGCTTCATGAATCTTAATTTTATACTTAGAAAATGGGAATGATAATGGGAAATGATAAAAGTAGACTAGGTCTCCAACTAATATTTTTATTGAACTCTGTGTCTTAGAGTACGACATACATAATACTTAACAATTATTTAGATGATATACACATATTAAAACACTGAAAACAATATTTTATAATCGTTGAGTCATTTTGATCCGTTTTTCAATTATTTTCAATCATTCTATTATCAATTCCATCTTCATCATGAATTTCACAGTTTATAAATGTAACCAACATTTTATGGTAACTAAAATACGTGAACAGTGACTTACATTCTATTTTTTCAATGTATCTAGTAAAAACCGCATCGATACGAGCGCCTTTCACTTTATCCCTACTCCGCGGCCGACCGTCACGCGACATGCAACACACAGACGAAAAAGTTTGAGACGATGTAATAAAAGTTTCACTTTAATAATTTTTTATTAATTATTAATATTAATAATTTTTTATTAATTATTAATATTAAAAAAATTATTAATATTTAGAACTTATGAAAGTTAATATTAAAATAATTAACATAATATTAAAATAATCAAGACACTTAATTTTTTATTAATTATTAATATTAATAATTTTTTATTAATTATTAATATTAAAAAAAATTATTAATATTTAGAACTTATGAAAGTTAATATTAAAATAATTAACATAATGTTAAAATAATCAAGACACTTTTATGAATATTTTTTTATCTATTACCAGCTTTGACAGGAATATTTGATACCGCAAATGAAAAATATGTTAGTGTAGGCAATCACTCATTGTTTAAATTAAATAAACGTTGTATTATAAAGTAAATTTTATTACAATTTTTTATTAAAATATTGCAATAATCATCAGTCTCACAAAATGAGCTTTAGGGAGTAAGTCGTGAAATAATATATTTTTTATCGCACATAATACATAATAATGATTAAATTTTAAATATTAATAAAATAGATGTTGTTAAGTAGAATAAGCTATCAATTTTAATTAAAGCATATGAACTGATTTCGTGACACTTCATTTATTTTTATTACAAATTACAACCTGTATATATTTCAAGTACCTGCTTGATGCGTTAAAGAATGTACAAGAAGATATTTGGATTATTTTTACTTCTATATGAAAGTAATTTTACAAAATCTACATTTATTCATACTTTATAAAAAAGTTCAGAACGCTTTATGCTCAATGACATATGAAACAGGAAATGTATTTGTTACACAAATTATATGAAATATTATACGTAGGTATAATATAATACATATAATATAATACACATACGACTAAACAATAATATAGAACATTAAATATCACGATACTCTCATTTCAACCTTTGTGAAAATCAACCAGAATTTGCATATAAAAAGAGCTATCTATTTTACATAAATCCATTAACATGATTTCAAAGAAGAATGTTTTATATTTAACTTTAATTATATTCGGATAAACGTGAAGCTTGCTTAGGAGTATTAAAACTAAGTTAATATAATATATGAACATTATTCAAACATGGATTGGTTTACCAAAATAGATTCTAAAAACCATTTCATATATCTTATAACGGAGACTTACGAAAATATTGTGTAGATACTGTTAAGGAAATTGAAGAATTGAGATAGGTTTTGGATTCCATTGAATTGATAACGTTGAATTCTTTCTTTGGTAACTGAAGTATAACAAAATGCGGAGTGCTTTACTAAGAATGAAATGTACAATTTATTTTACAAGTTTACGCCTTACTCACCCCTTTCAAAGATTTACGTAACAATCTTAGTTTTTACTATAAAACTGGCTACTTGCGGCACTTTAGCGAATTTTATTTTGAATAATAGTCTTCACAACAAAAGTTTTTTATTCATCTCACTTTTATTGAGGCGGTAACATTGTTCTCCTGTGTTGTCACCTGTGTCCAGATTATGCTTGAGAGCCTTCTACATAATGAAGGCTGATAAGGATATCTAATGGTATAGTTAGAATATAAAAACCTAAGATTTTTTTTTATTCATAATATAATTTAATAAAGTATTCATTTGAAACAATTTCAAAATAAAGATCTGTTTGTATATTACATTTTCAAGTTTATACATATGAAATAAAACTATTTTTACGGATTTAACTCTCGTATAATGAAGTAAATTTTAAATTTACGTTTTAAATCTAAGTTAGATTTAAATAGAAATTCGATACAATAAAAAAAATAGTTTTATTTCAATGTGTAGTACTAATGAAAACCTTAGAAAACACTTTATATATATGTTTTATTTACGTTCTATAGGAATCTCATTTGACAGAATCACTTTCGTAATTATGTATCTTTTAATTTTTTTATAAATTTTTAATAATAAAATCATTTAGAAGCTTAAATATAAGGAACGAAAGAAAGGTCGACAACTGCTGCAAGTATTAAACTAATTCTTTGAATATTTCCAAAAAAAAAAAAGTTAAAAAGTAAAGAAAATATAATTTGACTACTTATCCTAAACTTTAACTAGATCTCATTTCTTATAATATATGGCTTTATTATATTATCTTTATTCTTTTTCATTATTTTTTTTTGTATATTTTTTTTTATTTATAGTTTTGGACGTACTTCGTTAAGCTTTTTGCACTATGCAATATATTTATTAATTATGTTTATTATTATATTAGTATTTAATTTAACTAGAAAAATACAATTCGTTACAACTTTGTTGTTTTAGATTCTCAAATGTCGAATGCCTGCAGCTCCAGTCATATATTTCTTTGATCTGTTTTTTTATCAAAACTTAAATGTAGGTCATTAAAAAAGTAAACACATTTTGCGAAATAGTTTCCGCAACATTTTTTTTTCTAAATATATATTTATAGAACTCTGCTTTTTTCCCAGATGTATCTTTTATTTGTTACTTGTTCGTTTACAGGTTTTTGTCATTTATATTATTATTGCGATAAAATTTCAATATTCTATGATAGTTTTAATGAATTAACGTCAAAAAACAATCCTTAACATGTTAAAACTTTCTTATCTTATTCTTATTCTTAAAGGTAATTTTGTTACTTGGAATAAAATTCTATTGCGTTTTATCAATGAAAGTAGCAGAATGGAAGCAATTTTAACACATACAATTTGCTTTAGGAAACTCAAACACTTTCTAATAATAAAATGGATGGATGGAAATGCTTAAAATCACTAGATTGTAACCAAAAATACTTAAAATGCAGACCGAACATAGGCCGTCAAAGTTCAACAGCTATTTGATTTCCCAGTTCGGGAATTTCGAATTTATTGAATTGCCCTTATGAAGCATCATGTAATCAATATATTGGTATATATTATTGTCAGCCTTACAGAATAAAAAATCGGCATATATACATAAATTGCGGGGCAAGGCAACGTTAAAAAAAAAATAAAGAATTTATTTAAAACATATAATAGATAATATTAACTTATCTTCTTTAAAAAAATACGAAATTCGCGAAACTTTTTGAACAGACATTGTATTTTATTTAATGATGATTGAAATTTATAAAATAGAGTCAATAGATTTATGTTAAACAGGTTGTTCTTTTTATTTGCAAAACTTATTGATTATCAAAGATTGAAATCACAGTATCGTGAGTATAGTGTATCTGTGTTTCTGTCTGTGGTCTTCTAGGAGCCAAACGAGTTAACGGATTTGCACGAGTGAACAGAACGTGTGGTTCGTTAAAATAGTTTCTATCTATATTTGGCCGAGAAAAAAGCAATCGTCTCCAAGATATTGAGGTTTATATGCAATATTGATAGTAAATACTTAAACAAGTTGTTTTGTTCGTAGATTCATTTAGTAAAATAAATAAACCGGTAACATAAATTTAAAAACCCGGAAAAAAAAAACTTTAAAATTTTCTGAGATTGATTGGCTGCGATATTGTTTGACAGAAGATTGTTAAAGTAACTTGTGTAGGCAGATGACATCGACCCCAATTAATTTTAAATAGGCTGGCGGATGACGTCATAAATTATTAAAGGGTTGATTCCGGTTCTAAGTAAAATATATAAAATAGTACTCCATTTTAAACAGATATCTCACTCTTATTTCTTTGAAAACTTTTTTTAACTCAAAATGTATGTGGGGCCAATCTGAAAGTAATTACATATTTCGAAAACTAATAATATTAATAATAATAATAATAATAATAAATGATTTGGTCTCGTGGTACTAAGGAACTCCTCCTTATTGACATGGCCATTAATGAAAAGGTTCGCCGAGGTAAGAAGGGTCTCTCCGCCGCCTGGATTGATTATAAAAAGGCCTATGATTCGGTGCCTCATACATGGTTAAGACGAGTACTAGAAGTGTATAAGATTGACACAGATCTATGCGCTTTTCTTAATTCATGTATGAGGCAATGGACAACGGTCCTTTGTCTTCCAGGGGGCGGAGGAAGTCTTCTTACTTCCGAACCTGTAAGGATTGAGCGAGGTATTTTCCAGGGTGATAGCTTGAGTCCTTTGTGGTTTTGCCTGGCTTTGAACCCCTTAAGCACGTTGCTTAGGGATTCAAAACTGGGATTTCGCTTTCGCAGAGGGGGTGAGATCATTTCACATCTTTTGTACATGGACGATCTCAAATTATTTGCACCAAATAAAGCAGATCTGGTATCATTACTAAGCGTTACGCAAACGTTTAGTAATGACATTAAGATGGAGTTTGGTGTAGATAAATGTGCGGTTGCACATGTGCAGAATGGCCGAGTTGTAAATAGCGAATATTTACAACTCTCGGAGACAATGTCCCTCAGATCTCTCTCTGAAACCGAATCCTACAAATACCTTGGTATGTCGGAATGCTTAGGCATACTAAGTGGGGACATTAAACAGCTAGTGAAGGAACGCTTCTTTAACCGCTTGACAAAAGTCCTAAAAAGTCTTTTGTCAGGAGGTAACAAAGTGCGTGCATTCAACAGTTGGGTAATGCCCTTGCTGATGTATACTTTCGGCATATTAAGGTGGACTCAGACTGAATTAGATGCCCTGGACCGAAAGGCCCGAAAACTATTGACAATGTATCGCATGCATCATCCGCGCTCATCAGTGATGAGATTGTATATTCCACGGAAGTGTGGGGGTCGCGGCTTCCTTAATGCCAAAAACTTACACAACCGTGAGGTATGCAATCTTAGAGAATATTTCCTTCATGCTAAGTGTGGAATGCATCGGGACATTGTTGCAGTAGATAAAGGCCTCACACCGCTCTCCTTAGCCAAAGATAACTGGCGTAAACCGGTAGTACTTAGCACTGACGACCGTATAAATATATGGAAGAGTAAGGAGCTTCATGGACGGTTCCACCAGGCACTCTATGGGCCTGATGTAGACCTTCTGGCGTCCGTGGCTTGGCTACAATTTGGTGATCTCTTTGGAGAAACCGAAGGTTTTGCTTGTGCAATTGCTGACGAAGTTGTCAAGACGAACAACTATCGGAAATACATAATAAAGGATGGCACTGTTGACATATGTCGTGCGTGCCACCAACCAGGAGAATCCATCAGACATGTTATTTCCGATTGTTGTCATCTTGCCAATTGAGAGTATTTGCACAGGCACAACCAAGTAGCCAAGATTATCCACCAAGAACTTGCTCTTCGATACGGTCTTGTACCTTTTGAAGTGCCATTTTATAAGTACTCACCGGAGCCAGTTTTGGAAAATGGTCATGCTAAGCTCTATTGGGACCGATCTATCATAACGGACAGGACTATTGTAGCCAATAAGCCTGATATCGTGCTGGTAGATCGGTTAGAGCGCCGGGCATTTCTTGTTGATATCAGTGTCCCGTGTGACGCTAATCTTGTGAAAGCTGAGAAGGACAAACTGTCAAAATACTTGGACTTAGCTCACGAGATTACCGACATGTGGGATGTTGACTCAACAATAATTGTCCCGATGGTAGTTTCCGTCAATGGTCTTATAGAGAAGAGTCTCGATCATCATCTCAAGAGGCTCTCACTAAAAAACTGGATCAAGGGTCGGATGCAAAGAGCAGCAGTTTTGGGTACGGCACGCATTGTGAGGAAGTTTCTTTCGCTGTCGCCTTAACCACCGACGGACTGGTCGTAAGGCCCACGTCGGCGGGATACTGTTTTTTATATTTATATTTATAATGTTGTTTTTTTTAATGTTATATGTATAAATGTAAATAATAAGATTAATATGAAATAAATGATAATAATAATAATAATTCTTTATTTTGAGCAACACAGGCACAATTTGTTTACAGTTATATCAAATTACAAACAAAAATTAGAATATACTTTTTTATTTTTGTTTTCTCGAACGTGCTTTTTAACTAACTTGTTCGTATTCAAGCCTTTCTCATTTATATTATTGCAATAAATTTTTAAAATACGATGATAAGTTTTTGTGAATTTACAACCAAAACAATTCTTGAAATGTTGAAGCCCGCTTCTTAATATTAAAAAAGCGTCAAAACTTTCTTAGCTGTAGGCGACATTTATGCTAGCTTTGAAACTTGAAATTAACACTTTATTGCTAATAACAAAAACGCATAGTGAAACTTATTTATTATAAAAGAAATAATTTACTTGTGGAAAATCTTTTATTTTATTGGTGGAAATTTGAACCATCAAATAATAAACCATTGTCCAATCCAATGTAAGCGAAAAACTTAGCATTCTTTTATCATATGTTATTTACTATAGTTTCTCCTATTAAATCCTTTTTTCTTTAAAGTTTAACAATAAATAAACTTTCTTTTTTCGACGCAACAAACTGCAATCAAAACCCAATTCGAATATTTATGCCTGCGCTGCAGAGCTATGTTCGTATTTAAAATTGTATTGTGTATTTTTGGTGTGGTATAAATAATCAAAGGTTTTACAGTGTTTCATATAAACTTTAGAAAAGATTCCGGGTTAAGATTTTATATCAAATACAAATATAAGCTTACAATGTAACGCAAAAAAAGTAGATAAAAATTTTGGATTTGTATCAAATGCATAACATATCTTGAACCTTGAAACTGACTCCGACAGCCCTCTCCTCAGACTGAAACAATGTGGAGTATACAAATTCTTGCTGATTTTACAAAGATTGATAAAAGAGTACCATTAAGCAGAAAATATTGTTTATTATCTTTTAATTAACTTATGGACTAAAATTATTTCATGTTATAAATATCCTTTAGGTAAACATTGAGTAAGAAATGTCAGTACTAAATCAAGATCAATTAGAAGTGATGAATAACTTTTATTATGATAACTAAATATGTTTAAAACAGATACACA
Organism: Napeogenes inachia; assembly: GCA_959347355.1. Taxonomy (NCBI): domain Eukaryota; kingdom Metazoa; phylum Arthropoda; class Insecta; order Lepidoptera; family Nymphalidae; genus Napeogenes; species Napeogenes inachia. Next base: position 17,559,257 of record OY365797.1, read on the forward strand.
AGACTTATTCTCTTATGTTAAATAGTTTACTTTAAGAAAATAAAAATACTTTGTAACGTTAACATATTTTTGTTCGGTGGAACAATATTAGTGGTGTCTTTATTGTATGCATTCATCCAGTGAAAATATCAACTATACAAAGTAATCTCAGTGAAAATAGCAACTATATGTGTTACAACTGTTCTGGTTTATCATATAGCTTGATGATGGATATATCTAAGGAAAAAAAATGAATAAGTAGGTACTCAAACATACAGGTTGTTACATAGAAATTTCATTTCTGTAGATAATTAAATATTTATAATTTTAATATTATCGATTTCTTATTATCTGTCAAATTCGTAGACAAGGTAAATTATTTATCTGTTGACAGCTAATTACAATTTCTTAATTAGTCTGTGACATTTCTTTTTGTTTAAGATATTGAATGTTGCCAGCTAAAGCTAACTTTATAGTCCCCGAAATGTTATTGAAAATATAAACATTTTATTAATAATAACTATTCTAAATTTCATTTATTAATCATGATTAAAGTTAGCACATCGCTAAATATTATTTGAAAGTAGTTGTCATATTGTTTCAGAAGTTTAATAGCAGCCAACGTTGTTTTATTGTTATATTTATTAGTATAACAATTTGTTATAAATTTATTAAACTCGTTTCTTTCTTGAGATAAGTAGTGCATTGTTCTTAAATTATTTAAATATTGGTCTTCTTCCGATTAACATCAATTTTACCCACATTTCGTGTAGCGCGGCGTGCGCATAGCCACATTGTTTGCTTATTATGCATATTTTGACTATAAAATTCAATGTCGTGACCTTTAGAGTCTTTTCTTTCGGAAGCACTTCCGAATTGAATATCTTATTAGCCTTCGGTGAGTGTTTTAGTTATTTGTGATCTGATTAACGCATTTGAAGCGTTGTTTCATAAATTCATTAGCGTGTTTAATTGCAGGGCTAATAATTTAATATGGAATAATTATAATTCCTATTGCCGGCACTTCCCGGGCAGTTTCAAAGTTTGTTGGAACAATATTTCGTAAGTACTTTGAATCTTTACTCTGAATTAGGCGATGTTTCATAGGTTTTGAGACTTTATTTAATCTTATTACGTGGTAATATTCCAGTATTTGTCCTGATTCGACCCTGTGAGTCGACATAGGCTAATTAGTGCTTGCGAGGCCTTTTTCCTCCATAAGGTATTATAAATTATTAATATTTAAATAGATCAATGTGAGATTAGTGTTATTATGTAGTTTTAACCTGTAATTTAATCATTACAGGAGGTTTTTTGTTGGTACCCTAGAAGATACGGGTAAATTTATAATTGGTTCGCGGGGGTAGACGTGAATCTTCGGAGCGTCGTCCTGTTGGTCCTGTATCCTGCTTCCTGACTACCTGAGTTTAAGAAGCTCGTCTTTATTGTAATCCCGATATTATGGTGATGTACAAAATTTATTTATATCAACAATCAACACTTCCATTTTTGAAAGTTTTATAAAGAACAAGTGTTTGACTGTGGTTCTCCAGTACTGACAAGCAGGAGGATCATATATATGTCTTCGCTTGTTATTTGTCAGTGGCGCCTAGGATATTACTATTTTAGTAATGAATATATATATATAATTAAAAATAAAGTATTATCTCAAGTAACCCACCGCTGAGTCTAGCTGGCATTTTTTGTAGCTGGCACATTTTTCTCCTATTTGTTGTTTAACATTAAATTATAAGGTTTAATGTGTGGTTGTATTATTTTTGATTATATTAATAAAATAATTTAAACCTAAACCCACTATTATTTTTTTGTAACAAGGTACATTATATATATATATATATATTGATGATTGTAACAATAGACATAAAACTCATTATAACTTTAATTCTTTAATTTAATTTAATTTTCATAAAGACTTGGCTGTAAGGCAATCTGAATGTAAAGACGTATATTTTAGTAAAAACAAAATAAATGTCTTTTTCTTCTCCACACACTTCATTAATTTGTAAGTTAATTGCATTCTAAATTTTCTGTGTTTCGTATGGCAATAATATTTCTATATTAGATCATAGTGATTAAAACTTACCCGATATGATTAAAAATACATCTAAAAAAAAATTGTAGAGGTAGAACTAGCTTTTAAAGATTAGCAAAGCGTCAAAGTGCCTGCGGGAAACATTGAAGTTAGTTTTTAAATTTAATAATCAATTACGTTTTACTAAAGGAAACATTATAAGTTTTACTTTTTTTTTCATTACTAAGGCATAATTGATTATTGTTTTAAGATACAACATTTACTTGTGAAAACTTAAAAACTTAAATAATAAACGAGGAACTAAATCAAATTAATGGTATTTCGCATTAATTCCTTACTTTTTCATGTTGACACTAGATCTTTTATATTTATTTTATATTTGAACGAAAACGATACACATTATGTTTTCAAACATTGTAACAACAAAACGAAATTCATTTTGAATATTTGGGCTTGGCCGCTAACATTGAAAATTGTAGTGCATGCTGTATTTTTTGTGTGGTAAAAACAATCAAAGGTCTTACAGTTAATCTTTATATTAAATGATTTTAATACTAAATAATAACAGGTAGATTTATTACATTATGTATGTGTTTAGTAGGCACTGTTGTTTATTAAATAGTACGTATTCTATAAGTAACACTTAGTAAGTTTTAAATACACTACGAACATTAGCAGTCAATTTTCAACACCTAATTGATTTCCCTTTTCGGGCATTTTTAGTTTATTGGATTTGCATTATGAAGGATAATGAATTTAAAATATTCGTATTTGTTATTGGCCTTGATTCTGTAACGTCGGTAGTTATAAGGTTAAGATGCCAGCATTTAATATGTAGTGGGTAATCTAAATGTAATAAATCAGTCTGTCGCTAGCCTCTGCTTTTCATTGACGTCCCATTGGCGACAGGGTTTCGCGAACTTAATCGATAATCTGATCTAACTATTACGCGTGAGTGCAGTGATACACAAAATGCCGATCGGTAAACTAGATTCGTTTAATTTGAGTTCGAAACAGTGGCCGGCGTATATTCGCCGCATTAACCAGTACATTGTGCTAAATAAAATCGAAGAGGACTGCAAGGTAGCTTTGTTAATCACGGTAGTGGGGGAGGCCACGTATTCATTAATGTGTGATTTGTGTTCACCGGCTTTTCCGGAACAAAAAACCTACGACGAGTTAGTGAGACTGATGACGGATCACTTGGAGCCGCAACGATCCGAGATCGCGGAACGCCACATGTTCCGCTTACGTCGGCAACGCTCGGGCGATACATTGACCGAGTACCTACAAGCATTGAAACATTTAGCGGCCACGTGCAATTTTGGGAAATGCGGTACTTGTTCGACCCTCGAGGAAAACTTGAGAGACCAATTTGTGTCCGGACTGAATAATAATTTGTTGCGATCGCGGATATTTGCCGAGAAAACAATAAAGTATAAAGAGGCAGTCGAATTGGCTTTAGCTTTGGAGGCGGCAGAGAAGCATGCAGAAGTCAGCGGTACAACTACGGCTTCTGCAGCGGAGACAGACTCAACGACGGCGGGAGGCGAGAGCCTTCACTACGGCCGTACGACGGCTCACGGGCACGAGGGCGCCGGCGGCGGCAGCGAGGACGCGCGCGGCGCTGGCCGCGCGTCGCCGGCCGCCCAGCGCAGCTGCTGGCGTTGCGGGAAGGCGCATACGCCGAATGTGTGTCGGTATAAAAACTATTCTTGCGATGAGTGCGGGGTCAAAGGGCATTTAAAAGTGATGTGAAAAGGAGTGCGGGGTAACGGCGGGGGTCGGCAAAATTACGTAAGTGAGGAATCCGAGGAGGACATGTTCAACATCAAAGTGGCCGCTCGAGGTAACAAACCATATTTTATTAAATTACGGGTGGATGGATTCACAATGGAGTGCGAATTGGACACCGGGAGCCGCATCTCCGCTATCAGTGAACAAATGTATAATGAGGTGTTCGCTTACAAAAATATAAAGACTGGTAATTTAGTTTTTCACGGGTATTCGGGTTCACCCATTCGATCACGGGGCTATATTGAGGTAGATGTTGAGTTAAAGGAAGTGTTTGCTAAGTCATTACGATTGTATTTAATCAGGGGAGGGGCGCGCCCATTATTAGGAAGAGAGTGGATGCGCGCATTAAAAATTACTCAAATCAACCTCAATGAAATTAATGACGACAACTTTGTTAATAAATTATGTAGCGAATATCCCGAGGTATTTAGTGATAAGCTAGGAACTTGTAAGCGGCCGATTCGATTACAGCTGACAGATAACGAACCGGTTTACGTCCGCGCCCGACCGATGCCATTGTCTCTGCGCTCGCGCGTCGAACGCGAATTAGAGCGGCTTGAAAACGACGGAACCATTTACCGGGTTGAATATTCAGACTAAGGGACCCCTATAGTGCCTGTAGTCAAACAAAACGGTGAAATTCGTATATGTGGTGACTATAAGGTCACAATTAATTCTAAACTTAAGCGAGACTATTACCCGTTACCGCGAATAGACGAATTGTTTGCTAATTTAAGCGGAGGTGAGAAATTCACAAAAATTGATTTGAGACATGCCTATGAACAGTGCCTATTGACGGTTGACTCACAACACTTTACGGCTATCACGACCCACATGGGAACATATTCATATCGCCGAACCCCCTACGGGTTATCGTGCATACCCGAAAAATTCCAAAAAATAATGAAGGAAACTCTGCGCGGGGAGCCGGGTTGTGTAGTGTTCCTTGATGATATTTGTGTCACGGGCGCGAATAATAGCGAACATATTAAGAATGTGAGAGCTGTACTCGAAAGGTTGCGGGATATGGGTCTGACGGTTAAATTAAGCAAGTGTAGTTTCTTACAGGACTCTGTTAAGTATCTGGGATTTATTATTAATAAGTATGGCTTGCAGCCGGACCCCAGTAAGCTGGACGCCATTTCCAATGCACCTATTCCGGAGAATGTGTCTCAATTAAAAAGTTTTTTAGGCATGCTTAATTATTATGGCCGGTTCATACCGAATTTGAGCACGATGTTGCACCCGCTTCACGCCCTTTTAAAAAAAGAGGTCGATTGGAAATGGGACAGCGAATGTGACAGGTCTTTTGCTGAAGCGAAGCGGTGCCTCCTAAGCGATCGGGTGTTGGCGCACTATGAGGAGGGACGCGAATTGGTGCTGTCAGTCGACAGCAGCGCATACGGACTAGGAGCTGTGCTGGCGCACCGCGGCGCCGGCGGCGAGCGCCCGGTCAGCTGTGTGTCGCGCACGCTCAACGCTGCCGAGCGCGGCTATAGCCAACTCGATAAAGAGGCCCTCGCTATCATGTTTGGGGTGACTAAACATCATCAGTACTTATTCGGGAGAAGATTTACGCTGCGCACGGATCACCAGCCCCTGGTGCACATTTTTGGTGAGAAAGGTGGGATCCCACAGACGGCGGCCAGTCGACTGCAGCGTTGGGCGGCGCGCCTCGCTGCGTACGATTTTAAAAATGAATTCGTGCGATCGGTGGATAACGGTCCGGCCGATGCTCTGTCACGCTTGCCCCTGGCTAGGGAGGGCCGCTACGCGGAAGCTTTAGATTACTTAAATTTAGTGGAGGACACTTTGCCAATCTCATGTAAAGAGATCGCTAAGACTACAGAAGGAGACCCAATGTTGTGTAAAATTAAAGGTTATGTCATGTTCGGGTGGCCATCGTCGGGACCGAGTTGCGACGCGGAAAAACCGTATTTTTGTAGAATGCGCGACCTGACCGTAGATCAAGGGTGTTTGATTTATAAATATAGGATTGTGATCCCGGATAAGATCCGTAAACACATATTGAATGAAATTCACGACGGGCATTTAGGGACGAACAAAATGAAAAAATTATCGCGCAGCTACGTATATTGGCCGAGCCTCGACGGCGACATCGAATCGGTGTGTCGCGCTTGTTAGCCGTGCTGCGCCGTGCGTGACGCGCCGCCGCGCGCGCCGCTGCACGCCTGGGAGTACCCGCTGCACCCGTGGCAGCGCGTTCACGCCGACTTTGCTGACTGTGCGGGCATTCGCTACCTCGTGATGGTGGACGCTCACTCTAAGTGGATAGAGGTGGTGCCAATGCGAACCACTGACGCGGCGGTTACTACCGGTGTTTTGAGAAATATTTTCGCACGTTTCGGGTTACCCTCGCAACTCGTGACGGATAATGGCCCCCCGTTCACATCTCACGAATTCGAGGCGTTCTGTCAAAACAATTGTATTAAACACGTGACGTCGGCTCCCTATAGACCTCAGGGTAACGGTGCGGCGGAAAACGCGGTAAAAACAATTAAAAAGGCAATTAAAAGGGCATTGCACGAGGGACGGGACGTAAATACGGCGCTTAGCAAATTTCTATTGCAATATCGTAATTGTGAGCACGCCACTACCGGGGTGTCACCGGCGGTGGCGCTACAGGGCCGGCGCCTGCGCAGCCGGCTGGACGCACTGCGCCCAGACCGGGCCGAATACGTACGCACGCGCCAGGAGCGGTAGGTGGCGCGCGCTGGGGGCCTTCAACGTAGTTTTACAGTAGGAGACGCGGTCCTAGCCCGCGATTATACCGCAAAGGGAGATAAGTGGGCTGAGGGCAAAGTAATTAAAGTGACCGGACCAGTCTCGTATAGAGTAAGCTTGGTGGGGAAGGACGTCGAGTGGCGCAGGCACGCCGATCAATTAATACCAATAAAAAATAAATTTTCACTATCGCGAGTGGATGGCGAGCCGAGGATACCGGTCGAGAGCCCAGAGGTCGATGGGGAAGCCGACGAGGGGTCTTTTGAGGATGCTACCGGGGGTGAAAGCGATGGGGCCTCCCCCGTGCAGCAACCACAGGAGCCGGCGACGTCGACTCCGCCCCCGGGGGCATCTACTCGAGCGCTCCGAGCGTACGAGCGAGCAAAACGTACCTTGTTGAATTTGTTAGAGTATTATAATTAATTTAAGTACTAAACTGTTATTCATATTTTGTTAACTTGCGAAACATCTTAGATACTTATTAGTAATCTTGATGAGGAGAAGATGTAACGTCGGTAGTTATAAGGTTAAGATGCCAGCATGTAATAGGTAGTGGGTAATCTAAATGTAATAAATCAGTCTGTCGCTAGCCTCTGCTTTTCATTGACGTCCCAGATTCAAATATCGGTATTTTAAGTCACCACACAAAAAAAGGGTTATTATAAACGAATCGTAAAAATATATCACTGTATAGTTGTTCTTTTAGTAAATAAATTAAAATAAATACTGATATAAGTATCATGATGAAATTGAAATAATAAATAATAATTTAAGATAAAGCAAAGTATTTAAAGTGCCTCTTCGGATAGGTACTGCCAAAAATGTTTAAAGACCTTAAGTATCTTGTATTTACGTCATTTCGGTGTTGGGGTACTTGAAAACCAGAATGAAGAACCAGAAACCATAACATTCAAATGTTTTATTTATAATTATCCCCCACATATAACCTTTTATCATTAATAAAAACCTTTTTAATTCGACAAAACGTTTTATGTCCAACCTTCTTTGTTAAATAGCTTTTTTTTTTTAAATATAATCGTTTCAAAGCGTAGAGAAATCTATATAAGTTATTAAAGTTTGGTTTTGATAAAATTGTGTATAATTTTCGTATTTTCCTGGAAAACTAATACGTTTCTCAATTAGAAGTTGAAATTGTAAATGTGTTGCATAAAGCTAAAACATATATTTTACAAAAACTAATATTATAACGCTTATAAAGAATTTGTTTATTTTAAGTGTGACGTCATGCAGACTCAACGGATACTTAAAAAAATAAGTTTAGCTTAATTAAGCTTGATTTTATAAGTAGCAATACTTATTAGTAATAATATTATTATCGTTGGGTCATGTAAAAGTATAACACATACGAATAAACAATAATGATATCTTCTTTACGATACTGTCATTCAAATTATTGTAAAATTATCATCAATTTACACATAAAAAGAAAGTAAATTTACTTTCTACGTCAAATCTACTGGCTGGAGTGGCTTGCCAATAATATTTTAAATAATTGTTATATCAAGTATACCATTGATCATCTCACTGAACATGATCCAGATCACAATGTTTTCTAGAGACATTCACAAATAACTCATCTTTCACCATAGTATGCTCAAGGGCCCTTTAGATAATGAAGGATTACTTATATACGATCTCAGGTAGAAAAGAAATAGTTTGCATGGCCTGCAGTTGTTGTCTGTTTTCAATTTCAGTATGATACTCTTATATATATATTTTGATTTAAAGGTGAAAATTTTATTAGTTCATTTAACATAAGACCAACTAAATATACAACAAACTGTATACAACTGCTTTTTGATATATAAAAATACCATTTAACAGAGTTTAATGTTGTTGTCCTCCGCTACAGTCACTAAAAATGCGATAATCAATAAATCTTTTCCAATAATAATAACGAATATGTTGATTAAATGATCATAGCATTTAATTCGATTTGGTTTAACAGTCAGAATCACTAACTACTTCACCAATATTAAAATTAAAAATGTAATAATAAATAAATATTAATTCACGAATATAAATTGATACAATTTAGATCATAAATATTAAAATTTATGACCTAAATTGTATCAATTTATATTCGGTAACTTTTGTAGCGAATCACAAATATTACTATATTTTATTCTTAAAGAACGTAAGTACCACAATAGCTGTAGGAATACCATAAATACTTGACTGTAAATAATTATATAAAATCTGAATTTAAGATATATTTTTAAAAAGACAAGAAGTTTTTTGCTCAATATTTTTCTTAATGGCTCTTGTACCATAAAATATTTTTGGTTTTTAAAGTACATAAAAAAAACCTCAACGAATATATGACAATACTTCACGATACTGTCATTTTAATCTTTATAAGATCAACCAGTATTTATAAGTAAAACAAACTACCTGCTTATATATTTACTCTTTTTTCTAAATTTCAATAATCATTAAGTAAGATAATATAACAGTCAATTGTATGTTTTAAATATAGAATGACATTTATTATATCAACCCTTCTTTTGCTCCATTATAGTCATTTAAAACGTCGGTTTATTGCAATTTCACTGCAATGCTGACAATAAATACAAATATATTGATTACATGATGCTTTATAATGCTTCACAAATAAACTCGAAATTTCCGAACAGGGAAATCAAATAGCTGTTGAATTTTGACTACCGACATTCGCTGTACATTTAAGTATTTTCGATTATATTCTGGTGGTAATACATATTTTGCTTATTTTTATATTTTATATATTTTTCATATAATTAGAAAGTCTTTGAGTTCCCAATAGTAAATTGTATGTCTTAAAATAGGTTAAATTCTAGTTTTTATGATAAAACGCGATATAATAATTGAGCTGAGCGTAAGCGAAACTGTTAACCGTTTGGGAATCAATTTTTTGAGGCAACATCACAGGAAAACCACTTGACCAACTTTAACCAAAATTGGCACGCATGTCAAGGACGTGACTGGGCTTCTACTCCAAAATAGACAAACAGAATAAAAAAATATTGTTTCGTTTTAAAGATATGGTCAAAAAACTGAATCTCCCATTGACTTAAGCTAACAGCTTCTAGATCGCAACAGAGGTCGCTGTGCGTGTCCATCGTATTTCTAAATCGCGGTGTCACATACAAAAATGTTGTTATCATAGAAAATTGGCTTGTTATATAAATATTTTTTAGGTATTTAGCACAGTTCTGCCCTGAAATCGATATAAAAGCATCTGACGCCATTTTGTTTATGTTCATTTGGTCGTTTTAGTATCGATATTTACAGTTTTTAATACATAACTGTTTCGAATTAATTGAGCTGAGCTGGGGAATAAATTTTTTGATGCAATATCACAGGAAAACCACTTGACCAATTTTAACCAAAATTGGCACGCATGTCAAGGACTTGACTGGTCTTCTACTCCAAAAAACGGAATAAAAAAATATTATTTCGTTTTAAAGATGTGGTCAAAAAACTGAATCTCCCATAGACTTAAGCTTAACTTAACCTGCACGCGCTCGCACCTCGTTGCTCTTTCCGGTGCCAGCAACTTCATTGAAAGTCCTTGGGCGCGGTATGGACCGACTGTAGTAGCATAAAAAAGGGTTAGGGCGCTCAGTTCAACTCCCGCAGCGCATTGTGGCGGATCCTAATTATTTATTGTTATTCTCAAGTTTAAACAATAGCTTAAATGTATTACGCAGCTAAGAAAGCTTTAAAACGACTAAAATTTACTTTTAGTTGTGAATTTATTGGATATATATTTTTATTGCAATGAAACAAATGACGAAACTAGAAAACGAACAAGTAACAAATTTAAGAGACGTCTTGAAAAAAAATCATGTCTTCATAAATAAATGTTGCGAAAAATACGTTTTGCGAAAACTATTTCGCTAAATGCGTTTACTTCTTAATGACCTACATTCAAGTTTTGATCAAAAAAGATTTCAAAGAAATATACATGGAGCTGTATGAATTGCGATGCGGTCTTGAATACAGCTGTACCCCGTCGTAAATACAGCTGTAGTTAAACGGTATTTGTGAAGATTTGGCATATCTTTTCAACATAAAAATTTAAACCTTCGACAATCTTTTGGAGTACTATTTTATTTATTTTACTTAGAACTGGAATCTACCTATTTCATAATTTAAGATATTATCCACTGGCCTATTTTTCAATTATTTGGATTCGATGTAAAAGTCAATTTCTAGAACAGTCTTCTGTCAATAATTATCCCAGTCAATTACCAGAATTGCTTTTTTGCTACATACTTTTAAACAAACACCACCCATATTTACACACACACATGCACCTTCTTCGGTCATACTTGTAACAATCATACTTAAGGCTTTTGTCATTGCATCTTTTTCATCTTTCCGTATTACATGACTATGTTACGAGAATTTACAAAGTAGAAATAAAGCAATGATAAGAGATACATTGACTTGAAATCCCAAAATATATACTTAGTTTTCTTGTTGATGTTTTTCAGATTTTGAATTTTGTCCATCCCGCGTCAAAGTAATATATCAGTATTGTTTTATTACGTTCATCAGATCTGTATATTCCCTTCTTTATCGTCTTCCGATCTTTCCCATTCTTCATTTTTTTTTAAAATAACTATCATCGTTCCTTTATATATTACACTTGAAAATAATACTTTATTGCGTATTACAAAAAAAAAACAGAATGAAACCTATTGTAAGAGAAACAATTTATCTTTAATAAACCCTGTGCAAATCCAATGTAAGCGGAAATATATTAAATATTCATTATTTTATTTGAAGTTTATCATATTTAAAATAGTCTTTCCTATCTTTTTCTTCCTCTATAATTTAACAAGAAATAAACGTTTTATTTACCGAGGTAACAAACTGCAATCAAAACCCAATTCGAATATTTATGTCACCGCTGCAGACCTATGTTGGTATTTAAAACTGTAGTGTGTATTTTTTGTGTGGTATAAACAATGAAAAGTTTTACAGTGCTCTATAAAAGTTAAAAAGTGAAATATTTCGGGTTAAAAGTATATTCAAATTGTATATTAAATCCAAAAATAGCCGAACAAATATAACGCAAATAAAGTATATAAAATAATAGATTTTATATCATAAACGTTGAAAACTACTTCGCCAACCAACAGTACTCTCCTCAGACGCAAACTATAATTCGTTTATCAATGAGTTAAAATTTATATAAAATCATTTATTCATTTTATCGTTATTGTAAAATAATTTTGCAATATATTTATTTTTCCTCTTTAGTATTTTGTTGTTTGTTTGTTGTATTTTTTCTTCTATAAACCGATGAATAGGGCATTTAAAGAACTGTTAGACAGTATCACATTGATGTGTTTTCAGAGATGTGTTTAAATAATAAACAGTGGCTGTTCAAGTAAGTGACTTGTCTTACAATTGTTTTACAATAAACTTTTATAATGTTGATATCTAAATATTTTGAAACAAATGAAATGTATTAGCGTAAACTGTAATCAAAAATACTTAAAATATCCACCGAACGTCAGCAGTCAAATTTCAACAAATATTGGATTTTCCTGTTCAGGAAATTCGAGTTTCATTATAAAGTTTGCATTATGAGCATCATTTAATTAGCATATTCGTATTTATTTTCATCCTTCTAATAAGTTTGGAGCTCTAATAATATAATATTATATATTACTTGGTTATATTTTAATAATAAATGATATTTATATTTATCTATTAAGACACTATTAAATTATACTCGTACACTAAGTATACAAGCTCTATCTTCTGGAAAAGATAAATTGAACACTCAATAACCGTTTTTCCAACATACAAAAATAAAGGTCCTTCTATTTAGTGGCTCTTCTATAATCGTGCTCGACTCTAGACAACAAAGTTAAAAAATTGTATAATCGTATTATACGTAATTAATACAATTTTTTAGACATGTTTTATTTATAAACATAGAGTTTTAGTTCGTAATTCGTTCTTTGGTAAACTAAAAATAGGTCTCGAAAATCTACTCCCGAACTTCAGAGCATATAAGCCATAATTTATAGCCGCTGCCGCAGTAACTGAACTTAAACATTTGCTAGTGTGTTGATATCAGTCTTACTATTTTTTTAACATATAAATATACAAGATACGTTTTCCTTAGCACTTTCAATGACGCTGTCATCGAGAATTACTTTCGATGTCTATTTGGAGTAAATGTGTTAAAGAAACAATTTGTTTTAATACTGTTAAGGAAAGGACTACCAATTCATTGTATACCGTCTTTGTCTTCTTTATCTACCTTAAAATAATCAAATTTTTTACAGCAAACAAGATTTAATAACAATGAATAATCATCAAAGAATATATATATCCCTACTAATATTATAAATGCGAAAGTAACTCTGTCTGTCTGTCTGTCTGTCTGTCTGTTACGCTTTCACGCCTAAATCACTGAACCGATTTAGATGAAATTTGGTGTGAAGATAGAAATGAATTTAGGAAAGGACATAGGATACTTTTCATTGCGAAAAAAATGGTAGAAGGGGTTAAAATAGAGGATGAAAGTTTGTATGGAAGTTCCTTATTGTCAAACATAAAATCATGTAAGATGACATAAAATCATGTAAGACTAACCATGTCGCGCGATTTAACTGAATTACACGCGGGCGAAGCCGCGGGCGGAAAGCTAGTATATATATATAGAATAAGATAAATCGTTAATATAAGCTATGAACAAAAAAGGACCGATAATTGTTCTTGAGGAACGCCCATTTCTACTAAAGTATCGTAGAACTGCTTACATTATATACTATCTTTAACTTTGCCATAATCCATACAATTTGCACTTCCTTGCGAATAAATTTGAAGTTAAATAAACTGACTATTCTCATGTATATGTATGTATGCAAAATCTCGTTGATTTCACAACGATTGATATGACAGTATCGTAAAGTGGAAAATATTTTTGCTTATTCGTGTTTATTATATTTTAAGTAATTTATGTACTGAATATATTTTATGTTATAAATGTCCTTTAGATAAGCATTTAGTAAATAAATTTCAGAAAGAACGCATTTTTTATAATATCCAAGTCTGTATGGAACAAATATAAAAAATATAATCTTTCTTTTAGGTTAAATCATTTATTTTAAGAAAAAAAATATAACATTAAGATAAGTTTGGTGAAAAAAAAATAGAATTAAAAAATATTCATCCAGGTGAAATAATCCCAGTAAAGAACATTATGTGTGTTCTTAGTGCATTAAGTAAAAACTAGTCACATAATTTCTATTACTTTTACAGTTCTAATAATTTGTTCGGGTGTATTCATATGTACTTATGATCTATTAAAACTATGAATTTTCCTTATATCAGAAGTAGGTATAATTTTGTATGTAAGCATTACTTTATTTGAGACAATATTTTCTAAATAAACAATCCGTTATATTAAGTTTGATTCGATATCAGTGTAATACTCTGCATAATAGAATAAACAATAATTTAATATTATAGTTAACTTTCTTCTTTCTCAATATCGTAGTTATTTATCCGCACAATATTATATAAATTATTGAAATAAGGATTTGAATTGATTATATGCGTTGGTTCCGGATACATCTGAATAAAAAAGATCAATCAGATACAGATATATAAAATATACATTTTTAAAAACGCCAAATCTTCGCTAATTATAACTGAACCGCACATTGCAAATCCAATCACTTATTCCTTTAAAATATTATAGATCTAAGCTTGACTAAAAGACAACCTGAATGTAAATACAAATATTAAAAAGAAAATATATGTTTATTTCCAGACGCTAATTTGGAACTTGTTCATATTCAAAACTTTCTGATTCATTTTAGGCTTTCTTATTTATATTTGAATATCTGTTCAAACCATTAATGAAATCAATGTCAACTAACGAGGATTTTGCAGAATTTCCTTACCGATTAATTATATTTCTATTATACTTTAACGAAAACCATAAGCACTATATTTTTAAAGATTGCAGCAAAACTGCAATCAAAATTCATTTCAAATATTTTTGACGACGCTGATACTGAAAATTTTAGAGTAGTCTGTATTTTTTGTGTCTTTAAACTTCAATGTTAAAAAAATTCGTGTTTTAGTATTTTTAAGAATAAATATAAACACGATTTAACTTATAGGTGATCAAAATTACGCTTGTTAATTATATATGTTATTTAATTGGTAAATAACGGCGGAGCAGTACAATTTCAACAGCTATTTGATTTCTCTGTTCGGAAATTTCATTAAAGGATCATTTAATCAACATATTCGTATTTATTATTGGCATTGATTGAAATATTGGCATCATAAGCGACTGTCGCGGAGGAAAATGAGTGTTATAATCAAATTTGAATAAATTGTTTTTGCATATTTTGAAAACTAATTGGTCATAAAGTGAAAAATCAATAAACCTTGCACCTTTAAATTAAGAAATACTAATATTATATTCAAATTGAAGGAAGACAACAATTTTAGGAAGAGCAAAGTGTTTCTTCTCTATCAGACATCGTAGATACCTACGTCATTCTTAATTATTTATAGGGCCCTTTCGGTTACTGCCACTATCAATAAAGTTTAAAAATCTTTAGTCCCGTGTGACTACGTCATTTCGTGGCTAGCGTATTTAAAAAAGGGGCATTTATGTCTCCAACATCTTTATGTTTATACTTATAGAAACACGTGTTTCAATTCTTAAGACCTATTAGGATAAACAATATGACAAACCATAACATTTGAATGTACATTTAATTTTGTATTGTTTCAAATTTATGTTTGATTAAAATTGGTTTTATTTATAATTAATTAACCTTTTTGTATGTGTGTGTGTTAAAAAGTTTATTTATAATATGGCTTTATAATATTCTCGTTTTCTACATAAATAAGCTAAATATCTCAAAGGGAACAGAAATCTTTATAAAATATTAGGGTTTGGTTTTGATCACATTTAAGTAGAATTATCGTAATATTATGGATAAATTATACGTTTTTCAATTAGGAGATAAAATTCTGATTTTTTTTCGATATATAATACTAATTCACTTATCAGTTATCTCACAAAAACTTATCTCATAACGCTTACCAAGTACTTGTTTATATTAAGAGTGTGAAGCAGATTTAATCGAAACTAAAAAAAAATTTAAAAAAAAATAGCTTCTGTTTGATTTTAAAAGTAACAATAACTGTTAGTTACAATATTGTTATCGTTAGTGTTATTTAAAAAGTAATACACATACGAATAAACAATAATATTCTACTTTATGATACTGTTATTTGAATCATAGTAAAATTATCATGAATTTACATATAAAAAGAAAGAAAAGTCACATTCTACATCAAATCTACTGGCTGCAGTGGCTTGCTTGCCAATTATATTTTTAATAATCAGTTATGACAAATATTAAGATTTTTCATCTCAGTGAATCTGATCCGGGTCACAATTGTCTCTTGAGACTTTCACAAATAACTAACCATTCGCTACCATAGTATGATGAAGGGCCCTTTAGATAATGACTTATATATGCTCTTAGATAGAAAAGATATATTTTGGATTGCCTAAAATTGTTTCGATTTTAGCATAATACTTTTATTAGTATTTTTTGTTTTAAAGATGTAATTGATTTATTTAATAAAACTTACATACAGTTATAAGTACACAATTGATTTTTGAAATATAGAAGTGGAAGCGTTATTATTTAGAATTTAATAAGTGTTTGAATGTGTGAATATTTGAATTATATTCAAACACGAATTCTTTAAATATTAAAATTTATTTGGATCGCCGTAACAAATTTGATTTTTTATAGTACACCAAAAATACAGAATGCAATGCAACATTCAATATCAGCGGTGGCAAAAATATGACAAAAATAAATTTCGATTACAGTTTTGTTATAATGTTGGTAAGCATCACGTTATCATTTTCAAAAAAGTTTAAAGGTTTACTATCAACCTGGATAATGAAAGAATGAATGCTGGTAACGCCACCTTGTGGCTCTCATTAATAAATAGTGAATGAGTAATTATATGTGACTCCGCGATCCATTTCTTTCACTCTTCCTTAAACCTGTGCACACCAGCGCCTTCCGTATTGCCACGCACGCCAGTCAAGCAGCGAATATTGCTCTGATAGCATCGACAGAAGACGCAGCCCTACATCTCCGTCTTCACCTCCAGCTTCCCGCCCGATCCTTGAGTACTGCACTTTGGGATCGTGAAGAGACATTGTAATAGTCTCCCGCTATTAAGTGGTAGTGCCAAAACTTGATCGCGAGTGTTATTGGACATCAGTGGAATAGACCTGTGTGTTTAAACGATTCTCCGTTACGCGCCTTCAACCTTCTTGGATTATCTTGCTGGAGCTGCCTTGGATTCTGAGGTTGGTGCACGCATGGTTTCCCATTTTATCCCATTACCCTTGCGAGTCACATATTTACGTTTTTACTGCTCCCCTGAGAGCGTGTCGAAGGTATATAGACTTATTTAAATTGGCATCACCATTTGTGGTCCTTCGAGCCGGATGGGCATCATTTGTGGCCTATTTCATATTTCAACCCGCCCTTATTAGGATACCTAGTGTAGGATCTTATAAGTGTATTTAGTTTAATCTATTAAATATATTTGTCAGTACGACATCCGTACGCCCTCGTAATAACGACGTGTGTATTGTTATAATATTAAAAACCACATATTATACATATACTTAATATATTCTAGCATAGCTCAGTTCATATCAATTAAATATTCGCACAATAATTTCAATTAAATAGTGTATGCGCATACGCATAATAGCTCATACATTTTTTCTCAAATTTACCCTCACTCTGAATACTTATCATCGGACAGGATACGTACGTTCACGCAACCGGTAGCCATTGTTTCGGAATCGCTTCGTTTTATTAATTTCATTCAACCATTCAATCGCTCATAGAATAATATAAACTTGTGTCATTTAATTTTTTACTGTTATTATATTGAGAAAAAATGGCTTCTAAAAGTAAAAGGATAGATGATAACTTTTATGATAGTGACAAACAAGACTCCCAGTTGTTAATGTTACAATCTAAACGGGAAGTTATATTCGAATTAATTCAGAATATTTATGATTCTTCTACAGATATTAACGAGGAGACTAAAGAAAATTTTCTTGCGGAAAGTGCTACTATTGATACTTTACGTACGGAATTTCTTAAGTTATTAGACGATTATAATACACGCTTGTTTGTCATCAATCCCGCTGCAAAGCCCGACTATAAATGCCTCGCTGCATTTGAACAATTATTTAGCCGCATTAAACGACTGCAAACGCAATACTCAACTGTAGCATTAAATAATTATAACGACACGGTGCAGAAGAGTAAACCTAGGTTGCCTCCTATTTAGCTGATAGCCTTCTCGGGTGATATTCGGTCATGGCCATTATTTTATGCTAGTTTTAAGTCAACGGTGCATGATAATCCATCCCTCACAGATGCCGAAAAACTTTATTATCTTTTAGGGAAATTGTCTGGTAAGGCTCTGTCAGTGTACGCGGGTATTACACCTTGCGCGGCAAATTATAACTTGATATTACAAACGCTCATAGACAAGTATGAAGATAAACGCATGCTCGGCTCAGCTTATCTTAAACAGTTGTTAGACTTTAAACCTTTAGGTAGTGCAACCGCTAATAGCCTCGAATACTTCACCGATCAGTTTGTGAGCGCGGTTAGAGCATTGAATAATTTAAAATTAGATAACTTAAATGATTTTATTGTTTTACATATTGCATTAAATAAATTAGACTCGGACACTGTACGGGCTTTCGAGTTGAGTGTTTGTCCTCGAACACCTTCTTTCGATGAATTAGTGCAGTTTGTCAGTAATCGTAGTAAAGTTTTTGAACGTACACCATCTATCTGTAATAACAATATTTTTTCTAATAAGAATATAATTAATCCCTCTCGCTCGAAAGAAAATTATAAGATTCCTAGTAAAACGCCACCGAAATATCATGCCTATGTGAACACAGTAGATTCTAGTAATAAGTGTTTATGTAAAAATGTTGTGCATCAACACTTATTTAAATGTCCTGATTTTCATAAATTAAGTCCTGTTGAACGTTTTAAATATATCAAAGAAAATAATGCTTGTGTAAATTGTCTTAGCACGAAACATAAATTGGGTAATTGTAAATCAGAATTAAATTGCAGAATTTGTAAATCTCGACATCATAGTCTCCTCCATTTTAACGTCGAAGTCGAAACGCCAGTCTCAGTATCTGCGCGTGCATGCACAGTGCAAGCGCCCGCTAACGCGAATTCTACGCATGTAGCCCTCGCGCCGTCGTCTACAGACATTGCCTTGTGTGCTACATCCATTGCTCCGTCTAAACAACCGATTCTTTATAAGCCGTCGCATAAGGAGCAATACACAGTGCTTCTCGCTACAGCTCAAGTCCTTACGTATGATAGTAAGGGAAATAGACATTTGTTACGTGTATTACTCGATTCCGCATCACAAAGTCATTTTATCACTAAGGAGGCATGTGAATTATTAGATATTAAGATACAGAGTGTAGGACGAACTATTGTAAAGGGTTTCGGTGGAGTAGAAAAGGTTGTAAATTCAAGTTGCGTCGACTTACAATTTCATTCCCGCTTTGATAATAATATTTCACATAAAATTTCACCGCTGGTAGTCGATAGTATTACAGACTCTTTTCCAAGTGCGGTTGTAGACACGTCGTTTCTATCGCATTTAATTAATTTACCACTTGCCGATCAATCCTTTGCAGCACCTAATAAAGTAGACGCGTTGATCGGCGCACCACTATTCGCACACCTATTACTTCCCAACGACGATGAAAACCCCGTGTTCCACGTGTCGTCACCACCGGCGCCAACTGCCTTGCGTACTGTACTAGGATATATTATTATGGGTTCTGTACCTACATTATTTTCTAGTCAGTCTTTAACATGCTGCCTTGTTCAGGAGCATACTTTAGAAAATCTAATTAAAAGATTTTGGGAACTCGAGGAGCTACCATCCTCACCGCCCATTCAGCACCCCGCCGACGTTGAATGTGAACAGTTTTATAAATGTACTACAACCCGCGAACCCATAAGTGGTAGATACATCGTAGGATTACCTTTTAGTGGGGACGTGTATTCGTTAGGTAATTCTTACGAAACCGCCCGACGACGCTTTATGTGTCTGGAGAAAAAATTAGAAGCTTCGCCCAAAATGAGGTGTGCTTATGATGACGTCATCAGAGAGTATCTTGAAAAAGAGTATATCTCACCAGCACCCGTTGATATCAATATTAAATCATTGCCAATGTATGTAATACCTCACCACGGAGTAGTTCGTGAGGATAAGTCGTCAACCCGTCTTCGCATAGTGCTGGATGCGAGTTGCAAAACTAGCACAGGTACTTCTCTGAATGATATCTTACATAATGGCCCGAACTTGCAAGGTGACTTGTTTTCTATTATTTTTAATTTTCGCTTGTTTGCTGTCGCTATGACTGCAGATCTTCGCCAACAATTTTTGCAAATTAAGGTACGAGAATGTGACCGTCGATACCAGTGTATTTTATTTCGCTTTAAACCCCAAGACCCGCTGATATTATATTGGTTCAATCGCGTCTGCTTCGGCTTATCCTCAAGTCCATACCACGCAATGCGCACAGTTCAAAAATTAATTGAAGACGACGGCGACAAATTTCCCTTAGCAAGTGAAATAGCAACTAGCTCGTTGTATATGGATGACATCGTTTACTCTGTGATGACTGAAGAAGAGGGGGTTGTTGCATCTAATCAGCTTATCAAATTATTTGCAGGAGCTCAATGGGCTCTAGTTAAATGGAACAACAACTTCGCTTCGGTTTTAAATAATATTCCTGTGTCTCACAAAGTTCCTTCCGAAGTAGAATTCGACAAAACCATGAAGCACAAAATACTGGGCTTACATTGGTCTACGGATACCGACACCTTTTATTTTAAAATAATACCTTATACCGATGAGAAGTGTACTAAACGGTCCATCTTATTATATATAGCTCGCCTGTGGGATATTATGGGTTTTGTTGCTCCGGTAGTAACTTATGCTAAATTGCTTATTAAAAGTCTTTGGCAACTTAAACTTGATTGGGATGATACACCGCCAACTCACATCATAAATATGTGGACACAGTTTTGCGTCGAATTACCAGCTTTGAATATGCTACATATACCGCGCCACCTGGGCATTGTTAAGGACTGCGTAGTAACCTTAGTAGGATTCTCGGATGCGAGCAAACTCGCTTATGGTGGAGTTGTTTACATTCATGTCAGTTCCAATAAGGGTAACACTATGAAGTTGGTTTGTGCGAAGTCTAAGGTTGCACCAACAAAACCGCTTTCGATTGCACGACTGGAGTTATGCGGGGCAGTTCTGTTATCCAAACTGCTACGTTTGACTTACAATAGTATTGTTCATCGCTTTCAAGTCAAAATATACGCCTTTGTTGATTCCAAGGTAGCATTGTATTGGATAAAAAGTTCCCCTCACAGATGGCAAACTTTTGTTGCAAACCGTGTGGTTCAGGTGACAGAAAATGTTCATTGACATCCAGCTGATTGTCTGTCACGTGGTATCACACCGAAAAAAATAATTTCTCATCCTTTATGGATGCAAGGACCTCGCTGGGCTATACTTGATCTGACTCAGTGGCCTCTTCGCAGCTTAGACGGCCAGCCATTAGAAGTGATGCCGGAACAAAAAGTTCTATCGCATGCGGTTTATACACCCGTAAAGAGTTGTATTATTTATGAACTTGCAGGACGCATATCTTCCTGGAGCAAAATTCTTCGCATTCTTATTTACATTTTTAAATTTGCTAAATTATTATCCCGCCGCAGGTCACTAGGGGTAACATCTGATGAAATTCAATTTGCTGAAAATAAATTATTACTCGCCTTACAAAATAAATATTTTGCAGAAGAATTTATAAATATTCGCAATAATAAATTAAGTTCTCCTACTTTAAACAAGCTAAGTCCTTTTATAGATAAAATCGGTCTTATTCGCGTGGGCGGACGACTTGTCAATTCTGAACTAGAATATTCATCTATGCATCCAGTTATTTTACCTCGCAGGGATCATATTGTCAATCTTTTAATAGATCATTATCATGTTAAAAATTTACATGCCGGTCCTGAACTACTCATGTCACTTTTGCGACAAAAATTTTGGATCCTATCAGCACGTCGTATCGTGAGACATAGGTTTCACTTATGTAATAAATGTTTTAGACTCAAACCGCGTCAAACGTATCCTCTGATGGCAGACTTGCCCGCGAGTCGCACATGTCAAGTAGTTAAAGCTTTTACGCAAACTGGCTGTGATTACTGTGGTCCGATAGCCTATACTCCTGTGCGTCGACGTGGTGTTCGTAGCGAGAAGGCCTATCTGTGCTTATTTACGTGTTTAGCAACCAGAGCAGTGCATATAGAAGTCGCCACTGACCTCAGCACACCCAGTTTTCTTGCCGCATTGAAACGTTTCCTGGCCCGTCGCGGCCCCGTTCAAGTTATGCATTCTGATAACGGGACAAATTTCAAGGGGGCTAATGCGTATTTACGCGAATTATATGTATTTTTAAATAAAGAGTTGCTGCCGAAGTTTGAAGAAGAGCTTGCTGAAAATCGTATCCGTTGGTCTTTCATTTGTCCTAACTCGCCTCATAAAGGTGGAGCCTGGGAAAGTATGGTGAAGGTTGTTAAAACACATTTATTTAGGGTTATTGGAAATCAACTACTTTCTTATGAAGAACTACTTACAGTTCTTGTTCAAATTGAGTGCTTATTAAATTCAAGACCATTAACTGTGTTGAGTTCTGATCCCGCAGAGCCTTCAGCTCTCACGCCCAGCCATTTTTTACACACTGCACCATTGTGCTCCTTGCCCGCGCCTCATATAGACTCGAATATAAATAGTTTGCTTCATAGACATTCTCTGTTAGATAAGTTAGTCCAATCTTTTTGGCATCGGTGGAGAATGGAATATCTGCACGGACTGCAAGCTAGACAAAAGTGGAACATTCCCTCCACGCCCATTACACCAGGAATAGTCGTTATTGTAATGACTGATAATGCTCCGCCACTTTCCTGGCCTTTAGCGATCGTAGAGAGCGTCCTTCCTTCTAAGGACGGTATTGTCCGTGTCTGCACTGTTAGAACTGCCAAGGGCACTTATCTTCGTCCTGTTGTCCGATTATGTCCTTTGCCGAATATTTGCAATAGTTTAAGTCATAATTATTTATGGTTACGCATCTTATCTTTTTTTTTTTACTATAATTATTGTGTACTTATTTTCTTTTTCATTTTTGTAAGCTTACCTATGATTAATTTAGTTTTAAGTTTATAATATTTAGTCCTCCGTTTATGAGCTCTAGGTTTCTGAACTTACATAAACGTTAATTTAGAGCTTTTAGTTAGGATATTAAGTTTAGTAAGCTTAGTATGATGATTGTCTTTTAAAGGTGACCCTTTAAGGGCGGGTGGAAATGGTAACGCCACCTTGTGGCTCTCATTAATAAATAGTGAATGAGTAATTATATGTGACTCCGCGATCCATTTCTTTCACTCTTCCTTAAACCTGTGCACACCAGCGCCTTCCGCATTGCCACGCACGCCAGTCAAGCAGCGAATATTGCTCTGATAGCATCGGCAGAAGACGCAGCCCTACATCTCCGTCTTCACCTCCAGCTTCCCGCCCGATCCTTGAGTACTGCACTTTGGGATCGTGAAGAGACATTGTAATAGTCTCCCGCTATTAAGTGGTAGTGCCAAAACTTGATCGCGAGTGTTATTGGACATCAGTGGAATAGACCTGTGTGTTTAAACGATTCTCCGTTACGCGCCTTCAACCTTCTTGGATTATCTTGCTGGAGCTGCCTTGGATTCTGAGGTTGGTGCACGCATGGTTTCCCATTTTATCCCATTACCCTTGCGAGTCACATATTTACGTTTTTACTGCTCCCCTGAGAGCGTGTCGAAGGTATATAGACTTATTTAAATTGGCATCACCAAATGCGAAATAATCATTCTTATAGGTTGGTTTTGTTCATGGTTCATTAATATTAATATTATTATTATTATTAAAGTTTCCATAAGTAAATGTTATTATTAAACCATGTTATTGCCACAAAATTAAGATAAGAAAGATTTGGATACGAACAAGTTACAAATTAAACAAACGAATTTCTTTCTTCTGGAATAAGAAATAAAAAGCATATTTTTAGTTTTTATTATAAATAATTAACATTCAGATTGATCTACAGCCGAGATTAGTTGCAATGACTTGGGTGAGCCAGTCGGTGGGGTACTTTTGGGGTAGTGTATGATCTTTTTTATTAAGATTTGTTCGGAATCATCTCATACAAACATTTCGAATAGATAATTTTAATAATTTATTAATTACTGTCCAGATAAGATAATTATTACACTACAAGAATAAACTGAATTGTGGTGCTAGATCTTCTTAAACCAAATTTACCTACTTTTATCATTTGTATCTCTCTATCTATGTGTTCTTTCACATAGATAGAGGGTTTCAGTTCTCAAAAATAAAATGTACGCTCTTAAAGAAATTTAATATATCTATACCTATAAAAACATGTGATTGCGCAAAGTAATAACTGTATATAATTGTTAAAATATTTATAGACTAGGAATCTCGCGGGCGAAATCATAATTACAAATATAAAATAGAAAAAACAATAAAATAAGACTATACATTTGTCTTGTTACCATTTAAATATAAATGTATTTTTATCTAGTTACTTATTAAAATGTACCCATAATGAAATCCTTTTTCTAGTGGTATTAAAGTATTCACTTATATCTTTTATATTATTTGAGTTGTTTACTTTTAAAAATATTTAAATGAAGGAAACTCTGTTATTAGAAAATATTATAATTATCGTTTAATTATTTATATTATTTTCTTTCAAAGTTGGATATTAGAAATGATATAATTATTCTGACTCTAATTTCATAATTTTAATTAATAAATAAAACTTCATTTCATTCTTATCCTGTTAGTAGCGCCATCTGTTAACGAATGTTGTAAATAACAATGTTTGTTTTAATAACGTAATTATATTAGTGTCAATTAAATAATTTGGATTTATAAACGAATGCATAGTTTTGAATATGAAATCTTTTTATTTTACTTTTATGTTAATTGTAATGATGGAATTAGCGGTTGGTACAACCTTCGAATTCATTGTGTTGGATTGTATGAAAGTTTAGTCTGTAATTGAGTTGACTCTGTAATTCAAGCACCTCTGTACCAGCAATTGAAAAATAATAAACCAAGAAATTAGTATTTAGTATGTATTTTCATTGTGGAGATGGACTCTAAACACTAAAACCTGGCGTATCGATGAAACGTTTAATATTAAGTATTACCTAAAATATTCTTTTATTGAAGGGTTTTTATTTTTTGGAATGCTAAAAAAAATCAAAATATCATTTAGATTTATTTAATTTTGTTTAAAAATATTTACTCATCAGATATTTTTACTATATCGCCACACAATATTAATCCAATCTACATATATATATTTTAGATTTTTATTAATCTTCGTTTGTTTTATAGTAGATGCTTTTAATAAATCACTAACCAGAATATTATTTAAAATATCATTAATCATAAATAATTATATAAAATTAAGTTTTTATTACTTAAAGAATATTATTACTTTAGGAATATAATATTTTTTTTTTTTTTTTTTTTTTTTTTTGTTTGTCTATGCTGTTAGCCCTGTTGGCTATTACAGCGTCACCGGGGGAGCGGGTGGGTCTGGAGACCCACCCTTAGCAAGGGGGGGCCAGATGGGCCCCCATGGGGAACGACGTCCCGAGGGCGTCTCAGATTGAGACACGGACCTCGGCTCGGGGCGTCGTTAGTCAGGAGGGAAGCTAAGGAAATTTGGACACTAGCGTCCTCCGACGGCAGAACGCCGGAGCAACGGAGCACTTACTCAGTTGGGACCTCGTCTATACCGGTACAGACGGTGAGTGTCTGTATGTTGTGTGGTGTCAATTATGCCTACGCGTACACGTTATTACCTACTGTGAACGCGTCGTCGGGGTCAACGAGTACCGACTTGGGTCTTCTTTTTCTGACTAAAGTAGTCTTACGTGGTCTATACTCTGCGGCGTTAGCTACCAGTGGGTTCGGGTGTCGCTCAGCACGTTCAAAGTACTTTTGGGAAAGCCCCTTGAAGTACTGAGCGATGGTCGGAAGGTTCAAGTCTCTGTGGAGATCGATGTTGCGTACGAACCACGGCGCCCCGGTTGCAATCCGTGTAAACCTGTTCTGAATCACCTGAAGGGGTTTCAGATTAGCGTGCGCAAAAGCGGGACTCGCATAGGACATGACGGAACGTATGCAAGCTTTGTAAAGTGTCACCTTATTGCGAAGGGACATTTTACTCCGCTTGCCTAACAGCGGATATAAACGACCTAATATGTAGGCCGCTCTGCTACGAACGGTCCTAATATGCGCAGTGAAAACTAACTTTCTATCTAACGTTACTCCTAGGTATTTTGCCTCATCTTTCCAAGGTATCGGTTTATCAAAGAGTTTGATTCGCGGGAGGATCCTTGGGGGGCCTCGTTCGAAGAGCACCGAAACGCTCTTCTCAGGGTTTACCTCGATCCGCCATTTCCGCAGCCAACTCTCGAGGGAGTCGACTGCGGATTGGAGACGTTGGTATATCTCCCAGTGATCCTTAGAGGACGTGTAAAGCGCGGTATCGTCCGCGTACATGGCAAGGTGCACTTTAGATCGCGGTCTAGGAATATCGCTAGCGTAGATGGAGTAGAGGATGGGCGAGAGAACTGAACCCTGGGGAACACCCGCCCTGATGGGGCGGGGGGTTGACAAGACGCCTTCCACTCTGTAGCGAAAGGAGCGATTCGTCAGGTAGTCCCGTATGATGAGTACGAGTCTATCCGACACCTTGAACTGGTATAACTTGTACACCAGTCCATTGTGCCAGACCCTGTCGAACGCCTTAGCTACATCGAGGAAGAGCGCTCCTGTCCTATGCTTCTTGGCCCTCACAGTGGCCCCTATCAGTATGTGCTCCGTGAGGCGTTGCACCTGATGGGAACATGAATGGTTGGCTCTAAAGCCGAACTGCTCATTTGGGATGATTTTGAGTCTCTCGACTTCCGATCTAAGTCTACTGAGGATGATTCTCTCATATACTTTCCCTAAGGAACTAAGAAGACTAATGGGACGGTAACTACTAGGCAGATGCCGGGGTTTGCCCGGCTTATGGAACCCTATCACTATGGCCTCTTTCCACTGGGCCGGAAACGAGCAACCGGCCAGTAGAGCGTTAAAAATGGTAACCAATAGGTAAATTAAAGGAGGCGGAAGAAGCTTTATCACTTTGTTAGTGATCCTATCGGGACCTGGCGATTTCTTGGCGTGAAGCGCCCTAACTATGGACGTCACCTCGTCTAGGTTCGTTTCCTTGATTGGCGGACCGACCGGTGGCTGAGAACACATTATATTGACCGATTTGTCGACTATTTCGACATGATCGCGATCAACCGATTGAGCAGACAGACGGCACTGGCTCTCTAGACTGTCGGCTAAGCACTCAGCTTTGTCAGGGTCGTCAAACGCGATGGCGGAGTTAGGTCCAACCAAGGGAGGCATATCTGAGACAGTGTCCGCCTTCAACGCTCTCTGCAACCGCCAGAATGCCTGGTGTGTTGGAGAGAGCGTTGCAAGCGTCCTATCCCAGCCGCTATCTCTGAAGTCGTCGAGAGCTTGTCTCGACTCCCTCTGGAGACGGCGCAGCCTCCGTCGGTTGTCATCTGTCGGGTATCGGTCATGGGCTCTAATCGCGGCGTTTTTACGGGTGATGAGAAGTCTAATGTCCGGAGGGAGTGCTCGGTAACCCTCGAAGTTCACTCGGACCTCCCTCGAGGACTTTCCTATGCTGTCTACCAAACGTTCTGTCCTAAGCTGGTCAGGAATTTTGTCGAGGTGCGCTGGTACGGGGGAATGGAGTTGCTCTCGAAGCTTCGTCCAGTTAATAATTGTTTTGGTCGCGGGTTCCCTAAGGGGAGGAAGTCCTAGCTGAAATAGGACCGGTCGATGGTCAGAGTCTAGCTCGGATAGCGTCTCGATAGAACGTAACTGGAGTGTCACGCCCTTCAAGAGTACTATGTCGAGCACGTCGGGTCTGTCATGTCGGAAGTCTGTGTCGCAGTATCGCGTGGGACTCAAAGGCGCGGTGATCTCGAAGTCGAGACCAGCCTTGTAACTTAGCCTATCAAGGAGATTTCCTCTACTGTTTGCGACAGTGGAGTTCCAGCGGGGATGTTTGCAATTTAGGTCGCCGGCCAGAATGGTTGCGTTACCTAATTGGAGTAAGGACTTAAGGTCCCTCTCAACTGAGGCTTTATTGGGAGAAAGATAGACGGATGCTAGTACGATCGACTGATGGCCGGTCATACCCACCTGACATAATGACGCTTCTACGTTGACTAGTTGGGGCGGATCGAGCGGAGTGCAATGAAGAGACCTTCTGTAGTAGATGATGGTTCCCCCCTTCGCGGTTGCCCTATCGTTCCTAACG
Source organism: Napeogenes inachia (assembly GCA_959347355.1). Taxonomy (NCBI): domain Eukaryota; kingdom Metazoa; phylum Arthropoda; class Insecta; order Lepidoptera; family Nymphalidae; genus Napeogenes; species Napeogenes inachia. The sequence goes on from OY365797.1 coordinate 17,587,486, forward strand.
AGACGGTAATTCGCGATGCGCGGATCACGATTACACGGCTTCAGAAAGGTCTCTTGTACTAACAGGACGTCTATCTGGTGCGTGACCACGAAGTCGCGCACTAGATCTATCTGCTTCAGTAGCCCGTTCGCGTTGAATGTAGCGACAGTCAGAGAGCGAGGTTTTACCCTTCCACGCGATGTCATCATGTTGACATCGTGTGTTCGTATATCGATTTGATTAGGACGGCGTGCTTGAGGAGCACTTCCATCCTCGCGGGAGGGTTCCGCGCGGAATCCCTCATTTCATTCGAAAAGACTAGGAGCTCTTCGATGTCTATTACACCGAAGAGGCTCGTGACGCACGCGAGTGAACTCGCAACTCCGTCGGTGGAGTTACGAACCGGCGGCGGCGGCAACGACTGGGGGACGGGCTGTGGGATAATCCTCGGAGGCTTCACCCAAGCGTTCGCGATCGCGTTCGCGGTTGCCTGAGGGGCCTGGGATGCCTGAGGGGCCGCGGGCCTCCTAGGGGCTAGAGGAGCCCATGGAGGCTGAGTGAACCGAGGAGGATGCCTTTCCGGCTGTGTCCTGCGCGGCGCTTTGGGGCACCCGCGATAATTCGCGGGATGGCCCTTCTGTCCGCACAGGACGCAGCTGGGAGGATCCTCAGGGACCGGTCCCTTACGCGGACAGTCGGCTGTCGCGTGGTCGTCCAGGCACTTGACGCACCTTGGACGCGCGTGACAAAAACGTTGGGAATGCCCATAGAGCTGGCAGCGATGACACTGACCAGGAAAACCGCGACCGCGTGGAGGTTCGACCCTAAGGCCGGAGAGTTGGCAGACTGCCTTAACGTTGAAAATTTGCTTTCCTTCCGGGGAAAGCTCGAGATGAACGAGTACGAGATCGAACGGGACCCTAGTGGTCGCTCGGTACATGCGGTGCACCGAGATGACGGGGAAGGATTGGGACTTAAGGTCCTCGAAAATCCGCTCAGTAGTGAGCTCCACGGGGAGCCCTCGGATGACCACCGTTAAGCGGCGTTCATCCTCTAGCGCGTAGGTGTGGTATCCGTAACCACGTTCGCGGAGGAGACGAGTCAGACCACGGTGGTCCGACGAAGACGCGGTTTGAACGCGGATACCGTCGGCGGTATTTCGGGCGGACGTGAAATGGAGCTTGTGCTCCGTCATAAGTGCGGACAGAGTGTCCCACTTAGTCTTGTCCCTTATGTAAAGCGGCGGCGGCGCGGGGGACTTCCGTGGCGCTGAAGGCGTAGGCGCTGAAGGCACCTCCGCGGGCGCTGAAGGCGCGGACGACGGCAACGCGGACGCGGGCCCTTCGGGCGCGATCGGCGCGCGTTCGCGAGTCGGGACCGGGCCCGAGGAACGGTCGGGCGACGCGGGTTCGCTACTAGCGGGTTTTGAGGCCCGTTTTCGCGGGACGTTCGAGGAGAGCGCTTTCGTCGCCTTCCTCTTGGCCGATTTGGTCTGCACGGTCGTGAAACCGTCGTCCTCATCAGCGTCCGAGGAAGGGGACGAACTCCCCGACTCGGAATCCGAGGCCGTCTGCTCCGTAGGAGTGGCGGCCTCGACCTCCATGTCGGAGGTGCTCTCGGTCGCGGAATATAATAACACATTTTAAAAGGTTCAGAACTTTTATACTCAATATTTATGCAAATCACATAAAAAATTTAAAATATTTTATATGCACAAGTTATATAAAAAGTAATACAAATACGAATAAACAATAATGTTATCTACTTTACGATACAATCTTTGTGAAATCAACAAGAATTAACATATAAAAAGAGATGTCTGTTTTACATAAATCCATTTACTCTTTATAAGAAAGAGGTCTGTTTATTTAACTTCAATTCTATTCGGAGAATTGCTCTGAATGAAGGCAAAGTTATATTAGGACCATCATTATTCATAAATTATATACGACGACCTGTTGTTCTAGCGGTTGATGACTCTGATTGTTGAGCTGGAGGTCGTGAGTTCAATCCCCACACGGTAAAATTCTTTGTGTTATCAATAAATTGTTGTTTTTGATTATTGGGTGTAATTTTTGAACCGTGTTTTGTGTATTTTTGACACAGGGGCTAGATTTTGGTTACCATTATAACAGGAAATCATTTTTTTGGAGTAGCCAAACTATAAGAAAATTAAGTTTTTGTAGACCTTAAAATTTACTCTATTTTTTTTTTCTATGCTTAAACCAAATAATTACGTTTCACTTCAAATCTATTGGATATATTTTTGATAGTAGTTAAATCAAATTTTAACAATGTACATCTTAATGAATCAGTGAAAAGTGATCCGGGTTATAATTTTCCCTTGGGATATTCACAAATATCTAACATTGGCTCCCTTAGTATGCTTAAGGGCACTTAACATAATGAAGAATGACTTATATACGAGCTCAGGCAGAGATCTAGATATTATATTTCTAGCTTGGATTACCTAAAATTGTTGTCAGCTCCCAATTTCAGCATGATACTTTTATAAGTTTTTTTTTTTATTTTAAGGGTGAAAGCTTTAGTCATTTTAAGATCAACTGTAGGTACACTGATATACAATTGCTTTTCCAAATTCAAAATACAAATTAATAATAACTCTTATTTTCCATCGCTATAGTCACTTAAAATGCCAATATTTCAATCATTGTCAATAATAAATACGAATATGTTGATTAAATGACCTTTTATAATGCAAACCCGATACACTCGAAATTCCCGCACATGGAATCAAATAGCTGTTAAAATTCGACTGCTCACGTTCGCAGTGTATTTTAAGCTAACTAAATGTTACTTAGTTTACTAAATGACATTTGTAAAGTAAGAAAAGTTATTTGAAATATTTATATATGTATATAAAATAAATTCAAAAATTAAAGATTTTCTATATACATTTGTTACCTTATACATGTTGTTTAGTAAGCTAAGGTAACATTATATATTTTAATATAAAAGGTTATTTAGAGCGCTGTATCACTTTCGATTCTTTATAACTCACACAAAAATACAAAATACACTATATTTTTGAATACCAACGATAGCATACCAACGATAGCATATTCAATATGAATTTTTGCAACAATGTTTGAAAACTTTATCTTTTTGTTAAAATATTAAAGAAAGTTAGCATAAAATAAATACGAAATACTTCTTTGTTCACATCGATTTTGTTATTCGTTTATTATTTGAACGGCTTCATTTTACTACAGTTAAATATTTGTTTTCAAAATAGATTTTACTCTGTTTTTTTGTTAACACGTATATGAAGTTTATTGTTAAAAAATAAATGATGCCCGCAACAAAAAACTCTCTACTTTGTTAATCTTAAGAAACCCGTTGTCGCTTTTAAAAAATACTTTTTATTTGTTTTTTTTTTATTTGTACCAAATGACTTTTAATCAAAGAAACTATGATCATATACCAAAATATTATTGCCATAAAATAAATTAGATAGTTTTGAATACGAACAAGTTACAAATTATAAAAAGGTCTAAAGAAAAACTTGAAAAGAATACTATCAAAAAAGATTTGAAAGATATAAATGTGTGGAGTTGAAATAATTGCTATGTGCCAGTGAATGCACCTGTGCGGTGCAACTGTAGTTAGTGAAGATTTAGCGTATCTCTTAAACATAAAGATTAGGATGAAACTTATGTATAAGTACAGATATACGAAGTCCTCAATATCAGTAAGATCAGATAGTAATAAAGTACTATCTGATCTTTTTCACCTAAATGTATCCAAGGGTATGTGGGACTATCCGGCAGCATAGAAGACGCAGCCATTTTTAAGGCTACCCACTAAAAAACCAACGGTTGACCTCATCGCCTTAGTGGGACGCCACGGGATCGCTTTCGCACTCACCGTGACGCCCCGAACCTAAACGTATCCAGAACCAACCCATATAATTATTTTAGACTGCTTATTTCAATAAGTTATATTGTTCAGATGAGATAATTACGATACTAAAAGAGCACATTGTACTATAAATAAATTATTGTTTCTTAAATTATGTTATGTATTACACTTTAATATTGAATCAAACGCAGTACCGAAGACAGTTTTGAAGAGTTAATATTCTTGATTTCAAATAAAACAGTTCTTACAAATAAAATGATATACATGAGGAAAACTAATGATTTACAGAGATCATACTATAATACAATAGAACTATTTATTAGAATTGTAAAATTAAGAGAAATATTTCAATAAGTTTTTACTTAGTTTGACCAGGCATAACTTATTCAGTGGGATTAGCTTGCTTGAATGAATACAAGAAAGAATCGAGTAATATTTTTACACTAACAAAAAGTATCTCAACATTACAAGGATTTATCTGGTCTTAAAATAAACTATTTATCATAAGAGATTTAGTTTTTTATTTTTGTTTTCATACATATTTTGTTATCATAATAGGAATCGTTTGATACTTTTAATTGGCCACAGTTTTTTTGAACATTCATATTAGAAGTATGACTATAATTGGCAAATAATTATTTCATTTTCTAGTTTATATATATGGTTTCTATTCAATGAATGATTTAACTCAAATATTTATAATATAATAGTACAACAGTTAAAGATGAGGTAAATGATAATTATTACAAAAATTATAATATATAAGTATTACTTACTTTTCAATGCAAACCACACTGATTATAGATTTGAATTATAATTAAATATTCAATATACAGGGTTATTTTTAACAAGAATTGTTCTACAAGTTTTTACAAATCTTGATAAACAACACAAAAAAACGAAACAAAACAGTTTTGCTTCCTCTTTTACTTATTACTCTTACTCTGTAAAGAGGCTGCCTGCAAGAGGTGGTCAACTAATGAAAAATAACCCTGTATACAAGGTTTTTTTAAACTAATTGGCCACCTCTTTTAAGCAACCTCTCTCCTTCAATCCCAACAACATTTAACAAGGTCCGGAGGCCATACCTTTTTTTTTTTTTTTTTTTTTTATCGTTGGAAAAATGCGTTACGCATCATCCCTGCGGCCAGGAAGGTGATGACCGAGGGGGTATGTGGGACTACCCGGCAGCATAGAGGACGCTGCCATTTTTAAGGCTACCCACTAAAAAAACCAACGGTTGACCTCATCGCCTTAGTGGGGCGCCACGGGATCGCTTTCGCACTCACCGTGACGCCCCGGCGGAACCCCCTGCGAGGGGCCCCGATCAACTTAGGGACACCCTCACCTCGTAGGCCTATAGCGGGCGGGAGAGGTCACCCCCCTCTCCCGTCCAGGCACTACAGCTGGGGAAGGAGGCTGCGGGCGTAATCCCGCCTCCTTCGACCCAGCCTACCCCTGCGGAGCGGTTCAGAGGAGGCTGCCTCTCTGTCCCGCTCCGCGGCCTCCTTCGCGGCAATGACTTGCTCGCAGAAGGAGGCCATAACGACCCAGGACCTCTCGTCGTCGAGCATCGCGGAAACAACGCTCGGCATCGAGAGGTCGCTGCCGACCACTCCACCACACACCACACCACACCAGCTCAGTACGCTGACGGTCCCAGGCTGCGCACTCCGCCAAGGTAATAAATAAATTTTGTACAGGAAAACTTAAATTGTAAAAACTATTAATTTTCAAAAGTCGTAGAATAAACCTTGTTGGGATTGATCTGGAGAGGCTGCCTGCCAGAGGTGGCCACTTAATTACAATGAACACTGTATATCTGAAGTAATAAAAAAGTGTTAGAATCTATGTTTTGATTTATTAATGTTATAAGTTTATATTACGATCATACTGGTCACTCATGGTAGTGATGACCCATGACGTCAAGTGGGCATTGGCCCACGATCACTAGCAACACCAGAGAAATAACAAGAACTTTGTCGACCTTTGAGGTATCCACAGAATATAATAGTTAAATCATAATAAGAATATCTGAAATAATTAAAATAAGAAATGAAAAGATTTGGTAAAAATAACTTGATAAGTATTGTTAAGACTTGTTTCAGTAATACACAGTACTTGCTCTTCAATGTTTAATATTCAGCCATTTGTAATAGAATGGGCGAGAGCAGCCCTTACAACTCGTTTTATAATATTTTAACACTATAATATTTAGGCGAGGGTAATTTACAATTTCATAACCAACTTATAGATGATATTATTTATACCTCATAATAAGTTCTTATAATTAATAAAAGATTAAACATTATGTTAAAATATCCTATGCTTCTAATTCTTAAAACATTTAACAGTAAATACTTAATAACAATTAATTATGAATTGCGTAGGTGGCGCTACTGTTGAAACTTATTAACTAAAACATGTAAATTCCAATGATTTTACCATTTAAATTATTATAAATAAATAAGACTAACAGTATGTAAAAGTTTTTCATTCAGAAAATAATATATAATGATATAATAATAATGTAATAATTAATAGCTTTATAGCTGCGTGCTTTTGTTTTACCGTGTAATGTTTTTTAATAATTTTGCTTTTTATCAGTAAAGTATAGTTTAATAAAAAGATCGCTTTTCATTAATATGTTTTTAAAAAATGGTAATAAAAATAAAATAAGAAAACTAAGAAAATTATTCATAAATAAAATTTTGAAAATTTTTAAACGTTAAAATTATTTGTGATCATATATCACATATCAATGTACATGAAGAAGAGAATATCCTTTACAAAATTGTAAAAATACTCTGTTTAAATCATTTGAAAGCACCAAATGAACAATAAAACGGAAAAAAAAATTGTTGAGTCAACACGAAATGGTGTATGAAAAAAATACATTTTATCTGACATTGATTTACTTGTACCAAAAAAGCCGTGTACCAAAAAGGAATAACTGAAATTATTAAAAATTACTTCGAAGTAGTAACATTTTGTACAATACAATATATTACTTACCTTGCTTAAAGGTTGAAAAAATATGATCAGATGATATTAAGTTATTATGAAGTACATATATATCAGCATTAAATAACATAATTGTTTATAATGTAAATAATGTGTCCAACACTTGAATACTAAATAAATAAAATATAAATTAGTAATAATATTATATAATTAATTGTGTTATTGATAAAAAAATAAGCATAAAGTTTGCCAAAGTTAAATCGAGTTCCAATACATCTATTATCGAGAGATAGATTGCAAAAAAGATAAAATGTGTACAAAGTCATCACAACAAATAACAACCATTAAGAATCTGTACAGACATACATTGAAATCTACATTTCATAATTGTCAATTTATTTATTATTATTATAATATACTGTATTATATTATAACAATATAATACATTAAATATTGAACGTGTGGAGAAAAAACACCCGTCTAACAATCATCCAAGCCACTAAATTAATTTGTAATTAAATGATACATGAACTAACACAGACAAAAATTAGGAACTTTAGTTTTGGATTCTGTCACATGTACTTACTTAACATGATTCTCACTATATTTAATTCAATTTAAACAGATAACTACTTGACCACTAATAATCGAGATAAGGGCAGGTGGATTATAGTTTAATTCACAGATTTGCACCTTTAATAGTTACTATGGATTAACAACACACTACCATATACGGATATAATATATATGGATTTGAACCTTGTGCGTTTCTTATAATGAAATACCTAGTTATGGTGCATTCATATTTATTGCAATCTCATAACTTCTTACTAACAATTTAATGTTACAATATTTTATAACAAATATAAATATACTATCCCACAGTTTAATAACTATAAATAAAGGAAACTTAGAATCAATATTATGCTGTTCGCAAAGTTCTCCTCAACACTTGACTTCTTCAGTGTTTGGCCATTGCATACAATATCGAGTGTTACCTAACATTTACTTCTCTTTAATAGTAGAACTTGTTATTTTTAGAACGTTTAACTTACTTATATGTTCTCATTAAATATGTTAAGACATATTGCAACATATTAACATTATTTTATTCGATACCATGAGCTTTGTCAGTAACATTTCAACAAAATATATAAAAGAGGCTGCCAAATCTTTATTTTTTTACAGAATGATAAATTACATTTGTCAATAAAGAGGTAACAATAATGATTAAGTTATAAGTATAAATTACATTTAATTTTAGTATGGAGTAATCTGTCAAAATAAAGCTTACGAACTTATACTGTTTCACTTTATATTCGCTAACTGTTTTTGCTCATTGGAATTATTATAGTACCTTTTATCTTATGGAATGTACATGGACGAATGGTTGTAAGATTATTTTTAATACTCAATAGTTACCTATAAGATATTTATAACAGGAAAAATTGTCAGTTCATAAATAATATAAAAGATAATAAACACGAATAAACAACAACATATTTTCCACTTCGCAATACTGTCATTTCAATCTTTGAATTTGCATATAAAAAGAGCTATCTGTTTTGTATAAATCCATTTACTGTATTTATTTATATATATATATATTTATAATTGTCTGGATTGTTTAAAAGTTATATTGTGTCATTCAAAGAAGGATTTTTAATCAAAAAAAGAGTTTTCGTAGAACGAATCCAAAAAATATTTGGGTAGTGTTGACACTCTTGAAGTAAATCGATGAATTGTAAATGATTTTGGAGTACCATACATAACACTTTGTTTATTTTTCAAAACAGTAAAAGCACAGTTGGTTTGCATGTTTACGATTTGTGGCCCTTTCTAAATGTTTTACGACAATTAGAGTTTTGCTTAATGATATTAAAACAAATTGTCTCTTAACCCCATATTTCCCAAACAGACCTTAAAGTAATTCTCGAAGACAGCGTCATTGATAGTGCTGAGGAAAAGGTATAGGTTCAAAATCACAGAAGGGTTTTCAATACAAGACATATTTAACATATATACAAAAAGTTAATAATTGATCTACTAATAAAATTTGATTACGATTTATTTTTTCACCTGAAGCTTCTCAGCATTGCATGGATTCACCGTGCGAGTGCCGGGCCCATGGCGTTTTATGGACAGGAGTGCAAACAGTGCCTGGGACTTGCGACCCAGGTATAGTTTTAAGGGACCCCTTTATGATGCACATAAACGCTCGCCGTCACTGTTCACACTCTTCTTCCCACCTAACAAAATTTGGAAAACGCTTACTAATACTGCCTTTGTAATACGTTCCAGAAATAAAACGATACCAGTTCTAAAAAGTTATTAATTTATTCCTGGACAGATCGTTGGTTAGTTTGTAAGACTTGTTAAGCTTAAATGTGTGATCCCTGGGGATTTTTGTTGCCCAGGAAACAATAAACTCCAGAAGTATCACGCACCTTAGATAATTTGAATACAGGTATAAGTCCGTTCTGGATGAGGAAACACTAATACCCCAGGGTTTTAGTATTGCTTTTCATACGTTCTAACGTTGATCACAATTATGTAATAGCATGTTGATAAAACAACCTTAATTTTTGTATATTGTAAAAACTATTACCGAGTAGTTTTATGTTTCTCAGAAGATGTAGTTCGTATACTAAGTATACGAGTATAAAATAGGATACACACTTTTAATAAATAATATTAAAACATAGCCTAGTAATAAGATATAAATATTGCACTAAACCTATAAGAAGGGTGATAATTAATAGGAATATGTTAATTTAATGATGCTTCATAATGCAAAGTCTATAAAATCGAATTAATGTTGAAATTTGACAGCTAGCGCTCTCAGCACATGTAAAACCTTATTGATTACAGTTTGATTTTACGCGTTATAGATAGTTTATTTCATAGTTTTTAATAACGATATTATATAAGTTTCGTATTTTAACTAAATATTGTAACAAAAGTCACTTACTTGAGCAGTCTGTCTTAAATGTGTTTGTCATAACTCATCTCTGAAAATACAACAACCTTAATACAGTCTTAAGATTCTGCAAATGCCCCTCGACGCAACGTTTTCTATAAGTACATAATAGTATGGTTTTTATCCTTTTTAGAGGTGTTATTGTACGGGGGGTTTCTTAAATATTATTTTTTTTTTTATTTATTAATTTGTTCGTATTTACAATTCTAACATTAGAATAAATAGTGTGAAGCGAAGACACGCCTACAAATCATATTAAATCTACTACTAAAATTAATAGAAGTGGATGTAGTGTACTCAGTGTACTAAGAACAGACATTACGTTCTTTACTGGGATTATTTCGCCTGGTTGAATACAAAACAAACTCGAATATTAAATTTTCAGCGTACTAATGAATCTTACCGTTATAAGGGGTTTCTCTTTTTGTTTAAAAAAACATTTTATAAAAAAATAATTTCGAGTAAGTATTCGTTTCACTATATATTCAATGTCTTGCACTCTAATCACCAGGAGACAACTAAATTATTTGAGTTCCTTGGTGAAAAGATCTATCTTTGCAGTAAGATAAGTAAAAGACATCTTTCTTCGTCAAAAATATTTATCTAGCTTTGATAAAAGTTATTCAAGATTCGTTCGATATATTAAATATAAAATCTACTATACATTAATAAAATAAAAATAAAGTTAAAAACATTATCAAGAGTTTTTATTATGGATTATCGACATATTATAATATATTATAGCAGCAACCTTTTGATGCAGCGGTATCATTGCTTGTGATTGAACTGATAGGTCACAGTTGGACTCCGGCCCTGATGAGAGAGTAACATTCTCTAGAGATCGTCATATCTTATAATAAATTATCTTATGTGTAAACATAACCATAACCTCTTTGGAGCATCGGAGTGGGTAAAGCTACACACTTATTTATAATTATTAAGGAGACGTATGACTTTTTGATCTTATCGTATTTATCCTGTACTCAACAAAAAAATTATAAACCGTTCTTTAAATACATTATAGCGGGACAGCTACTTTTATCATATAAAACACAAATCCAGTCGTATGTGGAGTACTGTGGTCACGTATTTGCTGGTACTGCAAAGTCTCATGTTGCTCTTCTGGACTCAATTGAGAGGGGAGAAAAGAGCCTTATAGGCGAAAGGCCCTGAATTGTTTGAAGCCAATCTCCACATCCTTGAACACAGGCCTAGAAATGCTAGCCTCACAGTATTCTATAGTATATTTACTTTTTGGTGAGTGTGCGCAGGAATTACATGATTTAATTCCCAAGTCCTCGTTCCATCACCGGACCTTCCGACGCACGGCAGGTATCCATCCTTATATTGTTGATACTCTACCTGTCCGAATGAATGGCTATGCTTCGTCTTTTTTAGTGCGTAAAGCGAAGGACTGGAACAGCTTGCCTGCGTCGGTATTTCCGGCCAAATACAATGTGGGTATCTGGGTGGTGATGGGTGGTGGGTATATGGTTGTCTTCAAGAGAAGAGTGAATCGGTTGCTAGGTTATATGCGCCTTATCGCCTATAACTACATCTGCTCTCTCCATCAGTTGTAGAAATGTAGTCAGAAAGTCCGTTACCTAGCCAACGTTTTCAATGACAACATCATTAAAGCGTTAAAGAAAACGTATTTTTAGGTATATATATAAGTTTAAAATGACAATAAGACCCATATCAATAAACTACCTAAATGTTTAAGTTCAGTGACATATGCGGCTATATATTACGGCTCATGGTATTATGCTTTGGAGATTAAGGACAGATGTTTGAAAATCTATTTTCATTATACCAAATAAAGAATTACAAGGCTTTATCAATAGATGTACGAAGAGTTTATGAGTTATATACTGATATAATTTGATTACGTTTTTTTTGGCTTTATTAGCTTGAAACGGATATTATACAATAACAACAAAAAATATAACATAAAATTGTAGAAAATGTTGCTGAGTATTTAATTTATCTTTTTCAGTACATGAACTTCATATACTTTGCACAGGAATATAATATAAGGTAAACACTTTTACGTGAATATCATTTAATATTAATATGTAGCCTAATATTAAATAGCTCCAAACCTGTTGGAAGCGTGATAATAAATACGAATATGTTAATTAAATGATGCTTCATAATGTAAACCTAATAATTATATACTCGAATTTATCGAACAGGGACATTGAATGTCAGTTGACTGCTGATGTTTGCAGTGCATTTTAAGTATATTTGATTACAGTTTCATTTTACGCATTACAGTTCTGTTACTGTTACTACCCAAAACTTTTTATCTAATCCAGCATCAAATAATAATCAGCAAGCTCGAACTTCAATTGTTCTATTGAATCGTTCACTTATCCCATTTTGTTCCGATGTATACACATTTATTTTCTGGGGAACTATGCCGATCTGGTTTAAATAGTTTTCAAATTCATTGCTACAGAATTCTAAGCGATTATGTGTCCTGAATATCTAAATTGTTCCGTCTTTTTGATTTTCTACCATTCCTTAAAATTCTTTAAAGTGTTTAAAAACTTCACTTTTGCTTTTAAAAAGTAAACAAAGACCATGATGGTAAAGTCATTAACCAATGTCAGGACGTACCTGAATACGAAAATTGATGTAGTCTCCATTGGCCTGCAAACATCAGCATGTATTATATCCATACTCATTGCTTCATGTACCAGAGTGACCAAATGGTTATCTTCACAACATACTGTGCATATACATTTGTTGATTACTGACTTATCAGTATATGTTATTCCCAACACTGCTCCATCTTTCATTTTATCTGATATTTTCTATTCAAATTTCCCAGTCTCCGGGCCATACTTCACTTTTAACACTCAGGGTGGAAGTAACTTATAAACACCATCTTCTTGGTTCGCTAAAGCCACGAAATTTCCTTCTCTATTGTAAACGTAGCAGTACTTCTTTTAACTCCACGTTATTTCCATTATTAATAAATTGACTTATAGAAATCCAGTTCTTTGTGACCTAAGGAACTCATATGACGTCTTTCAATCTAGTGACATATTTGTAACTTAAAGTAACTGTTACGTTATTAACTTCACCCGAACACAATACAGGCATGGAATTTTGGTTTACTGCCATTCTCTTTGATACTCGGTGAATATGATGCATTTCGTATCATGTTTACATCTGTTATCATATGAACTCTTGCGCCGCTATCCAAACAAAAATCCTGTTTACCGTAGTTTCCATTTAAAAACACAAAAAAAAGAAAATCAGCATTTGATAAAATACTTTACTTTGAAATGTTATTTTTTTACAGGAAAAAACAATCATTTTGAGTCTAGTTACAATACAACAAAACTACTGGACACATTTTAATAAAATTTTACTTAGTGTTGCTTTATTATCTAAGTCAGCGTAATTATAAAGTAAATTTTACAAGAAGATACAAAATCCTATTTAATAATTGAAATGAACATTGCAAAAATCTCCTACAAAAAAAAAACACTTTTTTTTTTTTTAAATATTTAGTCTTTGTAGAAGATAGAAATTTATTTCTATAATTCTTTACTATATAATATTTTCTACAGTCTGAGATTGGTAGACGACGATTGGTAGATTGTTGACGATATGATTTTTAACGTTCATACAATAATTTAAGTAAAGGATGTATTTCATAAAAAAATAATCCCTTATTACGTTACATTTGGTTAAGCGATTGTATTTTTATTATTATAATATATTAATCAATTTATGAATTTTACAAACAATGTTTTTAAAGTTCACTTTGTAATTATATTTTGATAATGTAAATGTTTCAGTATTACTTAAATTGTCATGTTTTAGAAACTAAATTATAACTGAAAATGTTGAAATAATTAATCAAGTAATAAATAATTAATCCTACAATGCTTGTAATTTAAAGAAATAATTATTATTGAGACCTGCAATTGTAATTCTAAGACAAATTCATATAATTAAGTAATTGTTATCGCAGGAAGCAATCCATGGAATATTATGAAGTAATGTTGGGAGTTTATTCTTCTGAAGGATTTCTGGTTTCAATAGTCGTACAGTATGAACCTCTCTAAAGTTGTAACGTTGACCAAACGAGGCTATAATTAGTTGTGAAGTTTTATTTTGTTGACTATCAATGGATCACCCTCACGAAGACTACAACAGTGACGTCAGGAATACTGACATCACGATTTTTAAGAATACTACAGAGGTCTTTTTTCTCCTTAATGTAAAATATTTGGATTTGATTTAAATTTTAATATATTTTAACAGAAAATATTTAACTATTTAAGTTTTTTCAAAGCGTTCTAACACCTTTGATTTTTTATACCAAATAAAAAATACAAAATACAATACATAAATATAAGCGGAGATCTGCAGCGGTGGCATAAATATTCGAATTTGGTTTTGATTGCAGTTTGTTGCGATGTCGAAAAATAAAATGTTTATTTATTTGTTAAAATGATACATTTCAAATGTTAAATTATTAATGATGAATATTCCTTCGGTTACATTAGTTTCGCTCGTGGATTAGTATTTGAAACTTTAAGAGTTTCCACAAGTAAATTGTTTTTCTTACAAAACAAGGTTTCACGCTGTTTTCTTTGTTAAATGCAATAGTGTATTATTTCCAAAGCTAGCTAAAATGTCGCCCGCAGCTAAGGAAGCTTAGTCATTTTGTTAACATTAAAAAGTGGGCTACTACATTTTAAAGTGACTTTTTTATTTTAAATTCACAAAACATAAATGAAGGTACAAGAATTGATAATTTTAAAATTAAGACACGTGGATATTTTAATTTACTCAGTGTACCAAGAACAGACATACCGTTCTTCTTTAGGATTACTTCGCCTAGAAGGAATACAAGACAAACTCGAATAATAAATTTTCAAGGAACTAAAGAACCTTAACGTCACAAAGGGTTTAACTTTTTATTTAATAAATCATTAAAAAAAAAAAGTTTTGTGTAAGAATTCGTTTCAAAGATTACATTTGAAAATATAATAATAACGTTAATTCGAATTGGCCATAAATGCATAACGTTGTTTTAGAAGTATAGTTTGTGTTATATGTATTATATAGTATAGCACTATTATTAAAATTTTTAATAGTGATATTCTTTAAGCTAAAGTAAATGCTAAGTTTTATAGACATCAAAGTATACTCCCACTATTCTTTACACATATATTTAAATAAGACTAAGAATTTGTTCCAAACTATGAACTTTGTTCGTTTATCTTATAAGGATAGGTAGGTACTATATTTATTTTATTAATTTATTGATGACTGTTCCAAAAAAATGTATGTAAATTATATTCATGTATTTAAATTAAAAGATGTTCTTCTGTATTTCATCGTCCGTACTATATTTTATGATACATACTATATCTTTAATTGACTTAAATTTCGGTTACTTTACCATTGTATTTAT
Organism: Napeogenes inachia; assembly: GCA_959347355.1. Lineage (NCBI taxonomy): Eukaryota > Metazoa > Arthropoda > Insecta > Lepidoptera > Nymphalidae > Napeogenes > Napeogenes inachia. The sequence continues at coordinate 17,602,734 of OY365797.1, forward strand.
ACATTTAGTATAAATATCATCGATAAAGGTACCTATTGCCTGAGTCTGCGCTCCTAATATTTTCATTACATATTTATGAGAGTAAAAACTGTTATAGACACTTAAAACCAATATCAAATTACAAAAGAAATATAATACTCAAAATAGTACTCATTTGGATAATCCGAAAACTATCATAAATGTGCCTAAGTTCTTCAAAACCACTGAAGAATATTCTTATCAGCAAAGCAATTTTTTTTTTATGATCTATCTGAATTATTTACTACTTAAAATAGAATATTTTAATCATAAAAACATTAATTGAAATAATTTAAACAACATTTTTAAATGTGGTAAATATTTGATCTATATATAATAATTACTAAATCAATTTACAAAAGCAATTTTAACTGTAAAAAGTTCATTAAAACATTCACTGTTCACTTAAATCATTCTAAACCAAATTGGTAAAAATATTTCAAATTAAAAAAACTAAGAAAACTGGTCATAAATAAAATCTTTGTAATAAGATATGTATTACCGTAACTGAAACAAAATATTCTGTTTTAAATAATTTCAATGCAAAAATGTAAAATGAAGATAAAAAATGGGAAATTATTATGAAATCTACACGCGATGTTGTATGAAAAACATTATCTTGTATCTGACATTGATTTACTTGCCTTGTACCAAAAAAGATTTTTAAAATTACTCCGAAGTAGCAACATCCCATATAATACAATATAATAGGTCCTTACGCGTTTTTCGTATGGGCCACTTCAATCACGAATGTTTCCTCTTTGGTAAGGAATTCCAACCTCATTTTTTTAACACCATCATTCACACATGCATTTATTTTTTTTTCTTCTGTGTTTTCTGTTACTCAGTTTACAAAATGGAAAACTTAAAATATTAACTTAAATTTACTTACGAGTACGAGTTCCACCTGGGCACCAGTGCTTCAGAAACGACTCAAAGGGTGTGATGTGTATGGCGGTCATGTTGCAAAAGAAAACATATTTCGTTTTTGGTTCCAACGTTTCCGTTCTCGAAATTCCGACCTGCAGAACAAGCCCCGTGGACGACCGGAGACCCAAGTTGATAATAAAGAATAGAAGGCTATTATGATAGCGGATCCATAGCACACAACTTCCGATACAGGCTGCGGTTTTAGTGCTAAAACTTAATCTACTGGAAGCAAAATTTTTCCCAATTACTGACTGGTGGGTTTTTCTTATGAATTGACCGAAGTAAACTGGCAAAAGCGCGTTGACTGCTGCGTTATATTACTGAACCGGTACAATAATTAAGAGATTTTAAATCAAATTAAGAGATTTTAAGTCATAAAACATAGATTCTCTACGATAATCAGAAGCACTCATTGCAATGGTTCGATCCTAATCAGCCCGCCAAATCCTGTCCCAAACGAAAATTGACCCAAAAAAATTACTTACAAGCGTTTGGTGGAATAGTGGCGGTATTGTTTATTACAGTTTTCTCAAATCTGGCCAGACTATTAAGCTAGATGTCTTTTGTCAGCACTTGCAAACTATGGTGGAAAAGCTTGTTGCTAAACAACCTAGGCTAGACAAAAGCCTAGGCTAGACGACAACGCTAGACCACACGCTGCACAACAGATGGCTACCTTATATACAGTATGAGAGCTTCAATTAGAATGTCTAAGGCATCTACCATACTCCCCGTACTCTCCCCTTGCTCCAACAGCCATTATTTTTCAAATTTGACATTTTTTGACATTTGAAAAATTCAACTTTGATGGGGCAGTCCAAATTACCTTCAAAATTTTATAGATTTCGCGTCTGACTGCTTTTTTAATAAAGGGATCAATGAACTACCTATACGATGGCAAAAGTGCATAGAAAACAAAGGTTCATATACTTCGATTAATTAAATACATTATATTAAAAAATAATCGACTTTTTCTTCCTTACAAAACGCCAATTTCATATGTAAGGACTTAATACTTACCAAAGGTTGGATAGATATTTTCAAATGAAATGAAGTTCGTATAAAATACATAATAATATTAGCATGAACAATAAAGGCATTTAATTAAAATAATTAATTCAAAAATTAAATTATTCAAAAAACACTTTTTTTTTTTTTCATTACATTATCATTTATTTTTTATATGAAAATAATGCGTCCAACATTTGAAAGGTAAAGAAATAAAATATTATTTTAAAATAATAAAATATTAAATGATTAATCGTTTATTTGATAAAAAAGTATTTGCAGAAATTATGAAAAATTTTGCTACAACTATTTTCTTGCTGACAAGTTAACTTTTATATAAAGCCAACACATACCAATTATTATAAAATACAGCCAGTATTATATTTTTTTGTAGCTAAACAGACGTGCATTTGAATGTACATTTCAAGATTGTCAATAGCAAGTATAAAAAAATAAAACAACAGCAAATGTCACCCAAATCTAAACCCAATAGTTTTTGCGTGAAACAACTGATATAAATTAGAAGCTATAGTTTTAGAATCTGTCTCAAGTATTTAACATAGTTTTTACTACATTTAATTTAAATTAAACAGTTTACAACCTGACTCCAATTAATCTGGATAAGCTCAGGTGGATGATGGATTAATTTAAATTAAATGTTCAGATTTGTACCGTTACTAAGTTAATATGCTGGGATTGGATACGTTTTCGTATACATATAAAAAAAAAACAAATTATAAACTAAAAATATATGTAAATTAATTCCTGGTTTTGGTGCTGATATAATTATTACAAACTCATGAATTCTTACAAACCATTTACTTTTACTTTTACATATATACAATATCCTTTATTACAAATTAAAGGAGACTTAGACTTAACATTATGATGCTCGCGAAGTCCACTCAACACTTGACTTTTTCAGTGTTTAACCATTCCATGCACTATCGAGTGTTACCTAATATTTACCTTTTATGCCTTGGAGCGTTATACTAAATAAATTTTAACCCTTTAATTTTGCAAATATACGTGGTTTTAAGTACGTTAAGAAATATTGTAACACAATATTAATTCAATCGAGATATATAATTTAATATTATTTTGTTATTTATTTACTAATGGTATAACCATTAGCTTTGTCAGTAACATTTCAAACCTTAAACGAAATGTCTGAGAGTAGCTGTCTAACCTTTGTTTTATATAGAAAGTTTCATTACATTTTTTGATAAAGAGGTAACAATAATCATAAATCATCACAAACCATAAGCCTTACAAAAAATGAGACGAAATAATATATTTTTATATAGCGGATACTGTATAATAATGATTAAATAATAGGTATATGTTTCATCTTATTTAAGTATGGAGTATCTGTCAAAATAAAGCTTCCAAACTAGACTGTTTCATGTTTTATATTCGAAATCTGTTTTTGACGAATGGTTGTAAGATTGTTTTTAATACTCAATATTTACCTATAAGATATTTATAACAGGAAACATTGTCAGTGCATAAATAATATAAAAGAAAATCACACGAATAAACAACAATATTTTCCACTTCGCGATGCTGTCATTTCAATCTTTGAATTTGCATATAAAAAGAGCTATCTGTTTTGTATAAATTCATTTACTCTATGAAAATAGTATTATATCTATTTAACCTCAAATTTATTTGCAAAGTGAAAATTGTCTGAAATGTGGCAAAGTTATATCTTTCAAAAAAGGATTTTGTGAACAAACAAAGAGTCTTTGTAGAAGAAATCCTAAAAAATATTTAATACCTTATAACGAAACCTTTACAATTTTGCTGATGGGGTAGTGTTGACACTTTTGAAGTAATTCGATGAATTGTAAATGGTTGTGGGGTACCATAGGGTTTATTTCGGGAAATTGTTTATTAGGTAACTAAAAAAAAGAATAAAAGGTGTAAAGAAAATACTACTAGGAATAGAAAATACATTTTTTTTAAAAGTTGTCATCTTTGACATCCCACTGAAAAACACGCAATTTATTACTGTTCTTTCAAACTGCTGGCTATAGTGGGGCGCTTTTAAATACTATTTTTAATAATAATTAATAAATAATAACTATATATTTTTTTAGAAAATCTGAAGCAAGACACAATTTTCACACGACACATTCACAATTAACAACCACTGGAGCCTATAGTATGCTTAAGAGAGGATAGTAAAGGCTAAATTTATTTAGATTCGCAGATAAAAAAGAAATATTTTGGTTCAGCAAAAATGTTTAACTGGCTCTAATATAAGAATTGAAGTTTTTGAATAAATTTTGATTTAAAATCAAATAGTAATAAAATTTAGTATAATCTTTTATTATTAGAATTGACAAAATATTATATTATTTTACGTAGCAGCAACCTGTTGATGCAGCGGAGTCAAAGATTGTATGCGTCCCTGGATGGACTTTGGCTCTGACAAATTACATATTCTTGATCTGATCGGTGAGAGAGAAGTTCCTGCAGCGACCGTCGTATCTTTTAATGAAATCTCTTACATGTAAACTGAATATCTAAGAGCATCGAATAGGTTAAGGTACACACTCATTTAATAGAAGTAATAAATAATAATAAAGGATATACATATATCCTTTCTGATATTGTAACGTTGTATTTATCAGACACTTAAAAAACATAGTTAGAAAAATTATTTGAATATTTTAGTAGAACTGGGCGTTCTTCAAGTATAGATTCTTGGTCCTTTTATGTTCAAAGCTTATATCAACGTTTACCCTATTTAATGATCAATCAATCTAAAATATAATCTGGTTCAATAAAAACACTTAAATTATTTTAAATTAAATATTTACATATTTACAATGAATTGGTAATCCTTTGTTCTTAATAGAATTTAATTAAATTGGCTTTTTACTTCATGTTTTCCAAATACATCTTAATGTAATTTTCGACGACAGCTTCATTGAAAGTGTTAATGAAAACTTATTTTATGGTAAATCTATAACTTACATTAACAAACTAGCTAAATGTTTAAGTTTAGTGACATTGCCGCATATATTACGGGTTTTGGTATAATGCTATGTATATTAGGATATTTGAAAATCTATTTGAATTTTACCAAAGAATTTGATTCGATTACAAGGCTTTATCAACTTATGTATAAAGAGGCAATTAGTTGTGTACTCATATAAAATAATTATGTTTTCATTGGCTTTAATAACTAGACGGTAGACTGAAATAGCGATACGGTAGCTCAAATGGTAGAGCGACGAGATGGTTTCCCAGAGGTCGCGGGTTCGAATCCCTGCCCGTCATGGTTTATACTTCATTCTATATTTATATAAATTCAAGTAGACGGATATATTTACACAACAACAACAAAAAATATAACCAAAAAATTGTTAAAAGTGTTACTGTGTACTTAATTTACTTTTTTCAGAAGATGTAGTTCATATAATTTGTATGTACAGGAATATAATATAAACAACGTGATTTACGTGAATATCATTTCACATTGAATTGAATGTGAATATCATATCATCATTTAACATAAAAATATCAAAACCTGGTACTATGTGTTCGTTACTCAAATAGCGCAGACACAAAACCAAAGTTTGTTTTCTACTGCCTTTTTGTGTATGTTTTGGCATCGCAGACAAACTGATGAACAGATTTTGATAAAATTTAGTACGATGATAGGTTGTCTCGGACAACCAACATCATTTCATTTTTAGAGTTAACCGCTAAAACTAAATAGCTTAGTTACATTGCAACAAAAGTATTGGACAAATTGAAATAAAATTTCACGGAGCATTGCATTGTTATCTAAGTTAACATATTCATAGGGTAAATTTTACAATTTTAAAATTTGCAATAATTGCAAATTTCTGCTATAAAATAATGGATTTTTATAAATCGTAACTCGAGATAAATATTTTCTTATGTGAGTCTGAGAAGGAGGCTGTTGTAAAACGAAGTCGTTTTCAACGTTTGTTTTTTTTTTATTTTAATAAATTATGCATTTCATTGGTTTTAAAAAAATACATTTGCTACGTTACATTTATTAAACTTATAATTGGATTTTATTAAAAATTTAAACATACTTTTAACCCGAAATCTTTTAACATTTAAAGCAATCTTAACTTTCGTTAATTAACTTACACCTTTGATTATTTGTACCATAGAATAAAAAAACAATATAGTTTTTAAATATCAGCGGAGGTCGGCAGCGGTGGCATAAATATTCGAATTGGGTTTTGATTGCAGTTGGTTGCGATGTCAGAAAATAAAATATTTATTTATTCATTAAAATATAAAGAAAAAAAGAATAACTATTATGAACAAGATAAATTTCAAATAAAAAGAATGCTAAATATTACTTTATTTAGCGCCCTGTTGGTAGAGTAGTTAGAAACAGGCATGTATGTGATGAGCATAGATGTCTGTATTTCTAGATTCAGTCGTTTATTAAATATATTCAAAGTATTTATAGTGTGTAATTCTAATTATTTGTATCGTTGTCTAACACCCTTAAAACAAGCAAATAATTTGCTACCTTTGGGGTTAGACCCATGTGTGTAATTTGTCCTGTGATATTATTCTTTATTCTTCTTTCGTTTACATTGGATTTGCTTATGGTTTATAAATTAGACATCGAAGAGTTTCCACAGGTAAATAATTTTTCTTACAATAGGTTTCACTCTGTTTTCTTTGTTAAACGCAATAGAGCATTATTTTCAAGTTTCAAAGCTAGCTTAAACGTCACCCGCAGCTAAGGAAGCTCTGACTATTTGCTAATATTAAAAAGGTTGCTACATCTAAAAATGACTTTTTTGTGGAAAATTCACTGTCACTGTAAATGGATATTGAAATTTTATTGCAATAAAATAAATGAGAAAGTCTTAAATATGAACAAGTTACAAAATAAAATAAAATAAAAAAACATAACTTTAGTTTTCGCAATATTACACACAAAACTTTCATATTGGTCCACATTCCAGTTTAAATCCAAAAAAGATTTCAAAGAAATTTGAAATAAGTTTCAAGATTGTGATGAGGCTGTAAATGCACCGGTTCTGTTATAATTAGTAAAGATTTAGCTTACCTTCTGAACATAAAAGTAAAGATTAAACTTAAGCCGAGGACTGTCTTTGGAGTACTGTTTTATATTTTTTATTTAGAGGAAACCAGAATCAACCTGTACAATGCAATGTACAATACAATACATTAAATTTTATTCTTTTGCACAGAAATAGTACAAATTGGTACTCTTTTGGGTATTAAGTTATCGTTTCTAACATTATATTAAGTTATACGTGATAAAAGAAAAAGGTGTTTGTAGAGAAAATGTTATTGAAATAAAAGACATCAAAGACATTATCTGATTCCTAAGTCTTATAATCATTCAATAAAAACTGAATTATATATGTCGCAGAACGAATTAATTGAAAAAATAACTGTTTTTTAATTTTCATAGAACTTACTTTGAGTTTAGAAAATACCATCTGTAAATTTAAGTTAATTTTCTTAGTTATTTTTGATTAATTTGCTCGTATTTATGATTGTTTTTTAATTTGCTTATCATTTGAATAAATAGTTGATATATTAAAATAGTGTTCGTTTTTATAATTCGAAAACTGTAGCTTCGTTCTTCGAAAACAGTAAACAATTTTTTTATCAGCAAGGAGGGTGTTTTATAATAATTTATGTTATTACATTATAATATCACTAGATAATGGTATTCTTAAAATATAAAAATTGAATCATAAAGAAATTTACTGAAATAATTAAAACAACAATTACGTAGGTATGTAATACACTCAGTGCAATAATTAATCGCTTTATTGCTGCGTGCTTTTGTTTTGTATCGTGTAGTGCAGGGGTGTCCAACCAGTCGATCGCGGCCGCTAGTCGAGTCGATGCCGGCGAGGCAAAAACTATTTAAAATTTTAAAGTTAAATTTAAGATTTACCTGCCCTAAAGGTTCCTTAGAATATCAGGAAGTACGTAATTCTTAATAATAAATAAAGTAGATCTAACAGCGACTCATCGGTAAAAAGTCGATTTTAGTTCTGATTAAGTTGGCCACCCCTGGTGTAGTGTATGTAGTTTTCATAATACCGTACAGTATTTAAAACACTCCCTACACATTATAAGTTTGTAAATAAAATTGGAAGATAAAAAATTAATATAGAAACTAAGAAAACGTGTAATATATAAAATGTAGAACGTTGAAATCATTTGTAATAAGATATATATTTTATAACTGAAGAGAATATCCTTTACAAGTGCAATAAAATTTATTTATTTTTAATCTTGTTAAAATTTATTTTTAATCTTGTTAAAACTCTTAAATTATTGTGGGATCAACACAAAATGGTGTATAAAAAAATATTCTCTTTTATCTGACATTGATTTACTTGCCTAGTACCAAAAAAGATTTTTAAAATTACTCCGCAGTAGCAACATCTCGTACAATACAATGTTATACTTACCAAAGGTTGAATGGATGTTATCAGATGATATTAAGTTCCAACACTTACAAAAGTAATTCATCAAATTATTACTTAAGATAGAGTTCCCGGCTAATTATTTTTTATACAAATGCATTAATTACGTAACAAATATCATAAAGTGATATCCAATAAGATTTTTCTAAAAAGCATACTTGAACATATATTGCAGTGTACGTTTCATGATTGACAATTTATGATGGTAAGTATATTAAGATAACCCCACAGGAAATATTATTCAAATCACTCCAATAGTTCAAATTAAATAGTTAACAAACCTAACCCCCATTAAAGGCAGATGGATGAAAGATTACTTTAAATTGAATGCATAGATTTGTTCCATTAGTATGCTATTAGAAATGGATTTTATCCTTCTGCTTCTATAGATATAAGAAAAACAAATGAAAATTAAGTATCAATAAAAAATTACTTTAATGAAATTCCTGGTTAAGGTTTATAAATTATTATTGTAACCTCATAAATTCTCACTAAGAGTTCAATATTACAATAATTTATAACAAGTTAAATAAAGAAGGCAGAATATATATTATGATGCCAGCGAAGTTCTCCCCAACACTTGACTTCTTCAGTGTTTGATCATCGCATACACTATCGAGTGTTACCTAACATTTACTGCTCTCTAATGGTAGTCTTTATTTCTTGGAGCACTCCATTGAATGGATATGAAACCTTTTAATTTTGTTAGTATATGTTCTCATTTAATATGTTAAGACATATTGCAACACAGTATTAATTCAATCAAGATATATATCTTGATTGAATTTAATATTGTATATATTAAATTAACTTTTTTTTAATATATTATTAGCTTTGTCAGTAACATTTCAACGAAATCTAAAAGAGGCTGCCAAATCTTTGTTTTATACCAAAAGTTTTATTACATTTTTTGATAAAGAGGTAACAATGATCATCATCATTATCACAAGCCTTAGAAAGTCTCACGAAATATTACTTCATTCATATCGCACACGTAATAATGATTAAGTAATAGGTATAAGTTACATTTAATTTTAGTATGGAATAAGCTATCAAAAATACTTGACTTTGATTCCCGACAGGGACAGGCATGTATGTGATAAGCTTGCCTAGATGTCTGTATTGGGTTTGGTCATTTATTAAATATATTCCCAGTACTTGCATCACCTACCATATCTACATGGACGAATCGTTGTAAGATTATATTTTATGTTCAATATTTACCTATAAGATATTTATACCAGGAAAACCTTACATAAATTATAAAAAAGATAATACACACAAATACACAATAATATTTTCCACTTCCCGATACTGTCATATCAATATTTTAATTCGCATGTAAAAAGACCTATCTGTTGTGTATAAATCCATGTACCTACTCTATATGACAATAGTCTGTTGATTTAACTTCCACTTTATTCGTAAAAACGAGAAAATTGTCCGAACTATGGAAAAGTTATATTTTTTCAGCAATGTTTACTACTAAGTAGTAATTATTACTTTACTTTAAAAATACTGGCTGCAATGAGGCGCTTACCAATCCTATATTTAATAATAGTAATAAAAAACATGTGTCTAAATTTGATGCTGGTCTCAAGTCAGTCTTGATTAAAAGCTACTGTAGCCTAAAGCATCCTTAAGAACCCTTTAGATATAAAGGGCTCTTAAGAATACTATAGGCTTTATATTCAGGTAATTTTCGATGACAGCGTCATTGATTTTTTTTTTAGCTTTTTTAACTAGAGTGGGATACAATTGTACAATATAAATAAAAAAATAAAATAGTAAAATAGGAGAAACTGTTATTGTTCGAGTTCGCGTACATAGTATACGATTATAATATTATATACAGACTAATACACGAAAATTCTTACTATAGCATAATGAATTAAGATCTGTATTTTGGACATAAATAAAATTCCTGAACATAACGTTCGAGGTATAAAACTGTGTTACCATTCGAATATGTAGCTCACAGATACAAACTTAACACATACTTTGTGACTCTAGGCCCTTTCTTGACCAAAAAAGAAATCGAATGTCTATTGAAATATAACTGATGGCGTTCGCAGTGCTTTTTAAGTATTTTTGATTGCAGTTTAATTTAACACATTACAGTTATTTATTTCTTAGTATTAAAATTACAATATAATTAAATCGTTTTGTAACTAGTTGTAGGAAGAATCACTTACTTTATCGTATTTCACTTTCCGTCGTTCTACCAATTGAGCTACCGTATCGCTGTCCGCCTGCGTGAATTAAGCATTATATAATATGTGAACATCTTTATCGGGAAGGTGGTAACATCTATTAGGCTTCTTTCGAAAATCCTAACCAAAAGCCTTGTAGAAGCTTAATTGGTAGAGCAACGGGACGGTTTCCCAGAGGTCGTGAGTTCGAATCCCAGCCCGTATCGGTTTATTTTTTATTCTACATTTATATAAATTTAAATGAGCTTAACATGTTTAAAGATATATTCAAACGACCATGAGTTTTCAATATTCTTAGTATAAAATCAATCACTAATAAAACACAAATAATATTCTTGAAATGCAATTAAAAATTTTTAAATCACCCGCTACAAAAAGACCTCTAAAAAGAATAAAAATAATATTATTATGTACTTATTGAAGTCGTTGCGTCGGGGGACCGTTATACGTACGTTGACGATGGTGTCTATTTTAAGAAGTTAATCATTGAGCACTTAGACTACACGATCCGATATGGTAATTTCTTATTTGCCTTAGTAACTTTCTTGCATTTTTATTTCTTGCTTTATTAGGCGGTCCCCTACGCAAGCATATTAATAAGTACATAATAATATTATTTTTATTCTTTTACGAGGTCTTTTTGTATTAGGGGTGTTATAAATTTTTACTTTCTTTTTTTTTCTGCTTTCCAAAGTTATGTTACTTGAAATATGTACTTAATGACACTACGGATACACAAATTTCCACTTGTTTAAGTATTTCTATCTATTATGAATAAGAATCTTTCAAATGCACCAATAAAACCTCAATATCTTGGAACGACTGTTTCTGTTTCAACCATCTCGAAGAAGCAGGCCTTCGATTAAAACCTTTCAAATGCACCAATAAAACCTTAATATCTTGGAAACGACTGTTTCTGTTTCAACCATCTCAAAGAAGCAGGCCTTCGATTAAAAAAAAACCGCAAACAAATCAGATGCGTTTGGCTGCTAGAATGCCGTATTAGATTATTTTCGGTAACATCTAATTTTTAACAATGGTATCAATCCTTATGTTTGAGCTGATACACCGGCCCATACAAATTATGTATTCATATTCTGACCAATGAAAGAGAACATCCTGCAGAAACTATCATACCTTATGATAATTTATCTTATATGTAAACTGATTGGAGGACCCAGGGGGTGGGTTAAGCTACACACTTATTTCCAATTATAAAGGAGATATATATGATTTTCTAAATTGTAGCGTCGTATTTATCAGACACTCAACAAAAAATATGTATAAACGATTCTTTGACTACTTTAGTAGAAAAAAGCATTCTTCAAGTATATATTCTTGGTCCATTTATGTTCATAACTTATGTAAACGGTTTACCCTATTTGACGACCAATCAATTTAATGTAATCTTGTTCAATGGAAACACTTTTTTTATTTAAAACTAAATAACTAAAAAAGTAAAGGGTACAGTTGGTTTACATATTTACAATAAATTGGTAATCGTTTCCAGATGTTTTATGACAATTGGCCTATCGCAATTTAATTGTCTCCTTAATTTCCCAAATAGATCTCAATGTAATTTTCGACAGCGTCATTGAAAATGGTAATAAAAACGTATTTTTAGGTATATCTTTAAGTTTAAAATAACAGTAAGACCCATATCAACCAACTACATAAATGTTTAAGTTCAGTGACATACGCGGCTATATATTACGGCTTATAGTATTATGGTATGGAGATTAGGGGCACATGTTTGAAAATCTATTTTCATTTTACCAAAGATAGAATTACGAGGCTTAATCAACTTATGTGTTTATAAGTTTAGTACTGATAAGGTTTTATTGTTTACTTTGGCTTTATTAACTAGATTCGTATACAATTATACGATAACAACAGAATATAACATTTATTTTTGTACATTGTGAAAACTGTTACTGAGTATTTAATTTATCTATTTCAGAAGATGTAGTCCGTATACTTAATATACGAGTGTAATATTAGGTACACACTGTTACATGAATATCATTTAGCATAAAATGTAGCCTAGTAAAATAAAAAAAGTAATATTACAGCCCAAAATCTATTGGAAGCGTGATAATAAATACGAATATTTTAATTAAATGATGCTTCATAATGCAAACTCAATAATTATACTCGAAGTCCCCGAACAGTGAAATCAAATAGTATCTGTTGAAATTCGAATGATGACGTTCGCAAAGCTTTTTAAGTAGTTTTAATTGCAGTTTAATTTAACGTATTACTGTACACATTTAATTCATAGTAATTAAATTACTACACTATAAAAGATTCGTACTGTAACTAGTTATAGGAAGAATCACTTACTTCAGAAGTCACTTTTGTAAATAAAGAGATTTCAGAGATGACTTAAACTTTTTAAGTCATCTCTGAAAACACATCAAGCCTACTTTGGTCTTAAGGTTTTGTAAATGGCCTTGTCTTCAATTACTAGAAGATAATATATACATAACATATAATACTAAACAGATAAAATCTGTACATTGAAATGTTCCAAAAAACTGAATACTGTGTCTTCAATTGTTTGCACTACAATTTTTTCTTTGTCTGTATATTTTTTAATTTGTTTATTTATTCTATTGCGAGAAAAAGTTATAAGAAATTGTTTAGAAAAACCAGCATTTTACAAAAAATTTTGTTAATACGAAATATCATTTCATTTTGACAGAAAAGCACTAAAACTTATTAGCTCAGTTACAATACAACAAAACAAGTGGACAATTTTTAGTATCTTTTTTGTAGTTGTTGAGTAGTGGGACTGTATAAATAATTACGCAGACTGGTTGAAATACAAGTTTTAATGTGACTTCACAGTTATGAGTTAACAAAAATAATGGCGGAGCATCGAAGGGCAAAGTCCCGGAGCCCGCACGGCCACCCCGCACTCGCTGCCCGCAATCCTATTTCGGTGAAGACCGAACATGCTGACCGGGAATGTTGAAAATGTCCATTTTCAATATTATGGTACTGAAAGACGACAGATGTTATTAAAGGCCTTCTTGATGATTCCTTTTCGGGTGTTAATATCTGCAACATGGTTGATGCCATCCTGGCCCGGATACAGTTCAGTAGTGTTGCTTTATTATCTAAGTCAATATTATAACACAAGTAAAAAGTATTATTTACAGGAAATACAAAATCTGTGCTAAATTTAAATTAAAATTGCAAAAATGTGCTAAAAAATAAACTATTAGTCGTAACTCGTGATTAATGTTTTATAGTTTGACTCGGAGGTGAGGGGTGTTTGTAAACCAAGTCTTTTTAACGGACATATTATAATTTAAACGTACTTAATATTAATTCAAAAAATGTAGTTTACCTTTATTGCGTTACATTTGTTTAACTATTATAATATTATACATCGGCGTATAGACGAATATCAATCCATTTATTAGTTTTACTAACAATGTTTTTAAATTTTACTGTAAAAATAGTAATTGTGTTAAGGTTTTACTAAGCGATTTTATTTAGATAATGGAAATGTTTTAATGTTACTTAAAATTATTGTCATGTTTTACAAACTAAATTACAATTGAACAAAAATATAACAGGTAATAACCAAATTGTTGATAATTAATGTCTTACAATGATTGTAGTCTAAGAAAAAAATATTTATAGAGTCCTGCAATTGTAATGCTCAGACAACTTAGTGTTATTAAGTGACTGCTATGGAGAGAGATGATCTAGCGAATATAACGAGGTAATATTGTGAGCTTGAGGAACTTCTTGTACGAATAGTCGTACAATATGAACCTCTCTGAAAAGTTGTAAGCCAGCTCATTAAAAAAACAAAGCTATAATATGTTTTTTTTAAGACTACGACAATGGCGGCAGAAATGCTAACATCACGCTTTTTATAAAAAGGCTTACTTCTCCTATATACATAATATTTGGATTTGATTTAAAATTTTAATATAGGTATTTTAACCCGATTTTTTATTGTTTAAGTTTATTTAAATGAACACCTTTGATGATTTATACCAAACAATAAATAAACAATACAGTTGTAAATATCAGCGGTGGTTTGTAGCGGTGGCATAACTATTCGAATTGTGTTTGGACTGCAGTTTGTTGGAATGTACGAAAATAAACTGTTTATTTAATTGTTAAAATGTAAAGGAAAAAAAATGCATAATTATTATAAACATGATAAATTTCTAACAAAAAGAATGAATTCTAAATATTCATTCATTTACATTGGATTTGCTTGTGTTTTATTATTTTAACCTCTAGGAGTTTCCACAAGTAAATTGTTTCTCTTACAATAGGTTTTACTCTGTTTTCTTTGTTAAACGCAATAGAGCATTATTTTCAAGTTTCAAAGCTAGCTTAAACGTCACCCGCAGTTAAGAAAGCTCTGACGATTTACTATTAAGAAGCGAGCTGCAATATCTAAAAATGAGTTTTTAGTAGTAATCTTTTCACTAAAATTATCATCATATTTTAAAATGATATTGCAATAAAATAGATGAGAAAGTCTTGAATACAAACAAGTTACAAATTAAAGCTACGTCTAGTAAAAGAAAAATAAAAAACATGTCTTTAGTTTTCGCATTATGTACATTCTTTAAGATTGACCCACATTTAAGATTAGATGTTTTAAAAATCTAGACTGCGATGCTGTTCTGCACCGGTTCTGTTATAATTAGTCAAGATTTGGTTTACCTTTTGACATAAATGTAAAGATTAAACCTATGCTAAGGACCTTCTTTGGAGTACTGTTTTATATTCTTTATTTAGATGAAACACAACGAATGAATATTTCAAGATAACCAACTTCTTTAAATTATATTATATTGTACAGATAGAGTAATGTTAAAAAATATTGTTTGGTATTGAATTATTGTTTCTTGCTTGACATAAAGTATATTTTGATACACTTTATAAAAAGATAAGAGTATTTGTTGAGTAAACATTAATTTAATGTAAAACATAATATTATTTCTAAGACGTACATTCATTCAAAAAATTAAATAAATAAATGTATTTGTATATGCGGTTGAACGAATGAAACATATTGGGTTTCATATTTGTAAATGAAAATTTCTTAGAGAATATCTTCAATTTAGAGAAGGCATGTTTAAATTTAAGTAAATGTTTTTGTAGATTGTTTCTTATCCCTTTATTTTGAATAATTTAAATAAGTAGTCTCAAACAAAGACACGCCTACAAATATAACTAAATCTTCGTTTATAGTTTAGAAAATAAGTATTTTACATAAATCATACTAAAAATCATTTCAATATCCGAAGGTACAAGTATTGCCTGTTTTTATAATTGTAAAATTAATAGAAGCACGTCTATAGTTAACTCAGTGTACTAAGAACAGATACACCGTTCTTCTTTGGGATTACTTCGCCTAGAATCTAGATGAATACAAGACAAACTCGAATAATAAATTTTCAGCGAACTAAAGAACCTTGGTCGTTGGTGTATGGTGTGCAAATAAATGAATAAACAAAACTTAACGTAACTTATGTTGATAAGGGGCTTACCTTCTTATTGAATAAATAATTTTACAAAAAGATAGTTTTGTGTAAGTATTCGTTTTAAATTAATTCGTTTGATAATAAAATAATTACGTTACTTAACCATAACGTAAACATAACTTTCTTTTTAAGAATAGTTTGTGAATTAAATTATTTGTAATATGTTTAATATTGCTACACTTAAAACTCAAGCAAATGCTAAGTATTATGTACATTATAACTATTCTATATATATATATGAATAATATTATTAATTTATGTTTGAAAATATCTATAAACATGTATAGCTATGTAGAACTTATTAAATTTACGGTCCTCTAGATCATGGATTCGAATCCCTGCCCAAATCGGTTTATTTTTCATCATATATTTAAATAGATTATTATTTTATTCGATACTATGAGCTTTATTCTCATGTTATAAGTATGCTATTTATTTATTTATTTTAATATCTTGATTTTATTGATAAGATATCAATTTGCTATTCCACGAAAAACATATATATTTATATAAAAAATGAGTTTTATTTTCAATAGTGATTTAGTTATATTGTGTCAGTAAAGACATTGTCTGAGTCTAAGCTATTTTCTGTATTAATTTACTGTTATCTTTTAATCACAACATTAATCTATTTATAAATGTTATCGAAACATAAACCTTTACTAGAATGTACTTAAATAAATGTTTCTCAATTCTTAAAGACAACTGAGCAGATACTTTTATCAGTAAATGAGTTATAGGTATTGTAAAGTACTAGCGGATTATTATTTTATAAGATTATTATCAAACTACTACTAATGCAGTTTTATTATGTAAAACTTAAGTCTAAGCTATTATATTGTAAAGCTGAAATAACTAACTAGCTGAATTAATACAAATAACGCCGTTGTAAATATTAGTTTAACTCAAAAACATGTACAAGTTGTTCACTCACTCACTAAAAAATAGCTTTATTATTACATGCCTTTGTATTGTGTTATGTTTGCTATAATTGTGCTCTTAAAATACAGTGAATCATGCATATTCAATTAGTTAATTAAAGCATTTACTATTTACATTATTTTTTTAAATAAATATAGAATGAAAAATAAACCGGTATCAGTAGGGATTCAACCCATCCTCTCCTTTAAAAGCTTGACATGTCTATATATATTTTTAATATTTAATTGTTCTTTGGTGAAGAAATTATATAACTATCTTTTTAACGAATACTTTTATTGTATAAAAGATAAAACCTTGTCGAAAATTGTAGACTCCAGATAACACCGTGTTGATAATTCTTTTAATTTGCAAATGCAAATTCCTTCTTCATAACAGCATTTTAGATTCCATATGAAAATGCACAGTGCAAAATTAATGTAATTTCACAGAGAAGCTAGCAACTGTTAATACTCTTGTTGTAAATACTTTTGTTAATAACATTACCACTTTATCTTAACTAATATTATACTAATTTAACTAATATTAATATTAAAAATCTTTTTATTTTTTTTCCTTTTTCCAATTGGAGCTTAGTGACTTGGGTTATGAAAATTATTTTCGGCCAAACATTTCATATGTCCCATTATCAATGTGGTCATAAATATTCTCTGTATATTTATACATATTATGTAATTTTTTTAGATATTCATTTTTAAGATGATTGTTTCCTTATTTGTATTTTATGAGCCGGCTTATAAATATTAATATATTATTCATGATATTACCTTTTTGTACCGGCCCGAATATTGATTCCCTTGGTTGATGTTTTTAAAGTGTTTTGGCTCCGTGCTAGAGAAATAAAATAACTATTTATGAATATAATACATTTATAAATTAAAATATAACAAAAAATCATTCTCATCTTAAGTTAATGAAACAAGATTGACAATTTTTGTTTTCTTAATAAATGTCTCTGTGAAATTATATAATTATGAATTACATTTTTTACATCGTTAAAATTAGGTACATTAACTAAATCTATACTCAGATTTATTGCCATCAAATTTAAATGTAAACTAAAATTAATTCGGACTATATTTGAATGTTAGAAGACAAAGATAAATTAAACATTTAGTTCTGACCGGCAAAGTCTAAGAATAAGCAATATTTCTTGGAACTAAGACGCCTGACACAGTTCCGTCGGAAGAAACTGGCGACGCTCACAGTGAGACATTACTCAGACCCTATCTGATGGCGTTTGTTAATTGACCAGAAATACTGATAAAACCTAGTTTAACACATTTATACAATAAACCCAGTTTAGTACTAACCTTTAGTAAGTCATTAATAAAAATAAACATAATATGGGATCATTTGAATAATCTCTATATTGAATAGGTAATAAAAATTCATAAATCAGTGAGGCAGCCAATAGAATGGTTGGACTTTATAACATTATACAATACCTCATTATGCGTAGCTTATACATTATTCAAAAGCTTTTTTAATAAAACACCATATATTCCGAAGGCAAATTTTATTCATGGTCCAACGTATACTGAATGAACGGACCCATTCAATGTAAAATTTCGCATTTACACTCACTTATGTTACAATATTTACAGACACATACAATACGAGTAATTGAACACTGAGGGCAGTTAGCTGTTTGCGAGGAAAGCGAGCGCAGCTAGCGAGAAAGCGAGGCGAGGCGCAAGTGCGTAACCGGGAGGAGACGCGCCAGCGGCGGCGCGGGCCCGAGCGCTGCCAGCGCCCTCACCGCGGCAGGCCGTGCCACCCGCACTAGCCAAGCTACGCCCACGAACTTTAAGAGGCGATATACATAAATTTTCATCAGCAAAATCCTGTGTTAATGCCAAGGGATTGGCAAGGGGATCCCGTCCACACTCGCAAGGTAGGTGATTACCACGAATCACGATGTTTTCCACTTCTAATACGACAGATTCTGGCGTTTCAAGCATATGATTACCACTTAATTTAAATGTCCTGACACTATTGTTTTGTATCAGGGATAATTCTTCGATACCATCTATTTTGTTATTACACATCTCTAAGGTGTCAACTAGTCGCAAACCATCAAATGCCCCAACTTTTATGATTCCTAAGTCTGATTCTCGCAACGCTAGACGACCAACTCGCGTGAGTCCATGAAAGGTGTCAGGTAAAAGAGCCGGTAAATCCATGTACGCCAGCTCTAATATTCCAACGCCTTCTAATCCCGCGAATGCTTGCGGTTCAATGGATCTTATTCCGGACGGTAACTCTATCTGGGTGACATCGTTGAGACCAGAAAATGCATGCGCTAAGATTTTCTTAATAGGATTATTGCGAAATGAAATAAGCTTTATATAATTTGTTCCAGCAAATGCATATCCTTCAATTTGAGCTATTCTGTTATGTGTTAGTACGATAGAGGATATGTTTTGGAGAGCGGCAAATGCAAAGGCATCGACCGTAGCGAGTGGCGTGTGTTGAATATATAGCTCGTTAAGTCGAGGTAAGCCTCGGAAGGCAAAGGGGCGGATACGTGTTAAATTGCAAGCGTCAAGTGATAGACGACGCAGTTGCCGCAAATGAGCGAAAGCGTCAGACCGTAGAACCCTGATATCAGTTCGCGACAATGACAACTGTGTAACACTTGAACTTAGAGCCGATGGTACTCCACGTAGGGTAGCGCTATTGCAGACTACCTGGAACCAAACACATAAATTACTTATCAGTCGTTATCATCTACATAAAAAAAATAAACAGTTGTACTATAAAGGCATTCAAAATCTACAGTAATCTACTTCAATATTCCCCCCAATCTCTTTAGACAACAAATAAAGGTGTTCATTGTTAACCTGGCGATAAGCACAAAATGGCAGTCCCTCGTAATGGACGAAACATCGCATATATATAATTGTATACGAACTCAATGAACGATCAATGCCTCGTCGCAATTGAAGCGCTCCCGTTATTCTCATTGTTTGTTTTGTCAATAAAATTAATCCCACCCCGAATATCCCCATGGTACTGTAGCGTGGCCATATTTTGATTGAATGGTTCCAAACTTAATCTTTGCAAATAACCAATATCAATTTCATTTATGTATAATACAATACAATTCATTATACAATCTGCGTGTGTTTTCATATTTCAATACGCTTTCGCCATGATACATTGCGGCGGTTAATAGACCGTCTGGATAATGTATTGAATTGGTGCCAAATTTCAATTTGCATTTAACTATTTCAAATAAATTAAAACGTGAACCCACACAGGTACGGGGTACATTAGTACCAAATTAAAGATACAAAGTTCATATCATTAGGGTAATGACAGTAAAATTTACCCTTAAATCCTTCCAGAAAAGTATATACATGAAAAAAGATTCAAGGGTCTCTTTTATATTTCTTGCCGGACACCAGGTGGTCTGTATTCTTAATCCAACAGAAATTATACTCGTAAAAAATGATATTATCCTATAGTCTCAATAATCGTTTATTGTATCTAAATGTTTATAAAGTTATTTCTAAATATTTTTTTACTTTTCTTTTACGATCTTACAATTGGTAAAATGCTGCTCTCATGGAGTTGTTTTATAATGATTTGAATAATTATAGTTATTGTCTTTTCAGAATAAGTCTTAAGTTTTGGTTGTCATTTGCTATGTTTAATTAACAGTCAATTGTTTTTAATAATAACAATTTAATCTTCTGCCGGTTTTTTCTATGACCCTTTATTTTTTTGACCCTTACTAGAATCATAGATATTTTACAATTCATGCAATGTAAATGTTATAGAAAATTGTTTCTTTTTTCTTATCTTTTTGCTACGGTAAAATAAAATCACCACCAACTCCAATTTAATATTTTCCTAACACATTTATAATAAATAATGTAAACCCATGAAAACAAACAAAAATTAAAACATTTAAATCAATTGCATAATCATACATCTCAAAAGTGGAATCATTTATGTGAAGTACGAAACTGCACATTATACTTAAGTTTACCTGTGATTGTGAAAGGCAAATGCATTGTATAGGACATGAGGGTACTAGTGTTGAAGTCAGCGCAATGTTGCTGGCTTCGCATATCGCCACCCACAGCAGCGTTGCAGCCACCCAGCGAACCACCCTGCGATTAATATGATTCATTACTACTTAAATAATACATTCTGCAGCTTTTGACACTTTTTATAGCACCTATTTTATATTAAATGTTTTAATATCGTTAAGTAATAGTTTTAGTTGCAGGGGATACGGAATGATATAATAAAAATATAAATTACTTATACAAAACGAAATACTGATAGTAATTCTCTGTACAACTTTATCATCTAGACATGAATATAATTTAGTAAAATCTCTGCTTTAATTAGCAAAAATTTTAGTTAAGATACGTGTTTAGTATGCGACATGTGTAACTAAAGCAGTTGTACTGTCAGTTAAATTTATATGAACAAAAGGCTAACCATAGAACGTTAACGTGTATTTTTTATTCCAGCCATGCACGATGGCTTGAGAACGAAAAACGAAAAACAAAACAAAAAACTTCACAGCACTTTATATATAGCTGTTTGTTGACAATATTATAAAACACACAAGGATTTTAATATACATAATATTTTAAATGTAGATTAATCCATGTTTTGTTTTAATCATAAAATATAAATGATATAACCAAAACGGATATTGCAAAATAATTCCTTTTTAATTAAAACTTTATACATTTTGGTTATGTCCAATATATTGTTCAATTTTATACGCAACATAACTTATATAATTTAAACTATCGTGTTTCATAACATAACAATTAAAAAAAAAAACGGGAATTAACGCGGTAGGAATAGGCTGTGGAAACACCGACCTGGTGAAACAAAAGGCAATTAAGAGGTAATTTATACCTACTTCCAAATATAATATATAACATAACTTATATTTGATACAATATATTATACCGAAAGTATATATGTACCACGCCTTCATTTAGAAGTTATTAACGGTGTCGAAGTTTGTGTCTGTAATTTATCATAATCCGTCTCTGTTGATCAGCTGTTACCTAATTAAAGCTTATTTCGTGAATAGTCTTGCGAGAAATTGAGGTTAATCAAATTAGTATTGGCGTGTTCTCTGTTTTATAAATAGTACTGATACTAGGTAAATACGCTGCTAATTAAAACATTTTCTTTGTGTATTTTACTTTTATGTCATATATAGTATATATATGACAATTTGTAATGAATTGGCCACCTCTTTCAGGAAGCCTCTCTACATCAATACCAACAACATTTGGTCTACGACTTTTTAAAATTAATAGTTTTTAAATTTGAGTTTCCTGACATAAAATTTATTTGTTGCCTCTGAACTGACATTAACTCTGATTGTAGGGATGGCACCCGCGCGTTGACCTTTTAAGCACTTCTTACAAAATATAGAGTAATAAGTAAAAGAGGGAGCAAAAAAAAATTTGTTTTGTTTTGTTTGTCTGCAAGAGGTGGCCTACTAATTAAAAATAGCCCTGTATATTGATATATATATATATATATATATATATATATTGTTTTTTATCTCTATTACATATATTAACATATATAATATAATTCATTACAAAAATATATAATATTATATAAAACTTCTTATTATTACTAGATATCTTAAAATATCAAAGGCATTATTACAGATAACGGACAAAATTAAACCTATCTTTCATAATTAAACTTGAATAATAAAAGGGAAGAAGAAAACAATAAACATGAACAACGAAAATAAGATTTAAATTTAGAATATTAACTAATGATGTTAAACAATTAATCAAAACACGGACAAAATAAAATAAGACAAAATGAAACGTACAAACAAACATAATTAAAAGATAGAGTAACCTGATAGAGAGAGGCGATGCCATCAGCGGGCACAGGCAGGGCGCCACGCCCGCCCTGCACCCTCACCTAAATACTTCCATTGGATACTCTAGGCCGACCTGCAAAAAAAATACTCTTTATATAGCGCTCTGGGCAGCTTAAATTACATTGCCGAGACTTATAATCTCAATCGCATAAAGGAAAGCCAATTTAAAGGATTTTCGGATTCCTCTATGCATCACGCAATTACTGCACCAAATTTAACAGGATTTTACACAGCTTAAAGTTGGAATGAAACGAAATGTATGTATTATGCCGGGTTTGAACTGTTTTTAAAATAATGCTATTTATCAAAGCCATGCCATTAAAATAGATAATAGCATTTTTTAAAATGTGTGTTTTCTTATTTGTGATATTAAACTATTATACGTATTCTTACAACTACTATTTTATTATCATAATTTATTTAATTCAAAGTATTATAAATATGAACACTGTTTTAATAAAGCTACCTACTTGTAAAGCGGAAACACTTTTCATCTTCAGTCATTTTCTTAAATTACATTAATATTAATAATTACTTTATCATTCATAATATAATATATATGGTATCGTATTATCACAAAGACGATAATCATAAGAAATTCAATATAATATTTGATGTTTTATAAAAATATTATTTTTAATATACCAACCGTTACATCACAGTTTTTAAGATTGTAAAGAAATAAGATTCATACTATCCCACACTACCCTCTTGTTAAGCAAATTTGAGTAAAAAACCTTATTCATAACCCTCCAGCGTATTAGCGATGGTATAAGGCTTGAATATTTCATAAAAGCACTGTTTTGTATACCTTCCACGGTGCTCATTAGTCGACCCATGCGGTTACTACTGGACACCTCAGTAAACACGGTTTTGCACATCTATACACTTAACATAATTTACTTATAACTAAGAATATATTATTTTTTATGCCAAGCGAAATAGTGAAAAAGGAGTAATGTGAAATATATGGTCG
The DNA here is from genome assembly GCA_959347355.1 of Napeogenes inachia. Taxonomy (NCBI): domain Eukaryota; kingdom Metazoa; phylum Arthropoda; class Insecta; order Lepidoptera; family Nymphalidae; genus Napeogenes; species Napeogenes inachia. Next base: position 17,626,724 of record OY365797.1, read on the forward strand.
TATATCAAAACTGCACTGCGGACTTCGAAAACGTCGATTTGAATAATGCTGGAGCCAAGAACTTAAAATTGCAGACTCTGTTTACGCTCTGTGGAGGCTGGCAGAGGTTGTCCCGGGAGTACTATTACCCCACCCGCTCGAGACACATGCTTTTAAACTAAACCACGCTTGAATTACATGAGAAATATTACTTAATAAACATCTTGAGATAATGTCTTGCGTTACAAGTATGATGCACGACCAAAAATATGTAAAGTGTAGTCTTGCTTTAATACTTATTAACCCCTGAGGGAGTTAAATATTTGACGCAATGAGATAAGATAAATTGATGTAATTTTATCATTATGTTCGAAATATTTTCAACAAAATTATTTACATTGGGCTATTTTCTTAAAAAGGACGCCTTTATATTAATGACACTGATAGGAACAAGTTTTCAGCAAAGTTTTTAGTACTTTCGATGTATTTTCGGTAGCCATTAATTATTCAATGATTTCAGCAGAAATCCTGCACGCCGTGAATTTAGGTTTATTTTTGTTACCGTCAAAGTTCTACTTCAACAAGATATCAATATTAAAACAATGGAGATGATATAAAAATCACAATGATAATACTAAATTATCACTGTCACTCAACCACATTATCACTCAAAGTTTATTAGATCGTTTATTAAGTCCATCAACCTCGAAATTCTAATATCAAACTATAGTTGTCCAATTAATTCTAGCAAAATTCCCAGTATGCAGTGTTGTGGACAACTTTAATTGCTTCCTGACTGTATACAATCAATCATAGAAGTAGCGAACCGTGTCATTTTAGATGGGACTAGACAAAACTTGCACTATCACCCTCAGAATCCTTTTGTTATACAAACGAAAATGTATTGCCTGAAATTTTAAGCGTAAGGGACTCATTTCAGGCCACTGTGTACATAAATACACACTTATACGTGATAACGACTCACTGCTGTGCTACGTTTATTTATTAATAAATAATATTCACTACTGTTTAATTGTTTGAACAATTATACTTTTAGCATTTTTATAATTACAGAGAATCCCATTACAAAATATAACTTTATATTTAAATACTTAGAGCTTATGAATATTATACCCCACGTCTCATTTTGTTTAGACATTAAAAATTTGTAAGGTGAAACGTTTTATAAATATCTTGTAGAAACGTTGTTTCGTCGGAATGAATTTATACAATTGTTTTCGCAATATAGAATATCAATTTAAATGTTAGGGGTAGAGTTTAATTTATCCCCAGGCAACTAGAGACAGATAAAACCGGTTCAAGCAGCTTCGCTTACAATAAGAAATAAAACAAAACTACAAATTGTAATTAAATACAAAACAATTAATAGAAAATAAACACTTTAAAAGCATAATTTGTACTTGATACATCTGACTCGTTAAGCTTCATAAGATATCTATATAACTCAAGAAAGATAATGGGTCTTTTTCCTTACTTTAATAGAGAAACATAAGAAATGACACGCAATTAGAAGTATGAAACATACTTGGATTAACTTACGGACAACTTTCCCGTTCTTGACAAGAAAATGAGACAGAACAAACTTGAATTGTTCAGAAATTCTAATTAATATCAGACATTAATATACAAACTTCTTAAGTCTTCATTATTTTACATATAATTATAATGTTATATTGTATATTTAATGGGATAACATAAAACATATCTCGTGATTTGGTTACAAATTACAAAAGAGAATAATACTTAATTAAATTATGTAAGACTTAAAAATATACTTTTTATAAATTAAAACTGAAAACATTTTATTACAAGGATTTAAAATAAATTTTACTTTAAATATAATTAAAAAGAGTTTTATGCTCATGAAAATAATGATAAAAAAGTTTCCGGGAATAAAAATAAGTTTCAACTTTATTTCAATTATATTGTGGATGCAAAAATGTCAGAAAGGCAAACTCTATTGCAAAGTAAAAAGAAAATAAACAATATACTTTACCGTTATATTAGCTTTTTAACTAACATTATATTAACTCATAGCTGATCCGACAGACGTTGTCATGGCAACGACAGTTGACATTTTCTATTGGAGAAGAAAAGTGTTTTTTACTTTTTGCAATTTTTTCTTTTCATTTAACATGATCCTTCTTGAAACTTCAAGGAGTATATAAAAGAAATGCTATAATGGATGGACCATTCATTCTCAAGTTACGGTGTGATCAAAGGAAGTAGGGATTTTTATAAATATAAATGTAGAATCTTATATAATCTAGAATTTGTATATCTACAGAAATATAAATTACTTGATCTATTTTTAATCCTTACGTTTAGAAGCTATTAATATTCTGTTCTCTAAAGATTATGCAACAGCTTCTAACAGACTTGCTCTAAGTTTCTCGAAATTATTGAATATGCCTCCATTTAGGTAAAAGCATAACCATGAGGAAACTACACTACATTATTAATAGTATATGATGCGGTATCACCGGTTTATATCTTTATACTTCTTTGTACCTTCACAGACTTATTCATACATATAAGATTGAAGAATAATATGACTAATCTTTTAACAGAAATGTTTTTACCAAAATAAATCCCGGAATAAAAAATCTTATTGTATTATTTCTGCATCTTTTAAACGTTTAGAAATGAAAAAATAAATCTTTTCAAATGGATTAAGGATTAAAAAAAAATACCAACACCAATCTGGTATTCTATTCGTATAGTAACTTATTAAAGATCTTAACCAATATTTCAAGCTTTACACACATTAAAAAGTTTATAAAGGCAACATGCTTATGAAGATGTTAATGTTTGAAATTGTCTATAAATGTTTTATTCAATTAAAACTGAAAACAATTTAAGTAACTTTAAAACATAATACACCAGTTATATTTTAGGACAGCGAGAGATTAGCGAACCTCACAAAGTTATACCGAAGTGGTTTACCCTCTTTGTAATTTATGATTTCAGTATGGCAACCTCTTGAATTAGTTTACGATAACAAACATTTGTACACACTTAGTGTTTTATAAAGTATGTATATTTCTCTTATAATGCCAAAGTTCATACACAATTATTTTGTGTATATAAGTATCTGTATATTAAAAGTATCTGAGTTACAATAAAACATGTTATAAAAAAATGTAACAATATTTATTTATTCGAAACATTATTATTTTCTGAACAAATAAAGCCTTATTAATTCTGCCTTACGAAATAAAAGGTTATTCGAAGTTGTTTTCTTAGTCAGACATATTGTGTATGAATAGTTTGCTTTTATTTTGTTGTTAATAAGGTTTACAATTGCATACTATAAAGAGACATAAATATCTATGCTATGTAATTGTATAGTTGTTTAATTGTATTTTGAAACATAAACAATGAAAAGGTATTAAGTTAAGAGACAGAGATTGCATCGAGATAACAATGGATCGGAATGAGTAAAAGCGGCACTTCCTCAAAAAGGTTTTCCTTTTGCATTTGTCACGTTCTCTAAGACGGCTTTAATTTTATCTCAATTTGCCTTTGAGCCTTTCGGTTCTCAACAAACCAAATAGTTCTTTTTGAGAGAGGGTTGGAAGTGACTTTGCTAGTAAATGGGTTTTGAAATTGGAACAAAATATGAGAAGACATATTCTTAAGTTATGTGATATTAAATTAACGCAGTTCTTAGACAAGAGTATTTTTAACACAAAGTAGAATGACGATATTTCTCGTTGAAATTTCCCATGTGTAAGATATATAACAACTCGTCGAGCGTCTTGGAACTAGTTAGTGTGATATCTTCAAACAAGCGGTAAAAGCATGTGTTAGTTTAATTCATTATAACAACTTCACTCTTGAGTCCAATTAATATTTTATATAAATTAGTGTTAGGACCCTAATATCTGATGTAATATATTGTTTTTATTATCTTTCCTAAAGTAACTCTATATATACAAGAATCAATATCTATAAAGCGTAGAGGAAGAAATCTTAACGTACGTCTTTTCATATTTCTATGAATTTAAATATTGTCAATGACATTCAAAGAAACTCTTTTCGAAAATTGCTTTCGCTTGTATTTATAATTTTTATACATATGACAAAATAATGTTTTATCATAATAAGAGTAATTGGCAAGTATTAATAAAGCACTGACTGATCTACTTTTCCAGTCTTTATCTGTATATCGTTCTGGATTACAATTTTGTTTCATAAAATCCTTCATAAATTTGTTACATTTTATATTAGGGTTAATAATACGTCGAGGGACTTCATAGTGACTTCACATGATATAGACAAAAAACAATTCACGATACTTTTTACGAAGCTTTGAAGCTTGCTGAAATATTTTTCATCTTTAAAATACCGAAAATAAAATAAAGAATCGGAATACATATTCCACCCCGCAAATATAAAATAAAACAATGTTAACTCTTATTGGCCTTTAAACTCCATAAAATACCCTCTTAAAAGGGACCCAAAATAATTAGTGAAACAGTAAGTACCTAATCGAAATAATAAAACTGTTCAAACATTCCCAAAGTTCCCCGAATTCTTGAACCTTAAAAGCATCATAGATGATTTTATATTATATAAACTTCCAAAATTAACCACAGCCTGTTAATTATATTTCTAACAAATTTTGTTAATATTCGTTAGTTTTATCAGAAAAACAATAGAATATTTAGACGAAGTTTTTAAAATGTTAAGCCTGGGGCTCAGCGTTATATGTAGCTCCTGCATAATAAATATGTGCCCCTTATTTTAAGATAAACGAGGTAGTATTCGTTGACACACGTAATCTTATATGCGACGCTATAAGATTACCTGTCTGACAACTAATATATTATATCTGTATCTGAATAACAATTCTCAATTGATTTTAATATTATATTCATATTCCATATTCCTGTATAGTTCCTGCATAGTTTGAGTATTTTACAACCTTTGAAATTGAAAAATATTTCAAGCTTATAAAGTGACGGTTTCCGAACGTACCTATAATCCCCGTATAGATCTATGCTTTTAGCGTATAACATTTTTAAAACTATTTTAAACATTTCATTAGATTCTTTATGATTAAATAATGTATGTCATTTTATATATTTAACAAAAAGATATTTTTAGAACGAATAATATTTTTCCGATAAAATCATATTAAACAGGAAATAATAAGCTTATTTCAATATTGGTTCTTTGTTCTTTGTGTGTGTGACACAATAGACACAAGTTAAGCTTTTTCAGTTTCATCAATTATCATTTGCATTTAAATTAAGTAATTAATTAGTATATCTAGTTTATATAATTAATGAAAAACACACACATGTTTATACAAATTCAACGATTTTATCCATATTAAATGAGTCATTTTATTTTATTTCGGTATATACAAATTAAATTTTTAAATGTTTGACCTTTTAGTTTTAAAACAGCGTTTTTATAAACATTATATTAAATTTTTCAACGAAGAATCAATTTTTTTTTTCTTTACCTAGACAGTTCCTTTTACTTTTATTTAGAATTATAATAAATATTTATTTTCTTGGAATATTTAATTTCATTTATTTCAATTTACAAACAAATAGCATTATTTAAAATATATTCATGTTCACAGGCTTGTTTTTTAAACTAAAAATCCTGTATTTAGATAGATAGTGAGGCGCCATTTTGATTATCAGGCTTCACATATGGTTTTACAAAAAACATCACATTCACAGAAGCTCATACAAGCGTTTTTTAAAATGTTTCAAGCGTTAAAACACATTTTTATGTTTTCTTTATTCCTCGTCTAGCTGTGTTTCCTCATTTGAATTTGAAACATACCTCCGAGAGCATTTTTAAGTTCTTTTGTTTATAGAAGAATGTTTATTTAGTATAGGTTTAACTGAGTCTCTACTTTATATAAATTTAATATTTTTTTAATATTTAATATATATAGAATGAAAATTCATCATCAGTTCAGGACTCGAACCTGCAATATCTGGGAAACAGCCCCGTTTTAATGTTTTAAAAGATGTCTTAAGTGTTTGAAAATATCTATTAACATGTATAGTCATGTTAAGCTTATTTAAAATATATAAATATATTTGTATAAATTTAATTTACATAAATTATATAAATTTAATGTATATAAATATAGATGACTTAAGTACCGTAAAATATAAGACCTTCATGCTGTTTGATACTACAATAAACAGACTACTATATAATAGCAACTATGTAGTTTAATTAACTATCTCCGTTAAACCAACAATTATCAAACGAACAAGAAAAGGACGTCTAGGTTTAATTTGCTTTATGTAGTTTCTCAACAGTTTCTACTTATAAAGTTACAATATCTTAATATTACTGTAGTAATAACTCTCTGGAATTGTATGTGTATATGTGTATTACGAACCGAGGTATTGTTAGTTCGTATAAACTTTGGGTGTTTACGTGCGCCTGTATACATCCCCGTACGCTAACAAATCCTTTCCGAGCGTACTCGTTCCGCATGACGTCACGACGTCTTTCCTATTATAATTCGCTCAGAAAAGCTTTTAGAACATCCTAATTTTATTAGACCACAGATCTTTTTTACCTTCGAGTGGAAATTGTATATTGAGAGAGCGTCGAAGTTTCTTGGAATTAAATTGAAATTGTAATACACGGGAGAAGAATTTTAATCTGTAAAATGTGTCTATTTACTCTTATACGTACTAAATTAAAGAAGCTTTCAAGATTTTAATGTATTTCGAGAGGGAGTAAACATTTCTTGATTAAAGTAAAGAAAGCTACGTTAAGTAATTATTTACGAATTAATTAATTAATTACAGATTATTTAAAAGTAAAATAAGATACGAGCAACATCAAGTTGAAGCTTTTATCTTATAAATATAAAACATACAAAATAGTTAATTTATTCATGTCGTGAAAGAAAACTTTTTAAAGTGACAACTATAAGTGACAATAAAAAAGAACAATCGAATAAAGTAGCTTGGACCTGTAAAGAGGCTAATAATGTTACCCCAGACGCTAAAATAATTCCCGGGGATATCGCTACGACTCGAATTACTGATGGCCGCCGTCCCCTTCATAGTGATTAGCATTCTGGACGCGGGACTCCAAGCTCTGTATTCTTGTAACAATACTTCGTACAAAATAAAACTTCTGCACGTAGTTGCTGAAAGGCGGACTTCCTGAACTCAGTCCAGTTTTTAGTCCATATCAAAAAGTATATATATGAAAGCGGTAAATTTAGATTTTTGTCATACTAGGGCATTGTATTGTACGATTGCGAGATGTGCGATGTTTGAAATATTGATTATAGAAAATCTCATTCTGCAGTTTATTTCATTTTATATTTAATGGAAATTTAAATATTTTAGAAAGTATAATAATAATAATATGGGATAAATTACACACATTAATCTAACCCCTAAGTAAGCAAATTATATGCTTGTGTTAAGGGTGTTAGACAACGATACAAATACATAGAAATACATATTATAAATACTGAGAATATATTTAATAAACGACCAAACCCAGAAATACAGACATCTATGCTCAAGACATACATGCCTGTCCCTGTCGGAAATCGAACCCGAGCCCCATTGCGTCTCTATACGCTTGGCGTATGTGCTAACCACTCCACCAACGAGGCGGTGTATCTTCATACTTGACTGTCAAGTTTAAAAAAACATCATTATAAGAATATGAATGTTAATTAATTTATGTTATATTAGAAGTAAAGGAGACACTTAAAATGCTACTAGAATATAAACGACCCAGCCGAGTTACTAACTTTTACCTAACTCTTAGAATTAATGCTAATGGAGTTCAATGTTAATTTAAAATGAATTCAGTAGTGAATTTCATTTCAATTACTGCTTAGGTTTATTTTATCTTGAGAAAATATTAGAAAGACGGAGATAAATTTGATAGTCACTTGATAAGTTTATCATCGTGCTGCAATTTGGCTAAATTTGCTTGCAAAAGTTCACTGGACGGCTTTCACAACTAACGAAACTTTATTTTGATATTCATTACTCAATTTATGCTCATTAAATTAATTTGTCTTATTATTTAACACAATTATATAATGAAACATCTTTCTAATTAATTTAACCCTTGTTAGCAAGATACATTTATTTTGCGCAAGTTAATTCTATTTCAGTCAACGGCGAACACTATTTCAGAATAGAATATATTTATGGTAAGTAAATAAAAAAGCAGCATACATATTTACATAAATTTAAGTATCTAGTTTTTATTATAAAATCTATAGATTTTATACAAAAAAGCAACGATTAATATAAAATATAACAACAATAAAAAATAACATTCAAATGACCTGTATTGCGATCATGAATACTAAATAAATAATTTAAAAAGATCGACTTTTAAAGAAAATTGCAGACGACTTATTTTATCAGAAAATTCATTGAAAATCAAGAAAAGGAATATAAATATTTCTCTTTAAGATTCCCTTTTCGTATCATTCTCGAGTTCATTGTTACATTGTCTACAGACTCCTTGACGATGTTATTCTCTTCTTGAATTTTAATATTCTTCAACTGCTAAAGGAAAATTCGTACAAAATTTTATCACATTTACTTTATCAAAATTCCTCACACCTTTTATTATTGAGATAATTGTATTTGGAAATATTTTTCCAAACTCACTTCTCCTGTGAAAACTACAAGATTGTGAAAATGGAAAAATATATTTAGCATCATTCTATTTTGTAAGTATAAAGTTTAGCACCTGCCATTTTCTCGCAATATTCACTTTAGCCGTAGGAAAATATCATTAAATTATTGTTTGACGGAGAGGTAATATTTGCTCGCTTAGGGAACGTTCAAGTGGAAACCTATCGAGTGAGAGTGTGTTAGGAAATAACAATTTCTGTCGTAAACGTTGTTAAATCGTAAAATCACCCTTTTGATAAACGCTAAAAAAATATGACCATTTCATTTGTTAATGTAATCAAATTATCAAGATAAAAACCGAAATTATTTTTTACGGAATTTGATGAAAAAAAAGTTTACTGTCCATCAAATGGTACGTGGTTTTGCCTTCAACTTAAAAATTTCACTCTACATTCGGGTTATTCGTCTTGTTGTTTTTTTTTTCATTTTTCACTGTCCTTTATCTTACAAACGCAAGGCTTTTCTTATCTTTCAACTTTCCCGACTGTCTCACAAGACAGATTATATATGTGCAAATGTTGATCTATATCAACAAATATTTTGGAAACATACCTGTCACCAATATTATATATGCATAATAGTCAAAATATTTACCTAGAACGAATATTATTTTAACATGCAAATATAATACAAACCGGAAAATTTAATGACTTATTTAGCCACCAAATTCTAACAACGTTATTTAATCATTGAATATTAATTATGCAGTTCATGCATTATAAAACTTAAACTCAATATTTATATGCATGTGTGACCTCGGATATAAATCAAGCAACAACTAATTTGCTGTGGTTAGTGAGAGTATTCATCACAGAAGGCTTTGTGTATATGACATGGTAAATTGCTATAAATTTATGGCCAGTATTTTATTGTGTATATTAAGTGATTAATATCGTTGACAGTTTCATATTATGTTAATATGCATCGTTATTTTAAGTGTGTTTTTTAATATCTTTTAGTGAAATAACTACTTTGGAGATCTATTAATTTCAATAATTTTTCGCTACATAGATAGTAATGCATTTTTTATGCAAACAATTAAATTTAGGTAATGGAAAGGGGTTAGAAAACTTAATTTTAAAAAAGATATGTTTCCCAGATATAAGCTTTTCGAGCTTTTTCCAAGTATTTTGACTTGATATTCTATAACCTCTAGGAGACGGAGCCTTCGTTCTGCCAATTAGGCTAACGTGTCACTATCCTGTCTAAAGAATTTTAGCTTTAAAAATATAATTGTCTGTAATAACTGCTAGATTCATAGAGTGCCATAAAATTAAAAAAAAATGTTTCATATAATATTTCTATATTAGGCTCTAAAACTACATTAATTATTCTTGATTTTGCTCAACACCCGATTTAACGTAGAAGCATTAATTTTGTCATTAAAAATTCGGTAATATATGCGTCACAGGTGACAGAACCCAATTTAATTGTTAAATAAAATAACCGTGTCTGAACCTTTCATCGCAAATATATCACAGGATCAAAGGCTGTACGGGATATAAAAGAAATGACCAAAAATCATTTTTCCTTTTTCAGCAAAAATATTTAACCTATAGTTAAAAACCTATTAAAATTCGCATGCATCATACACGAATCCCGTGCTTTCAATCTTAAATTTTATAAAATTATTTGTAAAAACAAACGAAAAAATAACGCTCAAATTATTTCAAATAATTGAATATTAATGGGAGAAATTAACATGATTTTTTTGAATACTATATTAGGTGTTCCGGTACACCAATTTTTGTAAAGGCGAATGCAAATGAAGTTTTATACTGAATAAACACAATTAAGCGAGTTAACCTCAATTTACAATATGTATTCGAAATAACGAGTGGCTTTATCTTTTTAATTACGATAATGATATCGATGCATTACACAAAAAATCGATGTTTATATTATTATGATAGCATTTCACTGATTTTAATTGGATTTACTATTTGGATGTAAATTAAATAATATGTCCCCTTAAACAATAGGATTAGATTGGATCTCCTTTGACAATTAAGGTCTTTTAAGGTCTCCTTTGACAATTGTGCCATGAATCCAAATTACGACAATACAACACGAATATTATAGTAAACAATATTAAATAAAATATTGGTTTGGAAATCTTCGTACTTTAAATATTATAGGTGAACTTCGCTCTCGGGATTAAGTACGCGATTAATGTTTGTCGTCCACATGTAAATCTCTGCAGGCGCAGCAAATAAATGTTTTGTAAAATGTTTTCCTCCCTACGGAATACACCTGATAAATGATAGCTACGGGCGTTTTATGAAATGTGATATAATGTTACGTCATACCTTGTTTGATTATAAACAGAATGCTGAGAATTACGATAGAAGAGATATAATATTCATACATATATTATTTGGTTATAAAGAAATCCTTAAAGAGTAAATAATCCTAAACAAACTAATCCTAAATAAATAATGAATACAGTACGAAAGGACAAAACTGTAGATCATATAAAGAATTATCCCGGGAATCGAACCTTCAAACATTTGTTCAGTAGTCAGCTAAATAACCACTAGACCAAAAACAGTCATACAGTTTTTGTCAAAACGGAAACTAATGCGATTTATTTGAATTAATCCAAATCCGTATCTATCTTAAAATCTCCTGAATAATAATTGGTTCATTAAATCAAAAGTGCATACGTTGTTCAACGCTGTCTGATAAACGTAAACTTTTCCACATAGCGCTGACAAACACAATCTAACTTAACGCGTTTCCACATAATGTGTTTCTTAATAACTACGGAAAAACTTGCAGTATTTCCACTTTAAATAAACATAGTGCTGCTGTTGTGCCTTTCTACGTTAATTTAGTCTATAGCTAGAAATAAATATTATAAAACAAATTCGTTTCTATAATCATTTTTACACAGAAACGAATAAACAATTTGTATAAAACCGTTAAATTTGTCGGCTTAAATTATATCACTTGAAATTAAAATTAGTTAAAGTGGAGGAGGTTCTTAAATGTGTTTAATTTCTAGCGTTCCGGAGAGTAAAGTGGGTACGGTTAATATAAATTTGAGCGAATTTTTAACAGAATGAGTAGCGACTTCGCCAGGCGGCAGTGAAAGGGCGGACATCGCATAAGTCACTGTCAGAACCTGGATACGTCTACACTTTTTTGCTACTTTGCGTCTTTTGTACCACAGACAATGATATTAGCGTAATTATAATATATCCTTTCCAAAATGGCTTTAACTGTTTTACCGTTCTCATTAAATTGTTTTTATGAGGTTTATAAAATAACTCCACAAGATAACACAACACAGTATTTTCTAAGATTGCTACACTTTGAGATATTTCAAACGTTTTTTATGGATTTAACTCGCGTATAATTATTTAAATTTTAAATTTACATTTTAAATTGAATCCGACATTTTGAATGCTTTGCAGCAATCGTGTTCACGGTAAGACGAGATGGAGGTATCTGTCAGTAAGTCAGTTAATTTACTGTCATTACACATTACAAATCTAAGTATGTTTTTTTAAATTTCTTATCCGGTGTAGCCTCTTGATAATTTATTATGAAAATAAAATAATAAAATATAATATAATATATATTATTACACATATAATACATTTTCTTATAATAATAGCGAGCTATTTAATAGCGAAGACTAAAAATTAATAAGTTTCAACGTTTCATTTTACGTATAAAACCACAATAGGGAATAGTGCGCTATATTTCAGTGTTAGTTTTAAGCCTGGCAAATTGAAAGTGGCCATAACCGAAACCCGGTTGAGGTATTTTATTAAATTATACAAATCTGGAATCATTTGAAAAGTTATATCTTGCAAAAACACAAAAGTTGAGATATCTCTTAAAAACCTTTTCCCAATTAGGGAAAGTTATTTTAGAACTCGAAAGCAATTATGTAATATTACTGTATACTAAAATTAATATCAAGAATTCTTTTTAACATTTTCTTGTATTATAAAATATAAATCACATAAACGATAATAACTCTTACGTAAATTTTAATTACATAGAATATAACACGTTGTTTATTTCATTATATTTAATAATTTGGTAAATTATTAACATGCAAATTTGTGGATACATGCATGCATGCTATGGATAGAGTATGTATATTTTAAGTAGACCGCGTTTCAGATACCTACTTCTAACTAACAATCTATATTTAAAAAAAAACTTCAGTACATTGTACGAGTCAATACTCTATAGAGACCTTCCCTAACAAGGGTCTGATACTTGTCAAAAGACGCAAGAACTGTAGAAATGTAATGGTTGTAGAGATCAAAGGAATTTGTAAAAAGATTTAATATCATAAAACCTATTCACTCACGACTATACTCTTATGTTTTGTAAAGATACTTGATGATGGACAAGCCTGTTACAAAAATAAATATCCATAGAAAAGTAACACGTAATAATGATTTGGAATACATTTTGGAAGACTATCTAACAAGAAACTGATTTAACAATTGCAAGCGAAATCTTGATTATACTAAAACCTATCAAATACTCTTACGTAATCCAGATAACCGAAGTCAAATGCGATCAGGTGAAAAGCTAACCGTTTCAAGCACCTTACTTAGAATGCCTGACCACTAAAAGCTCACGTACCAGTATTTTGTAGCTTGGAAAATAACTAGGTTCTAGAATTTGTCAAAGCCTTTATGTATACGAAATTTTATCTACTACATTGCTTAAACTTAAACTTATTTCAATGTGCAAATTCTTTGAAAATAAATTATAAATAATTGTCTTACTATCTCTGTACGCCTAGTATTTTTCTAGTCTTATAACCCTAGAGTTTTGAAGTTACGAAACTATGACAGTTTTCGAAATCGTTAAATTGAAACATAGAATTATTTTTTATACATTCAATGAATCCAAATATATTGATATATTTAAAAAAACTGATAAAAATAAACTATAGATATAAATAAACCCCCGATACAAGAGACCTTTAAAAAGAATAAAAATATATTTCTAAGTACTAATTGAAGTCGACTGCTTTAGATTAAAAAAAACATAATCAATTGTGTCCACTCGTTTAGGTGTTACGATGCCACAGACAGATACACTAATATACAGATACACACGTCAAACTTATAATAGCCTTTTTTTGGGTCGGGGGCAAAAATTTGGATATTATTTAGGATGATTTCAATTGATTTGGACTCAAGAGTGTATAATAAATCTATGTTTTAATTTTACGATCTAGTAAACTATTATACTAATCGTAAAGTCAAAGCTTGTACAAGGGGTACAGAACTTGTAAAAATAAAACTGTTCGTAGTCAAAAATGAAATATAGATTCGCAATAAAAATTTACTAGGGGTACAGAACTTGTAAGAATAGAACTGTTCATAGTCATAGATGAAATATAGGTTCAGAATAAAAATAAATGATTCTCAAAAGATAGAAGAAGTTTGGTAACAAAAATTTCAAGCGTCTTAACCTTTTATATTTCATGATATTCAAAAAAAGGATTGTATTATTATTTCCAGTTGCGTAGATTTCCACTTTGGGTCTTTCCAATCTGACAATGGGTTTTGTAAATATATATTTCAAATTGTACATATAAATTTACCTTTTATTGTATTTTTATGTTAAACGCTACTTATCATTCTATATGTCAGAACATATTAATCATTTAAGAGAGTGGAATACCAACTTACTTCTTATGTAAGTATAAATTCGGGGTTTATGCAAATCTTATTATTTATGTTACGCAATTAAGCAAATTCACTTAAAGTGAATACAATATTCCATTAATTACAATTGGTAATATATAGTTCGCGAGAATTTCATTCTACAATCAAATCGGATAGCTCATATATTACTTTAATATATCCAATTAATTATGTAAATTAGTCAGAATACTAACTAACTAAACTCGCAGCTTTTCCAGGACTATAAAGCATATTATTTCAACCATGCTTACTAATGATAAGACTTTTGATATAGCTAAGTCATAAGAAAATCTATCTTTTGCATATAAAATTAGTTAGTTCATAATTCTTGAGTTCGGTCAGGAGTAACTGCGCCCACGACTTAAAAAGATCATAATAAATCTTAGTTTTATGAATGGGTGTATTCATAAGATTCACCTTTTCCTAAAAAATATCTTTTGACGTTTATTGAAATAAGAGATTTTAATAAAAAGGAAGAAAGATCTACAAACACACACACACACATATTTTATATAAATATTCTAAATTTATTTGTAATTAATGAATGAATAAATTGTTTTGTAATTAATGAAAATTATTTATAATTAATGATAATGAGTAAAGTATTCATAATTTTAACCGACTAAAGACATTTTAAATGACTTATAACACAAGAAACAAGTAAATCATACGCCAACAATTACTTTAGTGATAAATAAAATTAACTGTTATAAACTGAATCAAAATAGCTTTCGAAGTTTTCGAAGTTGTAAAACGAGCTAAGTAGTTAAAAAGAAAATAGCAGAACACGCAAAAAGTTGAAAAGAAACATTAGCAAACGTACCCAAACTTTGTATGCCTTAGGTCTATAATTTCCTTTGTGGAAAATGAAACCATCCGTGAAACATACATAGTAGATTAATTTACATAACAATGTTCACTATATAATGTTAAATATCACTTATTTAATCACTATTTGAGATAAGCTCTAAAACATTACGCGATTCAAACTAGATGGGATAAAGTCAACAACTCTCGTCGCGGTAGCAAGACGCGGACTGACGAAGCTGGGCTCCAGTGGTAGAGTCCTCTACAATCTCGCAACCGCGCAGTCGCACCGCTACTAAGCTCTATCTTGATGTTCTATTAGGGGCGAACGCAAACACTAATCAAGACTATTTGAAGCTCTAGCTATTTTAGATGTGTCTGATTATGCAAATTATCTTTTATTTATTCATTAAAACATTGTTTTCACCTTATAAAGTATACATGGAAATTATTTGTTAAAAATATATTAGTTCAAATAATATATTAAATATTTTATAACATAAATGTTGCTAAATATATTTTCAGGAAGTCTGAAGCTATAAAAACTAAAACGAATAATTATTTACCTAAGCTTCAATATATTTTTAAAAAACAGTTGCTGGGGTGATCTTTTACCACTTAAACACTAATGCACATATTCACCATTCATAAAAGATTACGTTAAACATTCAATTACATACGAAAGCAGTTAACTGTTTATCTAATCTAAACTAAGGTTTCTTTAGGGCCTTAAACGGGAGACAGCAACCGTTATATAAAAACTAATTACATGCTCGTTCGATTAATAAGTGGACCCGGGATAAATGGGATATTGTTAGGAAAAAGATAAGATCTCATATTAAGTACTCGCTGACAGGAGCTTGATATATACCTATATGAAAACTAATATCTTATAAGAAAATATTATTATAATAGAATAATAAAAGGAGGGATACAACTCCTGATTTGTTCAATAAAAATTTATGTTTATTTAGTTTACCATTATTTTTATAAGATATTATTTGTGACATTCACTAATTTGAAAACATACTGAATCGATAGTTATTTAAATAAAATTGTTGTATAAAAGTTCTAATGAATGACATTTATTAAGCATAAAAAAACCTTCGTATTTTTGTAACAAGTCAAATAAAAATCGTGAATTTTGTCTGACTTTAAATCCCATTACCCTGATGTTAAAATAAATATTTTTGGAGTTGTTTTAAAACTTCAGCTTTAAATTACTTATATGAAATATTTTTATTTTTAAAAGCAATCAAAATATTTAGTAGACTGTGAAATGATTTGTATTAACAATAAAAATATTATCAAATTTTGTTATATTTATAAAATTAAAACTTATGTATTTTAATTATTCATTTAACTTTTATTTGAAGAGTATTTCGAAAACGAACAAAAGCTGAATCCATATTTTTTATTATGCTCAATAAAAATCTATTCAGGGTTTTCCATTCACATATTGTACTTCTATATAAGTATTATTGGCAGCCTGGATATCTCGTGTTGAATGGCGCTTATCTCAAGTGTCTGTAATATTGGACAAATAAAGCCGTTTAAAATAATTCCACTTAAAGCTTTTTTAAGAATTGTTTGGAACTATTCTGTTTGTTTTTGCAGAATATCATAAAAAATATTATTATCTATAGAGATGCGCCGAATAGTCGTTTCCCCGAATACTGAATACTATTCGATTAAACATTTACCGAACCGAATATTCGGCCGAATTATTCGGTTGATCATTTTTTTTTATTTTTGCATAAACAGGTTCTAACATGTGGCTTCTGACTAGATGGATAAATATGTTGATTTCTGGTTTTAAATATTCTTTGAGGTTTAAAAATAAATGCGGGTTTAAGGTTCAAAATAAATGTTGACTATACTAAATATGAATTGTAGGTTAAAAACAATAAAATAAATATGTTGACCTGATATTTTTCTAAACAAATGTGGATTTGAAGCTTAATTGTTTTATATACATTAAGCTTTATTTAACACATTATTTATTGGATTTCTTTGACTTATAGTATGACATAAATCTTAGTTTTTCTTTTAGTTACGGTAAAGCCGTGTCATGTAACAAAAAAACAATTAATATTCGTAACGAATATATACGGCACCAAAACTGAATAATTCGGTCGAATACTAATAGTGAAAAAAAAAACGGAATATACCGAATACCGAATTCTTACCGAATATTAGGCATATCTCTATTATCTATTTCGATAATCTAATTTAAAAAAAAATAAACAATGTCTTCGATGTGACAGAATTTAATAAGAAAGGAGGTTTTATTATTTATTTTTTGGAAATGATCCACTAATTAATACAAATATCTAAACTTATAAGGTTATATAAAGTTTTGCGTGCATAATTGCGATTGAAACCAAACCAACACACACTAAACCACAAAACGAAGGAAAAGTTGAAAACTAAATTGATAATGTGTTCTACTTTAACTTTTATTTATCGGGTTGTTCCAAGTTACGCAGTTGCAGAACTCTTGCAGTCATTTCACTTTTGACAAGTAATAACTTTTTTAATTAATATTTTTCCAAACTTTCCAAGGTATGCTTTGATAAAAAAATAATAAAATATTTATTGTGTGCCGTATGCCATTTTGAATTATATAAGTGTATTGATATATAGCAATGTATAAATATATGTATTTTATTTGACTACAATATATAATAAGATTTCTCATAAAATTATTTCATCAGATTACTACGTAACACTACATTTTGGAGCCGTATGTTAAACTTAATAAACAAAAACTTATGAATATTAAAAAAAATGTTATTTTCTTGTGATAACTTATTTGGCATCTTTTAAGAATTGCAACATAATATTTTAATTTTAAAGGTTTTGACAATATAATAATATCCAACTGAGACTTGGTCGGTATTTTATTAAGTATAACTCTAAGAGTATGCATTACAGTCAGAGTTTATCCCACTATTTCCACGATGGGACAACTGGAACCATACATTCCCACTATACCCGTGGGACAATTGAAACCGACATTTTGATCCAAAAAGTCTTTTGGGATAAATGGCACACATAACTTAGTCGCATAAATCCCATCACTGTCAACACGTCAGTAGGGTCTCGCCTTTTTGAATGTTTTTTTCAGCCATCATATTAATGCTTATCGCTTTTCATGCGATTTAGCTAAAACTTAACATTTTCAAGCACAGGGATTATTCTTAACAATATATCTTGACAAATTATTTCTAAATTGTTGCTGTAAATACTAGTAGCTCCCCCATTGCATCACCCACGTGTAACTCGGTTACATAGCGTTGTTGAATGACCTTTACAGAGCTTGAATTTAATATTATTTGCGTCTTTCTACCCCTTTAGGCGTGATGTTATTTCAGTTACGCATATACATAGGTACATTGGACATGTGTAGGTATGTTTAGCAGATTACACATTTATGAAACAAACAGGTATTTAAACGGGACCACGTTTGAGAGCTGTCACACAAAGTCGAACTCACCTTTTTACCTCTTAAGGGGGAAAAAGGGTCATTTTCCAAAAAAAAAAAACTTAGAGCTCACTTGTTTACTTGAGAAACCTAACTACAAAGTTTCTAGTGAATCCACTAAAGAAATTAAAAGATTTCGTTTTTTTTATTTTTTATTTATTTATATCTTTTCTACTTAGAATCATAATCAGTGATCACTTGTGTAAGTCAACATGGAAGTGTCAGGAGGGCCTATTTCCACAACAGATTTATCGTAATAAGCCCTTCTTAAAAGCACTTTCTATCTTAATGTTACCGATATAAGGGTTCCAAACAAGTCCTGGTCTGAGTAAACCACACAACAAACTCAGCCGGCTATATTTTTTTGTTATTGTGATCACTGTTTTACAAAGGTCAATCTTAAAAACAATTTCAGAACAACTAGAACCGTCGCAATCGCAATCGGAAATGTGGATTTGATTTTAACATTTTTAACATTTGGTAAAATAAATTTGACACATTTAGTATTTTTTTTTTATTGAGCAACAAATTATTGGCGTTAAGCCATTGTATAACATCTGAGAGAGCATTGTTTACATCGTCAATAACAGATTGCCGTCTATTAACTTTAAAAGTAAGAGAAGTATCATCCTCACTAGCTATCCCATGTTTTTTCCTCACTAGGTGAGGTAAGTCATTTATGTGAATGAGGAACAAGAAAGGCCATAAGATAGAGCCCTATGGCACGCCTAATTTTACCAAAGAACCAGGGAAACGTTTTCCATTCACATCAACTTTTTGAATTCTATCATTAAGATACTACTAATCAAATCTAGGGAGGAATCTTATTTTTAACTCCATAATGTTCTTACTTTCTTATAAGGATTTCATGTTGAACACAGCCGAAGGCCTTAGATAGATCACAGAAAATACCAAGTGCATCAAAAATATTTCCTATTAGCTCAACACCAGCATCTGTTGTAGAGCGACCAGCAGTAAAACCAAACTGGTTTTTGCGTAAGAGATTAGGTTTATTGAAATATGCAACAAGTTGATTAAGAATTGTTGTCTCAAAGACCTTACTAAATGTAGGTAAGACTGAAATTGGTCTATAATTACTAGGATCTAATGAACAGCCAGAGGTGAATAATGGAGTTATTTTACTTTGTTTTATTAGATCAGGAAATATACATTAGTATAATATATAATATTTATCCCCTTTTCTTCCTCTAAGGAGAGGATTTCCAAAAATCACCTCTTAGTGAGCACTAATCCTAACCCTACAACCCTTTACAAACACACAAATTTTAGCTTCTTGAGCTCATTAGTTTCAGCTGTGCGTTGTTTATCAGTCAGTAAGTCACTCGGGATAAATAGAAATATAAAAAAGTATAAAAAACTTCACTAAATAGTTTATTCATATAAAAGAAATTGAAAACATAATTGAAAACATTGTTAATAAATTAAAAAAATCATTAACTTAATATGTATTATTGTATCGTTACATAACATCAATTTTAAGAATATTTGTCAAGCTCTCATTTGAATAATTTAATAGGGAAAACTATTCAATATAATGAAAAATATATACTTATAAAATAATGTATAATATATTATTTTCATATATAAGTATGTATTGAGGTAATGTGTAACATAACAGGCATGACGGTTGACGGTAATGTTACTTCCGACACAAAAATATATGTGCCATTTATACCATGGTACGTCAAAGACCACAATCAAAACATCGGTTTCAATTATTGTCCTATGGGACTAGTGAAACGATTTCGTAATATTTAGTGTCAATGTTCCCGCCATGGATCAGAGCTTTATGAGACTTTTCAGTTATATTTGCAGGAAGTTTGTATATATATAGGTATTGCTATTATAAAGATCAAGTAATTAGTATTTGTTTTTATATTATCATTAGGTATACGTACTCTGTGAATAATTACGGTTCAAAGATACAGCACTGTGATAGACGGGTGAACCGACAGACGGACAGCAAACCTTGTAATAGGGTCCCGTAGGCACCCTTTGGTTACGTAAGCCTTCTTACCTTAATTTATTGGTTAAAAGTTGCATCTAACAAAAGTTCACCTTTCAGTGGATGTTATTTATAAACTTAAAGTTAAATATTTTGTTTAAAAACTAATCTCTCTTAAGAGAAAGATCTATTTTGCGTTAATCAGTTTTTTTTATAATACAAGTATTGGTTGTATATTTATAAGTAATCTTAGTCAAAATCAAGATCGTAATCGCGGATTTGAAAGTGATGTCCTTGAAATTTAACAAGAAGATAACCGTATTGCTGATGGGATGAACTAAATGCTGATCTCCACGAACTTAAAGCCACGAGCGCCTGTGAAGTAGCTTAAAATGGAGAAAGTTGAATGACTTTTGTTTTACAGTCCAGTATCAACTTTCAGTGATCCAAAGGATTTCAGAATATCTCATTTCATCTTTTAAAGTAATAAAAAGGGTTATTGTATACAAAAATGTTTTTCTTTTTGCTTTACAGACATTGTTCTGGTAGAAAGTTATATAAGTTTTTAATAATTATAAACGTTTATAGGTTAAATGAGGAAGTTCTACCTCCAATTTTTTATTTTAAAGTATAATATAATATAAAAAGGTTAATTATTATGTAATTTCTCATAATGCATTAATAAAAATAAAGCCCTTTCAAATAGTATTATATTTATTATCAATAAAAACTTCTTGGTATCCATCTATTGTTTAGTTATTTTTGTAAGCTGGAACAGCGTCTCAATACTAGATTCAGCACACATTCAAATTCCATTCGGTCAATACGACTTAGTCAATTTATTGACGATCGATGCTGCGACTAAATGCGTACGCTATCAGTACTAGCAATTTATAGTCCAACAATCTCTTTTTGACAGATAAAAGTAGTAATGGAACTATTTTTGGATTCTACTATCGATTTGATTACTGAGATTATTTTTGTTTATCAAAAAAAGTTTTCGCAATTTCGATTTCGAAAGGAAAATTATCATTAAAATATACATTATGAAAATTACAGTTAATCAAATCGTCCATATTTTTTCATGAAACATCTAACGCAGCATGTACATGTAGGCACCTACGAATAGTGGTTTCACCGAATACCGAATACTATTCGGTTCAACTTTAGCCGAATCGAATATTCTGCCGAATTATTCGGTTGATCATTTCTTTGTTTGTTTTTCATAAACAGGTTCTAACATATGTAATATGTTGATTTCTGGTTATAAATATTTTTTGAGGATTAAAAATAAATGATTTAAGGTTTAAAATAAATGTTGACTATACTAAATACTAATTGTAGGTAAGAATAATAAAATAAATATGTTGACCTGATATTTTTGGAAATAAATTTTGATTTGAAACTTAATTGTTTTATATTGTAAAAGATTCAACACATTATTTATTGGATTTCTTTGACTTATAATATGACATATTTTTTTCTGATTTATCTTTTAGTTCTTTACCGTGTAACCAAGAAAAAAGAAATACTCGAACCGAATATATTGTCATACCAAAACCGAATAATTCGACCGAATACGAATAGTGAGAAAAACGTGGAATAAGCCGAATACCGAATACTTACTGAATATTCGGCGTATCTCTTATAAATGTATATATTTTTTAACAATTTCGTTGTAAAAGATATATAATAATCAAATTTTAAAAAAAAGAAATATAAAAATCAGGATTTATAAGTGCAAAAAATATATTATTTTTCAATAATTACTTACAAAACATCTCTATGAGTAACAAAATAAAGTACTTATAGTCCGGTCAATTTAAACATGTAACCTCGGTACAAGAATCCGTACCCAGCTGAAAACTGGTAAAATACCATCATCATCGATGAGGTAAAAAACCGAAAAAAAAATTTACTCGATTCAAACGTTCCCAAAAACGGCTTTTTATTTTAAAATTAGCTTGCCGCCTTGCGAAGGTCCGACAGTACTTTCCACTGGGACATCCATCCTTAAGTTGTGGAAATTTCCCCTGTCCGAACAAAGCGCTTGGCCTCTTTTTTAGTTCGTACAGAGAAGGACTGGAACAATTTGCCTGTGTCGGTATTTCCATCGGAATACAATGTGGGTGTCTTCAAGAGAAAAGTGAATAGATTGCTAGGTTGATGCGCCTTACCAGCTATGACTACATTTACACTTTCCATCAGGTGGAATGTAGTCAAGCATTAACCTAGTTTCTAAAAAAAACTAATAAAAAAATAAATTACCTACAAGAAAAGTTTCGATACTTTTTTATTAAGAGCCACCGTTTTAAAATATAACAACTCAAAAAACTTTGACCGATGTTTTGACACCTTCATCAGAAAAACTATGTCTTAGTAACTCCTTCATATCTAATACCTTATAAATACATCACTAAAACCAATTAATGTCCACGCCACTGATTAAGTAATTAGGAAAGTTTTTGAAAGCTTTGAGCATAAACTAAATAAGTAGTCAGTAGTTGTAGCTGAGCTTTAGTATTACTGTAGTTTTGAACCACTATCGCTATTGAAATTAGGAACAGGGCATGTTTCATAACCTTCACGTACTTTACGCAGCACTAAAAACTTTTACCTTAGCTAATACGGACGCACTGTCTGAGCGTATATAAGCCGTTCTTAAATCCAAGAGTTGTTCCGTTGTTGCTGAGCCACTGCTGTCCATATTTTATACAACTTAGTATTACAAGTTTCCCCTACATATCAATTACTGTAATTGAAAGAAATCATATGGTACCCGGGACATCTAAATTGCTTCAGAGGACCGTTGTCTTTCTTGGTGTCTTAATGTTATAATTACGATGTAATAAGTCGGTTTTTTTTAATTAGTTGACCTTCTCTTGCAAGCAGCCTCTCTACATCCATCCCAACAACATTTGTTCTACAAATTTTTACAAATCTTGATCAACAACACAAAAAAAATGTTTGCTCCCTATTTTACTTAGGTATTACTCTGTATTTTATAAGAATTACTTAAAAGGTCAATGCCCGGGCGCTATACCGACGCTCAGAGTTAATGCAGGTTCAGAGACAACAAATAAATTTTGTATGGGAAAATTCAAATTTTAAAAACTATTAATTTTATTAATTTTCGTAGATCAAATGTTGTTGGGATTGATGTAAAGAGGCTGTCTGCAAGGGGTGGTCGACTAATTACAAATAACCCTGTATAATTATATACCTATAAAGTACCTGTAATAAATTCTTTATATTTAAACAACATATTTTAGATAAAAAATGTTGCTCAGGAAATTGTACCACTGCGATGTTAAAGGGACAGCTCTCACAGAAATACAGAAATTCAATAAAATTCTTTCCGTGTCGGCTTATGATGTAAGTTCAAATGTAGGATGCTTTCGAAAACGGAAAATTTACTATCACGGAAAAACACAAAAATGGTTTTGGTCTATAATTACAATATACCTAAACGTCTAAACGGATTTTTGAAAAATTTGGCTTAGTCTTATCATCTATTTCAGCTTATAATTCCAAAAAATAGGCAAACATACATTGTCAAACTCAAAGTTCAGTTTGGTATATTATAAGAAAAAAAAAATACCCGTTTTATGTACATTCAAAACGACAAGTTGCGTTAATATGTACTACGTATTACGTTAAATGAATTAGTTGAAATGGGATGCAGAGAAAGCCGGCGAAGGCACTGGCAAAAGTGAGAGTATTATATATAATATTTCTAAAATACCTATGTTTTTTGGTTTGAACGAATGTTTTTTTTACATTGCTGATATTTTAATAAACTTTGAAACAAAAAAGAGCCTTAAAGGTCTTGGAAGATTTTTTATCTAACGTCTAAATAGTATTGTCTATGCTATTTTGACATTCCCAATCTCTTGCTATTTATTGTATTTAACTGGTTCTCAAACGAACGTCAACATAAACGGTTCATAAACATTGAACAGTCAACACTCAATAAAAATATTATAATATTCAAACTGGTGATCTGGCTGTCGATTTCTAGAATTTGAAGTTTTTGTTTTTTAAATAGTGGTTTTATAATTTGTTAGTAAAAATAAAAGAAAATACGTTTTGTGTGGATACTTAAAATATTTTTTTCTTATGAACTTTTAAAACCGGTCTCAAATATTGAACTTTTACATCAAAAATGAGGGCAAAATCGGGGTTAACTAGATTTTCCAACTGTTTAATTTTACGGAACAATAAAATAATCAAAGAAGACTTATGGATACGAGATGAAAAAATTATAAACCCTGAACAGGTATTTTATGTTGAACAAGAAGAAGCCGAGGTAACGGTAAATTGTGAAGGTTCACTTATAGTGCCTGGATTTATAGACATCCAAATAAACGGTACGTAATAACTGCACAATACATATTTATATAAGATTAAATGTCTTCACTATCAATTTCAAGGTCTAATAATAGAAAAACTTTTTTTTCTTCATATTCAGGTGGATGGAGTGTAGATTTTTCATATGATGCCGAAAAAGTTGAGGAAGGTGTTGAAAAAGTGGCAAAACAGCTCTTGGCTCATGGGGTGACCTCATTTTGTCCTACTATGGTTACATCAGAGAAAGATAAATATAATAAAATTCTTCCTAAAATACATAAAGCTCAGGGAGGCAAGCATGGTGCTACTGTTCTTGGAGTACATCTTGAAGGACCTTTCATTAGTGCAGCTAAAAAAGGTGCACATAAAGAGGAATATATTTTAAATCCTGAAAAGGTAAACTTTATAGCATTGTTTAAATTAGACACGGATGTTATCTATTATGTTGATAATTTGTATGAATATATATAATTTCATCTTATACAAGTCATATTTGCAATATTTGCTATCAGAAACACAGTTATCATTAACCTAGTTTGAATTTATTGATCCAATACTACAGGATACTGAACTCTTATCTGTTGGCATATTTATATTGAAATAAACATATCATCTTAAACTTAATAATATATGAAAACTGTCATTTTCTCAATATATATATCATGTAAAATACATATAAGAGATATGTATATTTTTTATTTCAGGGTCTTGAATCGATTAAAGAGTTATATGGGTCTCTAGACAATGTTGTTTTAGTAACATTAGCTCCTGAATTGCCAGGTGCTTTGGATGCTATAAGAGGGTTAACAAATATGGGGATCAAAGTGGCTTTAGGTCACTCATCAGCTAGTCTAGCTCAAGGAGAAGAAGGCATTAAGTGTGGTGCCAACTTAATAACACATCTGTTCAATGCTATGCTTCCAGTAAGTTATCTATTTTATTAACATTAACCACAAACTACTCACATGACCTACTTATTTGTTAAAACCACAGAAACCTTTTGTTTTAACATAATTTGATATGTTTACCACATTAAATATGTATTGTGGTTTAGTTTCATCATCGGGACCCAGGACTTGTAGGTTTACTTGCCTCTGAAACTGAAAGACAAGTGTATTATGGAATAATATCAGATGGCATCCATACTCACCCAGCAGCCCTTAGAATTGCATGTAGAACCAACAAAGAAGGTATATTGTTTAAAAATATTTATATAGTATAAGCATAATAATTTTAAATTTGTTTTAAACTATCTAGAATTTCAAGACAAAGATTGGCTTGAAAACGCCTTTTTTTTTAAATTTATTTTTAGTTAATTACTAGTTTTATTACAAATGTAAATTGTATGAGCATCAAAAGAACTTTCTTCTCTTAGGTTTAGTGTTAGTGAGTGACGCTGTAGCCGCCCAGGGTCTAGCAGACGGGACTTACCGCATCGGTCCGCAGGCTGTGAACGTCAACAATGGACGCGCGTATGTCGCTGGAACTAAAACCCTTTGTGGAAGTACAACAGCACTTGATGAATCCATCAAAACTTTTAAAGAAGCTACAGGTAATCATAGTACATTAATTTACTTAACTTTGAGAAGATAGTAAAATATTTTTAGGATATATTTTTTATTTTTTCACTTAAATGCGCAATAAACTAATTTTGATTTGATTTGATTGTTTAATTTAATCAATAGTTCTTAATACAATATGCAACCTCTTTATTGCTAACATTTAACAACTAAAATTTTTGCAGATTGCTCATTAGAATATGCTTTAGAAGCAGCTTCTCTTCATCCAGCAAAGGCTTTGGGAATAGATGACAGGAAAGGGAAATTAAATTTCGATTGTGATGCAGATTTCGTCATCTTACATCCTGAGTCACTAAAAGTTCTGTCTACTTGGATTGCTGGCGAATGTGTTTATAAATCTCCATAGTTCTTAAGATGAAAATCCATGCAACACAAGTTACCCAAATTAATTGACATACTTATTATATACATACAAGTGATATACATTTTTATACAAATTATTTTTTTTTAATTTTATACACAAAGTGTATTATTATTATTTTGTTGATGTATGACATACTTAATAAATATTTTATATATTGATTGGTTTGTGTTGTTTTCATTGTGACTTACCGATATTGAAATAAATAACTCCTTTTAGTGGCATGGAAAATCTTTATTGAAGTAAATATATTTATAAAGTCAGTACAATTTAAGTTCAATAGTTTCCAAAAATATTAAAGTGCAGGTTGCTGATCACCTGGCAATGTTAAATATGATTATTTCTTAATTAAAATACAAGCTAATATTGAGAAAACTGTAATATGTGAATAATAACATGTATATACCTAAATAAAATCATGACAAAAATATATTTTAGGCAGGCTCTGAATTACACTGCTCTGTGCTGTTGTTATCCTGGCCACAGTTCACGATACGTAATAAACTTAATTATTAAATAACCGCAAAGGTCACGTGAAAATTTGTACTCACCTATAAAAGACGAGTTAACACTTGTTCAAATTCTCAAGTAACATCAGCGGCGAATAAATTTGGTCAAAATAAGATGTGCAACTAATTTAAAAAAATTAATGTGTCCACGAGATAATATCGGTATTTCAAAGCGACAATCAATTCCTCCAGAACGCGTGGGCAATCATTAACTAGTTGGGCATCTTAATTTTACAATAAAATCAAGTTACAAACTACGCAATGTATATTCATGTATACAATAATTACTAAGTGTATGAATGTATAATAATGTAAATACATTTTCATGAAAAACAAAATAATATCATGGAATATTCAAAGAGCCAAAATATTTGAGATTAACTCTACCTCGATATTAACTTCTAAGATCTAGGCACAATGCAGCAAAGACTCCTGTATGGATAACAATATTTTCGTTGACTGTGGGGCAAAATAGTCTAGTTAAATAGTCAACATCATCACACGAGGTGTACTGAAGTCATCATCTAATACTGCTTTGAGATTGGGTAAAATTGTTTGCGAAATATATTTATATAAACATTGAAAACAGACTGACTGGACCGGAATCTTCAGGAACAGCGGTGAAGGTGGAATGTAGCAGTTTAGAATAATGCTTTCAGAGCCTGACTACCCAGTGTTGATGTTGTCGGCGCCCCGGCAACTCGCCGCTAGGGCAAGCCACTTTGAAGGCAACTACAGCTAATAAAACTTTTAACCTTACTTTTTTTTCAACTTTACGGAGGGTATTGTCTGTTAGATATATTTTATGTCACTGACGTCCACAATTCGTACATACACCCCACGTGGACTACACCTAAGTTTAAAATACTTTAACAGAATAAAATTATTGAGCAAATATATTCTTATGAGAATATAGTAGACATTTGCTCGGCTGCACCAACTCTACTGAAAAAATCTTTTAAATTCTAATATCAAATACCAATGCACACTCCACAAATGTCATTTTCGTTATCAAGAAGAATAAAATAACTACCTAATTAAATTAAAAACATTAAAAGAAATCTTTGGATCGAAATTAAAATATGCATTTGGAACATGCACCTTCACACAAACACAAATTACATACAATAAATTTCAATTGTGTAAACATAGAAATGACAAGAAATTAAAAAAACATGTAACCTAGGATATACTTAAATCTAATTTAAAAACAAAGCCATTTTAAACGTACATCTTAACAGGGGTGAAAACGGATGTTGCAAATTTTTGTAACTAATGTTATTCTCACATTACGACAAATGTATGCAAAGTATGTAATAAGGGTGCATTGATGGGACACTTAAAACCCCAATATCTTTTTCATTATGCACGTAATTCCGAATAATCAAAAGGCAAATCACAGCACTAAATAAAACGAGCATATTGTCTACAAATGGCGTACTGTGAGATTTTATAGATTCGTTATGATATGTTTTGTTTTACTGAATAATTTGCGTGATGGATAATGTGAATGGCCTTAAATGTGAAAAAAATTATGCTTATAGTTATAGAATCAAATGAATTAAAAAAAAGATATTACAATACGTAAATACCAAGAATTGTATATTAAAATATTTGTACTTTTACTGACTAAAGGAAAAAACATTGGCAACTGCTAATAATCCTACAATTGTAAAAAAAATAACTTGTATAATGTAGATTGAAAATGGTCTTCTCAAATTCGTTCACTCTAGATGTGGAATGCAATTAGAATTCTTTAACAATATTAAAAGGTATAATAATATATTAAATTTTTATAATCAGCTCAACAATGTATATAATCTATAATAATTTAAAAGCCTAAATCCAAACTGTGATATTTATTGCACAAGCACTCTGTGGCTTAGAATTCCGTAGGGAATAGAGCTCACAACCTTAAATTGTTGGTTTTTGAACAGCGGAGACCAAATTAATTCGGTGATAGTAAGGTGGGTGAAGAATCTAACTTTAACACGCTAAACAACTATACGTTATCATATTGTGAAAACATTTTACTCACTATAACTTCGGCTATTTTAATACAATATCTGCCCCCAAGCAGCGATGACAATTATTAAAAAGAATGTTTACTATACTTTTGATCACTATACTTGTCAGGCAAGCAGGTGATCAGCGTAACTGTGCCCTAACCAGACCGAAGCCCCTATACGGTAAAATAAATATTGGCCAACCCCACCCACAGTCACTTGAATACGGTCCTATAAGTTATTAACTGTTTTACTTGCCACAAACTCCTTCAAACCATCGAGCTGTGCTTGGTGCCACAACTTAGGCAAAACGCCCACCTCCAATAGGGAGAGTAACATTAGAGCTCACCTTGTGCGCTGCGAACCCTACTAACATCGCATCGTTTGGCACTAAACTTTACTGCTACGAAGACGTACCCACAACCACAGCGGCAGCGGCATTAAAACGTCTCCGCAACGCGATCTCTAGTGCCAAGCCATGCAATAACTACATCTACTGAAGTAATTTATTGCTGGATACATAAGGGAATATAGATTCAAGAGAAATATATTTACCAAAAATTGCTTTAAAGTGTATATAGGTAACTTTTAAGATTCCCGAGAAAGGCTACTGTAATGTACTCTAATGATACAATTATTATCAAGTAATGTCAATGGACAATAGATACCATTTGACCTGCCATTACCCCATGACTAAGTGCTTACTGCTTACTTGCTACAGCAAGAATGTACAGCCGGTGGGTGCGGCCAATACCGGCCGCCGCCCCCTCTCCCTCCCTCCCCCACGCTACCCCCTCTAACGCCCCGCTAACAACATCTAACAACACCACGAGAGGCAAACACACCATACTGCTTTGTATATCAATTGAAAAATACTAACTTCTACTAAAACTTCTACGCCAACACCTACATAAGATACATGGCAAGAACAAAAGGAAACGTTGTCAACGATATATCACCAAAATTAATTAAGTGTAAGGATAAATTATTAATATACAAATGATAATACTTTCGACCGTACGGCTAAATAATTAAGCCAGTGGATCGTTCGATAAATTACACATTTTTATAACTTCAAATTTTTTTAATATTGAAATTCACACATAAAATAGTATAATTTGTAAAATTATCCAAAACTTATCACACCACTTTTAATAATTTTTATGCAACCCTAAGCAATATTATTATTAGCGTCAAACGCTCCCTTTGGGGCTTATAACTTCTATTTCGGTTAATTTAACGTCACTAACACACAATAATTTTGATCAATGGGTAACAAATAAAAAAATGAACATTATAATATTATTAAAACCCTGAATATTAAAAACAA
Organism: Napeogenes inachia; assembly: GCA_959347355.1. Classification (NCBI taxonomy): domain Eukaryota; kingdom Metazoa; phylum Arthropoda; class Insecta; order Lepidoptera; family Nymphalidae; genus Napeogenes; species Napeogenes inachia. The sequence goes on from OY365797.1 coordinate 17,657,485, forward strand.
AAAAAAATTGGCAACAATTAGTAACTAATTTTACATATATCATACAATAAAATAATTACTATGTGCATGCACAAATACCGTAAGAAAATAATTTGGCAGTAAAAAATCGTAACTCTAAAGGCCTATCGCACTGGCCAAAAATACTACAAATATAGGCCCGGAACATATATTAAAAACAAATTAATGACAAATAAGAGTATTAATCACTCCTATAATCTACAAAGGGTATGTAGACTAATTTTATAACCTAATTAAAAAATAAACAAAATAAAATTCCCTAATACTATCGGGACAAAAATCCTGAAACAAATAACTTAAAAACAATAAGAAAAAATAAACCCAAAAGTTACTCACTAATAAATAGAGGATTCAAGACTCAACGTTTAAATTTTAATGACCGCTGGCCAGTACCAGCGCCCCCTCCCCTCCACCCTCGCCCTATTCGCCAAGAAACAACTGTCTTTTGATTGGGTTAAGTCTTCGCTTGAAGTTCTATTATTGCTTATATCACATTGTTGCTAATATTTTAGAAATGTTCAAATACACAACAATTAAAACAAATATTACTAATTAAGTACATACATTAATTACACAACTAATGAATTTTCAATTATATAAAAAAAAAAAAGATAATAATATGGCTCAGCGATACACCTTCGTTTTGGTTCTGTTTTATATAAATTAAAATTAACGTCTTGTATAAACTTAACGACCTATATAGGAATCGAGGAACTAAAATTGTTCAATAATTACTGATATTTCGAAATAAGATTCTTGAATGTCTTTTAGGTTTTAGATTTTCAGGTTAGAGAGCATTTTATAACGACTTCTAAACAAATATCACATTCAATTTTAGGTGGTCTGAATAAGTACTATGCTTGGATTAAGTGTAGCAAAATTAATCACCAAATACTGTCAAATATTAAATATGTTTAAATAGTATTCTCAATAACCATTTTGAATTAAACAAAACTCCAATTATAAATAAAACAAATGTTAAGCGATTATTATTAGGAAAGTCAGAAGTTTAAATATTATCCTTATATCAATTTGCAATACATTTTTTTTATTATTACATAAAATCTAAATGAGATAAAACCAGGTAAAATTGTACGCGAAAATGTTATGACGTTAATATTACTCTTCTAAGACAATTTTAATATTATTTTTTTTTTTGTTCTACCATCTAAAACATTACGAATCTCAATTTGGAATATTAAATGTGGGTAGATATAAAAATATTTACTTTGGCGAACTGTATACGAATTTCAAACACATTGTAGAAATAAAATCTGTTTATAATGGCACTTTCATGGATATATTTATTTTGGTTAAGCAATGCTTTTGGTGAAAGTTTTTTTTTTTTAGTTTTGTGACAATTTTTACCCGTAATATAATCAATACCAAATGTTTCTTTATTATCTTCGTATTCACGAAGATGCCACATAAACATTCACACTTCTAAATTATTATTATCAGTACAAAATTATTTAAAACTTTAGTAACAGTGACTTTTTAATATAATTAGCATCAGATAAATTTAAATTAACCAAACCGTATATATCATTATTAATAGCCTACTCATGAAAAAATTTCAATACAGGCTCTTAAAACAAGAGTACATGGAAAAAACATTTTGTATAGACACAAGAAATCTGTAAATGGTAAATATATTTTAACGGACAATATATAATATTGTATACGCGATTAACCTAAACTAGATGGCACGTTATATTAGTGTCGCCTCCGGTCACAATAATAAAACAAATTTAGCTAACAATAAACTCAATTGTGCGTTTAGACGTGACTGACTGAAAATCTCAGAGATCATTATATAGCCATTAATCTAGTCTCTGTAGACTATTGAAATTTAGTATGGATTTTGGATGTAGTGCAAGTCTACTGAGGCGACACTCCCACGCAGACCCCTAATTGACATGTATTATCAACTTCACTCGAACTAGGAACCATACCAGCTGCTAAATTTAGAAACAAAAACGAATTCCAGCCAATAAGAGAAGTGCAAATATGCATCACCTTGATTATAGATCCATTATATCCCAGCATTAAAAACCACCATGGGTTTAAAGAAGTATCCGATAAGAGTATTCGTTGCCAAATATTTGTTAAATTAACAAATCAAATAACATTTTAAAATTTAATATTTTTTAACATCAAGATCTGATGTATAACCGCTCTACAATCAAAGCTGGTTTGCCAACCTCCTTCACATGCATACTGACTGGACGTAAAAGTAATTAAAAAAAGATATATTAGCCTAAACTTTGGATTGTCTGTTATAAAACTAAATGCAACCATAATATAAAATGAGAAATGAATTAAACCAAAAACGCAAGTATCTAGTACTTTGGGATCAATATATATCCACAGGCAGTGAAACCAATTCAATTAAAAATTCTACAACAAAAGATAAAAGAAATAGGAAAGTTGGGATCACTACAGTTCACTGCAAATGGATAAACGTGACTAACATGAACACAAAACAACAAAATAAGTAGTCAAATACTGTTTTAGCAAAAATGTTAAGCTTTGTAAAATCAGCAATTAAATATAATAATATAGGGAATAATTGTGAGATCTTGTTGTATGCAGACTTACAGCCATTGAGTTATTCCTCAGACAATGTAAAGGGTGTTGAGGACAAGAACGTGGTGATTATTCTTAGCCAGAGTGACGATATAACCTTCAGACGTAATCTTTAAACCGCAGCAGCGAGATACCTACAAAAACAATAAACCCAATGAACATTGTTTTAAAATGAATAGCAAAGAATTTAGGCCAATCAAGTCATAATTACGTATTCGGGTAATTAAAAGCTGATTATAACATCAAATAAAATGAACATGTACCTTAACGTAGGGGCACTCGAACTCGGTGACCAGTACTCCATCCCGAGAGAACACGGCCACGTGGAACTTGTTTCCGTGCGAGTCCCCGATGAGGACGTCCCCGGCGTCCGACACGTCAATGCCGTTGGGGAAGTTGGTCACGTTCTCGCAGCCGATGCGACGCAGGAACCGACCCTCGTCGTCGAACACAACCACGCAGTGGCCTTTGAAGTCGCACACGTAGAACTCCTTACCTGGAAGGGATTTCACAAAATGTTAGCAATGGCTGAGATATAGTATCTTTACAATACTTTAGTTATAATAAATTTGCAAGTTATATAACAATTAACAATCATTGAGACTTACCACTGATGGCAATATCCGAGGGTTCCCTCATGCACTCGCTACAATCGAACCAGCTCAAGAGATCACCTTCTTCGGATAAGATAAATACAGTAGGAGTAACACTGTCGACAGCCACTATCAGTCCTTCAGCAGTGACAGCCAGACCAGCGACAATATCAATAAATCTGACCTGTATACAAATTTAATGTATGTGTATAGACTAATTCAATTAAATTAAACAATATTATGATCTGGAAGTACTAGGAATTCAAAATATTTTTTACCCCATTGATGACCACTAATCTATCTTTTTAATCTTAATTTTATTTTAGTCTTAAAATCTGTAACTTACATAAAGTATTCTAACAATTTGAGGGTTCCAAACGTTATTGGATATGGATTTAAAACCAAGGTTAAATAAATTGATAACTTACAGCAATCTTTTTCAAGAAGTGTCCATTTTTGGTGAAAATCTGCATTCGTGATCTTTCATTGCCACGATCACAGACCACGAACTTGCCGGTAGCGCGAACTACAGCTACTTTACGTGGATACCAAAGTTGTCCCTCTTCCTTCCCAGATACACCAAAATTAAATTTGTGACTGCCAGACTTATCAAATACCTGTAAACGAAGGCGTAATTAATAAGATCATAATAACTTTATTCAAATGTTTTACGAACAATATATACCGTAATGCGATGGTTGTTGGTATCGGCAACGATGATGTCTTCGTCGTTTCCAAGACAGAATCCATGGGGAGAATTAAATTGTCCCTTGCCTCCGCCGAGCTGACCAAACTTGAATCTAATATGCATCGGAGTGGCCTTGGTAGCGCGTACTAGCGGGGAGGGGGGAGCGACTGAGGCTGCTTCTTCTGCAGCAGTCAGAAGTGGTCTTCCAGGAGATACTCCTCGAGGACCCACACCTCCTAGTCCACCTACACCGCATACACTACCAAATCCATTTACTTCTGTGAAACAAAATATACATTGGTATAAATTAAAAACTAAATCCATTTACTTCTGTGAAACAAAATATACATTGGTATAAATTAAAAACAATCTGTTCAACAATTGTATTAGAAAATTAAAATATCTTACCAGTGTTCAGCCCAAGCTTAGCAAGTGCTTGCAAATTGTTATATGCCTGGGGGGAGTTAAGATCTCCAGCAAGCAGCTCTGCGAGAGTGAAGGATGGTGCTGGTGATGCGTGTGGAGGTGGGGGAACCTCCTTTTCTGCGATGCTAGCCAGTTGTTGCAGATTGTATTCAACCATAGAGGGTAAAGCTGGAACTCCAGTCACAGCGCTGCCCACACTATTGACTCCTACCACTCTAGGCAGAACACCGGCATTAGCTACATCCCCCACTCCAGTAACTCCACCCACTCCCGATACTCCGATAGAGGGAACACCTACTCCAATCATACTCCCGACTCCTCCAGTGACACGGCGAACATTTCCGAGTGGAAAATCATCAAAGACAGGTGCATTTGTCAAGGAAACAGCTGGAGAATGGGAGTTAGAAGCCACCGATACAATAGCCGAGGATTCGCTGGCTCGTTTCTTTTCTTCAGCTCGTGTAGCTTCAGTACGGAATGTGCCGAAAGTCTCTTCCGTGACAGAGTCAAATTTATCTACCTTGGCAACGTATTCCAAGGAATAATCGACGTCGAATTCAGGTGCGCCCTCCAAGAGCTTTGCAAACTGAGACGCAACAGTTTTCTTTAACATAACAATTTCAGTACCGTCTCCCCGTCGGAGAAGTCGTGCAGCAAATTTGCAAGCGCAATCAATACGTTCAACAGTCTTGTCGACGCGATCAAATAAATCCATTACTTTAAGCTCTCTCTCCTTGTGCAAACACTCAAGTTCTTCCAAAGCCTTCTCGCGGCGTCTTTCTAGTGCTGCTTTGTAAGCATGGTAAGCTTCGTTGATGACACTTTCAGCATCATCCCTTTGACGTTGTAAGTCGCCTAAAGCATCGTCTAGCCTTGCCGACGCGCTTCCAGCCGCGACAGCACGAGCGTTAGCCTCTACAATAAAGTTACGCAGTTCGGCGCGTAAGTTCGGTTCGGCATCAACAATCCGCTCACAGCGATGTTCCCCGACCTTATGATCAACTGTCAGGCATTCAGTGCAAGCTCCTACTTCACACTCGCAACAGTAATATTTAAGACTTTCACTGACATGACGGTTGCAGAATATCGGCTTGTGTACTGCAGACTTTTCTTTAGAAGATCTAAGAGCATCAAAAGGGACAACCCGATGATTTTCAAAGCACCTCATAAACTCATGAGCCGAGTTGCAGTTGGAGCACAAGAAATGTGAACAATCTGTGCATCTAGCAACTGCAGGTTCCTTGCTTTTGCAGCAAGTGCATACCACGGATTGATCCATGGATGAGACATCCAAGATGTTTGTAAGGACATAATCAGATGGAAGTGATGCAGCTCCTCCTCCAGTCATCTGTATTTAAATTAGTTATTAGTATTATTTGCCTTCATTTAAATATATTCAAACAAAATAAATGTATAATTACCACCTTTGTTTCTTGCTTGCATAAGGGGCATTCAACAGCCAAATCATATTTGAGGGAATCCCCAGCTTCGTTTACCATTAACTTGTCAATACATGCTTCACAGAATACATGAAGGCATGACAAGACCCGAGGACTGCATAATTTATTGCTGCAATCAAAGGTTCACTGCTAATTTCCAACCTTTATTAATTACACACATTAAGAACAATATATAATATTATCCTCAAAGACTTTCTTATAATCTAGACTATGGTTTAAAATTCTATTCAGTATTCCACTATGGGTTGACATGTTATATCATAAAATTTCTTGAATGACAAAGGCTTGATTCTGCCAACATGACAGTTACATGCACAATATTAAACATATAGGAGCAACATTTTCATTACAAGTACAATGTTAATGAAAAATATATTATAATATAATTACAATGAATAATAGAAGTATATTAAAAATTATCAAACTTACTCGCAAAGTTTACAATTTTGTTCTTGTTTCCCATTATCAGAAGATTCCAATGAACCTTCATCTCCGAGACTAACAAGACCATCCCCAAAAAGCTCACCATTAATTTCTTCCATTTTAACTTATAATTACAGTGTTGTATAATGTATACTTTTGACCTCAATCAACAATAATAATCTGAAAATAATATACAATGTTCAAGACTGTTTCACATTCTTTCTTTTCTTAAACAGACCACAATTATTGTTAATATAAAAAATCAACCAACTTTCTTGAGTCAGTCTGCAAATATTTGGTCCTAGAAAATATTTTTATTTAGTTCGATATTTATATTTACTTAATTGGTAGTTTGGTTACTTGATAAACTATGAATAGTGGCAAAATATATAAAATATAAATAAAACTAAAATATAGAGTTATAAAGACAATCAAGGATGGTAAAAAAAGCTTACAATCTGTAATATTGATTTTACAATAAATGGACACATTTTAAAATCATGGAATTCTCTCTTATGTATAACAAATTAATTTAAAATAATTAATAAATAAATTAAAAAAGCCCACAAAAATATAAGTAATAAAATATTACAGAAGAATGTTAGAATGTTTGTAATCTTATTGGTCTTTTTTGTTTGTAACAAAAATTAAAATAAATTGTGGAGTATATTATATTATATATTATGTATATATCTTCAGTATATAATGGTATGTGATAGTAAGTATTTAATGGTATATAATAGTAGGTATTTAATGGTATGTGAGTTATGTGAATTATTTTTATTTTTTTTAATGTACTTAACACAAAATTATTTCCTTCAAATTCTGCGAAAAGTCACCTAAAATAATTTCTTTTTAAGTATGTGACAGTTTGATTTATATGTGCTATCATATTTATATAAGATATTGTTCAAATAAAATTATTGATTTAAGACTTCAGAAAAACTAGATATATATTTAGGAGCATAGGTATTCGACGATATCCTAAAAGATAGGCAAAGTCAATTAGATTATAGAAAAATATAAAAGTGGTGCTAAAATTTATGACAGTTAAAAGAAATACCTGTTCTTATGAATTTAAGAAATGTACACGTATAATTACTTTAGAGACGCATCAATAAAGTATTCAAAAATATATATTGCTTTAAATCTATACAATCGGAAGGTATCTACATACTATATACATATATTGAAGTACCTATCACAAACGCAATGCACCATGCACGCTGCAGACAATGGCGAAGGTCGATAGTTCATTTAAATTTGATTTTAACATGTCGTACTTAAATTAGACATCTAAATATATTATTTAAGGGTTTTTACTAACCTTTAACAGTAATATTTTGTGGAATGGGCGAGAATCAAACACGCAGAATGTTCTACCACGCCGTAACTATGAGAATATTCATCACTATGTAAATAAATAAAAAATGAGCATCAAGCTTCAACAGATATATTTTTAAAATAAAATAGTTTCTTCGATGAATTAAAAGAAATGTTTTGTCATGTTCTCATTTTAAAAAGACGAATGAATACATCACTGTTTAGGTATTGATTTTCTCCGTTGGTTGCGCTCAAAATGCTCTATTTAAGTATTTTGTCATGGCAACACTATGGTTTATACTTCGATATTATGGTTTAAAATTAAATTGATTTTTGGAACTTAATATAAATATGTATTAGGTATAAAGTACCTGGAAAATTCATGAACACAATAAGTACTACAAAGAAGTACGTTAGTACGGAAAATAAATGGCACAAGACTAGCATATGACACAACTGTGTAAAAAAAATATCGTTTATATTACTTATTACTTTTACGTTTAAGTTACTTATTTTTTTTGTATCACAAAACAGGATCCTTTAATTCAATAACAACTAACTTATGGCTTTAGCCACACTGTATTTACAAAAATAGTCAAGCATCTTTTTAGATAAGTGTTTGAATAATTATTTGTAAGGCAAACATATGAAACCGACAGCATTAAGAATAACGCAATTGCATAAAAAAATTCAATTCTTGTTTTAAAAACCCCCACTTAATTACATGTCAAAAGAGAATAATACGAACTTTATCGATAATTCCAATCTGAAAGTTATATACATTTTTTCAGAGTTTTCCAGTAAATTCCAGAAATGAAAATCTACCATACATTACACAGAGTACTACGCTTGTTAAGACTGTTAAAGTCTGCACTTCCGATTATTACTTCATCTTACCGACTTCAGCTCCCAAACTTTTGAATGGAAGTTTTAATCGATATAGACAATATATAGCAAATAGTGACGGCTTTCTCGGTTAACTGTTAATAACATTGAAAACTGAAACTGTCTCTCTCTACAGGTTCTATCGTAAATAACACGTAATATGGTCATATGTTTTGTTTTTTGCGTCTTATCTTAATTTTTGTAAACCTAAAAAATCGAACCAATATGAATAGCTTTTAGAGATTTGAGAGAACTTCGTTAAAATTTGTTCAGAGTCGGTACAGCTTAAACTGTGTATTAAAACATATTGTAAAGATACCATAACTAAGTTTAAATATCATTTAAAGTCTGCGCATGTCGTACAAGACAAGTAGTTAACTTTTAGATAAATATCAAACATCAAAGTAATGTAGGGATTTATATAACTTAGATGTTTATTTAATTAATTTGTTTAAAAAAAATCATTTACAGTTATGCCGAAGTTAAGTATAAGGTTTTCGATACATATTGACACAAACTCCAAAGCAAAGGAACAAAAAGTATCATTATTCATAGTCACTCGATTTTTGTTTCAAATACTGTATGTTTTTATATAGAAAGAACCGTTTACCGTAATTTCTTCAGACATATTCCACTAATTTTTTAAGAGTTTCGGTAATTTTTTCTCGTATTTCTTACAATTGAAAAATACAATGGGTAAAAAGACATACTCAACTGAAAACCTGTGAAAGAAAAATATATAGGATTATTTGTAATTAGTTGACCACCTCTTGCAAGCAGCTTCTCTAGATCGTAACAACATTTGTTCTACGACTTTTTAAAATTAATAGCTTTTAAAATTTGAGTTTACCCATGCAAAATTTATTTGTTGCCTCTGAACTAACATTAACTCTGAGCGTAGATATGGCGCTCTGGCGTTCACCTTTTAAGTACTTCTTACAAAATACAGAGTAATAAGCAAAAGAGGAAGCAATTTTTTTTTGTTTCGTGTTTTGTATGTTATTTATCAAGATTTCTAAAAACCGTAGAACGAATGCTGCTGAAGAAGATTAGTACTAGGTGCGCCGAGTTTAGAGTCAATTTCTTAATATTACGAGATCTTACCGTCTTGATGGAATAATTTGAAGTTAGACTGAAGTATGGATGCTATTAGATCTCCTAACGTCTATAGTCGAGACGAATAGAACAGGATTAACAGATTTAATGAAAAGTTAATTAAGTCAGTACAATAAGAAAAAAAAAATTAAACCCCCGATACAAAAGACCTTTAAAAAGGATAAAAATAATATATTTATGTACATATTGAACTACTTGATTGATTCTTGATTGATACTATTACCGCCCCGTTGGTCGAGTGGTTAGCGCAGACGCCTAACGTGTCACGGCGCAATGGGGCTCGGGTTCGATTCCCGGCAGAGATAGGCATTAATGTGATGAGCATAGATGTCTGTGTTTCTGGGTTTGGTCATTTATTAAATTTATTCTCAGTATTTATATGTGTATTTCTATGTATTTGTATCGTTGTCTAACACCCTTAACACAAGCAAATAATTTGCTTACTCAGGGGTTAGATCAATATGTGTAATTTGTCCTGATATTATTATTATTATTATTATTATTATTGAAATCGTTGCGTCGGGGAAACGTTGTACGTAGGTTGACGATGGTGTCTATTTTACGAAGTTTTCGGAGCTAATGAGGACTTAGATTACAGGATTATTTATTATTATTTTTTTATATGATCTAGGGCAATGCTTGACTACATTTCACCTGATGGTAAGTGGAATGTAGTCTTAGGTAGTAGGGTGCATTACCCTAATAACCTATTCAGTCTTCTCTTGAAGACACCCACATTGTATTCGGCCGGAAATACCGACGCAGCCAAGCTGTTCCAATACTTCGCTGTACGTAGTAAAAAAGACGAAGCAAAGCGCTTCGTTCGGACAGGTGGAATGTTCCTAAGAAAAAGGATGGATACCTGCCATGCGTCGGGACGTCCGGTGATGAAAAGGGGCCGGGTGAATTAGGTCGTGTAATTCCTGCGCACACTCATCAAAATGTATCCTATAGAATACTGAGAGGCTAGCAATTCTACGCCTGTGTTTAAGGCTTTGGTTGGCTTCGACCAATTCGGGATCGCGTATAAGCCTCTTTGCTCGTCTCTCAATTGAGTCCAGAACCGCAAGTTGGACTTTGCCGCACCAGCAAATATGTGACCACAGTACTCTACACACGACCGGATCTGTGCTTTGTATACAACAAGAAGCTGTCCCGGTGTAAAGTACTGTCGAACCTTCGCAGGAACGACAAACTTTTTCTGCTGCTGCTCTTTCTCTGGACTCAATGAACCGACCAAAGTTGAGGTTCGAGGAAATCTCTAAGCCTAACAACTGAAGCCGGTCACCGTATTCCAAGGATACATTCTGGAAAGTAGGAGCCAAGGTGAAAAGGCTCCTTTTGGCGGTGAACAGAACAGATATTGCTATTTTTCATTTGCCTTTATAGCTTACTGGCATTTTGAGTTCTTTGTTTATTTAGCGGTTTCCCGAAGCAAGGACTTCAATAGTAAGTAAAAATAAAAATTTAACTATTTTAGAGGTCTTTTTGTATCGGGGGTTATTATTTTTTTTTCTGATTTTTAAATGATGTTACCTATTAGTTTCTATATTGTATTAATGAACCTACGAATACACTTATTTGCTGTGGTTTAAGTATTTACTATTAATATTGCATAAAAATTTTAACCAGCAATAAAAGCTGAATATCTTGGAGACGACTATTTCTATTTCGACCAACCATAGCTAAGAACCATCTCGACGGACCAGGCTCTCGATTAAAAAACCGGTATCAAATCCGTTCACTCACACACTCTGTACACACAAATACACAAATTAACGTCAAATTTATAACACCCCTCTTTTTTTTTTTGGTCGGGGTTCGGGTCCTTTTAAAAGATATTCCTCTCAGTGACGATCCCTTCTTGTGGTAAAAAATACATGGTAATATTAAATTTCTGACAACATTTGTCGTATTTACTTGGCTCGGTAGCAAGTGAACAACTTTTAGTGGCGTAGACCTAATTTGGTCTCGTTAGGAAATAAATTAGACATAGACAAAGCTACAAAGCTTTTTTTTTATTATAATACAATAAAATGGAAGTAAATTCGTTTGATCTAATTTATAAATTGTTATGGAAACGTGTTAATTATTTTTTATGAATGTCGAAAAAAAAATTGTTTTGAAATTTCAATTTAAAAGATTGACCAATTCAAGTTTTTATCTGTATCAGATCTCTCTGATGCCACCACTTCTGATACTGAATTTAAATCTATCCAGTATTTTTTTTCTGAACGTGTTCGCTTTTATAATGGTAGTACGATATTTAGTATCATTTTTTTAAAACTACATAATACACCTTTAAAACCTGCATCCGAAGACCGATATTTCAAGTCGTTAAAAACTGACAACCTTGAGACATCCATTGCTATGAAATTAATTGTTGTCATGAAATCACGATTTATGATCACGAAAAATATTACAGACCTAGTTAATAAATTATATATTGAATTATACAATTAGTTTTCTTGCTAGTTCTTCTCCATAAAGCTTTATTCCCTTTAGAACTGTGCAATAACGCTTAAAATTTAAAAAATATTTGTACAGTAATAATTATTTTTAGTTGTTACTTGCTAGGCATCTGCCTTACGGTGTGGCTCAAACGTCTGATGTTCGTTTGGTCATTAGGCCATATGAAAAGGGTTCATTCGTTTATTGTTCCAGACCGCACGATTGACCGTTCTAGAGTTATCCAGTTGTATAGCAATAAGTTACAATAAATAGTTAAGACTTTTTTTGCCTGAAATCCTGTGTAAACAAGTCTTAACAATTTAATAGCAACTACTGTCAAATTATTCATACTTAAATATGACATTGACAATTTAAATCTGACAACGCGTTTTGTCATCATTTCCAAAAGGCTAAAACGTTTAATGTGGAATGTAGAATATTCTTCCAAATTTACCTTTAGATAATTAGACGTTTTTATAACTTAAACTGTTATTGCTTTTGCAACTGTTGAGTTTGTGTAAAAAAGTTTTAGTGTCTATTATTTACAGTCTCTAATTACAAAAGTAATTTGTGGGCAATATCTTACTATTCCAATAACTAATATGACTTTCATACCCAACTGGGAAGAATTTGAGAAAGCCGCAGAGATGTTATATTTAAGGGATCCACTTAATACTCGTTATAGTATAAAGTATTCACATTCCAAGGGAATTTTTATAGTCAAGATTACGGACAACAAAAGGGTAAATTTGAAAACTTTTTTTATTTGTAATTTCATATAATGATATATATATGTCAATTAATATTTTATTGTTAATTTCTGTAACTATATTTAAAAGTATGTTATCATGTGTTCCAGTGCCTCCAATATAAAACAGAAGTTCAACAAGATGTCAGAAAAATAGACAACTTTATATCAAACTTAATAAGACACATGGCATCAAATGATAATTAAGTTATAATGTTAATTAAATGACCATATTACAAAAACTGATTACCTTTGTTTAATAACTATCCTATGAGTAAGATTTTATATCAAAATATGATAAAAAGTGTAAATGTGAGTCCTCTATGTTTACACTTTTGCCTTTTAGTAAAAAAATTTAAACCTTTTATTCAATTATTTTAGCATCATTTTAATTTACTTTCTCTTTTAGTTGCAATTCTGCTTAAAGATTTATTTATATTTTATGTTATAATGATTTTACTATGACATTATATGTCATAGTAAAATAATTGTATGGAACATGCACACTTATATGCAGGAAACACTTTCCTATAAAAACTGTTATGGCTGAATGGCAAATGGCTTAGGAACACTATTATTAGACTATACAGTGCACTGTTTCAAAAAGACAGTAATTTGAGACTTTTTCATTTTGTTTCATTGATACACTAAGCCTAAGTTCTAAATCATATGGGTTCATAATATATGATACACATGTATTTACCTGTTTTTCAAATTGAATAGTATAATAAAGGTCTAATCTCACACACAACATATGGGACACAGCTCTTAACTGTGTGCCATGTTTCCTTGCCCATGTGCCATGTGTCCTTGCCCGTGTGCCATGTGTCCTTGCCCGTGTGCCATGTGTCCTTGCCCGTGTGCCATGTGTCCTTGCCCGTGTGCCATGTGTCCTTGCCCGTGTGCCATGTGTCCTTGCCCGTGTGCCATGTGTCCTTGCCCGTGTGCCATGTGTCCTTGCCCGTGTGCCATGTGTCCTTGCCCGTGTGCCATGTGTCCTTGCCCGTGTGCCATGTGTCCTTGCCCGTGTGCCATGTGTCCTTGCCCGTGTGCCATGTGTCCTTGCCCGTGTGCCATGTGTCCTTGCCCGTGTGCCATGTGTCCTTGCCCGTGTGCCATGTGTCCTTGCCCGTGTGCCATGTGTCCTTGCCCGTGTGCCATGTGTCCTTGCCCGTGTGCCATGTGTCCTTGCCCGTGTGCCATGTGTCCTTGCCCGTGTGCCATGTGTCCTTGCCCGTGTGCCATGTGTCCTTGCCCGTCTGCCATGTGTCCTTGCCCGTCTGCCATGTGTCCTTGCCCGTCTGCCATGTGTCCTTGCCCGTCTGCCATGTGTCCTTGCCCGTCTGCCATGTGTCCTTGCCCGTCTGCCATGTGTCCTTGCCCGTCTGCCATGTGTCCTTGCCCGTCTGCCATGTGTCCTTGCCCGTCTGCCATGTGTCCTTGCCCGTCTGCCATGTGTCCTTGCCCGTCTGCCATGTGTCCTTGCCCGTCTGCCATGTGTCCTTGCCCGTCTGCCATGTGTCCTTGCCCGTCTGCCATGTGTCCTTGCCCGTCTGCCATGTGTCCTTGCCCGTCTGCCATGTGTCCTTGCCCGTGTGCCATGTGTCCCTATTTCTATTTCTTCTCCTGAGTCGGCATCCTAAGTTGAGCACTCAAAACTAAACGTCTCCCCCGAATATGATACCAGTCCTTCAAAAGATCCTACGGTAGTATATGAGCTCCATAGACGCCGGCGAGTCAGTGCTCCGCGGCATTCCGCTTGACTCCAAATGTGGATTTCTGTATTTTCAGGGCACGACAACGTTCTTACTGTGTTGCTAGGTCTAGACTGACTAGACCGAGCAGCGTACTTATCATACCCCAGGTTAAATTTGTACATATCTTTATACCTCACGCCAGTACTCCTGTGTTCGGCATAGTTTACGCGCGCCTAGGTAACGCAGAATTGGATTATTTCATTAATCACGTCCAAATGATAATTGAATAGGTACAATCATCTTTCCCCTCCACGAAGTTACAGTATTTCGAGTGTTTAATGGCACGTGACACTATACGTTCTTTCGAAGCTAGAAAGGTAGCTTGTTTACAGCTTACTATGGAAAGTTTTGGAATGGAGTAAAAGGAATCGTATAGTTTATTCTCCAGAAGGCACATGCGCGCGTCTACCACTAACAAAACCCCAGTTGTATTATTGCTGTTCCTCGAAAACGCTCTCCTAAGCACCGCGCTCAGTATCGGAGCTCTAGGTAGTTCAAGCAATGAGCAGTTTCGCAGTTATCTGAAAAGCAAGGCGAATTAACCTCAATTTGATTGCGAGTGATCAAAACAGCAAGGCCGTCTCTCACGCCGGATGGAGGCTGATTCTGTAAAAAACACAAGTTTATTTTATATTAAAAATCATTTGCCTGTGGGTTGGCTGATAAAGTAAGCGGCAGTGCTTACGGTGTTTTGCAATATCAGAGGATTTACAAGAGCGTTTCGCGCCTATTAGGACGGAGTAGACGCTCTTATTGAAGGTATCCATGTCTTATACGGAATACAGCTCTAATCTCTGTACCAGATCATCCCAATAGCATCTACACACTTCTGTTTGACCGTGTATAATGGAGAGTTGTTCGGATTATCAAAATTTTTTGTTTAGTGAATGTGAAGACCCTATGTCATCTCGTAGGCACGTTTCTTTTTTGTATGTACCTAATACCTATCTTTATTCTTATGCTTCATTTGATCTGATTCCTACCGGTGAATTCCATTTCCACACTTTTTTTTTTTTTTTTTTTTTTTTTTTTTTTTTTTTTTTGTTGGAAAATCCTCATGGAGACCCCCGCCCTTGGGGAAGGGCGAGGGTACTGTCAGACTCTTACTGACTAAAAACCAACCGTGTCCTTCTCGTACCCATGTGTCGGGGGGCGGGTATCACCGAAGCATTCGTCACACCCGCCCGACGGGTATTGGCCCTCCAAAACGATAGGAGGGCCCCGTCACGGCCCGCCGATTCATGGCGGGCCACGTCATCCACTGCGGCCGACACCCCGGCCGCAGGACTCCACTTCTAGGGGCGCGCGTAAGGACACGACGCCGCCGCCTCGAGGCCTGCTGCTGGTTGGGCGACAAGACGCCCCGAGTCTGTCGTCCGCAGGCCGCGCCCTACGGTGGCGGAAAGTCGGCCACCCTACGACGCCCAGTGCGTCTGCTGCGGGAGGGTAGAGAGGAGGCGACCTCTCTCTCCCTTTCCGCCGCCTCCTTAGCGGACATTACTGCCTCGCAAAAGGCGGCGACGGCACTCCACCCCGACTCGCTCCCGACCATCGTAGAGACAACAGCCGGAAGCGAGAGGGTTCCCGCAGCACCTACGGAAAAAGCCAACATCACGCGGTGTTCCCAGGCGGTCACCCATCCAAGTACTAACCGCGCCCGACGTTGCTTAACTTCGGTGATCGGACGAGAACCGGTGTATTCAACGTGGTATGGACGTTTTTCCATTTCCACACTTCACGGCTCTACTTCCTATTCGATACGACTTAAAAAGAACTAGTAGGAGCTTCGAGGCTACTACCTCATCTTATTATAATAAAAACATTTTTTTTATTTACTAATTATTTAAAGCCATAAAATGTTATGTGAAAAATTTAAATTAAGGGAACGGAAATCGAACTTCCAAAAACGCGCTTAGTCGAAAGGCAGTATGACGTCATCTGACAAAACGTAGAATTTATCGCCTTCGAAATTCACACTATGGTATTAGTGTTTCTGAGAAAAATAAATAGTTAAAATTCATACTTTCGTTCTTAAAAGTTTTATTAAATGATATGATCGATATTAGAAAAACATCGATGTTGACATCGATGACATTATCCAAAGCCCAACATTGATGTTTGATGTTTATCGAAAAACAAACCGAAAAAATCATCAATCATCATCATTTTTTTATTAATAATTGACCAAGAAATAAAATAAAGTGAAATCGTTACAACTTTATTAGGAACAGAACATACTATTACTCAAAAACATATTTCAATATTTTTTATGGCAACCGAAAGAAAAATATTGAATATTTTTTTTTTATAAAGAAGAACCTTTTAATCTATTGAGAATAGAACCAGCTTTTGAAAACAGTCTTTCAGATGGCGTTCATGAATGTGATGAGCATAGATCTGTATTTCTGGGTTTTAGTCGTTTATTAAATATATTCGCACTATTTAATGTGTATTTCTATGTATTTGTATCGTTGTCATATTAAACTAAGATACAAATACATAGAAATACACTTAACACAAGCAAATAATTTGCTTACTTAGTGGTTAGATCAATTTGTGTCATCGGTTCTAATATTATCGTATCGTATCGTATTGTTGTCTAACAGCCTTAACTCAAGCAAATAATTTGCTTACTTACAGGTAAGATGAATGTGTTTAATTTGTTAATTTGTCCTGTGATATTATTATTATTGGTCGAGTGTTAGGCCGTGAGTTAACATCCATGACGATTACGACAACATCGATGTTACATCTTTCGTACAGCGACTTCGATGTTAAAACATCGATGTTTTTGCCTTCAACATCGAGCATCTTGCAAGTTCATCATCCCTACAATCTACATTGAAATTTGAATATATCAAGTTCATACTATGGTATTACTGTTTTTGAGAAAAATAAACAATTTAAACCGATATTCTCGTGCTGAATGTAATGAAGTTTAGTTAAGTTTTTAAAAGTTTGATTAAATTACATGATTGTTTTTGGTCATGAGGTCTTTTTTAATAGCAGTTTGCTAACTGCTACTACATATTACATTTTTAAAATGTTTCTTCCTCCGAATCATTTTCGACTCCACTAGACTCAGATAAATAACTTTGATAAACGACAAATATAGAAGTATGCTATAGAAATACCATCAGCTGTGCTTTCAGTGAACAATTTTCTTTTTAAAGTAGATTGTTTTACTGGTAAAGTTCCAATACTCTGTGTTGAAAGAGGAAATGGTGACAATTCTAAATTTTGTTTTTCAGCAGGTATATTTACATTAACACCTTTACTTCTATAGGTACTTCTGTTTAATATTGACTTGCACAGCTTAGTCGCTCTGTAATTTATCTTCAATATTAGAAAAGCGAGGCTCTGTCTGAGCCCTGCTGATCAGCACATTCAATGATTAATTTAAGAAAAAAAAAGCATGAATATTCCCTATTGTCTGGAATACTGTCCGATCTAGCCTTCTATACTTTGTTAACTCCCGACTCAAAAAAAAGGGTTTTATAAAGTTTGATCTGTCGATCTGTGTCTGTGTGTCTGTTTGTTGCATTGTAGCAGCCTAACGCTTGGATCTGATTGCGGTTTTTTTATTGAAACCTACTTCGTCGAGATTGTTCTTAGCTATGTTTGGTCGAAATAGAAACAGTCGTCTTCAAGATATTGACGTTTT
Source organism: Napeogenes inachia (assembly GCA_959347355.1). NCBI lineage: Eukaryota > Metazoa > Arthropoda > Insecta > Lepidoptera > Nymphalidae > Napeogenes > Napeogenes inachia. The sequence continues at coordinate 17,675,626 of OY365797.1, forward strand.
ATTGGTGCGGGTAAAAGGTTCTTATGCACTGAAATACTTAAGCAACTGAAAATTTGTGTGTCCGTAGGTTTATTTAGTACAGTAATAAAACTGGTAACATAACTTTACAAAGCAGAAAAAGAAAATAAACATCTTAAATTCCCCAATACAAAAAGACTTCCGAAAAAATTTTATTATTTAGTACTTCTTGCAGTCGTTGCGTCGGGGGACTGCTTAATAAAGAAAAAATTTTTAATGCAAGTGAGTTACCAAGGCAAATAAAGATTACGATATCGAATTGTATAGTCCATGCCCGCGTAACTTCGTAAAACAGACACCATCGTTAACTTATGTACAACGGTCCCCCGAAGCAACGACTTCAATAAGTACATAATAATATTACTTTTATTCTTTTTAGAGGTCTTTTTCTATTGGGTTTTTTTTTAATTTTAAATTTAATTTTTAATATAATCGTTCTTATCAAGACGGAGGAATGTTTGAATATTTTTTTTGAACTTATTTATGTAATATTATATTTTAGAAAACATTATGATTTTTTTTAAATTTATGAATGTATAAGAATTATCATCTTTTATGTCACCTAAAATAAAAACATAATTTATTTGTAAGGTTTTTAAAACTCAAGGTTATCCTGAATTTAGAAGCTTTTGCTTTTTTTTAAACGATTAGGTAATTTAAGATTTAAATCTTTGAATTAGCTTCTAATCATTATTTGTAACCCATGTAATAGTGAAAAGTTTATTCTTACTTCTAGAGTAATTATTAGACTGGTTGTTTTTTTTAAAGTGTAATGTAGGTAAACATAAATTGTATTATTATATATTTATTTATTTATAATATATTTGACAAGTGGTCGCCGCCGCCCACGATCTCTGGCAACATCAGAAAAATCACAAGGTGATTCCCGGTCTTTACTACGCTAGATGCATTGACTGTTATATATATATACTTTATTAGCGACACTAAGCTAAATAGATGATTTATATAACTCTAACAAAATGAGTATAACACGAACCTCGGAGAGAGAATTATTTTACAAATAACCCTGAAAAGAACTTTCTTTTAATGCCTATGTTTGAATCGGGAGTGCTGTCAGAAGATATTAACGATAACTCTGTAATAGTTCTCCCCAATGATGAAGTCCCCATCTTAAAACTATAGGATAAATCTCAAAAAATCCCCGCATGCTGTCCGATTCCTTTCCTGGGTTTTAAATATATTATTTATGAACTCGATACCGGCTTTGGTTGTCAAACAATCCCATTAAAACGACATTGTTTGATAACAAATAAATTATTTTTATACTGTAACCGAGACTTAAACATGACCACGAGAAAACTAACCGTGATCACGGCAGTTGCATTACGGTCGAAACGTCGACAGTCGAGGTAAATACTTCGATTATAATTATACGCGATTAAGTCCCGCTTAAAGTATAAAAACATGAATACAAATCGTGAAAGCTTAAAACAATTTAAATATTATATTATATATATTATATATTTATTTTTTTTATTATTTATTTATTTATTATATATTATATTATATATTTTTAATCAAATCGGAAACTAATAGCTTTTCAAAAATTACTTTACTGCCTGATATACCTACGTGGAATAATTCTGCTATGTTTTATTAATTTAGAAAACCATAGAATTATTATACAGAGAGAAGTAGAGCCATAGGCAGGCCTATTAATGAAATAATAAAAGAGGGAAGATGAGAGATCCATACTTATTTTTTTCTGATCACATGATTTTCGATGGGCCCATTTTAGGCTGCCCTAAAATGGGTCCATCGAAAAAAGCCCTACTATAATAACTCTATGAAGATAAAAAAAGCGTGGCTCTATGCAAGTAAAAAACTCTACGCAGATAAAAAAAGAGATCTGAGACTTATCGCAATTAAGCTTTTCGATATGAAATTCAAACTTTACAGACATAGTTTCGTCCTATATAATAAAGTAGAAAAAACTGCATAATTTAAAAATAATTGCACAAAATTATTTTTAATTATTATACATAATCAATAATGAAAAAATATTTTTTTCATCTTATTTTATATGCGCTTTTTAAAAACCGTTTAAATACTTTGTTATCAACTAAGGCAAGCACTAGGAAATCGGGGCAGCCCTATGAAGTATTAACTGTCAAAAATGTTGATGGACATTGGACATGTTATTTTACTGTCATGCAGTGTGAAACATAAATAAAGCGTATTAGTTTTCTATAAATCATGACTTAACACTCAAGTCTTAAACAATTAAAATGAAATAATATAATTAAAAACGTAACTGCCACTTATATATTTCTTTTTAATTAATGACATTATGGATGGTTTAATTCACGCGGCATTGGAAGCAGAGGTAACTTACCAAATAATTTTACAAATTGTGTCTTTCTTATATCATTAAACTATATATAATAATTGTTTGTTTTTGAATTTTAGGTAATACTGAACCGGGCTAAACATGTGAATACAAACCTAACTCATTTTGACAGTGGTGTCTCAGATCATAAAATGACTTGGACCCATGAGAAGATGCATCTAGCTGAAACTGTTGATGAATCTAGGATGAAGTTTCAGAGAAATTCTGTTAGTGGATCAGCAAAAAGTGGAGAAAAATTTGATTTATTTAAGAAACTACATGAACTGTATAATGAATTGAGTCGAGATGAGACTTCACAAGCAAACTATGTAAGTGGTCAAATTTAGTTTACTAAGTAAAAAATAATGTACTCTTAAGATTACCACCATAAATTATATTATTTTAAACAGACATTGTATGTGTGTATTATCAGAATTTGCAATATGTTTAAAAAATAATAATTACCAACAGTTTTATATTTATGTTTGTCATCTAGCACTCTAATTTTTAACAATTATATTATTCTTAACACCATTTATAAAGTTTGTTTATATGTTATTTTATTTTGAATAAAAATCTTTATATATATACAACAGAAAAATCACTATTAAAATAAGTATTAATTTCATGACCCCAATTCTCAAGAGCTTTATAACACTTTCAAATAATGTATTAGGGGAAGAAAAGTGATAAATAAATATTCTTATTTAATTATATAAACATAAATATTTATAAAAATATTTGTAAATAAATATGTAAGATATCTTAATACTTATCACCAATCAAGTATTATATCTTGAAACATTCTTATCAAGAGCTATGATATAATATTTATGTCCTATAATGCATTGTTTTACTTAAATTTTTGAGATATGTATAAGATATTAGTAATTATTATACATTCATATAAATAATTATACAAAGGAATTAAAATCATGCTGAGATTGTTTTATTGATGGTTTGCTGCTAACTTAAACAATAATCTATCAAGAAATAAAAATTTTAACTACTCTTAGATATCTAAAATATTATTATTTTTTATTATAAGAAAATTGTATTACAGCAAGGACTCAAGACAACATCATATTTGTTGGAGAAGTTATTAGCCACTTATAACCTTAACACATTGATAATCAATTTATACCCGGGGAATAAGGGTTATTCACTATCCCTTAAAATAAATGGAAATTCTCAGAATATACACCCACCGGATGCAAATGTAAGCATAATTTAAAAGTAATATATTGTTCAAAATATTTATTACTTTATGATAGAATGAAGTAAGTACATTATTATGGATAAGAATTGAATATTATTTAAACGGTTTTTTTTAATATTGTGTTAACTTATTTGTTATTTCTATTTACTATGTTTGTCCACTGGTATAAAATGCATGCATTAAGTCTAAAAAGTTAAAAAAATAATAAAGTGAATGGTATTCAAAATCTTTATGATATTTAAATATTAATTGAATTTAGGCATCATCAAGTCAAGATGAAACTTTAATAGAAACTCCTCGGTGGCCATATGAAGAAGAGGAGCTTTTAAGTTACATAGATAATGAAGAGTTACCCGTTGTTCTTTTGGATCTTTTGGAAACGGAACACTCTTGTCTATTCTACTCTGGATGTATCATAGCTCAGATACGAGATTATAGACAAGCATATCCGAGTTTTGTATGTGATACTCATCATGTGCTCTTAAGGCCAACAAATCAGGTAATCCATAATAAATTGTAATACAATATTAAGGTAAGTAATCAAATTTCTAAATATACAAAGCAGGATAAAAGTTTGTACATATTAATATAGTTTTGTTCAATAATTTTCCTATTATATACCATGTCTAATCTGCCTGTCATTAATTTTAATCTTTGTCACTTGTTCTGTAATTAAAATTAAAAATAGTATTTTGATTGTGTTAGTTTGTTTGTTTATGAAATCAATATTGCAGACAGACCTCATCAATAACAGTTTAAGCTTCCATTGAATTAAATAGACAATAGTCTAAAGGGCCATGATAGCAGTGTAAAATAAAAAATGTAAAGTAAATTGTGAAGTAGTAACACCGATATTCAAAATAAACAAATGAACATTGTAATATTTAAATAACATTAACAGCATTTGTTTCAGTCACATTATCATAATATTCAATATAAGCATAAGAATGGTGGTCTATACAAAAATAGTGCTTATCATAACAAATTAGGAAGAAAATGTATATAAAAAAATATATTTAAAAACAGTACATATCATAACAAATTAGGAAATAAAATATATGTAAAACAAATAAGGCCCCGTTAACTAACAGAGGGACCCAAAAGTGATCCTGTTGTAACAAATACCAAGAATTAAAATATGTACATGCTAATTAAGATATTAATTAAGTTATAATTTCCAGAGCATAATAACGGACGCAATGTGTATCGGTGGTCGCTGCGGTTGGGTGGGCGAGGAGCGCGGCGGGCTGGAGGCGGTGGAGGCGGCGCTGGTGCATGCGGCGGCGCCCCCGCTGTGCCTGGAGCCGCGCCCCGCTGTGGGGCTGCTGGCCGCGCGCCTGCACGCCGCACCCAGGCTCTTCAACACGCCCAGGATACGACGACAGGCCAGGAGGTTCTCACAGGTAATGATTCTTATATTTATTTTATAAGAATTATAAGCTGGAAGGATTCGTTTTTTTAAGAAAGGATTGGCAGATATAAACATAAGTTTTTTCTAGGTGTCAGTAAATAGAAAAAGAAAATTGGATCAGTTCACTCATTATCATGGATTGGAGTTACTGGAATTAATACATCGTCAGAGAGCGAAAAATAGTCGCCAGGCCGTACCTCATACGCGGTTAACATCCAAATTCCCCAAAAAACCACCAGAGGTAAGATATAGGAATATTCATATATATTTTAATATTTTCAATAAAGTTATAGACATTTTTAGAAATGTAAAGTACTCATATTTTTGTAAGTCAATAGTATGCTTTAGATTACATATTTTACCAGAACCGGACGAAAATAAGAATTAACAGTACAAATACCTCATTATAACGAAAGAGATCGAACCAGAAACAAATTTTTATCTGCTCTCCAGAGCATTATGTAATTTGATTATACATTACAGGTATTCAAACCAATAGAACCTCCCAAAATGGATCCTCTACCTCTCGCTTTACCATCCGAGGCGAGCGCTCCTCTCCGCCTGGCGCGTGCGTACGAGCGTCCTCGTCCAACCCCTGACTGCCAACCACAGCTCGTTGAAGAGTACATTCTAGAAACAGAAAAGACCTCTCCCCACGTTGGTGCTGGATTCTTCCACATCAAACTCTCGATATTACAACGACCCTCAGATCAGGAGTTCCTCGGTGAATTGTATGTAGATAGAGATCATGTTGAAGGAGAGAGGAATGGTGCGGCCTGTAGGTTTTCATTGGGTATGTTTGTAATTTTCTTTTTATATATATTTGTACTTATAAGATTCTAATATTGTAATTTATTGTATTAAATTTAATGGTTCAATCGGTGTGCTTGTATAGTTTTTGATCCAAAAATATATAGAGAGTCTTTTTCATTTATAATATTATAAAAACAAGATTGGGTTATATATATTTTAACCTATTTTTTTTAATATATTCAATGTAGAAATAGACTCTCTCACTTATCTAGATGTTTAATTTAGAAATTGTATGTTATGCTTTAATTGAAACTATATTTTTTTAAAGGTTCAAGACTCCAAGCAAACAAATATATACAACAGTTTACCGAGATATTCACAGAGGAAGGTAGAAAATCAGTTCGAATAAAGCATATTGTTCCTGGACAGTTACCAAGAGTCTCATTTACAGGGGGCATGAGAGAAATGGTAAGTTAAATAAAACAGTTATATCTCTAAAATACAATTAACATTTGGATTATTTTTCTTAAATTAAATGTAAAAAAATAAGAAATAAAGGCCTGTTTATAATTATAGCAAAGAACAGCTCAAGCAAACAACTCCACAGTACAGACACATGCGACCACTGCACCTGTGGTGTAAGTATATAAAACGCTACAATATTACATACATAATTGAGCTAAGCAATGCAAAGCTTTTATTGGTCAAAACTGTGTTTCTTTGTGACCTGGACCAATGAGGGTAGAGCAATGAAAATTGGTATAGTTGTAGAGAACTAAAGGATGGTTTTGAAGTTTTTTTGGTACATTTTTTGGTTTTCGATATAATTCATTAGATGTGTCCCATAGTGATAACATATAGAACAACATTCAATAACGATATTCAAGTTCGAAACCCGTAAATTATTAATTAACATCAAAATAATTAATCAAATAGCATCAATTTTCCATTACATAACAGAAAGAAAATAGTCAATAACAGGTTTGCATTAAAAAATTTGTTAATGGGTGATATGAACATGAATTGTTAAGTATTCCATATGGATTTTAAGATTTCCGAATAAAAAAAAAATCATTTGGTATGTTCCTCATCTAGTTGTTTCTATCGAACTGTGATTCGCTCATCATCTCCCGCCCACATGATGGCCACCCTTGTATATAGACTATATAAAATACAAAAGCCAAGATATCCTATTAAATATCTAATTTATATTTCAGAACATCTGCAATAGCTGCCACACCAATTGCACATACAAACGCAAGACAGCTACCAATATTGGTTTGTTAATATTACATTTGTCTACTATAATTTCATTTATATAAAATAATTACCATAATTACTATTAATAAACAGCAAGCACAACTCCAGCAAGTGGGCAATGTTAACGTGACAGCGGTGGGCACTGTGGTGGGCAGTGTGGGCAACGTGGGCACAGTGGGAAGCGTGGGCGCTGTGGGCACAGTGAGTGCAGTGGGGGCGGTGGGAAACGTGGTTAACGTGGGACCAGCGGCGGCAGTCACTGATGCGCTCAAACAACAACCATCGCCTACAACACCGAGACTCTCACCACAGGTAGTAATTTCATTAAAAACCCATTGAAATACATTTTAATTGTAAAAAAGTAATGTTATTACCTTTTAGTTTGTCTAACATTGTTTTCAGATACCACAATTTATTATTTAAAACTTATTGCAGGCATCAACAAATCAACTGCTGGCTCAGCAACTTACGAACCCACCTCAACCCCTCAACCCTCAGAAGATGCAGTCCGCCATCATACACATACAACACCCCTTAATGTCATCCTCGGGTACTTCACAGGTAGGTTTTATTGTAACTCCTAATTTCCCTGAGAAACAACTTATACACTAATACAATAAAGATGAATATGTAATTAGTTTTCTATTATCATGTGATAGATATCTCTTATATAAGAATCTGGTTAGAATATTTTCTCTTATTTTTGTTAGTCCATTTGTTATAAGAGGTTAAAGGTATAGGTAAAGGCATCTGACTAAGTAATTATTAGGATAGTAGAAGAAAGAGTTCTGTTATAAATATACTTCAATTGAATGCTCAAAGCCTTAAGCCCAAATTGTTATGTTTTGATTGGCGTCTTGTCTCCGCAGCGATTGTTTAATAGATTAAGAGTTTTATATGTATGATGGTCACAATGGGGTTGGCATATCCTAACAAGGAAAAAACCCCAAACTTAAAATAAAGATGTAAAAAATAAAAAAAAAATTATTAGGATGTCTTTTAATGGTAGCAAATCATCAAAAGTGCCTTGTACATAGACTGACACATGCATGTCTGCAACAAGTAACTTTTTCACGGAGATAGAGTTGTTAACCTCATACAACTTTAATAAATATAGTGCTACAATATAATAATAGCTTCCACAGGTTCAGAGTATACAATACACAAATACAACGACAACTCAACAGAAGGCAATGATAACTAAACCGAGGTCGACGAACCCAGCCATCAACGCGCTCGTCACTAGTCTCATGAATTCAGCGCAACAGTTTCAGCAAGGTAAAGATTGTTTTACATATCAAACTACAATGAGTACTTTTATGAGCAATTCCATTTCAAAGATTTTCCATTACCTGGCTTATGCTATTCTGTATATATTACGTTTGTATGTTGCCAGTTGATATAATAAGTAAAACTATTCCAGCGGCAAGTCAAAACGCAGCCAAAGCAGTAGTGAGCACGGCAAGCAGCAACGCCACCATACTGAACCTCTTGAACAGCGCGCCGGCTGCCATGACGCACGTCACCTCCAGCGACGACACGCACAAGCTGCTCACTCGCACCGTGTCTATAGCGGGGGCCAGGCTCATAGCGTCCACCAGCGCGCACACACTGCCCACCTACACGCAGCAGGCGAGTGCCACACATACATAAGTGCATGTCAGTCCACAAGTCTGTGTACGCACGCACACATAACCTATAATATACACACATTCCTGACCTGTCCAATAGACCTTATATTTTGCATTCGTATGGAAACGCACACAAACTCAAATGTACGCACACAGATTTATAAAAAAACACATTGCCTATACGAATGGTTGGTTTATCGCACACAATCTCAATTGTGCGCTCGGATTCGTGTACTTAATCACCACACGCATGATCACAAGCACCACGCACACATGCAAACTGAAGCACATCTTACACTCATATTCATAAACACATGGAAATCTTGAAACGCTCAGCGACTCTTAGTTATAATTCTCTATCAAAATTATAATTGATTTGTATAACATCAGGTTATGACGGGATACACTCGTGAGAATGAATCTACAAACGTGTCGAGTAGTGAGAGCGCGTTGTTAGAGAGGCTAATGGGACCAGAGCCGTCTTCTACCCCGCCGTCGCAAACGCAGTCGCAGCCAACACCGCAACCGCAACCACAGCCGCAGCCGCAACCGGTGTGCCATTTACAGGTAATAAATTTGTACATTTTATTGAATCTTGTTAATATTTATAACTAATTTATAACTAAAAATTATTAAATATTTTAGGGTCTCAGTCTAACATCATTGCAAGGTCTGCAAAGTATCCAAGGGTTACAAAACGTTCAAGTACAGATACCAGGTTTATCAGCCCCTATATCGTTATCACTGAACGTATCTGGGGCTCCCAGCGGGTTACTAGTTTCCGTCCCGCCCACTACATCTGTAGTGCTCACTAATCAGCCGTCGGTTCTTTCTTTGCCAATTGGTAAGTGTCTGTTATTTTTTATTTAACGGATAGTAAACTATCAGGTAAGTAATGATCATCATATACTTAATATCTTTTGTTTTTATCATAGGACCAAAACTAGTAATAATTCGCATTTCAATTTCATTAATTCATTGAATATATTCAAAGGCAACATAGCACATTACATTAAATAGTTCAAAGTTGCAGGTTAAAAACCGGCTCAGCAGCAGTTAATGTGTCAATGTCCTTATTATATGTAGATAATAGAAATGCATTTGAAACAATGTAATGATAAATGTTTATAATGTTTATTTCTTATAATTATAATTCTTATAAATAAAATTATAATGTTTATAATGTTTACTTCTTATATTAATATGATAATGATCTTCCAGCGCAACTGATGTCAGGCGGTGTGAAGGGTGGTGTCCGCAGTGGGTCGGTGCAGGTGGTGCGCGCCCCGCGACCCGCTCGCCTCGTGCGCCCCGCCCGCCCCGCGCTGCCTGCGCAGACCAACATGCCCAACCTACCCTCCACTGCGGGTGAGTGTCGCGCCTCCCCGCCCTCCATCGGGAACATATATGTACTATATTTACCCGTCCTCTTAAACTTAGCTGATGTACTAAATAAAAAACCTCCCCGTCCTCCCCACCTCGACTGCTCGATTTTATAAGCAGATTCATAGACTGGAGGGTCTGCTCTATTCCGGTTGCATTTATTTTTTTGTTCTACAACTAGATTTATATACATACCTCTCTTCTCTAAAAGTGAAACACTAAATAGTATACTCTGACGATTTTTTTTTTGTTTTCTGTTTCTTCTGCACATGTACGAATCTTGAGGTCTTAGTTGTGATAGTATTGTTTATTAAATAATGTTGCGATCAATTAAAAATAATTATTTTATTTTACAGGCACAGCGCAGTTTATAACTCAATCACAGGCGCAGACACAAGTGTTAAACGCGCATCAGGTCCGGAGAAAATCAAATCCTGATAGTTCATAGTAAATACCTATATTAGTTCACTGCCGACGTAGTAAAAAAAAATGTAAATAATAAATATATTAGATAGAATTTGTATAATACATAAGTGACTATGAAAATCTGCGTGCAATATGCGAGTCCAGCAGACTAGGAACTGATAAGAAAATAATATTCATGATACCCAATGTTTGATTCAAATACGTAACATTACCGTGAGTACTGAGACTGAAATCTATATTTTTGAACATCCAAAATCAACAAATAAATTTTATATAAAATATTCAGTAATCTAAATGAATTTTGTGTTTATCATGTATTTCATTTTTTTATATTATTTCATAATTATGAGTCACAAATAATTTATAAAATTTTAATTTAATTTTTTTGACATGCTAGTAATTTGGATCATGACATGCTAAATTAAGAAATATTTTAAAGTACTGAGCAATGAAGAAGCCGATAATAATGAACATTTTATATTTTGTTATAATTATAGCAATGTATATAGATATCTAGTGATTAGTTTGAGGTGAGTGTAAATAGTATATGAAATGCCTTTAATTATTAATAGGCTGAAAATGTACTTAATAAAGTGCAATTATTAATTCTGGACAATTGCTTAATTTGTGCTGACTCAGTATTAGAAAGGTGCGCGAAATTTAATTCTATCAGTGACAGTGATTTCCTCAATATGAATATTATCTTTGTATTCAAAGTTGAAGATTTATTTGACTCATATATGGAGTTTCTTCACAACTGTCACTAATTTTAAGGACAAAAAGTACAATGTAAAAATTAAATGTATATATGTAAAATATTCTATGCATCACAATTTGTTGGATGCTTACTGCTAAGTTCTGCTATGTGTTCAGTTAGTATGTATTGAATGCGTTTGTAAAGTTACTTGTATGGGATTGATATTATAACAGATTTATGTATGTATTTCAATAACACTAAATATATAAACTTGTATATAATATTGTATTGTTAAATATTGAATATTGTTATTTCTATATTGATATTATTTTAATAGTCGAAGTCACAATAGTGCATCTATCGGTTGTGTTTGACTAATGTTGCCATTTATGGGTTAGTTTTAATTAGGGAATGTGTTATTTGATCATAAAATGGAAGCTAAGTTTTTGTGTGGACTACTGTAATGAACAAACATATATATTTCTTCTTTCTATACATTCAGGATTCCTAAATATTTACTTTTATCCGGTGCTAACATTAAATATTAGAAGTCGCTAGTTAGGTACTTTCAAATATTGGTATGTCTATCTCACTTATCAAAATATAGTTTAATGACCTTTTAAAATTTTGAATATTTACAGTAGAATGTCACTAATCCGCTTCTGTTAACTCGAAAGCGACTTGGCCAAGTTAGCTGATTTTGATTCATAAACCAAAATCAACTGAATTGACCAAACCGTTTTCGAATTTTGTCTTTAGTAAAAAAGTTTATATATATTATAGTAAACAAAATGCCCCGGGTGAAGGGTACCATATTATTGGATGTGTCGGTCTTTTGAAATGGCGGATTATTGAGATTCTAATGTATTTTAAAAATTATATAGACGAGTCTCTCTTAGACAGCTATGGTCTAGACTATTTATATAGTGCACAAGTATTATTATACTGTGAGTTTGAAGTTTCTTTCTCGAACTTATCCCTCATTTTATTTCGAATTTCTTCCACTTTTCTATGACTTTTATTATATACTTAATATATTAAATAAAGAAATAGTATTTTTAATACTTGTGCGCAATTTATAGTCTTAAGTCTATTAGACTGGCTTATATAAGTATTTTGTTTTTCTGTTTGATTTATCTCATACAAAAATTATACAGTTGTAATGGGAATCAATCAATATAAAAATATCTAGCCATACATTACTTTTTTAGAAGAAAATTGTATAACATGATAGTAATTTAGTTTTCTATTACCTGCTATTATTAAACTATATTTGCGGCTACTATATAATTTGCTTTTTCAGTTATAATTGTAATAGAAAACAATATTAATTTCTAACTTATGACTATTTACTTAATAAACTCATAATGCTTAAACTGTTTTACCCGCTTTAGTAAAGTTATAAATATTGTCGTTCGCACAATTTAAGTTATTATATAAAGAAAAATGCTCATTTTATGCATATTTATATACTATATTATATATATTTATATACGTATATGTATTCAATGTCTTATTTTAATCACATAATTGCGTTTTAACATTTCTGTTATAATCAATTAGTTGGCTACTGAGGGTAGTTGAAGTTGGCTACTGGGGGTAGTTGAAGTTGGCTACTGGGGGTAGTTGAAGTTGGCTACTGGGGGTAGTTGAAGTTGGCTACTGAAGGTAGTTGAAGTTGGCTACTGAGAGTAGTTGGAGTTGGCTACTGGTAGTCGAAGAAAAGTGCGAATTGTTGATCTCATTTGTTTATGGACATGTAGCTCAATGTAGGGTAAAATAACTCCCAACTTTATGCGATTGTAAATGTCTGAATAATAAATTGTATATATATATATATATAGATAAAGATTTTTTTATACAAATAATCCAATTTCGTGACTCACGTGTACAGTTTGAGTGTCAAGTACTTCATTGTAAATATCAATAATAAATGTTATAAGCAAGGTTACGCTTATGACTGTGTTTAATAAAATTTATATGAATGCGTTGACTTGGATTTATGTATAAATTGATATTGTAAATTAACTCGAGTCATTGTTCCGAGATTGACGTAACGAACATGAATAAATAACTTTTACACAATGCTTTTACTTATTTGTGATATAAAACACATTATTTTTCCCATAAAAGTGTAATTAATAATCAAAGTCTTCATATTTGTAATATTTGAGTAGTTGACGTTAAGACTAAAGACTTTAATTGACATTAGTTTATAATGTTCAGAACGTTTTTTATTTAAATGAATTTTAAATTCAACGAATCAAGATTTTTTTAAATTATTTTTATTCATATTCATACAGATTGTTTCAAATTATTATAAATAAATAATACACATAGAAATTGGGTAGATCTGGGTTAATGGGTAACTGGGTGTGTGAGATTTGTTATATTTAAATTGATTAATTAATGGTGTTACGTGGAAGATCTTGAAACCTTTATTCCTTAACAAGGTATTAAGTTTTTCACATCTACTTTGTGATTTATATTTGACCCCCGTATGACCTGATCATGATCTTATGATATCGACGGAAGATGATCAAAATTTTTCATTGTAAGGTACATACCTATATGTGTAAATATAAATAAATAGATTAGGCTCAAACTATTTATGTAATAATTATTACAGTCTTATAAAATTATTTTATAATTGGATTTGTGTCAGATCTTTAAATTATAAACTCAAGTACCTAATTCATATCAAGATCTCTAATTTGGATATAAAAGTGCTTTTTGATGTTCTTACAGAATCAAGTATAAAATATCTTAAAGTTGTTTATTAAATAATTTGTGTAGGGATAGGAATATGCAATAATATCAAACGACATATTGATTTGGTTAAAAAAGTATGCTTTTTTATTATTCTTTCAAATAGTTTTCATCTAAATTTTATAAGAACATTGGACACAATTGAAGCTTTTTACCGATAAATAAGTATAAATAATATTTCATATTCACATAGATCGTCTTATTTTATACATACATTACATTTATTTTATATCAGTCCTCTCAAAAGGTCCATTCTCTCCCTGCAAATTAAAATTTTATATTTACACAGCGATAGGGATTCGCATCTACCATACATACATACATCAACAATTAACAATTAATAGAGACTATTTACAAAATATATTTCCACGCACACACATACACAATCGTCCGTCATCGTTCACACACATCGAGTTTACATTCATACGATTTGGCATATTGATGGCGACAATCACTAGCAGAGGTCGTCCCAGGCGAGCCACCAGGGCGCGCGGCAGTCCTCGCGCTTCCGTCGCCGACGCTCGGCGCGGTCGGAGCGCTTCTTCACGAAGCGCACGTTGTACGGGTCTTCAGCCAACTCCGGGTAGCGCGCCACGTCGTGCACGTACTCGCCCTCGTAGCCAGTCGCTGAACCAGCCTTCTGTATCTCATCCAACTCGGCCGCAGACCAGTCCAGTGATCCTCCCAAGCCAGCGCGGAGTGTTTCACGCTCTCGGTGCCAAGCCTTGCGTACGGCAGACGAGCGGGCATGGTGCAGAAGACGTTGTCGCTCTCTATCCGCCGTGGTGCCGTAACGTAAATTTACAATACTAGTCTGTCCGTGAATCTTCACATCCGCGTAAGAGCGACCTCCTTCGGCTACTTCGTGGAATGTGACGTTAAGTTTCCCTTGCATGCGCTTCAGTTGCTGCTTATCATCGGCAGCACGCCATGTATCTTCCTTGACAAAATAAAATACATCTTGCTGGTCCCCGTGAACCACAAAAGAAAACGGCAGTAGATGAGATCTGTTAAATACGGAAGTGTAAACATCTCGATAAATAGCGTTGGCGGAGGGCACTGTGTTTACTACAGCTCTACCTCTGGAATTGCGTGATATTAGAATGCCACGCCCAAACGGCGGTTCTGAATCAGAACCAATACGTTTAGGAGAAAGTTGTAGAGCATCCGTTTTTAGTGCAGACATTGCTGGAATAGAGAGACTTCGGAAATCAGCGATTCTTTTGTTCGACATATGTGATAAGAATCCTGATTCTATTATAACACTCGGTAGTAATGACATCGTAGCAGGTATTCCTGGGCCGCTGTCGTCAGGTGCAGTGCCCCAAACAGGTCGGCCACGAGGAATACTGGGCAGTATGGAACCACCTGGTAATTCATCTGGATATAGTTGAGGTGCTAAACTTTTGGTATCATATCCCAATAGTTTAAGCCAAGATAAATGATCTGAAACAAACAAATATTTAATTAACGTCATTGGTAATTAAAACTATAGTTCCAAAATATACTATAATGACACTTTTATTTACCTGCTGGTTTCTTATTTTGTGGTCGAACATTAATCGGATCGTTGCCGTTAAACCTATATAAATGCAATTGTGTTGGATTATGTATTCTTTCTACAAGATTTTCCCAAAGCGGAGACATCCATTGTCCAATCAGAGGGTCGTAAACTTTTCCATTCGCCATATGTACTAGTGACGTTACTTGATCTAATAGTCCTCCACAAAAATCTACTGGTAGGTAAAGGTAAGGATTAGAATCGTAAACAATATGACCGTAGGGAGATCTCATAATTTCTCGTATTCCTTCGCCATATTGATTGAAGACCATTACTGGTGTTCCACATTGATCAGTAGCTATGTAATATTTGTGACGGGCAACCTGTAATGTAATGATGATATCGTTATTTTCCTGCATCTAAATATCGAAATATTTTATCATAATTTTGAAACAAAAATATTTTAACATACCTGAGTATATATAAGATGACCTCTATCATCGTAAACAAGTGTCATAAATCTATTTTCTCGAGGGGAATATATATGACTGACTTCATGAGGTTTTTCCTTATTCGTATAAAAGAATTGTGTAACATTTCCAAAATTATCTTTTCTAGTAGACAACCTGAAAAAAAGACCCGGTTTTACAGCCTGTTTCATTTTGTTTAGGTAGTAAATTGAAAATTACTTCTTAATCATATTAAAACATACCTGTCCAAATGATCATAATAGTATTTAACATCAAATCTTCCTCGTTTTGTTGCTCTGATAAGCAGTCCCTTTGCATTATATTGGAAGCGTTCTTCCCTTGCATTTTGCGAAACAAGTCCACGGCTATCATAACGATATTGACCTTCTCCAAATTTGATTATCCGATCCATATCATTATATTCCATTGGAATAGTATTTCCTCTGTACGTCAGCGAGAGCATGTTTCCATTATCATCATATCTAAAGCCCCATGGTTCTTGAGCTTCTACTCCCGTTAGTTGGCCGTCACAATCCCAAGTATAATTCTTTACATTTGTGTATGTATTGACACCTACATTTCTAGTATGAGTTCTAGTTTGCGAAATTCTGCCGTGTCTGTCATATGAAAATTCCATTCTAAATACTTCCATTCTATGAATGTTTACTGTTATCTCCTTTTCAAGAAATTGTTCATTTAATGTTCTTGAAAACATAGCAATTCCATCATATACCGACGCCTCATTCCATTTTTGTTTAGAGACAGTAAATTGTCCTAGCACATCCGGAGCTCCTGTCTTACTATTGTAAATAATGTGGTGTGGTATGAGCGTTTGACCACCAATACGCCCTTGCACTGCCACAGCCCTATAATTATTATCATATTCATATAATATTTTTGCATTACTTAGTCCAGTTTTAGCACCATAATCAAGTCGCTCCTCTACAAGCAAACCACCAACGTACGTTGATTCCCACCGATAATCAACGTCACGATCCACATGCAAAATCTCTGATGGTAATCCACTATTTTCAGAATAGTGAATTTGTGTTTGACCATCACCATGAACTACTTCCGAGATCTTATTCGTGGTAAAATATCGGTAAATTATTCTAGCTCCATCGCCAGGGAACACGGTTTGCAAGAGTTCCCCGGTATGAGAGTAATGCTGTAAATATTTTCTTGGAGAACCAGGAGGTGTGTATGTTACTCGCAAAAATCCTATAGAAGGTTGCACGCTGAATGAGTGGTTTGTGCCAGACGGTAAGATAACATGGGTAAATCCGCCATCACTATCATACTTATATTTAAAGCTCCTTTGACTTGCTAGTGTTATTTTAGATACTAGATTACCCTCATTGTAATAAATGAACTTAGTACCATCTTGAGGACTCGTGATTTCCGATAGCATGCCATGAGGATCATAGCTGTATGTTTCTTCAGTTACTCCCCACTTCCATCCGTTTATTCTATAAAATCTGTCATATGAAATATTAAGCGGCACTCCCGCACCATGGGGTGTGAATAATAATGGCAAACCAGCTACATCGTACGAAATTGTAAATAAGGGAATTCGGTCAGCATTAAAGAACGTTTCCTTGCTTTTAAATTGATCAAATTCAATTATTAAAACTCTCGAATCATTAACCCAAATTTCGCGATTAAGAGTTTGTTGTGGGTTTCTCACATCTCCTACCAAAGTATATAATGAGTACATATTATTTATCAAATTATCCCCAAAAGTGGTTGTTTGGTGCGACCACATATGTAACATTTCAGCTTCTATAGGCAAAGCAGCTTCAAGTAGAGGATGTTTTGCTGCTGCGATACTTTCAAATTTACCAGACCAAGGCGTATCAATAACTAGGGTATTATTAGTGAAAATGCGACCTTCTGTTATTTGCTTCCCATTATTAATAGTAATTTGCTTGAAAGATTGTCCATGTAATACATATTCACATTTCTTGGCTACACCAACTGGAACTGTACTAGTTGGGTTAGATACAGTAACAGCAAGCCCATAGTTCTTTGCAAGACCTGACGTTATGTGAACTTGTTCTCCAGATGGCATGATGATCTTTGTAACGCGTCCAAGTTCATCAAAATTATAGATAACTGTATCACTGGCCTGAAACGATTAGATAATATGATATGATTAAAACTTATTTTGGTAAAGTTAAGAACTAGTAATAATAGTAGTATTAAAACTTACCCCGGACCGACTGTTTAATAATCCAGTATTTGCATCGTAATCCAATTCAATTTCTGAAGTACCTTTCTCGGTTATCTTTGTTAAGTAGCCAATACCAGATATTTTTAATTCAAGTTTATGATCCTGTGTGTTTTCAATTGAACTAACAATATTACTGTAATCTCTCAACAACTGAACTTTGTTTCCTGATGCATCAGTTACCGTAGATAATTTACCAAAACTGGTGTTTTTAGAGTACAAAAACGAATATCTTGTTTTGCCAGAAGTTAAGTCTTTTGTAGTTATATGTTGTCCGTAGCGATTAAAGACATAAACTTCAGATGTGGGTGGATATGGTATTCTAAATTCACCGTTTTCATCATGGGATGGTAAATAATGTTTCAGCGCCAGAATGTGTAGAGAACCTGAAAAACAAATCTTTACAGTTTTCACAATTCTAAAGCACTTAATATTAATTTATAAATATTAAAATAAGTGTGAAGCCTATTGCTGTAAAAACAAGTTTGGAAAACATAATAAGCCTGGCAAATTACATTTTGTATTATAATTTACCTTGATCGACGACGTTAAGAACACCATCAGGTGTTACAGCCAATGCAGATATCGTTTGGAATTTCGCATTCGAGGATAATAAGGTTTCAGTGTTAGTCGGTGGTTCATCTCCGGCAGCGACACTTAACCGACAAGGACATCCTCCTACTTCTTCACGAGCATTAATAGGAATAATAGTCGCTGAAATCGATGTATTACACTCACAACTTAGTTCTTTCATATTTTCTTGTAATTTTCCAGCAAAATGTAATATTTTTCCAGATGGATCAATTGTTTTTATCGTATTGGTCTTCTTAGAATCCGATTCTGCAACGTATAAGATACCGCTTGGCGCAAATGCTATTGCAAGAATAGTGCCAAGTGTTGAGTCTTCTCTAACCTCTCCATTTGTTCTATTGGTGGGTTTGGCGATCGGTTTGCCGTCATTTCCCAGTCGACAATGAGATGGTTGACCAGCAACTACTTTTATTTTCATGTCGACGGTTAATTTTAATATAATCCTGTCATCTATGAAGTATAGCGACCCATCTAACGGTGATAGCGCTACACCAGTGGGCCATTGCAGTTGGGCCTCGAAAGGTGGAATAGCCCCACGACAAGGAACAGGAGACCAATGATTATGATGTCCATGATGACCAACAAGAGTATGAATTATACCAGTCGGATCGACAGCGCGAATATTAGTTCCATCTGCAATATACATCGTCCTATCTGCTGCTATAGCAAGACCTAAAATAATAATAGAATAATAAGTAACATTTCTGATACAGTCTCAAACGTTTTATGATTGATTTTGTGGAGTCATTAATTATAATACCTTTAGGATGGGCCAACTTTGCCTTGATTGCAGGTCCTTCATCACCACAGTTGGAATCGTCACCTGGTACACAACGGTCACCATTTCCGACAATAGCTTCTGAGTTTGCTGCTGGATCACGCACTTTGTCTAATACAAGTACCCGTCTTACTTGATGTCTTTCTGAATCTGATATGTAGAGATATCCATCCGCCGGCGATATGCAGATGTAATATTGATATGCAACTTGGGTTGTTCTAAAAAAATATATATTATATTGCAAAAATATTTTAAAATGTTCAATAAATAGATATATTTTCAACCTATAATAGTAATGAATTTGTATGAAAGGGTACATACTCTAATTGTAAAACAGTAGACACCATTCCTTCGGGAGTAATACGACGGACGAGATTAAAGTCTCCAACATAAAGTGATCCATCAGGTCCAGAAGTAAGTGCAGTTGGCGTAAGAAGACGTGAGTCAGCAGCTTTTCCATTGCAATGATCGGGACAATTAAGGGCCCTTTGCAAACCCGTGCCCATTACCACCTAAACAGATTTTTTATACATTAGATGAAGTTTGTTACTGATATATAAGATATTGAATAAATATTATTAAATACCTGTACGGTTCTAGGATATTGTTTTAAATGTAACAAAGCTCCATCTCCCTTTTGTAAAATGCCTTCATGGAAGTTATAATGATGGTGAATATCCAGACCCCAGCCTCCAATATCCGAAATATCCACATCAAAACCAGATAGTGTTGCGGTTTGTGTTTCCCACACAATTGACAAACAAGTTGTGTATTCGTATCCAATTGAAATTTTCGCTTGAGCTTGCCCGTAAACCTAAAAAAATAATTTAAGTTTAGGTCACTGATCAGCTTGTGGTTTATCAAAGAGGATATAATGATTTGTGTATCCATACACCATTTGACATTAAGCTTTGTGCATTTTTTTAAATACTAGCCGAATAGATGCTGCTTTTTCTTGGATCGAAGTATGAAAACATCCAAAGGCTTGTATTAAAAATTATAAAGATATTCTAGAGCTAATTTCATAAGAAAATAAATATTAACACATGCCTTCTGTTTGTACACATTCCTCTTATTCCACGCAAACACATGAGTCAAATCAGGGTCAGCTTCATAGGTATGAGTGTGTAGAGAGCCCTCAATGTCCACTCGAACGTGAACTCGAATAAGGGACGCGGGGACCACTCGTCTCGTTAGTTGAATGTGCACGCAAGAGAGGTATCCAGCTGCTTGCGATGACCGATAGGTAAGCTTCACAGATGATCCAGGAATACCAATAGACTCACTGACGATCTAAAAATAAATGATACATTTATTATTTTATAAATGATTGAACCTTTCATTAAATGTACATATATAATGCAGAAGTAAATGTATTATTATTTCATATGTACCTGAGCTTCGGGATAAATGACAGTGGAAGTTGTTGGAGATGAGGCAGCTGGTGCAGCCAGAGCTGGCATTGCTACAACTTCAGGCCTTAATCGTTCGTGATCATGAGCTGTACATGGGGGCATATCGGCCTCCCACCATTGAGGCATGGGTGACCAATCAAGTCCGACCGGAGCGCTGAAATTAGGAACAACAAATAAGTGGTATTCCTTTGCTGTAGTCAATTATTTAGTTCATGTTGAATATGATAGATGTAGCCGTGACCCACGAAGACCCACTAATGACATTAAGTTGTTAACACCGTTGTTGCACATAATAAGAAGGTCAGGCTTAAAAATGAATTGAACATATAATAAAAAAAAACATTATTTATTTAATTAATTCTCTTTGTATGTCAATTATATTATAGTATTGTCAAAGCCAGTATATCTTCTTGAGAGCCGATTGGAAAAGCATATAATTTAAGAAAAGTAAATACTATAAGGAGCAACGATACATTTAATTAATTAATAACTTTTAAAAGCAATTCACCACTTAATTACTTTTTATGATTAATAATTAAAAGAGAATATTAGATTGCAAAGAACAAGTTTTTAACTATTTAAAATATATAATATACATATAAATAGCAAAGTTTCTCTGTTTCGCAAAACTGTTAACATTCAACATTAAGTAGAATGGAAACATTTCAAGGAGTATTTAATTCAGTAAGAAAACTATTTGAATTTCGAATTGCCACTTACCGTGGTGTGGGAACTTTAATGTTGTCATCACTGAGTTCCATTTGCACGGGTGGTAACACTACGATTTGGTTCCATGGAACGAAAACTGTCTTCCTAAGCGGCTTGAACGGAGATCGCTGGAACTGTAGAGTGACTGCTCCGCCTCCATTCACCAGCACGTCAAACCTTTATATGATAGTGTTTGGTTAAACTTTAAAGATGATTGTTAAAATTGTAACGGTTTTCAAAAATAGAACACTGTCACAATTTTTTATTTAATTCAATTACTACGATATTAAACATAACATATCTTGATAACAGATTTCTATTCAATTCAAGATGCTCTTATAGCTTTTTATATGTAGATGAATATAAAAAGACCTAAATCAACAGAGCAAATGGTATTTAATGATTAATTAATTAGTCTTTCTTTATTACATACATTATATATCAAGCGAGTTTTTTTATGAAATTAGGTACGACCTAAAATTTACATATTTATGAAGTCCTTCCAAACACACCTACTCTATATTCATATTTCTGTAATTATCTGGAAAATTATGGTCTTAAAATACATAAGCACATAATAATAATACTAATATCACCAAGACAGTGATAGAGCTAAAACAAGTTGATTGATTTGGTTCCATTTAAGTAAAACATTTTCATTTAATTCACGCGCGTTAATTTTTTTTATTATAATTTGGAAAACACAAATCACACACATGTACATACATACATACATGTAGATTTCTGTCTATGAGTGTTATTTTTAGCTTTTTCTACTGTTCTTCTTTAAAGTTTTGATACTTTCATATAGTTTATATCTGATTAACTTTTAGGCTACTTTTACAAATGGAACAATAAAAATAATATACCTATGTTAAAAAATTTATACACAACTATTATAACAACATGTAGATTTCTGTCTGTGAGTGCTATTTTTAGCTTTTCTATTGTTCTTCTTTAAAGTTTTGATACTTTCATATAGTTTATATCTGATTAACTTTTAGGCTACTTTTACAAATGGAACAATAAAAAAAATATACCTATGTTAAAAAATTTATACACAACTATTATAACAACATGTAGATTTCTGTCTGTGAGTGCTATTTTTAGCTTTTCTATTGTTCTTCTTTAAAGTTTTGATACTTTCATATAGTTTATATCTGATTAACTTTTAGGCTACTTTTACAAACGGAACAATAAAAAAAAACCTATGTATAAAATATAAGAAAAATATTCATATGTATGATTGATAAAATTTTAAAACAAGTGGTATTAAAAACAAAAAAAAACTGGAATGTTAAACATTGAGTCGATGTTAAACAGCGTGAAGTTATTTTGTAATTGTCTGTGTAGTTTTTGTAAAAGGTACACTTCGTTAGACAAAAATACGTATAAAATTTATAATCACCGTACCTTGAAGTTAATGATACTACAGAGGTTAAGATCAAATATTTGTAACGATTACTGCTTCTTTCATGAATACGTCGCTGCACGCGATCAAATACTTCGTAATTTATGTATAAAAAACTTACTCATTATATTTTCTTATTGATATACTAATTTTATGGTTTGTCACAGCACGATCACATAACATTTTACCAACAAAATAGTTATCTTTTAACTTTAAAACGATTTCTAAATAAAAGTTATTAAAACTTGAAGATAATGCTTCTAAAGGTAGTAGGTAGGTAGGTAGTAGGTCAAAAATTAATTGGAAACATTAAAACGCTACTTTAGATTTTATCTCATATAAATGTAATTAACCTACATTGTAGAAAACAGGTTAGGAAGGAAGCCCTGTTTGTTAGCGCTTTCTAAGTTTGTAGTGTTTGTATCAATCTAACAAGTTCGTTAAATACACGATTGCAATCCTGTATGATTGGTTAGGTTGACTTAAGGCGCTTACTTGCTCGCACATCGCTTGCGAGTTTAGATTAAAACTCTAAACTAAAAACTCGTTTGAAAATCGTTCATACAAATAGTACCACGGTGACTTCGAACCGTCATTTTTCAGAGTCAGATCGGATTCTAAATATGTTTGGAGTTCTTCAGTAATTTATTTTATTTTGATGTAGTCATAGTTTATATAAAGTAGTTCAAAATATATATAAAGAAAAATATATATACCTTAACAAATCCATGTTTGATGTAATCAATAATTTTAGTAAAACTCACAATACATCAAAGAATGCGAAACATATGGTCTTTGATGAGTACTTGGAAAAGCGATTCGTAACTCAGCCAACTATATCAAATCTCTTATCAGCGGATTCAAAGGAAAAATATGATGAGCTTCGAGCCTCAATGCCACGGGCTACAATCTCTTATTTTTAATTGCCAAGTAAAAGAAACAATAGCCACTTCATAAACTCGAAGAATAAAACTGCAATCATCTTTTGCATCCGATCGAATGAGTCCACATTACTGATTTCATGTCAGATATTAACAAGTAATTAAGTTACTATATTTTACAATTTATATTGACTATAGGACATAGTTGATATTGATATTTACTGTCAACATCTAGACGTAGAATATAAAGAACGACAGAAAAATTCCAACGTTGATTGTAAATTAATTATTACCTCTGATTTTATCTGTAGGAGAGCCCAAGTAAAGACACATCTATCATCACATAACTTTAAAAGTGTTATTGTATTTATGACCGAAACCAGTATGTTTGTTTTAGCGAATTAAAAAAAAAAGTAGCAATAAGGTCTTTTATATAATTGAATCTGAATTATAAGTTATACCACATCGTTATATTATAATAAAAGAGAAACAAACAGAATATGACAGCAAAGTACAAACATCAAACAAATTATTGTTGAATCCTTCACAAGTTCATATAACTTAACATGTAGCAAACAATAAAAAAATGCATAAATTTGACGTTCTCTTTTCTGTTACATAGCACATACTGTATTTTTTTTCTTTTTATATGATCTAGGGCAATGCTTGACTACATTCCACCTGATGGTAAGTTGCATGTAGTCTTAGGTGATAAGGCGCATTAACCTAGCAACCTATTCACTATTCTCTTGAAAACACCCACATACTTACGTAAAGTAATACCACTTATAACAGACATAATCCTACTAAAAATAAGTACAATTAAGAACAAAAGATATAGCTAACGCAAATACAACTTCAAACGAAAGTACAAATAATTTTAAGAGCTTATTTTAACACCATGAGTGTATCTTGGATTATAGTATCGTTTAAGGATTACTCATAGAATTTCAAACAAGTTTGTCTGATTTAGTGCTATACCAGCGAAACCAAACACAGCGATTTATATTTGTTTTTGAGCACTCGACCTAGATATCAACAAATTCGAGAAATCAGATTCATCTTTTTGTTAAAGTTTTGAACCAAAATATTAAAATGGTTTATCTTTAATGAAGATTTGTAGTTTTTTAACAGAGTATGGAGTCTTTATAAATATGTAGGTTATTTTTTTTTATGTGTAACATTAGCAACCACGTAATAATAATTTATTTAGAGCTTTAATTAGATCATCATCGCAATACAAAAACAATAGCAGGATGTTGGAAAGATCATCACTGAGTTATAGTCATCAGAGAATGGGTCAACTGATTTGATTTTTTACTTTGTGTTAGTAATTGTAGGGACAAAGCTTGTCTGTAAGAAAATTGTCGGAAATTGCGATTTGGATTGTGTTTTTGTATGAAATAATTTTTCAGTGGACATAGAGACTTTTTGTTGGTTAAACATTCTTCCCATCATTTTCCTTACTTCTAAATTAGAATTAAAGTAGTCTGTTATTTGATTTAAAAACTTGACTAACTAAAAAGTAATTCACCTGTACAACTATTCGTTTAAAATATAACCACATATATCGGAAATAATATGATACACTGTCTTTTGTTGAACCGTGACAATATTTGTCGGATTTAAATGAAACTAAAGTAATTTTAATAATTGTTCAGCTACTTAGTCAAATTGCATAAACTATAAGAAAAATATCCCTCTCACGATACAGATATAGTCTAGTGGTATTGTAACATGTGTATTGTAATATGTCGAGACAATATTACAATCGGAGCTTTTATATAACAAATCTTTCTCAACGATAGACTTCCAAATGTTAATAACTATGGAACGAAATCAAAAGGCGTGCGCTGACTCGATAAGGCAGTTAACAATGGGAAGGGATATCAAAGATTTCAGGACAAGATTTAGACATAGATAAGGTTTCTGAAGACTTAACCCTTAAAAAATAAGAAAGGTTCAAAATTCTTTTAACTCCAAAGCAACGAATCAAAATTAACATTTTTACATAACAAAAAATATTATTATCGGAAAGAATATGGTTTTAACTAGTTCAGGTAGTTTTATAAAAATGCAAATATGAAGTATTATAAAATATGATTAAAAATATATGCTGCTGAAATAATATAAATGAAATTCATTCGTTTTAATAAATTCTTTGAAAACATGCGGCGTTTATTCCGGAAATATGTTAAATAATTAACAACGTTGATCTGTATCAACCATTTATTATATGTATATTATGCACATATAAATTTTCTTGAAAATATTCATAAAATATGTAAAATAACCAAATTAAAGGGGACGTGAAATGAAAAAACAGGACTCTGGTGGTAGAGTTACCATCTCTAAAAATGTACTCGTAATTCCTTTTTTTTTATGGAAATAACCTAAATCCAACGGATCCAACTCAGACATAACTACTCTCAACTGAGCATCTCATTCTTCGTTCACCTCACTATTAACTACATGTTGAGTTATTTACTCAGTTACTCATTATTGGTACCATAAATATAAAACGAAGGTGCTTTGTACGGTTTAGAATCAAATAGAAGTACAAATTAATATTTCTCATGACTGTTATAAAGAAGTTCTTAGTACATGGCATTTATGTGCAAAAGGTTAACATTGAGTGCAAGGTGCAATTAAATTGTTAATAATATATCCGAATGTATTCAGTATTTTACGAGGGCACGTGTTACTACACCTGCCTGCAACTTGTATTCAATTTAAGGGTTGTATGAACTACTTATCGCTTTTAACTGTCGGTCTGCGAATAACTATAACCGTAAATACATTATAATGTGTGCATTCAGTAATTAATATTATTTTGGGATACTATATCGGTAATTTTTTAAATATTTTTAACCTAAGTATACATGAATAAAGAAAAAAAACAGGAAATATTTTTTACACAACATAAGACAACCATATAAATTTATAATAACGAAAAAAAATATAAATACTTTCTGAAAACAATTCATAAAATCTGAAAAACAGTAAATTTGTTAACACATTACTTACCATCCACCTTGCCTGGTAAGGGTGAATCCGAACCTCGCTTCTCGGTCTACAGAGACCCTGATGCCGATGATGCCGAGTCCTTGCGGAGACACTACCTGCCCCCGCATCACCGACACGCGGCTGCACATCATACCGTTATCAGTTCACGTCGAGCTTAGCAAAGCACAGTCCACCGGCGATATCATTCACTCAGTTCATATAATACGGATTTAGAATTTGTGTATTAATTTAATTCTAATAATGAGCTTATCTAACTTCGAAATAATTGCAATAATTTACAATTATAAAAAAATCTTAGAATATTAACTTAATTAAAATTAATTGTCTAATTTTGCACAATAATCTAAGAAAGCAGCATCTACAGACTCTACATATTATTATTATATATTTTTTTAACTTAAGACTGAGTTATTAAGTGGCTTAAACTGAGTATGAGTTCAATACGTTTTATATGAACATTTTTTTATTATAACTAACGTAAAATAAAATAAATATAAATGTTAGTTATCAAGTTTCTCGAGAATCATATCGCCGTGTGGACTTCCTCAATTCAATTTAAATCGAGGCATTGTGCGTTGCGTTTTATAACTTGTAATGAAATCTGTGAAAGTGAAGTATGAAAATAAAAATTGAAAAATAAAATAAGAAGTCTTTAGCATTGCACATTCTCTGTTTAGGATTAGCTAAGTCTAGTAATAATTTCCGTTTACATACTTTATAAAATACTTATATGTATACAGAAATTTTACTATCTAGATAGGTATGTATGTATATTTATGCATGTAACAGCTGCCATACAGACCATATTGGTAGTTTGTATGATGGGATCTTAAAGGTGTTTTACGATAGGTTCCATATAAGACACTTGAAATTGGTGCATTAAAATATGCAATTTAAAATAAAATTGATAAATTGTGTAATTATTTAAAATTGCAACCAAGTTTTTTCTAGATGAAACCATAAATACATTTATTTCATTTCTATTTACAATATTTAAGTAAGTACGTCACATACGCATTCAAATATATGTCTATTTTTTATCATTGGTTCAAAAGCATTTTAGTCACCATATTATTAAATTTTTATTCTCATATTGAATTATTGTTAAGTCTGATACAAGAGAAAAAATGAAAGTTATTGATTAATATCTCAAATTATATTTACTTTAAAAGATTATTCCGTATATAATATAAATAAAAATAAATTAACAGGGATCGAGACATTTTAATAAAATCGTCGAACCTCTCGTCATTTCGAGTGTGGGTACTCGATACCTCCTTGAAGGTCAACAAGAAGGTTTTAATAATACCAATTTGAAATATATTTTTTTGTAAATTATCATTAAGGAGGCTTTAACAGAATTGACAATTCAAATTCAACACTATGTTCTATTTATATGTTTGTTCATATGGGTAAATTAAACTTTATTATTACTTAGCTTTCGGTAAATAGTATTTGTATAACAGAGAGAAGAAAGTGCAAAAATGTTTAGTATAATATAGAGCATATTAAAAAAATAATACTAGATTAAAAAATAATACTGAAAAATCTCGAACACCGAGTATTTTCTTTTGTTGTAGAGTATTTAATATTATACAAATATATATAGATTACAATATATCCAAATCGCTTACTTTTTACTAGCCATAATTAGTAATTTAGTAATTATAGTAACAGGTAGGAACAAAAGTAATTTTAAGAATTTACTCCATATGGATACGTTTTCTATTTTACAACAGGCAAAGTCGGTTAAAATTATAATTGTATGTACAGTTCTTTTCTTGCCTTGATAATTCTCATAACTTTATAGGATTACTACGACTTATTCGTAAGCCGATAATATTATCTAGTAAGCTTTAGACAATGATAATGTTGTAAAGAAACTGATATTTGGTTACTTTTCAGATATATTCTATATATTCCAGTTATATATATATTTTTTATATTGCTATTCGTTCTAGGAAGTTTCGATTTATATTCAATTTTTAATTAGTGATTAATAAACTCTTATCATTAAACTGTTTTTCATAGTTCTTTATAATTTATTATATATGATTAGTCTTATTCACTAATATGTATGTAAATTTATGAAAAAGGTTTCAAGCCCCACTTTTTATACGTTGTATCTAATATATAACATAACATTAGAAGGAATAACACAAAAAATACAAGTTATAAAATTAAATTAGGAAAGTCTCTGTAAGCATATTAAATATTGAGGTCATCATTTACTATAAATATAATATTATATTTATACTTACAGCATCCATGTGTTCCTGTTAGATTCATCTTAAACTAAAAAGGTGCACTTAAAAAATAATGACTTCTTTAGATTTCTCTAAATACATGAGGTGCGCTTGCGACTCCATTATGCCATACATGATTTATCTAGTGACTTAATTGTAATGTTATTAATTTTTGTTGCACAGTTTAATTCAATTACACAGTTTGAAACTCATAAATTTATTGCACCAATTTCAATGTGTATTACTTATAATAAATATACTCTTGATGACCGGTTTATGAAAGCAATGGTTGTACTGTACAGTGTCGAAGAAGTTGCTATCGTTTCGCTGTCAAAGTATATTCATATGTCGTGTTTTGATTAGTTACAGGTTTAGGGTCTAAACACATAAAGAGCTTGGGCAAAGGGTAAGGGTTTGGTTAACAGATGATAGACGCAGACAAAGGGTAAGGAACACATAAAAGGGTAAGTTTATTCGAAGCTAATTTGCGTGTTCGCTAAATTTTGGCTCAATAGACGATATTTTTCGCGTCTTGATACGCATATTTTACAACCCGACATTTTACGAAATGTGTTTTAACGTTTTGCGTGAAAGCGTAAATGATTTTCCTAAGTTTTTATAGTATAACAAAAGTAAGTATATTAAAGTATATGTGAGCTATATTAGAAGCACAGTAGACGAGAACAAATATTACAAAAACACAAATGTGGATGCGACAAATCTTATTTGAAAATAGAATTTACGCCTGCTCACTTGAGGCCATGCAATAAACAGTTAAACAGTTTTGTTGCAACCACAAAGAACATTTAAGACAGACATACAGATGTTACATACACATAGAGAATGAAACGAATACAGACAAAGGAGTAAACGAAAATTGAAAAGCGTTAGTATCGCCGTTCGCGTGCCAGTTAGTAGACAGGCGGCGGGCGTCGGCATCACACACATATGCAGGAATCGCAACAAAAGGGAATAGGTTAACAGATACTGAACACTGAGGGGCGAGGGCGGGCTGACTGACACTTACCATGGTGTAAAGGAATTCCAGAACTCGCTAGGAGTGGCGGACACACGGCGGCACAGGGACACAGAAAGACAGGACAGATTACTACACAGATACCTACATCCCTCAGTGCAACCCCACCCCGATTTGCAATCGGTGCGGCCGATTGCGATCGTCTACGCTGGTTACCTTGCGTTTTAACACTTGCTTTAATGATTGATTTTAAATAAATATCATGTTGTTATTAATTTAAATGTAAGCCCGTTTGCATTAGAACAACACCACCACTAAATTATTATTTTTGAATTAAGAATGTAGGTTGCACTAAGCTTCTATTAACTTAACAAAAATACATGCTGGATGGTGAATGCGCGAATCTTTGAGTTACACGTTTATTTAGGCCTAATGAAACAAATGCCAGAACGCAATATAACCCTTCCAGACTTTCCAACACAAATAAAATAGTTAAGCGGCTCGTGTTTTAATGCAAACAAACTTTTGAGGCGCTTTTGCATATAAAGCGAGGTGGGTTGTCTACTTTATTTATTCAGTTTTGCTTTGTCTTCTATTGTTATTTTATGCGATCGTTTTTTTTCTTATCTTTATCTTTTCTACTTAACCGCATCGAATTTAATAATACCAGATATATATTTCCAATAAATTATATTTATGACTCAGATCATGAGAGAAACCTAATCATTCCATGTGTCAATTTAGTCGGTTATAATATTCGGCTGTCATATATTTAGAGTCTATCATAATTTGAGTCAATTTAGGTGATTCTAATTGAAATACAGTCTATTAACTTCACGAAAGACAAACAAAACTGTTCGAAAGCTTTTGAGCGCTCAGTAGATTGTTTAGTATATTTCATTTTATTGTATTAATTATACGCATTTTTGTTAGACAAACAGGTAGGGTAAGACACACACAAGGGATAAACATTAGACAATACACAACACATCGGATCTGGTGTGAAAACATAAAGATAAAAAAAAAAGGTTTTAAAAAACTGTTTTATCATAAATAAATCCATGCTGGGATTGCTAATAATTAATCAAATAATTTGCTTTAGATAAAAAAATAGGAAAATCAAAACACTTCCACCAGATGTGAAAAATTAATATAACATATTTTGTATAAAATTAAAATAACCACACCAAATCCTTGGAGGGGTTAAGGATGATGAAAGGGATTTAAGGGCAGGGGTACTATTTCCTTAATACACAATGTCATTATAGGTTTTGTTTCATTATTACGGATTTACATAGTATGGCAATGATATTACAGAGCTACTAATATCTTTAAGTGCAAAATATCAACTTATAACTGTGCAAAACCGACGGGTAAATCCTACGATTCATATGCTAACGAGTAAAAGATATCGCAGTTAAAATAGGTTTTAACCTTATGATTATTGGCAATATCTTTCACGCATGAAGTGATTTGGTGTCATTAATACCTAATGTTATCAAAAATGTAGTTCACTTACCTCTCTGAATATTCGTCCATGTGAGCGTAGCTCTGGACCGAGTTTTCTTCTATTAGAAATTTGACGCGTTGATAGAAGGAAGCTGTGACGGATGGTGGTTGCTTACGGAGCAACACTTCGACGGGATCATTGGAAGCTAAGCACATAATGTGCTCGGAACACTCGGGCCGGCTGCAGCATTCAGAGTCCGAGCAGTCCGTCATGCCATCTTCAAAATGGTAGTTCCATTGTCAAATGTACATTTGTACATAGTTATGCAGGCACTTCGGTAAGGCTGATAAATTAGAAAGGTTGTTCTATAAATGGTTACCTTCATCGTTGTCTTCGTTGTCGTTGCAAGATAGTTCTAATGCGATTGAACAATCGGTACCAGCCCAGCCATCTGCACACGAACAACGGTAGACACCATCCTCCAGCAAGCATTGACCGTGCCGAGAGCAACCATTTGGACAACCAGCTAAATATTGTGAATAAGAATTAGTTTAAGTATATAAAATGTCACAAGCACAATGTGTGCGGTGACTCTTATTTAGTGTTATTTATATCCTATTTTATTATGTTCATCTTTCCTAAATTGCTTACCCGCATTAGTTTATTTTAGGCTATACTTACGTATTGTGCAATGTCTGCCATTCCAGCCTTGCGTGCAAACACAAGTGCCATTTTTGCACTGACCATGTTCATGACAACGGTTATCGCAAGGTCGTTGATCACATAACGAACCAGTCCATGCATCATCGCAACGACATACACCTTCAGCACAGACACCATGGGGTCCGCAATCCAATGAACACACCACTGGAAGTTATGGGTACAAATTATATGTGCTATATTAATGTACATAGACCATTTATTAAAACGTTATATTACCTTGAGAACAGTCATCGCCAGTGTACAAAGGATCACAAACACACCGGCCGGCATCTAAATCGTATACACCTCTCTGAGAGCATGCGGGAAGACAGCGCTGTACACGAGCATCACGATCAGTACAGGCTGCTCCGCGCCAACCAGCGCGACAGACGCATCGACCACGCACGCATGAACCATGACCACCACACGTTGGGTCCAGGCAGTCCTCTATAAAACGTTTTACAGTATAACAATCGTTAGGATTTTCGAAAGAAGCCTAACAAATATCACCACCGTCCCGATAAAGACGATCACATATAGAATGCTTCATTCACCGAGACGGACAGTGATACGGTAGCTCAATTGGTAGAGCGATGGAACGGTTTCCCAGAGGTCGTGGCTTCGAATCCCTGCCCGTAACGGTTTATTTTTCATTCTATATTTATATAAAAGTATAACAATAGTTTTATATTTCGGTAAATGTACCTACTGTTATAATTTATTAAATTTAAAATTTTCGTTGATGACTACTCTTAGCACTACCTTCATCACATTTTGCTCCTTTCCAACCAGCTTTGCATTGGCATTGCCCAGCAATACATTGTCCTCGACCAGAGCAATCTGCTGGTTCGCAATCGTGAGCAGGTATATCACATTCTGGTCCTTTCCAACCTTCGGCACAGTGACAGACTCCACCAGCGTAAGTACCGTGACCAGAACACAGCACAGGACACACACCTTAAATAAATATTTAATTAAATTCTGTTTTCTTCTTACTTCGTAACTAATGTTATGTTGTTATTTATAAAACTTACTTTTTGAACAGTCATGACCTTCAAAACCATCCATACATTCACACTTTCCAAGATAACAAGATCCATGACCAGAACAATCATCAGGACAAGAGTTTGTTACCCCTTCAGCTTCTGAGACAATCATTTCCACATGGTGCGGCTGGAGTTCGTCATTATATATCGATATAAACCATCTTCCAGTGTCAAGGTATTGTAGTATACTGACATTAACCCTCATATCTGTCGATCTTTTGATTATCGTATGGTTCCATCTTTCAATTGGGTTAACCGTACTAAACAATGGATCAAAGCCATAAAAAGTACGGTCACGTGTGTCATGCTCATGAGGGCTTCTTCTTCTTCTTAATCTATGGTCCACTCTACCACCACGGATGAATTCAACGAAATCGTATTGTGTTACACTAGGAGCAACATTTCTTCTGCCATAAACGGCAAAATTTGCTCCCCAAGGAACAGTGAAGTTAAGACTAACGAAAGCCGGTTGTTTGTTACGAAATTCAGAACTCCAAAACTGGTAAGCAGGTATTGTAACACTGTGTAATTCATCAAATTCTCTAACTTCTAAAGCTGGTGACCAGGGTGGTGGAGCAGCTTGCTGTGCTTGCTGTGGTATTATTGCAGATTCAAGTGCAGCTTCTGCTGTCGTTGACCAGCCTCCCAATGATGATGTTGATATTGACTCTGCAAAAGTAAACATTAGTGCAAAGAAGTTACATACACGTATAAACTAATTTGCATAAAACGTGATACGACATTAAAGCGTCATAATTTCATTTTGTAAAGGAATATATAATGTGCTTTATTTGAAGCTCGTAAATATTAAGCTGGTTTTCGGTAAAAAAAGCTTATTTTTTATAAAAAATACGTACCGTCTGATGGAGATGATGTCGATAGAGCGTCTCTTATACCATGTGAATGCGTGACTGCTTTTACATCTTGTACCAGAATACAATTAGAATTGTCTATATTACTTTTAATTGACGATAATGCTAAAACAAAAAAATTATATTTATAATGTATCATATTCAAACTTCATACCATTTTTGTATTTAAAAAATGTGTATGTAATTCATTCAAAAGAGGCGTTATCGTGTTATCAGTACTATTAAAAAGTCTAAATGAAATTTATGATTGAACCGAATGTGTATCGATGCATCGATCTTTTTTTGAGTGACGTAACAAAACACGACACAATAAGAAATGTCACTCGAGAATGTGACGTTTGAGTAGTGCATCTATGAGTAAGTATCGTGACGTCCCGCCGACTTTAAATTAACCGAAACACGGCTGAGGCGCATTTCGTGGCAGTGTGACAAAGCAATTGGTTCCAGTGCAACGGCCCAGTCGACTCAGAGCACGTAGGTGGCTTAAAAACACCCAACCATTTCTTGCTACTGGATCTTCTGTTGTCTGTTCATTATGTGACTGTTACTAACGATCGAGAACCGTGCTAAGCAATTTAATAAGATAATTCTACACGCTTTTAAACTAAAAAGAGCACGAGCGTCTATGCCACGTAATTCATTTTTTTTTTGGCCAGATTTGATTCAAAAAGAACTATCCAACTGTAAAATACAATGTTGTTTTATAAATAAAAGTATGTAAATAATCACAGGGTTGTATTACAATAAATATTTTTGATTCACCCAATATAAATTACTTTCATTAAAACAAATAATAAAACATATGAAGCGCATTGTTTTGTAATCTGAGAGGAATCTATATCTTTATTCGTTTTATGAATCCTACCGAGTGAGCTGGCTAGTGACGCTCCATTGAAGATTTAATGTTTATTTTGTTTTGGAGCGTGCACAGACTAGGATCTGGTTACATTGACTCAAATAAAAGCCATATGTCAATCGTCATAAGATTTAATTGACGTAACGGCGAGACGGAATTGGACTAATTGCCTCACATTTACTTTTGATTATTGGTCCAAAATTTGTTGAGGGATATACAAAATAAATAGCCGGATGTTTTGGTGATTTATGGACTTGAGGAAAAACGTATGTGTGTTGTGTTGAGAATTTTGACAGACAAAATAGCACATTTTCACGATCTTATTTTCTTCAAAGAGTTTGGGATATAAGTAAAATAATTGATATTAATTTGGTAAGTATACTATGAGATTTATTATTTTCCTAAATTATTTTTATTTACTAAAATGTTGGAATTAATGACTATAAATATGGAAATCGAAGATATTTTCCATAATTCTAAACAATTTAAGCTTTATATTCGGTAATAATAATAAATAATGGTAATTAACCAATTATCATACAGCCTTGACAGTTATATATCTAAAAGATTCAGTGGGAGATAAGCATGATGCGATGCGTTGACGCCATTTGGTCATTTGGCTTGTGAATTGGACAATTTAACTGGGTTGGGGTCGATACTAAGCGACAATAACTTTTATCGTTACAACGATCTATGTATAAATCAGTAATTTATATTCATGGGCCAGGAGTGGGAAGTCATATTGATTTTTAAATCCAACGCTGCAGAATTCAGATAAGCTACAATTGTTATGCATTTCTGAAACAGTTCATGTTAGTACTGTAATGAAAGAATTCGTAACAAAGTTATTATTTCTAGATAGATCAAAAAGAAGGTTGGTTATAATTTAAATTAAAAACAATGTATGATGTAATAGTAGCTTATTTCTGAATAAAAGCCAATAAACAACATCGAACAACACATAAATAAGCACAAATGACGTAATTTCCGCCCACAAAAATGATATACCGCAATGTGGTAAGTTTCTTCTTTTCCCGATGATCCCTCGTAAAATCTATAAATTTTTGCTATGGAACGACAGCAAGGAAATAGAGGGTCGTTGAATATGTCTGCGCGAAGCACGGGACGATTGTGTGCAGATGGACGATGTTTGCTATCTGTACTATTTTTCGAGTTAATACAATTTATTGTAATACGATTCAGCATAGATTGCATCGGGCGATGGGGGAACAAACTCGTTTGATGGAGTCCCTGGGGACACGGCGCGCCGTCGCACTGACTCGGTATTAGTCACGTGATAAATCTTCTTCTCCGTGTGCGTCATCCTATCTCTTTCTATTATATGAACTAGACTATCATAGTGTCCCTTTTCGGTGTAAATATGATACACATTCGTGGAGGGTCGAGGCCTCGTTTGCCCTATTTTAAGAAGTGCGGACAAGAACAAATTTATATCTGCCGAGTGCAAATTATAAAAAGTTGTCAAACAAAAACGATTTAGTTTTGATTTTAACATAATGCAATATAGAAGTTCTGTGAAAGATAGTCTAGACCACTTTTTACGTACATAAGTAGTTTTTATTAAAAAATATGTTTGAAATGTGGTGTTCGTAGATTAATAAGGAGCTTATAAATATCTCTAAAAGGAATGAATCTTCAAAATGAATGATTGAATGAATATTTTTTAAGTCAAAAGCTTTAGAACTTTTAGAACAGAAATAATTTAAAAAATTTTAGAACATACAGCTAAAATCATTAAATAAAATTTTAATATTATTTTAGGTTCCAACTTGTGCACATGTGTTACAAATGTCAACATTTTTTTAGTTACATTCAAGGGTTAGTAGTGTTATAGTTTAAATAAAAACTAGGGGTCCTTAAAATTTCAATTACATTAAAAAAGTGACGTAGCTATATTCGTACCCATTCATTGTGCTTGGACGTAATGAAGGGTGCAACAGATGGTTTACATTTTTTCATTACACCGGCAAAACTACTGTACACCAGGAGATTTATGTCAGATTAAACTTCAGAATGCTTTTTATTCGCTACATATCCGGAACGCCGGGAGGCGTGTTCGACGAATGTTTTTATTGTGTTCTGGAACCAAATTATTATTCGAACGCCGGATAAGATTTATGAATAGGTTTAATTAGTTGTTTTATTAATACGCTTTCAGTTCAAAATGGTTGAACTTTATTTGAGAACCATTCGATAAAATTCACATTACGTGCGTTAGATACAAGTTTTTAAATTAAAGCAACAACTTACTGTCGGCATACCGGGGACGTTAATTACCATAAATTAGGTAGTTTAATAAAGTTTGGTCGTAAAATGAAATTGCTACTTTCTTTCTATAAAGTTTCTATCGATAAAGTAAGATAATAACCTTCAGGTAAGTTAGACGAAATGGTAGTTATTATATACTCATTAGTATGTTCATTATAGTTTTTAAGTTTTTGTAATTATAATAACTTTACTGTCTATAAAATAAGACAAAAATAATCCAGTTTAGCAAAATCTCTATTTTTAACCCCCGACTCAAAAAGAGGACTTGATCTCTTAAAAGAGGAAGAAATCAAAATAGAAGTGATTTACCAAGGCAAATAATTAAATAACAATATCAAATCGTATAGTCTAAGTCCTCATTCATTGGTTCCGATTTTTTTTTAAATATTCACCATTATCAACCTACGTACCAAAGTCCCCCAACGCAACGACTTCAATAAATACATATTAATATTATTTTTATCCTTTTTACTGGTGTTATTAAGATTTCTCCGGTCTGAGGGTTTTTTACTGGTCTTTTTACAGAGGTTTTTTTTAAATTTAAACTTTTATTTTTAAAGCTTCAAGTTAGCGTTATCGTAAACAAAACGTCAATAGCTAATGCACATCAAACTTCCTACTAACAATAATAGAGTCGGTGTATTTCTTTTGATAATTTCAGATAGTTTATCTCGGAAAATCTAAATGTGGTTTGAAGTAAAAGTTATTTAATTAAAAATACTTGTATCGTTTTAAAATTCAGTGCCGACACATCAATATGCGACACTCTTTATCTCTTATCCATAGAATTTAATGCGTATCTAAACGAAGCGAGATCCGATACGATAACAACTTAAACATATTATTGAGTCGACCCGGTTCATTACATTGTGAGAAAACGAAAAAAGAATTTTACTAGTTAACTTTCTCGACTAAGTAATCTATAAATAAGTCGAATTAGCTATTTAGTGAATAGAATAGAATAGATTGTAATTAGCAATGGAATTAATAAAACTAATAGACAACTAATTAATTATTGGATTTGTCTCTGCTTAGATGGTTTTAAATAAAAATGTGTAATTACAGTTAGATTTATTTACTTCGCCTTGATTGGAATGGTTTTACAAGGTTTTATGACCATTAAAAGATAATATATCACTTTTTTTATTATTTTAAGCAATTTGGGCGTTCAAATTCGTTTCGTGTTTTTAACACATAATTTAGTGTTAAATCAAAAGTTTACCAGAACGACGGCAAATTGAAATAGTTAGTTGTTTTTTCATCATGCTATGACTATTATTGCTATTTACACTATATTGTGACAAGGTTCAATTAAAAGAAAACGAACTATTTCAAGTTTTATATAAATATAGAATGAAAAATTTGTCAACATGAACAGAAATTGAACCTGAGACCTCCGTGAAACTGTCGAGTGGATCTGCTAATTGAGCTGCTGTGCTACTCAGCTCGATGATATGGTATATATATATATATCTATTTATTAATTACGGATTTATTCTGTATTTATGTAAAATTTGAATATAAATAAATGGTTTATTGCAAATTATCAAAGGTTTACCGACTTATGTAATTTCTTGTAATCTTTATGGAGCTTTATTTATATTTTTGGTTTTATAAAACTAAAAATAATAATAATCTACTTGAAAGCTATTATAGATACAAAACAACTTGATCGAAACAATATAAGACCTGAAATATAGTAAGCTTTATAGAATAACAGAGAAATCATAGTGATATATTACGTGGCGTTTGACATAAATGGCAAAGTTAGCGGCAAAATTGTTTCTTTTACAATGTCTTTTATTTGAACGTAAAGGGAATACAAAATAAATATATTATTCTGTAAGTATTTGCTATATCTTTCATAGTTTTTAATTGTTTAAAGATTGAATTTAAATAAACACTAATTATATCTTGAAAGCTTATCTCCAATTCAAATTCAAAGAAGGTTTTAAAATAACAAATAAAATGCTTAGATAGTAACTCTATCGCTGAGGTAAATATACGAGAAATAAGTAGGTTAAATGTAGTTATCTCTCTGCTAGCGGTCGAATTTTCTTTGATGCTATTTTGCGATCTCTTAAATGTGTCTGCGGTATTAAATTTTATTGTAAGAACTTGCGGGCGGTAGATTGAATAACGTTCAGAAATAACAAAACAGTCCACTATCTTCACATTAAAAAGGCATTTTATTAAGTTTGTTTGTATTTCAAATTTGAGTTTCAAGAAATTTATTATGTATGAAAATTTTTATCTTCTCTGCCGTTAATTTGGACAATTTGTTATGATGTGTCACATAACGAACAAAAGGATTATCTCAAGCGCGTGAAAGACGTAAAATATACGCATGTGTTCTAATATAATTAAAAAGATAAATAAATAAATAAAAATATCTGACGTTGTATCGTTATTTTGAAAATCAAATATCTCAAATCTTAGATAGCTATTTTAATCATAAACCAAAATTATGATTGGTCGGTTCGGATATGAGCAGAGATTGCGATTGGATGATATATCCGTAGTAAAATTATACGAGACATGGAGTAATTTATAATAGGTCTAACACGGGAGCAGGCCTGAGGCACGCACCATGTTGCCTCAGGTTAGAGGCATCATTTATATTTTTGTGATGTTTATTTTTTATAGCCCTCTGTGAACTACGGTTGCGAGATCTAAACAAAGAATGATTTAAGACTAATGGATGTCTGTTCGTTGCAATAGCAATGTTTGATCATTTCATTTGCATTGAGATATGTTAATTATTCCAAAGGAATATTAGATTTGTTATTGTTTTTTTTAATAATTCACAACCAGGAAAGATTTATTGTTTGAATGTTTAATTCAAAATCTTTAGAAGGGTTTAAAAAATGCGAGCATTGCAGTATTTATTTGTGTGCAAATTTGAAACTGCCACAAGGCGAAGTATTATGTAATCCGCCATTCCTTTTGGATAAATTTCCAATCAGAAAAGATTAAATCTGTCCCTTATTGAAGTAAATCCTGCCCCGCGGGACGCGCGCGGTTTTAAATGAAAATACAACTGG
Source organism: Napeogenes inachia (assembly GCA_959347355.1). Classification (NCBI taxonomy): domain Eukaryota; kingdom Metazoa; phylum Arthropoda; class Insecta; order Lepidoptera; family Nymphalidae; genus Napeogenes; species Napeogenes inachia. Next base: position 17,716,036 of record OY365797.1, read on the forward strand.
ATACGACTTGAATCAATATGAGTTTCTACATATATAGGAAGAGTACACAAACATACAATTTATAGTTATTATATAATTGTCAATCCGCGTTAATAAATATCCAATATGTTTAGAATCATACCTATCTCGTATATACAAAGAAATGTGGGGGTAGTTACTTCCAAATTAAATTTAAAAAATACAAACTTCAACTTTACGAAGTATAGAAATAAAAAAGAAACTTTTTTAATTTTAATTGCCATTATACCTAAAAATACATAATCTAAAACTTCGATAAAATATAATAATTATAAGTCTTTCATCTGTTCTTTTAGATTTGTGATTAATAAGTAACTTAGTTTTCCATTTTAATTACTTAGTACATCGCGAACAAACAAACTTGAATACCTACTTTAAATCCCGACGGGAAACTCCGAAAACAAAAGGTCATTAAGAAATATGTCGCATTAAAATATAAATCTATAGATAACGAGCTAGCCTGTTAGTTATTTCCAATTAAATATATATAAAAGTTCGTTATATTAGGAATGTTGCCAATGACTGTGTTACGCTGAAGAGTACTCGAACAATTTTGTATAATTGTCACTCACGACCCTACATTTCATTAATAACGCCATTGAATTTTGAATGATATTCTAAAAACGGTTTTATATATTCAAAAATTATACTTTGAAATCTTTTAAAAATTAAAATATCAATTGTTTTTGTTTGTCAATGTTGTAATAAATTGTTTTGTTTAAAAGAACATGTGCATGTAGACAATTTATCAAAGGTGTCGAACAAAAATGTTTTTAGTACATTAATGTATCTACATGTTGAAAAATGGTCATGTTAAGACGAAATCTGCATTCCGAGCTAGTTAATAAAATGGTCTAACGATTTGGACGTCACGCTGGGGTTTTATGAGCGATGATATATTAGAAATACGATATTGTGTTTTGTTTTAACGATCTCTACTTATTGAAGTTGTTATAATTTCAATGGGTTCTGTATGAATAAAGACAAGTTTGTATGAGTTAAAAGCTTTTAAGTTTTCCTCTTTGATGTTATTATAAATTGCTTTAATGTCTACTGAAAGTGTACAACATTTTTTTCGAGTTTTTTTTAAATTTCTTTTTACAATATATTATGTAAGCGAGGATCCCTAAATCTAAAAATAACCAATTATACTTCGAAGGCATATATATAGAGACATTTGTTCTTTCAAAATGTCCATAAACAATTGTAATAAATGTTTAATAAAATTGCCTGTAGCTTTCATTTGAACTAATGAGTAACTTTAGAAATTACACTAACATTTAAGTAGTTTTTTGCAGCTTCATTGATTGATATTATATTATTGCTACTAATTAATAAATTATTTAAATATGTCTCAATTTATTCAATTACAAAAGATTATTTTATTTTTCTCTATTAAAAAACATAAAGTACACCCTGTTTCGGAACGACTTTCTATAGTTAACACAAAGAATTATCCTGTGTGGGATTGAACCCGCAACAACCCACTAGGCTAGGGCCAGTGCCACTAAACCAATAGGTCGTCGTAATTCCAGTATCAATTACTATTTCACATTATCTGTAACATTTTAATTAACCTTTCACAGCGATGCATTGCTGACTGATCAATTGACTCGAGTAACGCATCATTTAATAAATTACATGACCAACTATTGAAATTAACATCGTCCTATTTACGACACAAATTGTTCCATAATGTTCCAATTTATCCATGTTCCAATTTATCCATGTTCCAATTTATCCATGTTTAATGATGTCATAATTCCAGAACAAAAAGTGTTTTAAACCACATAGTTACATGTTTGGTTTTAGATATAATTATGCTTTAAACTTACCTATAAAGTAGGCGAGCATTGCCGCTAGAATGACACAGAGGCATATCATAGCTATGGCTAAACATTTCCACGTGCATCGGTGTTGACATCGTTTATCTATATGGAACCTTGACGGTGAGTACACTGGTACCGGGCTCGGCTGACTGGCTCGTAAAGGAAACATTGGCGTCACCAGAGGCTGGTTAGCCAGCTGGCAGTGACCGAGCGTGCCACCGCCCATACCGCTCGACATCCCCGTTCCGCCCATTCTGTGGAAGGAAAAAAAACTGTTATTAAAAACTGTTATTATTTTCATTACCTCATTGAACTTTCTGTTCAATATTTATTACAATATCACGTTATTCCATTCAAGTCCATCATGTTTATCTGAAGATCATCAAGATCCGAAGAAATAAATAGTAGCTAATTTGGTGACTCATATACCTTATGAAAAGGATTTGACAATATTATATTTATATATTACTCTTTATTAGAAATGCCGTAGAACAGGTACAATCTACCTGTTACTGAAGGTCCTAAATTCTACATAATATAACCATCTGTTGCATAAGTCGTTCCACACCATATGGTCTTTCTACGCAATCAAAACGTATCATTATCAGGGATTCGTACAAAAAATATAATCGGGCATTTGAAAATGTCCGCCTCGAACATTAATCAATTATCTCAAGTCTGCTGTCACGACTAAATTTCAAAGCCAGTCTAAAACATATGGTGTGCCATCCAACGTATTCACCAACTGACGCCTTTATAATGACCAAAAGAACTGAGTAGTAAATAAAAAAGCAGATATAATTGGTCCAGGTTTAGCAAGATCGAAGCGTGACTCTTAAGGGATTTTCGAAAGCTCTTGACTGTAATTTTCCAGGCATATTCGGAGTACGAACTTATTAAGTCGTGAGCAGAAAATATTCGTAATTGTGTACAACGACGCAATAATGGACCTGAATTCATTTTATCTTCGAACCCTAAATATTTAATTCATATCCCCTTAATTAAGAGGATTCATGATTTGTTATTAAGTATATTTTTTATACTTCACGTTCTCTCTTCTTATTTTACCAGTAACCTTAAGTTCTCGCTTGTAACAGTAAACGAAATCGATTTTGTTACATGAACGGTTATTAGATTTTTTGTAGCGTTGTAATCTCCGTAAGTACCATTACTATTTTAAGCGCATCATTTCCGCACGTTACCGAAATGAGGTTGAGATTATTGTTTTTGTTTATTATTATGTGATCAGATAATATGAGGCCGTATTATATTAGTAAAAGCTTACTATGATTAAAATTCGTAATCAACAACTAGGGATGGCAAAACGAAAAAGGAAAGACAATTAAAGAAGCTGACGACAGCGACTGTTCTAGAATACCGCGATATTTCACGTTGCGGACGGACGGGTGTTCGTTAGGATTTTGACAGACTCTTGTCGTGAGTGAGCTCTTAATGAAGCGGTAAATAATGAGGTGTTGTGCAGCTCGAGAGCCGCGTCTAATTAACGCGAGCGCCCGCAGTTTATAAAACCGTTCCGACATATCCTTGTATTACGATCCTTACACGCTATTAGTTTAAACAAAAGCTTCATTCGACGATAACAGTGAATAGTAACGTTTTTATCAGTACGAAAGGGTATGTAAGAAAAAATTTACGATGTAGTTCTCGGCAGGTAGTAACTCGTTAGACATCCCTGCTCCGCTACAGTCGCACAGTTTTTATCGTTGTATTCGAACGGCTAGCGGTCACTTCTAGTTTCGAAGTGGTCTGGCCGACCTCTAACTCGGAAAGAAGATAAAACAAAAAGAGAAAAATGCAAGCACGGGCCGTGAGAAACCGTCTCGTCTTTGGCCGCTCTGTACCATCCATTTATCTTGCAGAGTCGTGCTGGAATGAACCGACAGCGATGTGCTTTTATTGCATCGTGCCTTTAAATATAGGTTGTGACTTTGCTTTAGGCCGTTATATTTCATATATCTTTTGGTGCATATTCTAGATAATTTTATATTTTATGTATTAAAAAAGATATCGAAATATATTTTTAATACTCAATAAAATCTGAAACATAATACCTCATCATCTTCTCGTACTTATAGTAAAGTTATGTTTAGATACTTGTATTTGTTGGTGGGTAGATAATATGGATTGCAATTCCGTATATAGTCTTGCATCAATATAATGAGTAGCTACACGAATTCAATAGGGAATATTAATAATAGACAGATTGGCGAGGCATATTGAATAGTGATTGCAGTCTTTGATAGTTGATATTGAACCATTGTATTAAAGTCTTTGAGATGATAAAGCTGTAACTAATTATAAGGAGTGCTTTAAAAAAAACAAATTACTAAATCTGATAATAAAATCGAATAAGGAATAAAAAGTGTCTAAGCACTTTATACAAGGAAGAATTCATAAATAGTAAGTGAATCGATCGACGTGAATTTGTAAGTAGATTTGGAGTCCGTCCCCTTTTTCCCCACCCGCTGCAAGTCACGGGTGTAAATTTAAGAAGGCCCTTCAATTTAAAACGAAATGTGTAACAATGGCGTTGCCCTGTTCCGCTAATTTCCGCCCTCGGCATAACCGCTCAGCACCGAAACGAAAAAATATTCACTAGGGCTATTTTCGTAGCAAATTTAAGAAAACAGTTTCAGAAATTTTCAGCTTATAAATGACATCGTTAACATATCATTTTAATTAACTGTCAATCAAATGCAGAAACAATTTAAATATTGTACATAATTAATAATATTAGATTTTGATTATAACTTTACAATTAGAAATATCAAACATGTGGTTACCAGACGGCATATTTGAAGTTTGATGGAACACTCGAAAACCGGCGCTGTTTGATAGAAATCGTTTCAAAACAAGATAAAAATAATCATATAAATAAATATTACTATTTTAAATGCATGCTTGGTAGGTGGCGTTTCATAAGATCACGCCTATGAGTTTAATTAAAAACATTTGTCAAAACAGCTTTCCAATTAGGAATTTCATTCATTAAAAGATTATAATATATGGTAGTCAATTTGTTTTATTTGAAAGGAAGTAATATGATTACAAATCAAATATAAAGTAAGGAAGTTAGGCGTACATAGGCATTGGGTTTGGATACTAATAAATTATTCGTGATATCAAGATACAGCTCTCTGGGAATCATTGAACTCTCGTATTAATAACTCTCATAACGCGATGTTTGTTTTAGTCGCCTCGGGTACGGTTAGGTAATGCTGAAGTTGATTCATGAATGGGAGAGGGTTCGTGCCTAGTGCACACATGAGTATATATTTAGCAAACATCATTTTCCTCGAAATATTACTTGCAACGGAAGCTTCATGAATTATTGCTTAACGGGGAGATGTTTGAATATTTGTCAATTTATAATTAGGCTATTCGGGCTTTTTTGCTTATATTTTTTAAACATGCTTAAATAGGTCTAAAACTAAAACTACAGTTTTTAAGCTTTTAAGCTATGCGTGTGTTTTGAATTCTAAATTAAATTATTATTCATAATTAAACAGTCTCATATTTATGATATGAAAATATAATCTCACGCTGTGCTATATATAAACAGTTAACATCGTTCTTAATGTGCTTCGAGCAGTATTATCGTGCAAATGAATGGAGGAGATACCGAATAAGCGGGCAATTACCGCTCGCTCGTAGACCGTGGGGACTCGCACGTAAATAATCTTGCTCACGCGCAGAAACCCGATAGTAATAAACAATTTTCCATTAGCCAGGCGTCGACCAGGCAAGAAGGGAGAACGCTTCCAATTTCCATACCTAACGGAAATCCCGTATGCGACGCCGATAACCTTTTATTACGAAGTTGTCGTTTGAAGATATTATTATGTTAATGCCAAAGGAATGCAAATTTAGCGTGGCAATAGATTTTACAAGAATAGCGTGAGCTAGGCGAAAGCTTTTCGATTTCAGCGGTAACATTTCACTAAAAATGTTCCATTGGCTCTATATTTATTTCTGGAGCGTTGTAAGTTAAAAAAATCAAAAAATAAATGAATAAAGGCCAGCTCGTTTAAACAGTGGAGTAAAACGTATTTTTATTTTAGATAAGCATCGGCGCCTCGATTCACTGCGAAACGCGTCTTACTTAAACGGTTGCTATTGTTCAGCGAAACGGAAAAACGGTTTCGCAGGCGAATCCCCGGTCGGTCGTATTTCACCCTGAGTTCAATATTATTTCGGCAGCGGCACAAAGAAACGGATGGCCCGTGCCGACGCCGCGGGCGCCTCTCGCATCCTTCCACAATATTGTCCTCCCTACTGCCTCGGGTTACACTGTAAATATTTTTCGGCGGTTGCCTGATTGAAAAAATTTATCACATTCCACCCCTGTATACCTAATATCAGATAGTATAAAATAGAGGTCTGGTGAAGATGACCTTATAATATAATATTCAAAAGCATTATCTTTACGTATTTTCTAAAATATCAAACACAACTATATATGTATACCTGGGTTTCAAACCCCAATCTTACATTCCAAGCAAGCATTGTCTTGCTATCTTGTATGAGCTTCACAAAGTTAGCAGTAAAACTTTATAACCCATATATAATTACTTGACATTTAAAATGAAAGCCGTATTAAAATAAAAATATCGTAAAGTGCAGAAGCATGAAGCATATAAGTGAACTTACTAATACAATGTTGGAAAAAATACTGTATATTGACACTCAATATTAATATAATGTTGGAAAAATACTTCAATTGAGGACACCCAAGTTGTTATAAATAGCATTTTTAATATTTATAAAAGCAAATGGAACGATAATAATAAATCAACTAAATATAGTGAAATGAGGCACAAATTCATGGTCGCAGTACATTAGCTCTTTCCGCAATATTCCTAGCACCCTTTTCGAAATTAAATAGATTGAATTTTTATTTCATCTAAATTTTTTTCCCATATTCAATTCATGATCCGTGAAATTTATTAAAGGACAATTCAATGCGCAATATTTTATCAATTAAACACGGTTGGTTTCGATTTCGAAATTATATCATGCCATTTGAACAAACCGTAATTCATAATAAGTTACCAGTTTGTATCAAAATGCTGCGGTGATAAATAAAATTATATTTTAATCAAAATCCCTTACTTTTATTTCAGTCATATTATTGATTACGTGTTGTGAAGTAGACCATCAACTCATACATGATTCACTGAAGAAAGAAAAGAAATAATACTTCTAAGGCTTATCCACGGTGTTTTTTCTATATAGATATGTAAATTTGGGCAGATATGTAGTTGTTTTTTTTTAAATATTATCTGTGTCAATGCTTAACTACATTCCACTTGATGTAAAGTGGATATGTAGTCATAGGTGTCAGTGAAGGCCCATTAACCTGGCAACCTATTCACTCTTCTCTCGAAGACACCCACATGGATGGATTATATAAAGTAGAATTTATTTAAAATATTTAATTTTACTCGTATAACATTCCTACACTGAACAAATATGACATCGAACCGTTGAACCAGAGGCAGTATTTGTAGTATCAATAAAAAATATATTACACCCAAAGATAACACAAGATACGATTTTTTCCTTATGAAATAAAATCACTAGATCAGTAGATATAACATTTACTTGTCATTCCAAGTTACATGGAGCTGGTTCGTGAACTTAAGTTGTACGAAGCATCGCTTTACGGTTGACCGACGCAAATAAATGACGGTATATTGGGTCATTGGTTTCTCAACAAACGATGGAATTGCTTTTGTGTTATTTGATGAAAACTTACAATGACTGTAATACTCATTCAAGATGGATGTGCTGATTGACCTTACATTATGTGTAAAATTTAACAGGTTATTTTTTTCTAGACAACATAATTTTTATCGTAAATAAAAGCATTTAAAATGTTATCACGTCAGCACAATCAGCATTTTTTAAATTAAATGAATAAAAAAAAATTCAAGCAATCAATATAAAATGAAGAAGCAAAATGTGTAAGTGCGACTACAAAATTATCAAACAGTAAAAGCATGTAATTAAAGCACCCCTTCCCTTCCTATCTTTTACTTTAAGTTTTCTACACTTTTAAAATATGTCAGTAATCAATGAACCGTAATGTTCGATGCACGCCTTATGGAGCGTTAACCCTTCCAAATCAAAGGGGATTAATGTATCCCGAGTGTTTGGTTTCTCTAATTACGTATATGCTCCGGATAGAGGTATGGTAATGTCTGGTAACCTCCGTAGATATGTAGCTGCGGTGTTGAAGTTTCACTGATACTTACGACTCAGAATTTAGGGTCTGTAGAGCGAGCCATTCGTTAGTCACGCCCGATGACGTGTACCTTGGACAAGACCAAAACTTTTATTAGAAAGATTTTGTCGGCAGCTTTTGTAGGTACTTGTCCTAAAAGGTTTTTTGTTCGATCAATACTATATCAGGCGGCATAATGCGTTCTCTCGTATATTTTTTTAGTGACCTACTGGAAGTGTACGTACATGCATTTCGGTTTTTATTTTATAGTTAAAGTGGTTTCGTATCGTAAATTAAACCAAAAAGACATTCCTCCGCTAACGTATGTATCTTCCTTAACTGCATATTGCGGTAAAATACATAAATTTCCGGATAAAACAAAGGCACTCGACATGCAAAGCATGCGGTACCGCGAACTCCTAAGGGGTAAAAAGAAAAGGCGTTTCGTGGTAAAAAGTGAGTTAGGGCGCAGCTTTGTTTGTGTATGATGTGCTCTAAGTGTTTAGATAAGTGTAGCGGAGAGCTCTGCGATGCACGTTTGTTATCTCTTGGGGAGTTGGGCTTAGACAAATGGAGCCATCCTGTGCGGTCTGTTTAGATAACTCTCTCCAAATATGTACATTTCAATCTCAAATTCAGCTATTTACACTAAACTGGAGTAAACCATGATACGATTTTTAGTCATATTTATTTTTAGAAACGAGCTGTCATCCTTAATAAATATTATGAGCTTTTTATCACGTTCTGTTCAGTATAATAATAAAAAAGAAAGTACAGAAAAAAAACAAGCAAGAATATGTCAAAACTACATATAAACATTACAGCGGTCATGCCAGCTGCCTATTCATTACAGTTATTTATAGGAGGCTGTGTCAAAGCCAGTTCGTATTTATTCGGACAGTACGACAGTTTGTTTATTTTAAAACTGGTTGGGGTAAAATACTCCAGCAGATAAGCGTCCAGTGATCTATAACTATAATATATATTTACAGCTGCGCTGATGACAGTGATACAACTCATACCACTGATTTAGTATTTGACATGAGAGAACACTTCCCACTATTTTTGGAAGTTCATTATTTCAGAATAATGCGTGCAATGAACTCACGGATTTAGTACAAGGATGTCGTAGATTTTAAAAATAGATTTATTGAATAAAAATGACGCAATGATTACTGAAAATCTTCTCCCAATGGAATATAATATCTATGCTCAAAGACGAGAGGACAAAGTCAATCGATATTGCAGAGACAATAGGCATCTCTTATTCAAAACGGAAACTATTAGAGCTTGGTTATTGTATTCGAGGCCTCACCTCAAGTAAATTATTCAAACAAAAAGTGGTTTGTTTACAAAAGCTGGGTAGGATGAGTATTAAGGATTATTGGTGACAGAGAGACAGTTGACTTTAAACATGTAGTCTATGGTATTGGAACGCAGTCTGTCGATCGATGTCGACGTAAAAGATTTATGCCCGAGTTCGTGACATTGGAATTGTTTTAAGTAATCCCAGATTATCCTCCAGAAAACATCTTCTTATATTGTTGATTATTATTATAGCTTTGGAATACAAATTCCTAAACTAATATTATAATCAATTGTCATGATTACTTAAATTTAACTCAAATACAGCAATTTTGATCCTTTTATAACAAGTTATTGAGTTTTGACCATCATTTTTTTTTGATTACCTACTTTCTTATAAGACAAGTAATACCTACAATTTTATAAACATCTAATCGGTTGATTTGATAGAGCCAATTATGATCGTTTCAACCACGAAGATTCAGTTTAATGAAATGATTGTGTCGATATTATATATTAACGTTGAAAGAAGATAATTGAATTTCCTGGACGAGTTGTATTGGCTGCAGAGATCACCGCATTCAGTGCCCCTTTCATAAGCCGCACTCCGGCCACACGGTACAATTTGATGAGTCGTTTCCTCTAATTATTCGACCTATTAATAAGATACTGACTGAGACTTCGAAAACAATCCATCACTGTACTTGAAATAAATGTTTCTTTTGAATCAAGTGTGTCTTAGATGCTTTAATTTCTAATGCTCTCCAACACATTACACTATATAATTCCCGTGTAATATACTCTTCTACTTTGTTAATTATGCATCTAAATTGTAATTAAGTTAAGACACGAGATTTTGTGTTCGGGTCTTTAGGTTGACCCAGCGGGGAATCTTCTAAAGTTTGGCGGCAATAGATGCTATTGTTTTTTATATTGAAGTATTTAAAGGTCAGTTATAACTTGATGATCTATCCGTGTACCGGCTAGAAGAAATGAAATTCAGCATGAATCATTATTATTATTGCGGTTTCATTCTTATATTTAATGTATTTTTTATTATGTATTTCGAATTGATATACCTTTAAGTAAAGCCCGGTGAAGCAGGCTTAATATGTTAGTACACAATAAAAATAAATATATTTTATATCTTATCTTTTTATTATAAAATAAATATTTGTTAAGACTTCTTAGTCTGTTATTTAATATTCCACGAAGTTTTTAGTCATTCTAAAATTTTACATAAATTTATTTATCTAAGACTTTATTACTTTCATAAGATACAATTCAAAGATAGAAATATAAAAAGTTTTAAATGTCAGTTACCAAGGGAAAAGATATTAGCTTTTCAATGTTAAAATAAGTGGGTAGACGTTGGGATTTACGAGCAAATGATCGCCTAACATTATTAAGTAAGTTGGAGGTTTTGAGGACTTTGATGTGTGGACGGTGTTTGCGTTGTCCGGACTTCAGATATATGGAAATGGTTTCTTACTCGGAACTTTCCGAACGAATACATAATTAACATGAAACCACAAACTATTTTGACTGCTTCTTGACGAAGGATCTTGAACATATGAACATTAGTTTTGTTATAATTGGTTATAAATTTGTTTGATATTTAATTCAATGACATTTATAAAGGTTATTTTATGTTCTAGTTCTTCGAAAATTGCTCTTAAAATTGACAAAAAAATATTCAGCTGAGTTTGTTGTGTGGTTCTCTGACCAGGACGGGTTTGAAACCCTTAAAGCTTTAACATTAAGTTGGAAACTTTACAGAAGGGCCTATTTCGATAAATCTGGTATCGAAACCTCCCGACACTTCCATTTAACGTTAAAAAGTGATGATATTGAATATTTGATTATGAATAAGTGATTATATTGATATTGATATGAAAATGGAAAAGATATAAATAAATAAATAATAAATAAATAAATAAATATACATAGTTTCTCATTTTCTTATAAACCTAGATGGGTTTTCGGTTCGTTAAGGATGGGTCACAGTTGCCGAGCCGCGGGTACCCCCGATGTTATCTGCTCACTATTGTTGCGTGCACTTAACCGTCACATGCTTTGAGCTTGTATTCAGACCTTGTTAACACATCGTAAAGGAAATTACATTCTTCACACAGGGTCTGCCTCGAACGTCATTTCCGTTATTGATCATCGCTCTACCGTGTCGAATTGCTGTCATTACCTATATAAATGAACTTTTACTTTACCTACTTCTATTTAACGATTATTATCGTTGTTTACTCAAGTTCTTAGAACCGTTTTCTATAATAGCAAAGGAATATAAATAATCTTCATTAGCATAAAGTTTACAGAATATAGCGTTTATAATTTATTCCGTATTGCATTCAAGAGTAAAAGCAACATTCAAGTATTTTCTTAAGCTTTTAGACTTTGAATTTGTTATTATTAGTCTTTATATTTTTCAAAAATATTAATTTTCTATCATATATTGGTCTGAATAAATATTTTATTATAATATTAGCTGTTAATAAATATATTTAACTGTCTCCAACCAATCTGTTGCGATTTAGCATAGACAGGGGTGTCGCAGATGGACATAAGTGCTTCTCAGGACTCTCCGACATCGCCAGAAGGTGCCGCAAATACAAAAATATGACCAGTTTACAAACGACATCAAAATAATTACAAAAAATTACGAGCACAATGTTAAGTTTAAAAAAATAATAATAATACAGGCATTGTAATTTATAATCATTGTATAATATATTTGTTACACTGTGTTCATTATAGTAAACATTGAATTTTATTATTCAACATATATCCTGTTTCATTATAATATACAATTACTTAAAATGAAAACCTTGAGCCGGCCCTATTGTGTTTACCTCAAAACTCCCAAAGGACATACCAAATAAGTGCCCCAGAATTAGTTTTGTGTAAAGCCTTACTTTAATAATACTATGCGGTCTTTAGAGCATTGTGGGGTTTCCGCGTTATGTTTATATAGTTTCGATATGAAATGGATGTTTTCTGGCTTCAGGCAGTTTATTATTACTTTCAAGAGTCACGATTGGGTAGAACTACAAGGGGAAGGGCCGAAAGTTAGGGTTCGAAAGTAAACAAGTGCCACCAATTGCTTTTACTAGTCTATTCGATGAACATTTTCCTTTTGTTATATTTGATCAGATTCATTTCTTTTTATACAGGTTGGTTTCTTGAAAATATAAAAGTAGTTGTAGTTTTTATACTAACAAGTGTATAAAAACAACTACTGGAATAACTATGACGACGGTATTATATGATTCATCCCACGAATTTCATTTTGCCCAAATGTTTGCTTGAATGTTTGTAGTAACAAGTTTGAGTTCGGTGGGAATGTTAATCTTTTGTGCGATCGTTCACGTTTCATGTTCCGACTGAGGATTTGTATAAAGCCAGCTTTATTAAAGTTTGGTAATTTATGTCTGACGGCGTTTTATATCATGTGTTTCGTTTTATTAAGCTGTATATTGATAAATATGGTTTTTGAAATGCATAGTACATTTTAATAAAATAACTATTTTTTAATTTGTTGCAATTCTACATCAATAATTAAAAAGTGCAATTACTATACAGAACTTCAGCCACAGCACAAAAATTAACAAAGTGGAAATTTAACAAAAAGCCTAATAACAATTGCAGCGGTAACATTTACGTGCAGTGGTTGTGATACAAAAATAATAAAACTTACCTAGGATCAACGAATGGTTCTGCATAGATATTCCTGACTGGCTGTCGGCGAGGCAGCGGCGGAGGAACCGGGCTGAACCCATCCATCATGTCCTCCCGCTCGCTATACTTTAGCGATTTCATCGTCATTTTCCCTAACTTCACTTCACTAATAATTCGGTCTTAACCCAACATCACTAATAATCTTTATCACTTACATCGTGCACTGTTACGTTTATAAACATTGTTTTCACTTAACCATATATTTTAAGCGTTTATCATTATCATTATCAATATGTAAGGAACTTGTTCTGTAAAAGGTATAATCGTATCGTAATGTAAATTCAAGGTGCTCCGTACAAGCGTCCTGTCGCGACGGGTGTGTTTGTCTGACTGCGGCTTAACTCGACGTTGCCGCGCGACCCTCGCCTAAGCTTTTGTAGTTTTTGCGCGCGCGCCGAGGTGCCATAAAAGCTCGTCGAGTTATTAGGCGATCAAACAAAAAATGAAAGACAGCATATTGTAAGTAATAGACTTGACGCAACCGAATAAAAAACTCAACCCGCTGTAGCCGTGTTCGACATGAGGTGCGGTTAAATTTATTTTAAAGAATACGTATTGTGTGAAATGTGAACAAAACGACATTTTAACGGACGTTTCTTTTGTTAGAATTTCGGAATATTCGAAATGTTTTCTTAACACAGATTATGTAAATTGGATCTTGGTTTGATAATAATTATTTTTAATATATTCATTCGAATACAAAAGCACTAATAAGGGTAGTATAGAATATATAGGTATATAAAAAAACAAAGTAAAACTAAACTATCTTGTCATAAACATAAATGATACAATGCGATGTCTGAGTATAGAGAACGTATAGTTATAATAAAAAAGTTTAAGTATGTCTGACACTTTTATTTATTTTAAAAGCAATGACAATATAAAATATACTCTACCGTTTTGCGTGTTGAAATTAAATGCAAAAATAAGCAGTACTTCTATTTAAATAAATAAAGTACAGACGACAGTTCTCCTAAGCCTTAAGCAAATGGCAAATTCATATTTGATGCAAGCTGTAAGTAGGGTAGTGGGTTTTACGTAGATTGTGTATGTCGCTCTTAGGCTCCCTCTGAGCTGGAGTGGCGGCTGTTGATCTCAGCGCTTTGCATGTCAAACAATTACCCCCGCACATTGTTCACAAATACAAGTTACCCTTATACTCATTTGAATGTTTGTTCTTGAAACTCGTTACCCTCTATCCAATTTCCTTTACGAGAAAAATAATAAACGTGATTTATTGAATGTTTGTTAATTTGGCGACCGTCCGATGCGATAAAATGACAGTTATACCGCGTACACAAAGGGTTACGATAAAATTATGTAAAACCTGTCCTATGGGCCCGAATTATCCCACAAGGATAAGGAATGAGAATATAAAAGAGCCTTGGAGTTTTCCGTGCTCCGTTTTTAAAGAAGCAACGAATACAAGATTTGCATATATACATATATACATATACATACACTTGTAAGTAAACGTATGTACATGTTTCTGAAGTCGTCGAGTACCTGTATAATAAATTGATTTAAGCGCTTCGTGACAGGTTTAAGTATGTTTTGACAAACATTAGGGAATTTAAAGCCCTTGCGACTAAACTTTGTTCCGTCTTTGAAGCGCTACTTGTCGTGGAAGCATGAGGTAAATCGTAAAGTTTGGCCAACACTCGATTTGGGAACATCTTTAAAGGGAATTTAATTTTACTGAATTTAAAAAGTTAGACTATATTTCTATTGGGTGATGCGATTTCTTTTGATCTTTTTCTTTTTTTTTTCGTCAGCGAACAGACACGAACCATTTTTTGTATTGACTTTCATTTTATTAATAATTTTTGCATGTTAACCAATTTTTACTAATAATAAATATCCGAAAATTATTGCAATGTAAATGGTAATTATATTTCATATTATTGTAATTAATATATTCCTAATGTGTAAACCTAGATATCAATAACATTAGAATTAAATAAAGGAACTAAAACATATCTGTCAATGGAAAATAAATTCATAGTAAGATTACACATATAAGGCTTGTAAGAATCTGGAACGTTTTCCCATAGAACAGAACTGACCTGATACATATGCTCTTGAACTTGCCACTGGTATACGTGATATGCACTACACCACGTCTTGCACTTAAGAGTGAGTTATGTTTATACATTTCTAACACTGCTCTGTTTTAATTCCAGCTTGGAACTAAAGTATTACAAGTTCCACGCTCATTTTAAATAATTCAGTGCTCCTTATATTTTGTAGATGCATTTTGTTTGTATAATTTCAGGTACTGGCACACATTTTAAATTAGTAAAATAAAAATAAAGAGATATTCAAACTTTTTGGATCGAAGTCAAGTTTAAAATTGGAATCATAATGGTATTTTTGTTTATTTTAATCTCAGTACATCCAAGCAATGGAGAATTGAAGATCGATCGTGTTCTGTTCAACATACCCACATACAACAGAACTGTTATTATTAATTGGGTCAATGGTTGCGGTTAACAAATACATATAAATACATATTAAAATGAAGTACAATTCTGATTAAGTATGATAGCGTCCTTTATGTTTGGTGTAAATCAATAGTACAATTACTGGGAGGTATTTAAAATAGACCATGCCTACTGTCAAACTACATTAAGAGTGGTTCGTATCCGTCATTTGCCTACAACTGCATCTAAATCGTATAATCCCTACTAATATTATAAATGTGAAAGTAACTCTGTCTGTCTGTCTGTCTGTCTGTCTGTCTGTTACGCTTTCACGCCTAAATCACTGAACCTATTGTGATGAAATTCGGTGTGAAGATAGAACTGAATTTGGAAAAGGAAATAGGATACTTTTTATTGCAAAAAAAATGGTAGAAGGGGTTGAAATAGAGGATGAAAGTTTGTATGGAAGTTCCTTATTGTCAAACATAAAATCATGTAAGATGACATAAAATCATGTAAGACGACTAACCATGTCGCGCGATATAACCGAATTACACGCGGGCGAAGCCGCGGGCGGAAATACTAGTATTACATATATTTATATTCCAAGCGTTAAATTATTAATAATTTTATTTGATATGTCATTTCACAACTCTGTCTCTAATGAAAATGTAGGTAATGTAGCTATGAGAGCTTAGACAACGATTAGTTCTAATAACATTGTTATTGTTTTGTACGTCTGTGTTACTTCATCCCTGAAGTGTTTCAGATCAAGTACCTACTTATTTATGTAGTATCAAACGTTTTATAAATAGATTTATTATTGTAAACAATTCAACTCCGTTCCTCGTTGAACAATGCTGTACAATAACACTGCAGCAATTAACATTGCATTGTTTATATTTTAAGATCTGTGCAGTCTGTTTAAGAGAACTGTTGTAGTTTAATAAACATATTTTACCCAGTCTATTTACATTAACATTAACAAAGCATTTCTTGGTTTGAACCTAATTAATCTTCCTTCTGACCCAAATGTATTTTAGCATCCGTCGCTGCGCCACAAAAAATTACTGAGCTATTTTAATTGGCGTAAAGGTTTGAAGTTTCTTCTCGTAAAAATGTCAATGAATAGCACACTTGACATCTGCGGGCTCTTTGCCATATTAGGAGTGTTTAAGAGGTATTAGATAGGGATGGGAAAACATTATAAACACTCATAATTAAAAATAATATAATATTAAAGTAGTATCAACAAAGAGAAATGTAAGATAGAACTTTTTAATACAATCACGTTTTCTAAAATATTAAACTTCTTAGACAAATATAGCGAACAAATGAGTAGAATAATGAAATGGAAAACTAATATCGCGGTAGACGGTTAATTAAACGTTCTAAGATTTAAGAGCCGGAGTGAATAAACACCGGGAAGAGAGAAGAAATTTCGCTTTAATTATCGCAATCTTCCTTATATTTGTTCACTTATTCTTGTGCGTTACGGCCCTAGACGAGCTCTGCGGTGGTACAGTATAGCAAGCATGTGTGTGTATGTGGAGCACGTTTTATAAAATAAAAGACGATATTGATTCCGTGACGAGCCGAGAGTGGGCTGTGGGAAGCGATTCCTGTCTGCTTAATAGATGCCCCGAGGAGGCGAGCACTTCAACACTTTTTGTTCAGACAATACTGCTTTAAGAAAAAACTCAAGATAAGTGTGAGTACGTGATCATCGAGGGGACAATTTGAGGAAATATTGTGTGATATGAGACACTTCAAACTTTATTAAACTTGATTAAGAGTGTAAAAGAGTATTGAATTTATAAATGAAGATCAATTTGAAATAATAAAATCCTGACTAATCGAGATTGAAGAAACGTCTAGCTATAGATTATTCCCGACACATTACGCTTTCGAGATTGAAGAAACGTCTTCATTGCTTTAGATTCTGCGACACGCGTATAAAGTTCTAGCCTTAATTAACGAGTTAAGGATACACTTTAGCACAGCACTTTATTCCTAGTTTAGATGTGTCTGAAGCTGGCCGTCCGCAGGACTTGACCACATTCTTGACGGGTAATTACGCTCGCTCGTCTCGATCCCAAGCGCTGCTCTAACATTTTATGCCTCATTTTGGAGTATGTGATTTGCAGTACATTATTTACAGTAATTATCGTGGGAACAAGCTACTCTCGCGTGCGGACTTCCATTCATGTAACTGTCTGATACCACATTTGTCACATCAATAGAACATTGTTTTATTAGAATATTATTTCTTTGAAAATCTTCAATAATGTATCTTTATATAACAAGTAATCAAAATCAGTAAACTTCGAGTTTATTTTAGAACATACCAGCTATATAACATCAAAAAGACTACTCTATTAGACTTTTAAATTTGCGACGGTGGATCAAGAAAATAAATTCGCCTCTAATTTGACGTATGAAGAGTTTTATAAGATGAGATCAAACGTGCTCTGAGCTATATTGCATCCGACAGAGGCGGACGCGGTTGTTTTGAAGAGGGCATCATATCCAGTTAGATTCAACTTAGTTATTCAAAAACAAACGTCCACGTTAAATAAACCCACATTCACCCATGTGGTCTTTTTTTTCATCTCAGCCTTTCATCAAGGTTTGCTTAATTTGTCATTAGCTCTACATCTGTCAGCTCCCAGGTTTTTATTCTTGTAGAGCTACAGTGGGTTTTATACACTATTTAAGCTTACTTTCGGTTTTAGGAAATTAAAATTATATTAGAAAACATAAGTAAAAAAATATTATTAACCAAAATATATCACAAAAGATAAAGTTGAAGTCATCATTAACTAAATTATAAATGCTCTAGACTGACCAACCTTATAAAATAAAGCCTTAGACTTTATTATAAATAAGTATCAACAGAACAAAATCTACTTAAATAAGTATTTAAGTTTTAATTCCAAAAGGTGACATTGGTTATTGATTGAAGAATAATTGTAGGTATAACTTATAACTGAAAACAGACAATAATTTGATAGCTCTAGAAACATTTGATTTATTGTGTAAATATTTATTGAATTCAATTTTTTTACTGTAGAGATAATATATTTAATACAGTCAATACATTCTGTTCTACGTACATTACCATTCAAAATAAAATAAAGTCTATTACTATGATAAGTCTTACTTTTAATTTTATATTACATTGTTATTGTTACATATGTAATATAAATGACAAATACATATGCAGTGGCTATTTGGTCTTCACCAAAACAAGCTTCTGGGTTATAAATGATTATATTGTTTGAAAATTGTTTCCACGTATACGAAGGTAGGGGCTAGTCCGGAAATTGTCTTCTTGTCAAACCACTGGCGCATTAGCAAAGGACATTAGTCCGGCTCAAACAAACAATGTGTGCGTGATATTTCATTTACATGTGCTGGTATGACAAATAGATTATACTATTCGTTTTTCAAATAATATGATATAGGTTTAATTATACATGATGTTATAATAATAGTAATATGTATAGTATGTATGTATTTAGATATATGTATACGTTTATTCAATTTATATATCAGTATATATATGTATCAGTGTGTAAATGTATATAGATAGATGTATATATTTAATGTTTACAATGTCCTTTTTGTTTTTTTTTTTCTAATTTATTTTTTTATTTTATTTTTAAACGCCTACCACAATTTTTCACCACACACAGAGGTTAACTGGGAGAGAATGCCATTAGGCATTAAGTTCGCCTTTTGTTGATTCAATAAAGTGTAAATAAATAAATAAATAAATAAAATATATATTTTATTATTATTGGAGTAACGGTATAACATAATTGTTTTTATTAATGTTTTTTATACAGTACTTAAAGGGTAACTCGGTTGAATATTCTATTTGCAATATATCGTGTCTAAGTTCAGCCCTGTTTTTATTCCTGTCTGGGTTAGCAACAAAAAAGGTATGTGGAGTTTGTTTTTTCTTACTAATTGCGTGTGAACGTGCGAGCAATCTTCATGTGTCACGGTGAAGACTTATCCATTAGATATTGATGTATTTTCCAGCAATTTAGTCTGAGTACATAATTGCGTACGAGTCAAACCTAATTGACGCTGGGTCTGAGTTCAAGTTGCCGTTAAATGTCCAAACAGGTTCTTGCCCAATATTCATAGTTAGCATCACAACGAGCATTTGATAATAATGTATGGAATTAATAACAACAACATTCCGTCATAGCATATAATCGAATTTTGATAGCAATTAGCAACCGAATAACATTATTAAGCTTTCTTCATGTTTTATTTGTTGGAGAACTGCAAGATAATAATTAAACGTGATTAAACTCCCCCTTCATTTGAAAGCTGGTAACAGCTATGTGCAACCGACAATAATTATAGTAGACGGTGCGTAGTCCCCGTACTATCATTTTGCATCGGCAGCACCAAATCGTCCTTCGACGACAAAAACATAGCAATTAAACCAGTGAATTAATGCTTCCTAAGATGTAAATTCTAAGGATTTTATCTGTTAGGATTTATGTTCACTTTATTGCATACTAAATATTTATATATATATGTATTTATGGAATTATGTCACAGTTACAGATTTATTTCTGATTATTAAATAATTGTATTGCTTTAAACATTATAAAAATGTAAAAACTTTCAATGTGTTTTTTTTTTGCTTTATTTTTAGTTACGTTCTACTGTCTGGTTTTAACAATTGAGATAAGATAAAATCTGTGTTTTTCATTATTCCCACAACACCTCAAGTATTTTTGCTAATTATCAAACAACAGGAACATTAAAAAAGTGTTTATTTTAATTTTAAATTGGAGAAGTTGTGCCTTGTAGCTAATTAAGGTCAGATTGTTGGTGATTAAAAGCTCTTGACATCAAATTACCAATACTAATTTCAGCTATTGTAACTTAATAGTACAATAATTATATTCTTTATAGAAAGTTACAGTTTTCAATAAAATATATTCAACGTAAGTTGTAATTTGAAATAGTTTACATTCGTGGACAAAGCGCACGGGAAACTCAAACAAAATATACCCGATAAGAAATATGTATTTTTATTTCCGAAGCATTTACAAGTAAAATTCAATATTGAGTTAAAATTTAATATACATTTTACATTCCTTCATAATGATATACATTATGCATTTAATAAAGAATTTCTGGCAAATTTGTAACGAAAAGATGGAAATTATTATTGAAAAGCTCTCGAGATGGAATTTTAATATGCATGTAATAATGTGACTGTATGAAATTATCTATAGATGTTTTCTTGACAATAATATTTTTTTTGTAGTGCTGTATTCAAATGAAATGCTAGGAGTTTCCTGTGAGTACAGAGTACCTACGTAATGATCAGATTTTTAAATGACTCCCTCAGGGGATAATTTGTCTGCTCAAAGCTCGTGATATATTTAAAGGAAAAAGTATTTTAAATTGGTATCTGAGTAACAATTAGGATATCTTCATGCGCGATCAGACTTCATCTGATAAAATAAACATTTCCAATTTTAGAAGCGGTTTTAAATATATTATTTCACATCAGTAAATAATCATTTATCATCCTTAGTATGTTTGGTATTCTTAAACTAAATGGATATGATTGTAAAGGTGCGTCTACATATACAATAATGGAAGTCAGTTGTCTGTTTTTATTATTTGTAATCAGAATAATGGGATATGTTTATCGTGGGTGAAGCAGTAGGCTTACAATAGGCTTTTAAGGCAGTTTACAATTATGTTTGTTGATTCTTGAAGGCAATATATCTGACCGGGCGCTTACTTAGACTTTATCTTTATTTTGTTTTGTTGATATACTTTTTCCTTTTTTTTTTAATATTATAAAATTTCTTAGAAAATATTATTTTAATAACGTACTTTTACTCTTAAAAACTCAAACAAATATTGAACTTATGTAAGCATTATACATATATATGATATGAACAATGAAAATAAGAACCTCTTGTATTCTAAAAGAGATAATCTTTTGTAAATATAATCTTATTTGATCTACTGTATGTTGGTTTATAAATTTATAAAGTAGGAAGCAAATACATGCGAAAGCATTTGTCCGCTTACTTTATTAAGCTCGTACTCTACTAGATATGAGTTTAACATTTTAATTACAGGGATTGCTGTGACGCGAACTCATTCATAAAAAATTGGAGCAGTACATAAAAACTCACGCTATGTCGCTATGTCAGTGAGGCTCATAACTCACTTACACGAGAGTCCTCGTGCGGCGTATACGGGGCATATTACGAAACACAGTTTAGGAGAATAATAAACACTTAAAAACAATAAAAAAACAAATTAAAGTCGGACACACTATCAAGGAGTATAGCTTAAGGAGAAATTGGTTGGGGTCACGCTATCGATGTTACCTGCCAGTGCAAGTATACTACCGGGAAACGATAGGGGCACACGGACGTAGTTGGGTCGCGCGGCGCCCACTAAGGGCGGAGGTCGAGCGTCGTTGCGATCGCTCGCGACGGTATCGGTCAGTGACCGCGCAGCAGGTCGTGCACCGAGCACCGAATGTACCTCGCCGTCAAAGGTGTTGAGTCAAGTGACCGCGCGACAGACAGCGACAACGCGCGCGGACTGGTCGCCCTCCGCAGGCGATTTGATGCCCTCCTCGCAACGCCACTGCGCGCGCACTCTCCGCGATCAGCTAAGGCCGCCCGTCGACATCCCGTCTCGACATATCGAGTTATACCGCGGGTGGCTATTACATGTGACCCTGTTTGTTTTCTAAGAAAATTATGTATTAACTATTCCGTACATTAGAACCATCGAAGATTTTGATGTACAACACATCACCACGCATATCATCAATCAAAACACAGTTTTGAATATTTTCTGTGTTTGTCGATTTTAAAATGTTTACGAGATATTTTTTTAATACATTTTTAATCGACGGAGGACATCCCTATAGGGATTATAATTGGAGCATGCGTGGTGCGAAGGCTGAGGGTAGTGAGAGGGTGTCATTAGGGTGGGGGTAGGGTGAGCGGTTGTGGCGCGTGTCACCCGCGGCGGTGGCGCGACTCTACACCGACGTGATCTTGACACAGCATATGCAAAGCCTATGCTGCTCTACTAAACTGTGCTAAAATATATGGTAAACAAAACTTTCCATTTCGCACGTTTTTAAAACAAAAGTTTTATTCCAAAACTGATGATAGTGGAGCATGTCAAAAATATAAGCAAATGTATCAACTTCTATAATACGATGGATATGAACCTAAATATTGATAAAATGAACAAAGGATGACCGTTTTGGTCATTGCACTTATGCACTTGTGAAGTGCATAAATGCAATGCATTTATGCACTTCTGTACAATAAGCAAAATGATCTAGTAAAATAACGGATTTAATTGTAGCATTTGAACCAAAGCTTTTAAAATGGAAACGTTAACCTTGACACGACATTTCCGGGCCCCTCGCATAAGCGATAATAAATGAGACTACCTTCCCAAGTAAAAATATTATCAGACCTTGAAAATTCGCATCGAAAGCGTATTTCACATAATACGTCATACAACTTATAATAATATCTCGAAGTATTATAAACTTAAAATGTATGACCAATTTATAATTCTTCTCCTTTGCAGTTCTAAATCTTTTAAACCGGTCAATATGAGGTACCTCTAAATTGTGGTCAAATATGTGCATATATTATACATTTATAGGGAATTATAATATATAGCGTAGGAGTCATGTCTTAAATAGTTCTTGGCAAGTGGAATGCGTGTATAAATATATTTTAAATTGGTTAATTCTAAAAGCAAATGCAGTAACTATGTTTTTAACCAGTTTTCTTATAGTTAATATTCAAACGTATAATTATTTTGAATATTACATTATGTTTGTGATAGGATTGAGATCTAAAATGTGATTTGAATCGACAGTACACACACAGATGTACATAAATTGAATTAATTTTGAAACTTGTTTATGCTCCAGGGAAGGGCCCGGTGACCTGATATATTTTCTGGAAATACCTATCATAATTCTATTGATTATGAAATGTTGTCAACCTACAAAATATAAACTTTAAATCAATTATCTTTTATTAAATAAATCTATTCCACTATTTAATATAGACTGTGGTAAAGGGAACGCATATTTGCCTTGCACTTTGTATACTTCATAGTGTACTATGCATAATATTCAAATTAGAGTTCAATCTCGTAATGGACGCAATCCCATAATGATAGATATGTCTGCTTTGTTAAGTTGATACAAACCGTACAACTGTTTCAAAGTGTGGCGTATTTGAATTATATCATTGTGATTGTATATAAATATAGAATAAAAAATAAACCAATTGAGCTACCGTAGCGACGGGACGGTTTCCTAGAGGACGTGGGTTCGAATCCATGCTTGTATCGGTTTATTTTTCATTCCATATTTATATACATTTAAATAAGCTTAACATGGCTATACATGATTATAGATATTTTTGTACATAATATTTCATTGTAATTATGGAATTATCAAGAAAACTACAGTAATATAAGTTATTTACATTTGTAAAAGTAAATAATTAGAAATCAAAGTATATATACAGTACAAGAGTAAAACACTAGTAATATAAAAATGTACTGCATACGAGTAGACGTCGCTAACTTAATGTGCAACTGGGGTGTGACCTAATTCACATTTTAGCTCCTTTTAGCTTAAAAACACTAAGGCTTGTCAGGGGCAGTTACCTCCACGAACATGACCGCAATCATTAACATCTTACACAAATAATTAACTTTATTGGACCTCTAATGACTTACGGAGGTCAGAAAGCTCTGTAAGAAACGGAAACCCTTCAGATTGGGGTAGGGTTAATGGAGTTTTCTGGTTTAGTGAGTATAACATTGACATATATTTATATACACATTTTAAATATATATAAATATATGTACGTTATTTTGAATCAGAGCTGTAATGAGTACAAAGTGCATAGGTACAGTAAAGTGTGGATACAAATTTTCGACGCGTGACTTTTTATCACGAGGGATTGATTTTTCAATATGCAAACCATAATTATTTACAAATTAATGATTATAACAATTTCTTTAACAGAAGTGATAAATTATATGATTTTGTAAAATAAAATATGATTTATTCATACTAACTTTTCGTTTTCTATTCCCAAGACTAGGGGTAGGATATTCTTAAAACCCATTGTTTGATAAACTACGCAAGGAACATTCTTTTGAAATTACAAATCGTGTATGTCCAATTGATTAAGTAAATAGTATTATTGTATTTTATTCCATTTATAAGAAAAACGATGATTTTTTTAGTATATATATAGCATTAAAGTTATGTTATCAAATAGAGCATGTTAATAACATTACCATATATGATATTTAATCATATTAAGGGAAACAATGGTGATATTAAATTTATTTCGATATTTACGGTGGCTTTAGTGGGAAAGGAAGGGTTACCTCCCCGAACAGCGCCCTCCATCTAAAGGGTTTTGTTTTCTTTATAAACAACCGGGAAGGTGCTGTTAACGACTCCATGAACAAATACGAAATTCGATCTACCATTACGCATACCAATGGCTCCCCTATACCCGCCACCTCGCTGTGAAAGTATTGTCTTCGTCCCAATCTGATCGCCTCTATTTACCCCAAAACTTCACTCAATATCGTATTTACTAATCTACTCTGAACAACACTCACTTATGACAGTTTCCTACAAGTATTTTCCAATTTGTGCCAAATGATATCAATACAGCGAAGCGATGATAATGAAATCAAACTTAAGTTCACGTTATGTAACTTAGATTACATAGGTTCTATTACAGTACTATGTAATGGAATTACTGCATAAATTAAATTGATAAAAAATGAAGGGAATGAATAAATATTTTTATAAGTAATGCTAAAGTTCTATTAAGGGATGGACACCATTAACTGGACATTGAAGTAAAAAATGTCTCCAGATAAAAAGTAAGTAATCGGGGCATTTCTATTGAAGGGCCATGACTGTGCGTAAACGTCAGGAAAGAATTCTGTTTGTCATTCGTAGTCCCTTAACATATCACGCGATATAGCAAGCACTGGATAACAACATATTTTGAAAAATAAGCAATTTAATAATATAATAAAGTAATCATTAATTTTCTCAACCAAAAAAATTAACTAAATGCAATATTAAAACTTTTACCAGAGAATCTAGTTTAGATATATTTTAGTTTTGAAATAAAAGAGGTATTTCAAAATTTGTTCAATATTTTCGATATTAATATTCAATTCACTTTATTTTACGTGTAAGGTAATCATATTTGTCGATTTATAATTCTATTAATACTCAAAAATAAGCTTTAAAAACGATATTCAATAGATGCAGCAGACTAGAACTAAGTTTCAACGGACTTTGACACGTACGGTGAAAAAACATTATATAGATTTTGGACCCTACTCCATTGAAATAGAGTTTCAAATACTGTGGTTGTTGAAGAACTATTCTCCAACCTTTAGTCGGCCATAATATTTTTTGTATGCGTTCTTCTGAATAAAAACACAATTGCAAGTTTGTTGTATTCAGAACAGCTACTTGTATCACAAAATAATTAATGCTGTAAAAACTATAACAAAGCTGTTACTCACAATGGACTTTTGATTTAAATAAATAAAATATACGAATGAAAAGTTGACGGCGTTTTTTGAAAGCTGATATTTTTTAAGACCATCGAAATAAAAGTAAGGAGATATTTGAAACTGGCTTTTATTATCCAATTTCATAAAGCGTTATAAAATTATAAGGTTTTGCTCTTGTATATAATATTATTGAAACCGATAAGGAGGTAACATCTGTTATATGTCATAGAGAAAATACTATATCTTTTTTATCAAATATATTATATATTTCTTGAAACATATGACATTTATTGTGTATTGTATCATAATAAATTTCAACTTGCTATTTGTCTTACTTCAACTATATATAATTTGTTATAATAAAAAATAGAGCACAAATATGTATATATACATTAAATATATCCAGAACAATAATGAATATTGTTATTTTCCGTATTAATAATTTAATAACTTGATGTTATTTATGCCAGAACAGAACACCTTTCCAGAGACAGAGCCATGTTCTAGACGGATTTATGGCACAGTAATATTGTTCCGGTGGGACAGTATCACTAAGGGTCATGTGTTAGGTCGAATTGTATATAAGTAAATAGTAATGGTTAAGTAACGGCGCCACAGGTCACGTATCTGATGGGTCATCAACTATTGTATGCTGTAAGAACGGTTTTTTGTAACTCTTCGTGTATCGTAACAAAGTTAAAAGAACAGATCTTGTTAGTATCACCGACATCTTTTTGTTGTTATAATTAATGGTATAATTATATTTAAGTAGATTGAATCTAATCTGTAACTTAAACTGTTGAGTTATAAGTTTTTCTTTTCAACTTTGATTAATGTTTTGATAACATTAAAAAGATGTAGCTAGGATTTTTATGCAACAATTTCATTAAAAATATATTACAGTGCAAATAAATTTTAATTTATAAACTACTGATAAAATAAATGTAAAGTTTAATAACATCATTAAGCGTCTTAATTGTTTCCATAGAATAAAAAAAATATTAGCTAGAAAACAAATCATCGTTTATGTTTTGACAGAATCGGATAAAATAATAATGTGTTGACATAATACATAACACGTTATCGGAGTTACAAAAGATAGATTTTTGTACTGACACTGATTGCCTTTTATGGATATTTGGCCTAACACGCCTTACATGCTCCGTTTACGTACACCAACGGGTTGTATGGACGTAAAAGTTTTATGCCTCCGCCGCGTTTTACAGCAGGCCTTTTATTATTTAGTGAAAGGAGCGACTGATGTCATAAATCTCCGCTCCTGCGTGAACTTTCGCCTCTTATCTCGGCAAAGAAATTATGGAACTTTGTGCCTTCTTCTAGACAAAGTGTTTGGCTTTTAGGAATAGCGGGTCACTGTTGTTCAAAATTGATGATCGGATTTTAAGCTTCTTTCATTTTTGATAATATTTTTTTTGTTAACAATATATATATATTATTTTATAACTGAACAAAAAATACGTGCATGTTATAATACCTGGAATATGACACTGTATAGACAAAGTATTTCAGTATACGCTCCTTTTATTAAAAAAAAAATAGAAAAATGAATCTTTGCATCCGCTGCGGGCACGTAGTCGTAAAAATCTGTTTCCATGCAATGGGTCACAGGAAACTTTTTCATCCTAGTTCTAGTATGAATCTGCTCTATATTTTTCTTTCATCGATGTTATTCGTTAACATTACATATGAGTCTAGTTTTACTGAAAACATATTTGTTAAGTAATCACAGTACATGAATAGGTTTTATTGGAAAAGAGAACGTATCTCCTTAAAACAAAACTAATGTTAAAAATTCTAACACACAAAAGAAAGGTTAAAGTAATGGTTTTAAACATATTTCATTATATTATGAGTATGAATTATACACTTTGAATTAAAATAGACTTCGTGCAAGTGAGGCTTTATATGTGTATAATTAAATGACGGGTGGCGTGCCTGGACAGGATACACCTCTTTAAATCATATCCGTGAATAAACTTTGAGCGGCTATTGGTAGGAAATATTCATTAATTAATAAGGAAGTTGGAGATAATTCTCTTTAACATTATTATTAAAAACTAGTCTACAACCATATAAGGGATTTTAAGACCAGTTTTATGAGATATCTATCGGTAAATATAAATTTTATTGTGATGTAAACTAAATTGGGTATTATATTTAACATTATACTTTTATCATTACATACGAGAACATAACAAGATATGAGTTCATAGCGCCGCGCCGCCGGCGGCACCATCATCGCTAGGGGAACACAATTAAACTGATAACATTGAATTAACGAAGCCAGCTCGTAAATATGTTTATTTTATGATATATAAAAGTCACTAATTAATTAATTGAACAATGATTAAGTGTTTTTATGTGTGATGAATTCTGACCGCAGGCATAATTCGGAATTAAATCGACGCCTAACTAATTTGTCGTCGCGTGGCTCGTAAAAATTAGACGAATAGCCCTACAATGAACTATAATAAGTAAATTCTTTTATGACACATTAGCCCTAATAAACATGCGGGTTTAAGGGATTAAAAGGCTTACTATCGTCGCTTTCAGTACCGTTATTATTTATGTAAGCATGCTTGTAGCGCACTAAATCTTGGTTCGTGGCTCCGGTAGTTAATGCACTCTAGACTTCAGCAGATAAGCTAACAAGCCTCTTTAGCTAAACAAGAGGCGGCCAAATAATAAAGGCGACTTAAGCGTCGTGAAATATGGTGGAAACGAGGTACGATAACTCAACTGGCTGGGGCCGCTTCTTTTCCTCTAATTAGCCATTCAATTCCCGTAATCTTGTTTACTCGTCGGCCGCTCGCACTGCCCAGGTGCGATAATGGCCGAGATATTTGCATGCCGCCATATTGTTTTCCGTGCTCCGTACTCGGCTCGCAGACTTCGATCCGCTGCGACCCCCGTTGTTTTGGTTGAGCTTATTGGATCCGTTTGCGATTACTTTGTATTGATCCTGTTGTCCATTACCTACATTCGTTTATTTTGGTATCGGTGTAATGATACCGGTTGATGTCCGCAAATACAATGAGCTGTTTGTATTCATTTGCTTTATAGGAATATACATGTCATTGTTCTTAAATGAAAATAATGTTTAAAATTTTTGATAAATATGTAAGGTCATTTCATTTAATTTCATTTAAATACATAAAGAATTATAAATATTCGGTACGACAGATCTCGAACATGTTGTCTCTAGAATACTATCCCTGTCGGTCTGTTGATTGCGCTTACATATCGTTACCCGACAATTTTTTTTTCTATTTAGCTTTATTTGAAAATCTTAAAAACAGTTTGAAACAGTTGCTAAATAAATAGATTAACATTGAAAACAGGTTACAAGCAACAACAAAAGATTAATCAATACGGGCAGGAATCGAACCGTCGACCTCTGAGAAATCGATTTGCAGCTCTACTAGTAAAGCTACCATATCGACTCTACCTATTAATCATCTTTGTTCGGAAGGAGGTATCTTAAAGTATCACTGTATGCATGTGCCACTGTTAGACATAGAACTCCATTATAATTATAGAAATATAGACAATAGTACTCAAGAAAATCTTCTATAAAGTACGTATAATACAAAATAATAAATAACTACCATCAGATCCAATTTCCAAAACTAAGACTTTTATATAAGCTCATACAACTACTCCTGTTATATTAATTTAAAAACGTTATATGTTATTTTTTAGACGATTAAATACGTAAATGTAAATACAGTTAAAAGACTTGATTGTAAAACTTGGCGTCCCCACTTGCATGTCGCTATTACAAATATATCCTGGAACATGCAATAAATGGTAGTTTTCAGTTACGTAATTTTCCTTAACGACTGTTAGTTGTTGAATTAGGTTATCGCAACGTAATAGTCCATTACAATAATTAACTAAGTTTAAATGAATTGGAATAAAGAAAATCAGAACTTGACAACGCTTGACTTATCATGTTAGCTAAAAGTTTATAAATTTAGGAACAATACATTAATAAGGTAGGATTTAATACTTATAATAATAAACAACATCTATAGGTAACTCCAGAGTTTTTGATGGACTAACTTTCAGCCATTCACATCTCAATTCTAATTTGCAGGTGAATAACATCTTCTATAAATACATTAGAGAACACATTTTATCACTTCGCCATCTCCATCCAATCCTATTAATTGTCTTAGCGAGGTTCCTTGCGAACGTTCAGTTTAAGATGGCCATTTTTTAAAATAGTATTAGGGTTCGATAATGGCCTTAACAGGGCGTCAGGGGGTGAACGTCTGTATTATGTCGTAGGATTTAGCGAGCTCAAGCGATATGCTAAACTTCTGGCGTGCTTCGCTGACGTTGCGTCTGGCTGGCTTTATGGCGATAATTTTACAACGTTTAAAGATATTATCTCTATCGTGTGCTTTTACGTCCACGTGTTTCGATAACAAAGCCTTTCTAATAATATTCTTTGTATTAACTTTAGTATGTTATGGATATACTTTATAAATATTTTTGTTTAAAAGAGAGATAAGTATTATAGACGAGTACATAGAGCACACATATTCAACCGCCCAGTCGATCGGGTGGTTAGCGCAGACGTTTAACCTATAGCGGCGCAAAGGGGCTCGGGTTCGATTACCGACAGGCATGTGTTGAGCATATATGTCTGTTTTTTTGGGTTTGGTTGCTTATTTAATATATTCTCAGTATGTATAGATAGAAATACACATAGATTCTGTTGTAAGACTCCCTAAACACAAGCAAATAATTTGCTTACTTAGGCGTCAGATCAATTTGTGTAATATTGCCTATGATATCATGATATTATATAGGTATGTACTAAAGAAGCTAATTACACAGATAGACAATTTAGCTAATTAGACAGATAGTTTTAAAACGAATATAAACCGGGCGTTATTTATGTGAGGCAATTAATGGTAATTTTAAATCCGCAACGCACATTAAGTTGATTCCTCTCGTCTAATCTCATACGATTAGTGAATCTGTATAATCAGGGGCGACAGCACAATGCTATACAAACACAATACGTCTACCGCATGTCAATTTAATTTGACCCCTAGAAACAAGATGGCTGCCATCCCTGGTGTGGGGGAATGTTACCTGTATAAAACCAGCGATTCTTTAATTGACACATTTTGGTAATGGCAAGGTTCGTGATTGTGTCAGTAGATTTATTATATTTCAGGAAGAGGACTACATAACCCGGAGGGTTTACGCCTACACCCCATTGTATGTAAATATTATTACAGTGTACCTACATTGATATTTGCCTTGTTATAAATCCTGACATATTATAAAGCTGGTTTATTATTAGTGACGTGTAATGGATTATGTTTGTTTACAAAATTTAAGACTTTCATTTGATAGCAGTAAGCTTTATAATAATAACTTTTGAATATGTGTTAAAAGCTGACATATTGATTTTTTAAATTACTATTATGAGTAAAGGTCTAAGTTATGTGACGTTTTCGTTAACGTCTATTAAGTAACAAAACTTTAAAACTTAATGATTCAAAACGCTACTTAATTTCTACTTTATATGTATATGGTATAAAATGTATGATCTTATATATCATTGATTAAATACCTTTTCTAAGATATTATTTATAGATTTGACCAAGCTTCCATTGTTCAACCACACTTATCAGCTTATATTGTCTCGCCCTTCTTTATCTTTATCTTAACACACCACAAAAATTATATAAACAGATACCTACTACCAAAAATGTATTTCATAACAACTTATAAAATCGTAAAACGTTGAAAAACTAAAAACCTTAAATTTATCTCGAATATTAGTTTGAATATCGACGTTATCTGTAGTATCGATATCATAGCGACTATTGAGTGTCACTAGTATTCAAACTATTGCCGGCCTATCTATATACAAGTGTGTACATAGCTTTATCTATTAACAACATCACTGGCTAGTTAGTCTATTCGTGAAAGCTTATATACAATTACAAATGAATATGTAATTATAATAAAAAAATATTTTTAATACAGCTAAGTAAAATATTTTGAAATAAATAAATTGATATTCATTTCTTCTAATTAAGCGTATATTAACTATACCTACATATTGACAATAAAACTTAACCTTTAATATAAACTATACTAATAAAGTACATCCCAAAAGCTGTGTCACACAATATATATAAGTTTCTATATAATTCATGTCTCCAGAAAGATCCAAACTACAATATAGCTATCAAAACATCTACTCAGGAATTTATGGTTGAAGGTAAACAGTCGTAAATATTTTAACGAGCAAGATAAATGTAAGTTCCATTTCATTCACCGGCACCACACTACCAGACATCATTTAGCACGTAAGTGTGACGCACTACCATCAAACACTACTACCATCAAACACTACTACCATCCTACACATATAACCTACCATCATACACACAAAGCCTACCATCATACACACAAAGCCTACCTACCGCTTACTTGTATTGAAAAACGACACCCTGTGAATAACATTTTTGCTTGTTTTTGTCCTACTGACTTTATAATAAAAAGATGCAATGTTTTACACATATTTTGTTCGGAGGACTTTTTTATTAGTTTTATATGTACCTAAGCAAACTTAAACCGCTACCTACACATAATTATCACGCAAGTTCTTGTTAGTCAGCCTCTCAAAATATCCTAAATGAACATTCTTTAAAGGTCAATAAACTGTTTATGAATCATAGGTGATAAACAATAATTATACCATTTTTAAAATAGTTATAATAATAAGGTGTCGCTAGTTTGAGTTTATTAAGCAATAAGTGTGTCTTCACACTCGGTTATGACTTTTTAGGGTTATTTAAATCATATTCTAAGAAAAGCTCAGAAGCTTCAGTCAGTTAACGCAGCAAGAATAGAAAAAAATACGTATTATTAAATACCATATAACAATCAACATATTAAAAAATAAATATTAATAAACATTTATTGTTTCTCATAACTTATATCTGACCCTATTGCGAAATTATATGTCTCGTATATGTTTTCAAGAGTAGTACAATGGTTTCTATTTTCATATCAAGACTGCGGGGACGGTGAATGGGCGCGAACAACATTAAATTGGTTAAATTGCTTTACTGAGCTTGACTTCGTAAGTCCACTGGGAGGGGAGTCTGGAAACACTAGTTCACTTATTCGTCACGTACATACCTACGTTACGTAATATGATGTAGATATATACATTATATGGGTATATAACCAAACTAAACTACCTATAGCATATATGTATATTATTCTTTTATTTATTTTTAAATGCGCTCATTTTATTAAGTATCGAAAGCGTAATTTATAAAAATGTGTTGGACGTCTGTCTATCCGTCTTTTGTTCCATCTTCTTTATGATATCGTGTGTTTAATATTGGCTAAGCTGTTTGTTTTAGTATAAAATAAAATGTATTATAGCATTAATATTATTTGTATTATGAATAATTCCAAGACAAAATAGTATTATTTTATTTGTTTTTAAATATTTTAGTTCAATTATTAACCTATTAACGTAAATTACCTATTAACATAAATAACTGTTTATCCAGATCATGCTTCAGTATAATTTTACAGTCTGTTTCTGTTATTACTGAAAACAGATACCTAAATCAGTCACGGATATGATCTTATACCTGAGGCTTTATTTTGGGTAAACAAACATTAATTCTCCAGTAATTGTAACATGTGTACTATTAGTGATGTATTTGGTAAACTTTAATTATTATATTACAAAATTATTTATTTCAATATACACTTTGAACACTTACATTCTATATTAACTCGTCTCTACATTTACGGAATGAAAAACTATAATACTCATAAATCTTGTAATACATTATGAGGCTTTGCAGATATTTAATTCCATATTTTTAAATAAGCCTCATAAAAACATTTATAATTAATGTTAAGCAGTTGTTCAGTATAAGTAACTTTCATAAGCCGTATTCATCCCACAATGTTGAGTACTCTCAGTACATTTGCAAATGTAAAATGACAGTCGTCAACTACATCCTTGCATGTGCTTGCACGCTTAAGTCTTGATCTAGCTATGTTTTACATTCTAGATTTACTTCACAGTGAATATAAAAGCTTCTGGAAATAAATTTGTCTAGTTTCATCAAAGGTTTGTATTTAATTTAATATATATTATTTTGTAAGTTTGACGAAAAATATAGAATGTACGTTATGATTTTTAACTATATGATGAAGATAAAAAATATCTAGGAAATTTTATACTAAGTATATTTATTTAAGTATATTATTCAAGTATATTTATTATGTGAATTTATAAAAACTAAATAAAAAAACGAGCATAAAACCACGTAATTTACAAAAGAGTTGTTGGAAAATGTAAAATAGTTTCCAACTTCATCCGGTGATTTTAATTTTCATAGAATTAAAATTTAATGAACGCCATCGACTGCGGGTATTGTTGTAAACACCGTTATGTAGTAATTTACATGACATCATCACATTACTGATGACTGAGCAGTTCTTAATTACCGGTTCTATATCATTTTGCTCGGTTCATCAGCCACGCTAGCTCCTGCTTTGGTCATTCAAAATACTCCCACAGTGGGGCTATCTTTCATTATACCAACATAAGGGATGTTGGGCTTAACCCCTATTATTATTGGTTAGTTTAATTAAGTATACAGGACCAACAAAATTTCAAAACAAATATTATAAATAATTTTATATTTATAAGCAGATACTAGTATTCATGTTAACTTTTCTTATGAGCATTTTTTTTTTAAATATGGAATGGAAAATAAACGATATACGAGCAGGGATTCGAACCCGCTACCTCTGAGAAATGGACCTACGAGACAGTTTTAACCATACGTTAATAGTTATTTTAAATAATAATTTAAATTTATTATTCAAGAATATTTCAAGAGCTACGATTTTTTCACGAAGTTATATTGAAATCAATGTTCGAATTATAGGAAGTAAGTTTAAATATGTCAAACGGAAAGACATTGCAATTAGGTTGTTTATTCAGATACGAGCAAGTTCTGTAAATAGGGAATGGCTGTAATAATTCAATTAATATTTGTGTTTAAATTGTAACCATGTTTCTGAGTGATGACGAGACCTTTCAGGGACTAGATGGGACAATCTATCTAAATCTATTCTGCTCGAAATAATTTATTTGTAGATTAAGTTTCATCCTCGTTATCCTTTGTTACTGAATATGAAGGCTTATTAGATTATTTAGTTAATAATAATAGTTACAAAATTGAACAGTTGAAGTCATAAAAAATATGTAAAATTACAACAAATTTGATTTTCAATTTTAAGTCCTAGTAATATAACCATAAGGTGTATATAATAATTAAAAAGACTATCGTTACAAGAACGCCGTCTGCCTTTATAAGAATTTTTGTATTATTCTCTGAACAATAGTAACGCGAGACAATATTGGTGGTATCGATATTTGATCTTATCATCTCTACTGAAGACCAAACGAATCGTATATAATATACGTGAATTAACGAGATCGATTCCTTTGATAAAATTGCGTATTCTTCAAAATATACAAGGTCATTGTACTGTTTCGTGTAGTTTCGAGGCAATATTGCTAAAAGGATTCAAAGTATAGAGCCGACGGATTGACTAGGAAATATGTATTGGAGAAAGCTCGTTACTCAAACTTATATGTCAAAGATGTCTTTCTGAAGCATGATATTTTAATATTTTAGTGCATGCATGAAACGTATATTTAAATAAAGCCTGTTGTTTGATAATATTATATAAATAATGAAATAAGCGGTTTTAATCATGCAAAGTGATTATTTTAAAACAAATCTCTTAGTTACACAAACGCAATAATTTGTTTGAGCTATAATTTCTATAAAACAAGATATGTTTGAGTTTGTAAATATTTTAGATGGTAGGTCGCTACTGGTAATCTTAAATATATTATAACTATATGATTATAGTAGTTTCATTAATTACACTTTCTATATAAAAAACAATTGATTTCATTCCTTAATTTAAATGTAAATATCAGCCATACATGGTGACATGTGTAAAAATAATCCAAACAGGGATCTGGTGTAATGAAACCAGGCAGATTGAAGTCCCCGACGCAAACATTCTTTCACTGCCAAAACAAGTTACGTATGAACGAACAAAACTTTTATCAGAGTAACAAGCTTCTTTGTTTACGAAACTACAATACGTAACACCAATTTGTATGTATGTATGTATGTATGTATGTATTGTATAGGTATGTATATATAAAGATATATTTCTACAACAAAATCATTTAAAAAGTACACCAACATATTATTTTCGTTTAATTGCAACTTGTATAATGGTTTAAAATATTGTCAAAAATTCTCATCATTGAATAGGATTTTATAAAAGTATACATTGTTTTCTTTGTATTATAATAGAAGTTCTTGAAAATATGTCATTCGTTTAGATACGCAGCATCCATGCAGGTATCTGGTGATAGGAAACTGTCAATAGGGATTAAACCAATTGTGAGTGAACAAAACATCCCATACTTCAAATGTTAGATATAAGTATGTTAAATATAAATAGTTGTTGCGTTAAAAGATTAAAATTTAAAAAAAAAGTTTAGGGAAGAAATAGTCTATACAAGACAACTATCACTTCTTCTTAGTAGTTTTACTTTCAATATTTTGGTATTTATTCCAGATTACACTTTGAAGACTTATATATGATTTGTTTTAAAGAAAGTGACAGTTAAAGTATAACAAACAAACATTACAGGAAAATAGAAATAATAAATAAATTTCTTTCGGCATTTAACAAAGCTACTAACATCCTTTTACGTGAATGCCAAAGAAAAGAGTGCATCCAAACTTCTGTAGAAAAAAAATAAACACCAATATTTCGGGAACATGATGTGGTCCCCAACTTCGCACAATAAGTCATTGTTGTCAAACATAATACCAGACATTAACATTTTATACCGCGATTCATGTCATTGATGACAATTTATTGTAAGCGGTACAAATGTACGCAGTATAATTAATCCCTCATTTTTTATTCCTGCCATTTAGATTTGCTCCAGGGTTTGTTTTGAGGAGACATCTGCTAACGATGCCATTGTTGGAAAGGATCTCAGGTAAATCGTAATATAATAGAAATCATTTGTAGAGCTGACGTTACGTCGTGACCTTTACGAAGTCGAGTGTTTGGATATGCTCGTTTATTTAAAAGATTTGTTTATTTATTTATTATTTTAAATAAACAACCGGTGGTAGGATTACTTGAGAAATATATAGACTAGCTCTAATAGAAAAAATGCCGAATATAAGTCAGTTTAGAATTGTCGATACTCCAGCGTAATCAATACTTCTTCCTGGCAAGCGCATTCATTTAATCGAGTAAACAAAGAATTTATTGATGTCGTATAATTTTATGTTCTAAACAAAGGCTCGTCAAGCGTCCTGCCCCCTCCCCCGCCCCGCCCGTGACCACCCCCTGCAAACACCCGCTGTGTTGCACTTGTTCCAGCATGTGTCTACACGTGCGTTTGTTTATGTTCCCACTGTTTGCTATGGGTCTTTCAGTGGTAAATAAATCTTCTGATTCGATCGCTGGATAAACAACTATCTGAGAAAAATACTGGTATATACCAAAAAATCGATACCAAATTTTAACTAGTACCTATAAAAAAAAAAAAAAAAATATCCCGACGAATCCGATATAATTATTCGGCTTTTCAAAAGACTACTTAGTAACAAAGGATGTTGTCAGTATTATAAACAAAAATTCCACGTCGTGTCGATAATTCATAATCTTGTGCTGAGATAAAAAGCTTTTGTCCTGTCAAATATCCACAATGGTTACCCAACACTCTTCCGCCTGGTTTATTTTTTTGTTTAAATCCAAACATCTTATAAATAAATGAATATAATGGTAGAGTTCCATAACATCACAAGTAGTGGGTCAGCGATGACAATATTTTTAACTTATAATATGGAATTGCGGACGTCTGGAGGAAAAGTGGAACGTTAGATCCAATCCTAGTTTGCAAACAAGAGAAGTTAGTGGCGGTGTGCGACGCTGGGTGCGGCCTGCAAATAGGTACCGGCCGCTCCGATAAGACGACGTCTCCTGTGACTTCTATTTAAACAGTCAGAGGAACGCTCACAGATTAAATCTTTTGCTGTTTATTTTTCTCCCTTACTTTGCGATTTAAATCTAGAACTAAGATGACAACTTTACTTCTCTTTATCAGTGTAAATTTAAGAAAATCTTTTTTCTTTAGCGTTTTTCAAATCTTCCGTACTTTTAATGCGGTTGAGGTTGTATAAGGTTTTAGTTTTAAAAATAGTACCGAAACCCGCAACAAATTTATTGGGCTTTGTTTTTGTTCGTTCAACAGTTCAGATTGAGTTTCCGGTTAAATATTAAAACATGAGTCCTCAACTACGAGAGCACTATGTTACTACGTAGTTATTGTTTTATATCATACGTATTTCATTCTGTTATATTTATTCGAAGGAAAATTATTTAAGTTGGAAAATATCATAGAAATTTAAAATTCCAAAACTTAATTAATAATGTTTATAGAATCAATATTCAATATTGAACTGATTTATTCATAGGCATTTAAATTTAACATTTTAATTAGATTGAAGCGCTATGAATAAAATAATAGAGTACTTCGTTATCCTATTATTTTAATGTAACCATACGTTTTAGGCTATATTTATAATATATTATATATCTATGTAAGTATTATTTCATAATGTAATCAGTAATTGCTTTAACGGCGACCGCCTTTAATTTGTTAGGCGTTTTAAACGGCTTTACGCATTTGAATCGCAAATTTCTTAGAATATTTCAGGAGGGTCGTTGTGTTCCGAGGGCATTATCTCTTTATAAAATTCAAGATCTTTATACTAATATAGCGAAATATTTTAAATTTATAATTAATAAGGTTTAATGCAGTATATATTTAACTGATTTATACTAAGGAAAAGGGTTTGATAAACGGATAAATGTTTGCTTTAATCAAATTCACTTTTAAGTATTTATAGACCGAATATTTCGTTTCATCAATGTGAGAGATCAACTTACATTTGATTCAGAATTTATATTTATTCGTTTATTTTTTTTAATATCCTGTTACGTAAAAAAATATTATTTTTATTTCGTAGTATATAACTTTGAGTAAAATAAATGATATATACATCAAAGTTAATAAAAACGAAACAAATTTATAATTAGTATATACCTAACATCTGGAAATAAAATGACTAAAAATATGGTTTTGGCCAACAAATTCATTTACAACTCTTTACTGTATATAAATTACTGCTTACAAAATGAATCGTGTTTATTTTAATAAAAGAAATATTTTCAAGCCGTATCTACATACTTTACATATTTTTAAATAAACCATATAGTTGTTAGTTAGATTTATAACACAGAATATTTTAAATATAATATTTTAATACATTCAAACATGCATCTATTAAATAGTTCAACGTATAATACGTTAAAATACTGTTAGATGTAACAAATTCATATTTATATTTTAAATAGGAAAGTCTGTCTGTTTGTTACGATTTCTTGACCGACCCGATATGACGATTGAGATAAAAGACATAGAGAGGGTGTATAAACTAGCATAAGCCATTTTTTGTAGCGACACTAAAGCTTGGAGTAGACGAAATTAACTATTCTGAACCGGATAGCTGGCAATGTGATAGAGTTAGTAAAGTCGGGTAACATCGCTGGTAGTAATTAGTAAAAAAATAAAGAACCGTAAGATGAAAATTTTAAAAGGAAAGACCATCTCTAGTCTAAGAAGACCTTTGACTGAAAGCATAATTTACTAAAAACCCAATAAACATTTATTTATAACATAAAATAAAAATAATAAACATACACGTGTACACAGTAATGACTCAACAAAACAAATAGCATTTTTATACAAAAATATTTGTTTAGGATATTTCATAAAAGGAAAATTATTACAGTAACTTGACTCTTCTACTTGACTGGATTATGATTAACCCACCTCTAACTCTTAGATACACCGCATTTTACGTAATAAAATGAATAAAATATTACCAGCTTCGGGGATCTCTGCTACAAATAATTAATATGAAGGCGCTTACTTTCATACGAATATAAAACAGAATGTAGGAAAGATAATAAAGTGCTACACTTGTAATAAATAAATTTGACCGTAAGAGGAAGATTAGTATTACATAGATGATGTGAAATTTAATGCTTTATAATAGATAAAATAATCATTTCGTTCATGAAAAATGTCTTGTTTCAGAACTTGATGATAGAGTTCAGAAAAAGATTTAATCTAACTATACTTTTTATCAACATCTTTAATGTTTTATATAAAAAAATAATCATTTAATTATGAAAAACGTCTTATTTTAGTAACCGATCTGACTCTATCAGAGTTCGGAAAAAATACTTTCACTTAAAATCCCGTTTTTATTTATACATTTTTTTTATAGAAAATGAAAGAATGATTTAATTCATTTAAGAATACAAAAAATTACTTGATTTAGTAACTGATGATAGAGTTGCGAAAAAAAAATATTAACTTAATTTTTTTGTCAATCAAATTAATTCTTTATATAAAATAAAATAACCATTTCATTCATTAAAACAGACGTTAAAATGTTATGCTTCAGAATCATAGAATTAATAATATATCTATGTTCAGAAGTCGATGTAGAGTTTCAAACAATTACTTAAAAAACTATTTAAAACAATATTTCAACTGCTACTTCTCTAGGCTATACATTTATTATCAGTTAATTGTAGTTTGCAGTCAGTAGTCTAATCTGGCGTGCACTTGCAGATTCTCAAAGCAAGTATTTCCCGAGGCGCAGGAAGCACGATCGAGTCGGCAATCGGTGAACATCCGACGTGGCTTTGTATCTGCATTGCTACTAATCTACGTAGGTGTTGTTTATTCCGTCTACACAGCTTCTAGGCAGATGAAGTAATGAATTCCCTTTCATTTTATATCCTTTTTTCTTCATTATTGTCGAATTTTTCGGTATATAATGTCAGGTTTCTTTTGTAATCATGGTCCATATTCTGTAATTTGATGTATTTTGGTTCTGTAATATGTCGGTTTGATACTAAAGAGGTTTCTAGGTATACTGTCATTACTTTTATTAAATTTAGTAATAACTTTAGATTGTGTAAAAATGTGTTTCACGATTTGAAAAATCTCTGGGACTGTCATACTACCTTTTGAGTCAAAATTTGTTTTAAATGAGATACAATTTAATAAATGGCATGAATTAAAAAAGCGACAACTGAATTCTCATCAACGGTTTAATTTTGTTGACATGAGTCGCATATAAAACAGTTGACGTCGGCAACCCTTTGCGATAGTCCCCGAAGGCGTGGCTCTCGTGAAACAAACAAACGGAAGCGAAATTGAGAGGAGCGCCCAGGACTGGTATACCTTTTTATTATGGAATCCCTTTTTAATTACCACGGCACAAATAAAAATTGTATTTTTTATTTCAAGTAGGGGTAATTGAAAAGGAAATTGCCGGGCTGTGTAGCGTCGAATGAAACTTTAATATAATGCATAGACCCCTTTGATCTCCGCACTTCGCCGGTATTAAATCACTGAAATATCATTATATCTAAAATGAATAAAAACATGCGTTCTCTTGCAATTGGAACTAGAGCTTTTGTATAACAAATATAACAGTTAAAACGTGGTTCGCCGGAATCAAAAAGTTGAGATTAAAAATAAAATTTCGTTTGAATGTAAAAGGCCTTTACAAGTAACGTTAAACCTAAGAAGTGCCATAAATTACGTGTGAAATAATAAAAGGAGGAAAATCTTTCATCCACAAACGTTTTACAAAGAGACACCCCCACTCCAACGCAGATAAATGTCGCTTATAGAGCTATCTACTGTCGCGGAAACATGCCTCCATCGAAAAATTTCCTTGATATCATCTAACATAAATGCAAGAATCAACATTTTCGTTTAAAATAATAAAGGAGACATGTCAATCATTCTTTTGACTTTTAATCTTTTATTATCTTTTATTATAAGATATTAATTCGTTTATTTTATTATTATAATATGCTTATTTTAGGATAACATTTGAGCTGGTTTTATTTTTCTATTAGTGTTTGCTATTTGTATAATGTTCGACCTCACGCTATTGAAGCATAAACAAGCAATAATGCAAAAAGCCATGTTTTGTACGAGTATATTATGATACTCTATTGCTGGTAAATGTGAATTATTATAATTGAATGATGATTTTGGGTATACCGCGGAAACCGATGAAGTTATAAATTTACGAAAATGACATTTGGCTGAATTGTTATTCATATGGTGTTATCCTCCACTACATGTTAATGTTTATCTTAATGTATATACTCGAATAGTTTAACTAATAGAGCCTTACAAGAAGATTATTGTCGAAGGTTCATCACGACTAAAATATTTTAACAAAATATTAACGATAATCCGTTCCCAAAAAAAAC
Source organism: Napeogenes inachia (assembly GCA_959347355.1). NCBI lineage: Eukaryota > Metazoa > Arthropoda > Insecta > Lepidoptera > Nymphalidae > Napeogenes > Napeogenes inachia. Next base: position 17,758,755 of record OY365797.1, read on the forward strand.
AAGCACAAAATAATAATGATAGGTATTATAAAGAACACGTATATTATGATATTCAAAAATAAGAAACAAATATCTCTATGATTATACCGATAGAGGCCTTTATCTTTTAATCCGTAAAAAGAACAAGAGTGGGTCGGTAAAGGTAAGACATACGGTCAAAGGGAAGATAATAAAGCGTTGTATTTTCATTCTAATCCGTAGTGGAGTTGGGATGAGGAGGGGTCTGGGAGGGCGGCTCGATATCTAAAATTACAAACCTGCAGAGTGCCTATCTCGGAGTACCTCCTCTATTCCTTTACGTTCTGCCATTTTCAGACATGGCGCCCATTCAAACTAAGCTAAAGTAATGTAGATATTATGAACAATCATTTTAGTATGAAAGCAGTATTTATTTAATAAGAAGTTTTGTTTTAATTAAAGATATTATATAAATATTGTCAAGACAAGATAGCTTATGTTAATACAGATTTTATACATTTGGAAGACATTTAAGTTCTGTAAGTAAGTGGTTTAAAATCTTAACCGCATTGAAGCCGTGCGTTTAAGTTGCGGTCGCGTGCCCTCAGAACATAAGGTTGCGGGACTATCATTCTGAAACCTTATCAAACCCGGGGTTACGTTACATGCACATCTGTGTTTTAATCACATGAAAGTTATAACACATATGAAGCCTTTATTGTATATAATATTACTAACAGCTTTCATAAAGTTTCTTAAAATTACAATAAAAAGGCAGTGAATCTATTGTGATAAAAATCACTTTAGAGTTAGCTAGCGACGGGAACTGATGTCTATCGGTATTGTGACATACGATGCGGCTCCGATATATGTCGCAGGGGAAGGTTGTGGCACCGAACCTATTATTTTTCTAATACAAAATTTATTATTCTTTATACCACGTACGATAGAGGTAGTTAAATTTGAATACATAATATACATAATGTGATTGCTTTGTTTATAGTGAAAACACATATTATCATATTACTTCAATTTTACTTGGGATACGATATGAATATTTTACAACATACACTTTTAATTACTTCAGGCGTTAATAAATCAAAGTCTTAATGCTTATACGGAAACTCTTATAGCGTAAAGCAAAAGCTTTACTTGCGATGTTTACGCTCCTTGATCAGTAGTTCCGTATATCAACGTTGAATATTATGCACGTTTCGTATAAAACGTAACTAGTGATGCGTGAAAAATGGAGGAAACGCGACGGAGATGTGTCTTTTAATGACATAGTCAGTATCTGTACGCCAGGGGTGGATTCACACCCCACTTTTTATTATTTCAACTTTACCTTTTATGTCACAATGCGAGTTTTATAGCTCTTATGATTTTTTTCATGCAATTAACTTCCACCCTCCCTAAATGATTGTCAACCGCCTGTTAAGTTTTTTGTAAATGTGAATGATTTAATTAGTTAAACAGATCGTAAACTTGAAAATAAATTGTATAACTTTATAAGCCGAACTAATTTAAGATGCATCCTAAATTAACACTATTCAAGTGTCGTTTATAAACTATGCATAGGCGATAGTATGGCTTTCAAACTTCCAGCGGTCCGGCTTGTTATTCGTAATTGACTCGCGCGGGAATAAATAGAGATACATTATTGAATTGATACAACTTGTTAGACTCTTTAACCATAAATTAGTATTTTAACTCTTATTAGCTCACTACACCGACAAAATCTATAATATACGGTCATCAATGTGTGGAGGTTAGCTTTTACGGCAAGTAATAAAAACAGGTCGTTTGTAGTGATGAATGGTTGGAGCGACATCGACAACGTAATTGGGTGTCGAAGTCTAGAGCTAAAAGCATACACGTGTTGCCGATCGCTGGGCCATCTGATAGGCCATTGTCTCCGCTTTATCTAAGCAAGCTGTACGCAATAAATCGTGCATGTAGCATTGTGTCCGTAAGTGATGTACTCTGCTATCGAGGTGCGTGAAATATTGCTCCCAGAATGTTATTAGAGCGAGGTATACTCGATCGATGCTATAGGAAAACACCCTTGCAAGTTGGCAACCATTTTTAAAAAAAGAATGCTAAGATGTATATCCAAAATAAAGTAATGTATTTGAAAATATACAATAGAAAATGCTATGTTTTAGACGAAAAAAGAGTATGTATTTTACTAAATTGCTTTTATATAGAATCATATCACCAAAAATATAGTGCATCGATGCGCAACGTTACTTAGACACGCCACGTGGCCATTACGTGCTTGACTGCACGTAGTGGCCCATTATACCGTCCTCGAGGCATTAATTAGGCGTCTTACATAAATTGCCTATTTGCCTCGACAATAGTGATTTCATTGTACCTTAATCTGGGGATTTAAAATAACAGAGAAAGTGAAGGTTTTCATTTAATTCAATAAAAACTCGTTGGATTATAGTTGAACTATAAATAAATTATAGAACGCTGAGGGTACATATTTGAGGGCGACGGCGTATTTGAATAACTATTGATTAAACTACAGTAAGGCAAATAGTGAAGCCAGTCCCAGTTATATTACGATAAATTGATTTAAATATTCGAATTATAACTTCCGACAAATTTTATACGGTTTTTAAACATGAACCGAAATAATCGAAGACATCTATATTAATATGCTGTACATAATAGAAATGTAATTCACACTGATAAATTACACATATACATAAAATGTATGCAAAGAAAGGTTCTTATTTCATTCTGCATTAGCTTTTAAAGTAGCTCAACGCTACCAGTGCCGGTAAAGCCAAATGACTGTCCTTTTAATCTAGACATGATATACATCCATAGCGGTTATTAGTTGCTACTTTGTCGAAGTTACAGACGTGAACGTTGCCTGGCTGCATCAGCCGTGGTTAGGGTTGCCACAACTTTGAATATTAGTTTCACTATTTTGATTGCGTACAAGTTGATGATGTTATTATGTAAACATGAATTTGATACATTAGTAATTTTAGTATACATATTATGTTTGGGACAACAAATTAATCTAAAATTGTATATATGACGTAAGTTGACTTTGACTTTGATATCCATAATATAAATTTTAAGGATAAAATATATTTTTAAGTGCAAATGAAGCTAATAATGAATAATAAACCTCACACACCCCTACACACACATACTCAGTTACTATTGTCCGCCGTTTCTTATTTCACCATCTCCGCTGTTCACGCTCAGCGATAATAGGAATTTTTGAAATTGCTACAACACACGGGCTAGCTTACTTGCTATGGCGGCTACTGGAGTGTGTTTGCTTTTGTTCTGGTTATACCTCTTGATGAGTAATTATAGATCTCAGTCTTTATTGTTTATAAAGTAATATTAGATTAGCATAGATCTAATAATATTACTTTATACCGTTGATTGAGAACAGATGTCTGTATTTCTTTGTTTGGTTTAATATACGACATATTAAATATGTTCTCAGTATTTATAATGTGTACTTCAATGGATTTATATCGTTCTCTAACCCCCTTAACACAAGCAAATAATTTGCTTTCTTAGGAGTTAGATCAATTTGTGTAATTTGTCCTGTGACATTGTTATTATTATTATCTTTGTGTGATTTTTGTTTGATGCGGTAGCTCAATTGGTAGAGCGACGGGACGGATTCCTAAGGTCGTGAGTTCGAATCCCTGCCCGTATCGGTTTATATTTAATTATATATTTGTTTTTAATTTGGAATATATCACAATTTACAATGATATTTGTTGTTCCAATAAGACTTTTATGTTTTATATAATAATATATATTAAGATGTCGATGAATTTCAATGATGATGTCGTTAAATAATAAGGAATGACTTGTTTTTTATATTTACCAATGAGGTACACGAATATTAAATAAAAATTTTATTCAGAATTAAAGTTAAAAAAAGATATACGTATCTGTGAAATGACGAAGTTGCTGGTAGGTTTTTGTCTGTTAAGATACTTTTGTTTTCTGCTAGACTTAATTCACTCTGACAGATATTTGGCCACGAAAATTCTATTCAGTAATATAATTAAGATTTATTATCACATTAATCATAATGAAGCTAAAAGTAATGTGAAAATGTTGTTTTGTTTAAAAGTCATTAAGAAATTACCTGTTTTATATGATATGTTGGGAATAAATTGCATTTTAATCGAAACACTAGGTATATATTCTGATTACTATCAAAAGTAAAAAAATAAACAGTTAATAGTAAGTCACCGATTTTAAACCGAAGGTTAAGGGAGTCTAATTTTTTTTGTAATGCTAACAATATTTCATCATATAACATAACTTTTATTATTCATGTCTTCATGAGAGTCATAAATTATTATACATCACATACGACTTATAAATATTCATGTTGATACAATGTACAATGAAACTTTCTTTCCATTTATAGAAAACAAAAGGATTATAAAACTGACGAGCATTGGTCATTCTTGTATTAACCTGTTATTGATTTAACGACCACCTGTCGCGTCTTCAAGGAAATGATGGCGGATCTCGGAAACGGAAGTAAGCGCACGCGTCTACCATCTGCCCTCTACGACCTACACATCCTCAATAAACCTTAGAAGTGTAAATACTAGGGAACTAGACGGTCAGTACGAATTTAGATCGATAAAAATAACATACAACTCGATTGGAGGAATGATTTATGACCGTAATAAAATCGATTAACGAATAACTTTTAAATTAATTACAACGTTTGAACATAACAGTTGTAGAGATTAATAATTAAATAATGTTAGATTTATGTATAAACGTTAAGAGATTTATTTTATAATTTAATACACATTTAGTTTTCCTACCTCCTTGTACTGAAAATAAAACAAAATAAATTAAGCATATAGTTAATTTTTAAAGAGAATTATTATACGTCATCTGATACTGAACTCTATACAAAATTCACAATTAAATTTATCGCTTTAATTATTTTTTGTTTTATTTTTAAAACTTCAATTAATTAGGAATTGTATTGACGTTGTCATGTATGTCAATTCAAATGAAACTATTAATTTTAAATGAATTTATTGTTGCATATTTTAAATAAATATTTGATTTCCATTTTTTGTAGAGTTAGGATAAACATTACAAATACTAGTAAATAATAACATTGTGGGTTTTATGAATATATTAATTTATCATGTTATATAAAATATTTATCCCAATTAATTTAACATAGATAAACACGAACTACATATTCCTGAACTAAAAACAACCCTTGCTCTACCATACTAGATACGTCAATACTTTGATAAGTTTGGTAGAGATCGACAGAGCCATTTCGTAAGATGCATGTTATTCAGAATCACGTGCGATAGAGTCTAGTATGCAAAGGGCGGACACGACTTGTTCCTGATGCGCCCCGCATTCCGCCCCGGACAACTTCGAAAATTGACTTTCCATACAACTCCCCGTTCCGAAGGCAACTTTCCACATTTACTCCAAACAATGACAAACAAAATACAAGGTGTACAAACTTTTATTATATCAATATTCAAATTGGCTTATTACCAATATTTACAGTGAATATATTTGCATATAAATTTTGCACATTGTTATTATTTTTAGAGAGTTGTTATTTGTATAAAGGTTGAAATAGAGCTCTATTGTTAAATAAAAACTGTCACTCCGTCCGTCTGTCGACCTGTGAGAAGCTTTTAACGACTAAATGACATAAGAAAGGGATTTAAATTTTACATTTAAATATAGTGACTGTATATTTAAATGAATATATATGAAATTTTTATCTTACCCTCTCTTGTATTTAAAAGTCTGTATTTGTCTGGAAACTTTAGCATTGACCTTTTTAATGAAAACTTATTTTTTTATATTAACGCATTATATATATTATTGTTTTTTATGTTATTTTATGTTACTGTTATTTTATTTTACAATTGATATACCAAGGAGAGTTTTGATAATTATATAATTATAGAATATATATATATATATATATATATATATATATATATATATATATATTTTGCGTATATGGGCATTAAATTGTTTTTTTAAAGATGACCAATTGTGATTTCTGTACATATAATCATTTTTTTTTATAGAAAAGTTGATCATGCTAATAAACACAGCATTATTTAAAAATAACCTTTTCACGTTATTATCTTATCCGTTACGGATACTAGAAGAAATTTCGAGATAATTCAATATGTATTAGGTCCTATAGTATAGGTTTAAATATTTAATTTGATGCGCCCTGCGAATAAATAGATCGTTAAAATAATAGAGGCGATTATCGATGGCATTCAACAAAGTGCACCGATTTGCATACGACAGACAAGGCGAGTCGTTTTAGTACTGATAATATGTATCATTATCAGTAATCTTTGCATTGCTTTCTTCAATGTGATTTATGGAATGAAATCACAACAAAGAGCTATTATAGAATTATTTATCGGAAAGTGTTCACTTCAATATTACTATTCCTGATATACATCGTAGAGTTTTTATAATAAAAAAGGTAATATTTTCTGAATAAAATAATTGTTTGTAAATGTGTTTCTTTTTCACATGCGAATGAGTTTTATAAAAGCATACAATTTTAAATAGCATTTGTACATTTGTGAAAAACGTAATAATGTTCATAAACACACAATACCAAATGATTAAAACAAAATAAGTTATAGAAAACTATTCCAGGAAATATAAATCAAACGTAATTTTTTACATCCCTTGACAATTCCAATTACCTTCTCTACACTTGTTAAGTTTTTGGTTAGACTCTCGTTTGTCTTTGTACCTGTATGTCCGGTCAAACGGTAAATTCAGCACGTGCGAAGCGGAGTCCTGTCCCGATTCGATTTGCTCCGTGGGATAGTCACATGCAGCCCCGATGGACCGTGTAAGTGTCGCATTTACTACGCGACCATTATTAATACACCCCCTCCCTTTCTCGAGACTCAGTGTATGTTAACTTAATCTGTTCAGCAAAAAATCTTGATCGAAAGCCAACCCAACTTTGTGAGGGTCTTACAGTTAAATGTCGCGTGTAATTTTTGGTTTGTGATTGTAATTATCTATTGAATCTCTATTTTAGTGGAAGAGTTCAGTTATTGCACGACGCTCCATCGAACTGATTGATTGGTTTCGGCCCTGTTTGTTTCCATCAACTTGATAGACAGACGCCATTGCATTTTACTGTGAATTACTAAACTGATTCTACATAATTGTGTTTTGACTGCCTCTTTGTTAGTTGTCTGTTTGTGAACGGTGCATGTCATGTTCGTCAATTTAGTGACGAGTCCCGGGTTCGACTCGTGATAAATATTAGTATGAAATTAAATATCTTTTATCAGTGCTAAGATGCAAGGCAACTTGTTATTAATACAGAGCATTCAGTGTTAAACGTATGTTATTATTAAGTTATATTAACCACAAATATAACATGGTGAAATACACATATAGAACATATAAGACGGAGACACTATATATAATACCTATTTTCTTCGAATAGAAGACACTTGTATTTGTTAAAAATAATAAGTTGTACAATTTCAGTAAAGTCGCGAAGATGCGCTTCATAGCCAGAGTATGGACACTATAGTGTCATCTTGCTAACACATTTTCTAGCATCATTGTCTGCTCGCTCTCGTTACAACGACGTTCAACTTTTTATTTACGCTCAAGTGCATTCTGTTTCTGTCGCGACGAGAACTGAATTAAGCTTCTCAGAGTTGATATGGGATCATTCAACCTAAGAATATTGAATTACAGCGAACTGGGCGCTTTGTTGGATACTTGCACGTGATGCTGATGAGGCTTTTGTTATACTAAGACTGTGACTGAAGCTTTTTATGGTTGCATATTTCTAATGAACAATTAAATGATTCAGTGTCTGACATATGTAATTAAGAATCATCTCTTTATATAGAGTTCATGTAGAGCTTTTAGAACAGAGCTTTAGGGAGTTTTGTGTCAGTGACCTTGTTACGTATTTATATTCTTAGACTTATTTTTTAGATAGATATTGAAAGAAAAATATATAAAATAATGTACTAAGCACAACATGACTAACATGTTAAAAGACATAAAATAGTATATTGGAACATGCAATTTTATACTATTTTATATATTTATTAAGTGAAACAAAAAATATATATTAGCTTTTTCTAACTCTCAGGTTTTAAACCATTACTTAAAGAATTGCTTTAAATGATTTGCCATATTGCTCTAGCTGACGTTTTCAAAGCCAATATCTCGAAGCACAATTGAAACAAAAAGATTTTCAAGGGTTAACCGGAACACATTTTAGTTTTTTCTATATTAACATATCACCAATGAAACTCCTACTTCTACTTTGTATTTTTGTGTAAAATGAGATTTGTAATATACTTGACAGTTAATATTATGGTTGTAAATTTAAATAATTATATATTATAATGTCACATCAATTATAGTAGAAGCCTCTGTTTATGTAAAATATATGATGAAACTGAATAGATACCCTCAAAGATATAAGAATTATATATAATATTCAAATTTTAATTTTAGTATCTAAGAAAAAGATATTAAAATAGGCAGAAAACAGAACTTAAATTTTTGAAATAGTAAAAGTTTTCATTCGTTTTTTTTACTCATAATTAATTTCAATTAGGTTTGTTTGATATTTGTGTTAAGAAATCTTTTATATTGATCTTATTTATATAATTATTTATGTAGTAAAAATTGCTCTATCTTCTGTAATATTCAGTTTCATGTGTATGAACTGAATAAACTCTGTGGATTTATTGGTTGGCCGAGACTGGAAATTTAATTTGGAACTACGCAATTTCCGTCAGCGACGTCGCGCTTCCGATCCACTTACTCTGTCATCATTTTTGTTGTGACAAATTTTTGTTCACTAACTTTTATAGCTTAATTATAATAGTTCAAAAATGTAAATCAAATAAAAAATAAAGGTTGTGAAACTAGTCTTAATTAAAAACAGATGTGTCCTCGTTATAACAACTCATAACATACAATGCATATGTTATTAAATAAATTCAAGATGTCGTTATTAAAAATTAATTCAATATAAAATCAATAGATACAAGCTTAATAGTATAATCAGTTTGTTTTATTAAATATTCTTAGGATCCATTTGAACAGTAATTGAAAATAAAATGAATGTTGTTAGCATATCGTTCCGCTTAAAAACAACGCCCAATAACTTAATTTCGGTTCTAAATCATCCAAAGTTGTTTATTAACACGGAATAAATTACTAAATTGTTTTTGTTTCCTGTAACGGTTGAAACTCTAATGACGTTCAATATGATAAAGAAAAACAAAGTTGAAGTGGAAAGTTTTGTGTAACTACGAGGTCAGCTTTCATTCTTTATAAGACTTTATAAAATCGTTATTAAAATTACTACTGTTATTATTTTTGTCAAAGTTCTTTGATTTATAAATATTATCACCTCAGATTACGTAATTACTACATAATAAGTTCCTTTATACATAAACGTAATACATTTTATGGATTTTAATTGCAGCAATTAAGTAATTAAATACGATATGTCATACAAATGAGGGCACAGGTGGTGGGTACTGTTTCATATGTAATGACAGCTGGTGAAACAAAACAATCCTGTAAATGTTCGCCATTTTGTATATTGAGATCATTCATCATTCCGCAAATGTTTAATTTAACTATACATTTAATGAATGATAGCTGTGATTCAACAGCCATTTATTAGATTCATAATTAACTAAAAGTAGGTATGTGCTGAATAACATCTAAAAGCTCTATGAATCATGTAGCTGTGAATAACGTATTATGATATCTGTGTATATAATATATATGTATATAATATATGTGTATCATATAATATTATTTAATTTACCTTAAATAGATTCGTTATAAAGTTCAAACTATGAGCTTATTTTAAAAGAATTTCTAGTATCATTGAACTTTTCCGAAGCTATCAATTTCGCAGCAATTTATCTCTCATAAAATATTTCTGATCTCCGTTTCTAACACGCTACTGAGAATATACAATTTCTCGGAAACCGAAGCAATATGTTGTGTAGTCCTGAATAGAGGAATTTAAGATAGGAGTGAAAGAGATGCTGTGAATATAGGAGAAAGTGGTAGATGTTGGCTAGGAGCCAGGTTGCGCTCGTCAAAATGCTTCTAAATTTATTAATACCGCCTAATTTGTGAAAGGAAATTTAAGGTGATAATTAACATTTTTGTCATCGAAAGGATTACTACACAATCGTTTAATTTTATAGCTTATAACTCCAAAAACAGATATATTTTTTGTTTGAGAATTGATTATACATAAGTTATTTTAATTATGGTTTTATGGACAGCAAACTTATATATATTTTTTCTAATAAATTATGTTTTGAGTTTTTCACTTGTATAACCAGGAACGGATATCTTTTAATTTGTTTCTATATTCGTTCAATGTAATCTCTTTCTTTTATTTTTCCCAACAGTTTTAGAAAAAGTTACTTTGTATATGAATATAAGATTGGAACTTCATTATTTTTGTAAATGTTATTAGGATCCATTCGATATGACTGAAAAAGAAAAGTTATAGTTCTGATAATTGATTTGTTGTTATTTGGAATTAGTTTTAAAGCTTTCAGACGCATTAAAAATAGATCACTCATTTATAAGAAAAATAAACTGACGGTTTCTAGTTTAAAAGTTATTCTCGTTTCGTCCGTCACGGATAAAAATGACATCCAATGAACTTTCCGTGATGATTAATGAAACGTAATTTAGTAAGTGAATTTAGTAAGTGAAGTAATAAAATATTGAAAATGTAGATACGAATTTATAGTATGTCAATTTAAATTCAGGACACGCCTCTATGTGTTTAAATGAAATTTGTTTAATCGAAGTCGGCTGTCCTTTGCTAGGGTGTGTCAATAAAACACTTTGAAGGTCCACTGATTTTGCTCATTACTCTGAATGTTTTAATGATTTTATTCGTAAGCATCACCCTGGACATGAATCAGATAAATTATACTTAAGACACAAACCGTATTGCTTAGTAGAGTAGCTTATTATTATCCCTAGGTAGAGTCTGTAAATTGTGTATGAAGCATCAATGACAGCGTATAATTTATTTGTTTATGTGCAAGTGTGACAGATATCAAAATTTATAATAAAGGATTTCCAATCAGAGGCGACGGCGCGAAAGAGATTCTAATAACATTCAAAACTCGTCCCCAGGGATGGTGTCAGTTTAATTACAAGCGCGGGACACAGCGCTCCGTCTCTGGCATCACAACGGATTTATTTTTTTCACTGGCACAAAGGACGATTAAAAAAGTTCGTAATGAGAATCCTCCGCTAAAAGTAAAGGGTGAAAGTTCTATCGTTTTAGACGTATCTGCGTTTGTTATAGCGGCTTTCGAAATTAGGGAAGTACTGTTAATTAAAATGATGAATCCGAGCTATGCAAGTGATGGTGACAAGTACTTTAATTACTGACGTTCATCTTAACATACTTGAGGTTAATTTAAAATAGGTTTTAAATTTTAAGTTTTGTATTCATAAGTTATTTTGCAATTTTCATAATAAGTATGAAAACCCAATTTAAATGGAAATCAAATTAGAATGACCTTTTGGTTTTCGTGTAAACTTCCTGGTTAATAGTGTTTTGACTAAAAACTCTAGAAATTTATTATCAAAGGACCTTACCGTATTTTGATGTAAGTTAAATAACGTCGGTGTATGCTGACCTTCGTTCTAACGTACCTGTAATAAAATGAATTTCTTTGTAGATACGTTGGTAACGTTAATGGGGTTTTTGAAATAACAACCTCGTAACTTTGTGAAGTTTTCTAAGAATTTTTATGTACATTTTATTTTAGATATACATTTGAAAGCAGAGAATGTTTAACTAAATCAAGTCTACTAGAAGGTTTAAAATTATAGGGACATTTTGATAAACACACCTCCATACAGTGATTTAATGACTGGTTCGTATTTGTAGAAAAGTATAAACAAATCGTTTTATTTTGAGCATCATAAAATAAATGTAAAATGTACAAGACAATTGGATACGTGGGAAAAAGTTAAAGTTTGATCAATAAAATGCAGTTTTCCTTTAAGCTGAAGAGTTGTGCTGATAATAGAAAAAAAAAATAAAGTTTATAAAAATCTGGCAAATTTTAACAAAATCATAGTTCAGTTTCCTGCAGCAATAGTTATTTTTTTGTTCAAAATTATCGGTGCATTAAAACACTTCTTTTAAAATAATTCGCCTACTTTATTAATTTTTTAGGAGGAAAACTTCTGTGAACAAAAAAACAATTCTAAAAGTATCTCTCCGTAAAGAATCTTAAAAACTACTGCAACTATTTAGTTATTCAGTTTGAACTAACTCCGTGTTTATTATTACTATTTACTAATATATTAAAAGTTTATGTATTAACTTTAAATTTTAATAATTTATAAATTTAATAAATTTAATGCTTAAATTTCTTCGTAATCCAATGTTAAAATCAACAATACAATAATTCCTTATTTCCAATATAGGAACAGAATACAATAACCGTTTGGAATTCCTAATAAGGTATTTGATGTAAACCAGTTGATATAGGGAAAGCAATGTGGGTAAGTGAAAGAACATTAAAATAGTTCTATATGCGCCGACGCAATTTGCTCCTTTGGTGAATAAACGGCATGCGTGGGTTCGAACTACAAGAGTGTACGAAGATAATTCTTTAATCGGATGCGGCATTATTCTAGAATAAAAACCTACACAAGTAGTCAATTAGAGCATATTTAAGTAGGAGTATGTAGTCTAATAAAACTATCATTTTGGGCCGACATCACTGGCAACAAAAAAATCTAATGAAACTATGTTTTAAAATTAGAATATTCAGTTTAAATGATAAATAAAAATAACTAATATGTATATATAATAATTTCGATTATAAATAAAACTCAATAAGGGGTATCCAAAAGGTTGTTGCATGTGCATCGCCTACACAGTCACGACGTTGTACCTGTACTCTATAGTGTACGTAAACAAATGATTCAAGGATTCCCATACAAACTACCAGCTTATCAGTTACAGCCACTTCGTGACGCGCCTCCGACAATTCACTCTGCTCTTATGGCCTGATGTGTCACGATACAGAAAAGTGGCCTGTTGTTTTAGACTTTATTTCATTTGCTAGAATTGTGGTGTATTAAACGTTGAAAATAATTGTACGAAATAATTATCAAATGGTTTATAGTATCTAACAAAGAAATGATAATCACTTAAGGTATTTAAATTTAAATCAACAAGATATTGTTTCCTCCGACTTGCATAAAGATGCAAATAAAATAACCGACCTACAAATAAAATAACCTCTATTTCCAAATACAATAACTTGCAAATTTCACAACAGTTGCAGGTTATTTCTTATCTGCATCGCCTCTGCAGGTAAACAATCCAGGATTTGAGGTCAAGAAGCTCACTAATTGGAATCTGAAAATATCAATTAGACGGTACCAGTTTATATTGGAAAATAAATAAACGATTTGTCAGCGTACATTTCTTTACTTAAATATTCTATTATTATGAATCGATAGTTATTGAAATAATCAGCAAATTGTTTAATGACTGTATTTTTAATACAATCTTGATGATTTCTTATAAAAATCTTTGACTAATGTTTCGTAGATTTTGAGTTTGTGTCAACAGTGAAGTTTTATCGTTTTGAATATAAAACAGTATTTAAAACCAATATCTCACAAAGAGATAATAATAACAACAAAAAGTAGCTCTATTTATTTTTTATAAATCATAATTTATAAAGAATAAAAATCAAAAGTAAGTTTACCGACCTAACCCTCATAAATCTGGAAGCGTCCCTAATTCACAAAACGTGGACCATAGATTTGCGAATTTAGGTATAAAACAGAATATGACAGCAAACGTAGCTTCAGAGGCATCACGGTATAAACAGGATTGGAAGGGCGGCAATTTGCTGGGTATTCAGCGTCGCGTTGCTGTAAAAGCACGCTGTATTTAATTACCGTTGAGTTGACTTGGCCGTAACTTGAAATAAATGTACCTAGAATTACCTTTATGATATATTTCAGTGTCCTCATATCCATGAATTATGTATTGCTATATTTTTAAAGCGGATAAAGTCATTATTGATATCAATTTAATTTTGAAACAACAAAGGCTTTTTAACATCTGAAATCGAATTTTAAATAAATTATGATTTTTAAAATAATATAATTATTTAAACTAATATAACGTCTTATTATAAATATATAGGACTACTAATTTTGTAAAGTTTCAGTAGTTTTTAATCAAACATCATAGCCAAATAAATCAAAAAACTTGGGTAAAGGCACACCACTTTTACAGTTAACTGAATTACTAGGCGACATTTTTAAAGCTTTTTCTAGAGGCCTTCACGCTAATCAAGCCAATATTGCGTGTCAGGTCACTGGTACTCCGTTATCGTCCATTCATTAAAAAGGTTATTGAATTAAAAGCCTTCAAAGAGTACATTCGCAAGCCAATGTTAATTCTGTAACGTACTCTGCGTACTCTACGTTACGACTAAATATGAATCTGTTCCACTTTTTCATATTAAATGTAACATAACATCATGAATATACATGTTATAAATATGTATAAATGTATCTTGTGTTTCTTAATAAAGACTTATCGACATTTATTGTCGATACTGTTATTAATCATTACTTAATAATAGAGTAACAAATTTAAGTTTTGCTGATGTACTTTTATTGTTAAATACAAAGCATAAAATGATTTAATTAAGCTGACAATGCTTTTATGTATGGTTAGATTCTAATCGCACAGCTCTTAGAGGGTTGGTCCATTGCATGGGGGAGAACAGGCTAGACACTCTAATTCATAATACAATTTTGAGTTTTTGCAGTACTGACTAGTAATTATCCTTTATCTAAAAACCAATTGAACTCTACTATATTGTTATTTATAATTTTGTTATTAGACTCGACAATATCAAAGTGCCATGATTACATCTTACTCTACTTGAAATTAAATTTGTCTGATCAAACTAATTATTTTGAAAGAAGTAGTATAGATTGCAATTCTGTTTTGATAAAGACTATAATACATATTATTCTAGATTTACCGAAGCCTGTAGCGATATAGTAGCTAAATTGAGAGATTTACAGATCCGTTTCCTAGAGGTTGCAGGTTCAAGTCCTGCGTGTGATGAAATTTTCATTCTATATTTTTTTTAATTTTAACCAGCTTAACATGGCCAGACATGTTTATTAATTTTGTAAATTAAGAAGATATATTAATCTTTTTTAAAATACAACACTGTTTTACGGCATTGAAATAAATGTTTTTTTTATTATTTTATTTTGTTTTCAGTTCGGACAAAGTGTATGTTAATGTATATCTTTAAATAATATTTAAAAAAATAAAAATCAATTTGACCAAATAAAACTTAGATATTATTATAGTAAATGGTCTTGTGCTATTTTAGGTACAATGAATAAGTATTTAAATTATCTATAAACATACTAGCCATGTTATATTTACTTAAAATTTGAATGAATATAAAGTACCATTTCATGAAATAGATTCAAAACGTGTTCTCTTTCAATTCGTTTTTCACATGCTAGATCTAATTATAATTTGAATAATATTTTCAATTCATTTGCAAGAAAAGGTATAGAGACTGCGTTTTTAAGTTTTGCACTATCTCGCTCTGAATATTCAGATTAAATTATTATTCTTGTAAGTGCTTTTAGTGTGGCGTTCAATCAATCTCTTCACCAGTTTAGTGTAAGCGTCATTTGGCAAATTCGATTTCGTCTCCCATTTATGGCGTCAGTGCGAGAATAAAACAGTGCGGCGGCTGTCATTGACGGTTGTGACAGAACGCGGTGTACGTTCATTCGCCCCGCGTAATTAATCTCCTAAATTAAATTTAAATAGAAGATAGGATTACTACAAGCATGCAGTACTAGCCACCACTTGACAAGCTAATTTGAATCAAGTATTAGTCAAGAACGCTTGGATGTGAAGTCAAGGACTTTTGTATGAATAGTAATTATATTGGGGATTATTTGTAGTATATATTTTTAATATGTATGTATGATATGTGGTATTGATGTTTAGGCTGACGAAATTGCCACGGCTGGCTTGGCACCTCGCTTGAACGCTTCTACAGCCGTTCTCATTACGGCTTACCCCTCGTTGAGGCTCGATGTGGTTATTGATCATGCTATAAACAATATATATTACTAGTAATTAAACATATATGTATATAGCAATTAAGGCATGTATATTGAATAATAAGATTTAATAGTACTTTTTAAATTATTGTATTTTATTACTATTTTATTAAACAGTGTATCTATGCTGTTAAAATTTATTCACCTTATAGGTCTTTTTATTTGTAAGTATAAGTAAGTAATTTCTCTAAAATAAACGTACATAATATTCAAATTAGAGTATATCATTTTTAAAGGTCCATATCTTGATGATGATGATGATGATACATCATGTATGATGTTCACAAAATTTAATCAAACATTCCAAGTATGTACTTTAGTCAGATATGTGATATGTGCCCTCTGTGGCTCAGATAACTTTAATATCAGAGAGTACTAAATACAGACATACACTCACACTAATGTTAGGTAATATTGTTCTTCTTCTAAAAATACACGTTTGTATGTTGTAAATGACCAACTTTAGACGCAAATAAATAATAACTTTATTATTTGATTCCGTTAAAAATTTGTCATTCTTTTTATTATACTTATTATTTAATTCCAATAAAAGTTAGTCAAGCGATATGGTAGCTCTATTGGTAGATCGTTGAGACGGTTTTCAGAGGTCGCGGGTTTGAATCCCGGCCCGTATCGATTTATTTTTCTTACTAAATTTATTCAAAATTTAAATAGGCCCAACATGGTTATTCCTGTTTATAGATATTTTAAAATAATAAAGAAATGGTTCAAGTTACAATAAATGGACTCAGTCGAATATACTATTATATATAGAAGATGTCTATATATCATTGAAAACCCAACGTTGTAAGCACTCCTATCTGTTGATAAAGTATTGATACTCAGCTCTGAGCACGGTGATCGGTGAATTTGCCACTTGATTAAACGGATACAAAACATGAATACAAAGCTATTTCTAGCGCAGGTTTGCCTTTCCTTCGTGAACAGGCTTCTCGGCTTCAAGACTCAAATATTCACGTTGAATTAGAACTTAGATGCGATTGGTAGAATGGAAATTATAACCTAGAATATATTGTATAATTTGTATTCCTATTTTAAATCTATATCCAATGTCAGTTAAGTTAAGAATGTAATTTGATATAACATTACCAAAGGAGTTTTGGATTTCTAATATGTTTATAAATAACATTACCCTACAAAGTTTTACTTTACATATTTACTTAATGATTAATTGCTAGCAACATTTTTGAAGGCGCACGAAATAGGTATTAGAAAATTAATTGGAAGGTAAATTTTGAAGTACATAAAAGTAAGTTATATTTACCATAAAATCGAAAGACAATCGTAAGTTGAATGTCTATTAAAATTGATGGTATTCTTTATAGGTTGGTCACAAATTGAAATAACAAAGCCAGTAAATTTAGAGGTTTGAACGAAAGCAATCGGTAAATTGGTTCAATAGGCACTCAAACTGGGTCGAAAGCAATTTAAAGTTTTTGGCCAATAAATATAGCAGGTCAAAAATGAGTGGACCTAGTAATCTATAAGAACTAACTTGACCTTAGAATACCTGGGATACACTTTAGTATCCAGCATCAATTTATATTAAAACATGATTAGAAGTTGGTAAGAAAATAATGTTTGAAAATATTTATAAACATGTACAGCCATGTTACGCTTATTTAAACTTATATAAATTTAGAATGAAAAATAAACCAATACCATTATACAGAGGTTTCCACAGAGGTCGCGGGTTTAAATCCCTGCTCGTATCGGTTTATTTTTTATTCTATATTTATATAAGTTTACATAAGAAAATAGTTTAAAATAAATAAAACATAATTTTTGTCCTTATAGCCCTTGGAACATAGTACCTTCTTACTATCAGTGAAGTTATGTCTGTAACTTTGAGGTCTACGGTGCGAGAGCTGTCTTCCAATGTTCGAAAGGTCGAAGTAAAGAAAATGTTAGTATTCCTGATAAAATTCAAATAAATTTTCCGTTTAAAATGTTTAAACGGATAAAGACGAGGTATATAAAAACATACGCAGCGTTATAAAAAGATAAAATGTAACTTTATAAAGATTTTCCTTTAAATAATTTTAAGGCAACGGTGTGGCAGTAGACATTTTTTTTTTGTTTTAAATACTTTTTTAAAAGTCAACAAAGGGGAAAAAGGCGTTATAAAAAGTCCTTTGAAGTCAGCAAATTTTTCAACGGGTACCTAACGAAATTGTTCTTTTAGTCTTCATAATGTGCTCGTATTTTGTGTTAATTTTACACAGAAGTTCGATCAAAATTCATTAAATATATTATTTTATTATATAGTTTGGGAAATTATGAACAACATGTGTATTTATAAATAGTATTTAATAATAATAATAATTGCCTACTTTTTTATTAGGTAATTCCCTAAGCTATTCTTATATCAATTTGAAACAGAAAATATTTGAAGATAGGGCGTAATAGATTTGATAAAATATCTAAATTGTAACTTTTATCAAGACAATATTAAATTACGCTAGACATAAACAAATGCTAATTAATTGAATTTGATCGATACGAAAAATTATTAATTCGAATATTTTTAATGAGCATAAGAATTCAAAGAAAAATATTAGCATTTCTTTGAAAACTTCGCTGAAAATATTCAGATTATATACCAACCTAATTACCTCATCTCATAATTGCCTTGTTTTGACGTCTACCCTTTGAGAGGCGTCGTTATTTCCGAGTCTAAAGATATTAATAACCATCTTAAGTCGTTCGCTGTCTTGTGTCCCGCAAGCCTGTTCCTACCATCTCCGTTTGTACCCTCTTTTAGGTCGTGTTTTTCGCTAATACCCTTCGGAGATGATAAGATGATGGCTTTACAAGCAAACAGTAATTACGTCCGTCCAATTACCGCTTGAAGACAGGGTAACGAGTCACTGTAGCGAAGTTTTGTTTAAGAAATTAGACTCTCGTTTTGATAGCACCCCTTGTCTAATTAAAGTTTATTTTACACATAAACAAAGTGTTCTTATTTGTAATCTATAATCGACGATTATTTTTGTCATAATTTACAGGTATATTTTGTAAATATTATTCAAAGAAACTTTGTGAATAAAGTTTTATTGATACAAAATAAATATTATTATTGTGTAAATTAACATAATAAACTTTTAAAGACATGACCTTTAGCAATGAAAATAACTTCTTAAAGAAAGATTATTATTTTAAATATCTTAATTATTTATTCTAACAGTATTTCTTATAAGCGGTGGTTTTAATATTTTTAAAACAAAATAAACCCATGTTCAACATTACTCTGCCACGCAAAAACTCTTAATAGGTAAGTAATAGGCTTGCTAAACAAGAAATTAGCATATTCTGTGATGTTAACTACGTGAAAAGCAAAGCGGGTAAGCAAAAGGAGACCATAATTAGAGGAAACAAGTTTCTATTGAAAGTCGCAGACGACGAAGCTGCAAGGGGTTGAACCTCTTTAAATAGTCTATATACGTTAAATACGTGTGTACCTGGATTTACCTCACCCTTAAACTAGACTTGAGTAAGGTACTAGGCATAAGCATCCTTCTCTATATCTAAGTATATTTTTAAGATGATATTTAAATGTCTAAAAGCCTAATATTAAATTTTTATTTTTTCGGAGTAGTCAGTTAAAAAAGTATCGTATTTTTATGGAATCGTTTTATTTATAAATTACAATTGACATTTTATTATATATACAGCTTTTAAACAAGTACAGAAAGATTTATATAAATATAGAATGAAACTAGGACACAAAATAGGACAGCAATACGGTAGCTCTATTGGAAGAGCGACGGGACGGTTTCCTAGAGGTCGCGGGTTCGAATCCCTGCCCGTATCGCTTTATTCTTCATTCTATATTTATAGATATTTTCAAACATAAGTTCAGAGAGGTTTTGGTATAAAAAAATATTTTAAGAGTAGATATATTTTTAAAACCCTAATCAAATATTGCCCTATCAAGCAGCTTTGATCTTAAATAAGATAATTCTATTATTGATAAACAAGGCGCCCTAACTATACGATAAACTCAGTCTGTAAAGTAGCGAGCAGTCTAGGGTTCCCTATAATTTCAGGCTTACTCTCAGTGCGAGGCGTTCGCCGACTAATTTGTCATCCGAATATCAAATTACGCATAAAATGGCGTGTAACAGTAGACTGGTATCACGGGTTTTAAAACAAAATTCAATTCGAGCCATGCTCGCAAAATGTAGGTAGGTAATGCAACCACAGTTTGCTGACAACTACATTGGTAATGGTAAATTAATTTAGGAAATATATTTTTGTTGGCGATATTATAATTTGATATATGATTTAAGGTCTTTGAATCACGTTCTGTGGAAACTATAAGTGATAAGTTATTATTATTTTTTATTAAAAATGATATATTAATCATCTTTGTATATATATATATATATATATATATATATATATATATATATATATATATATATATATATATATATATATATATATATATATATATATATATATATATATATATATATATATATACTAGCAGACTCGGCCACGCGTTGCTGTGGTTGCCAAGGTTTTGGATATACCTATTACATTGTAGTAAACTATTTAAGAAGTCAAGGTATTAGAAAAAATTAAAAAAACCCCCGACCGCTAAGTAAAGGAAAAAATTTAAAATGCAAGTAAATTTATCAAGGCCAATAACGAAATAACAATATTTTGATATAAAATAATATTGTGACTTAAAATTAAGATGTAAGTTATCCTATGTTTCAAGTTGGATCAAACTACACACGGTGTGCAAATTTGATTAAAATCGGTTAAGTAGTTTAGGAGTCCATCGCGGACAAACAACGTGACACGTAATTTATATATATTAAGATATATATATATATATATATATATATATATATATATATATATATATATATATATATATATTTCTTGTGTACGTGTGTATGTAACTGAACTCCTCCTAAATGACTGGACCGATTTTGATGAAATTTATTGTGTGTTCAAAGGTACTTGAGAATGGTTTAGATTCACCATTTAATCTACTGGAAAATGGTTTTGTGATTAGTTTTTAATTTGTAAGTAGTTGGTGATTTTGGAATGTCTTACATTGGATCCGACAGACTGCACTACCATCGCAGTGTCAAAAATTAAAAAATATTCTATGTTAATTATAGTCCTTTTTATATTGTATCGAACTGGCAATCGGTTTTTCCTGTATGTGAAAACATGACTCACATAAGTACCGATGATACTTATCCAAACTGTTCATTCGTTTCCCATCAACCCGTCAGTTGCTAAAAGGGAAAAAATAAAGGCGAACCGAACTGACCACACGTCGAGATACTTCTCGCGCCGACTTCCCTAAAAGTGAGTGACGTCTCAGCCGTAAAGAAGTTCCATTAACCAAGAACTTTAAGGGGCTCAACGAAGATGCGAACGAGAAATAAATAAAGCTCTTGAGACAGATAAATTATCTTTGACTCGCTCACAACCACTTCTGACAAATTATCTGTCATAGAAGTTAAAAACAAATTTGTTTAGAGTGAGAAATTCATAAAATGTGTATGAATAATCCAAGTTTAAAAGCAATTCTGCGGAGTTGTGAAAAATATATAGGAAAATTACGATTTTAGCAAATAAACTGAACGCCAAAATTGAGGTAGGACATTGGAAAGAGCAGGGGCTGATGTTGTTAAAGTTTTAATTGCTTTTATCGCAGGCTTTAGCTTTAAAAGCCTGAAAATGTGTGTGACTATGTACAGTTATCGAATTAAATCTTTTGACATAGTGTGGTTACATGGCGATACTCCATTAGGTCATGTGGTCGATTCGGTCAGACATCCTTTTAAAGCTCATTACAAGCAATGTAACCATTTGTAAATACATATATTAATTTCTTCAACCAAATATAATCATATCTTATTATTATACAATTCTATTAACTATCTAAAAGAGACAGACAAAGCGACCATATATATATATATATATATATATATATATATATATATATATATTTCTTGTGTACGTGTGTATGTAACTGAACTCCTCCTAAATGACTGGACCGATTTTGATGAAATTTATTGTGTGTTCAAAGGTACTTGAGAATGGTTTAGATTCACCATTTAATCTACTGGAAAATGGTTTTGTGATTAGTTTTTAATTTGTAAGTAGTTGGTGATTTTGGAATGTCTTACATTGGATCCGACAGACTGCACTACCATCGCAGTGTCAAAAATTAAAAAATATTCTATGTTAATTATAGTCTGTATGTGCATAAAATATACATTTTGGGAATTTAGAGCGGAATCGAAGTGAGTATATATTTTTTTTTTTTTATCGAATATAGTGTATTATATATAATCATGTCCACACGCTATCGATTGGTCGAATTATGATAAATGTACATGTAATATCGTAGATATTGTAATAACTTTTTAATAATATTTTTTATCAAAAGAGTCTAGATTTTTATAGCTTATTAAAAAAGTTTGAAATTTTCAAATTAAAGACGCGTGTCAACGTCTGTCGGGTCCGCTAGTTGTTATGTGTATGCCTATTATATAATAAATTCGATAGGTGCAATAGATAACAAAAGGTAATGGTTATTGATTTTCCGGCACATGTTATGGGGGAGTTTCGTCAGGGGAGCGTTACTTAGGGCAATGGTTTTTCCACATTCACACAATGAAATGGCATAAGACGTAACGACATCTAATTAATAACGTCTATCATATCTCTATTGCTCGGCTTATATGGGGCTTAGTATAAGAGGATTGCTTATAGACGCATGATTTGTTCCCGACGTAGTTAGCGAGCGATTTTTATTTGCCATCAACTCAGTAATTATATCCGATAATTGATATGTATCAATTATAGCTAAAATAATGAGGTTAAGTTGATACAATTATTATTTCATTTAGAGTCATTTAGTAACATTTGCTTTACTAATAGACTTGAGTTTATACAAGCAAGTAAACCTTGTGGTCACAATATTCAATATTTGTGCAACAAAAGGCTGATAATTAGTGACACAGCGAAACATCACTCCGCATCAATGTGCTTGACATGTTTCATGTTAATTGGATGGCATACACAATAGCAGGACAGTGCAACCCGAGCAGCGCCGTTATTATGACATATTGTTCACATTGAAACGAATTTAACTATACCTGTACTGTCGCGTCCAATCTGCGAGAGGTTAATGGTCGCTTTGTCTGTCTCTTTTAGATAGTTAATAGAATTGTATAATAATAAGATATGATTATATTTGGTTGAAGAAATTAATATATGTATTTACAAATGGTTACATTGCTTGTAATGAGCTTTAAAAGGATGTCTGACCGAATCGACCACATGACCTAATGGAGTATCGCCATGTAACCACACTATGTCAAAAGATTTAATTCGATAACTGTACATAGTCACACACATTTTCAGGCTTTTAAAGCTAAAGCCTGCGATAAAAGCAATTAAAACTTTAACAACATCAGCCCCTGCTCTTTCCAATGTCCTACCTCAATTTTGGCGTTCAGTTTATTTGCTAAAATCGTAATTTTCCTATATATTTTTCACAACTCCGCAGAATTGCTTTTAAACTTGGATTATTCATACACATTTTATGAATTTCTCACTCTAAACAAATTTGTTTTTAACTTCTATGACAGATAATTTGTCAGAAGTGGTTGTGAGCGAGTCAAAGATAATTTATCTGTCTCAAGAGCTTTATTTATTTCTCGTTCGCATCTTCGTTGAGCCCCTTAAAGTTCTTGGTTAATGGAACTTCTTTACGGCTGAGACGTCACTCACTTTTAGGGAAGTCGGCGCGAGAAGTATCTCGACGTGTGGTCAGTTCGGTTCGCCTTTATTTTTTCCCTTTTAGCAACTGACGGGTTGATGGGAAACGAATGAACAGTTTGGATAAGTATCATCGGTACTTATGTGAGTCATGTTTTCACATACAGGAAAAACCGATTGCCAGTTCGATACAATATAAAAAGGATTTCTGTCTTTGTTTTCATTTCGGAAATTGCAGCTTAAAATACATACTCTCAATAAGCTATTCGAATATTACTTCCCATCTTCCATATAACTTACATTAAAAGATTATTAAAACAGAAACTGAATTGAAATTATAAAAGAGATATAAAATTAATTAAACAGTTCCGTGTCATTGTATATGACTGTAATATGAGTGTAAAACAGAAAGTAGGTTCAAAATTAATTTTTAAAATAAAGCTCACTAAATCTCCCATATTAATATTTGGTTGCGGGCATGGCAGAGAAAGCATTTAATCCTTTCAGTAGAGGCTCTATTTAACCTTTGTATTTAATTAGTTTTGGGAGCGAATGAACAAACAAAATTTTGAGTGGTATTCCATGTGGGGATTAGACTAAGGGGGCAATTATGATTGATGATGGGCTATGATTCGATTCCACTTAACACATTATAAAGGGGTATTTTATTGCTTCTTGTTTTGAAGTAAGACTAATGAACATATGGACTCCACTTAATTCATTTTAGTTGTTTTATTATTACATAAGTTCGAGTTTATTGAAGTTTAATATCAATTTATGGCTAAATTGAATCGGGTATTATTTAATTATGATTTTATAAATATTTGTACCATCTGAGTTGGTAAAGAAATTTATATTTCTAAAAATAATATGTTTATTATTTTTTTGTTCAATAAGCGTCGTAAATATTCATTAATAATGACATGACATGGCGAAAAACTTTTATGTATAGATATTGTATTATAATTTGTTTAAATCATAACGTCATATTAAATCTGTTGGTGTAGTCGTAAGTGACCCTGACGGCTGAACCAAAGGTAGTTGGTTCGATTCCCACATGGTATAATTCTTTGTGCGATCCACAGATTTACAGATACACCTAGTCTGGTTGTACTTTGTAACCTTTAATTATATGCTTGTGAAACCTCCGCGACATATGCATAATATATAGTCTCTAATGGTAGAGTTGTTTATAAAAAAATGACTTAACTTTGACTTTCATTTTGGATAAATTTGTGTTAAATGTTATTATACCATATTTCAGTATAACGAGTAAAATGACAGAGGCTACTTTTATCTCTGGAAAATTATGAGGTATTATGAGGTCCTACCAATATGCTTTGCTACGCTATATGCTTATTAAGTAGTTCTTTACTGGCTATTTTAAACTGCAGCCAAAATATAGAAAATGGAAAGAAAAAATAGTAACATTTTTGTTTAAATTAAAGTGATATATTAATTAAAAACTATAACATTACAGTTCAGGAACCATTGATTACATGTTTAAGGATATTAGTTATTAACTATACTTATAATATTATACAAGAAACAGAAAACATTTTACAAAAAATGTATAATAAGAGAAAACGACAACAAAAATACGATACAATGTAAAGTTTATATTAAAAGTCATGTGAGAGTCTGTCTTAGTATCGAGACGATACCAGCATTTGCATTTAGATAGCGAAGCAATACCGTTCAGATACCTTTTGCGAGTAAAAGTAATAACATAAAATAAGATTTTAAGGTTAGATCATGCATTATTTAGGTTCAATTTAAAAGCTAACGCGATGGTCCAGGGTCTCGAATCGTGAACAGGCGAAATTGTGACCGCAAAGGGCTGTACCCTATAATGTATTAATAACGAACGACCCTATATGATGCTTGTATGAAAACTCATTAATATTTTGCTGATCATCTTGCATGTTTGTTTACCCGCTATCATGTAATGGTTTTTAAAACATTCATTATTATTCTATTTAAGGTATATTCTTTTCTATTTATTACTAAATAAGATCTAAAAAACAAAAGGTCGCTGTTTCTGCACCCGTAATAAACCAACCAAATTCTCTACTTAAAATGGACAGAGCGTTTGCTAACATTTTCAGCACAGCTAATTTTAAAATTGCATTTCAGTTTTTCGCTCAACAAAAAGTAGATATAAGTGGTTTTGGCGGTAAATCGATCCAGTAAAGCATTTCCATGTACCGGTTGTGAGACTCAGTTACCGCCGGTGATCTTACTACAAGTGCATAAAATATAATACTATTTATTAAATCCCATCAAAAACATAAATGTGTAATGAGAGCAGAGTTCAATTTTATATAGATTGTTGATTTCAACGATAAAAGAAGATCTAGATGGGTGCCAAGTTCAATGGTCAGTCCTGATTAATATTTAAAACAACAGATTTTTTATAATACAAATTAAAATGTGATATTTTCTTATAATTAAGGATAATATATTGAAACCTAAGATCTGAAGTGGATAGTTCTAGTTAAATTTGACATATTCAATCGAAATGGTTTTTGAGTTATGAGAGAGTTAAAAGTAGCTCCAAATGCATCGTGTAATATTATATACTTACGGTGCAGTTCGCCAATTCTGTTAGCTTGAACTTGGCTTAACACGCTACCACGTGTCTAGATATAATATACTTAATGGGTGCTAGAATGAAGTACAGTAGATATGTATAGTGTTTTGTCTGGATTTGAGTACTTATTATAATCTTTTCAAAGCATTATTTATTTTAATGTTGACGTTTGCTGGCAAGTTCTTTACTGGTAAGTCAACAAACTGTACTTATTATTATAGAGATGGGTATATTCAATAACATTAAGATGTTATGGAGGTTTTTGACAAGAGTAACATATAAAATAGTTTGAAAAGACATTAAGAAATTAGAAATAAATAGAGAGAGAGAATTTCTTGCAGGTAAGTTGAAAGCAGTGTAATAAACCCTGGCGCAAAGCGTGTATTCGTACTATACGTTAATTACATAAAATTGTGACGGCACTGGGCGACAACCTTTTTGCTACCTAAAATTGTGGGGATATAATAAAGTTTTATGATTATCACATTATAAGTCGAATGTTTAAAGAATATTTTATATTGAGGTACTCATTTTTAAATTTTAATATTATATTCTTTATGAAATTAAAATTATAATTTATATCAAAGTATGCTGATAGTTATTTTATGTTACTTTGAAACTTACCGCTGAAAAATAATTTTAATACAGTTTCGATAAATTTTATGTAAATGAAATAAATGTTCTTTGAAATAAAAATGATGAAGAGTAAAATGTATGAAAATAACAATTTATTTACCCAATAATATAGTATAGTCACTCAGATTGTGGGATTATAATATTGGTATCGAGACAGGAAGATTAATGAGATCCGTGAAGCTGCGATTATCACTGGTACTTGTTTTCATTGTCGCTTTTTTATATAAAATGAATCATTGAAATCATATTCATATCACAAAAGTTAAATTAAAATTAATATCATTTAAATACTTTTAAAACATATTTATAAAATACAGAATGTTAATATTCTAATATAATATGAGAGTATTCATATATTTTTATATGTTAGATCTGATCAGATAAAAAACCAGATGTTCTATAATTAATAGCTGGAGCTAACCCCTTTCAATTATAAAGAAACAGATTAAATCTTAAAACATCTTATAAATAGCAGCATTCATTCAGCAGATACTAATTCCACTTTGCTTCCGTGAAGAAATAGAATTAAAAATGTAAATTTTGCATTTTAAGTTTAAAGTATTTTCTCATGGATAAGTTTAAATGAATGTAGAATGTCACAGTTTGTAGTTCGTGAGACAATCCGACTGAGGGTCAGTGAATTTTTTATTACTCAACCTTCCCTTTCCAAAACTGAATAGGTACTTCTAAGAGTAAAAGGTACCGGCTATAACATTTAATTATGAACCACACAGGATGTTTTATTACATTTGACACGTCATGTTTTGTCTCACAGGATCATTCTCGCCTCTATTCAATGAGAACGCGCGGAATGCGGAACATTCACGATCCTTTGATGAGAGCTAAGATTAATTTCGGGGGGTTTGAAAGCTCAAAGGAAATTTTAGAATGTAAGTGCATTAATAAAGGTTTTTTAGTCTCCCGATAGGCACTCTTTTATCGTCAGACACGACTTTATTAAATTTATGGCCTTTTACGTGCACATTCACTGTCTATATTGCCGGGAGCGAAAAATTTTGGGATTATATAGCTTTTTGAACTTTACTAAAAGGTTTCGAAATTGTAATGACATTTTAAAAATGATTTTAAATAAGCCCGTTTAAGTGTATTACGCTTAAGTTCGTTAGTAATACTATTTACATAAGTAAATAGATTAAACGATAATTTAAATAAGTCTCAGAACAAATTCGAGCGTAACAATATTTTGGAACAAAAGCAAAGTAATAATTTTAAAAAGAGTTTTATTTTGACTTTATTATGTTTAAATATAACTTGTAATTGCTCCAACCAAGTCATGTAACTTTAAGTTGTAAGAAATCAAAATCAGCATTAGTTGAAATATCAGAATACGATTCCACTATATAATGTTGTACGGTAGTTAGTCTTTGTAGGTTTTATTTTATTACGTTTCTAGCTGGAGCCAGCATCTTCATCTGTACTTCCCCACCCCAAGTAATATCACAACATACATTTTGTAATAAATCAGAATATTTGTACTTCCATTGAAATTACAGATCAGAAATAAGCTGTATATTCCCAAACAAAATAGGAGACATTTTTACATTTAAAACGATCCTTTTTGTTTGACTATACCTAAACTACTAATACGCAAAAACTTCTTGGAAAGGTTGAAGCCCGAGAAATAAAAACAATATCTTTTAATGTCTGCTATTTTTCCCTAAAATGTAGCAAAATTAGATACTCTTAATTTGTTTAGATTAGACTTAATTATATATGCAATTTAAGCATCATTAAATACAACACTATAGTATAATTTCCCCGCAACTTTGTCCGTATATTTACGAAAATATTAAAATACAAAGCTCCCATTTTTCCGTCAAAAAGTTAAAATTACTAAAAACTTCTTTTACTTAACATATGCTCCGAATTTTAGTGTTCTAGAAACTTTTAAAGTTGCAATATCCGGAGATATAGTTGTAGAGAATAGCTTTTCAAGTACAGATTATAAAAGCATACCTGTGATGACTAGAGCTAGAATGTCCGGTAGTGGAGCTAGATATTGGAGAACGGGCCGGGTAGGTGCCCGTTCCGCCATGACCACCTTCAGACATTACAAATTCTGAAACAATAAAATAAATACATTATAAGATATATAATGAGCCATGTGATTACTATAGAATGATTTAGTGTAATACATTCTATGGGGCTCAGATCGGAAGCTAGACAATAAAATAGAAATAGGGGTGAATAAATCATGTTTGATAATATATTTAAACATGTATAAAGTCTTGTTAAGCTCATTTATATTTTTCAATAAAATGAAAAATATACCGATACGGGTAGGGGTTCGAAGCCGCGACTTTTACGAAACCGTTCCGTCACTCTACAAACTGAGCTACTGAGCTCTATGAATATATTCACATGATATTTTATTTCCAGTAATATTTTTTTATGATACAACTTAAACATAAAATATAACAAAGCATTTAAACCAAATATAGACATGAAATCCGATTACAGCTGTTCCCGTTGAAGTGAAACTGATCTCCTTTTCATCTGAGTCTTCATGTTGTGCTTTCTCATCCACCTTTGTTTGAAAATTCCCTTGTGCATTGTAAACTAACTAATGCTTCAGATTTTCATAATCCTATCTTAGAATATCATATCTTTTATGAATTTGAATATCTTTTGTTAAAATATCTTTTTCAAAATAAAATCTTGATACTTCGTTTTATTACTTTAATAGTGTAACAAATATAAATTACATTTTCTCTACAAAATCGAAGAAAATAAAACGAGGACGCTAACTATCAATCGTTCTGTCACTATCGACAAGACATTTGTTTGGTCTCACCATTTTTGTCTCAGTGTTTCTTCTTTGACGCTGTAGTCGCATGCTTCCTCAGACGATCAATCTAGCAACCTTTGAGAATGATGGATATGGGGCTTTCACCGTATTTTTCCAAAACACCAATAATATACTAACAATGTAACGATAGAAGACTTTTTGTAGATATCTCGATATTCTAATTTTGTTAAGTGGTTGTGGACTTCTCTTACAATTCTTAGTGAAGAGACTTGAAAAAATCAGTTTTTGGCTAAAAGAAAACCTTGCATATCACAATAATTATAAAAGTAATATCGAAGTAATAAAATATAACTATGTTGTATACAGACAATTTACAACCGTATTACTTTGCAATACCGATTAGAATGCAAGGACAGGATGCTTAAATTTTCAGCCGCTGTAGTCTGAGCTAAATTTCTGACAAATGTTCTATTCGAGAGGAAAAGACGTGATGAGATGATACGAATCCACAGCTCCCTTGATGAAGTACCGCCCGTCGAAATTCAGTAAAATATAACTTTCCGAGCTCCGTTTTGTTTATCATCTTGTAAATGTATTAGGCAGGTCTTCCGGCTTGTATATTATGTAAATAGGAACCTCAAACGGAAGGAATGGAAACAAATCTGCGGGTCGTTACTCACTTTATATAATGTTTATTTATTACTTATATATATCAATAAATTCATAAGGTAATTGTCAATGGATTAAATTTTGTTTTATAATTTCAATATGTAATGAATAACTACAACAAAGTGTATACAATAAATGATTATATTTCTTAATTAATAAAGTTCTGTAACAACCATCGATTTTCCTTGACGAGACTTCATAAAAACTAATTCTTATTACCTGTTTTATAAGCCATTATATAATTACTTGGTAAGAAACAATGTCGTTAGTAAAATAGCAATATAACAGTACTTTAATTTCATCTCTTAGAGTTGTGTAATCGAGGGAAAATGAAAATTGATCGTTGCTAAC
Source organism: Napeogenes inachia (assembly GCA_959347355.1). Taxonomy (NCBI): domain Eukaryota; kingdom Metazoa; phylum Arthropoda; class Insecta; order Lepidoptera; family Nymphalidae; genus Napeogenes; species Napeogenes inachia. Next base: position 17,789,762 of record OY365797.1, read on the forward strand.
TAAGATAAGTTTGGAAAGTTATGACGGAAGTGCTTTCGCGACGGCGAGATGAGCAAAAATGTTCATCACTGATTTAGTTTCCAACTAACTAATTATTGCACAAACAAGGGATATGGGTTCATTTATCATTCTAGAGAGTGCTTTTATAAGAAATTAAATTAACTATATCCTAAAAGTTATAAGAATCATGCCTTGATAACATTGTATACATTTACGGCATTTTAAATATTTATATACTTTATTTTAACTAATTTTAATTACTGTTAATGTTAACATTCTGATTATTTTAGATATTCTAGCAGCCATAATTTTAATAGCTATATTGTGTAATAGGCAATAATAATTGAGTTTTATTTTATCCCCGCCGGGACTGGTAAACAAATTAATAACGGGTAGATGATTAATATCGAGTACCTGCTCAAAATAAAATTAATGAGAGTTATATAGCTATAATATGGATTAACAAGAAATATCTAATTTGATTATATTAGGCATAGAATTAACATACATAGAATAGAGAAGTCATAGGTAGGCCTCTGAACGTAAGTGTCTTGCAATTAAAAAAAGAGACAATAAGAATACAAGATGACAGACCGATACTTATCTTTTCTAATCACACATGCAAAAAAGAGAGACAGATAGGTAGTCTCATTTGCTTTCTCTTTTTATTTTGATGGTCACATTTTAGGCTGACTTCACTCTATATGTATGTAACTAGCTGTGCCTCCGACTTCGTACTCGTAGATTTCGATTTCGATAAAACGTATCCTTTGTACCTATGTATGTAAAAACTATAAACCTTCAAAGTATCATAGAACTCAATTAAGTAGTTTTTGCATATCTATAAAATATATTTCTAGTTTATTTATGTATATTTTTTTATGTTTAATCGCTGGTAAGTAGTGGTCCGAAGAGAAGAGATTATTAACTCTTTATTGGTTACCAAATTGTTAAAAAATAAACTAAATATTAAGTGAAGCCCATTATAATATATTCCCGAAAACTGCTTTTTACCAAATTGTTTAATATGTTTTTGAGATAAGGGTGCACAAACATACAGAAATATACAGACATACAAACACACAGAAAAAATGAAAAACCATTGTTTTCTCTTGCTTATATAAAGCCCTCCCCCACTATTATGAATTTTTGAAAATATTTTCTATGTATACAGACAGCGATCATTTACAGTTTTTTGTATTGTATCTAGATACATTTCTTTAATACATTAAATATGTATTTAAAGTTAAATATATCTTTTGATAAAGTAAAAAGTGTGCAATCAAAATTGAAAAACTAAATGTTATTCAGAGTGACGCTCAATTTTTATGTAAAAAAAAATATTTAAATTGCCTATATATTAATAATACTAATATTGGATCAGTGGCAATTTTATTATATGTATAGAAGATAACTCTATAATATTAAGATCCAATATCGAATATGTCAGAAAAAATAGAATTTAAGCTGATTTGACAGGTAACAGATATCTTAACAAAGGTTAGTATGAATAGGGGATACTTTTACATACAATAAATTGGTAAGGAATCAAATCCACATGTCTGCGTAGGCCCACCTTAATTTTCCTCTTTGCTGCGCGTACTGAATACTAAAGAACGGATGGACATCAGCATTACCCAAACGAAACGAGATTCACATACAAATTTTCTAAAATATTATTATGCAACATAATATCATTTTTGTTCATATACTCAAAAATACACAACCCTTCTGAATAAAAAAATGATTTTTTTTTAATGTATAGTGTTAAGGGTCAATCCGACTTGCTCATGAAGGTTTCAGTAGGAACAAAAAAAAAATAGTTTGTTTACTTATAATTAGAGAATGGCTGCTGGCTAGATTAATAAATATGTTGATTTGTGTTTTAAAAATATTGTTTTGAGGTTTAAAAATAAAGGCTCATTTAAGGTTTAAAATAAATGTTAACTATAGTAAATATTATTGTATTTTAGGAATAATATGATTTGAAATCAATATTGATTTGAATCTTAATAGTTTTATATTATTAAGCTTTATTTAAAACTTATTTAAAGGATTTCTTTGACTTACAATATGACATAAATCTTAGTTTAGTCTTCCAGTTCTTTACTGTGTCGAGTAGCCAAGAAAATAGAAATACTCGAACTAAGTATATTCGGCACCAAAACCGAATAATACGGTCGAACACGAATAGCGAAAAAGATATCGAATATGCCGAATAGCGGATACTTACCGAATATTCGGCGGATCTCTAGAAATAATATTAGATATATTTTAAATTAACTAAGTTTATTTGCCAAGATTTATGACTGTTAGAGATTTATTTTGCGTATTATGCCCTTGAATAAAAGATGGATTAGACATTATTATAAAATTTTTGAAACTTATAAAAATGCAACAACCCCTTAGATAAGTTAGACTGAGATATAAAGACAAATTGAAATTAAAAAAATATCATCAAAAAACATAACTATAATAAAACGTAGTTAAAAAAATAAAAACAACAGATATTTCAATTACAAAATGAGTCTTAAAAAATGAAAATGAAGTTAAATGAAAATGTATATAATTATATACATAATTCTGTTTGTAACTTACAAAGCATAACATTTATGAAAATATCTATTTTAGTATATAATATGATATTATTAACACAATTCCCTTTAACATCGACAAAGCAAACAATATCAGGGTAATGTTGCTTATTTAGTCTTAAATTACTTGATCTCGTTTAGGCTCTTTGAAGATTGAACCAAGTTTTCAGGAAGTTTCCGTAATTTATTGTTTACAGTCACTCTACTGTTTGTGTTATATACTATGTATAATCTTTTCGTATTTACTTGTATACATTTTATTATTATATACATTTTATTATGTATATAATAATAAAATGGATGTTTGTTATATTTTGATTGTTAATATTAATATAAAACAATATTAGTTTCTATTATATTTGATTTTACATAATATATATGAATAATATTTAAAATATATATTTGAAATACTTTAATTCCAATATTATTTTATATTTAGTTCATGTTTGAAAATGCTATACAAGCATTGCTATTGACTTTAATTATTTACATTTTTGTATACTATTTGAAGTTAATATACATATTTGTTAAATACAATATATTTTGAAACAAAAAATATGTTCACTATTTTATTACTTAGCTAGAATATATTTTTAAATAATTTAACATATTTTAGTATTTTAATTAAACTAAATGTAAATAGAAATAAAATGTCTATTTTATATTTAGCATAAGTAGGGGTGATTGAACCTACAGATTCTGAGATAGTAAGATTTTATTTTAGATTCTTAAATAAACAAATTTCTGAATTTTGCTCATACACAATCTAGCAAAGCTTGTATTTTGGGTACGAGTCAACCGATAAACAACAGATAAACATTTTTTTCATAAATACATACATTATAGACATAATACCCAGACCCTAGAAAAATATATGTTTTTATAACAAAAATATTTCTAGTGTGGGAATCGAACCCGACACCACAGGCAATGCACTTAGATAACATTCTACCAATCAGACAGCACTATTCAATAATATCATAATAATATGAAATTCTGATATCATAGTTTCAAAGTCATAACGAAACAAGCACAACTCTTTAATACTTGTAATGTTAATGCTTAGTTTCTCAACACTTCAAAGACGAAAGTGAAATGCATGTCTCAACAGACAGATATTTCAACTTAGAATTGAATATCAAATGAAAGTTATTCTCTTACAACTTTCCACAGTTGTTAATAACGAAACTTGCGGTTAACGGGGTAGGGTTGAGCTTGGGTAAATTTTCGGGACAATTCAATAGGAAAATCCTTTGTGTAACTTCTATTGTGCGATAGATTTTCTGAACATCATGTCATGAAGCCTTGTATGATCCACCGAAATTTAATTACCTATTCCGTAATCCAATCAGCGCAATGAATGCGATAATATACTGTGCTTTAATTATAATGAAGCTATAATTATAAAAATATTAATTTGAAGCACAAATAGTCAATTTAGTTTATTTTAGAGAATTTAGTCAATTTAATATACGATAAAATATTTTCAACAAGATTTCTGTTAAGTTCAAAGTAGGTTTAGTTATGGTTTAATTGCTTGGAGGATGAAAATTCAACATTAATATTTAATGCGATCATAACGTTTGTATTGATAGAGAATGCTATAATAAAATGACACTCCGGATTTATAGATACATATAAAGCATAATTTCATAGGGAGCACATTTCTAACGCAATGTCGGACTGGCATATCGAATCTTTACGAGGTCATTAAACATATTTTTATGAGGACACCGCGGTGTACTATATTATTACTTAAAGGGATTTAGCAATACAATCCCGTTTCATTGGTCAGTTACTTGCAAAGTATACCTTCATCAAAATTGACAGCGTGTGTAGCTCATAAAACATTTACGGCGCGATACTGTGACACGCCCGCATCGAATGAAATCATGATAATACTTACATTACATAAAACGTCAACATTATGCTTTAAATGTTATTACACAATTTTCGCTTACGATTATGTTAGCTCATATGCATTTACCTTTATAATAATAACTTAATATGTAACGTCAAATGACATGACTTTTATCTATATATATAAAAATGAAACCCGTTTTCCTTGGTCACGGCATCACCCGTGAATGGCTGGACCGATTTCACTAATTCTTTTTTTGTTGTATTTGTTATTATTAGGAGAAGGTTCTTACGGAAAAAAATATTAAGAAAATCTCTCAGAAATATTGAAAAATGTACATTTAATTTTGCATATTTTTAAAAACGCGAGTAACAAATGTCAATGTCATTCACAGCCATAGATTATATTGATGGAAGAGCATCGTATTGAGCTTAGTGTTTAAATAAAAATGCAAAGTTGTTCAATAGCGATTTGTAAAATTATTAGTGACATTATTGAATCCTAAGAAATAAACACTTATGAAAATATATATTTTGTTTTTAATTTAATTAAAAATTTGTAAAGTCATTTAAAGGAATAGCGAGACCAGGGAATTATGGATTCATTTTTATATGGAGGATTCGGTTCAAATTGAATAGGTACTCATACCTAAGATAGGTGAGCTATACAAAATAAAGTAGTGTATCATTGCAACGCTAAGGCGGTACGAAGTTCGCCCGGTCAGCTAGTATAAATATAATAACTTAATATGTAACGTCGAATGACATGACTTTTATATAAATATAGAATGAAAAATAATCCGATACGAGCAACGATTCGAACTCGCGATCTCCGTGGCGAAGCCGTGCCGTCACTCTACAAATTGAACTACTGTAGCTACCCTCTACGGTAAGCATTCTATCGGTCATCTTTACTGGGACGGTGGTGACATCTTTTAGACTTTTTTTTTGTTTTGCTCGGGTACGAGTCAGTTACCTCTATAAGTTTAATTATAATTTATATTTTGTCAATGTTATAAAACATTCGAAGCCTCCATGAACATAATTGTAAACAAACGATCACATTGCTATTTTTGAAACAATCTTTAGAAGAAGCTGATAGAATGCCCCGCTGATTTTCCAAATTACTACGTAATTGAACCGAAATTCTGAGTGAAGCTCATGTAATGAAAGCAGATAAAGGGAAGTGAAGAGAGGCAGGGCCTTATTCAATTCAGCCGCGAGTTCACCCCACGACACTGACTTAAGTAGATAGTTAAGATTTAGCCAAGAAACACCCGCACCCACTAATGTATACTCAGAAAGTAGTCTTGCTTCAGACTTGGCCGCTTAAGTACCTACAGCTGAAACTTGCCACCCATTAGTTACTTCCTAGAACACATTATAGTTTAACTTTTGTTCTTCTTACGAAAAACAAACAGTGGCTGAGCAGGTGTTATCAAAACTGTTTCGTTTGTTACGTAAATAGATACAATTTCCAGTTTGAATATTTTAGCAAGTAGTGTTTGTTTTTTAAACTTATAGGAAAGTTTACCATCATTAAGCAATGGATATACGGTACATACACACAAGAGTCCTGTCAACTACCGAAACGTTTCAGTGAAATAACTTTGACGGTACTAAGATACCGTGCACTTTAGCCGATTGGATTTGAGGTGGACGCCCAATAAGAGTACGAAGAAGTCGACCAGATGAGGATATTTCTTCCACGTACAAATATTTCATCAATATTGTTGATTTTATAGTGAACTAGTTGTTGACCATGACTCCGTCAGCGGGGTAAGCACGCACTCATGTTTATCTACGACATATATTTTACAAATTTTGTTCTCAATGAAATATCCGTTATAAGTATTGGTAAAACGACATATTCAAACGACGATACATAGGAACTTAGAATGTTTACCTCTTTATAATACAACATATGAATTTAATTGTATATTTAAAACTGCTAATCACGAAGGAACACATTTTTAAGACTGAATCAATTGTCAATACTATAAAAAATTGTTTATAATTAAATAAGTTAAAAGAAAATCTATGGAGTTTCTTGTTGGATCTTCTACAGAGTTTGAGGTTTCATAACTGCATATACGCTAATTCGAAATAAAAAAAAAACGAATTTATTGAGTTTAAAAAAGAAACATGTAGCTAAAGTTACCATTACTAAAAGCAAGTAACCTAAGTATATATCTATAGTCAATACCACGTCTGATTTGAATCCATATTTATAGTATTGTCTTTATAACAAATAAATATTCCAGTTTGTAAAATAAGAATACTATAATATTTTTTATAATATATTTCTTACTAAAAGTATTCATATATCATCAACTTCATCCCTATGTTTACATAAATCTACAAAGCAAAGATATCTTTATCTACATAATCAGAATCAGACAAACGTCGACAAAATACTAAAAAGAACTGTAATACGAATAAAAAATATTCTAATAATAAAAAAACAATCTTTACAATATAAGTTTTTAAAATAATAATAATAATATATCAGGACAAATTACACACATTGATCTAACCCTTAAGTAAGCAAATTATTTGCTTGTGTTAAGGATGTTAAACAACGATACAAATACATAGAAATACACATATAAATACTGAGAATATATTTAATAAATGACCAAACCCAGAAACACAGACATCTATGCTCATCACATAAATGTCTGTCTCTGCCGGGAATCGAACTCGAGCCCCATTGCGCCGTGTCACGTTAGGCGTCTGCGCTAACCACTTGACCAACGGGGCGGTTAAAAAATCATTTTTGTGTTAATAAATACCATTATGAAATTTAATTTTGATTATTATCGTGAAGAAAATAGTGATCGAAACTAAAGCAAAAAAAGAGCACAACAGGAAAAAACATATGTAGAAGAAAAAGAAATGGAATCTTTAGTAAAAGATATCTGTTATCAAAAATGTATTCGAAGATATTAAATTTGAAATGGCTCAGACGTTATCATATGAGCTCAGCACAATAGATGGGTTCGGAGGCAATATAATATATAAAACGAGTATTATTCGCATGATCAAATCTCCTAATAAGTTGGATCCCACAGCGTTCAATGTGGCGAGAACTAATACCCCTCACTCCCGCAGCCCATCACTCTTGGCTCCACACGACTAAACACTTACAATGCTTTATACTATATTTCACACGACTTATAATGCAATGCGAAAGTATTGAACCGACTTTGTATTATGATCCTGAAGATATAGCACTAATTTAAGAGAATATATGGTTTAAAAAAATGGATATTAAAAATTTATATTGAATGAAAAATTTGATACAGGATTCAAAGCTGCGACCTCTGGGAAACCGTTCCGTCGCTCTATCAATTGCGCTACCGCATCCTACCAGCATCGATAAATTTAGCACTCTATATAATCGTCTTTATAACAACGGAAACGAAACACAAAACAATATGACATAAATACATAAATGAAGATATGGTTTATAAATGATAAAGATATATAATTATATCTTGTAAACACATAGTTATATAATGCAATCATAACCGCATAATAGCTCCTAAGCAACTAAATTGGCAACGTAATAGATAGCAATTCGTTTCATGGCCGCATTATATCTGTAATGCGTGCAGAAGTCACGTGTCAGTCGTCACAGATTTGTACCCGTGAAATGCCATTGCGTTACTTAGCGGCTTGCGGTGAGGCGTGGCTGAGACGGGCGCGGTCAGCTCTTAGCGAAATCAATTATAATACGATACTAATTAATATCGCCACTGATACCATATTGAATTAAATTAGTTGACCATAATTAACTACCCTCGATATATTGTAATGGAAACCCTGTTACGATTATGCGTTAATTACGTTCATTTATTATACGTTATTAAATATTTTTAATGTTACAAAATTAAAATGAAAAATTCGCATGTGGTTTTTCCATAAATAAAACGGTTACAACTTGTAATTTGATTTACTATAAATATATATTGAAGCAGATGCTATATGAGATATATATGAGAAAGCAGATGCTATAAAAATCGAATTAAAATTTATAATTATTGATTTTATGAATCTGTTAATAGAAATGTCTATTTCCAAGTAAAATTCAAGTGACTCCTAAGTACTGTGGTGCTTAAATTCAAACAAAAGTTAATGGATTCCTCGGAATTAGAAAGAGACTTGACAAATTTCAAATTTGTAAGGCAAAGGTAGGTTCAAAATCTTAATAATTCATTTGTTATTGTATAAATGATGACTATTGGACACTTTAAGTGTACTGCTGTTGTTTCCTGAATACAAAATGTCCATTTCCGTCCACGCAAACCCCCCATTAAGGATGTCAGTCAAGAAGCTTATTGACAGACGGACGTTCAATTACTATAGGTCATAAAGAATAATTTTAATAGCAATTCAGAAATAATCTCTCATGATATGAAACATGAATTAAAAATATTAATATAGGTAAGCACCCAGATTCGAGAACTTGATATAAATATTGCTTCTTTTAAGACTATAACCATTCGTTCATATCATTCCTGTCAAAATGACAGTTGACAGCGAAGTTATCTAACACAATTCAAGCTAATAACAGTTTTTGTGACACTAAGCACGAAAAAAGCTTTCCGCGTTTAACGTACCGTAAATGTGTACTCCATGTTTCCACCGCCTTTAAGTAGACATTATTAGGGGGGTGTCACCCGATGGACATAAAATTTTGTTGTGTTTTTTCCCTAACACACTTAAGCTGTATAGGTCACGTTGCTAAAAGTTAGGAGTAAAATGAAGCTGATTGCATATGAGAAAATTTAATTTCAACTGTTTCAGTTCAGCTGAAGTTGATATATTCTACGCAATGCTTTAAATAATTAAACGGGTTTCATATAAATCATGTTTAATATTTGATAATGTAGTTCCAAAATTTAATCTTTTATTTTTAGAACACGTGTAGGTAAATTTAATTGAAATCACAATATTATAATCGAATATTATAATGCTATTCAGTTACAATAATTAAAAAAGAATATTAGACATTATATAATATTTATATTTCATAATATAATATTAATAATTATATTCAAAAATGACAACAATATTAAATTAATTAATCCGGTCAAACAGATTATACGCGAATTAAATATAATAAAGGATCTAACTTTAGGTTCTTTTTAATCGTAATTAGTAATATTTGTAAGCGGCACAAAGGAGTGCCGTGGGTCACCGGCTTTAGGACGGGAAGCGGTACAAAGGGCTTAAGGTTTTAGATGTTGCTGCTCAGAAAATTTGTTTCATTAAGCGCCCCGCCGAAATTTTCTTTTCCTTTTACTAAAAACGAAATTCCCATAACGTTTACGTTTTATCGGTATCAGTTTACAAAAGGTTTATAATAAAGGGATAAGATGGTAAAGAAAGATGTTTTAAAAATAAATAAAAAATAGCATCAAAGTATACCAAACATTACAACAATATGCCATGAAAAATACTCGTATTTCTTTAAGTCATCGTAACTTGATGTTTATAAATACTTATTTCGACTAATATAGATCTTAAAGCGAGTAAAAATTATAAATACTATACTTCTGAAGTTAGTTAGAAGTTCTGTAGTAAGAAGATTTATGAATATGGTTTTGGTTTTTATATCAATACTAGTCAATCTGTATGTTATGTAAATTTAATTGAAACATATAAAATGTTTTCTTTGGTCTCAACTCACAGCTTAAAATATATAGTACTTAAAGAAACAAAAGCTTTTCAATCAATGTGAATAAAAATTCAAATTGAACTTCTCTATTAAAATCATATAAAGCTTTGTATACTTATATATAAATAATTTACTTTCAATTGGTCCAAAATGAGTTGAAATAAATATGAACCGAATCCCTTAGGGATCAAATGTTCTCGTTAGACATTTTCTGACACAACTGTCTAGACTGGGTCTAGACATTTGTAGAAATAAATATTGAATTCAGGGTATTATTTTTGAAAATGCAAGGATTCTACTTGTAAGCCCTAACCCATTGAAAGCTATATTTATTGCATTTCATGTGAAAAACCAATAAAAATATTTTTTTAATTATATATTAAACGTCAAAGTCTAAATTTCTCATAATAATTAGGATTACTGGAGGAGTAAATAATCATCTAAGATGTTTCTAAAAAGTTTTTATATTATAATAATATAACCATTTTATCATTCGTTCAATAAAACCTTTAATCCACACTTCATGAATATATTGATCTGTCATCAAATATTTTCGTTCATCCGCAGTGACAGTTTGAGACAACGTCTGTCATATTTCACATAATATCTGTCCGTTTAGTTTTTGGCCATTTGACTATTGATCACCCAGAGGATATATTTGTGACATATATTCACGGATTTCAAACAATATTCATTGCTTAATAATCAATAATTTCCAAAACTAATATCAATTGTTGTTTAATTTCATCCTCACAATAGTTAAAACGTATAATTACTCACAAAGTTGCCATGTTGAAAAATAATGATTTTTCTGTAATTGAATTATCTATAAAAAATAAGAACTAGTTTAGAAGGTTATAAATAATTTCAAAAGTGCCAACATAAATAAATAAGAAATATATAATTAAAAAAAATAGACAAAACGTCAATCGAATCCTGATATTTGATTGGCTATACAAGTAAAGCAGACGCGGACAACACACCTGGGTTAGCAAAGATAAAGGTTTGCGAATTGCTGCCATCAAAAGCACGCCAAGTGTTGTTCTTGATATAAGAGCGTTAAATAAAAACCTGTTCTCGCGAACAAAGAGCTACGTGGGGCAAATTATTTATGTATTGCCGCGGTTGGTCTAATTACGTTAGGCTTTTGTTCTTGCCCCGCTCGCTACTTTTACCTTCTATATATTCCTTAGATAACAATTACGCCACTCGCAGGGTGATTTAATTTGTTCAACTTATATTAAGTATTTAATTGTTGAGGTCTCAGATAAATATGCAAGTCACGTTTGAAATAAAAGTTGTGGAAACAAAAAAAGAAAACTTAAAAGTGTCTATTGAAAACTGGAGTAACTTCTCTTCATAGTATTTAATTCTACGAGTTGTTGCTTTGATTACAAAAAATATGTGGAACGTGGAATCAAACAGTTTTAACTTTATTTAATCTAAATACACTACTATCAGTATAAATATGTTCAACAATATAATGAATATTCTAAATTCATATTCATAAAACAGTTAGACAGACAAATATTATTCATAAGTATATAGTAAATACCAACAATGTTTCTTTAACAGCCACACATTTCCAATACAAGATGCATAGTTTATTTTATGGTGTCATTTTTATGAAATCGTTACTTCGCGGAAAGTTTTCCTTCAAAACGGCTTCTTCCCTTGGGGCCGGCGGAAAGAACTTCGGCGAATAAGGCGGGAAAGAAGAGTATATGATATTCACAAGTAATAAATATTAGAATAGGTGCAGTGATTGCGCTCAGGTGTCGACATTACTTGCTGAGTTTACTTTTTTATTTGCAGACGATATCATTTGCCAAAATTCAGCAGAGAAAATTACTTCCTACAGAAGGCACTTTTGATTGTCCGATGTTACGGCGCATTCAGGTTTCCTTTTATTGTACTTCGTGTGAAGGAAACCTTTTGATATTTTTTTTATTATATATAATATTTATTAAGGTAAAAGATATATAAAGAAGACGTATATTTATATTAAATTTAACAACAAAAACAATTATTTCATTAATATTTTTATAAAGAAAACTATTACTAAAATAAGAAAAAAACTTGAAACAATTTTTCTCGTTTTAAGTACAATTTTATTTTAACAATTTGCATAAAACAAACAAATGACCTAGACCAAAAAGTCTTACCTCTTATACTCTAAGCAAAGTATAAATAATGAGCAGTTTTATTAATTATAGATTATACAACAATAACAATAGGTACAACATTAAATCCTTAAACATAGTGAGGTACGATGAGAATGCAAAGCGATTGTCACACGAGTGATGCGCACGAAGCGCTGCGGTGCCCGAGGAGACCGGAGGGCCCCCCCCGTGCCGCCATTATCGATTGCCCCAGTTGAGAGCGGGGCGGAAGTAATGATAGAACGAGATGCAACCACTGCCCGATCCGATGGCCAACTCTACTGGTAACTGTATAGTGCACAAATATTGTTCGAGATAATATTTAATCTCCCTTTTTTCTCTAATACCTATTATTCTGGTAAGATTGCTTTAAGTAATTAGTACCAGTATGATGTTATTGTGTGTTCTAATTATAATTAAGCGCTCAGATAATGTTATTCTTATATAATTTACTACATGCTTATGTAATCGCGGATTCCTGATTTTAATTTGAGTTTAATGTACAATATAAAAAATAGTAAACTACGAGTAAACAACTCAACAAAGTCAAGCGTGGAAGTGACATTCTACTTATATCTATTTGAACGGATCTCGTAATAGCTTCCTCAATCTTAGCGTCAAAGTTCTCATAAGGCGCGTCTTAACTAAGGCGTTAAGGACGATAGTTAGTAAGAGGCCTTCGTTCGGTAAGATCTTAAAACTTAGTCCAAACTTCCATAGCTAGATCTCAACGACCTAGAAATGTTGTTCCTTAGTATTATGATAACAAAGCCGACCCAAAATAAACATTACTTTCAAAGTAAAACAACATGAAGTCAAACTTAATCACGGTTCAAAATCTTTTACATCTTTAAAAGACAGTATGAAAATTTATAGCATGTCAATGATAGTGCATATTTTATCTACAAATTAAAAGTAAAGTTTATAAACATGTATCTGACCCGGCCTATCATCAGTTATATCGATCTTACGATAAAATATCCGACAAGCGTGCTTCTCCTTCGCCGGTAAATTGCGATAGAATCTGAACCGACGTTCACATCCAATGATAATAAAGAGTAAAAAGAGTCGCCGTTTTAATGTTCACTTTATGGGCACTTCCGGGGGTTCGTAAGGTTCAGGATGCGGCAGATATATTGCAGCTGTTAAATGTCCACCAATCGCCGCCGTTCTTTGTCCGTTGACTTTGTCGTTACTATGATGGTATGAAAGTAATCCATAAAATTGACAACGATGCCATGATTACTACCATCATAAAGCCCAACGTTATACACTATTTCATCTTTTAAGATTAAGTCTAGCTTTATACAGCCTAGCTTTTGATAAAACCCTTTCCTTATATTAATTCTTTATTTGAATCAATTGTAACGACGTCTCTTGTAAATAGGCTCACTGTCGTAAAGTAAAGTCTTCTCCTGAGGGAAGATAAGTCGGTAAATAAACTCGAGAATCCAATTAAGAAATGAGCGGGGAATGGATTTATTTAAGTGTTACTTTATTAACGTGCATGGATTATGTTTTGTCTTTGTAAATAAACCTTTATACAGTATACTATCTATTACTTGCAACTTCATTTGTTAAAGTTGTTTCGTGGAATTAAAATTTATATCACCTCTTGGATTCATAAACTTAAAAAAAACCTTTTAACATGAAATAAATTGCTTCAAAACCAAAAAACTACTTAAATTCAGTCAAAATAAAACAATCAATTGCTTAACATTGTGATGATTCGTATCATTATATATAAAATATATATTTATTGCTTAAAAATTTTGAGATCAATGTAAAGCACAACAATTTAGAATCTAAATACTAAAAGAAATCTTTTACAGCTACTTATTCATGTTTATGTTCAAATATATCTAGTATAGTTGATCATTAGTCCGCAATTTTCACAAATCTCTCATTAAGTTAATTATTGTATCTGAATGAGGATTTATCTGACTGATTCTTGACGAGAACACTGTCTAGACAAGGCTCGATTTTTTTACTCCATCTCAACCTTCATTTGGAAAGTTTTTTGAAATGATTATTCCCTTCCAGATTGATAAACAAAATATGGTACTTATTAATGTAGACATTTTAGCCATGTTTAGGAGAAATAGTACTGACCTGGATCAGTTTATACTCATATCCTTTTTATGTTTTTTATCTTCAAAAAATACTTTAAACAAAAAAATATACATAGTGTTACAAGAAGTACTGTGCTTCGCGTGTAGTACTGTGTTACAAGAAGTACTGTGCTTCGCGTCTTTTTTATACATATACATTATACATTACAATATACATTATACAATTATACGAAAATACCAATAACTACGAAACCTCAGCACCAGAGGAGGCTCTTGGTCTTTTTAAGGTCTTATACCAGCCTTTTTTAAAAACACTTACCATAAAAAGTGAATTAAAAAACACTAATGATCGCAAAAGACATTTTTATTTATATTTTTTTAATACCAGATATAAAAAATAAGCAGTCCAAATAAAGCTAGCGCCTTTTCTTGAAATAATAGAAATTGGAGCGGTGAATATTCCTGTTGTCGTTTAAAAATATGTAGGTCTCTTCATATTTTTTTAATGACAAAGGATGGACCACAAAAACAATAGCTTTCAGAACAAGGACTTACTATATCGATTTTGTCTGTCTATGTGACTAATATAAAAAAAAATATTTTTGTTTTTGAATTAGGAAAAACACTTAAAGAGACAAAGGACTAAAATGAGCTTTTAAAAAAGTTTCAAAATGTTCAGCCAATATAACATCTTTTGTCTCTTTCTATCCACATAATATTGTACTAAATTTGATTAATTAGCTGACACAGAGAACGAAGAAGCAAGTCATATCGCAATAGGTGATCCCTTGGTTCTAACATTAAGGCGTATTTCCAACAGCCATTAAAATTTTACGAGTGAACTGGCGAAATGAATGCCAGAATTAGGTTAAGGAGTATACAGGCTCGGTTCGCGTGACGTTCCCTTTTGTAATAGAATTAATATTGAAACGTAAGAATTCTTTCAACCATTTTTTGCTTTATTGTTAACCTCCAATAGAATAAAATTTAACGTGAGTTGCAACTCTTATCGATGTATGACTTACATATAAATTAGGTCGATATATAGATAGAACAAAATTACTATATGGAAATATCTTTAACGTACAAGTTTTAACTTCTAAAATCACTGTATGGCCCAGGTTTATAAATTTGTGAAAATAATACGAAATAGCCCAAATCACTGCTTAAATGTGGCTTAGCGGAGTACATAATTATAAAATCTTCTCTGAGATTTTCAGGTCCACCTGATGCTTTCTACACCAGCAAGCTTTTGCTCATAATAAAATAAATAAAATAAAATAACACCTGTGAAACTACTTTATTATATTACAGTTAAACTCGTAAAACTTTACAAACATTTAAATAGATACATTTCCCAGAATTTTCTTTTAAAACATACGACACAAACATTTTATAATTCAATTTGAATATACGGTATAAAATATTCATAATATTATCTATATTTAGATTGAAATGTGTGCTGACGTATGCTAATAGATCCGTGGCTTTTTTGATATTCCTATCAAGACCGCATTTCTTTGTTTCTCTTTCGAATAACGAGATATTCTGATTTGGATCCATTACGACGCGAACCGGAATATCCAACACCGGAAGTTACACATTTTCTTATTAATACGAAGCCACCTTTGAATAATAATGACTTATTGATATTTATTCTTATCTCCAGCTTATTAGTTTGAATAATACCAGAGTTTACGGGCTTGGAATATTTGTTTGAAATATTTTTTAACGGTCAAATTCTTCACTTTTGTACTTTTTTATTAAAAATATATATTAATAAGTGCATTTTGTTACACTAAATGAAAAGGTATATATATAAATATTATAACAAATTTATCAAAGTACCTAGTTTCATGTAAAATTTCATAACATTATATCATGTTAAATTTATTTACTTTAAAACATTTTGGTTCAGTATTTCATCGCTAGCAACCGCTGTAAGCTACGAGAGACTCCTTACGTAACCAAAGATAAGCAAGGGTGAAATCCTATCTTATTTGCACCCTCGGATTAAAATTAATTTTCATACAGAGGCATCAAATCACACGCTATGACGAGACTCCCTTTACTTTGTCTGCAATTTTAATTTTGGTTGATGTGAATAATTGAGGATGTTTCCAATTATATTGTTCATTAATTTTAAAATATTATTCGTAGATTTATTGCTTATCCTGGCTTGTCATGATATATTTGATAATTACTAATTTACCAAGTTTATTTGTATTCAATTCTACAAATTAGTGAATTAATTTTCAAATATTAATTATCTATCGTACAAATATTTTTGTATCACAGTAGAAAAACAAATCGAGGTAATTGTAAAAAAGAAGAAATCGTTTAATCTAAATCTTAAAAGTAGCATTATTTGATAAATTATAATAAAACATATATAACATATAAATAAAATAAAAATAAAATAATGTAACAAATCAAAACATCCGCCTTTACTGTATCAGCGACGTTATAAGAAAGAGTGAAAGCAATATCCTTACGATTTGGGTTTCAATACGATAATAACATGTAAAGACCAAAATAAGGGGGAGATAAGGCAATCACATTGTATCACATTGTATCACATCCGGGATACGCGTCGGATAATTTTCTTCTCAAGATATTTCATAAATCATATATCAATATGAGAAAATGTAATATAACCGACTTGCTAGACGTGAACAGTCTGCTACTTGGTTTGCCTAACCAAGCGATTTCGATTTCATCTATTCGTAATATTTCCTCTATATATATTTATTGTACATAATATAATAGTATAATTGGGTAGTATTAGATAAACGTATGTTATTAGATTTATCAAATATATTGGATTTGATATAAATATTGCAAATATTTGATAAAGGTTATGACAAGAAAATGTTACACGTAGTATTTTTACAAATAACGCTTACTATTTGACATATTATCTTTTAATTTTATAACCTTATAGGATTTTAAAATTTTAACCTTCACTAGAACTTTATGTTTGTTCTTGTATTTTGATGTAAACTCTACATTGAGTACAAAAGATTTTTGCACTTGAAACAGTAAAAGGTAAAATTATAATGTCTAGCGATAAAAGGATACTAGAGCGAAATGACAAAATTTTCCGTCTATTCCAGGTAAACACTGAAAGCCTGTTTCCGGCGGGAATGGTACACGGAAATGTACTACCAATGGTGATAAAAGGTAAAGCTCAGTAAACCAGTTAGTGGTGAGAGGAGGTCTTCCGATATCTCACTTATAAAATTACCTCCGAATGCATCCAATGAAAAATGTACGACCTATCAAAGGAATTGCAACAAAGAATTCCCTATTCCCGCAATCGTTCCGCGTCTATTATATTCCCGGTCTGCGGTTATTACTGGTTATTACTAGACATTAGGATGAAAGATAAAGGCTCAGATCACGCGATTCATTTCTCTAATTGCATCCAGAGGCGCTTTACCGTAGATGGCACGAGACAATTTGAAAACATAGTCAAATAAACGGATTTCATATTTCAAAAAACAATTTTTCTCGTGGATTTTTTTTTTGTAAATAATTGTACGAATACTAAATTATTATTAGTTCTTTAATATATGTAAGATTTTAAGTGTAATATTGCTCAATTACCAGATTTAAAAAATACTGATAATAATACATTGATAAATTTATGTATGTAAATATTATGTAATTTGACACTATCCCATTAACAAAAAGTAAGCAAAAGTATTATGTTCCATGTCAATAAGGAACATCATTTTCTGATATGGCAAAGTAAAAAGCTTTCATTTATAGGATAGGGTGTCGCAAGGTGGTTCAAAAAGACTTGGTCTTACAAGTGTCCATTAAGGATATACTCTGAATAGGTACAGTGTAACAGAATATGTTTGATATACAAGGGGTCTAAGAAAATGTGCGCTATAACGATGCCTCTATCAACACGCACCTAGCGTTTTCAGATTTCTAACTTACTAAGAGTATGTTAAGTTCAATCAAATTTTCTTAAGTATAAATATTGTAATTCTTTATAATAACATTTCTTATTTTAACATGTTTTAATTTGTTATAGAAGAGTAAAAAAATAAGGATCATTCTCGTGTTTTTATTATCCTATCTCGTTAAGATAAACATGTTTTCATTTTATTATCTCACAACAACAGTAAGATACTAATCTCTGGTTTTATGAGTTACTACAATATTTTCAAATATCACAGGAATGAGCTATGCCTAGAACTGACTCCAGTATGCCTTATTTATGTTATGATAACTTATCAACATGTGTTTCTATATATTTTATATAGAAACTTATTATTTTACAACTACTACAATATTACAATATATACAAATTATAATTGAATATTGGATACGGAACCACAACAGAATAAACCAAACCCCTTCTTCTTTGTAACGTAAGTAACACAAACTATATTAATGTGAACTAAAACAATCCCGTTGTTAGCAAATGGCGGAGTCGACAAGCGACATGTTCAATGTTCATAGAGACAGATAGAGACTCCATTCAGAGAACCCGCTGAATCCATCCTTTCATTGCGCTTTAGCTCACAGATATGACAGTTTCACTCACAGCAGACAGAGTGGCTTCCATTCAATGTATTATATGATTCTGTGTAATTATGCGAATTTAATATTTGTATACTTTCATATCATTATCGTAAATGTTTATTTATTAGTGTAACAAAATAGTTTACATTATTATGTTTAGATTTTTATTCTAGAATAGCTGTTGAAAGTGAAAGCTGTTGAGTACAATTTTGTATTTAGACTTTTTGGTTTAGGGTTACCTTTAATTTAAAAAAAAATAATTGTTTCACATTAAAAAAATAATTTATTACTTTTACAATTGTATAACTATCAGAATCATCAGATCAGTTCAGGTTGACTGTTTTATATCAAACATAAACCAAAAAAATACTTCTTTGAGGACGACATATTATCTATAGTAGTATTTCTATCTATTAGAGTAGTCTTGTTAAAATAGCGCTCAAAGCATTTATAGCGTGCTTTGCTCTACCTTCATAAGCTCTATTGGACTAACTTCCGGTTTCCTAGTTATTAAATGGCCACGCTACTAGAATATCACAATCTATTTTTGTTTGCTCGTAATTTTCAGGCTTTAAGCTTGTTTTCTCTTCTATATACAATAACAAAGTGGTGAAAAGGATTATATTTACCATGCTAATCCATTAAAGCTAGTAACGACACGATAGCTCAGTTCACAGAGCGACGGGGACGGACTCTTACAAAATAACGGGTTTGAGTGCACGTAAATAAATAGGTTATTATTTTTTTAACCGCAAAAAAACCTTACAATTATTTATAGAAAATCAGAATGACATTGTATTTTAAATATAGATACATATCAGCACCGAATATTGTATCACCCGTTGGTTGCTGGAAACCGTCATGTTTTTAATCTGTAGTACAAAAATGAAGTAAAAATATCGCACAACTGCGTCATGTCTTTGTCGCCGACGTAACACGGTATTCCGACACCACCATTAGTTTACATACAAATGGGAGTCGTTTTACATAATCCATCGTATACGATGGCGGTAATTTGTTGCAAACCGTCTGGATAAGCAAATTGATCTCTCTCAATGAATATTCAATAACAGCTTTGTAAGCTTGAATATATTTTTTACTGTTATTTATCAGAATCGCTTAGTTATTTTTTAAACCGGATATTTTTTTGTTTCTTTGTGTTGCAGTGAATGTATATGAAGTAAAATTTGTGCCAATTGCAGTTTGTTTTGTATTCGAGTTTTTAAATAGTAAAAAGGTGGAATAGTTTGATGTTTTGTTAGTTTTATCAACAATTAAATTAACTTTTGAATACTAGCGATCAATGTTATACTGTGTTTTTAACAAACAGTAAAAATGAATGTAGATATTTTAAAAATTAATTAAGTGTAAGTGAAACAAATATTATATGAATTATCATATAAATATTTTTTAAACTTTCTATAAAGTTAAGTTTATTTAAATTCGAAATAAATATAATCGTTTCTTGAGTACAAAATAATTCTTCAAAAATATATCCAGCATCATCTCGACTTCAGCGTTATCAATCAAAATCAACATGAGATACATGCAAGTCATGAAAGGCTAATAAACCAAAGATTTCATCATTGTCAAAACACAGGCAAATAAGGAGTGATATTTCGTCATAAATGAATATTCGTGTTAGGATGTTTCAATTGTTCTTCCTCGCAGAAGCCACATACTAGCCAATACACGACTAAATTCAGCGGCAGACGCATTGAAATGTAAATATGTACGTGTGAGCAGAAACAAGCGGCTAACGAACGCGAAGCAAGAGGCAAAGTGATTTGGGTACTACTGCAATACTGTATGACTGAAAACCTCAATTTACGAAGTGGGTATACTGTCGCTGGAG